>OY979664.1:21995620-23353120 GCA_963855955.1 Luperina nickerlii | reverse complement strand
AGAGGGCGTTGTACACCCTCCGCCAATGCCCACACACTTGTGCACTACTCTAACTCCCGCGCTGAAGGTTATTGCTGGTACCACGGGTTTTCGCTGACATTGGCTACCATAACTGAAATTTCATTTGCAGGACTATACTGCTCGATATTGGCCTTTCTAAAGTTGTGCTAGAATATCTACCCAATTCTCCGCTTTATGCTCCTGTCCTACTTCATCATCATCATCTTCCGAGCCTTTTCCCAACTCTGTTGGGCTCAGCTTCCAGTCTAACCGGATGCAGCTGAATACCAGTATTTTACATGGAGCGACTGCCTATCTGACCTGGATTGACTGCCTATCTGACTTCCAAAACCCAATTACTATGTAATAAGACACCCCTTGGTAAGGCTGGTTATTGTTGGTTTACTCCTGTCATACTTCTGAAGCAATATTATCATCATTTACTACCACGAAGGATATTAGCTTTAGTTAAATATTGTTTTTTTAAAGATTGAATACGTCGTCTTACGTAATTTTAAATTTGACTAAGTATTAGGAACAACAGTTAATTCTTATTCCCGAATATTTGAGCATATTATACTTCATACAATATACACACAAACGCCCACCTTTTTCGAGTTAATCCGGTCTGATCCCCTGAACCCCAAACCAAATGGATCCCCTGCTAGTTTATGTAATATTCTTCTGTTTTAATCTCTGTCTTATGCTTAAGCTTCCTAATTCGGGTCTGATCCCCTTTTTCTTTTGTTTTTATTCCTGACGGATCGTCAGTAACATAATAAACGTACAGTTTCCATGGGCATGGCAGAAACAAGCATATACGAGTACTTCATGCCTTTCACAATTCCTCTACAAGCACAAAACGCAGGTCGACCTCATCTATCACCGAAAAAAACACAACAAAATAAAAAATGTGCCCCACGTTCTCAATAAAGCTATAATTACACTGGAAATCCAACACGGTCGTGTAATACTTCACGGCAGCTAATAAACTGGATATTATGTGAACGAAATAAGTTCGACTCGAGCGGATAAATGCGCCGTCTTTATCAACGTCTGGAGCGCAGTCTCGGGTATTAGTTATCACAGTTACCTGCAACAGAATAAAGGCGTGGAGATTGATTGGGTGTCTTTTTTTTTCGTTGAAAATTAGTAAAATGTCGTTGAGAAATTAATGGCTTTGATCCAAGTAAAATCTATACTAATATTATAAAGCTCAAGAGTTTGTTTGTTTGTTTGGTTGAACGCGCTAATCTCTGGAACTACCAGTCGGATTTGAAAAATTCGTTTTGCATTTGATAGCACAATTCTCGAGGAAGGCTATAGGCTTTTAACATCACGCTATGACCTTTAGGAGCCGAGCAAAAAGAAAAAAAGTCAGAAAGAATGCTAAGCAAAAACGAAGTAATAGCGCGGGCAGGCGATGCGATGCGACGGGGTGGGTCGGAGTAATAAGAAATTTCACGCTGACGAAGTCGCGGGCAGAAGCTAGTAAGTAATATGTAGGTATAAAGTTTGACCATTAAGTTTGACCACGAGGAAGGAAATTATTTTTGTTAATGACTGTACAAGTATACAAAGGGTGGATATATTTTTGTTAAACTAAGTAGTTTGACTATCCGGAACAGAATTCCTCGTGGTCAAATCAGTTTGACCATTAAGTTTGACCACGAGGAAGGAACGAATTTCTCGGTGGAATCTTCATTCCTCCAAATATTTTACACAGAGGGTACAGGGTTCGTATGTTTTGCTCTTCCGGCAGATCTTAGCCGCAGTGCAATTGAGTAAAGGCACCTTCAAACAGGCGCGACACGCGATAAAATCGCGCGCGACACGAAGGCACCGCAAGTCGCGCAACGAGCGGTGCCTTTGTGTCACGCGCGATTCTCGTCGCGCGTCGCGCCTGTTTGCAGGAGCCTTAACACATTATCAGTAGCAATGGGTTTTGACAGTTCAACAACATTCATTGTGTTATTTACGCTGTTGAGCAGACACTTTTTCGTACATAATGAAGCAATGGATTAGCAATATATCCTTCTAAATGATTCAGATTTCTATTTATAGTGTGTTACGAGTAAGTAGTGAATTAGGGTCTGGAGAGTCCCGTAACTCAATGCTCAATATCAATGGGTCAGCCAGCTGTAACAATAGATTTGACTGGTGATGATACCATACCATTGTGTCCAATTGTAATGAGTCACAATAAATTAAAAAAATATATTAAAATTAAGAAACTAATTAAACGGTCACAGAGAGCAATTAAAAAACAAAAACTTTTAAAATTAAATATTTCCCTTAGAAAGGAACGTGTTATCCTTTCTAAAAGTTTAAATAGTTGTACTGTTGAGTTAGATGAATGTAGGGAAAAGTATGACATTGATACAAAGCTCCTATATAATGATATACTACACAAGGAGCAATTGCTGAAGGATATTTTTAAGAAATATGAGACTTTTTTTTTTTTTTTTTTTTTTTTTTTTTTTTTTTTTCAGGATGGGAAATCATCAAATGACTCCTCCCGCTCTGGGTGGAGCGGAAGGGAGTGTCAGACTCTTACTGACTAAAACCCACCCGTGTTCCTTCCTTAGCCCTTTATGTTCCGGGCCAGCGGTAACCCTTTCGGACAATCCCGCTGACCCGGCAGGCTCCGGCCCTGACGGGCCCCTTCCATTGATGCTGACATCTCTTTGAGGCGCGCGTGGAACACGTACGCGCCGTCCGGCACGGGCCTGGTCCTGATCGGACGGTGAGTTACCCATTACTCTCCGCCCGCAGGCCCGCGCCTACGGTGGCCGGGAGTCGTCGCGCGGCTCCCGACGCCCGGAGCGTCTCCCGCGGCGGCTGGGACGGGAGGCTCCACAACAACAACTAAGTGAGCGATTGTTTGAGGCTGGGGAACTACTGGAATTGGTGAAGTGCAATGCTGAGAGTTATGAGTCTCTGACTAATAATCTCTTATGCAGCTGTGCCAGCCAACCACCACCTCCTCAGCCTCAGAGTGACTTGTCTCCACCGGTGTTGTCTCTTCCAGCAGAGTCCTGTTTTAGTACACAGAATAATAAATCAATTTTTTTTAGTGACGAATTAGGTTCAGGCTTTGGAAATATATTACTCAATTACCTTAGCCATGGTTTTACCAATCATAGTTATCATAATATAAGTTTTAAACAAATGATTAAAAGAATTGCAAACACAAACCTAGACAATTATTCTACAATGGTTTTGCTACTAGGTAAAAGTACTGGTATTACCAAAAAGGACATAGTGGATGGTGTGAACACCTTATTAAAGTTAAACATAGGTAAGCTAATGTTGTGTGCTTTACCTTACTCTGATACTCTATCAGAAGATGAAAATAAATATATATATAAATTGAATAAAACTATTCACATGCTGACAAGTTATCATAGTGACAAATTATTGTTTTTTGACACTAATAAGTTTGTTAGTGGTTTTAAATTAACTCAGAGAACTTTATCTCTGTCTTGGAAATGTAGACATATGATTGCTATGTTGATAGCATATAATATTAATGGGGTTATAGCTAATATAACAAATTGTAGTATTAGGGACGAGTCTGTGTTGTCTAGTTATACTAACAACATAGTGATAAATAATTATGAATCATCATGTTGTACGAAGGAGGGTCCACCTATAATACCAACATCATTGGAGGCCACTACCAGTCAGATAGGGTATTCTCTTCCTGCTGGAACTCATACGGGCTCACTAGACACTTCAGTCGTAGTTGTGGAGGTCACTCCGGATAACTCTTTAAACTAGTTAGTAAGACAACAGAAGTTACCCCTTCAAATAACCAATTACTATTAGAGAATAATAAAAAGGTATCTTCTGGCAATATTACTCAGAATAATAAAAAACTAAAGGGAGGGCAACATATTTTAAAATTATTTAACCAAAATATCCAAGGTTGCTCTTCTAAATTACTGGAAATAGAATTGTTTTTAGAAAATACCAAGTTTGATGTCATTTGTTTAACAGAACATTGGTTAAAAGCCCATCAAGTAATGTCAATTAATTATGAAAATTATTGTGTAGTTAGCCATTTCAGCCGAACACGTATGATACATGGCGGATCATTAATATTAGTTAAAAATTCAATTAAAGCAAAGGAACGAAAAGACATCACCGGGCTGTCTGTTGAACACACTATTGAATTGTCCTGTGTTGAGCTCGATAAGCATGTAGTAGTATGCGTATACAGACCTCCAAGTTACCAGAATCTAGCTTTGTTTGATTCTGTAATGGAAGATGTGCTAAAGAAACTTTCTGCTAGTAGTAAGTCAATAATAATATGTGGCGATTTTAATATTAATTTATTAGAAAATAGCACGAATACTATCAGATTACTAAGTCTTTTTGGGTCATTTGATTTGTCAAATGTTTTTATTGAACCCACTCGAGTAACAGCTTCCACTGCCACTTGTATAGATAATATTTTCTGTAACTGTGATTATTTACACAAACAAATTGTAAATAAGTTGCCATCTGATCACAGTGGACAAACAATAACATTTTGCTCCCACATGCCTTTACAAAAATTCTTAATAAGGTTTAGGCCAATTACATGTAAAAATTTAGAAAAATTAAATAATTCTTTGGCCAGTAAATTATGTGTTCAGAGTTTTAATAATTTATGTGACCCAAATGAGTTCTACGCCGACTTCTTTTCACTATTAAACACGCAATTTAATGACGCTTTCCCACTAAAGACTAAAAGTATTTACGCAAAGTTTTTATTTAGTGATTGGGCGACTCCAGGTATTCGTAAAAGCAGGGAAAACCTTTTTGAACTTTATGGCCTGAAGCAACATATGAATAACACAAGCTTTCATCAGTATGTTGCAACATATTCTAAGACTTTCAAAACAGTATGCAAAACAGCTAAATCTCTTTATATTAGCAATAAAATAAAATCAGCCGATGATAAAATAAAAACTACCTGGCAAATAATAAACAATGAAACAGGTAGGAAAAAACAGCGTAATACTGAATTTAATTTAGAGACTGCTCGTGGCCCCATCAATTCAGATATAGAAATTGCTCAGGAATTTGAAATTTTTTTTGCTAATATTCCCATTAAAACTACTGAAGCTTTAAATTCCTCACCCGCGCTTTCTGCTGACTTACTTAGAAAGAATGTTGAGGCATGCCCTTCGGAATTTGGGTTTCAACATACAAACCCCCAGGCTGTTATAAAAGCTTTTAAAGATCTTAAAATTAAATCAACAGAAGATCTCTGGGGAATGTCTGTAAAAGTTTGTAGATCTATCATCGAAACGATTGCGCCCTATTTAGCTTTCATATTTAACATCAGTGTAGACCAAGGAGTCTTTCCAGATCTCATGAAACACAGTAAAGTAGTTCCTTTGTTCAAATCCGGTGATAGTAAAGACCCCAACAATTTTAGGCCTGTCTCGATTCTGCCGGTTCTCAGTAAGGTGTTTGAAAAGTTGATGCTCAATCAAATGTTACGCCATTTTAATAAAAATTCCATCTTTCATGAACACCAGTACGGTTTCACCAAAGGGCGTTGTACCACTGACGCCGGTGTCAACCTAATAAAGAACATTTTTAACGCCTGGGAAGAAGCACAAGATGCCATTGGAATCTTTTGCGACCTCTCTAAGGCGTTCGATTGCGTAAACCATGAGACACTTCTGCTGAAACTTGAGCATTATGGGATTAGGAATTTAGCTCTTGATTTACTGAAGTCATACCTAAAAGATAGAAAGCTTAAAGTTCAAGTAAATGGCGTAAACTCATTAGGGTCTGAAATAGCAATGGGCGTTCCTCAAGGTTCGATATTGGGTCCATTCCTCTTTTTAGTTTACATTAATGATTTACCCCAATTACTTCAAAATCAACCGAAGATGGTGTTATTTGCAGATGACACCTCATTGATCTTTAAGATAGACAGACGGGCACAAAATCTTGACGACGTGAATAACTCTATTCTTCAGGTCCAAGATTGGTTTACGGTAAATAATTTGGTACTAAATGAAAAGAAAACCAAATGCATTAGATTTAAATTACCTAATGTTAGAAGTAGTGAATGTGACATCATATTGAATGGAGAAAAACTGGAATTTGTTGATCAAACTGTTTTTCTGGGAATCACGGTAGACGACAAATTGCAATGGGGACCTCACATAACATCTCTTGTGGGGCGGCTTAGCTCGGCCGCTTATGCTGTTAGAAAGATAAGACAGTTAACTGATGTAGAAACCGCACGTTTAGTCTATTTCAGCTACTTTCACAGCATTATGTCGTACGGCATTTTACTATGGGGTCGAGCTGCTGACATTGAATCCATCTTTATTTTGCAAAAAAGAGCTGTCAGAGCCATTTATAATCTACGTCGCCGCGAATCTCTCAGGGAACTTTTTAAAAGGATTAATATTATGACGGTACCTTGCCAATTTATTTATGAAAATATTATGTATGTAAGAAAAAATCTACATCTTTTTAATAAAATAAGCGATAGACATAATTTTAATACTAGAAATAAAGATAAAATACATCAACCATTTTTCAGATTAGCCAAGGTACACACATCTTTTATGGGGTACTGTGTTAAATGTTACAATAAAATACCTTGTGATTTATTGCAATTAAATGAAAGAAAATTTAAAACTCACATTAAACGTACACTTTGTAAACAAGCATACTATAAATTAGAAGATTATATCCAAGATAAGAACGCTTGGAAACATGCTGGTCCTGCTCCATAGGACAATCTAGAGTCTAGACAAAATCAAACTGGTTGCTAATTTAATTGTAAAATATATTCTTTTTTTGATATTGATTTACATTCTGTAATAACTTTAACTTACACCCTGACTTATTACTTGTAATTTTTATTTTATTTAAATGAAAATCGTTTACTTTTACCATGTTTGTAAATATGTGAGCACCATGCATCTATCAGATAATTAATTTATATGTCATGGTTTCATTTTTAATTCTTTTACCTATTGTGGTATAGTAATTTTATTTTAGGTGCATCGTCTTCACATATTATTATGATATAATTAATGTATACAAAATATTGTAAAACATTTTAAAAGAGTAACGGTGGAGTTTCTTGCCCATTCTTCTCCATACGAAAACTACCCTTTGGAATGGGCGACTAGAATCAATTCTATTTGTTGTAATTTTTGACGTTCAAAAGTGCCTTTAATGTGCCTATTTGAAATAAATGCTTTGACTTTGACTTTGACTTTGAATATTAAAAGTTACCAAACTGCATACCAAAGTTATAGTCGGTAACAGATAAAACTTTTTTACGAAAAAAAAAACAACCAACTTCGAAAAACAAATATTTTTTAATTTCGGAAGTCGGTATCGTTAGTTTCGCATTTTCGTTTTTTGACATTGACTTCTTAAATTATTATATTTATCACTTTGTAGTGTTTTTTTAAGTCCGTTGTGTTATTTGTAAAGAGTTTTAATTATTTCACACTTTTTAGTTGTACCTACTCCACACAAATTCAATTAACACTAGTGCATTGAAGAATTGAAGACACTTACTAGAAGAATCATCAAAATTCACATAGAATAGCCGGAGATGCAGTACATTTATACATATAACTTCGTACACAAGGATAATTAACTAATGAAATTATATACTAAAACCTTCCTAAAAAAGTATGTAGATCACATTAATAAAATAATTATCAAAATTGCTTAATTAGTTTTTGAGAAAATCGCGGACATACAAACATTCATACATACGGGTTGAATACAGAACTTCCTTTTTTGATGTCGATTAAAAAATGATTTTTATTGGTACTCCAATCCCAAAACACTACATGATTTTTTTGTACGACGAGACATGCTGATGCATTGCCTCAATGAATGGCAAAATTGAACAATTTTTTTATCAGTTATTGTCAGTGCTTATTTCTAACAATACTGTTGTTGTTGTAACAACAACAGTATTGTTAGAAATAAGCACTACTGGACAAATTCCTTCACAAAAAGCTACTCTAGTGGTGCTATTATTAATAATCCGTTAATAACTTTCTCGATACCTAAACTACCCCTAAAGCTAGGTGGCATTAATAATAATAGTTCCTCAACTGCACTTAGCGCCTCAAAATGCAATAGAACTGTTCAAAAACCACCTGTTACTGAGCTCGGTATAGTAAATCATTGGAATAATTGCAATATTAATTACACCTGTTCTCTTTCGGTATAGGATCGGGTATTAAAACGAGCTGATAAACCAGCAGTGCGATTCTGTAACCATCTCACCGTGAAAACTTAGGTGAAGTGAGCGTGGAGTGAACTGTCAGTGTCATCTTACCAGATACTAGGGATTGACCAAGCATACATTTACAAGCATAATCGAGATTTTAATAATATTTTTTTAGCCTAATCCTATTGATATTTTTATATAATTCAAAGCTAGTATTTTAGTGGTCAAAACATTAATATTTTGTGGGGTTTTACTTACAATAAAATAGCAAAACAGAAGCGCAGTCAGAATCTCAATCCTGTTTTTTTTTTTTTTTTTTCCCTAGTCTAGTAAGTCCTTATATAGACTGAGGCGCGAGCGCGTCACGCACGAACAGTAAATAAAATTAAAACATTCACGTTTATGACAGCTAGACTGATGAAAATACGCATCGACATTGTTTGGTTATTATGAGCAATTGTAGATCGAGTCTAGTAAAGACTGCGACGATGTTCAGCGTTGTTATTAACCCAAATCTATTGAATTAGAAGAGATAACCGAGTGTGTCAAGTCATCGAGTGCTAACGGATGCCTAGCTGACGGACCATAGAATGTAATCCCACGTAGTTTGTGTGGCGTGATCACTTCACCCGATTCACGACACTAAATGTCGTAAATCGGGTGAAGTGAAGGTGAAGTGATAAGATCACGCCGCGCTTGCGCGTTAATCACTGTCATTATCACATTGCAGATTGCGTGATCACTTCACCTTCACTTCACCCGATTCACGACATTTAATGTCGTGAATCGGGTGGAGTGAAGGTGAAGTGATAAGATCACGCCGCGCTTGCGCGTTAGTCACTCATTATCACATTAGAGATTTGTTTTTACATATTTAACTTGTAAGGCGTCATGTATAAGAACATTAGGAAAATGCAATACCAACGTCAAATAAGTGCAAATATTTTATCGCTCATCGCGCGCCCTTGTTTGCACTGCACCTCTAGTAACCCTTAAATGAAGAAGTGGTTGGTGTCAACCCTGAAGTATATGTATGGTCCCTAATAGTGCATAACGTAGTAAGTACACTCCTTTAGAATATAAGTAAGCAGTTTACATCAATGCGCATTGTAACATAAATTCACTAGATATTCATTAAAGTACATTCTATCAAGCTGGTTGTCTAATTCTAACGACCCTTGAACCCCCAACATTTCATGGCGACCCTGCCTTAGAGTCTGCCAAGGGGCAGATTAAGCAAAGTTTTCGTTGAGCGATTTTCAAAATGTGTAACTCTAAAGTAGAAAAAGACGAGGTATTCGCCAATCAAAACGCGGCTGGTGGAGGTGTTGACGCCGAGGTGGTGTTGCCATGGTTACGAGATTCGAGTGGAGTGATATATGGTACATTCCGAATTGCACTGTAATCGACTACAGCGTGCTTACACCTTGACCCCAATTCTGCTGTATGGTATTTATCTATTATTCCCCGCATAATCTTACCACGCCGTACGGTTGTAAAGGGTGGTATTTTGACAGTTCAAACCGGTTTCGGTCATCGTGTCATAGAGAATACGTTAATAGCAGATGTAGTGATTTGGTTATTAAGGAATTGACGTGGTTTCGAAGTAATGAATCATTAAGTGGTCATAGTCAATTAGGGCCCTTTTCTGAATTAACGTGAACGCGATAACGATGTCCCGTGAATCGACATATATGAAGTCATGGCATGTGCCATCTTGCGATAACGCCGACTACCGACCATGCCCTAAATTAATAATTATCACCGATCTTTAAACTAACGTGGCATTTTCGAAATTGTGCTTCTGGCTACAGTCGCCACCTTACCAAAGAAGAGGAAATTCGTGGTGTATACACAAATAAATACTATAATCCAACCATGAGTAACTATTCAAGTGAATAGGTATATTACTGACTCTCAGCTGCCATAGTGGTCATTTATCTAAATCGGAAAGCAAATTATTCATGTGAGCGATGATGACTTAATTCGGAATGAGCCATATTTCACGCCGCGCAAGCGCGTTAGGCGCTGGCGAATGTTTTGACCACTGAAATACTAGCTTTGAATTATATAAAAATATCAATAGGATTAGCATTAAAAAATATTATTAAAATCTCTTTTATGTTGTAAATGTTTGCATGGTCAATCCCTAGCATCAGTGGGATGACACTGACAGCTCACTCCACGCAAGTATTCACGGTGAGATTTTTACAGAATCGACATGCTGTATTGCAAATATTTCGCGACACACCTGCTTTGGAACAGAAGTGGTGTGGAGAGGTTCTTGTTCGTATTCTTTTTTCGGTCTTTGTTAACTTCTGTATTTTTTTAAATAAATTGTCATTTAAAAAATGTGGAGGTATATTGTCGATATAATTTTTTTTAAATCTTATAATTTGAATTGTTTCTTCGTTTGTGTCTTTTTTTACTTTTTTCTTACATATAGAAGCAACAAGAGTGATGTACTCAGGATGTTGTAATATCTTGATTTAAAAGAGTGTCCATGGAGTTTCTTGCCCGTTCTTCTGCATAGAGATCTACGTTTTGGAATGGGCAACTAGCTTCAACTTTCTGACTAACTGAGAGACTATTTAATTTTGACAAACAAGTGCCTCTACAAGGTTTAATTGAAGTAAATGCTTTGAGTTTGAGTTTATTTTTTTTGTTGTGGCCTTCTTATCAATTATTCAAAATCAAATGATGTCATTTATTCAAACTAGACTGAGTCATAACTACTGTACACTCCATGTTTAGCGATCTGCCGGTCGATTCTGTAAAAATCTCACCGTGAAAATTTAGGTGAAGTGAGTTTGTTTTCGCTAGGAATTGACACTACTGACAGCTCACTCCACGCTCACTTCACCTAAGTTTTCACGGTGAGATGGTTACAGAATCGCACTGCAGGTAAGTACTCGAAAACGACTGGACCAATTTCTTTTTTTTTTTTGACAAACAGACAACATTGACAAATAGAAAATGACAATACGAGATTTTGACGTAACGTATATTTTGACGATACGCTCCATTGGCCAAACGTACACTTTGACCAAACACACCCTTGACCGACCGCAATGAACTCACTAAGTTACATAAGACAGTCCCCAAAAACGCACACCCTTTACCATTTCCTAGTACTTTAGTTGGGAAGAAGACGTGGAGCAACAAACTCCCCAACACTAGTATTATCTGTCCAGCCGGTCGATTCTGTAAAAATCTCACCATGAAAACTTAGGTGAAGTGAGCGTGAAGTGAGCTGTCAATAGTGTCAATTCCTAGCAAAAACAAACTCACTTCACCTAAGTTTTCACGGTGAGATTCTTACAGATTCGACGGGCTGTCTCGAAAACAACGCTTAAATGATATGAATTGCCTGTAACTATAAAAAATGCTGCAGTTTTCATAACACACCACATAGGTCACATAGTCACGTTGCGTGGAGGATTTTATAATTAATTCAAGACCTTATTTTTAAGGCTTTCACAACCAAAAGTTTCGTCAGGATACAAGCATATACAATATGACTTCTAGTAATTATAAAAAAATGGAAAATCCAAAAGTGCACGACTCATAATGCTCATTTAATTTTGATCGTATAAAAAACCATAGAAATTATATTATTTGTTAGTTTTTTTTATTAATTATTTATTAAACTACTTTGTATAAAAGAGCCATTTCCAATAGGGTTGCTCGGATGAAACAATTAAATCTATTAAAAAAAAATATATTTTTTCGCAAGCTACAATGTTTTGAGGTTTCACACTTGATTGACGTGATTTTTTTTTTATATTTTGATAGTTTTTTCGTTTCTACTGCATTAAATAAATTTTTGAAAGTACAGAATTAATCTCCGTTAAATTATCTATACCTACAATGGTACGAGTATATAAACGATTTAGGCGCAGAATGACCACTTTTTAAAATGGCAACTGAGTCTCTAATGGCCTAATTCTCAAACAACCACTAGACCAGCAAAGAAGTCATTAATACAGCTTATATTAATTATTTAATGATATTTACATGCGTTGCAAGTTTATCGTAATTAAATTCACATTGATAAGTAGGTTCTGTGTACTAGCAGGAATATAACAATAGAAACAGTTGCAGAAAGGAGGCAAAAAATGTTCTATTGTAAAAAGCACTGTCTAATGCTTCGCATTATGAGTCCTGCATTAGATGCGTGCTATCCTACTGCGTCAAACCACAAACAATTTAAAATTCAGTATTTCCAGATTTTCCCAATAAAATCGTCAAAATAAATTACCTACATCTATCGTTACCCAGTCCCGTAGCCCATAAACTAGGTGCGCACTGCATCGCATTGATTCACTGCCCGCACTGGAGTTGAATAGCAAACTATTTTTGTATTGGTTAAATAAAACTAGGGGAACGTGTGCTAGTTTATAGGTGTGGCGAATACGGAATTAGGTATGCTGGATATGTATTAGAAATAAGATAGAGGCTATTTTTGGCCGACACTCTATTTTCTACCACTGCAACTGGTAACAAGGAGGATTGACTCGAAAAGTCCTAGAGAAATGAAAACGAAATACAAAAGAAATGCAACCTTAGAAGGACATATGAATAAAATTGAAGTGTCTGTTTGTAATGTCAAAATAACCGCTTTTTTTGTCTTTCCATCTAACTTTCTGTTTGTTCCGGCTAATCTCCGAAACAGCTGAACCAATTTTGACGGGACTGGCAGAGAGCTGATGTTATAAGGAGTACATAGGCTTTTATTTATTACTAACTGCACGTAAGTGTCGATCCCGTGGGAATAGCGGGATATAAAGTAGCCTATATGTTAATCCACGATGTCAGCTACCTCCATACAAAATTTTATCAAAATTAGTCCAGCCGTTTGAGCGTGAAGAAGTAATAAACATATAAACACACACACACATACTCAGACACTCACAAACTTTCGCCTTTATAATATTAGTGTGATGTACCTATGTATGTGTATGTATGTGATTTTATGTAATAATGTATTATATATAAGTTTTAATAGGTTTATGCGTATCTTTATATTTACTTGAAGTATTGAATAAATAAATGAATACTTAAGAAAAAGAATAGGGTTCCGCGCAAAAAAATAAAAAACCCATGAAATCCAATTTGTTTTTCGACATGCACGCGAACAAAGTCGCGGTCACAGGCAGTTGGAAATAATTTTCAAAACGGTCCGTTGCGTAGTAGGTACTTTAGAAATGAACGCAGACGAAGCAAAGTATGTAGGAGCAAACGGCGTGCAACTACGCTTTGTGCCTATCCCATCGGCAAAAAGACGTGAGTTTTTTTTTTTTGTTAGCCTATACTGTCCCACTACTGGGCAAAGGTCTCCCCTAAATCCTTCCAGGAACTCTGTTCCCGCGCCACCTCGAACCAGCCCTCGCGGTACGCGTCCAGGTCATCACGCCATCTCTTTCTGGGCCGGCCTCGGCGGCGTCAATGATCGAAGGTACCCATTATGCTTTTGCCCAGCGATCATCGTGCATGCGGCTGATGTGAAAAAAAAGAGTTCTTCTTCCGAGTTTATTTACGTAAGTTTTAAAAAATACTGTCCAAGATTTTACAACTTCTGAGAAAACTATAAATCCGCGTCTGACCTATCCCTTACAATATTGATCATTCGTATTTGCCCGTAATTAGGTAGTGGAGGTCAGAGGAAAGTTTTAGTGTTTAGCCCTATCTAGTTACACTAGAAGAATTTAACCCCAACTAATAGGTAATTAAGTCTGTTTTATTCTTCTATACCACACGCGAGAGACCTTCTTGTAAGATCGTCTTCATTCTATTGAAAATCTACTGTAAATTATGCATAAAAACTACATATTCAATTCCAAATTCCAGCAATTCTATATACTGTACCATTGATGCAACACCCAAATCTTTAACTAGAAAAGCCATCCCACAAACCATTGCAACATCCTTCTCCATAAAATTCCTTCTGCTCGTCATAAATCATCCAGCCGTTCAATATCCGTGTCCATTTCGATTTCCAAGGCACCAGCGCTGATGTGACACTATAATGAAATATGGTGGACAATTCACACTTACTTTATTGGATATCCTAGCTCTAACGTCGCGTCGGGACGATCGGCAAGGTTAGCGAAGCTTTTATATTTTATTCTTCGAAGGCACTTTGTTGTAAGTGAAGCTTAGTGGGGAAGGTATTGACTGTTTTTTTGTATGTTTAAAGTAGGATTAAAGATTCTTGAACGAGCATTTCTAGGTAAAAACTCCTTAGTAATGGTTTTTCTCTGAAAGGAGGAATTATTGTTGAAAAGCACACTTAGATAAATTTGCAGAATTTAACAATTGCAATTTTCAAAAATTATACACCAGATATTTCTACAGTAGTGCGATTCTGTAACCATCTCACCGTGAAAACTTAGGTGAAGTGAGCGTGGAGTGAGCTATTAGTAGTGTCATTTCCTAGCAAAAACTAACTCACATCACCTCAGTTTTCACGGTGAGATTTTTATAGAATCGACCGGCTGGATACAAAACAAAGTTGCTTTTTTCGTCCGTGTGACATTTAGCTTACCATAATCAGCCTATAACATTCTCACTGCTGGGACACAGGCCTCCTCTCTGTGGGCCGTAATCCACCACTCAGGCCCTGTGTGGGTTGGTGGATGTCACATGTCTTTGAATTTTTGGTTCTAGGATATGCCGGTTTCCACACGATGCACTTCTTCATCGTTATCAGCTTAAAAAATTAGAAGAAAATTCTAGGTTTATTGCTAGGATTAATATTTGAATTAGATTTAGCACAGAACTCACATTTTGACATGTCGCCTTTGCCCCCGTACGAAGCAGGGACGGATCACTAGTCAACTTAAAAGAAAAGTGGCACTTATAAATACACGTTAACTAAAATGTCCCGCCACCATTCGAGCCAAAATTAACTCAAACCTCTTTGTCTGATTCACTAATTATATACACGTCTTATATAAAGTTCCAAGGCATATTTTCAGATAAGTCCTCACAAGTTTCCACTGAATTACTCATAAAGTTAAAAGGTTACACAGTGATATTAGAAGCAAGTGATCTCTCCATTACCGAACTTCTAAATCTCAAACTCTATCAAAGTTACAGAATATTAATAACCCTTTCGAAGGGAATCATTTTCGGTATAGTTACACTATTATTTAGGGTAGTAACACACAAGATTCTCTACAGACTACTTGTATTACATTTTAACTGCAAGGCAATGGAGAATGTGTGAAAATGAAAATACTCGGGCACATCTAAAATATCCGCGTAAGAAAATCTAGTCCAACTGACAACAGGGAAACTGCAAAGCAATTTCATTGTATCAAAGAACTGTGACAGCTTTTCACTAACAAATGCCATGCAGTGAATTCGTTGCGGTATGGTTTGCCGTACTTATTTGTTTTTTTTTTAAGGTTGTATCATTAGGTTACGGTTATTTACGACTGGCAACCATTTTAGTATATAGAAGAAATCTCAGCGCTATGGTCTACACAGTTTCTATCACAATCCAAAGGAATTTGAAGAAAAATTATTCTTAGTCCATTGCTAATTATCTTTGAAAAGCTCTGCTCGACAACGTTAATAACGCAACGAATGTTGTTAAATTATCAAAATGAAAGGCGGTCATTGTAAGTGTGTTACGCAATTAACGCGGAGGGCCATTCTTATATGTAGATATTCATATCCATATTTAGAATATACCGTGAAAGTGCTTCTGTTACAAACATGACAAAGTTGCCAATTTATTGCATCTTCAAAAAGTATCTCGTATGCGACACCCTTAACCTAAGAACAGTGACTGAACGCGTACATCGAAGTGCACTTACAACCAGTTTTCGATGCTTTCTATTTTGGCCCACACTGTCTCGCGTTGTTGAACTTGTCGAGTGACTGCGACAGCCTATTTATATTCTGTTTGGACTATAATGTATCATATAGAAGCTACTAATGTCTGTTCCAAAAGTATGTGACAAAAATGTAAACTTAATTTAGATGAACCCTTAACTTTTAAGGGGGAAGCGCTAAGGTAGCTCGCGAAATTCAAATTTTCTTATGTTTTCTGCAATTTGCTGGTCAGTATTAAGTTGTACGTTGATCAAAATATGACTCGCGACCGTAACAAATATGTATTTACAGAATTATAGTCATTAGAATCAGTAATACAACTTACTAATTGAGTATAATTCTAAAATGTCAAGATTTTATGAAATAGTTATTCAGTAGGATGGTCTTAGAGAGTTGTGTTGATGACTTTAATGATTATAATTCTGTAAATACATATTTTTGACGGTCACGAATCGTATTTTAATCAACGTACAACTTAATACTGACCAGAAAATTGCAAAAAACGTAAAAAATATTGAATTTCGCGGGCTACCCTGGCGCTTTCGCATTCAAGGATTTTTTTTACACTTTCATCAAATACTTACCTATATACTTATGGCCCAGACCATACGTTGTTTTTGCTTACTGAAAAGGTAGCTTGAGGTACTCGACGCAAACTGTTTATAAGTCTGACACTCCCTTCCGCTCCACCCAGAGCGGGAGGGGTCATTTGATGAATTCCCATCCTCAAAAATAAAAAAAGCATATCTAAACATTTTGAGATATATCTCTCCGGACAATTTTGAAGATATTGGATCCGAAAGTCGCTGTTACCCTTGCAAATTAACCCAGCGGACATAATAGGAGTTTAGGTAAACATTATCTAAAGCTGTATTTTGAAAGCTCACAAAGTAATTTACAAGTTAGATTGTATTACTTACAAGAATACTTAAACAAAAATTTACCTAAATCACATAGAGAAGCACCTCGTAATAAAACACTGATATAAGCGTAGTAAAAACTTTTCCCTTAAACAATTGTAATGCGTGGAGCCTAAACAAAACCTGAACAGTTCTTTCGCAGTTATTTTTCCTCTCACACCAGCAACCCAATAGCGACCTTATTACGACGACCATAAAGATCATTGTGCTCCGACAGTGATGCAAAATCAAAGGTATTTTATCTATTTTTACTGTGAATGGAGTGTATGAAATACTGTGACACGTCAAATGAGAAATTCAATGTCTAACTTTTGCAAAAGTTCCAAAAATTTTATATTAAATAACAAAATTAAAAGGTTTTTGAATATAATTCTAAAGTTAGGGGACAACCTGCTTAAGTTTGAGATTATATTTTATTACTTAACGTTGGGATTTGAAACATACGTGAAACAAAGGGCGTCAGTCGCGTCTTACGTTTTGAAATAGAATAGAATGGAATATTCTTTATTATGTAAACCATAAATATCACAGAATATAAATGTAGAAGTACACAGAGACAGAGAACCGCCTGATTTAGAGACGAGCGGTTAAACTAAAGTTACAGCTACAGTTTCCTAGAAGAACGTTGGCTGCCACATTTATTTATTATTTAATTTATTTAATAACTAGTTGCGCCCCGCGGTTTTACCCGCATAAGTTTCGATCCCGTGGGAATATCGGGATAAAAAGTAGCCCATATGCTAAGCCAGGCTGTCAGCTACCTCCATACCAAGTTGTATCAAAATTGGTCCAGCCATTTAAGCGTGAAGAAGTAACAAAATTATGACACACGCTCACAAACTTTCGCCTTTATAATATTAGTGTGATTTATGTTCACACATATATAAACAGACAAGAATGAAAAAGAACAGAAAAATAGTTACAAAGTGGTGATTATTTCTAAAGAAATCTCTTCCAGCACACCTGAGATAGGAAAGTAGACAGCTCGTGTAAGAGTAAAAGAGAAAATAAAATAGATAAAAGCAAAACCAATATTCACTTAATAAAATAAAACAAATAATAAGAGAATAATATTATTACATACATACCTACAAATAAAAATACAAAACATGCTAAAATAAATAACACTTCAATGTTAATAATTATAACCTAATCAAAATAATAAATTCATACACAACTATGATGAAGTGGAAAGATAGTGATTCTTTTACATTGTGTCCGCAATTTACCGACGAATGACATTACTGAAACATTATATCTTATGAAAGTAAGTTGACGTGTTTGTCTAGGAGCGTTTTTTGACACATTAAAGTCAGTAAACCGTTCAGTTATTTTTCCCCTATGTTCGCAGATCGCATTATCCCATTGTAGCTCTCAGAATATAAATAAATTAAAAATCTCAGTGCGTTCACTGATTCGTTCAGTCGTATTGCTTCGACTTTGGAACGGAGCGTGTCACCTTTTAATTTTAATTCAAAGTCAATTACGCTTCTTGCATGTGAATTTAATGTTAAATCAAATAGAAGTAATTTTTGGGATAAGTTGAATATAATGTTAAACGTGAATGAAGTTAGTATGATTTAATGTATATTATTTTCTGAAGCTTTGGTTGGAACTGTAATGTAGTTTTATCTCATGTATTTATTTATAATAATACATATACCACATATATAAGTATTAATTACAAAGTTAATGCTTATTTCTTAAGAAATTTCTTCCAGCAGACCTGCGAAAGGAGAAATGGAAAAGAAAAGTAGACAATAATGTGTCAGAACGAGAAGAGAAGAATATGATTATTGTGACGTCTTATACGACATAATGCTAAAATATATAAACATATAATATATATATATATATATATGACGGAGAAGTTAATATGTCTCGTCATCACCAATCGCCAGCCATATTTTAACTGCTGTGGGCGTGCTAGGGTAGTGTTGGTTATTGCGCAATAGAAAAACTGCAGTTTAAATCAGATTATAATTTTACTAACAAATAATCACACAGTATAAGTACACAACTCAACGATACAGAACGCGAGACAGTTTCTGAGCACATGTTCTCCATACGATGTCCAATCGTCATGAGAGCTAGCTCCTTCACACCGCTCTGTAGCTCTCGTCGACTCGGTCGAGCCTCGCCTGTCACTGGCGTCCCGAATAGTCAAACGAATGACTCCGACATATAAATATATAAATTCTCACAGTTAAGGCGACTACATGACCTAAAGCGCAATGTTTGTCAGACTGAATAGAAAAGAAAGAGAAGCACGATGACACAACCCTGGTAATTTATTGCAAAATATGAAGCAATTATCTATTTACAAAAAATGTATTGTTTGGTCTAGAAAATTAAAACACTAGTGCTTTAGTATGTTGCTTGTAGAATAATCTGACATAAAATCATAATGATTGTATGTATGTATATTAATATGTTTTTTATCGTGAAAAGAAAGTTTTTAGGGGTATTTTCATGATTTTTTTCTATCGTATCAAATTAGTTGTATTACATTTTCAACACACTATCTACCTAGCAAGTATCCTGAAGAATATCATATATTTTTTTGATTTCGTTTACTGTAGTCGATCATATATTTTTATTGTTTCTAAAACTTGCGTTTTTTGTGTTTAGGTCCTGTAAAGCCAAGGGGACACAGGACCTAAAAACAAAAAACGCAAGTTTTAAGCAAGAGGAAATGTTTTTAATTTCGAATTATAAGTTAGATCCACAAACTGCTTTTCTCTACCAGAATATCTCAGGCTATGGAGCAAGATACCTTTACCTACTATTTAGCAATTTTAGTAGTGGCTGCTCAGAGCTAGTGTAACTGTTACTAGCACTGATTCTAGATCCTTTAAATTAAATTACAGCATACAGTCTATGACGTATGGGGACAAATAGGTAGATAAAATATGTCAAAAATGCCTCCGCCCAGAACCTCCGGTCCGGTCCCGCATCCTGCAGCATACATCGCCCGGTCTCCACAGTTGTGCGATTTGCCCGCTCTGCGACTCCATTTTGTTGTGGTGAGTTTGGCACAGTCACCTGATGCTTGCAGAGATGCACTCTTTTGCGAGGATCTCATCGCACTGACGCATTCTGACTTTAGAACTATGAGCGCGGTTACAACAATTTTGGTGTAAGTGGAAAAGTTTTCAAAGATGAAAATATTGCTAACGTGTTTTTATAATACAGTAACAACTACTACTATAACTCTAAGAATCACGTAGATTTCACATGCATAGTGCGCATATCTTTAAGTGCAAATGGTGAAGCATTGTAAGGTTAGAACGTCTCGAAAAAGGTTAAATCATGTCGCTGAACTCTTGTGAATACTTGCGTCAAGCATGTATGAAAGAAAATTAAATGGATGAGACTCTATGAAAGCTTGTCGCTGTACTAAGTGAGTCTGGGATTGAAATGTTTTGTATAGATGTCATTCGAAGTACGCGTTAAAGCAATTTCGTTTTTCTTGGAGATAATGTTGTACCGAATGATATTGAAGGGCTTGTCACATTGACATGTCGTGATGTGAGCATAGACTTAAATAAGAAATATACATTTTTTTTTATTTGGAAGCAATCCAGCTGGCTTTGATGGTAAATGGGCACTATTGCCTGTGTATATCTGTAATATAAAAGGCATCGCAGGGCAGGAGCGTTGCCATCCCAGCGATAAATTTGACATGTAGTTTATCTTGCTTGTTTGAATAATATGCCATGTGTAGGTATATTTATGTACATCACCATTCTGTGCATTAGCTCTTAACCTTCACTGCACACACCCACCAAACACACCACGCATACACACTACACACACACCCACACACACACACATAAATACTAACCCTACAATAAGTAATAATCAATAGTGTCATCTGTATTTTTTATGCTTTTATAACTCACCGCACAATCCGATTTAAATGTAACTGCTTCTGAAGGGGTGGAGACCTGCAGCTGTCCTGAAATACAGGCCTTACACCTAGCTTAGGCACCACTCTCCTACAGTATAATTTAAACCATTATGTTGATGTAGGTACTTATACCTATGTTGTGGTGAGAAATAAACCATTATCTTATGCTAGAAATGTCAATTCCAGAATAGTTTGGACGGGTGCTGCCAAAATCCAGTACCTAGCGTACAAGTCCGGATTTAAAATAAATAAAAGTGTAAAACAGGTAATGTACCTACAAATTATTAACATTGTTTATACAATTGATATGAACGGCTCGCCAATATGCAGATAAACCCTAAGAGGTATTCATGATGTGGCTAAAACTAAATGTGAATTTAGGCTATGTGTTTTAGAAATAAAATAAAATAAATAAATAATAGGTAAGTTTTGGAAAAAATATATTTTGCTTCATTTTTAAAGTAATAATCTCGTCATTAACCATGAAGTAGGTATAGTGTTTTAGCTCTCACACACACACCCATACACACCACCCTTTTAAGACCCAATATAAGCTGCGTACACACTCACTTTCCTTGAACCAGACATACCATTCAAGTCTGAAAATTTACCAAAACTAAAGGTCTAGACCGTAATTTAGGAGATAAGA
Organism: Luperina nickerlii; assembly: GCA_963855955.1. NCBI lineage: Eukaryota > Metazoa > Arthropoda > Insecta > Lepidoptera > Noctuidae > Luperina > Luperina nickerlii. The sequence continues at coordinate 23,331,569 of OY979664.1, read as the reverse complement.
TGGTTCGTCTAATAACTAGGAGTACAGCTGCTATATAAGGGACCAACCGCCAAGCAATAATGACTCAGCCCGGGAAAGTTAAACTGACTTACAACCGCTAACTGTTTAAGTTTACTGTGTGATTGATCGGTATAAAATACTTGGGTTTTAAGTTTAGTTATGTTTATGTATTTTAGGACTTAGAACATTGAGCTTCAGATTTCTGTAGTACATGAAGGACTGAACTTAAGAAGAAGACGTGTTGCACCACATCTAATAAATTAGTCAGGGCAAGATAGTGATGATGATAATGATGAAACAGTGAACTAAGACCGGCTTGGGCAGTCATAGAAGGAAAATATAATATTTATTTGAAAGGTGAGTGAACAAATCTTTTAATTTTTGATTTGGATAAATCTTACTTTTTAGACACTGCCTTTACCACTGGTGCTGCCATCTGTCCTACAGCGGTTGGTCGCCCACGGATGCCGTCAACCAATCGCCACCAAGCCGCGCATCAACGTCATCTTAAGTATTTGTATCGTCACTTACCTTTTGCACGCACATACTCGCATACTTCATATATTATGTCAAATGTAACTAATTCGCAATATACATATTTAAAAATAATTCATGGTGTCGCCTACTTCATTAAACAAGCCTTCAGTCTCCCTACACGCAGCAGAGCTGAAACCCCTACACTTACCTTTTTACCATTTATACTATTGCTTAAACGCTTTAACATATTATCTTAAATTTACACTCGTCCCACATGCTAATGAATGAATGCTCCATCATCATCGCTCATTTCTATGACTAATAATAGGCACTTTTTTAAATAACTTTCTTCTAAAATTCCCATTATTAAGGTTAGTAAGTACCAAAGTAATCTCCGTCAGTCATCAACTCATCATAAACAATCTTGAGACCAGTCATCGAACAGTAAGGCATCCAATTGTCAACGTTTCAAAAATAAGTCCATTTAGAAAAAAGAAAAGAAAGAAAAATTGTTTATTCTGCACAAACAAAAAAAAATCCATTTCATAATATAATAAATACCATTTCTAGATTTTTCTGTCCTGCAATTGGTTTTGCGGTTAATTTCGGAGTAAAATCATAAAATCCGAAAAAGTGTGATAACGTCACCCAATTAAAAGTCTAAACGCGAAGACTTGGAATTGGCTTTCTGTCGACTATTGTACCATTTTTTTTTCAGCTTTAAATCTTCCATGCTGTAAAAAATAAATTAATAAATGCTTTTAAATGCATAAAGGAACAGTTAAATAAAACGAAATAAAAGAAATAAGCAATCGGAATTCTCAGTAGATGATAACAATCTTTCAACGAATAATTATGTGGAGATTATGATAAATAACAAAACCAACAACACGTAAGTGCGGAAATAATTATTCCGTACACCGAAAACCAGAATAATCAGTATTCACACCACAAACGTAATCAAATTCAAACGAGTAATGCAAACTCAACATAAAGGCAGGCTTAAGTAATAACAAACAATTCGGTGCCATATCAAGAAATTTGCTTTCTCACTTCTAATACGAGAAAATTTTCTTGCGAACATCACGCGGAACGAAATATGCGGGTACTTTGTTTCTCAACAAATGGATTGTGAGGGTTAGGAAGGTTGGAAATTCACGCTGTAGCTGAGAGCTGCGAACAAATTTACGTTTTGACATGGTTTGTTGATGTTGGGTTTAATTTGTTTATGTGTAGTTAATTATGGAGGCTATAATGGGTATTCCATGCTAAGCTTAAGTTAGAAATCTTGGGTTTTGAGATCTAAAAGGTCGAAACGGTGGAACAATTGTTTAGAAATATGGTCGTAACTAACGACTCGTTGACTTACAGCAAATAGTTATTCTAATTTAATTTATTAATTTTGGCCGAAAGACTTCCACTACTGGACATAGGCCTCCTCTAAGTACCTACCGCAACTTTGACTGGTTCTGTGCTTCCCACTACCAGCGAATTTCTGCGAGCTTCACAAGGTCATCATTCTACCGTGTCGTGTCGTGGGGGCCTTCCAATGCTTCATCTTCCGGTACGCGGTCGCCACTCCAGAACATTTCGGCCCCAACGGCCATCTGTTCTGTTAGCAAGTGCCCTGCCGGCTGCCAATTAAGTTTGGCAATTCTTCGGGCTATGTCGGTTACCTTGGTACTCCTAAGGATCTCCACATTTCAAATGGTTATTAGACAAATAAAACTATCCCATATTTTTTAAAGCAAGAAATTATGAATACATGTAACTAGTTTTTTACTACAACAGTACAAACTCATTGTACAGAAGCCAGCAAATCAACCTACTACAATCTGTCAAATTTCTTTAATAGATTTTCAACTTTATCGCTGAAGCATACGGTTCAATTTTAATTGGGAAAATTTGACAGTTTCGGGTAGCTTGATCTGCTGTCGTCTGTACTACTCTTGTGAATAATCCTACTGCTGGTTACAGTAGCCAGTTAGCAAAACTCAGCCTGAATTTTGGGCTGGCTGCCCACTTCAAAGATCGTCATTCATAAAGAAGAAAATCTCTTATTTGTCAAATTTTGGGCTGGCTGCCCACTTCAAAGATCGTCATTCATAAAGAAGAAAATCTCTTATTTGTCAAATTTCCAATGTAAAACCTCTCCGTTCATCTTTTACACCCCGTGTCTGTCCAAATGGTAAAAAATTAACCGGTATTCCCGAAATATTCAGCTTCAAACTGAAACTATCCAAATATTTCAGAACGTTCAGTCTTAATATTCTCTGTGTTGGTACAGACAACAACAAAAGTCGATTAAGACTTCAGGTTGTTTAATCTCAGTTATTGAGCAATATATTTACACTTCGGTTTTTTTAATCTTAGTTATTAAGCAAAATATTTGTTCAAAATTGCATTGTACTTCTGCTGCAATTTTGAACAAATATTTTGCTCAATAACTGAGATTAAAAAAACTGAAGTGTTAATCGACTTTTGTTGCTGACCGTACACTAGCAAAATGAGGGCGGTTTGATGAAGATAAAACGCGAGCTCATTATGTTTACAATTAATGCTAGCGAAACTAAAGGCGCGAGAAAATCGCACGCGACACAAAGGCACCGCAAGTCGCGCAACGAGCGGTGCCTTAGTGTCGCGCGAGATTATATCGCGTGTCGCGCATGTTTGCAGGAGCCTTAACTCGTGTTTGGTGTAGATTTGCTAAACGTGAAACGCAAAATAATACATACCAAAAGGGATGAATAGGGACGAAACTTTGAAAAGGATTTTAGCGCTGTTGCCAACAAGAGCACTTGATTGTTTATTATAATACAGTAAGCACATTAGAGTTCTTTTGGCAACGAACTATATTATTTCAATATTAAAATCGCTTTTAAAGTTTCGTCCCGATTCACCTCTGCATCCCTATTCCCCCCGTTTGACGGTATTCGTATAATATTTGAGGTTTGCTTTGGATAATTATTAATGTCGTGATAGCTTACTGGTTAAGGCATTGTCTCTTGCACGACAAGTACTAATTATAATTGCGCACATTATAGCCGCGGGGATCCGTAGCTCAACGCAGTAATTATTTAGGATTGATTCAAATTCTGAATTTGAACCTAAATTGGTTCCACTCCAGAGAGGCAATTCTCGTAAATTTAAGAAAATTTAGTCTGATCTCAGTCTCAATCTGTAAAAAATAACTATCCCCCCCTACATTTCCCCATCCATTTTTTTCCATTTTTCCTATCCCTACATTTCTGACAAGTTTTTGACTTGAAACCCGGTAGCTCTATGCAGCTGTAAGTGGTATTGATATTAGCGAGGCTAAATAATACAAAAATAATAAAAGATTTATTTTCAAGTGACATGGACTTATTAAGTTAGTACCTAACAATTAACTTATAAACTTTATGAGTAATAGGTATTTAATAAACATCATGACTTAAGCAACTAAGTAACTTTTAACAGGTTCATGTAGCTAGTTACGGGTAGCAGTTTTACCAAGGGATATCGTATTACCCAATAACTGGGTTGTGGAGGTCAGATAGGCAGTCACTCCATGTAAAATACTGGTATTCAGCTACATCCAGTGAGACTGGAAGCCGACCTCAACATAGTTGGGAAAAGGCTAGGCAGATGATGATGATGTAGCTGGGTTAAATATTGAAATATAGAACAATCCAGTTTGTTAGCAATGACACACCCAGGAGACTGACTTTAAACCTACAACATTCTATTCATCACCCCATTTCCACCTTTAGTTACCTCAAAATAAAGCGCCCGGAACAATATTAGTGGACGGACCAGTAGCTCACGTTAAATTAATCATCCCCGATTCGATTGTACAGTCACCAACAGAAGGCGGTAATTAACAAAGTGACATGTGACACAAAGCCTCTATGACATTGATGTGTACAATTGTACTAAAAACACCAAACTTTCAATGCAGTTCTGTAAATGAAATGCATTCGAATTTAAACTCTACTGGTTTGAAAATAAAAGTGCAGGGTTTTTGGGGAAGTATAAATTAGGAACGCGTATGTAACTGACAATTTACAATCGGATTGGCTCAAAATTTTGGTCAAAATTAGTCACACTCAAACTCAAAGCATTTCAATTGAACCATTTACACGCACTTTTGAACTGTCAAGAAGTCGGTCAGTCAGAAAATACGAAGCGAGTTGCCCATTTCAAAGGCTAGGTACCTATGGAGAAGAACGGGCAAGAAACTCCATGGATACTGTTTTATATGAAATTTTTACATAAATATTAGTTACATCGTTAATGTTGAATTTATAATTATATGTGAGAACGATGTGAAAAATTCGTACACGTCAAAAGCGTGAGTGATTATGCCTTTTTCGTTTAGTTATTGTAATTTTGATTTATACATAAAATGAATCGGAAACATGTTGACTGATTAGTTGATCGAAGCCTGATTGTCAAGGTAAGTATCATTCCTGTTTCTAGTTCTGAAAAACATACGCCTTATTTTTGTTTATTCTGGGCATACGTTACTCCAGAGCTATAGTGGCCCAGTCGAAACGACCGCGACTTACGAGTTATATAGGTCGTAGATTCGAACCCAGATAGGTACTTTACTTTGTGTGTATTATTTCATCACCACTCTCTCAAAACGGTGAAAGAAAACATCGTAAGGAAACCGGCATGTCCTAGCGTCGAAAATTTAATGCAAAGATATGTTAGATCTACAAACCCGCACTGCACCCACGTGGTAGATTTTGGCCCACTCACAGAGGGGCCTGTGTCCCAGCAGTGGGAACATTATAGGCCAATTAAGCTATACGTTACCAGATCTAAAGAAATTTTGATTTCAAAACCAAATTCAAATACAAACCTTTTTCTTCCAATATTAACACCACGGTCCCACACCAAAAGGAAAAACCCTTCTCCGTAATATAAGCGCAAACGTTCCCAAAAACGTATCATTCAACTTCGAACAAACATTCTTCAACTCAAAACTATCCCTTCCGAAGAAAAAAAAATCAGTAAATCAAATAAAATCACTAAAATATCAACCTCCAAGAATGTATAAATGTTCCGTGAACAAATGGGCCAAGTGCGAGTCGACTCGCGCACTACGGGTTCCTAAATTCCTTGTACTTTACCCGTATGGGTGGTAAACTGGTAATGTGAAGTGAGGTGAGCATAGACGAAGTAAAACCACTGAAACTATTATTCAATCAATTCAGGCTGAGTTGATTGAATAATAGTTTCAGTGGCTTGCAGTCCACTGCTGGACATAGGCCTCTCCCAGGCTGCGCCACAACACCCTGTCCTCCGCCTTCCGCATCGAGTCCGTCCCAGCCACTTTCTTTAGGTCGTCCGTCCATCTAGCTGGGGGGCGTCCCACACTGCGCTTGCCGATACGCGGTCTCCACTCAAGGAGTCGTCTGCTCCACCGGCCATCGGTCCTTCGACAAACATGGCCAGCTCACTGCCACTTCAGTTTGCTTACTCTGCAAGCTATGTCGGTAACTCCGGTTCATTTCCGGACAGTTTCATTCCTGATTTTATCCTTCAAACAGACTCCGAGCATAGCTCACTCCATAGCGCGCTGAGCGACCTTGAATTTGTGGACCAGCCCGGCCGTCAGTGCCCAAAACTATTATTACCAATTTCATATTTTATACCACCTCAAATAGCTTGGGATGATCCGCCGTTATGTCGAAAGCATTGCAGCATTCATTTGGAAATAAATATAATTATGGTAAAGTTGAGCATTAATGTTAAGTAGGTACTATGTTTGGCAAAAACACGATTCCATAAAATTTTCTCAATAGCAAAAATTACAAAGTTACCTCCAAACCGAACAATAAACCGCTAGTATTAAAAAAATACTCCAAATTAGATCATGAAACTTTGCATAACAACTGAACTAAATATAAAGCAGGTACTATGTTCCTTATTTTTTCAAATTACCATTATTTTCACTGTAAAAAGTAAATACCTAAACTATTGGCGCTGCCTGCCGCCCAGCACCGCACTCTGTCTCGCTCTCACTCGGTCAGATAAAGAGTGAATTTTAGCTGAGGTAGTATGGGCTCTTAATTAGACTCTGTCAATAGCACATTTTCACCCATATTTTCCCACCAAGTTGTTCTTTTTTGTGTTTTTTTCTCTGCCGCAAATTATTATTATTTGCTGCAAATTATTATCTTCTTTCTTTGACAGTAGTGTAGTATTTTGGAAGTGGCAACTAGATTTTCTTCCTTTCCTTTTTTTTTTAAATTATTGGCGTTATAGCTGGCCTTTAATGGTCTAATTGAAATATAGTATTTTATTTCTTAACTAACTCTTTTTTTAAACTACTCAGTGACAGGCACATATACGGAGGGACAGGCAGACGTTGTAGGCCTAGGAAAAGAGGGTCGCGTTTGCACCCGTTGAATACGGAACCCGAGAAAGGGGCCACGGTTATTTGACCCCCGAAATGGGATACAGGATAAAGGAATAAATCACAGGGAAGATATTTCGCGGAGGAATCTTCCGGGGTAACTTTTGGGAGACGCGCTGAAAACTGTACTATGTACGTGTTTCCGAATACTTACATAATGTTTTTAGAGTTGAAGGTTGCCAGTTCATACTCTGTTTGAAAAAAAGTCTGTGCCTTGCAGCATTGGATTTTAAAATTTAGGGTTACCATTATTCTATCTAAATATAATATATAAATAAAACAAATTTAAGTCATGTTTAGTTACACCTCTTTATAACTGATGAACGGCTGTACCGTTTTTCATAATCTTTGATTTGTTGGCCCCGAATAGCAGAATAACTATTAAAACTTGGGAAATATTCACAAAAAAAAATGAAGATAAAGATAAGATAAAGATTTATTTATTTGCAAAAACATGTGTAGATAATATACATGGTATAATGATTATTATAGGTGTTACAGGATATTCTTTAGCACAACATGTTTGACCATGGCTGGTGTACAAATTAGGTCGGAAGACCATCAGATTTCATTGAAAAATTAAAATATACAACGTTAAATAATATAAAAAAGCTACAATTAACATTAATATTAAATTATAAATAAAAACAATCGGTAGGTACATATTCATGCGGTTCAAAACAAATATTATAGAATCAGTCAGTATATCATAGCGATTTGTCATTTAAAAATTCATTGACATTATAGTAGGCTTTTTCTGTCAGTATTTTTTTTAATGTTTTCTTAAACTGGTCTGTATTTAGTTTATTTACACAGATAGGGATATTGTTGTAAATTATCGGTGCTCTGCATACCACGCTTTTATACAATAGTGCTGTCTTAGCTGGCTGAACACGAAGTTTACTATTATCGCGGCGATTTCTTATTACAAGGTCCGATATTCGAGGAAACAAATGGGTGTTATTTTTTACAAATAAGGCGATTTCTAAAATATAAAGTGACGGCAGTGTGAGGATTTTATGCTTTGTAAAAAATGGCTTACAGCTCACAGTACTTTGGATACCGAACATAGCACGTATGCATCGCTTTTGCATTTTAAACGCCATATCTTTATTTGATGAGTTGCCCCAGAAGATAATGCCATATCTTAGGACAGATTCAACAAGTCCATAATAAGCCGATAGTAACACATTAGTGTTGATAGTTGGAGCAAGTTGGTACAAAGCATATGCTTGACTACTGATTTTTTTGCATAGTGCGTCAATGTGTTCTTTCCAGTTTAGTTTGCTGTCTATTATTAAGCCGAGAAAACGGACATTAGATACTTCATTTATAGTGTAATCATCATGACTCAAATTTATATTTAACGGATTATGAAATCTTTGTCCAAAGTGCATTATATTTGTTTTAGATAAATTTATTTTCAAATTATTATTATCAAGCCAAGAAATTATAGATGTCAGTGAATTATTTATGTCAGATTTATAATTATTAATGTCCTTACATGCAATTGAAACTGTACTGTCATCAGCAAATAATGTCATAGGTTGAGTCGTTGCCTTTGGCAAGTCGTTGATATAGATAATAAATAACTGCGGCCCTAGGACACTGCCTTGAGGAACACCGTATGTCACATTTCTCCTCACGGAGCTGAATGTTTCCTCTTTTCTTTTTTTAGGATTCACTTTAGATATTACTGTTATCTGTTGTCGGTTCGTTAAATAGGATCTAATTAAATCTAAAATATTGCCTCTTGAAGATTGAAGAGAAGTAATTCATTTTCTCATATATTCGTTCTTATGGATACTGAGGCGGCACCAAGTTTCCAACTCAGCTAGGTTTACATAAAAAGCAGGACAATTATTACTGAAATGACTGGACCTAGTCTGCAATAATTTAGTAAAAACCATGACGTTTTTGTAAAAAGTACCAGCTGCGCCCCGATCGATCCCGTGGGAATATTCGGATCAAAAGTAGCCTATATGTTAATCTAAGGTGTCAGCTACCTCCATACAAAATTTTATCAAAATTGGTCCAGCTGTTTGAACGTGAAGAAGTGACAAACATATAAACACACACACACACACAAACTTTCGCCTTTATAATATTAGTGTGATTTTTTTAAGGCATACTATGGTTTCTAGTATCATCTAAAAAGCATTAATTTAGGAGCAACATTCCCCATACTAATAAAACATGGCCATATAATTTTAATTAACATAAACAACACTCTAAAATGTAACCGAAACGATACAACTAGCGTAAATCCGTTTCGTAACATTTGTCGTAAAATAATCCGACCCCATATCCCTTGAACCCCCCCCCCCCCTCCATCCTACGTTGGCTGTCAACCCCATTACTCGTACTTAGCTACTAAATAAAATAAATACGGATTACGGCAATGTCTCCTTAAGTGTAGTGATGTAAACGTGTCGATATCGAAGAGTATTTTTCAAGCAGACCGAGATTTTGGTTTTTGGACATTTACACTTATTGCAGTTTGTAGACCGATTACTTAAACGTGCAAACAATAATTATTGTTGGATATTTAAATGAAAAATGACTCCGCTTGAATTTAGTATGTATAATTAATTTCATATAATTATTTATATAATTATATATAAATAATTATATGAAATAAAATTATATAATTTTATAATTATATTAATTAATTTTATATAATTATGATTCCTAATTGTTTTCCACATAAATAAATTAGGTACATAACATCACTGATATTTAATGCAATTTTTTGCTACTGTGCCAATCTATACGTCTTTACTACTATAAAGGTTTGTGAAAACTGCTTTTTAATGTGATTGCTTACTGTAAAATTACGTTACAAAATTTTATGATAAAAGCTGTTGGTGTAAATAAATTTTAATGAGACCTGCAATTAAAATGATTGCAAAAGTATAATTGCGTAACTACGACGTCAGTTTACTTCAACAATATCAACTCAATCGTAGCCTCTTTGATAAAAAAATCGACATCTTAGACCTCTCACAGCACAACACTACTATAAGCATGGGTAATTTTTTTATATTTCTCTCAGGTTTTCTGTTAGCGTAGGTATACATCAATTCGGGCATTACTGCTGAGACCCTAACCGCTGTGTTGGGTCACTAATGAGTCTTGTTCTTCATAATTAGCGGATAATATCCGTAGTAATAATTAAGCTTTATGTAGTTTTTTTTTTGGTACATAACGTCATTAAAAGTGGAGTGTTCTTTTTTTTGCACTTTTAGTTTCTGAGTGAATGATGAATGAATTTGTTTTGTGCGTTAAGAGTGATGATCGAGTAGTAACGGACAGGAAGGCACTTTGCTTTTTGTTAATTATTCCATCATCACTGCTCCCGAAGCGGTGAAGGAAAACATCGTAAGGACACCGGCATGTCCTAGAACCAAAAAGTCGAAGACATGTAACATACACCAACCCACGCTGGGCCCGCGTGGTGGATTATCGCCCACTCCCTCTTACAGAGGCCTGTCTCTGAACATTATTTAAAGACTGATTACACATCTATGTAGTGAAATATCTAAGCTGCATAAACACGTCACCAATTTCAAGTTTGTAACTATCGAAGTGTACCTAAACCCTTTTTGTACAATTTTCATAATTTTTACTACACTCAAGATATTAGGTTTCATGTAAAACATTTTGTCCGAATACCGCTTCTTTCATGTAGGCACAATATCGTCATAATAAGGCACTCCTTCCCATTTAGGTAGGTAAATAGAACTCGCGTCTTTTATAAATGGGAAGGAGTGCCTTATTATGACGATATTGTGCCTACATGAAAGAAGCGGTATTCGGACAAAATGTTTTACATGAAACCTAATATCTTGAGTGTAATAAAAAATTATGAAAATTGTAGAGAAAGGCGTTAGGTACACTTCCATAGTTACAAATTTGAAGTTGGTGAAGCGTTTATGCAGCTTAGATATTTCACTACATAGATGTGTAATCAGTCTTTAAATAATGTTCAGAGACAGGCCTCTGTAAGAGGGAGTGGGCCATAATCCACCACAGCGTGGGTTGGTGTATGTCACATGTCTTCGATTTTTTGGTTCTAGGACATGCCGGTTTCCTCACAATGTTTTCTTTCACCGTTTTGTGAGCAGTGGTGATGAATTATTTATACAAAGTAAAGCGCTTGTCTGGGTTTGAAGCCAGGACCTACAACTCGTAAGTCGCGGCTGTTATCACTGGGCCGACAGTGCTGCTGAAAAAAGTATTTTACGTATCTAACTATTGTGATTTGTTGGTGATAACAAAAACAGCCAATTAAATTACTTATCATATCATATTACTTATTATTACTCTCAATTTAAATAGTCTTTCAAAAACCGAGGTACAGTCGATGCATCACCAAAGCTTTATTAGTGTCGATTACGTGGAAATATTGGTATAAAAACTATTCTATGTCCTTTCCCGGGACTCAAACTATCTCTATAGCAAATTTCGTCTCCTGAAAACAAGTGCAACCCACGACGTGAATCACGTCGTGGGTTGCGCTTGTCCGCAAGTCGCGCAACAAGCGGTGCCTTTGTGTCGCGCGCGATTTTATCGCGTGTCGCACCTGTTTGTAGGAGCCTTAAATCGGTTTAGCGGTTTACGCGTGATTGAGTAACAAACATCCAAACATCTTCACAAACTTTCACATTTACAATATTATAGTAGGGTAAGTGTTTCGTTTATCCTCACTCACATAACTTCCTTTCTGGGTCAGTCGGGCAAAACTCCACCATCTCAGTTGTCATCAAATCGTCTTCAGTTAAACATGCTCTCACGAAGGGTGGATCTGAAAAATTGCTCCGTCTGATAGCCCATCGATCACGGCGGTGACTTGCGATACACTGATGGGCTATTAATGTGGGCTATATAGCTTTGTTACAATTTGTACGATATTTATGGTGTATGGATTGAGATGTGGAAATAATTTGGTACAACAAATCTGGAGATAAAACGGTTTCAGTACCGAAAATTTATATTAAAAAAAATGAATCAAAAATACAACTATCGTATAGAATTTTGGTACTGCGACAAGCACAATTAGTGTCACCCATATGTCGCAGTATATCAAGTCTTAAAACTAAGTCAAATAAACGTGTATTTTCAATTTTAAAATAGTTTTTATGTATTTACTTATGTTACGTTTATTGCGCGCGGCTTACAATTCTTTGCTGTTTTTTTTTTTAATTTAAACCCTACTTCGATGAAGCCCAAAAGGAAGTGTTTTGGAATTTCAATAAATGTAAGACCTAGGCCCAGACCATAATATAGGCCATAGTATAGTTATTTTCGTATCTCGTCATTGCAGCAATGATCATGTCAGTTTTTAATATCCATATCGTTTTGATAAATGGTAAGTTTAGTATGCCTATTTTGAGAGTATAATGAACGCGTTCTCAAAATTACTTAGAAATCGTTTTTGTGTCTCTTTTTTATATCACAAAATAATTTTGATTTGCTCTTGTTAATTACTAGGCTATTAAAAAGCAAATCAAAGTATTGATTTGCTTGGATACAAGTACATGAGGTGACACATATTTTATAACAAAAGTTCTTCAAGCCAAATCCTATTTTAACAGATATGAAAATGTCTATTACAAAGTTTATTCGAGTTCGAGTTATACTGGTCTGATCCCCTAAACCCCCCACCACCCCCCCTCCACACCCCTCCTCGATCCCCTGCTTGTTCGTCTTCTGTTTTATAATCTCTGTCTTATCCACTATAAACTTTCTCATTCCGGACAGGCCTAATTCTAAACGAGGAACCAAATAACGAAATATGCTCAAAAAAATCACAAGTTCACCAGTGAACTTTTACGAACAAATACCTATTTCAAAATTTCATGGACTAATTGCACAAAAACTGCAGTGTGTATTTTAAGTTCGAATCCAGCCAATTTTCTTCTAGTCGTCCGGTTATTACATGATTTGTTCGGATCCGGTCCATCAGACGCGGCCGGACGTCGGACCTCCGGCCGATTCCGATTTCGTGAAATGCAGCTACGACTCAATGATAAAATTACTGGAGATTTTCGCTGCAGGATTTGATACAGCTTTTCGAAGAACATGTTTAGATGGCAGAGCGAGGATTTAATCAATTTCAAATTAAGGAAAACTATCGCCTTGCTTACCAAAATGGTGGAAAAACCATTTTATTTTTGTTAGGAAGTGGGAAGATGCTATTCTCCTTTGTTTCATGCATGATACATCTGTGGCCGTCCCAAACTACAGTCCAGCCCTCGAGAGAATGCGTACCTAACACCAGTCAGTGTGATAATTCTAGTAGCTAATAAAGATCAAATTCGTAAAGCACGTTTTCATTTGTATGAAACTGGCAGGTTTCAAGAACGCAATCTCTCTTTGGCCGCACTGTAGACCGCTATGCCAATATATCACTCAGGTTCGAGTCGAAGGGTTGCTCCATTTTACGCCAAATCAGGTAACATCCAGGCAAAGACATTGAAATATTTAAATCTCTTTGCATCTAGGGAATATTCTTAGCACACATTTAGGTTATTTATTCATAATTTTGCAAATGGTCACTAAACTTTGAAATGATTTTATATCTTTTCGACGAAAACGCAAAGCTTGATACCCTATTTTACACGTACTGCTCCAGAATCCTCGCAAATAATTCAGAAATCAGTACGAAACGCAATCGTACACTCCGGTGCAATAAAACAGGGAACGCAAACTTCGTCTATACTATTCAGAGCGGAGTTTGTGCGAGATGCTTCGCCGTTTTAAAATTCACGGCACGATACCGCAGGTGTACCCAATTGTACTATCGCTCGGGTCACTGAACACGCCATGAAATACTGTGTAATATTTTTGAACGCATGTGAATTTATTTACTACGGAAGTTTAAAGGCTTTGCCGTTATGAAATTTTGTGTAACATTTTTATAGCTTTTTTGTGTGTTTTTTTATGGATCTGGATTTGTTGTGTTTTATCGTGTTTAGATATTGTTACTCATCATGTTTTAATCATGATCTGGCGTTTGAGTAATTTACGCGGTCTACCCAAATGTCCTTTCTTTGGTATCGTTCGTCGAATCGTTGAGGTCCTCAAGTTCAGAGTTGTGCTGTACGTTTTTTTGACAAATGCATGCTAGTCAGGTACGTCTAGACAGGTTTGCTCAATCTGTGTGGTTCTTTCTTCAAAATACCATTTGAGACACCAATCTATGTAGATTGGAGATCTGACCAAGATTTGATTGGTGATTGACCAAGTCTGAACAAAAAAAGAGACTGTGACCTCCGAGTTTGTTTCGGCCTTCCTTCTCAGAGTAGTCTGTTAGGAAACGCCGGCCTCATCTAGTTTAGAAAATATGATTGACGTGTAAAAGTGTTTGTACAAACCTACTTACAGTAAATAAATCCATACTAATATTATAAATTCGAAAGTGACTCCGTCTGTACGTTTCCCTTTTCACGCCTAAACCACTGAACGGATTTCGATAAAATTTGGCAGAGAGATAAATTGCATCCCGGGGAAGGATATTGGATAGTAGTATAGTTTTTATCCCAATATTCCCACGGAATCGACACTTACGCGGGTGAAACCGTGGAGCGCAGCTAGTCATTTATAATTTACGTCTGTGAAGTTTACAAAAAAAGAACTGATATTCAAGTGTCTTCACAAACTGTGGTACCTACATGACGCAACAAAAAAAAACATTAAATTCAGTTATTTTTCTATTTTGTTTTATTATCTTTAGATATTTTTCGCCAGCTAATTTAATCTGACCCTATGTAATTGAACTTTTGTTTGATATCAAATACCTACCAGAGCAAATGTTGGCTGTCTCCATGACCTCTAAATCTTTCAGATAAACATACTAATATCAATTACAGCCATGACGTTCATTGTTCCCATCAATATCAATACGATAGTTAATTAATATATTGGCCTGGGTATGTAGAGGTACAGACGCCAGCACATCAAGCTACCCGAAACTGTCAAAGTTTCCCAATCAACTTTGAACTGTATGCTTTAGCGATAAATTTGAAAATCTATTAAAGAAATTTGACAGATTGTAGTAGCTTGATATGCTGGCGTCGCGTCTGTACATTTATACTAATCTTCATCCTGACCACCTCGTTGGTTTAGCGGTCACAAGCGCGACCTCTGAGCATGGCCTCGTAGATTCTATTTCCGGGTCGAAAAATTGGGTTTCGAAATATTCTAAGAACCATGGTAATAGGCTCTCCCTTATTCCATATAACATTACTGGCAAGATTTAGGCAGATGTGGTATACAAATACACTTTTGTGTGCTTATTCGAAGAACACAAGCGTGATTATAAGCAATGTATATTATTATTTTGTATTGTTTATGTTTATTATTTATTTATTGCATAATTCAAGTAAATGAAATTGTTTCTAATCTGATTTGGTTTTGTAACTATAGCTAGCGTTATAGTAACTTAATTATTTGTTTTAAAATATTTCTTGTTAATTTTGGTAATGCTCGCCTAGTGGCAACCTGTGATCTTTTAATATGTCCTATCTGCGGATAATGTAGTGGACTGCAACATTGCTTCCTATACCTTTGTTAAACTTATGTAGTATAGTATATGTTGTAGTTGTTTATTATCCCTCAATAAAATAAAATAAAATAAAATGTAATGTAATCTCCTTCTTTATAAACCTACAGTCACCTGTGACTAATAAAACAAAGATACGCTTCCAACCTCGACCTTCCGACACTACTTAACAATGTTTATAGTCAAGATAAAACCCCAGAAAGCATTTAGACAACAATTTTCTTTAATTCGTTCGTAACCGTGTAATGTAACGAGATATAAAACAATCTAAGCCGAGTAAACTCCACGTAATGTAACAAAACAAAGTAAAAGTATACTAGTTTAAGTAAATTACAATGCCGTTCGTTCGGCCGCCAGTGTAAATAGCCACCTGCAAGTCTTGCAACCGCATTACACAAATGAGAGTATATTTCTTTGCTTTTACTGTACAGTGTGGGCCAAGGAAATGTGGAACGTGAATTTTTAATCACGTTTTCTTTCTATTAGTGTAAGTGGAATTAAAATAATAAAATTAATATTATGTAGGTTTAGTTAAGGTTTTTGCAAGTCCAGAAGACTTGCAAAAATGTTGCTAAATGGTACAGTGTTTTTTTAATATCTCGGTATTACATTTCAACTGCTGAGAGAATGCGTTCCTAATATCTGTCAGTTTAGTAGAATTTTCGCACTGACAGGTGTCAGGATCGCATTTTCTCGACGACCAGACTGTAATGTTCACCTAAACATTCACCACCATTTACCTACACATTCACCACACACCCTTTGACTGCTTTTGTTGTGTTATTTAATTTCTTTATTTTCATTTATTTATTTTTGTTTTATTTGTTTAGTAGAAATACATGTTACCTGCCGTTTATTTTTATTTTGCCACTAAGTAGTGCCTGGTGACCAGTAATACAGGTTTTTTCTAAAACCTACTTCAGGCACCGGCTCTCACAATGTCAATTTATTAGTTCAAAACTGTTAAGTGCTACAAAACCACTGTGAAAAAAAAACTTATTATTATTTTAGTATGAATAAAGCTGGGACATAATTTAGTTGACAGCCGAACTGAATCACTAAAAGTAGAATGCGAGATTTTTTGTGTTCGTTCGTTTTATTATATTTGTTAAAAAAGTAAGCTAAGCTTGATACAAATAGCAACAAAGGGGTCCAATTTTGGGCGGCAGCTTTGATTTCAATGTCAAACACGGCTTGTATTTTCTTCTTAAAGAAATGGCTAGTGAGTTTTGAATTGGTTTAAGACCACAACTAAATTTACCATCTGTGCTCAATATACAGCGTGTTAGGGACATCGTACAACTGTTGTCATTTAGTACTGAACCCCTCTGGCTTGAAATTTTTCGTTGGTAATTTAATAAAAAGTTAGCTGTTCATTACGTTCTCCTGTACATTTTGAAAAAAATCTGCTGTTTTATAGAAAAATGCAATACCGCGTATTGCATTTTTCTATAAATCAGCAGATATTTTCTGATAACCGATGAAAAATTTCTAGGCTTGGGTATGGAGGGTAGAGATGAGGAAAACCGTCTAATATGGGGGGGAAAGTTGAAAAAGTGTCCAGAAGTAAATATCAGTTCAAAAATTTTTATATTTTTAGTGACTAGAGTAGTTAGTGACAGCCCAGTATACCAAACCTCAACTATTTATGTAGTCCAAAATAATTTTGTAAACATAACCTAAAATTAACCTTAAAATTAATTAATTAACTAAAATTAACCTATTTTGTTTAATACTAACATTAGTTTTAAGTACCATTGTTACTAACAAAATATAGACCTGGTCTGAATTAAATGTTTTTTATTTTATTATTTATTTTAAAATTACTGCTGTGAGTTTACCCCGTTGCCACCCTAATTTAACGCAGTTTCACGGACTCCTTTATCACAACAGAGATAGTTCTCCTTACCTCTACCCTCCATAGCTTGGGTTCTTCAATCATGTGCTAAACTCTTGGTTTCAATTTGCGCGTTGATGTCCCTCCCACCCTGAAATATTTTTGATTAACTTAAAATAACCTTTACCCAACAAAATCATACCGGCCTACATATAAATATTTTGTCTTCAATTTCAGGCAAAATTTCATTTTTGCAACTGTAGCGTTGCTGCATAAGCCTAAATAAATAAGCTCCCCGGCTCGTATCTCGGCCCAGAACTAATATCAGCGTTGTGTAAACATAGTGCGCCGAAATTGCTGAAATTGCGCCTGGGGCGATAGTTTTGCAAGTAAGTGTACGGAGTGCGGAAGATGGGGCGCAGGTCGAAATGGCTTCTTGGTTTTTCCTACGTTTGAATTTTTAAGGTCCAACGGCCGTGAGTTACTGGGTTTCCTGTTGGATGTTAGTATTCCTGCTTGTTTTTTCAGTGTGCTGCTAGCACACAAAGTTTTGCCGTTCCATTTTGTTTGTGCAACGCAAATACAGACATCCACGCTCTGCTATGCTTGGAATGTTGTTAATTTTGACGGATGGAACTCGTTTTCTGAGTTATTTCTGTTTACATTTAAAGGAATAGTTTTGCTTATATATGAAAATTAATTTACTGTGACCACCTCAAAAACTGTCAAAGAAATCAAGCCTCTGATCAATAAATTAGGTGTGAAATGTATAGTTCATAATCACCATCATTTCAGCCGAAAGACGTCCACTGCTGGACATAGGCCTACGCCAAGCACCTCTACTTCGACCAGATCTGTGCTTCTCGCATTCTCGCCAAGGGGTTCCTGTGGCCTTCACAAGGTCGTCGGTTCACCTTGTGGGAGGCCTTCCAACGCTACGTCTTCCGGTACGCGGTTGTCACTCCAGAAACTTTCGGCCCCATTGGCCATCTGTTCTGCGAGCAATGTGCCCTACCCACTGCCTGCCATTGTCCAATGTATAGTTTGCTAATGTTACTTAGTGATCAGAATGTTAACACCTAATTTATGACACACAAGGCCTCCCACAAGCCACAAGGTGGTCCGACGACCTTGTGAAGGCCGCAGGAACCCGTTGGATGTGAGAAGCACAGAACCGGTTGAAGTGGAGGTGCTTGGGAGAGGCGTATGTCCAGCAGTGGACGTCTTTCGGCTGAAATGATGATGATGATGAATTTTAAGACATAAAAAAGATAAGATATTATAAAGATTTTTTACAGACAGAATAGAATAGAATAGAATAGAATAGAATAGAATAGAATACTCTTTATTATGTACACCATATAAATTACAGACATAAATATAGAAACTGTACAAAGGGTAACACAATGGGCGGTCTTATCGCTAAGAGCGATCTTTTAAAGACAACCTTAGGATGAATTTAAACAGAACCATGCTTTATACATGTCAGTTTGGTACACAGAATTATACCTTATCCATACTAATATATAAATTCAAAAGTAACCCTGTCTGTCTGTATATTACCTTTTCACGCCTAAACCACTAAACAGATTTCGATAAAATATCGCAGAGAGATAGATTGCATCCCGGGGAAGGATACAGGATAGTTTTTATCCCGATATTCCCACTGGATCGATAATTATGCGGGTAAAACCGTAGGGCGCTGCTAGTTCAACATAAATTACTATATTTCCTCAGCTAGATGCCTACTGATAAACAAAAGCTGCATGCCCATGGTTCTATCGTGCAGTCCATTCTCAGTTCCTTTACCTCAGATTTTGCATCACTGTCCAAATCTCAGTGATCTTTAATCTCGTGATATTAAGGTTGCTTTTGGGTAGCCGCACTGAAAAAAAAAGAATTGTTGAATGTACTAAAGTAGCGTAGGTTGAGTAATGAACTGCCATAGTCAACCCTTTTCATAGTTAATTTTACTATAACAAGAGTGAATTTAACAAAATCCACTTTGTTGTTCATAATCAACCAGTTCTATTTGGTAAAATCAACAATTTCGTGTGTAGGACCTATAATAACCCGCAGATTTGATAAAATTTACGCGGAATTTAGTAAAATCAATCATTCTTTTTTTTCAGTGCGCAACTTTCAAGTCTGTCATCATCACTGTAATCTTTAGTCGTTACAATAAAGTTGCTGTAAAGTTGCTGATGTCAGAAATAAAATAAATGTAAAAGGAAGAAGAAAAAAACAAGAACCACCAAAAGCACCATAGACTCGTCCAATTTAAAAGAAACACCAAAAAACATTTGAAACAAAAGAAAGAACTTCATTACAACCTGGAACAAATTAGTGAAACAGTAAAAACCGTAATGCCATTTAGAATTACCACTGAATTATTCCTAATTAAACTTTTGTTAGGGGTTAAACGTTATGCAACCCTCCTCTTACCCCCCGTTCTAAGAACGTTTAAATGCAAAATTGTTTTGTGGAATAAATTCCTTTTACGACATTCAACTCTAGCTTTGATAATAAAGAAATTGTGAAACAGTGAGTGATGTCGCCGACATTCTTGTGAGATGGAGTGAAATTGAATTCTGAAGCTTTAGAGTTATTATTCTGGCGAATGGTATTTAAAACTTTATAAATATTCGTGTACCTCGGGTTTTAACAAAATATTCTTGTTCTTAGATTAGAAGTTCTCAAGGCTGTAATAAATTATAGTAAATGTATGTAGCTTCACAGGTTTTCTTTTATATTACAATACGATACATTATTAATATGTAGGATTTCCGAGCTGACGGCAACGAAAAATCAAGACAAAGAGGTATGTGAAATTGCGAGTGTACGGCCAGCGCCACGGACCAAGTCAAAGTGCTTCTCCACAACGCGCGCCGGCTGCTTTATAAAGGCACCGGTCGCCCTACTACCCCCACTTTGCTACAACAAGCGATACTACTTCCGGCGCTGACGTCACTCACAAGCCCACACGGACTAAGTAGTCTCTTCTTTTGTTGAGCGACTTATTTACAATAAAATCTAAAGCAGTGTTTACGATACAAATAATTTGATCAACCAAATTCACTACACAAATTAAATAAAAGAACGCAGAATAATAATATTCGCGCATTCATATTATGACCGCGCCGTCAAATAGATTAGTTAGGTCACACGCATCGTGTACTATTTGAGGAGTAATTAATTTATTTTATTTTCTTTTTATTTTTATTGCTGAATGGGCCAATTGCAAATCATCTGTCTAGCCTTTTCCCAATTATGTTGGGGTCAGCTTCCAGTCTAATCGGATGCAGCTGATTACCAGTATTTTACATAGAGCGACTGCCTATCTGACCTCCACAACCCAGTTACTGGGTAATACGATACCCTTTGGTAAGACTGGTTGACAAATGTTCGGGCTTCTGACGACCCGTAACGACTGTCAAAGATCCGCGAATGACAGCTGGGACCAACGGTTTAACGTGCTTTCCGAGACACGGAAGATGAGAAGTGAATGAGGTGTAACTAATCAAAAACCGTTAAATCCATTTTGTATTTTTTTTTCGGAAAATTATAAAAAAACCTTATAGCATAAGGTTTCTACGTGATGGATTTGTTGGATTTTGATCAAACCATCGACTTTTAAAATAATTTTTCATCAAAAACCGTTAATAAATTTGTTTTTTTTTTTCAGAAAATGATAATGTCCTTAGCAGTGTTGCAACGTGATGTATTTGTTGGATTTTGATCAAACCATCGACTTTTAACATTTGTTTCAGTAGGAATTACTGGTTTTGGAAGCGGTTTGTTAGTATTGGGATGTGTATTTCAACTTTGAGAAGCGCAAAAGAAAAATAATTTCCTGGTTAATAACGGCTTTTGTTCCGTCACTCCTCATTTTATAGCTCGCGTGACCGAAATCCGCACTTAAGTCACGGTTTTCTGTGTAAAAATGAACTTCTTAAGTCACTGAAAAACGTGACTTAAATGCGGGTGTAGGTCACGCGAGCTATAAAAGCTCTTTTGGTTCTAGTAGAGAATAAAGAGTTGTAACTATTATCTATCTTGACTGAACACACCATACGCTTATTGATTCTTGGCGTTGCCTCATGGAACCCTAAATATAGGCTTTTGGAAACTAGTGCCATATGCAAGTTATGGATGAACTTGCGACTAACTTCTCTTCCCCTGGTCAAAGGTTAGAAAAAGGGAGCAGAGTGTAGGGGTATCATCTGGTTTTGTGTTTATAATTAACTAGCTGCGCCCCGCGGTTTCACCTGCATAAGTTTTGATCCCGAGTGAATATTGGAATAAAAAGTAGCATATATGTTAATCCAGGGTGTCAGCTACCTCTATACAAAATTTTATCAAAATTGGTCTAGCCGTTTGGGCGTGAAAAAGTAATAAACATATAAACACACACACACACACAACTTTCGCATTAATAATATTAATGTGATGTGATTACCGGAACACGCGGCGTTGATGGTCTCATGGAGCACCGATGACCTCATGAAGTCTGTGGGAATCTGTGCTGCTGGGGAATTTTTAACGCTTTTTCTTCCAAGCAAAAGCACTAGGATGTGGTGAAGGGCGGGCGTTTTGGGGGACTGACTTATGTAATTTTGACGTTCGAAAAGTGCTGATTCTCAGCCTAATTTGAATGAATTACGTTTGATTTTGTATCAGCTGGATGCGAGAAGCACAGGACCGGTTGATACGGTGACGCTTGGAAGAGGCCTAAGTCTATCAGTGGATGTCTTTCGACTGAAATGTTAGAGAGGATGATGAATGTGTCTTAAACACAACACAAGTTCAGATAGACATTATTATTTCAACGTTTTAAGAGCGTTTACGCCGTACGGCATTTCATACAAACTTTCAAGCCAATATTTTTCGAAACGAATGAACCGATTTTAATGAAACTTCATACGTATAAGCAGGATACAAAACTATAAAAGGTTAGCAGAGAACATTACCTAAGAATCGTAGCAGGTGGCGTTCTGTAGTTTCTTCCTACCCCCATGGAAAGAAGGCAGGAGTTTATGTATGTAGGACATAACTTCACGCCTATATCACTCAAAGTGTAAGCAGAAGACGAAATATCAAGAGTATCATACCATTTTGACCGTATTTTGTATTGCAGCAGCTGCGTGGAAATGAAAAAAAAACTGAAGCATTAAGCAACTTAAAGCATTAGGTTCAAAGTTGATTGGGAAAATTTGACAGTTTTGTGTAGCTTAATGTGCTGGCGTCTGTACAATAAAATATGCAACTGAATCTTAATAGTACCTACTTTTATTTTATGCCCTTAATCCATCACAATTAAGTACACAATGTATAACATGTTTTGTTGCTACACAATGATACAATAATACCTACGGTACAGAGATTCTAGACAAATTAAATGAATCTTTGTCCGTGAAGACATTTTTTTGAGGCTGACGGAAGAAATCAAAGTCAGCTCATCGCGTGGTGATGAAGTGTGGTCGTTAATAACTCGGGCGAATCCCAAACGACTGTGGTCCGTCAACTGACCACTACTATGTGCTTAGGAGGCGAATTTGTGTGAATCAATTTGGGGTAATTTGCCATGGAATTTGTCATGGGAGCGCGACGTGGTTAGATCCCATTCGATCTGTAAAGTTAAGCTGCACTTGCTGCTATCAGTCCGTAGATGGGTGATTCATTCACAGCAAAATTTCTCTGAGAGTCGAAGTGGACAATATTTTCGGTTATCTTACTCACGGGAAGCCAGAGACGAAGTCTGATGATGTAGGGCACTTATATCTTAGTTGGTCTAGTGATCTCTAGTGGGCTAGTGGTAAACGTGAGGTACTTGGGTCCAATTCCAGGTTTGGGAAAGTGCTACTGGGTTTTTCTATTAGAAAATTCTCGGTAGCAGCTAGATTTGTGCTCGGTTAGTGGTAAAAGGCTCGCTCTTAATACAGAGCCAAAAGTGAAAAGACCATTTGTCTGATGTTACGAAAGTGAACTTAGACATAATATTAGCTATCCAAGGAACATTTGGCGCGTGACCAAAATCTGAACTAACGCCGCCATCTTTTTTTCAAATATTTTTCGCAAAGTTATAATAACACAAACGTTTACCAACAGCGCCCCCCTGCCAACGTCTCTCGTGTGATTCAAAAGATTCTTCAACAGTCCCTTCACAGTTATTTTACTTCTGAGTTTGCATCACTCTCAAAACCAAATTGGTCTTTATTCTCCTTGTAATAAAGTTGCTGTTGGATTGCTGCTACTGACAAGTTTTTCAAAATCACAATGATCTTTATTTTCGTACTAATAAGGTTGTTGTTAGGTTGGTAAAAAACTGTGAAAGGACTTGTAGCAGTGTAACTTGTGAAAATTCTCATGATCGCAAGTATGGGAAGGGAACTGGGGTGGTTTTTAGGCAGTAAGAGTCTGACAGACCCCTCAGCCCACTCCAGGGCGGAGGACATCCATGAGGATTTTTCACCCGGGAAAAAAGTGTAACTGGTGCAAGGATGGCATTCTATACACCTCTACCCAGCACTAACTGACGGGGTCCGCTAGGGCCGAGGCCTTCCAGGGTCGCGGGTTGTTCGAAAGAGATACCGTGGCCCCTGGCACAGGCAACTGAAGGAACACGGGTGGGTTTTAGTCAGTTAAAGTCTGATACACCCTCTCGCTCCGCTCAAAGCGGGAGAAGTTATTTGATAATTTCCCACACAAAAAAAAAGATGGTATTCTACTCATACCTTCGGAGAATAGATACGTCAAGCATAATTATCATGCTTGTCGTACCATAATTCATAACTAGGTACTCGTACTTTTGCTAGATACTCGTGAAACAGTGTATGATTCGTAGTAGTGGCATCTGAATCAACTTATACAAAAGAGTGCATATTTTATATGGCGTGTGAATGGTCGGTTTTGTGATCGTCTTGAGACCAATTTAGATGAAGGTTCAATCATTTATTGAAGCTCTAGGAATGTTTGGTTACTATGTTTAGGTTAGATTCGTTAAGCTTGTGTGTAGCCCTAGGGATGTATAGACTTCTGAGAATCTACGTAAGAAATTTCTTTTGCTTGCCGATGCTGCGTTTCTAGAGATTCTAACATTTATTATTTATTTTCCTTCTTTAGTTTTTGGTCTGATATTATAAAATTATTAGCATAATATTATCATACGCTGGAACTTTTGTATCCTTGGAGTGTTTAAGAACACGAATTTAGACTAATTTTCTCAATCAACCGTCGGAATGTGAAAAACCAAAAATAACATACCCATAGTACGCCCCGTACGCCCACAGTAATTAAAATATGGCTGATGATAACGAGAAACCTTCTCCATCCTATACTTTTTTAGAAAAACTCTTTGTATTGATCTTTTTAGCTTATGGTTTTAACTGTCTCATTATATGTCAACTTAGAATTTGATGAATCTATCTAATAAAATATGAACTCGAAGTAATATAGTTGTATAATATTGTGTTGGTTAAAGTATAATCATGAGGCACTCAACAACAAAGCCGCATAATGTATCCTTTTCCAATTTTGATTTTAATGTCGCCAGTCTCCAGTCATTGGGTCCTGGCGTGAAGTACGAGGATCCAAGATTTCAGTTGAATTTGGTTCAGAAAGTAAGTAAATACAAGATTAACTAAAACTATAAAAATAAATACAAAAACAAAAGGAAGTCCGCATCGCTGTCATCCGGAAACGTCCCCAGAAGACTGGCAGCATTGCCACGTTGAATGGCAATGCTAATTCTTTGGCCAAAGAACGACCTAGCCCTCTGATCAGGTCAAGTGTCGATCAGCCCGCGAAAAAAAAAATTATCAAAAATTTTTCGCGGGCTGATCGACACTTCACGTGATCAGAGGGCTAGGTCGTTCTTTGGCCAAAGAATGAAAATAGAATTTGGCCAAAGAATAAAAATAGGTTTAAAAATCTGATCAGATTTCTTTAAAAAAGAGACGCACTCGGGCCCCATGACCCGAGCGTTTCGACCCCAAACGGCTCAAAGCTGTTACCCATAAAGTTACAATATTTGTGCCGCTTGAGGGTCTCACAGCCCGCCGTCCTAGGAACATGAAATGGCGCAAAGGTACATAAAGGTACCAAAGGTAGACGATTTTGCATGTAATGCGACATGCAGCAAATAGGGCCTGCCCAGCTCCTTAAAATATCATTGTTTTTATGTTATTCAGAAAGAACTGCCATCTGATCGCCCTGTCATCCAATCGTCTAAATGTGAGAGACTGGCATACTACAGAGCATTTACTTCAACGCAATCCAAAACAGAGATAGTTACATCACGACAGCAACATATTAACATGTAAGGTTCATTACTTAAAGTTAATCGTATCTGGTTGAAAATGAGCTCTTTGTTTAGGTTCTTGTTTGGAAAAGTACCATAGTAGTAAGAAGAATCGTATATAAAACCATGAAGGTCTATCAGGGACACGACCTTCAGTCATGAAGTACGCGACCAAGAAGAGAATTACCGGTATTTTGACATGCGTTTGTGACATCATCGGTACCTAAACCGAAATACACAAACTTGGCTGCAGAAAGGAGTATTTTTAACTATCTCGGTTTTGTTTTTCTTAAGGGCACTTAAACTGAAAGCCTTTTCCTGTCTCGCAATAATCACTATGTACCACACTTTGATAATGTCGCAACTCTGACATCCAAGATACAGGCAAATGCCTAGTTTGGGGGGTCGCCGTTTAATCTATTCTTGTACAGACGCCAGCACATCAAGCTACTACAATCTGTCAATTTTTTAAATACAATTTCAACTTTATCGCTAAAATTTAAAGTTGAAAGTTGATTGGGAAAATTTGACAGTTTCGGGTAGCTTGATGTGCTGGCGTCTGTACTATGATGCAATCTTAATTGTGATTAAAAAATAAAGGGGTTCGGACATTTTTCTATGGGAACTGGCATAGTCAACCGTCGCCATTTTGTTTTCTTATTTTATTTTATTTATTTTACCATTTATGTACACACATATATAAACAAACACGAAAAAAACAACAGAAAAATAGGTACAAAGTTGATGCTTATTTCATAAGAAATCTCTTCCAGGATACCTGCGATAAGACAATAAATAGAGAGATGTAGACAGCGTGTGAAAGAGTAAAGGAGCCAAAAAATAATACATAAAATCTAAAAACAATTCCCTTAATAAAACTAAACAAGTATTTTGATTTGTCTTCAAAATCACGGCGCACCTTGAAACAGGTATTTATGGGTAGAGGACACTTAAACAAAGAAGAAATGTTAACATGGTGCCCTAAAGTGTTACGTTGCTAAGATATGTGGAGGTAAAGTCACCTAGTGAGAACAATGACAATCATTAAAAATGAATTAATCACGTGCTTATATACAGAAGATTGTGTTCAAATAATATTTCTGCTTGATTTAACAATTTATATCCCACTAATATTATAAATGTGAAAGTTTGTGAAGATGTTTGGAAGTTTGTTACTCAATCATGCGTAAACCGTTGAACAGATTTGGATGAAAATTGACACATAGATAGACCATTTCCTAGATTAACACATAGGATACTTTTTATCCCGATATTTCCACGGAATCGAAAAATACGCGGGTGAAACCGCG
Source organism: Luperina nickerlii (assembly GCA_963855955.1). Lineage (NCBI taxonomy): Eukaryota > Metazoa > Arthropoda > Insecta > Lepidoptera > Noctuidae > Luperina > Luperina nickerlii. The sequence goes on along the minus strand of OY979664.1, from coordinate 23,304,671 downwards.
GGGCACTACTAGTAATTAATAAAACACAATTTTTTTTTTCGATTGAGATGCGTGTGACTAGACAAGTTCTACTAAAGTAGTTATCACGTGCTCTTATTTTTACTTTCTTCCAATAAGTGTTTGCTTGCATTAAGCTAGGAACTATGTATTATTTGAATATAATCTAATGCATATATAAGCATGAAATTAATTAAATTTTAATGATAGTCGTTGTTCGCACATGGCGACTTTACCTCCAAATATCTCGACGTGACAATTTAGGGCACCATGTTGCTATAAATAACCTATTAATTGCACGCCGCGATTTTCAAAAAGAAAACAAAATGGCGGCCGGTTAGCTATACCACAAAGGTTCTTTCCTCTTTGAAATTTGAACACTATGTGATATTCAGGCACCCTTTCTCTAAATCCGGATGGTGCAATAATAGGAAGAGTCCCTATTAAAAAAAAAACAGTGGCACTCCGGGAGTGCCGACAAAAGTGAAAACAAAACACAAACAGAATACTTTGCCATCACTCACTGACATATCGGATATACATTAAAACCGAGAACAGCCGAACACATCCGTTGCGGGTATTTTTTAATCGTCTTATAAACAAAGTACGCGTGATGTCACGGTAACAGTGGCGCGAGTTCAATGGTTTTTTCCATCTCAAAAAATGCCCACAGCGCCTAAAGATGTTTTCACTTCAAAAACACATGACCTAAATATCGGGACCAGTAATAGGGGTTTTAATTATACAGTCGCCCTCACACTGGTGGGAAGTTACCACTTTGACCTTGAGTTGGCCTGGAGTAGTACATACTCTGAATAGCAGAAGAGGCCAGCTTATACTGGTTTCGTCGCCACTGACGTCATCATCCGCCTAGCCTTTCTCAAGTATGTTGGGGTTGGAGCGACTGCCTATCTGACCTCCACAACCCAGTTACTGGGTAATACGATACCCCTTGGTAAGACTGGTTGTCAGATTTTTGAGATTCTGACGAACCGTAACGACTGTCAAAGATCCTTGAATGACAGCCGGTAGGCCGGTACCAATGGCTCAACGTGCTTTCCGAGGCATGAAGGGGTCTTGGTATACATATATAAATGGTCACCCTTCCATGGACCGACTGCGGTAAACGTAGCTTAACTGATCGATCGATCCGTGTGGCTGATATATCAAAATGGTTGAGCTGAATGGTGCTGATCTATGCGTCATGTTCGTGAACGGGCGCCGTCAGTTGGGGCTGGTCATCATTTAGCTGCCTCGGCTTATTTTTAATTATTTTAATTTTGAATTGTTGTTTTGTTCTATTTGCTGTACTCTGGACTCTTTTAACGCGTAATACGTCTTTTTTACATCGTTCTCACATATAATTATAAATTCACATTAATGATATAACTAATAAGTTTTGTAAAAATATGATTTAAAAGAGTGTCCATGGAGTTTCTTGCCCGTTCTCCTCCATAGGTACCTACGCTTTGGAATGGGCAACTAGCTTCATATTTTCTGACTGACCGACTTTTTGACAATTCAAAAGTGCCTGTAAATGGTTTAATTGAAATAAATGCTTTGAGTTTGAGTTTGAGTTTGAATTACTTAGCCACAAACCACAAGCACCATTGACATGTTGCCTACTATACTTACATTTATTATTTACTAGCAGCGCCCCGCGGATTAACCCGCGTAAGTGTCGATTCCGTAAGAATATCGGGATAAAAACTAAAAACTATCCTATGTCCTTCCTCGGGATGCAATCTAACTCTCTGCCAAATTTTATCGAAATCCGTTAAGCGGTTTAGGCATGAAAAGGTAACATACAGACAGACAGGAAGAGTTACTTTCGAATTTATAATATTGGTATAGATAATCACTATTGTTTTCTTTTTCAGTTTTCTTTGGTTATACGCTTTCAACGTGTTGTTTAAGAGCTTTCCTCATGGCTTTGTTCACTACTTCCTCGCTGCGTATGCACCGGAGGAGCATATGTTTGTTTCTAAAATGGTGCCACTTTGTTATGGTGCGTTAAAATACTGTCTTTATTATGCTAGCTGCCAATAAACTTAAGCTATATTAGCCTTTATCGTTCTCACTGGAGCAAGACAGACTTCTTCAATGTCCGGGGGAGCGTGACGAACTGTGCAAGTGCCCCAGCACCTCGGCCAAAGGTTATTGAAGAACACTGTATGATTTTAGTTGGTAAGAGTCTGACAAGGAAGCCAGGAACGGAGGTCATCCATGAGGGTTGACACAAACAAAAAAAAATCCTCAATTTAAGAGGTAGTGGGCCATAATTCAATGCGTGGTACCAGTTTGGGTTGGTTTAGGTCGCACGTACGTCTTCGAAATTTTAGTAGCAGAACATGGCCGGTTGTTGTTGATGTTTCTTAAACTGAATATATCTTAAGCCAACTTAAGCTGCCCTGCATTATCTGTTTTAAGCTTGACTATGGAATATCAAGCCTTAATAGTACGAAAAAATGTCAAAAATGTCAAATTTAATAAAGCTGAAAAGAGAGTGCCTTGCCTGGCCTTAATTGCCTGTCTAAACGGCAATTGCCTTATTATTGTTTCTTTTCAGGTTTAAAACATTTATTCGTTCTGGTTGGATTTCTTGAAATGATTTCATGCGTGGATTTGATGGTTGTGATGTTCCATTACACATCATATGGGATAATTGCGAAGAATCCATGGAACAGGTAATTCCGTACAATTTTATATAAAACAGTTACAGAAAGCCACTTTCACAACAATACAAGTGCCCTAGAAGCTTATTAATTTATCGACTTAAGGCTCCTTCAAACAGGCGCGACACGACACGCGACACAAAGGCACCGCAAGTCGCGCAACGAGCGGTGCCTTTGTGTCGCGCGCGATTCGCCTGTTTGCAGGAGCCTTTAACATCGCGCCTTTCGTCAGTCGCTAATCATATTTTGATCAAGATACAACCAGACACTGACCTGCAAATTGCAAAAAACGTAAGAAAATTTGAATTACGCAGAGTACCACCTCGCATTCACCTTAAAGTCAAGCTTTGGATGGATTTAGAGAAAAAGGAGAGACAATACTGCAGGTAGTCGGTGGTGACAAAAACGTAAAACACAAAAATCTCAACAGCAGGTTACCTGACTTGAGAATCTACCCAGGATCTCATGCTAAGCAGTAGCTCTTGCCACCACAAAACCATGGAAGCAGACAGATAAAAATACTGAAACTATAGCTTTCAAATTCTTAAAACTAAAGGACATCATCCAAATTGGTCTAAAGAAATGAAAATTTCAGTGTCAAAAAAACCATCCGATTCCTAACATTTTTTACTATTACGCCGAACCCGCACACCTATTTGTTAAGTTGTTACAGAATAGTAAAAACTTGCCGTGTGTGAGTCGGACTCATACACGAAGGGTTCCGTACCACAAGGCAAAAACGTCGAAAAAGACACGTTTGTTGTATGGAAAAATATTTATTTTATTCTGTATTTTTGTTTTTAGTAGGTATTTGTTATTATAGCGGCAACAGAAATACATCAACTGTGAAAATTTCAACTGTCTTGCTATCACGGTTCATAAGATACAGCCTGGTGACAGAGAGACAGACAGACGGACAGTGGAGTTTTAGTAATAGGGTCACGTTTTTACCCTTTGTGTACGAAACCCTAAAAACATTTTATTTGACTTTTTATGCTGCTAAACTCGCATGTAACAACTAAACTATTAGGCGCACGAGTTTGTCTTTATAGTAAAAATGTCAGGGATTGTATATTCAATCCATATCAAACATTTTTCTTAATGGCCGGGACTTTTAGTTTTTTGGACCAAAAATTTATGAATCGTGAATGATCTCTTTTCACACGAACATAATGGTGGTTATTATTACAGATGTAAAAATAAAACGTACTTTGACGAGAAATACGACCTTACAATTAGTTGCTACGAAATACAGGAATTCGCCAAGATGTTTGTAAATAGTTCTCATATGCTTTTTGGACCGTTTTACGTTCATAATAAAACAGGCGAATATTTTCAAGTGTCCCAAGTAACGTACTACAGGTAATTTGTTATTATTAATTACAGTTTTCACCTATATTCGTCCCGCACAGGTTCGAGATAATAGAAAGAAAATACGTTTATTTGCGGTAAAAACCAAATAATACGGTAAGTTTTTTTTTTGTCAGAACCTCCACAACTTATTTACTGGGTAATATGAAACCCTTTGGTAAGAATGATTGTCAGACTGTCGGGCTTCTGACTACCCGTAACAACTGTCAAAGACTCACGAATGACAGCCGGAACCAACTGCTAACGTGCTTTCCGAGGCACGGAAGGATCTCGGTATGTAAAGATGGTCACCCATCCACAGACCAGCCGCAGCATGCGTAGCTTAACCTGATCGATCGATCTGTGCGGCTGTTATTATTTAGCCACGGGCCCCTCTTTATTTCATACGGACGCTATATAACGTTTATTAGTAAGGGGGTAAATGTTTATGTTACAGGGAACAGATGGATCAAATTACTAACAGCTGGGACATTTCAAACTTCCTTGTCATTTGGGGCTTTGTTCAAATTTTACAAATGCACGCTTGGAAGAGATATTTTTGGAAGGTTGAGTAAAGCACTGATCAGTTATAAAATTTTGCACTCTAAGGCCTTTTTCACATTAGCACGTTAACCGCGATAGCAGCGCCACCTAAAACGCCCGCGCCACAGTTTAGATCAGTGTAGCGCACTTCATTTCAAAAATGGATTCCGACGGGGAAACATTATTGCTCCTGCTTTTGATAGTACTCCAGCTCAACGCCGACTGAGCGCACGCGGCGGCCTACACACTTCCGTAGGTAATACGAGAGTAAGAGTATTCTATTCTATTCTACGGGCTGGTGTCCACAACTCCACGTCTATGCGCGTATTTTGCGTACGGCCACGCTTCCGTATATAATATGAAGTTCTGACTGGCCGACGGTTTCGTCTGTCGCACGGCTATCGCGCTGCTGAAGTCGTCTAAATGTGAAATCGGTCTTAATGAATATTTTATTTATTTATTGTGGCCTCGGACTAAATGCAAAGATTAAGAGAAGGGATTAACTGAATTTAAACTCATATCATATTAATACCAGCCTATTATTGTACCACTGGCGGGCAATAGGCTCTTCTCATACAGAGAAGGGACGAGCATTGATCACCACACTTGCTCAAGACGGGCTGGCGATTTTGGCGATTTAGTAGCAGCGCCCCGCGGTTTTATCCACATAAATTTCGATCCCATGGAAATATCGGTACAAAAAGAATCCTATGTGTTAATCCTAGTTATAAACTATCTGTGTGTTAAATTTCATTCAAATCGGTACAGTAGTCTTTGCGTGAAAGAGTAACAAACAGCCACCCATCCGTTCTTCCAAATTTTCGCGTTTATAATATGAGCAGGATAAAGTCCAGGTTGCCTCACGATGTTTTCCTTCACCGGTGGCAATAATATAAAAGAAAGCACATATGAATTGAAAAAGTCGCAGGTACAGACGCCAGCTTAACAAGCTACTACAATCTGTCAAATTTCTTTAATAGATTTTCATCTTTATAGCTAAGTTATAAGGTTCAAAGTTGATTGGGGAAATTTGACAGTACTTGCCTGGATTTTTTGAACCCACAAACTCATGCATTAGAGGCGAGGCCTTGATCATGGGGCCATACTGTTACTGTGAGCCTGCATCATTCTACTGCTGAGCAAAGACCTCTCCCCATGACTTCCAGCTCCTTCGATCCAGGGCTAAAGTGGACCACTGGTCGTTTGTTTTGTCCAGCTCCTCCCGCCATCTTCTACGCGGCCTTACAAAACTAATATAAAAAGTACTAAACTAACTTTTGTAGAAACCCAGAACTTACTAAGTAAGAAACATATATTTAAAAAGTACTAAACTTGCTTTTGTAGAAACCCAGAACTTACAAAGTAAGAAAATAAATATGTAAAATAATATTAATAGGTACCTATTAATTTACAGGCACTTCATTACAGTCAATGGGGAATCAATTTCGTAGATCTTTGTACTTTAGCTTATTTGCTAATTGTGCATTACGATAGTATGGACCCACAGATCAATAAGAAACAAATAGCACACCGAAAATGGAATGCATTAGAAGAATCTGAATTTTGGGTTAGTTAACAAATACTTTCTGAAGAAGAAGACACCTTAAATAAACTGGAATAAAGGTAGAAGGATTATGACTTTCTGATAAATATATACATAATCTGCATTCGCGATTTATTTGCCAAAAATGTAAACAAATCTGAGTTTATGGAAAGACAACTTTAAATCCTATACAATAAAGTTCAGTTTACTCTACAACTTCAAACATTTTTATAACTTTTTCAATAGTGCTAGTCACTCTGAAATCAACTTAATTACTATTAAAATAAAGTTGATATTTGTTTAACTTGCAAAATATTAATTTGAAACGTTAGTTTGAATAGACTTTACATAATATATAAACAAAATCACGCCATCTTTCCATTGGGGTAGGCAGAAACTACAGCCACCTATTCTATAAACATTTCTCCAAGAAAACTTGGGTGAAGTGAGCTGTCCAATAGGAATGACACCAGCACATCAAGCTACCCGAAACTGTCAAAGGACATTGCTCGTCGTCCATACATAGTTGGCCTAAGATCCAACAGGGAGGTGTATTTACTTTTTGGGTTTTAGATAATATATATATTCGATTGAACTTAAATTAAAACAACGGACACTTTTGAGAATTCGGAAAAAATCAAAACACTTTCGGATTTTGAGGTTATAATTACGTCAATAAAAACATTCGGTCTGTAGCAATAACAGAATGAGCGCGCCAAGTGACATTACTACCAAATGTCAAATGTCATCTGTCAATTCATTAATTGTCAGTTTCCATATTATTGCTCGTTTCAAACAGCGCTCAATCGAGTTTTTTGATAAGTATTATGGTTCCGCGACATCATAGCAGACGTTTGTAACTAAAAACCATTATCGTATATCAAGCGTTGAGAATATTGACGCTTGTCTGTGTCAAACTCTTATTAAGAGTGCTGTTACAAAGGCTTGGCTGTATGAGCTATAATACCTTTGCCTATTAAAAACCTCAAATTGAACCAAAAAATAATAACACCGATGATTATGACGGAAGTGAATACTTTTTAAAATGTTTTCAAAATTAAGAAGTGTCCGTTCTATTGAAATATTTGTAATGTATATTATTAAAAGAACTAGTAATTATATATTTCTAGTTTGTTCATGTTCATGTTTCATGCGTGTTGATTCATAGGCCATTTTTTACAATGTCCTTTCCCAATCAACTTTGAACCTTATGATTTAGCAATAAAGTTGAAAATCTATTAAAGTTTGACAGATTGTAGTAGCTTGATGTGCTGGCGTCTGTACATACACAAAACTGTGAAACTGTTTAGTTCTAACTAGATGTCTTTCCAATTGCGGTACAGATTATTAGAGGTGACGTAAAACCGTGCTGGAGTTACCAACAAAGATTAATGTCGTTATAGATATAAAAAGATTATAAACTTTGGTATCCAAAGTGACACCTGCACCTTTAGGACTTAATGAAGAAGAAGACCGTGATGTCAATCTAATAATGTTTAGGGGGTTCTGTAAATTACGATTCGCTTAAACATAGAATTCCTTTGTTCTTTATCTAAATTTTTTGTCTCATGAGCATGTCTTATAATTAGAATAAAAAAAGCGTTGTACAAATATCTTTTCACTTCAGTAGCTCAAACATGTAGGTTTTGCTGCGTGAAATCAGTGAGCAAAATGCGATTTTGCTCACTGAGTGAGACAAAGTAACTTTTTAATTTTTTTTTTCAGAAAGCCGCGAATATATTAAAAAAAAAAAAAGCCTTGGGTTAATCATACAATTCGAAACATTCACACTCTATCTCTTTCCCGCTATTAGAACGAGAGAGAGACAACGACCAGCCCTTTCGAAGTTCGGATTTTGAATTCGACCTCAAAGACAAACACGTTCGGAATTTCGTACTAACTAAAGAAATTTTGCAAAAAGAAAATTATGTCTTTTAATGTAATTTATTGAATTTTTAACTTATTGTTGTATTTAAACGAAAATAAGTATTTACTGCAAATAAAACTGATATTTAACTTGTAAATATTTATTTCTAGTTTCAATAAATGTTAGGTAGGTACGTAATATATTTTGAATAATAAAATATCATGGGTGCTATTTCCGAACACGCCTTAATTTAAATAAAAGACCGGGAATAAAATTTCGTGACTGGCGTACAGAGTTGAATAAGTTAAAAAATATTAAAATAATCGTAAAATATGAGTAAAACTAGCGACGAGAACAGTATTTTAACACCGGAAGAGTTAAAACAACAAGTTATTAATGCAGAATTAAGTTTCCTACCTGAGAAGTCTCGCGAGAAATATCTGAAAGCATACCATGTCTTCAATGAATGGAGACTTACAAAGGGTGCACGCAGTTTTTCGGAGACGGTGTTGCTATCTTATTTTTTAGATTTTATTGAATTGGTATCTACCTACCTACAATGTTACATTATTTTGATTCACAATAAATAGTTATTTCAATCTATTCCTGTTTATTATTTTATCTCCTAAAGTGTTCTCGCTGCTGAAGTGAAATAGTTATTTGTGCAACAAGAGAGCAAAGTAGTTTTTTGCTGCGAGTGCTGATTTTGAATCTTGAGCAAGCGAAGGATTCAACGATTGAATCACGAGCGTAGCGAGTGATTCTAAAGTTGAATCCTGAGTGTGGCGAGGGATTCAAAGGCACGAGATGCAAAAAAAGTTTGCTCTCGTGTAACACACATAACTTTTCACTTCAGCAGCGAGAACACTTTAGGAGATAAAATAATAAACAGGAATAGATTGAAATAACTATTTATTCTGAATCAAAATAATTAACATTGTAGGTAGACACCAATTCTATAAAATCTAAAAAATAAGATAGCAACACCGTCTCCGAAAAACTGCTTGCGCCCATTGTAAGTCTCCATTCATTGAAGACATGGTATGCTTTCAGATATTTCTCGCGAGACTTCTCAGGTAGGAAACTTAATTCTGCATTAATAACTTGTTGTTTTAACTCTTCCGGTGTTAAAATACTGTTCTCGTCGCTAGTTTTACTCATATTTTAATATTTTTTAACTTATTCAACTCTGTACGCCAGTCACGAAATTTTATTCCCGGTCTTTTATTTAAATTAAGGCGTGTTCGGAAATAGCACCCATGATATTTTATTATTCAAAATATATTACGTACCTACCTAACATTTTATTGAAACTAGAAATAAATATTTACAAGTTAAATATCAGTTTTATTTGCAGTAAATACTTATTTTCGTTTAAATACAACAAATAAGTTAAAAATTCAATAAATTACATTAAAAGACATAATTTTCTTTTTGCAAAATTTCTTTAGTTAGTACGAAATTCCGAACGTGTTTGTCTTTGAGGTCGAATTCAAAATCCGAACTTCGAAAGGGCTGGTCTTTGTCTCTCTCTCTTTCTAATGGCGGGAAAGAGATAGAGTGTGAATGTTTCGAATTGTATGATTAACCCAAGGCTCAATAATATATTCGCGGCTTTATGAAAAAAAAATTAAAAAGTTACTTTGTCTCACTCAGTGAGCAAAATCGCATTTTGCTCACTGATTTCACGCAGCAAAACCTACATGTTTGAGCTACTGAAGTGAAAAGTTATGTGTGTTACACGAGAGCAAAGTTTCTTTGCATCTCGTGCCTTTGAATCTCTCGCCACACTCAGGATTCAACTTTAGAATCACTCGCTACGCTCGTGATTCAATCGTTGAATCCTTCGCTTGCTCGGGATTCAAAATCAGCACTCGCAGCAAAAAACTACTTTGCTCTCTTGTTGCACAAATAACTATTTTCGTCCTAGATCTGGCCGAATTGAAGACATATCATCTTCATAATAGAGAGAGATAGAGCCAGATAGGAGCCTTTTGGCCTCGTATAGGACTTTGTTTCATTTTCCTTTTGTTACTTTTTTTTATATAACTTGGATTTTTATTTTACTGTGTTTAGTTTAGTTTCTTGTCTTCCTGTACGAATCGCAATAAATACTTTTTCTTTCTTTCTTTATAATCTGCCTAGCCTATCTCAGTTATATTAGTGTCGGCTTCCAGTCTATCCGTTCGCGTGTTGACGTCACAGCTAACCTAAATGAGGTTAGCTGGAAGTTTATTTTAATTTTACAGACCACTGACGTCGCAATGCTTGCAGAATCGGTTACTGCACCTCCAGTAGTCCATGTTCTAACATCTAGAAGCACACAAGAGGTACTAAGCTATTATTTAGTATTGAAAGAATAAGATTAATACAAAGAAAAGTATTGAATTTTAATTTGAACCAAATCTTTTTTAACCAGAAGTAATGAAGTGACAAGAATAGAGAAAAGAGCACAAAACTATAACTTTTTATAACACACCTAAATAAGTATGAATATTACATTTACAAGTATGAATAGAACATTTAGCCTTTAAAAGATAATGATTGATATCGTCTTAACATAGAATTATGCAAAATATTCTAGACCATTTTAAAAGAGTAACTATGAGTTTCTTGCCCATTATTCTTTATAAGAAACTACCTTTTGGAAGCAGCACCCAGCATTCATTCTATTTTCGTGTACATTTTTATGTTCATATATGTGTGTGTTTTTATGTACTTTTGACTTTTAATGGCCTACTTGAAATACATGATTTGACTTTAATTATGATTCGACAAAGTTATCTATTGGTTCATAATAGTCTAGAAACAAAATGTGCCAAAATATCAGCAATTAGTGAACCAACTACTCTATCAAACAAATAAATTCTGGCAAATTCTTTACTATAGAATATTAATGCTCCGCAACACGTGTCCCTAGAGATGTCGTTCGACATCACCAGACGTTGTTCCACTTCGCCAATAGATAACTTTTTCGAATCATTATCTATTGAGAGGTTATTTGAAGTCCTCCGAAACTATTTATAAATTTATATTGTACGTATTTACAGATTGATCCAACCACAGACAGTGCAACAATGGTAATATCTAACGCATTAATATACATATTCAGAGGCATCCTGAGCGTAAGGGTCAAAATTTATTGTGAAGCGTTGATTCATACTGAGATGCACGATACGCTATTTAGTAAGTAGTTTATTATTATCCAAAAGGAATTTCTACCTTTTATTATCTCCTTATCCTTTATTCTTTTCTTTTATCTGCAACACGTAGGTACCTAAATACCGACTCATTACCCGACTGCGCGACACCAAAGATGAAACGAACGTATTTTAGAAAAACATAGGGTTTTTCGCGATACTTTATACCCGCGAAGCATTCTAACGGCTAACTGGATACATGAAGTGTCTATCAACTGGTTTAGGTCGCGGGAAGGTTAGGTGTTGTTTTTATAAAATCAAAATGGCGGATTCTACACGTCATTAGGCAATATTTTGAAAAAAATAAGTACAAGTAATAAAGGCCTTAAATACATGATTCTAAAAATATAACCCACAATAAGTTTGCAAATAAGAAAAGTCAAAACAAGGTCACTTTTCAAGAAGTACCAAGTGTGGCAATTATTTTAGTTCAATCTCAGATTTGATGCCACCAACTGCATCAGACTGCTCGAAAAGTGATATTGTTTTGAAGTTTTTAGTCGCAGTTGGATTTTTGATTTTTTTTTCATAAAAAAATTAAGTGATCTCTTAATTTCAGATGAAAAGTCTTGGTTCTATTTATGGCCAATGTTTTGGCAAGAATTCTACTTGGGCGATATATTTAGCATACTTTACACGGTATTCAATATGCTTTGTGAATCGTTAATTCTTGTAAGTTGCATTGTTTTCTTTGACAATTTTTTGTCCGGTGGAAAGCCAGCCTCATCGGAAGGGTAACTGCGTAACAACAAAACGATTGCCTTTAATTTTGACAGTTTAGAAATATTCATTGCGTTATTTGCGTTGATGAGTGGGCGAAGTTTTCAAACATTTGAAGCAGTGGATTAGCAATAAATCTCTCGGAATAAATATGATTGAAAGTGTGTGGCGCAATTAAGGTGCTAGTTTTATATTTAAGTCCTCATCATAATCGGCCTTTTTCCACCCGCTGCTGATATAATCTGCATTCGCGATTTATTTACCAAAAATGTAAACAAATTTGAGTTTATGATAAAATAACTTTAAATCCTACACAATAAATTTCAGTTTACGCTACAACTTCAAACAAAAATATAAATGTTTTCAATAGTGCTAGTCACTCTGAAATTATCTAAATTACCAACCATTAAAATAAATTTGATATTTGTTTAACTTGAAATAATATTAATTTGAAACATAAGTTCGAATAAGTCGTAAGTCTTCTCTCTATTTTGCCATTTGGATTTAATTAAAGCGACCTACTCTTTAACCTTCTTATTTATAAACTTCGCTTAAAGTTAAGAGATGTTTTATTAAACGTCAAAAATGTATTTGTTAAACAGTCGCTTATCATTACTTAACCTTAACAACATTTATAAAACTTCTGTACCTATATCTGTTACAGGTGGTAACAAATCTATGTTTAACAGAAACAGTGGTTTCTGAGTGGCCACAATTGAAACGTTGGGAAGTGACGGCAGTATCAACTGTTGTCGGAATAGTTTTTCACTGTTTTACTACTATCGATGTACGTATGGAACTGTTCTTTTCAATTTCCTTATTTGTAATAATGACGAGTCACAAATACACATACTTTGAGTTTAAAGATATACTTCCAGCTCCAAGCAAACGTCGGTTGGAACTGCATCATTAAGGTGCTACACATGTGTTCAGGTCGTAGTGATTCGGCACAGCCGGACTTACCACGAGTTATCATGTTACCCATTAACTGGGTTGTGGTGATCAGATAGGCAGTCGCTCCATGTATGATACTGGTATTCAACTGCATCTTGCTGGATTGAAGGCCACCCGACCCTAACATAGTCGGGAAAAGTCCAAATTGTTTGACTGTTTATATTATTATGTTCAGAAAACGCCGCTTGGCTTAGCTCGAATTATGCCGAACCGACTCAAACATGTTTCAGCGAAGGTAGATGCCTTACGAAGTCTGCCGATCGACACGAGCCAAATGAAAGCCAAATATTTGTAGCAATTGATTCGGGTCGGTTTTGTTGTACCACAAATACTGCCCAATCAAAAGTGCCGACAAGCACGGTACAGTATTTCAAGAGATGAAGCGAATTGTTCTTTTTTGCAGACTCGAGCTATACTATGGATCTATGGCAAAGGCATAGCAACTTTGGCGGAGATTTTATTTCTGTATATTTGCTATCCAGTAGGAAGGCTCGTGGATGATTATACATTTCATTACGGCGTAGCACCCACACAGTTGAAAATGTTGAGCATACGATTTGTGCCTGTGTATTATACTGTAAGTACGTTGTTCAGTTGTGTTACATGACGAAGCTGTTTTGTAATACTACTGGCAGTTTTGTAAAATAGCGGATTCTACAATCCATTTTTTTAATTTATTTTTTATTTTATCATTTATGTACACACATATATAAACAGACACGAAATAAAACAGAACAGAAAAATAGGTACAAAGGTGATGCTTATTTCATAAGAAATCTCTTCCAGCATACCTGCGATAGGACAATAAATAGAGAGATGTAGACAGCGTGTGAAAGAGTAAAGGAGACAAAAAATAATGCATACAATCTAATCTAAAAACAATTCACATAATAAAACTAAACAAATATTATAAGAATATCCATCTGTGACATATATATAATATATACTAATACGGCTATAGCCGTCATAACAATGAAACTTATATTATGTCTCGTTTTATCGCGCCGGAATTAAAACCATTGGTTTTCGTACTTCAGGTCAAGATTTATTTAATGCTCAACTCCCTCTGGCACGTCATGCGAACAGAATCCGTTGGCAAAGACAACAGTCATTATATTTGGTCCTGGTCACTGATGTTGATACCTATCTTTGTGGGCATAGTGATTACTATGTTTCGATATCTCGTCTTGCACACAACGGTAATGATCCATGTTGTTTAGTTTTTAATACTTACTCATTTTTTCATTCAGTAATTTCATTACTCATCATCTGCCTAGCCTTTTCCCAACTATGTTGGGGTCGGCTTCCAGTCTAACCGAATGCAGCTGAATACCAGTTTATTACATGGAGCGACTGCCGATCTGACTTCCATAACTCAGTTACTGGGTAATACGATACCCCTTGGTAAGACTGGTTGTCAGACTTTCGGGCTACTGACTACCCGTAACCACTGTCAAAGATCCGCGAATGACAGCCGGGACCAACGGCAAAACGTGCTTTCTGAGGCACGGAGAGGTCACGGTATGTAAAGATGATCCCCCATCCTTAGACCAATCACGGCAAGCGTAGCTTAACCTGATCGATCGACCTGTGCGGCTGTTATTATTTATCCACGGGCTCCATAATTTCATTACTATCCAAATAAATAGCCTATTCAAGTTCTTCTAGACAAGTGTCAAAATAAGCTGTCGGAACAAAGCGGTAACCATGGCAACGAACCCAATGACACAACACAGTTATCGCATCAGTGATGATGTGATCGTCATGTGACAATCATGAAAAATAGAAACGGCTAAAATAACCTGTTCAATTATTTGGAGAAGTACAGAGGCCAGCACATAAAGCTGCTAGAACCTAGGTAAAGTGACTTTATTTTTGCTAGGAATTGACACTATTGACAGCTCACTCCACGCTCACTTCACCTAAGTTTTCACGGTGAAAATATTACAGAATAGCACCGCTGTATGAGGTTCAAGGTGGATTGGGAAAATTTGACAGTTTCGGGTAGCTTGATGTGCTGGCTTCTGAACAAAGAGAAGTAGCTCTTTATGTTGGTCCATCACTATTATTTAGCTTAGTTGAAAAAATCACATCTTATTTTAGATCTTATGATTATTTTTTTTTTGATAGTTCCAAAATACTCCTATCAGTGTTTTTTTTTACGACGACCATACGACAATTTTTATGATCGTCTCCACACTGAATAAAGGTAATACGGAACCATTAAAACATGAATTGAAATCTAAATGTGTTCGTAAATTATTTTATATTTATTTCAGCCTTGGAGCTTTCTGATACGCCCGTTACCAAAATGGGGACCGCGAGATTTTTCAGTGAGGCAGCTGAGAAAACAATTTGATTCAAGATTTGTAAGTAGAAAGACATAGCTTACTTTATATTTATTTATAAAAAACTATTGTATTCAGCTAAAGTGTGGACCTCTCAGCAAGCGTCTGTGTTACCTTCCACATTTAACCCGTATGCGTTCAAAGGAAGAGCAAACAGACATCTTCTGGGCAAGCTTGTTCCATCATAGACCGACCACGCAGACATTTCGCGTGCGTTAGTTTTTTAACTGAATTCAAAAAAGGAGGACGTAGCGTTGGAAAGCCTCCAACAAGGTGGTCCGACGACCTTGTGAAGGCCGCAGGAACCCGTTGGACGCGAGAAGCACAGAACCGGTCGAAGTGGAGGTGCTTGGGGGAGGCTTATCTCCAGCATTGGACGTCTTTCGGCTGAAATGGTGATGATTATTGTATTATTATATCTTAGATATAGCAGTTTACAAAATCGTTTTTTTATCAAAACTTCCTCGTTGGTGTCTAGTCGTCGCTAACACTGCATAGCACGAGATTCGAGATTCGGGGTTTTATTCCCGGGTCGGACAAAGTGTTACTGGGATTTTTCACCAGGAAATTCCCAGCAGCCTGGAGTTTGGCCTTGTGCAAGGTTAATGGCGATAGGTTTGCCTCCTATTGCGTAGGACTGTAGGTATCTGGTAAAATGTGGGTGTACAGTACCCGGCGATAAATATTGCACATCGACCTTTGGACAGAGACAATCGGCTAATTTCGGCTTCGTAGAGCGTTATCTCTGTCGCACGAAATACAAACAGTCCGATATCTATTAGGAGCTGTTAAAACAATTTATGATTTGCTTCTTTTGATAATTATTTTTATTCTTTGTATAAAATACACCAATCAACCAAGGTCGATGTGCAATATTTATCGCCGGGTACTGTACCTACTAACTAAAGGTGCCTCTGCCTAACCCTCCGTAAAGAACAGGCGTGATGTTACCCACATTAATATTGTAAAGAGGTAGTGAGTTTGTATGCTACAGGGTAATCTTTGGAACTACTGATCCGATTCCGAACAATTTTTCACTAAAATGGCAAGACAGCAGTGGTGGCCCAGTAGTAACAGCCGCGACTTACGAAATGGTTCTAGGTTCGAACCCAGACAGGGGCTTTACTTTGTGTAAATTATTTCATCACCACTGCTCTGAAAAACGGTGAAGGAAAACATCGTGAGGAAACCGGCTTATCCTAGAGCCAACATGACATTATTCGAAGACATGTCACATCTACCAACCTACAACGGGCCTGCGTGGTGGATTACGGCCCACTCCCTCTCACAGAGAGGAGGCCTGTGTCCCAGCAGTGGGAATATTATAGGCTGATTAGGCTATGTTACATTATCCCTGAGTGTCTTTGGCTACATAAAAAGCTGCTTACGAGAAAGTCTGATATACACGCGAGAAAAGCCGCGGGTGAAGCTAGTGTTTTATAAAACACTGTATTGTTTTTCTGTTTCAGTATATTGATTCTGGAGTACCAAGACTTCTCAGTCGCTACCTTTTATCAAAGAAAGAGACGAAGGTGTATAAAGTTGATGTTCGGTACGATTACCAGAAAAGGACGCCTGCGCCTAGCAAGGCAGTCGGCTTTGGCGAATTTAATGACGATAAAAAAGAAAAAACATCGTGAACGTTGAACAATTTCGTTTTTAATCCTTGCACAATACAGCAATTAGAAACAGTTTTGCATCGCCACAAAATGTAAAGACACCAGCACATGAAGCTACTACAATCTGTCAACATTCTTTGATATATTTTTAACATTATCGCTAAAACATGAGTTTTTAAGTTGATTGGGAAAAGTTGACAGTTTCGGGTAGCTTGATGTGCTGGCGTCTGTACTACAAACCCTTGAAAACAAATGCATTTAAGTTATGCGCCTCGGCAAACTTAGTGTTTCCGAATTAGTCGGTTCGAAGATCCAACTTTCGAAGATAGACGACTGAACGACGAAGTTCGACGTCGTATCCCAATTAATTGTACTTATTGTTTTACCAACACTATAATGATAATATCATTATAAGTTTAAGTAAGTTTCATATTTGTTTTTTTTTTCCTTCAATACCCAAACCCACACCATGGCCACGGATTTTGTTTTGAAATCGATTTAATTGCAACAATTCGATAGGGCTTTTAATGTCCGTCGCAAAATTACCTGTCCGCCATTTTGTTTTATTTTTCAAAATGCGGCTTTTTTGTTTTGCCAGGCTCCATATAAAAATATTCAATCCCCTTAATTAATGATTGAGCACTGAGCGGCTATAAAATTACTAACACTTTTCGAATTTGGCAATCCGTAAGGACATAAATTACTTCAACTCGTAAAATTATTAATTAAATCTTTGAGCAATGTGAAATCTTCGACTTCAAAACTCCGAAAACAATAAAAACTATATAAATAACGGTGTCTTTTTCGCACGATTTATGGCTTTTATAAATAGATTTGCAGTTGTAAAAGAAATTATTATTATATTAATAATACTTTATAAGCAATCTAGTAATCGTTGACATTTATATGTATATATATATTAAAGGTTATAATTATTATTTTAATGATAATTGGCCATAAAGCGGTACCTATTGAATTATTGAAATATCATATTCCTAACCAGTGTTATACGAGTATATGCGAAAGTAAGTTTGTTTGTTTATTACGCTTTCACGCTGAAACGGCTAAACACATTTGGATGAAATTTGGCACACGGGTAGACCATGACCTGTAGAAGAACAGAGGCTTATTTTTATCCTAGATTGCGCATGAAGTCGTAGGAAATGGCTAGTATTCGATAATTTCTTATCGCAGAATAAAAAATAATGCGGTTCAATCATCACCATCCACCTAATTCATATTTATACATACAGAATTTTCACAGGCGGATCACTCGGCGTACATAAATATTTAACAGGGGCCCACTCCATCGTGTCAAATGCAAATAAATTCAATTCGGTTACTACAATCGCATTGGCACCATTGTTAATTAAATCTGTTTTGTTCATTGCAAATTTAATACTAAATTACTTCGGTGTTTGCGCGGAGTTGAATGTGTGTCAGCTACTGTTGGAACAGATAAGGGTAAATTATATGAGATTAAATTGGTATAGAAATGAAGCAAATTATTGTTACCAAAAAAACGTCTACGCAGCAGTCAGTCAGAATACGTTGAAAGCTTTGGAATGTTGTATTACGAATGAGACATAAAATCCCGAGCAACAAACTGTTGTATAAATTCTGATAGAATCACTTTATTTTATTCTGTGTTTTGGTTGCTTTAATATCAACAGTGGTATTCTGTAAAATGTTACTGTAAAAACTTGTGTCAAGTGAACTTAATGTGAGTCATTATTTCACTGCTAGTTGATACTATTGACAGCTCACTAACACCGAAGTTTTCACGTAGATTTTATAGAATAGCGCTACAGTTAAAATCGTTGACACTTCATCTAACAATACAAGGAATTTTCATCAGGATTAAATGTATGAAGCTATTACTAAGCTCAGTATTTTATAACCTGGAAGACACGTCTTACGTTAAAATCTGTAGGTACTCCATTTATTTCTAACTGCACAATTATATAAAATACCTCCCACTCAGCATCAAAATGAATAACAAAAACACAATAATTAGATAAACAGCTACCTGTAAACGTTTACTGTTATTGTTAAAGACATTTAGCAACTTAGTTGCCACTGCTGAACGAGATAAAGTAGATATTTTAGCTTTTAGAACGCGTTGAACGGCGCCAAAACATCCCTAGATTGGAAATGTGGAAGTGTTTACAAGTGCTTCTATAAGTTATGATAGCCTGGTACTTTTATTTATACTCTGCTAAATGTTTGCTTCACGCTTACATTCTCGACGGGGTATATAAATAAATTTATTTGGGCGTAGTTTTCGTTAAAGATTACTATTACGACAAGAGGGTAAGCAGTACTTTTGGGTTTGCTAATGTTCCAAACAAAGTTTTCCTGTTAATTCCATCAAATTAAATTTAATATGCTCGTCATAAGTGATTCGTATGTTTTAAAAAAAAAAAAAAAAAACGAAAAAAAAAACATAATACATACATAATAAAAAAAATAATAATAAATAATGGTGTAGGTACAGACGCCAGCACATCAAGTTACTACAATCTGTCAAATTTCATTAATAGATTTTCAACTTTATCGCTAAAGCATAAGGTTCAAAGTTGATTGCAAAAATTTGACAGTTTCGGGTAGGCTGATGTGCTAGCGTCTCGTCTGTACATAATAAAGAGTATTCTATACTATTATATGTTTTAATTTAATGTGATGGAAAGGACTTTGTCTGAGTATGTCGACCTGTCACTCTTCGGGACGACATTTTTGGCGCTGTATGGTCCATTGTAGGATCACTTGACAAACTTGCTAGTCACATGATCTTTTGAGGCACATTTTCCACCACGATAAACGAGAAACGAACTTTTTTCTTTGAGTCACAAGCGAGTCAAAAGGAGTTGGCAAGCAACGAGCAGCGAGTGCGCGACGCGACGAGCGATTACTCGCTGGTATGCGTATGTGACACTCTGAGTGACTCACGCTTACGTATGCGTACCTACCGCCGTCCAGCCGTCGCTGAGCTAGTGCTCTCTTTGACAGATCTAGTCGTTGCAACAAACGGGTACTTGCTGGCGTTGTGAACAGTCTTTTTTTTAATGGCATCTCACAGTTCAACCTATGATGTTGACGTTTGATTAACCGGGGTTGCCTGTGGATGCCTTAATAAATTAAGGCTTCCAGCCAGGGCTTAAAAAACTTAAAAGCTAAGCGACTAAACGCTAAGGGCACCTCCTGTGGGGTATGGACCTTGGCTTAGGGCGTCGCTGGGAGAGGGCAGCAAGGGACAGACTGGAAAGGTATTATTTAAGGACGAATTTAAGACTACAGGCTCAGCGGCGCCGGCTGGCTCGAGCAAGGGTCGGGGCGGAAATGGTATCACGACGGCGAGGATGGAAGGGCGGCTGTCGGGACTTGTACTTTCTAAGAGTACTGGTGACCATACTACTCTCCTGAAGGAGGGTCATGACGTCGTTGGGGATGGTAAGGGTATGCCTCGGTTGGCGAATCCTAATTAAGGCTCCAACAAACAGGCGCGACACACGATAAAATAGCGCGCGACACAAAGGCACCGTTCGTTGCGCGACTGGCGGTGCCTTTGTGTCGCGTGCGATTTTATCGCGTGTCGCGCCTGTTTGAAGGACCCTTTATGCGGCAGGGAGTGTTTCGGGCGGTCACCGCAATCAGGGGACTGGGGTGCTTTATAGCAGCATCAAAGAAACGCTTGGAAAGGCGCTGGACGATGGGCATTCTGAGATCTGAGTGTAGACTTTCATTGCGGACATAGAAGCGGGGCGGACAGTTAGCGATCAACATATACATGTAGGTAGGTGGTAGTGTTAGGTCTGTAGGTTATGAAGGGAAACAACCAGTTCGAGACACTAAATGTTAACTAGTTTTATTTCGAAAAAACTAACTACTTTATACAGATTCTTAAAATAACAAAATACAATTGAGGGCGCTTTCAAAACATTGCGAATTAATTAACCAATCACTGCACGGCACGTATTAGTTTCTAGTTCACTGAACTCACGACAGGACCGCCACCATAGCAGTGGCGGTAGCAGAGCGCTGGGGCTCCACGGTTGGCCACTCGGCAGGGGCGCGCAGCGCGCTGCGGGCGTCTTCCGTATGAAATGATGATGCAGCTACAGTATCTCTCTTAATTACACGGGATTTGATAGCTAATCGCTTGCTCATCGGTTATGGGACAGTTGCTTAATGTAGTTGAAATTAGCATGCTTATAATGTAAGTGAACCAGTTAGACCAAAAGAAACTTAGCTCTTACAAAATCACCAAAAAAGAAACGCTAAAACAAACCCAAACCGATTATCCTCTTAAAGCGTTTTTAAACGCCCATACAATTGTCTATGGGCGCGCACATCGCATTCAAAATGGCGTAACATAAACAAGAAAGGAGAATTATTATTGGTAAGTGCAAGCAAAAACTCATTTTGCACATAGATTCGTTTTTATTGTATATCGCGAAGTTGCAGCCATTTGCATGAATTAATTAGCATGCATTGAATTTCGATTTGCTTCGAAAAATACATATGAAACTAGCTGTGCCCGCGACTTCGTTCGCGTGGATGTCGCAATGTGTCTATTAACTAATTCTTTTTCTAAAATAAAATTTGCCTAAATTATTCATTCAATTTACATTCTGTAACTACTTTACTACCCACACCCTGACTTATTACTTGTAATTTTTTTTTTATGAAAATCGTTTACTTTTACCATGTTTGTAAATATGTGAGCACTATGTATCTATCAGATAATTAATTTATATGT
Source organism: Luperina nickerlii (assembly GCA_963855955.1). Lineage (NCBI taxonomy): Eukaryota > Metazoa > Arthropoda > Insecta > Lepidoptera > Noctuidae > Luperina > Luperina nickerlii. The sequence goes on along the minus strand of OY979664.1, from coordinate 23,283,096 downwards.
CATGGTTTCATTTTTAAGTCTTTTACCTATTGTGGTATAGTAATTTTATTTTAGATGCATCGTGTTCACATATTATTATTATATAATTAATGTATTGTAACAAAATTTTTTAAAATATTTTAAAAGAGTAACGGTGGAGTTTCTTGCCCGTTCTTCTCCATACGAAAACTACCTTTTGGAATGGGCGACTAGAATCAATTCTATTTGTTGTAATTTCTGACGTTCAAAAGTGCCTTTAATGTGCCTATTTGAAATAAATGCTTTGACTTTGACTTTGACTTTATTCCTTATAATTATTATAAGCTAAGCTATCTGCCAGTAAAAGTCCCGTCGAAATCGGTCCAGCCATTTCGGAACAAAAAGACAGACAATATAAAAAAAAAATTGTTCTAAGTATCGTATGTACTTTCATATGCATTTAGTAAATCAATGTTATTTTGACATTAAAAACACACTTTAATTTTATTTATTTATTTGGTTATAAATTGTATGAGTTTTGGTGTAGCTACGTAGGTATATGACATATTATAATTTTAATTGAACAATTTTGTAAAGAATTTGAGACTCAAAACCCAGCCCAGTCTTGGTGCGCCCTATCAGTAAATCTACAAAGTGGTTCCTCAGTGGCATTGAAAATGGAAAAGTTTTTTTCCAACATTAAGGCTCCGGCAAACAGGTGCGACACACGACGCGAATCGCGAGCGGTGCCTTTACGTCGCGTGCGATTCGCGTCGCGTGTCGCGCCTTTTTGCAGGAGCCTTTAATGTGCCAGAGATTTGTATTATTTGTTGTAACTTTTGTTTGTGGTATTTATTGTAACTTTCTAGCTGTAATTACACAATTCCTGGTCGCAACAGCGTTTCTTATTATACAAAACGATGTGACTCAAGTTACAGGTACAAAGATAACAAAAAGTTATCAGAATTCATGATAATTTGAATTCAGAATTGGTATTCTTATTTTGAAACAATGACTCAATCTCATTACGAGAATCTCTAAAACGCACGAAAGCAGGTTTATAAGACATGCTTTATGAGGGTTAGCATATTGTTCGGCGAACGAACAAAAAAACTTGTGCATTGCAGTGATGCCGTCATACGGTAAATAGCCGTACCTAAATACTCCAAAGTATATTTTGACAGTTTTGTCTGAAGTGTAGTTTAAAACACTGTCGATGGACTTAATTTCGTTAAATTAATATTATAGTTTCTAATAATACCTAGTTTTATTTATTTATGCAGGTGAAACCGCGAGGCTCAGCTAGTAATATTATAAATGCGAAAGTGTGTCTGTGTTACCTCTTCACGCTTAAACCGCTGGACTGATTTAAATAAAATTTGGATTGGGGATAGGATAGCTTTTATCCCGATATTTCTACGAGATCGACATTTATGCAGGTGAAACCGCGAAGCGCAGCTAGTAGTTTATAATACCTTGACAGTCTTGAGCAGGCTGGGTTTTTAGTAAGCTAGATCAAAATCGCTCGCCGCTTATGCCTGATTCCAAGAATGTAGCGATCGTTATCTTTTCACTAAATTAGAGGCGGGCGCAGGCAAAAAGGTTTTCAGTTTATCTCAGCCTTTAATGTGAGCAGATGCGGGTACATGCTATTGTTTACTTACTAGCTATTCTATTCTAGTTCTTGACCTATCGAGAAAGAGGTCATTTATTGAAAACCTAAACTCAAAACTCAAACTCAAAGCATTTATTTCAATTAAACCATTTACAGGCACTTTTTAATTGTCAAGAAGTCGTTCAGTCAGAAAATATGAAGCTAGTTGCCCATTCCAAAGCGTAGGTACCTATGGAGAAGAACGGGCAAGAAACTCCATGGACACTCTTTTTAAATTATATTTTACAAATATATTAGTTACATCATTACTTTTGAATTTAAAATTATATAATGTGAGAACGATGTAAAAAATAAAAAATAGTACCCTACTTAGCGAACAAAAATCCAAAAATAAAATAATTAAAAATAAGCCAAGCCTATTGAGAGGATTATGTGTTTCGGATCACTTTATAGCACCAGTGGTAGCCCAGTGGAAGGCGGCGACTTACGAGTTGTAGGTACCATATTTAGCTACTGAAATAAATATCACATGTGTACAGTGATCCAAAATCAAAGGAAGGGCTGTAGGTAAATGATTGATCAGCATCGTTTTCCGTAGAAGATTGACCATATAAAGTGCTGCAAAATCAAAAATAAAAAATCGCGGATATACAAACATACATACATACATACGGGTTGAAGAAAGAACCTCCTTTATTGAAGTCAGTTAAAAAAGAAAGTAAAGACAATAAAAAACAACAATAAAGAGCCTTAGCACCACGAATTGAATCGGTACCAAATTCATCAAGACATCCCGTCAATAGATTGAGATGTCAAAGACAAATTAAAAAAAATCCGCTTTCTCGAAAGCCCTTGTTTTAAACAGATTAGATCGCACCACCCGGTACCCGCAATGACAAAAAGAGCCTTCAAATATTTACTTTCAGGGACGAGACGGAAAATTAAAAATCATATTTACGATTGTATTTTTAATTTCTCGAAAACAAAAGTACCCATAAGAAGTTAAATTATTTATCTCATTCCCGCTCCTCAGAGTGAACAAGTTGTCATATAAATTTTCTGGAGTGTTACCATTATTTACAAGAATTTACAGCCGACTTTAAGTTTTTGTTTCTCACTTTTGAATTCTACGAATGTGCGCTTTGAATTTATCCGGAGTTAGCTTGTTTATATTTTTCAGTGGATCGTGAAGAATTCTTCGCCAAAGGATTTTTAGTGGGAAGTTTTGTGTTTGTAGAATTAGTTTTATGATTCAAGTAGATTGCACTTATTTTAGTAGCACAAAGTGGGAGATCCTGCATCCCTTTAACACTTTACGTTGCCAATTTTTAGAGAATTAGGTGTACTTTTTGTTTGCTGATTATATTATTGTAATTTATTATCTGCAACTAATTTACGAGTTACAAAAATTTAGGCTTTAGAAATTTAATTAGAACAAAACCACAGTAATTAACATTAACACAGTGTTCCCCAATACTCTTTTCTTTTATACAATTACAACAAACATCGTATCGATACGTAATTGTAGTTTCAGACAAAAACAATTTACTCAAATCTAGGCCCACCTACGTAATAACACTGGCACAAAGAAACAATATGTCCGTTCTTATAAGAAATAATCTGGGAAACCTTATTGCGATTAGGTTACATAAAAACAAAGGTTCAATAAGGCTGACCGTTGCGTATTATAGGAAATAAAACGAGAATTGTTTTTATTAAGGATGATTTCCACCAAACGGCTCGCACGGCATCGGATCGGAACGGATTTTACAATTTTTAAACGATATTAAATCGTGTACACAGAATTGAAAGTCTTTATTACCAAGCCACGCACAGCAGCTTGACCGCGGGCATCTTCCACGACACGCGATTGTGACCAAAAGTATGTTGCAACGCGCGATCGTCGTATCCGATCGAATCCTTTCAGCTGTCGTCCAATTTTTTCTTTCCTTCTTCTGTATTTTATGATTATTTTCTTGTTCTTCTAATGCAATAGCCAACAGTACTACGTCAACATCAACCATTTTCAAAAATTAGAACACGTCCACTCGGTAAGAATGAAACTATTTAACTAGGCGCAGAAACGGATACGTTCGCAAGCGACGTACGGAGCCGATGGTATGCGTCGACATTCTATCGGACGCGATCGGCTGCCGACGCATCCGTACGTATCCTCTCCGATCCGATGCGATTCGAGCCGTTTAGTGGAAGTCATCCTTTAGACTGTTGCCTTGAACCGATACGATTACCAATAGGTTACCAGTGTGAGTACTCTTTGGGACAAAAGCTTAATAAACTAAAGATGTACACTCGGCAATGTTAATTAGTTTACATCACGCAAACATCGGTAACTGTCAGTATTATTGTGTGCGTATACGTATGATACCTTCACGGTTGGAGATAAAATAAACGGGTTCACAGTGAAGGAATTAGACCCAACATTTTAGACTAATGTAACATAGTTCCCTTAGCTAGTTGGTGTAAGCGCCTGCGATAGCTACTGATGTAAGCTCCTTGACGTGAGTTCGATCCCTGCTGAGAAATTTTGTTTTGCTGTTTTTTACTTTTTGTTTTTTATTAAATTAATTTTGTGGCCAATAAAATCACTCAAGCAAAAAAGTAGAAAGGTAAATTAAATAAAAGCATTAAATTAATTAGATTTTTTATTATGTAATCATATTATTATTTGGTATTGGTTGGAATGAGCGAGCTTAACGCTTACTTAGCTATTCATACTAGACGTTCGAATGAGTAAAACACTGTTGTTTACCAGATTTTTTGACAAAGACTAAGTTTTTTGTTGGTTATGGATGGACGTAAATAATTTGTCAAAGTAGGTAGGTAGGTATATAAATTGAATCAAAGTAATATTAGAGGTGAAGTGAATTAACATGTTAGATAGTAAGAAATTATGACAACTTCTAAGTGCATAACAATAACATCACTTCACCAGACTTTCAATAATACGAGTATTTCTATCAGCTCACCGGGACCCATCGAAGACATCCAGCCCCAATACCCCACAGTAATTCGGCCACTAGTCCTACAAGGCAGAAGGTTACATTCCTTATACATTTCTCCACCTTTCCTCCACAATATTTTACGCCCATCCTTATCCGACTTAAACGATTTTTCGTCGCTAAAAATCACCACATTGTTCTCCCAATCAAAATTGAGGTATGACCTAGTAAACTGTAGTCGGTTTTGTCGGTGCGCAGTGGACAGTAAAATCTTCCGCGCTGGCTTACTACAACGTAAACCAGCTGCATGAAGATGATTTCTCACAGTTTGTAAGCACACATTGTGTGCTGTTGCTGTTACGCGGGTGGACAAGAAGGGATCAGCCTTGTGCCTTGCTACGATGTCGTGGTGTCGAGCCGATGAATTTGCCTTTGGTTTTGGCCCACGTCGAAGATGTTCTACGTCTCCAGAATCCTCATATCGGCGGAACCATAACTGCACGGTTCTCCTCTGTAGATACAAACAAAACAGTATTTAATATACTTATAGTAATAGCTATTATTAAATAAATATATAGACTATATTTGTTATATTTATATATTACTATATATAATATACTTTATTTACTTATATATATACCTAATTAATATTACTTATATTATATACAATACATATGTATACCAGTTAAAATAATAAGTAATAATATGTCTTAAATACACACTTACATTAGTAAATATAGGTAATAATCTATTTTTGTTTACGTTATTCGAAGGCTTTTATTTAATCCGTCTAAAGGCCCGGGCCGTAGTGAGACAAAAATTGGCTAGACCAAGTTAATTCTATCATAATCATCTTATGATAAAAAAACTAATACATTTTATGATAATATTATATTATTATTAAAGTATGGTAGGTATTGCAGATAAGTTAAATTAATTTATTCCTAGGTAAACATTGAAAGGTGAGTTAGTTAAGTTGAAGTAGGTATAATATCAACATAATATCTAAGCGTTACTCACCGATATCATTGCAATTTCACTTATAGATAATATGTTTTGCTCATGCAAAACAACAATTTCTGCCTTTTTCAACATTGATAAATGTTGCATGGTTGGATCCACAGAAATAAATCCGCACACAAATATGAGTAGGTAGTAATCAATAAACTCAGTAATGCAAATACTCGTAGATTGACAACTAAGAATGCTATTTTTTATAAATTAAGGTGTTTGAAAACAATTTTTTTAAATTGTGGGTAGTTATTTTTTAAACAGTCAAAATAAAATAGCCTGAGAGTTCCGTGGTCGTCTCAAACGTAGCAAATTTCATTACTCGTCCATGAACGGGATCGAATCGTTATAAATTCAACTTTAAGCAATGTTTTAACATAATATAATGAATACAAAAAGATATATTCGCTGCACCCAAGGTTTGAACTTACGACTTCTCGTTCCCTGACCAAAGACTATAGCCATTGTGCCAAGGTTACTATAGTAATATCATGCGAAATATTATATCTCATTAAGAAACATAAATGAATGATTACTATATATTGGTATATGGTAATTGGTATGCCATACGCACACTAATAAAAACAGAGCTCGCTCGTATTATTTAGTGTGTGTGTGCATAACTATGACTTCACCCACACATATAAAATGTAAACTAATTAGATGGGTCGACTGTACAGTCAGGAAAATTCATTGTTAGTTAATTTGCTGGGTAGTCATCATTATACATCTAGTCATTTCCCGGCTATGTTGGGAGAGTCAGTTCCAGTCTAACCGCATGCAGCTAAATACCAGTATTTTACATGGAGCGACTGCTTTTCTAACCTCCACAATAATTGGGTTATACGATACCCCTTGGCTTACCAAGGGGTTGAAGCCAAGACTGTTCGTCAGAGTTTCGGGCTTTTGACGACCCGCAACGACTGTCAAAGATCCATGAATGACAGCCATGATCAACATCTTAACACATTCCCTGTCCCATGAATCACATAGGATTCATGTTGATTGTTTAACTATTGTGTCTGCTTTATGGACAGTGAATCTGTTAATATGCTTTTCGAGCCACGGACGAGTTTTGGTAGTGAAGCTATCTTTTTGTCTGTGGTTTATGGATGGGTGATAAGTCACCCATTCACGAACCACAGACGCAAAGATAGCACTGACCGAGGCAATCGTATCGGCCCGTGCGGCTGTTATTACTACCGTAGCCATTTTGAATCTACGGACATTTTAAGTTGCTAGTAACTTGCTTAGCATACTTAGCCTATAATATCCCCACTGCTGGGGCACAGGCCCAGTTCGGGTTGGTAGATATAAGTAACTTGCTTACAAATGAATTTACCTGACTTTACATTGCACAACTACCATACATTATTTCTGCCACACAGCCACATTGTATTCCATCCTGGGGCGGTATTATGAAGTATTAATGCGATCATGATTCCAGTCTAAAAAAGGGACACAATCACATTGTATTTCGGCCTGGGGCGATATTATAAAGTATTAATGCCATAGTGAATCCAGTTCTAAAAAAGGGATGGTGCTGTGGGTATTACTCAATCCATAAACTTATGATGTCATGTAAAACATTTAAACGATGTCTGGGTTTATAAATAAAGATATCTTTTAATATTGCCAGTATCTGAGTGAACTCTAACTGAAATGGCAGTGGGCTGGGTAGCTCACCGTCCAATCAGGACCAGACAGTGCCGGACGGCGCGTACGTGTTCCAAGCGCGCCTCAGAGATGTCAGCATCAAGTGAAGGGGCCCATCAGGGCCGAAGCCTGCCGGGTCAGCAGGATTGTCCGAAAGGGTTACCGCTGGCCCGGAACATAAAGGGCTAAGGAAGGAACACGGGTGGGTTGTCAGTAAGAGTCTGACACTCCCTTCCGCTCCACCCAGAGCTGGAGGGTTCATTTGATGATTTTACATCCTCAAAAAAAAACTCATAATGGGCGAAAAGCCTCTCCGAATCCAGGGCGAAGATTTTATTCTTGGCATGAATATTCAAACAGTACCTAGGTATATTATACCTAATACTTTAAATACTTACTTTCTCCACTTTCCACCTCCCAAAACGAAACGTATGCAAAATAGTGGATTAAGCACTTTCCTTTGTTTTGTAAAAAGGCCACTTTGAAACAGGACTACACAAAGCCTTTAGCATTTTCAACTAAAATCTTTGGAGCTTAGATTTCGCTCCTAACTGCGCTAAATCTAGATTAGAATTTAACTATTATCTGAATTTCTAAATGAATGCCATTTCTGCCCAGACTACAATGGCTATGTAATGTTGGTGCGAGGGTAATAACATTTTCCTAACTGCAAATTGAAATATTTTGAAGTTCTAGTTCAATTTTAAGGGAATGTAATTAAGTATGTAAAATTCTTTGCTTGTTGTACAGTCAGGGAAATAAATTTCCTAGCATATTGCCACACTACGTTGATTTTCCGTAACCATTACAAATGTCAAGAATGGCATTGTGATTTAACGGATATAGTTAATGTGGTACGCAATCATTTTCCCTGACTTAACTTTCGATGTTGAAGTTATGAGATCTAAACCCAGGGGACGTTTCAGGTTCACAAGGTTTTTATTACACAGGTATTGGAAAACTGGTATACTTCAGTTCCAATCGATCCCATTTGGTAATAAGTTTTTTTTTATATTATCATCCAAAAATTATTTCTTACTATCTTATTTATCACAGTGTCCATTGCCCATGTCCTTTGAAAAAAAAAACACAGTTTTTATTTATTCAGATTTAATCCATCAATCAGAAAATAAAAATACAAATGTAAAACTACTTTCACTTTTATACATACAACATTTTTGACTGTAAACTGCAGATAAGTCCTTCAGTTTGTTTCAGGGTTCCGTTGTATAACAATTCAGGTAGGTAATGCTTATTATTTCGAAATATACCGCCCAGCTCCAGACTGCGATACGACTGTCCCCCACCCCGCTGTAACTATGAAACCATAGGTTAAAATCTGAAGGACTGCAATCATTTTACCATTACTAGTTAAAAGAAAAAACAATTGAGAGGTATCTTGGGATACTCCGTTGTAATTATGTATTAAATAACTGGCGCAATCAAATAACACAGTTTGAGGGTCAAAAAGAAAAATGACAAAAAGTGGTCAATATGTTACATTTTTTTCCGGTCTATCTCCAGTCGCCAAGTGTGGAGAATATAACGTGCGATGAAGAACCATTCCACAAAATAAAAAGAAAAGTTCTTAAAGTCAAACTCTCAATTATGCCAAGATAAAATAAAGACATCATAACCGCAGAAAAAGGGATTCAAATTCTACGAAGCTGGATAGTCACCCATCGCCATTTTGATTTTTCTTCTAAGTTGCGGTGCAAAATTAAATTTGTATAAGTAACGAACACTTAACTTACACTTGCATCCGGTTAGACTGGAAGCCCACCCCGACATAGGTGTGAAATGCGGGCAGAAGTCTGCATCCGGTTAGACCGGAAGCCGACCCCAACATAGTTGGGAAAAAGCTAGGCAGATGATGATGAAGTAACGGACACTTGAATTCACAAACAATGTCAGGGGGAGTCTATTGTCTATTGTCGAGATGAAGACATAAAATCATTAACATCCTATGTAACATCTCGGCGACTTAAAACAAAGTGGCAACGGGTGGCTTATCGGTCAGCAGGATTGTCCGAAAGGGTTACCGCTGGCTCGGAACATAAAGGGCTAAGGAAGGAACACGGGTGGGTTTTAGTCAGTAAGGGTCTGATACTCCCTTCCGCTTCACCCAGAGCGGGGATCATTTGATGATTTCCCATCAAGAAAAAAAAAAATCGGGTGGCTTATGCCTCTATAGCTACGTTTTCCTATAAGAACGGAGCACACATAATAATATGACATTTTTATAATATTTTCAATTTTGACAATTTTATATTTGACATTTTATACGATTCTGACATGTTTATAATTTTTTGACAATTTTAATTATAATTTTTTAATGAGTTGTTGAACATTTGAATTTAATTAATCACAATTTTATTTTGGGTTTTTATCTGCTTAGAATTTAATATATTTTATAAGTAATTTTAATTGTATGAGTGTAAAACTATGGACTAGAATTATTATGTCTGAGATAAATAAATAATAATTATTTTAACGGCCGTAGTCGTAATTTTTGTCATGAAAATGATGGCACCAGGGTTTGGCAAAAAAAGGCTCTCTAGAAAAACACCAACTTACTTCCATATAAAGTTTCAGTGACGTCATCCGCCAGTAAATTGCAGACGCTATGTGGCGTCCACCGTCCTTCTAGGAAACCGTAACTTATTTATTTATTTAAACTTCTCGCACAAAAAGGTACAAAGGCGGACTTAGTGCCTTAGGCATTCTCTACCAGTCAACCAAGGGTGGCGAAGAGATTGGATGGCAGGTGCTTTGAATGAGAGGAACAATGATAAAAAAAACTATTAAAACTAGGTACACAAATACATAAATAGGTTATGTCTGTCATTCGTGGATCTTAGACAGTCGTTACTGGTAGTCAGAAGCCTGTTAGACTTTTTAGACTTGAATCTGACCCCAGCATAGTTGAGAAAAGGCTAGGCAGATGATGAATGGGGCCGTATTACGAACTATTAATGCCATCGTGTTTCCAGTGCGAAAAAAGGATGGTGCTGTTGGTCATGGCTCTGTCTCTCTCTTACACTGGATTTATGAAGGCATTAAACCGTCATAATACGGCAACTGCCGTCGTAAAAAGATTAGCTGATTAGTCAGCAACCTTGGTTGCAGAGCTGACTGCACAGACGTATTTATAGTAGGGTTAAGGAAATTAATTGCTAAGCAACTTAAATTGACAGTATATTCAAATCATAAAGTAACTGTAATTCTTGGTCAGTTGTATAAAGTGGCTATAACACGGCAAATTGACATAGGGTGTCTTAACAATTATTTTTTCTGGAGTGAATCCGGCGCACCTTAGGCAGTCAGTCTAGCTACCGCCTTGCTGATGGGCTCATATTTTTACCGTTGTATGACAAATTATTGCACAGTTTAATACTGATAGAAGAGCATATGAAGAATCACTCGTACCCATTGGGGTACCCCAATGGGTACGAGTGATTCTTCATATGCTCTAGCTTGCTATAGTAGCTTGAAGCAGCATCTGCTGAAAAAGGTATTGACCTTTTTCAACAGATGCTGCTTCAAGTATGAGATCATAAAAAGAAAAACCAAGAACTGATAGGTACTTACGAGGTCTACAGCATTCCATGCCATTTCGTTGCTGCTGTGGGCACAAGCCTGTCTCTACTATTTTAGTTCCAAGGGGACAAGCAAATCCTCTAGCACATATGCCGCCAACGCTCATACATTGCAGCTCAAAAAATGGAGCCTTTCCATCTGAAAAAAAAAACAAAGACCGAATGAAGAAATTGCGTAGTCATTGGAGACCTTAGCCTCAGCTTAGATGGAATGACGATCTTCAAAGGATGGCTGATAGCATCTGGATATAAGTTGGTAATGATTAAGTTGAATGGCGTGGGATTGGAGAGGCTATGTCCAGTAGTGGAGCTACAGTCTGATGATGGTGATGAAGAGCTCCTTGTGAAAAGGTTCATCTGGAGAAATGATGCCAATTTACTTAATTTAGGTAACTTGCTAAACTATGTTCATAATTGAAGAATGCGAGTATATCAGACTTGTAACTGGTGGCTGGCTGAGGTCGGCAATGTATCAGAAATTCACTAGATGTTGCAGATGGTGGAAGGTGGTGATAGTCACTTTTCATCTTCTTAACAAAAATTTTGTTAAACACAATGAGCCAGATCTGATTTCTGCATTATGAAATTCTAAGATCATCACGTTATGGATTAGATTATTTCTCCAAATGTTATGTTCGAAGCACTTTCAACTCTAAGGCAGTTCTTCTTTTTTGGAGGCGGTCCAAAATGTTTATCTCTTCCATTCTCCTTTGTCAGGTCATCGTTCACTCACTTTTCATTCAAAATTTTAGTCATAGTAGCACAATTCATCCACTATTTCTTTGATAGGGAAAGAGGGAGCTCTTTCCTGTATCCACCCAACTCTTAAACAGACACCACGTCATATCCTATCAGATTTACATAATTGGTCCATGATATGGCACAATACATTTACCATTCCCGCCCTGATCACGACCAACCCATGAAACGCACCATATGCCATTAGCAAGTAAGGCCCACCAAAAAATCTTGAAGTACATTTGTGATAAGACCGACTACTTCAGTCATAGATTAACAGACGAATGGCAATACAAATGAAAATATTATCTTTAAATGATCTACACAATTGTGAGAGCTGTCGATGTGAGATAGCGTTTCTAAATGAGCTAGTTCTTATTGAAACGGTCAGTAGACTAGTAGAAATTGATATACATGATGTTTGATTTTGTTTAAGTACTTCAAGTTACATAGTTGGCAGCATCTTGGCAATCGAGATTCGTTTGAATCACGTCTGTAGCACTCCATCTCCCTGCATCTTTCTGTCTCTATCACCATTTTTTTCACAGCATGTTTTCTTTCATAAATATACTTCTACTAGCAACGCCCCGCGGTTTCACCCGCATAAGTGTTGATCCCGTGGGAATATTGAGATAAAAACTATCCTATGTCCTTCCCTGGGATGGAATCTATCTCTCTGCCAAATTTTGTCGAAATCCGTTTAGTGGTTTAGGCGTGAAAAGGTAACATACAGACAGAGTTACTTTCGAATTTATAATATTATTAGTATATTAGTATTAGTAAATTAGTATGAATTAGCCGCCTGTTGATAGGTTTGTGACTAAATAATAACAGCAGCACGGGACGATCAAAAGTTAAGCTACGCTTGTGGATGGGTGACCATCCATTACATATCGAGAACCCTCCGTGCGACGGAAAGCACGTTAAGCCGTCGGTCCCGGCTGTCATTCGAGGATCTTTGACAGTCGTTAAGTGTAGTCAGAAGCCCAAAAGTCTGACAACCAGTCAAGGGGCCAAGAGGTACAGATGTCAGCACATCAAGCTACCCGAAACTGTCATTTTCCCAATCAACTTTGAACCTAATGCTTTAGCGATAAAGTTGAAAATCTATTGAAGAAATTTGACAGATTGTAGTAGATTGATGTGCTGGCGTCTGTACCATGTTACCCAGTAACTAGGTTGTAGATAAATAGGCATTTCATGTAAAATACTGGTAATCAACTGCAGCCGGTTAGACTGGAAGCCGACTTGGGGTCGGTTTCCATACATAGTTGTAAAATGATTAGGCAGATTGATTGATCCTGCAGTCGGGTTGAGATAAAAGTAAAGGAAAACTGAATTCGCATAGGGATTTTTAAAATCATGCGGGATTTTTCATGTGCTTGAATTTGCAACTCGTTTTTAGAGTTCGGTACCTTAAAAGGAAAAACGGTGATCACTTCGTTGTCTGTCTTTCTGTCCATCTGTCAACACCCTTTCTCTCAGGAACGCGTGGGGTTATCAAGTTGCAATTAATAAAAAATACTCAAGGCTGCAATCCCTTGAAGGAGTGAAAAAATCAAACTTCTAAGTCAACGCAATCAAAATAATGGGCGTTTTATGTTCCGGAATCAAAACTTATAGGGTACTCTCCGTTGACCTAGAATCATGAAATTTAGCAAGAATTAATGTCATGTAGCACAAGTAAAGGAAAATATCCGAAAACCGTAAATTTTTAGTTACATACCTACAAAATTTTACGGAACCCTCGGTGCGCGAGTCCGACTCGCACCAGCCGGTCGATTCTATAAAAATCTCACCGTGAAAACTTAGGTGAAGTGAGTTTGTTTTTGCTAGGAATTGACACTATTGACAGCTCATTCCACGCTCACTTCTCCTAAGTTTTCACGGTGAGATTTTTACAGAATAGCACCGCTGACCGGTTTTTTTCTATCTCTGTTCAATTTCACAATCATACATCCTGTAGTAATTTTTTTTAATCGATCACCTCCGCCACATTGTTCCATCTTGAGACTAGAAAATGTGATACGTAGTCACTATTACAACTTTCTCACGAGCGCATCCGTCCATAGTGAGTATTTGAATAAACATAGGATATTATTTAAAAACGATATCTAGTCATCTTTTTATATTACATGTGAGTGGTCGTATTAACTATGATATTAATGATTGTTTGTATGATGTACTTTGTGACTGGCCTTCAGGCGGAGGCCTGGGATAATTTGAACGAACATGAAGACTTTATTGGTAAAATACTTATCTTATCGTAAATAGACAAATAAGATACTATCTTTGTGTGGAGAGCGATCGTCTTCCAACCTGTTTGTGTATTCTGTAAACAATTCAGCGTGAAAGCGTAGGTGAAAGTTATGTAAAAACTAAATGATAATTTTATATTTACGCTTGAAAATTCAAAAACTTGACTTATTAATTGTGTTCTTAATATTTATTATAATAATTAATTGTATTCTAAATATTTATCAAAAAGAAATTATTGTTTTCTAAATAATATTAACATTTTTGTTAATTTGTATGTAATATCGATTTTTTAATGTTAAATAGTGTATGGCCCTACTGGGTAGTTTTTTGAGTTACCATAACCTAACTTGAAGACCTACTGTATCACCAAAAATCACACTAATAAAACCTTTGACTTTTGTGAAGTGAGTTTAAAGTGAGCTGTCAGTAGTGTTAATCCCAGTGCACCAAGTGGAATGAGAGCCCTCTTCACCTAAGTTTTCACGGTGACATTTTTATAGTATACGAGTAGACCGTCTGATGCCAGCCGACCTATTCTGTAAAAAACTCACAGTGAAAACTTAGGTGAAGTGAACTTAGAGTAAGCTATCATTCCATCTGTTGCTAGAGATTGACATTATTGGTAGCTCACTTCACTTATGTTTTCACGGTGAAATTTTTACAGAATAGCATCACTGGGTTATATATATATGTATACATATAACTATTGGCAACTTACTTCAAGCTCACTTCACCCAAGTTTTCACTATGAGAATTTTACTGAAGAGATCGGCAGCTGGTTTGTTCTGTAAAAACCTGGAATGCTGATAGAAAGATCAAAGAAAGAAAATACGTTCATTTGCGGTGACCAAGACACAGGGAAAAAACACAAACAAAAAAATAATAAGAAGTTGGGGGAAATATGTGTCACATCCACGCAAAACGGCCATCCCTCTGCATAAATAAGTTACAATAGGATAGGGATTGACATTCTTGGCTGCTCACTCCACCTAAGTTTTCACGTTGAGATATTTACGGAATAGATCAGCTGACATTTTTGTTGATTTGTTTTGCCTTTCCTGATTGGATGCGGCTTACCTCCAATGAAGCTATTTCTATCTATCTTTAGTGATCGTTGCATGCACTATGATAACGTTCAATTATTTAGTGCTAGGAGAATTTTTCCTACAACCAACTTTTTACGTATAGCAGATAATTATATAATTACTTTTTTCAATTTCAGCTGGAAAGGCCCCATTTTTTGAGCTGGCCTGTATGCGTGTAGGTGGAACGTGTGCAAAAAGTAATTCTTGTCCACCCGGAACAAAAGTGGCGCAAACTGGCTTGTGCCCAGAACAGCAGCGGTTCGGCATGGAATGCTGCAGACCTCGTGAGTTCTACTTTATGCATGCATTTTATGAAATAAGAAGCAATAAATTTGGCCAGGTAAAATTTTGGTGTAGCTTTTTTGGTAGCAGAACTCTTTGTGGAACTGTTTTCCAGTTCAATAACAATTTTGGCCAGCGAGTAACATTTCCGTGTTGAAGAAGGTGCCCGTAAACTGTCACGTACACATGAAATATATGAAACTTTATCTTTTTAGTAGAAACGGCTTTGGTAAAGACCATGAAGCAGACAAAAAAGTGCTCCAAAATATTATCGTGCTTCCCATTAGCATTCTTTATTATTATTGTACAGTGAAAACCGGGGAGGTAGAGAATATCAAGGAGCCAGCAGTATTAAATGAAATGGATATAAGCAAACCAGACAAAGAGATGGAGCACGATGCACTGCGTATTCGAAAAAAGCTGATGAATCATCTAATCGAAAATCCTTGTAGCCATCCCAAAAAACTGTTTAAACTTATCATAAGCTTATAAAATCATCTGTTTATGTCATATACTTCTAAGTGTAACTCAACAAGTGCAGTACTTTTCCGGAAAACAACTTTCACAAAGAGCTCTACTACTACTATTCCAAATTTAAGAAATTTTGATGAATTTGTGATAGAAAACTATATAACTTAAATAGGAAAAAATCCTTTGCAAATATAATTACAAAATATAGTACCTACTCGGCTTTAAATTACACAACGAGATTTGGAAATAGACTGTCACGTATATATTATGTATCAGTAACAGGATTGTCTACATAGCCGAACTTTTTCTGAAATTTGACGTCCTACCGCGAGAATATAAATCTATGAAGACTGCAATTTAAAATTTTATATACTTAATTAATATTTGTACATCCTATCAAATTAAATAAGTTAACTTGATACTAGTTAGGTCAGGTTAGTAAAAGTTATGGTTTTGTTTTATGAGCATTCATCCTTTTTAATAAGAGGAGGTTCTCAATTCGTTTGTATTTTTACATTTTATGTACGTTCACGCACCACCCCATGTAACGACCTGAACGATACTTCATCTGTTTGAAAAAAATCCAAGAATACCTCGTTTTTTTGTGAAGAACTCATGAAGACAAGAACATTTGTTTACACGGAGATGGACAATGGGAGTCCTTCAATAAATGCCAGTAAATCTTTCACGACTGTTTCATTAATCATGTCTTTTTTACACAATCACCTACCATAACATCACGCGTATATTCAAGGGCTATGCAGAAGTGTACACCTACCTTTCGCCAGTTTTGAATCTCCTGAGTCCCATGTCATAGAGGGTAAGCCTTCTTAGGTATCATGCCATATATTATTTATATCTTTTTTGTAAAATAAAATTAATAGGTACATAAGTAATATTAAATAATAAATACAAAAAATATATTAAAGCTAAGGGTGAAACAGTTCTAGGAAGTCAATGCCAATGTTTTTTTAATCAATCCAAAATGGCAGTTACTTTCTAAACTCATTTACGTATTATTTTTAGATTCTTAGCTCGTAAAATCGTGTTTACAGTTGTCTAAGCTAATCAACTGTAAAACACAACAATTATGTACAAAGATTGACGTAAGATTGTTATTAGACACGTGTTGAACAAAATGTCTAAGTTTTTACGGTAAGACCCCTAGTTTTTTTTCTTTATGGTGGAACAATTGTTGACTTCTGGTAAGCGTTTAATAGCAGCTATTTAAGAAAAATACAAATACACTAGCTCTCGATTCCCGCTCATGTATACAATCACCTTGCAAAAACGTTGACCACTTTTGAACTATGACTCATTAAACTCTTTACGTGTCAATTGATTAAAATATTGATGTAAGTGCTCATACTCACTCTGCTCGTGTATTTGAGCACCGTACTCAAATACACGAGCAGTATGTTGTCGACGTCGTCATTTGCATGACAATGTTTTAAGGTTGGACAAAGTTTTCGTAAGTCGACCGTATTCTAACCAAAACTTTTGTTAACGAACACCCTTTTTTTCAGTAAAGGGGGTAACCGAGTGTCGTTCTCGAAACGGACAGTGCGTTCCAAAGTCTTTCAAGTGTTCACAAAATTTAAAAATTCGAGACGCGACTGGTTGTGGTTTTAAGGAAACTTGTTGTACGCGTATCGAACGTACAGTATAATACATTGTACGCTTATCGAACGTACACTATAATTTAAGATCAAACGAACTTCTTGAAGTGAAGTTCGATCATTATTATATGAGTCGCTTCATTCGAAGATACAAATTATACCTACTATTGTTGTTTTTGTATTTACTACACTTAAAACAAATGGAAATTGGTGTTGTATGCCGAGGTGCAGGTTTGACATCAAGTTCGGCTGACACCACTCTCTGAAAATGCACCCTTTTTGATGGATTACACCAGCCACTATATAATTATGTTTAATCATTGTATTTTCGTGTGAAATAAATCATATTTCGTCATTATTTTACAAGCTTTTATTTCAATAGTTTCTATGACTAGACAGGTCCTCTCAACCTGTGTGGTTCTTTCCTCAAAAGACCATCTCAGACATCGACCTAAATGGTCTTCATATAACCTGACCAAGATTATGTCTGGACTTTAAAAGAGACTACGACCTCTGAGTTTGTTTCGGCCTTTCTTCTCAGAGTAGTCAGATAGGAAACGCCGACCTCATCTAGTTTAAAAAATATGTCTGTGCAAACCTACTTACAAAAATAAAATCATTTATCATTTATGTGGTACTTTTTTGAAGAACGAAAATCCTGTACTTACCAGTTACTTGTTCTTTGTTATTGTTGTGGTGGTTGCAAGTACAGGTCCTGGGTTCGATACCCAGATCAAGAAAATTTGTTGGGTTTTTCCATATTTCTCAGTTGCAGTCTGGAGCCTGGATGTGTGTCCTGTTGATGGGAATAGGCTCGCACCCTATTTCATGGTATTCATACATAGATAACTGGCGAAATATAGGTGTACTATAATTATGTATACCTCTGTCTTACCCTGCGAAGAATACAGACGTGATTTTGTGTTATGTTACATAATACCCGTGGCTAAATAATAACAGCCGCACAGGTCGATCGATCAGGTTAAGCTACGCTTGCCGCGGTTGGTCTGTGGATGGGTGACCATCTTTACATACCGAGACCCCTCCGTGCCTCGGAAAGCACGTTAAGCTGTTGGTCCCGGCTGCCATTTGTGGATCGTTGACAGTCGTTATCGGTAGTCAGAAGCCCCAAAGTCTGACAACCGGTCTCACCAAGCGGAATTACCCAGTAACTGGGTTGTGGAGGTCGGATAGGCAGTCGTTCCATGTAAAATACTGGTATTCAGCGGCATTCGGTTAGACTGGAAGCCGACCCCAACATAGTTGGGAAAATGCAGGCAGATGATGACATATTATAGGCAGGTTGTTACATGTTCATAAGTACTGTGAGGCGTAGCTACTGGTGCTACGCGTGTGTTGCGTTATAATAGAAAAATGCTTTGACTCGTATTAATTATATATTCACGACTTTACATCAACACGTCACTTCTAGCACTTTTCTACTACTAAACAAAAAAACCATAATAAAAATATTTGACAATTTCTTGAACGTTCGAATGGAACACACCGGCAATTATAACCAGCCTGCATTTACTTCTAAAGGTAGAGCTATACAGTCTCTACATGAGCTACGCCCACCTTTGAATAAAAGTATTGGCATAACTCCATTTCCAAACCAGACTTTTATTCACACCATTCGAACATCCAAGCCCTTCCTGCCTATCCTATCAGAAACATTACCTAACACCAGACTTTTAAGTTTACAAGGTGAGGTCCAACCCTTGCAAGAGAAAGCTTAAGTCAGGACGAACGAACCGCGTATCCAACACTTCGCTAAGTGCCAGGTAAGTTTACATTTATAAGTGCCCACCTGCACTAACACAAACTAATGTCGTCATGCTTAAACTTCGTCGCGCCAAAACTGGTGAAAAAGATGCGACGTGGCCTCCTAATAAAAACAATTGACGTGAAAGTTCACATCAGCCTGGAAGAGGCTTAAGAAAATAAATGATCTTAACTTCAAACTCTTTTACCCCATCGGACGGTATAAGCCAGAGGGAGGGAAAAGCGTAAGAGGCCAGGGTTCATCGACGATATCTATCAAATGCCCATACTCCAGAGGAAAAATTCAAAAATCTACCCCATTCTCAATAAATATTAACTCCATGAAATATCAGTCAATACTGATTAAACTGTGGGTGCTCAATCACAAGCTGAACCAATTGTGTCAACTCAACACACTTTGCGAAGGCTATGCCCCGTTAGCAAAGTTGGTTTCAACTTGAGTATCTGTCACCCCCCTCTAGGAGTGACCACAGTTTCCAAAACCAATTTCCTCCCATAACTCGCATTATTATTTTCTGGAGTACGTTCATGCTATCCCAGCCTATTCAAATTAAAAACATTGAAGGCGTCGAAATGTTCACTCCCTCAGGCCCCTTGGAGCTGCCAGGCATGGCACCTCACGGGCTCCCGGCCGCGTCCGACATTTTCTTCCCAGCATATGCGAATAAATACAAACGAAAACATGTTAATAAATTGCACTATAATAATTATTATGATGTTTACATCTAACTGACATATTTACTATGGTGACAAGATAATTATGTCAACAAAAGACAATAAAAGTTTATCTATAATCTAGCATAAAAAGGTATTAATCAATCTCAAAAGGTTTTTGTATCTGAACTTGCATTTGAATTTATATTTTAAAAATGAAAACTTCTTTATAAAATGTTGATACTTTTTGGAAAATGTTTTTATAAATTTATAAATAATTGAAAATAATTTTGGAATTGAGCCTTTAGTCCTAGCTTTTCTAACAAACGGGATTCTTTTCTTTAAGCGTGCTTTTATTAGATTGTTTGTTGCACATCGAGAAATAATATTACCAAACTTAGGGATAACCATACCAAAATTAGGAATGACAAAATCATTACTATTAAAGACCCCAACAGTAAAACATTTAACCGAGTCTATAAATTTCGCAGAATTGTCTTTCACCTCCATATGACCATTTCTGAATGCACACACCTTCCCATCATTCTCAACTAACTCAGTAACACTATTTACCACACTATTGTCAACTGACACCGCGACGATTTGACCATTCTGCTTTGTTTCGGAGACATCGATCGAAAAACCATTCACAATATACTGATCAACAACGATGTTATTTTTATTCATTTCCACATCGTGAACATCATGCTCAACCAGAGGCTCTGAAACACAACTAATTATATTATTAAATGGAATGGCCTGACCCGATTCGTCATCTTCTTCGTCGTGTTCATTCTTGACCACTTCCATCTGCTCCTTCTCCTCCTCTGCAGGGCTGCATCCCTGGCAGCTGCGCTCGTTATCATCTTCTCCATCGCCATCAACTTCCGCACTGCTTTCTACGCAGCCTTGCTCGTCGTGTGGCGGGTCATCTTGTCTTCCACTAAATAATAAAGAAGCATTATCATCTACATCATTATTTGGTCCGCCCTCTTTAGACAAATTTTGTGCAATCTCTTCTTTTTGCACCTTATAAATCATCTTGTGACATCTGCACGGAAGCTCTGTTCGTAAGACATCACACATAAAATCAAAAGAAATACCTTCGTGGTACGTACATATATTTGTGTATAACTAGGGCAGCACCCTGAAGGTATGCGCGCAATATCAGCGCCCAATCGCTCTCACGCCATTTATTATAGGCGGCAACTACCTTAAATTGGTTGATAAACTCCTCTAGGCACACACCGTTGGTGCCCGTGAAAAATTGAGCCATTTCACTCTTTAACATAAAATAAATACATTCAACCACTTAGCTTTTACTCCGGCGTCGATTCTGCGCCTGTTTTATTCTCTACTTGGCCTGCGAGGAGTGGTATCGCTTTCTTCTTATAAAACACCCGTGTGGATGTAGGTATAGGGTATCGCCTTATATCAATTTGCTGAAACAACAATAAGGACGGCGCCTCCACCAATATGTGAGGCGTAGCTACTGGTGCTACGCGTGTGTTGCGTTATAATAGAAAAATGCTTTGACTCGTATTAATTATATATTCACGACTTTACATCAACACGTCACTTCTAGCACTTTTCTACTACTAAACAAAAAAACCATAATAAAAAAATTTGACAATTTCTTGAACGTTCGAATGGAACACACCGGCAATTATAACCAGCCTGCATTTACTTCTAAAGGTAGAGCTATACAGTCTCTACAGTACCTTGTCCCTCGTTTCATCAGTCATAATTATTACCAGTACCGACTTTAGGGGGGTGACCGGGGCGACTGCCCGGGGCGCCACGTACTACAGGGAGCCGCGCGCGCCATCCACTTAATTTGAATACCTACTTCTCGATCTTTTATCGATCTAAAGGAAACTAGACTCAGCGTATTAACTTTTATAGACTTATCTTATAGAAGTGAGTATGAGTATTCTAAAAAGAAAAAAGAAAGAAAAATTGTTTATTCTGCATAAACAAAACGCAAATTAAAAAATAAATAAAACTTCATAAAATATACACACACAACGTAGTCAAAAGCCTTGTACTCAAGCTTAAAAAATGTTGACAATTTTGTCCATTGCTTGATGTCAGGGCCAGGGACCAAAGACAACACATATTATTAATTGACATTGACAATACAAATCTATGTCTAACAAACACGAGCTGTCATTTTGTCGCTTGTCGTATCTCTCACTAAATAATGTAGAACGAAATAGAGGCAACAAGCGAGATATTGCAACTCGTATTAAGCCCCCTGCATTATACATACTTTTCTTTCTTTGCTTTTTACATACTCGCAAGTTCACAAGCAAATCAAAAACCTTTTTAGAAAACCTGTACGTTATCAATAACTCACCTACGAATTATTTATTTATGTACAAACTAGCTACGCCCCGCGGTATCACCCACATAAGCTTCGATCCCGTGGAAATATTGGGACAAAAACTAGCCTATATGTTAATCCAGGATGTCAGCTACCTCCATACAAAATTTTATCAAAATTAGTCCAGCCGTTTGAGCGTGAAGAAACATATAAACACTCGCACACACACACTAACATTCACGTTTATAATATTAGTGTGATAGCCAACGGCATGGGTGAGATCTACTGTCAGTCACTTCTGCACAAAAATCACCTTGCAAACTTTGCTGAAGTGAGCTTGATGTGAGCTGTCATTCCATCTAATGCTAGAGAAATACTATTACCAACTCACTCGAAGACCACTTCACCTAAGTTATCGTGTTGTGATTTTTACAGAATTGGTCGGCTGATATGGCGATATGTCAAATGTTGAGATTCCTGTGCTTGACGTCAAATATGAATATTTTACTTAAGTTACTTGTTGTACAGACGCCAAGCACATCAAGCTACGCGAAGCTGTCAAATTTTCTCAATCGAGTTGAATATCTATTAAAGAAATTTGACAGTTTGTAGTAGCTTGATATGCTCGCGTCTGTACTTAGGTTTAAGGACTTTGTTAAAATAACCTTATAATATGAGTTTTTGCTCTAAATAAAGATTTTAAGTTTTATTGTTATTGCGTTTATTTTATCCGCTCCTCCGATGTCGCGAAATCTTCTAAAGATCGGTAACAATGGAGAAAGTAATTCTGTCTCATCAATGACAGTTGAGCTACTATTGGATGTACAGACGCTAGCACGTCAAGCTACCCGAAACTGTCAAATTTTCCTAATCAACTTTGAACCTTATGCTTTGGCGATAAAGTTGATAACTATTAAAGAAATTTGACACATTGTAGTAGCTTGATGTGCTGGCGTCTGTACATAAAAATTACATTGTAATTTTTTTAACAAAGATAATATAGTCCATCGGCATGAGGAACAGGTTCCAAGCTGCCGGTGGTCAGGGCTCGAGAGAGAGGAGCCTCCTCACTATTTGTTCCGTATACAGGAGTACTGGTATTTTTATTATTACTTAAACATATAAACATTCTGGAATATGTTCTCTTAAAAATATTACACGAAGTCACTTTTCGTGTCTCTCTGAGTATGTGCTTAGTTTTTACAAACAACAAAATGGATTTTAAACCGGTTTTCAACATCATTTAGTACTCATCCGGACATGGCGGGAGCTACGCTGTATTTATTTAGGTACAGACGCCAGCACATCAAGCTACCCGAAACTGTCACATTTTCCCAATCAACTTTAAACCTTATGCTGCAGCGATAAAGTTGCAAATCTGTTAAAGAATTTT
Organism: Luperina nickerlii; assembly: GCA_963855955.1. Classification (NCBI taxonomy): domain Eukaryota; kingdom Metazoa; phylum Arthropoda; class Insecta; order Lepidoptera; family Noctuidae; genus Luperina; species Luperina nickerlii. The sequence continues at coordinate 23,259,685 of OY979664.1, read as the reverse complement.
GACAGATTGTAGTAACTTGATGTGCTGGCGTCTGTACATGAACATTTTCGTGTTACTGAGTTTTTCTATCTGGAATTTCTCAATAGCAGCCCGGAGCAGCCGGTGCTTGGTTGATAGCAATGGAATTGTCCCCACACATGGAACTTAAAGACAACGTAACATACACTTCTGCCCAACGCTTTGAGGAAGCAAGACGTGATGGTATGTTATGGGCAACTTCATGAACGACGTCACCGCGCAGAAATTGCGTGCCTGAACGGGCACTAATTATGTTGAAAACTGTTTCAAAATCCATTGTGTTGTTTGGACTAAGCTAAGCGCATACAGAGAGAGACACGTGTTATTAACGACGAAAAAACGGAAGAGGTTCTCAAGTCGATGGGTATATACTCGTATATATTTTTTTAACACAAAGAGTCACTTTTCTGTCTCTCTGGTTCTTTTCGTGTCATCGTTCGGTAGCGTCTCACGGTTTGCTCGCGTGGAGTTCGGAAATTAACGAAAGGAACTAATAACGATAATTAACGATTAAGTGTCTGTCTTGGCAACAAACTATAATACATCAACGTTAATATCCATTTTAAAGTTTCATCCCGATTCACCCCTGCAACCCTATTCACCCCGTTTTACTGTATCGTATTACCCAATAACTGGGTTATGAAGGTTAGATAGGCAGTTGCTACTGGTATTCAGCTGCATATGGTTAGACTGGAAGCCGACCCCAACATAGTTGGGAAATTGCTAGGCAGATGGTGATGATGATACAACTAACTATCTACTAATCCACTCTGGGCCCACATGAATTACAGCCCAATCCCTCTCACCAAGAGGATAACCTATGTCCTAGTAGTTGGAACATTTATAGACTGATTAATTTAAACAGTAATTATTATAGTTATTTGGCTTGCAAGCTACTTGCGGATTGTTGTGCCAGTTACAAGCCTGTGTATTTTCAACTTTCGTCATTTGTAAGATGTGGGTAAATTAGACCTTTAACCAAACCCTTTATAATTTTGTCTAGGTTTGGAGACTGCGTACTTTGAAGCGCCATGTATGAGAGTTGGTGGCTTCTGTGCTGACGCGTGTCCACCAAAGACAAGAGTTGCTGAAATTGGCTTGTGCCCGGATCAACAAATATATGGAGTGGAGTGTTGCATATCTAGTGAGTTCTTGTATATAACTCGTTATTTTGTTGAGCCTATATTTTATACTAGTTTCTGCCCGCAATTTCGCAGGCGTGCATAAAACTTGGCAGTACTCTAGCTTCCTATTTGTGAAAGAATTTTTAGAATTGGATCACTATTCCCGAAGATTTTAATACCAGGCTTTACTTGGGCAAATTGTAATTTGCTAAAGCAGGCAGGTGACGATAAGGCGGCAAAAGGGTATACCATGCAAACGATATGCTATGTCATGGACGTCACATGTTGCTTGCGCAAACTTTTTGCGCCACTGCTGCGTGTAGCCGAGCCTTTTGACATTTGGATTTCAAACCCAATTCTGTTTAAAAACAATAGTTTCAAAACCCGTTTCATACCGGTAACTTGCAACCGTTAACCTGAATGACATCATTTAGGGTTTTACCAAAACTGGTAAAAAAATCGATGTGGTTGTAGAATGATTTTAATTCAATTGTTCCCTACGTCTCATAGGGCTGATTTTTCAATAATCAGATATTTTTTTATCTTAGGAATAAATATTGCAGTTTAACAGTTTTTGTATAGAAAATAAATATGTCAAACTACCATATTTATTCTTCAGATAAAAGTGATTGACTCTTGAAAAATCAGCCCTAAGTATTTTTGTATTTTTTTTTGTTTCAGATAAAAGAACGATAAACTGTTGTCTAAGACGAAGGGAGTGCGTACCCAAAGCATTTGAATGCTCTCAATATTTTGTTATTCAACATATTTTGTTGTATGGATTTCCATAAATTGACATTGTTGTTTTCTAAATTTTAGTTTAGATTTTATTTGTTAGTTTTTTGTTGTTACATTATTGTGTAAATTCTATCAATAAAATAGACCGATGACCTTGTGAAGATCGCAAGAATCCGCTCGATGCAAGAAGTACAGGACCGGTTGAAGTAGCGGTTCTTGGGGGAGGCATATGTCCTAAGTCTGAGGTATGTAGCAATGTATACTTAATATTATAAAGCTGAAAAGTTTGTTTGTTTGTTTGGTTGAACGCGCTAATCTCAGAAACTACTAGTTCGAATTGAATAAATATTTTTGTGTTGGATAGTCCATTTATCGAGAAAGAATATAGGCTATATGTCATCATCCCAACCAACAGGAGCGGTGCATCAATAAAATGTTTTGCAAAAACGATAAAAATTGTTATTTTTGAGAGATTCCGTTGTGTACGCTGCGTAAACGGTTAAAGTTACGCAAAAATCATGTATGACGGAAATGTTTCCCTTTAAAAGTTCTAAACAAAATTCCTCAACAGAATATGTCTATCTTTTAAGGTTGACTCACTATAACCTTTTTATGGTAATAAAATTTGTTCGAAAATAATGGATTATTTGCGAAGGTGTTTTTATAAACATTATAAATACCCAAATAAATACGTTATTCATCACAAGTATTTAATTTTGAACAAAATTGCCCTTGTCATCATTTTATTTCAATGAATATCTCAGGAAATATCATAGTTTTAAAATAATGGTAATTATTTTAGTAGGTTTTTTCCCCAAATGCAGGAGAAACTGCGGGGCACAGCCGCACAGCTAGTAAAATATATGATGTAGGTATGTCTTATAGTGTCGCATTGGATTTTCTGTGATTTTGTAAATGTGTGTAAATAAATAAATACATTTTTAGAACAATTTCTCTCAAAATCATTTACACAACCTTAAATTCCCCAGATACATAGGAGCCAAAAATATTCAGTTGTCATTAAATATTCTACACCATACTAAAATAAGCATTAGAAATGCAGATATTAAACCGTAAACAGAGAGTTGCACAAGAAAAACATTTTCACGCCACACCTGTCTGGTCTTGGTTGGTGTTGTGTCTGGTGGGCCACTGCCCGATGGTTAATATCGGACCGTTGTATATAATGCTAATTGTGCGGTAAACTCTGCTTGCGAGATGCAGGATTTTGCGTGACGTCAGTACGACACGTTGTTCGCATATGGCGTTGTAGATACCGCTACAGTAGCATCCATCAATTCATAGAAGACTCCGCCTTAGAGTGTAAATGTGGTACTGTTCCGCAAACAGTCGGACACTTAATATCATGTCCTGAGTGTGCTCCCGTCTGCATAATTAGCCTATAATGTTCCTACTTGGAAACAGGCCTCCTCTCTGTGAGAAGGAGTGGGCCATAATTACCACGCGGGCCCAGTGCGAGTTGGTCCTGCCATCTGCACGTTACAGCAACTGATAGGTATTAGTGATAGCGTCAAAGACGTGGCCGAATTCTAAGCCAAGTCCATGTAGATTGCCATCTACAGTAAGACGTAGCATCTGCCAACGTTTATTTTCGCCACAACAATTGAGATGAGACGTCAGGATGTATCGACTAGGTATCAAAACATTTGATATTATTAAAATAGTCTTTTATTATAATAATATATCTTCTCATTGTATTTTGTAACTTCGTCGGGAGTAGTCGTGTAACAGAATGTTCTTGAAGATTTTTCGAGTGGTATTCCTTTTAAATTACCTGTGTTATGCTGCGACGCCATCTGTGAAAAATAAGAAGAGAGTAGAAGTTATTAAAGACGGTATGGGTAATTTATTTATTTTTTGGATACGTATAGTCGAACAGGCTATAATAAAATTTGGTATACAGGCAGATAGGTAAATTCTTTAAATCATTCTGTTGAGAGTGCCATAAGTTAAAGTTAGATATGCCAAAAGTTAGATATTACGCACACAATAAAAATAACGTAGAAAATATTTTATTTATAATGCCCTTTGTAGAAAAAAAAAACTGTCATTATTTCTAATCGCACTGTTGAAACTGCGACTGGGCTTCGTATCAATGAATGACGACACGACACTTCGACACTCGACACTTCGACACTTCGACACTTCGTGTCACTATTTGCAGTAAATATGCTACTCACTTTATGTCATTTGATGTCTAAATTACTCAATGACCTGTTGAACATCGTGGGAATCCACTGGATGCGAGACTCTTGGTCTCGCACCGCTCGATGTGACGATTCTTAGTGAGGCCTATGTCCAAATATCCAGCGGCGAACGTCTTTCGGCAAATGTACAGACGCCAGCACATCAAGCTACCCGAAACTGCCAAATTTTCCCAATCAACTTTGAACCTTATACTGTAGCGATAAAGGTGAAAATCTATTGAAGAAATTTGACAGATTGTAGTAGCTTGATATGCTGGCGTCTCTACCAACAGGTTTACTATTACTTTCCAGTTGCTTTACGGTTTCTTTGCTCAATAGTATTTTCTTTAACTATTTTCAGAAGTCCAGGGTCTTCGAGCTCCTTTCTTCGAGCTTCCATGTATGCATATAGGCGGCACTTGCGCTAGAAGATTTGCTTGTCCACCTGGTACAAAGGTTTTGCAAAGAGGCTTGTGTCCACAGCAGCAGCGACAGGGTATGGAGTGCTGCAAACCCTGTGAGTTCTATGAAAACCATAACAAAACATCATGCCTGTATCGCCTTGAGGCAGGCAGAGATGTATAGTAAGTAAACCCACATTGAGCCAAGGCCTATCTAATGAGGGTTTTCGTGAAAATTTACGACACCAGTTGGCACCACTGTGACAAGATGTCTTCCAATATAAAATATATGAAGACGTTCATCATTCGATTCATTCATTCGTTCATCATTCAGTCATGACTAAAGAAAATATAGGCTCTTTGGCAGATGCCTGGACCTGACGTGTCAGTGCTGCCACCTAGCGAACGTCATTTCAGAAAACCTCATTGTTAAATGTGTGTTAAATGTTCCTTTGCGTGTCCCAAATAAATTTGTCTTTTTTTCTTTTACAAAGTATATAGCCATTATGATTCCCTTGTGAGAGAGACGGAGCTACACACAACCGATAATACTATCCCTTTTTTGCAACTCAGTCATTATGCTATTTGTACTTCATAATACAGCCACTGTTATGTTTAAGTTCCATGTGTGTTAAGTGTGTTACCTAGATTCTGGGATGCTTTGGAGCAAGACCTACTGATCTAACACCGGACTCCACGTTCAGCAGTAGCTCTTGCAACAACTACCACCCAGGCAGTCAGATTCCTCATATTCCTAATTAGATTAGGCTACTAACTGTAAAATGCTTACTATGATAGTCAAAGAGGTTGGTATCAGGACCAGTGTTTTCAAACCATCACAAGTATTATGAAAAACAATAGCAGAAATCCAAGCTTAAAAATTTGATGATTCCAATTCACGATCTCTGTGGCGTACAGCAGCAAAGATAATCGAGAAATATTCCCATAAAAATACCCATGCACCGCGATATGTCTAGTTTAACCTCATAGGAAACATTAGCCAAAAGCCCTTTTAGAAATTGTTTTGTAACTAGAGTGCTAAAACGATATTTTGGCTCTTGAATGACTTTCACAGAGTGGCACTGTTGGTATATTATGAGAATGTTTTAGGAAATTATTGAAAAAGCAATGGTAAAAGCAATGGCAATTATTGAAAGAGCAGTGGTGGCCAAGTAGAGCAGTGGTGGCCAAGTAGAGCAGTGGTGGCCAAGTGGTAACGGTCGCGACTTACGAGTTGTAGGTCGTAGGTTCGAACCCAGACAGGCGCTTTACTTTGTGTAAATTATTTCATCACCACTGCTCACAAAACGGTGAAGGAAAACATCGTGAGGAAACCGGCATGTCCTAGAACCAAAAATTCGAAGACATGTGACATCTACCAACCCGCACTGGGCCCGCGTGGTGGATTACGGCCCACTCCCTCTCGCTGAGAGGAGGCCTGTGTCCCAGCAGTGGGAACATTATAGGCTGATGATGATGATGATGATGTTGATGATGAAAAAGCAAGTTCGCAACGTTAGTTCCGATTTTGACCACGCCGCAAAAGATCCATGTACAGTTGTATGTACTATTAATAAGACTACAATTATTACAGACATGTCCGAGAAGAAATGCAGCGCGAAGAAAGGCTTCTGTGCACCGAAGAAATACGCGTGTCCTACCAGAATAACAAATGACATAACTGATTGTTTACCGACCGAAATCTGCTGTATTAAGGGTCGACATTAAATATTTTGAAATATTATGTGAATTTTCCATTAATTTTAATAAATTATGTGATTTTTTCCATTAATTTTAATAAATTATGTGACGTTTTCCATTAATTTTAATAAATTGATGGAAAAAATCACAAAATATTTCAGAATATTATAACCTGTTTAGAACGTTGTCAGGAATACACTAATGTCTTCCTGACAACGTTTTAAACAGGGTCCAATTAAAATAGCTAGCGAAACTCTTCAGTCACATCTGATGTGATGTGATGTGATATTATTTCTGATGTGATGTGATATTATTATCAATAAAATAAAAACAAAATAGATTTGATGTTTATTTTTGGTGTTTAAAATCCATTATTAACGCGCTGAGCGGGTAGAAATAGTACATTACTTCAGAGGGAAGAAAGTGACAGTTCCATACCGAGATTATGGCATTTGCGCCACGAGCTTGCGAGGGGCGCAAACCATTTGAGGTATGGAACTGTACTTTATCCTGAGGGATGTATAGTGCTTTTTATTACACCTACGAGGAAAATTATGGACATAAATGCATAGAAATATTTATATTTAGTTAAAAGTACAATTATTAAAAGTTTTTTATTCGCCCGTTTCTGGAGTAGGCTAAGATCATAAGGTCATGCAGCCACTTCTTCCGTGATTCCGCGCGTTTTATATACAAAAATAATTTCGTTTTTAATTTTCTGTATGCACCAAGGAGGTTGGTAACTGGTAAAAAAAAAACTGTATGTGGCCAGTAACAATTTACTTGAAATTTAATTAGTAGACAGTTAAAGTCTCTTGGCAGTATGACTGCTGACAAATTAAAAAAAAAAGAAAAACCGGGTATGTAATGGAATTTCATACATATTTCCCACCCTTGGGTCGGAAGGATTTTCATACAAACTTCCATACCTTGGGATGAAAGGATTTGAAGGGCGGGATAAAGGCGTTTCTTCCCTCTAATTGGTATAATTAGTATGTATTTTCAGAGCAGGTGTGATAAAAAAGTACTTTTATGATAATCCATTGTTACCGTGCTGTGTCTTTTTAATTTAGGGTAATTCAGTAGCTAACCTAATTGAACATAATGCCAAAAGACAAAAAATATTTATCACCAAGCGCAAAATGATATTCAAAAGTATTACATTGAGTTTTCATAACTAACAAAATCACAGTAATATTATAAAGGCGAAAGTTTGTGAGTGTGTGTGTGTGTTTATATGTTTGTTACTTCTTCACGCTCAAACGGCTGGACCAATTTTGATAAAATTCCTTGTGGAGATAGCTGACACCCTGGATTAACATATAGGCTACTTCTTATCCCGATATTATCACGGGATCGACATTTACGCAGGTGAAACCGCGGGTCGCAGCTAGTTTTAATATAAACTTCACTTAAAAAAAATGTCTTTTATTTTCCTCATAGGTATAAGCACTGTGTATTACTCGGAAGACAGTGCGATTAGCAACTCGTGTGTATTAAGGCTCAAACTACACCCTCGTTAGGAATCAGTCATTTTCACCCCTCGATGAACAATGTACCGTTGCATCCATGTTATGTCTGGATCCTGAAAAGGCCTCAACTTTTGTTTTTTTTCACCGTATGCTTACAGAATACGACACAGAGATTCTCTTCTATGATTTTTAGAGTTTGATAACATTGCTAGCAGTAGATTTACTGGATGAGCGAAGTAATAGTTGCGTTGTATTACCGGATCAATAACCGCCTTCAGTTCTATTGCTAAGTATCGAGACGTCAAGATTAACAGGCCGACAAAATTTGACGAACACTCTTTCCCAGAAACTACACTATACTTTTCTGAAGGATTTTGACGCGCTGAATTCGAATCTGAAATCCTTAAAATTGCTCTATCACGTCAGGGTTTTGAGATAGCCTAACCTAAAAATGCAAAAAATACCGTTTTTTCTAATATTTGAGGTTATGTAGCACGGCCGATCCTATTTTCTTTCAAAACATATTAATAGCATCTCAAAGGACTAGTCTTCCTCTTTAAAATGACGTTAAGTTTACTCAAATATCTTTATTTTTCGGTGAAAAATTTCATTTTGAAATTTTCCAATAGACTATGTGTATGAATTCTCAAACGTAGAACAATCCACGTACACGAAAATTTCTGGGTAAAAATTTTGTTGACCTGTGTTACCATACACATCTTCCTCCATCTTTGGCAACTTGGGTGACGATGAGTCTCAAACCATATTGAGGCGTATCCTTTGACAACTCTGTTGGAAACTACAGATTGTTGCTAAACTAACTCAGTTTACCAGATAGATCTGAAGAACAATTACCGTGATTAAAAACGTTCAAAATCCAGTCACAATCTCATCTCAGCGACAATCAATGTCAATAACTTATAAAAGAATATAGGGGAAGGAACAGCTTTCTCTTCCCAATTTTCCAAGGCTTTTTCGTTTTTGCCTGTAGGTAAATGTTCTTGGACCAGAAGTCAACTTTCAACGATCAATCTGCCTAGCCGTTTCCCAACTATTTTGGGGTCGGCTTCCAGTCTAACCGGATGCAGCTGAATACCAGTATTTTACATGGAGCGACTGCCTATCTCACCTCCACAACCCAGTAACTGGGTAACACGATACCCCTTGGTAAGACTGGTTGCCAGATTTTCGGGCTTCTGACTACCCCTAACGACGCGCCGTCCGGCAGGGAAATTAACCTAAGTTAATGTCATCAATTAAATGGCAAAAAGACAAAAATTTGTTTTTTTAAATTTTTATTGTATAGACAAAAAATAATTATAATCTGTGTTCCCACCATTGACACGAATCACACAAACACAGCGATTTGGCATGCTTAATTAAAATCAGTTCATCAAAATCACTTTGAGGAATGGTCGCCCACATTCTTTATAAAAAGTCAAAAAGTCGTTGTAGGGTATGCACGGCACGGCAGAGTGTGCCGCTTGGGAGGAGCCGCGCCGTACCCTCATCTCAGAAGTAGGCAGTGACCTCTCGCTGCCGGCCGTGGTCGAGTCGATGGTCGACAGCGAGGAGTCCTGGGACGCGGTGGTTTCCTTCTGCGAAACAGTCGTCTCGCAGAAGGAGGCTGCGGAAAAGGAGAGGGAGTTCTCGTCCACTCACCCTGCCCGCAGCAGGCGCACCGGGCGTCGGCGGAGGGTGGACAACGCCCTCTTCCAGCCCCCCTAAACGGGTCCAGGGGAGACGGACTCGGGGACGTCCGTCGCCCCCCACACATCAGGACCCGAGGTGGCGGCGCGATGTGTTCCACGCGCGCCCCTCTTAGACGTCACGGGGGGAGTCAAACACCTCACTCCCCCCCCTGACCAGACGGGGCCCGCTGCGGTGGGCCGGCACCAGCCGGCCAGCCGGGGGTTGCGGAAGGATCGTACGTTCGCGGCCCCCGGCGTAGGTGTGAGATGGAACACCGGGGTGGTTTTTAGTCAGTAAGAGTCTGACGGACCCCGCCGCCCGCCCCAGGGCGGCGGACATCCATGAGGATTTTCCACCCCGGATCAAAAAAAAAAAAAGGTGTGCACGGCATCCATACTCGGCAGAGTTCTTCTTTGGAGCCTATCCCATGCGTGCACAATTGGGTTGGGGTCTGGTGATTGAGCAGGCTACGGCAGAACGTTGATGCGAGCATCGGTAAGAGTGCGTGTTACGACTCTAACCGTGTGTGGATTGTGTGTGGATCCGTGTAGGATTATTAATCAAAGACCTGGATTTCATCCGAAATTTACCCACTAGTTAGCGAATGTATAGTAGCTGCAAGCACAGGTCGCTTTCCATAACGTGGAAAGGAGTGTTTTTTACATATCCCAAGACAATGCGCATAGCTTGATTTTGCAATTTATCCAGCTTATATAATTTAGAATGACAGCTATTATCAAATAAAAAACTACCGTAGTCTAAACGACTTCTTATAATGCCAGTCTTCTTCCTCCCAATTTCTGTGTTCCCATTGTAAACGGGCCCAACCCTTGCTGGGTGCTATAGGTGTAACTCTCAGCGGCCTTCGGGAACGCAGACCCACTTCACGTAAACGATTTCGGATGGTTTGGTCGCTTACCAGCAAGCCTGAAGAGATGTGGAGCCTCGTAGCCAAAATCATGGCAGTCATGGTACGATTCCGCCGAGCAGTATTTTGGATGTACCGGTCCTGTCTGCGAGTGGTGTTGCGAGATCGTCCTCCATTTCGCTCGACCACGCTGCCCGTGATATGATAGCGTGTACAGAGGAGTCTTATGACGCTCTGTGTAGTGCCAAAAGCGACAGACACAGTACGTTGCCTGGAACCAGCTTGCAACATTCCGACGACTCTCATCATCTCTTCTCGTGTCAAATGATGTTGTCGCTTTATATCTATGCATTTTTTTTCAGTTCCGATGCAGAAATTGTAATGGGTTTTGCAAAAACGCTATTACACACTTTTATAGGAATCCTGATTGACAGTTGATTTTCTATTTATAATCTTAATTCAAAGAAAATTCTTTATTCAAATAGTGAAATTAAATATGAAGAATCAATAACGATCCAAAAAAGTTAAAATAATAATCCTCTATTGCGGCGACACTCTAAAACGTACTTGATCCCTATACACTTTTGATGTGTGTATTTCAAGGAGATCCACTTCATAACACAACCATCAAGAAAGAAAAAGTATACGATAACAAAGCAAAACATGGCATCGATGGAAGGTCAATTAAGTCAGTTAAGTTTATGGAATTCACGTCTGACTAATTTCACCTTCATTTTTAGGAATTCCCATAACTAAGCTATGCATTTCGTCAACGTAAGATCTAGGTAAGGACAACGTTAAAATCGTTCGCTAAGGTGTAAAGGCCATTGGATGAATGTGGGTCAGGATTAGTCAGCATTTCTGTTAGATAATGATCTACTGAGTCATCGTTTTATACAACCTCTGGGAATTACTTAATGGTGTTTCAAGTAGAGTAGCTTATTCGGCTTAGTCCTAACAAAAAACGAAATTTGATCATGATTTTGGACTTTTTTGTACAATGAAGGAACTAAATTCTGTATCAAATTGATTTGCTGTATTATAGCTATTTTATACAACTGTCAAAGAGTGACACTAAATATTGTGATTTGAAGTTACGGACATTTTAACCACACGAGGGCTATATCGTCAGTATTACATCTCTCGAGAAAGCAAGGCACAAGGCATTTGGCACGTTTCAGGAGAAGCTATATAGTTTAGTAATACCTACAGACAAGAAGATAGAAAATGTGTAAAATATTAGGATATTTTACACATTTTCTATCTTCTTGACTCAAAATAGGTTTTAAAGTAAATAAAGAAGGCTATTAAAACCTTCGCATACAACGTGCCGCTACAATGGCGACTTCATTTTTAGGGGCTGAACGCAAAAAACGCATGTTTTAGGAACAATAAAAATATATGATCGACTACAGTAAACAAAATCAGAAAAATATGTGATATTCTTCAGGATATATGTTATGTAGATAGTGTATTGAAAATATAATACGACTAATTTGATACGACAGAAAAAAATCATAAAAATATCTCAAAAAAAATTCTTTTGTACAGCGCGCTTCATAGAAACGGTTACCCCCCTTGGTAATATTTAAGTTTTTTGTGATGTAACGCAAGTGGCATGTTGGTCTAGTGGTTAACGCTGCGGCTTAGCAATGCGATGGTCTCGAGTTCAATCCGCGGGTGAGAAGACTTTTTTTATTTATTTACCTTTATTATTATTTTTTAGTTTCTTTAGTAGTTAGTTTAGTTTTTTTCGTTAATTATTATTAAAAAATCAAATGGAGGTTTGTAATAAAAGCTAGGCATTTTGCATAAACAATATTCATTTATTTTTTAAATTACATTTCTAGGACTTCATGGAATCCACTTCCTGGTTGAATATACAGATTTCTGTCTGTATTAAATTGGGGTTATTTACTTAGAATATTAACTAAACACAAAATAGATACCCTAGTTTGGTTTAGAACGTTTAACATTAGATAACGGTTCGTTTATAGATATTTCTAGAAACATAACTACAATAATATTTATTTATTTAAAGTTGTGAAAACATACATTTTTTATACTCTGTATGATCTTATCGGAAACAAGCCTGGTTAAAAAATGAAATGTTCTCATTGTGCCTGTGAATTACACATTTTTTATACTCTGTATGATCTTATCGGAAACAAGCCTGGTTAAAAAATGAAATGTTCTCATTGTTCCTGTGAATTACAGAGGAAGAACCAACATGCTAAACTATAACAGTATAGCAATATACATCTTTCTCTTTTATCACATTTTCTGATAAACCTTATTTAACACAACATTAAAAAAATATGTGAGGTCAGATATAAATCGTTAACACATTAATAGACTACTTGTAAACAAGAGTAACTGCATTGATAATAATAAAGGTTGTTTATTTTTGATTAACTAAGAGATAATGATCCCACTGATTATGTAATGATATTGGGAATTATTAACACTTGCTCATATGTTTCAATGTAATTTTATCAAATAAGTTACACAGTCGATCTGCCGAGTTGCCTATTCATAACGGATAGAATGGCCGTCACTGTCTACCACTTCTTGAAGTCAGCACTTGAACGCATAGTTTTGAAGGGTGCCACTGAGTGAACTTTCACAATATTACGTTGTCGCTCCGATTCATTAGTGTAAGCAATCGGGCGAGAGCCTTGGTGATCACATTTCACATCACCCGTCGCTTGATAACTTTGTATCCATCTACGAACTGTTTTTCTCTGTAATGAAAATAATAATATTAGAAATACATAGAAAAAAATCCAACATGTAAGTAATAATGCAACATGATTGCAACAATAAATAGGTATATGTGTAAGAATAACTTAAATCTTACCGTTATGCTTATATCTCGTGCTATTTCTTTATTTTTTGTTCCTTTTCCCACAAAACAACAATTTTAGCCTTCAATAAAGTTGTTAATCGAACCATACCATCGATTAATAGAATCAACTGGTCAAAAACTTAATAAATTGGATAATATTACGATGAAGATAATTACACACAAGCGAATCGGAACGAAAATGAAACCATTTGAAAAGTAAAAATACCCTCAATCACAGTTCAGTAAATAAGGCGAAGAAGTATACTAAATTCAACCTTAACTCGCAGTTCATACAGTAGTTAAGTTTCTGAAGTAAAATGAGGGTAGTGCAATAATCGGAATCAACACATTCTATTCAACCAAACAAGAAATCTATGCTAATTTCAACCTTATGTTTTAGTTAATTGAGGAGTTGCGTATTGAATTTTGTAAAACAAGACGGTAAGGTGCTAGTATTAATTAATATAACACGGAAGTTGAAATTTAAACCTTAATATCTAGAAGATTAGACCGTTAATAACCTTGTTCGATAAAAGGAGTAATGCTACTCTAATTTTCGTTACGGTTGATAACTGAGCCAATAGCCTAGTGGTATAAGCCACGGTCTAGTTGATCGGCTGGCGCCTGGTGAAGCAGGTTCGTATCTTATCGCACGCAGTGTCTTTTTGTAAGTTATTCTTGGTATCTATACAGTTCGGCCCGAACTTCCTTCGGGCCGAACTGTATACCGATAAAATACCATATAAAATTATTAAAAACTTGCAAATATTATTAGAAGCGGATCGGTGGATGCACGCGGGCAGAGATGGGTGCGGAGGCGGGGGAGGGAGCGGCTCACGTGACACGCGGGCCCGAGCGTGCTCGGGCGATAATCTTTAAGTCTTGGTGGGGTACCTTTTCTCTGCACTTGACTGTACAATAATAACCATACTAATATACATACAATCATTCTGATTTCTTGTTAGATTATTCTACAAGCAACATACTTGTTTTAATTTTTTAGTCCAAACAATAAATTACCTACCAGCATTGTGTCATCGCGCTTCTCTTTCTTTTCTATGCAGTCCGACAAAGACCGCGCTTTAGGTCATTTAGTCGCCTTAATACACGAGCCCTACTCGTGTGAAAATAGTGGCCAAAAATCATAAAAATTATAACGAAATAAAATAATTCGAAATTTGAAAACTACCGCCTGATTCGTTTTAATTCCATTGATGCGATCCTTGACCCCGGAAATTGACAACTCCTGCGTTATAGTTCTTTACGTACAGGTTGCTCCAAGATGCTATTTTAGAAAATTGTTTTTAATTAAAATAATGTTCATAAAACACTCAAAATACTGATGCTGCGGTACTTTTTACACAGCTTCTGAGAGCCTTTTCTCAATGCTTCAATACATGATGATTATTTTAAGTACTAATTGATAGACCTAACAATAGTCAAAACTATTGATAGGCACAATGCTACAAAGGGCACATTAGATTGTAAATATCCGTTTCTAAGATAGTAATTTCCCATCATTGTCTAGCCTAAAAAATGTTATGAAATTTAAACAAACATCCTTTACTGACACATTTGGGTATCGCAAACCGGTATACACAGGTTACGTCATCCATTATCGTTACACTAAACTTGTGAATAATTAAGTAGCGTGTAACTTAAATCGAGGGTAAAGACACTGCCTTAATCAGTCGTATTAGAAACTTAGGTAGTAGTGGTTGTGCAGTAAAAATGTTCTTCAGAATATTATTTTTGATGGTCGCTTTGAATGTCGCATTGAGTTCAGCAGTTGTGAGTGAACAATTTGAGGTAGACCCTGGTAATTGTAAGTTTTTTTTTAATTATAATTTTTTTGTTCTCGCTTAACGATTAATCTAAAAAAATAAAAAGTTGAATTGTGGTTGACACACCAAAGTGTTCAAATGACGCTTATTTGGCCGATATTCATTAAAAAACCCTAAGCCCCTCGCAAAAATAACTGAACTATAGTTAAAGTGCGCAGTACTGCATACCTCTACCCTATTTCAAGTTAAACAAATATCAACTTTATTTCCATGGACATTATGTTGATTTCGGAGTGATTATAAAAATGTTTGAAGTTGTAGCGTAAACTGATTTTTATTGCGTAGGAATTAAAGTTATTTTTCCATAAGCTCATATTTGTTTACATTTTTGGAAAATAAATCACGAACACAGATTAGCTCTTTACTACGTTTACCCAATCCGGGGACCGATCCTAGGCGGTCGCGCTTCCGACGTCTAGACGATTCTATTCCAAACATTACTTTCAGCTGGAAACGCACCATTCTTTGAGCTACCCTGTATGGTTGTTGGTGGTACCTGTGCGAGATCAGTAGCCTGCCCAATTGGTACAAAAGTAGGTGCAAAAGGCCTGTGTCCAGTACAACAAGATCTTGGCATGGAGTGCTGTAGACCACGTAAGTTCTTGATCTGTTTTATGTTAGGGATTGGATGGAAAGCTGCTGAAATTAAGTGGTCACCGCCATTTATGAGTATATACAATACAAAGGCGTAACAGATACGTTGCTATCCCATAGACAAAACTGAAATACACACCCGTACCTTTTAAGGGGGTAGCGCCAGGGTAGCCCGTGAAATTCAATTCCTACGTTTTTTGCAATTTGTAGGTTAGTGTCAGGTTGTATCAATCAGTCTACCTAGCCTTTTCCCAACTATGTTGGGGTTGGCTTCCTGTCTAACCGGATGCAGCTGAATACCTGTATTTTACTTGGAGCGACTACCTATCTGACCTCTACAACCCAGTTACTGGTTAATACGATATCCCTTGGTAAGACTGGTTGTCAGACTTTCGGGCTTCTGACGACCCGTAACGACTGTGAAAGATCCACGAATGACAGCCGAGACCAACGGCTTAACTTGCTTTCCGAGGCACAGAGGAGTCTTGGTATGTAAAGATGGTCACCCATCCACGGACCAACCGTGGCAAGCGTAGCTTAACTATATTAAATATGATTCGCGACCGACGTATGATATTTCATAATGAACTTAGAGGGTTCTATCGATGATTTTAATGATTACAATTCTGTACACACACACTTGTTACGGTCGCGAATCATATTTTGTTCAACATACAACCAGCAAAATGTAAAAAACGTAAGTGAATTTGAATTTCGCTGGCTACCTTAGCGCATCTCCCATAGGTAGTAAATTGTCACTTGATATTTTTTTTTTGTTTTGTGCAGATGGAACGTTGTAAATCAAAAATACGAGCACTCACCAAAAATGCAAATGGGAAGACGTTATTTGATCCATGTTATTGTTTTATAAAAGGTAAATGTTTAGGTTAGTAATTACAAAGGTTATAATAATTATAGTATCAGTGAATTTATTTGCAAAACGACGGAATCCTGTTTACTTAGTTCTGATTTCACTATTGAAATGGAACGCTATCAGCACATAATCTAAACAGCGTTCAAGAGTTGTCAGTTTCATCATTATCTTTTGAGCGTGGTTTAGATGTATTCAATCGTGTACATTTTCAATAGTAAAATTCACCTTAAGTCAGAAATCAGTATTTTTCTAAGAACTGAAACTTTTCACTCTTCAATTATCTGCATTAGTCCTGTGTGTCTACTGAAGCTTCAGAGGAGACTGTTGATTTTCAGATTGAATCAGATTAGATTGCTAATGTTCTTTAAATTACAGGAATTGCCTCCCTTTGTTTTTTTTGTCGGATTCCCCAATTTTATGTTTTTAAATAAGTGAAAATACTTAATAAAACAATTTTGTTTCAGCAAAAAGTGCATATAAAATGCAAGTCGAAAGGCGGTGAGTGTCTTTCACCAAGCAATTTCAATTGTCCACGACCGTTAAAAATTGGAGAGGCTACTGATTGCACTAGAGACCAAATATGTTGTGTTTTAAATGTTAAATAAATAGATAAGTATAATGTAGTTGTTTTATTATAGCTATACTTCTTATAACACTAGGGTGTTATTATTCGCGATATCGCTAAGCAGCTGGTCGACTCTTTACGTGACCAGAGCGCTGGCTTATTTTTTGGCCAAAGAATAAGCATCTCTATAAAACAGGGAAATGCTGCCAGCCTGTGCACTTTTCCTGGTGAGAGCGATGCAGACCAACTTTTTGATGTCCTATGATTCTGTCCCCCTTTTTTATATACATGTATATATTATTATTTATTATAGTAAGTCTAAGTTTATAAAATATTATCTAGTAAATAGGTAGTTAGTTTATTTTTCTTTCCTCGTTTTCTTTGGTAAACAAAAATGACGTACTGAGACATCGATTACTTATAATACAACTGATTTGTGAAGAAAGAAGAAGAAGAAAGAAGAATAAGTATGTCCAAATCATCGTAGCAGGCGGTGTTCTGTAGTTTCTGCTTACCCCATGGCGAACGAAATGAAATTATGTATGTATGTAAAGTCTTAAGTGGTTAACTTCTAACAAGTTTTATGTAAATATGAGCTTTTCTTTGGAAAGATCAAGACGTTCATACATAACGAAAATTAATACGTAAACACTCGCGATTTTGAAGCCAATAAAATGAAAAAGTTTATATATCGCACACCTAAACAAAGAGCATAATCAGGAATATTTTTTCTGAAGATATCTCTACTACATTACATTCAATGTTAAATACATAATTTTAGCGTAACAAACACTACGCCTACAAACCAACATTTATTACAAACAATGCGTCATAATTACGACAAACCAAAACCGAGACTGAAATACATTATGTCGACGACAACGCTTTCTGAGGAATATGTGGTTAACGTCACGAACGTAACCTGTCATATAGTATACAAGGTGTAGCATCTAAGGGCCTGTGCACACCACATTTTTTAAACGCGCCGTTGACGCGCGTTTGTAGCGATACAGACGCGATACGCACGCGAGTCAGACGCAGCCTGAAGACCTTCTGTAGGATAAAAGCGCGCCGTCGACGCACGTTTCTAAAACGCGCGTCAACGGCGCGTTTAAAAAATGTGGTATGCACAGGCCCTAAATGGGAATTTTTTTTAGGAGATCTTTTACATAATCATCAACATCTATCAACAGCAGTCCACTGCAGGACATAGGCCTCTCCTATTGCATGCCATGCAACTTGATTTTCGGTAAGTCTCATCCAGCTGCTACCAGCCATCCTGCGAAGACCGTCGCTCTACCTAGCCTGAGAGCGTCCTACCTTACGCTTGCCGATTCGCGGTCTCCACTCGAGAACACGTGTACCCCAACGGTCATCGGTTCTACGGTTAATATGGCCGGCCCATTGCTACATCAGTTTGCTCATTCTGTGAGCTACTCGTATGTTGACAACTTTGGTTTTAATGAATTCAAAGATGTTTTGCGATTTTACTTATGAATTTAGTTGATCTTATGTACAGACGCCAGCACATCGAGCTACTACAATCTGTCTAATTTGTTTATTAAGATTTTCAACTTTATCACTAAAGCATAAGGTTCCTCGCCCTCGCTCGCTTTTGATTTAGTTAGGGCGAACGTTTCAGCCTGCCCGATTGAATTTAACTTTAGGCATATTAACCCCTTAACAATAATTAAAGCTTTTAAGCAAATTAAGATCAAATTGACCGAAGATCTTTGGGGAATGTCCATTAAGGTCTGTACCTCCATAATTGAGACTATTGCGCCCTACTTAGCCTTAGTATTTAATTCGTGCGTGGATCAAGGAGTCTTCCCCGACTTAATGAAATACAGTAAGGTAATACCACTTTACAAATCCGGGGACAGTAAAGACACCAATAATTATAGACCCGTATCCGTTTTGCCGGTTTTCAGCAAAGTGTTTGAAAAGATAATGCTTAGTCAGATGCTTAATCATTTTAACATGAATAAGATCCTACACGATCAACAGTATGGTTTCACCAAAGGACGTTGTACGACCGACGCCGGTGTAACTTTATTAAAACACATTTTTAACGCGTGGGAAGAGGCCCAAGACGCCATAGGAATCTTTTGTGACCTCTCCAAGGCATTTGATTGCGTCGATCACGAAACCTTGGTTTTGAAACTTGAGCATTACGGACTTGGAAAACTTGCGCTCAGTTTAGTTAGTTCTTATTTAAAGGATAGACAACAACAAGTTCAAATAAATTGTGTCAATTCACTTGGTTTAATAGTAAAAATTGGTGTGCCACAAGGCTCGATATTGGGTCCTTTCCTCTTTTTAGTGTATATAAATGATCTACTCCATTTATTAAAAAATCAACCACAAATGGTGTTATTTGCTGATGACACTTCCTTAATTTTTAAGGTAAATAGACATGCTACAAATTTTGACGACGTAAATAACGCCCTACTGCAGGTCCAAAATTGGTTCACTGCTAATAATTTGGTATTAAACGGAAAAAAAACTAAGTGCATAAGATTTTCTTTACCAAATGTCAAGGGTAGTGATTGTGAGATAATATTGAATCAAGAGAAACTAGAATTCGTCGATAAAACTGTTTTCCTAGGGATCACGCTCGACTCAAGGCTACAATGGGGTCCTCATTTAACATCTCTTGCAGGACGGCTAAGTTCAGCAGCTTATGCTGTCAGAAAAATCCGTCAATTTACTGATTTAGATACCGCGAGACTAGTCTATTTTAGTTATTTTCATAGTATCATGTCTTACGGTATTTTACTTTGGGGACGGGCTGCAGACATCGATTCTATTTTTATTCTGCAGAAAAGAGCTATCAGAGCCATATATAATCTCCGCAGGCGCGATTCTCTAAGGGAACGGTTTAAGGAAATTAACATCATGACGGTACCTTGTCAATACATCTATGAAAACATCATGTATGTAAGGAAAAATTTACATCTTTTTAGTAAAAGAGGTGAAAGACATAATTATAGTACTAGAAATAGGGACCTATTAGTTCAACCAGGTTTCAGACTGGCTAAAGTAGACTCATCTTTTATGGGGTACTGTTTAAAATGTTATAATAAAATACCTCCCCACATTCTTCAACTGAATGAGACAAAATTCAAGTCTTGTATAAAACGCACACTATGCAGTCAGGCATATTATAAGTTAGGGGATTACATTGCTGATAAAAATGCCTGGCTCAATGCTGGTCCTGCTCCACAACCACAACTAATTGATTAACACATGAAAATACTGTTGGAGCTGCTGAAGATTGTAAGACTATCTTTGCATTGTATAAAATCAATTTCCTTTGTTTTGTATAATTGCATAGCACAGATGTGAGTTCTATGTACCCTATAGCTACCATTTACCGGGTAATAATATGTCTTTCATTGACTCGAATGTGCCCTGGCAGCTGATGGTGTGTCATGCTCACTCAAATGTCTCGCTGACGGTGGCGTGTGTGTTGGATCATTTAGCTCCCTTCAAAATGGTTGAGCTGAATGGTGCTGATTTATGCGTCATGTTCGTGAACGGGCGCCGTCAGTTGGGGCTGGTCATCACTTAGCTGCCTCGGCTTATTTTTAATTTTGGATTGTTGTTAGTTAAGTACTATTTCTTGTACTCTGGACGCTTTTAACGCGTACGTCTTTTTTAATTTTTTACATCGTTCTCACATTATATAATTTTAATATCAAAAGTAATGATGTAACTAATATTTTTGTAAAATATGATTTAAAAAGAGTGTCCATGGAGTTTCTTGCCCGTTCTTCTCCATAGGTACCTACGCTTTGGAATGGGCAACTAGCTTCATATTTTCTGACTGACCGACTTCTTGACAATTCAAAAGTGCCTGTAAATGGTTTAATTGAAATAAATGCTTTGAGTTGAGTTGAGTTCAAACTTGATTGGGAAATTTTGACAGTTTCGGGTAGCTTGACGTGCTGGCGTCTGTACTTCAGTTATTAAATTTAGTTATAATAGTATTATTGTGGCCTGTATTTTATTCTCTGGTTCATTTTCATCGTCTGCATAGCCTTTTCCCAACTATGATGGGGTCGGCTTCCGGTCTAACCGGATGTAGATGAATACCAGTATTTTACACGGAGCGACTGCCTATCTGATTTCCACAACCCAGTTACTGGGTAATACGATACCCCTTGGTAAGACTGGACTGGACTTTGTATGGTTACTTACATAATTTTTAAATATAATAAATTATTATTATTAAAACCTCTCCACTAGTATGTTATCTATGTAAATGCGGAAACGTATACATTTACGCATAATATTATAATCTATTAAAATTATACAACCATCACAAAGCGTAAACGAGTAAATGAACGAATTAATGTAATTTTGTGGAATTATGTAGTAGATTATAATTATATAGAACAGGGTCGTAATTCTCTATGGCACAATGAACGAAACCGCGCGAAATCAACGCAAGATTGGCGGGATTAGCTAAGAAATGTGGTTTCGATGTAAGGAATCGTTAAGTGGTCTTAGTGAATTGGGGCCTTTGTAGAACACACCCATGATGTAACACAGTTTGTCTTTGGTTTGGTTGTTCTTTGAGGATTACGTACCCGAACGGTGCCAATGAGACCATACGCCTCCGGTGTCCGTCTGTCTGTCTGCGAGCTGTATCTCATGCACCAAAAAAAATAGAAAGTTGCAATTTTCACAGAGTGTGTATTTCTGTTGCCGCTATAACAATAAAATAATTGTACGAAAGTACGGAACCCTTTGTGTGCGAGTCCGACTCGCACTTGGTTGGTTTTTGTTTATTTTTTTTTTACTCGATGTTTTTTTTTTAAGAAAAAGTAAACTTATGTTCAGTTATTATCAGCATACATCTTACATCTTACAAGCAGTCTTTATAAATGACACTCATAAATTTCCTGAATTTTTTTCCTTATTTAGAACTTTTACGCGTTCCCTTCAACATTTTTAAGTAGTATTAATGATGTTAATGGAGTTATGAGAAATTACTTCAATTACGTAGTTTTTTAATTTGGAGTTAGTAATTTATTGTATATTTTTCTCTTCTTCGTTAAGAAAACGGGCTCATTATTTTGAAGAAAATGTTTCATTACGTCATCACCTTTACAATATATGAAAAAAATTTAATTAAAAAATATAAGCTGTATAAATGCAGGAATTTATAAGGATTTAAAGGTTATTTGTTAATATTTTTTGCTGAATATTTGTCGTGCTTTATTTTGTTATGACACGGTTATTAAATATTTCATTCCAAATTTTTATTTTAGTTAGTAAATTACAGCAGTTCACTGATTTTTTAAATAACGCAACTACTGAAGACTTCTTTTAAATTCAGTTGACCTTTGTTTCCATCAAAAAAGTTCAATGAACGTTTATCCATACTAATATTATAAATTCGAAAGTAACTCTCATCTGTCTTTCTGTCTGTATGTTACCTTTTCACGCCTAAACCACTGAACGGATTTCGATAAAATTTGCCAGAGAGATAGATTGCTTCCGGAGAAGGTCATAGGTTAGTTTTTATTCCGATATTCCCATGGAATCGACACTTATGCGGGTGAAACCGTGGTGCGCTTCTAGTTCTTCATAAATAAATGTAACACTATACACACACCCCAACTCCTAAGAAAAAAAAATCTGCCAGAAACACAAATTCATACCAAATGCGGAAACAAAACACCATCTAAACAATGGTTACGAACAGTGTCCCATTTCCAACGTCCGCACGTGTACTCAAAACAATGACTGCAGCCACCCTTTTGTACGGAAGACTAAGTACATTATACACGTCATTTATACATTATATACGTCAGTTATACATTATGTATAAGCCTGAGTGACGGATTGTACTTGCTGTACCCATTGTTCAAATTGTTTCGTTATAATTATCTATATGAATTACAGTAATTTGTCCTAATAAGGCTTAATTTTGCACGCGTTTTGTAGTGTCTTGGTGTTGTGTGTAGGTCGTCGTTCGTAGGGTCTTTACGGTATACGTCACGATTAAATCTCTGAAGGGATCGACACAGGTATAGGCACTTTTTACTGAAAAGTTCGCGAAAACTGTCAGGTTCAAGAAATAGACTGACTGTAGAATAATAAAGGACTAGAAGCAGTGCCGTATTATCCATAAGGCACTTTAGGCAAGTGCCTAGGGGCCCACTATGACCAGGGCCCAGCACTCCCGATTAAAAAATGAAAAAAAAAAGGGATTGTGTGGTTTTATGAAACCACGGTAAAAGTGAAACTTTTTTTCACATTATAAGGTAAAAGCCAAATTGCGTTGTTGTGGTATGAAAAAGGGGGGGCCTGAAACGAGCTGTGCCTAGGGGCCCCGAGATGGTTAATCCGGCCCTGACTAGAAGTATCTAGAATGGTAACGTATCCAATTTCTGACTACAACAGGCACAGCTTAACCTTGTGGCGGCATCTACATCGCCACATGCGAACTACGCACGATACTGACGTCACGCAAAATCCTGCATCGCGCAAGCAGAGTTTACCGCGCAACCAGCATATATAGGAACAAATGAAATTAGCTAGCAAGACTCACAAGACGTGATGAGAAAACAATTTAATATTGATACAAACATGATAAAACAAAAAATAAATTAAATTGTTTTCTCATCACGTCTTGTAAGTTTTGCTAGCTAATTTGATTTGATTTGATGATTTGATGATTGGGAGGAGTCATTTGATGATTTCCCATCCTGAAAAAAAAAAAAAAAAAAAAAAAAAACTCGACGTCGACTGCCCAACGATCATTTAAATTAGTTAGCGAAATTTCGCTAGCTAATTTAAATGATCGTTGGGCAGTCGCCCACCAGACACGATAAGCATCTGATCGGAAGATCTTCCCTTTTCTATGGAGGATGAATGAACTTTACATCCTATTCTTCATACCTCCAAAAACCTTCCAGTACCTACATATATCAACAACAGAACCTCAGCACACTATCAACAACTTTGATCTACTATCATTAGTAAATACTATCATCAGTAAAAACTTAAATCAGCACTGGAATTAGCCCCTACGGTTGATGCGATACTTAACTACGTCCGGCGCATCCTGAGCACTCAGTCAATTCCGCTACTAATCTAGCTAACTAATCTCTTTACCACGTTGGAAAGCTATTCTTCTAATCTGCGTTCGCGATTTATTTGATTGAAAAAAAACGTAACCTAAAAAAGAAAGAATAACGTGAACTAAAATGAAAAATATAAATTTAAGTGACATTTCAAAATTTACTTAAATAAATTTTAAACGCTTGAGGCACTGTTATTGTATAGCAGGTACACCTGTATAACGGATACCGTACATCAGTGCCTCAAGCTTTTGAAATTTATTTAAGTATATTTTGAAATGTCACATAAATTATTTTTTTTCATTTTAGTTCGCGTTATTCTTTCTTTT
The DNA here is from genome assembly GCA_963855955.1 of Luperina nickerlii. Taxonomy (NCBI): domain Eukaryota; kingdom Metazoa; phylum Arthropoda; class Insecta; order Lepidoptera; family Noctuidae; genus Luperina; species Luperina nickerlii. The sequence continues at coordinate 23,235,313 of OY979664.1, read as the reverse complement.
TTAGGTTACGTTTTTATTTAAATGAAAGCTTGTTTTTAAAAACTTTTTTATTTTTATTTTATTTTTTTACTTTTTAACTTAACGATTTATGATTAACATCTTTTTTACCATTTTTTGTTCTTTTATTTACATTATTTTATTGTTTTACACCATTGACATTATTTACTCTATTAACATTAGGTATAATTACATCATTCACATTATTTACACTGAGAACATTATTAATATTAATGACATTATGTACACCATTTACTTTATTTAAACCACTGATGTTATTTAGTTCCCTTAAATATTCTATCACCTGTTTGTTTTAAATTTTAATTGAATTAATCGTTTTGATTGTTCACGTATCGTTTTCTACTCTTCAAGCCCTTTCATTTGATACCTATATTGAGGTTGAGGGTTGAGAAAAAATATGTAACCCGCCATCTTGGAGCGGCGGCCATATTGAAATTATTACAATATTGAGTATTTATTGCACATTGTATTGTTACCAGAACTAAAGGTGTATGCAAAATTTCAGCTCAATCGGATACCAACAAATGGTCGAAAAATGGTTTGTAAATTTTGAACGGACAACTTACATACACATACGAACAGTGCAAGCTAAATAAAAGCTTGTAATAACTTTAATTCCTACACAATAAAGTTCAGTTTACGCTACAACTTCAAACCATTTTTATAACTTTGTCAATAGTGCTAGTCCCTCTGAAATCAGCTTAACTGTCATTGAAATAAAGTTGATTTTTGTTTAACTTGAAATACGGTGGGGGTATGCAACACTGTGCACTTTTACTATACATCTCGTGTCGACACGAGAGCAGTAGATGAAGCTGATAAGGAACATGATTAAAACGGCCTTATTTTAGTTTTAGGTTTACGATCTTTGATAACATAATCAGCTTACAACGGACATAAGCCTCCTTTTTGTGAGAGGGTCAGAATCATAATCCACTACACGGATCCAGTGCGAGTGTTATTAAGACACAAATGCTTGAATAGTGGTAATCATAGAGCTGCGAGATAGATTAAGACGGAATCCATCACACTTGCACACTATCACCACAGTTTATACATCATACAGTCGTCCGACGAAGACGTCTAGACAGATATACATGACGGAGAAGGTATGGTGTGTCACTTTATTATCAGCCATATTAAATTACTGTGGGCGTACTATGTGGATAGTGTTGGTTATTGCGCAATAGAAAAACGGTTTGCAGTTCAAATCAGATTATAATTTCAAGAACAATTTAATCACACTAGCAAATCACACACTGTAGGTACACGATACAACCAGATACGGAACGCGGGACAGTTTCTGAGCACATGTTGTTCATACGATGTCCAACGTCCAAGAGCTCCACATCGTTCTGTCGAGCTGTCGCAGACTCTCGCGAACTCTGTCGAGCGCAACCAGATGGCGCTAGCGTTCCGAATAGTCTAATGAATGACCGGATGATGCGACATACATAATTATAATTATGATCTTTACTGTGCTTGTCACTCTGAGACATTTAATTATGGAAAAACCGAATAATACTTTGCTTGACCTTAGGAGTAGTTGTGGCTCAGAAATAAGGGTCGCAACTTACGTATTGTAGGTCGTAGTTTCGAACGCAGACTAGCGTTTTACTTTATGTAAATTATAACATCCCATCACTGCTTTCAAAATTGTAAAGGAAAACATCGTAACGAAACCGGCATATCCTAGAACTAAAAAATCGAAGACTTGTGACATCTACCAACCCGCACTGGGCCCGCGTGGTAGATTACGGCCCACTCCCTCTCACCGAGAGGAGGGCTGTGTCCCAGAAGTGGGAACGTTATAAGCTGATTACGCTTATGCTATGTTGACCTTAGGATCAAATCCAGAAACCCACATCGATGGCCCCACCGAATAAACGTGCAAGAGCTCTTACACGAATTTTTTTTTTTTTCATATTTCGTTTCTTTTGCCTATCCTGCACCTACTTAATTTTTTTTATGAATCTTAGACTCAAAACACGCCTTTTATAATAGTGAATTTCTTTATTCTAGGGAAATTATTAATTTAAAAAATACAGGAATAATAGTTTATGCTTTTAATACATGCTTTTCGAGTCGCCAAATATACAAGAATAAACATGTTAAAACCTACAGACGTTTGAGAAGATTTGTGATTATTTTTGAATTTGGGTAATGGCTTCTTACACGTTTATTCGTGTAGAAATGTATGCAAATTTTATTACTAATGTTATATTCCACAAAATGGAAGTTTGAATTTAGATAGGATAATAAAATTAAAGTATTGCATTGTCTCTTACTATAATTATTATTTTATAACAATTATGTTCAAGATTCAAACATTTATATTCTTTGCATATACGTTAAAAATTTATAGCTATTAACGGTAAATACACAAATGTTTACGCGATAAATTCTATTGCAATCGTACGTAACATTAAAAAGGGGTGCGGAATATGATATATGAAAATGTTTAGTTCCGGTTTGGGAGACTAAAACATTTTTTTTTCAAATTTGATGCCTTTTTTAAGAAGATCCGGAAATTTTCTATACAAACCGCGTAGTTTGAAAATTTATTGTAATTATTTTCAATCCGAAAAAATTCTTAAAAAAAATTCTAATTTCGATTTAGACGATTCTTTAGGAGCCCATAACTAGACAAATATTAGGTCTTTACAATGAAATTGGCGTTTTGTACGGGAGGAATATAAAGTCAATTTTTTTTTAAAATATATTTAATTAATCAAAGTATATACCGTTGTTACCTATGCACTTTTGCCATCTCATAGGTAGTTCATTGATCCCTTCACTAAAAAAACCATGGGGGCGAGAATCAATGAACTCTTTGAAGGCGGTTTGGACTGCCGCATCGGAGTTGAATTTTTTTCCTTATAAGAAGTTGTCCAAATTCCGGAAAAAATGGTAATCTGTTGCAGCAAGGTCCGGGGAGTACGGTGGATGTCGCAGACATTCCAATTGTAGCTCATCTAACTTAGTGGTTGTTTGTTGTGCAGTGTGTGGTCTTGCGTTGTCGTGAAGCAGCAGGGGCCTAGAGCGATTGACCAATCTCGGTTGTTTAGCAGCTAGTTCTTCCTTCATGGTTTGCAGTTGCTGACAATAGATATCTGCCGTAATCGTTTGGCCAGATTTTAGAAAGCTGTAGTGAACGACACCGGCACTAGTCCACCAAACACTCACAAGTAACTTTTTCCGAGTCAATTTTCGTTTAGGGCAGGATTTGACTGATTCTCCAGGGTTCAGCCATTGCGAGGAGCGCTTCCGATTATCGTACCATATCCACTTTTCACCACAAGTAATGATTCGATTTAAAATCCCTTCATTATTGTGTCGGTTGAGCAAAGTAACACAGCAGTCGACGCGTGTTTGCAAGTTCGATTCACTCAATTCATGAGGTACCCATCGTTCAAGGTTTTTTATTTTTCCGATTTGCTTCAAGTGGATCAATACAGTTTTATCACTTACCCCGAAGCCTGCAGCTATCTCTGATGTGCTTTGTGATGGATCCGCTTCCACAATAGCCTTTAATTCTTCATTTTCCACTTTGGTCTCCGGCCGTCTACGGGGTTGGTTCTGAAGGACGAAATTTCCAGAACGAAAACGTTGAAACCAAAAACGTACCGTGCTTTCTTTTGCGACACCAGCGCCGTACACATCACTAATCCTTCGAGCTGTTTCTGCAGCACTGGTGCCACGGTAGAACTCGTACTCGTAAATATACCGATATTTCATGTTTTCCATTGAGCGGTAATAAGCGACGCCAAAGAAAAAAATAATGATAAAAAACAAATTAATGACTGTTTTCAAAATTCAAATGTACCAGCTAAATTAATGTATAAATTTGAATTTGGAATTCTTAACCAAAGAGGAGATATTTCAGATCAAAGTGGTCAGTACCACAAAACGCTAATTTCATATGTAAGGACCATATAAATTTTAAATACTACCGATTTTAAATCATATTTTTAAAAAAAATTGTGTTCGTATTTATATCTACTAAAAGTATAACTGGACCTAATGTGAACAAATTTCAGAACCTCACTTTTTTCCCTGTCCGCTTGACGTGAAATGCCCCCTATACCAATTCCGTTATTTAAGGACTTGATAAGTCCGTGTGATTCAGGAGCAATACCAAACCATTATCAAAGTTTTTATAAACATCTACGGCCATTGGAAAACTCTATCTCGGTCTCCAATGATAGTGAGGAGGACGATTAGTGTTTCTAATATTGCAATTCGTTTTTTTTTATCAATAATACTAGTACTTTGTGTTCACGTGGATTAATACATATAATTATATTTTTTTAATTCTTTATACATCTGTATTTTATTTCATCCTTTTACAAAATGATTTATATTATTATACCATGCATTAACAAAGATGTATTACATAAATGAAAACTGATCCTAATAACACTAATATTAATGCATACGATCTTTCCAATCACATAATAGCAGTACATTGTACTGTAAACAAGCGTGTAAATAGTTATAACTGGGTTCCAAAATGAACTTGATTTACGGAGAATAATAGTGTAACATAACAGTACGTTTTATTCTTTGTGTATTATTACACGAATAAACGTGCAATGATATATTACTGTGACCTAGTCATGCAAATTTCACAAGAGTAAAAAAATTAAATAGTTTTTCATGAATTTCCTGAAACTCGTTGATGTTTTAAAAAAAGTAAAAATACAAGTCTATAGTTTATTTTTTTACCTATAATTCGATCATACATTATTTATACCTATTTACCATGAAATGAGCGTTATTGAAATTTTAACGTTTTTATTTTTTGCTGAAAAGTTGTCATTTTTCTCTTACACGTTTATTCGGTGGGGCCATCGACATGTACACACGATATAGAAATTTTGCTCAAAAGTTCTTTTCGTTAAAATAATGTACAAAGGTATTTTACAAAATTCTCACTCCCGTTTATAATAATAACTGCCTAGTTGATGTATGTTAAATGTTAACGTGGTTTAGGCAACAGCCCGTTTGCATATTTTCGGCAAAATGCTGACGCTCATATCGACACCCGCTAAGTATACGTATGTATCTGCCAGATACACGAAACGGTTTTTATTGCATTTTTGGCATCTATATACCTATATTTACCATATACATTTTTATTTTATTTTTTCAATGAGCCCAACATACTTTTTTCTCAAACGTATAATTGTTTATCTGCATAAGCTGACAAATAAACACAGCGTACAACCATTTAAGTTCCAGTTACATACTTTGACGCGGGGGGGAAAGGGCGCGCGGTGCGGGTAACTGCCGGTCACTCAGTTCTTCGGCGGGCAGCGAGTTGTGCGCGCGAGTGTTGCGTTGTTTTTTACCATGTCGAGTGAATGTTATAAATTTTCAACTATATTAAGGGAAGATGATTTTAACTACATTAAAAGACCAAAAAATGCTGTGGACCAAATAATAAGCGTAACATCAGACCAGCTGATAGACTCGCCATCAAGGCAAGGTAAGTAATATTAACTAAATATTTTATAATTATTAAAGTATATATTTTAAGTACACCTATAATTTGAGATTTCTACCTATACTGTAAATATTTGAACACGTCTTAAAATGAAAAGATAACTTCATGACGACATTACTGCAATTTATTCATTCCCGATGCATAAGTATGTAACTACGCAGTTACACATTTTTACGTCGGAATTTAGTTTGATTGAAAAATTTATCTAGGCACTTACATACTTATTCTACGGAATGTGTTTAAAATAAAATCAGTTAACTAACACATATATTGTTTTACATTGGATTTTAACTTGATTATTAATATCTATCTGTATACTGACATAGTTTTACTTTTATGAAATGGTGTTGATTATCGTAGAAAATCGAGTGTTTTATTGTGGTTTGATTGTTCCAGATACTCCAATACACTTCTACTACAAAATATTTTACTGATGAAGACTTGCAACAAATGACGGAATTCATAGGAAACAGTGACGAAGAAACAAGTACTGCACAAAACCATCTTAAACCCTCAGAATGTTCCAGAACACATTCCCCAACCGTCACAAGTCATACAGCTCCAGTGATTTTTCTGATTAACTCTCATGGCGTTATTGTTGTCAATATGGGGTCATATTGACAACAATAACGCCACAATCACCCATGATGAGCAATGTCAGTTCAGGTATTCGAAATGATATTTCTATTGAGTCGCCAAATTTCTCGTCAGTCATAGCTCAAGCAATTGCTCAGTTAGATTGTGATATATCACCAGCTCCTACACCAAACACATTTCTACAGCTCCTACACCAACCACATGGACGACGACGACATCCCCGAAGTGACTGGGGTAGATCTGAGAGCGGCGGTAGGAAGGCTGAAGGCCAAAAGTACCGCCCCAGGACCCGACGGCTTGCCAGGTAAAGCCTGGGTCCTGGCCTCGAGGGCTCTCGGCCCTCGACTGGAGGCTCTCTTAAACGCATGTATAGAGAGAGGCCAGTTTCCACTCCGTTGGAAGACGGGGAAGCTGGTCCTCATTCAGAAGCCAGGGCGCCCTGCGGACTCTCCGTCCGCATACCGGCCCATCGTGCTGCTCGACGAGGTTGGCAAGCTCTTTGAGAGAATAATTGCGGGCCGCCTCGTCGGGCACCTGGTGAGGACGGGGCAGGATCTTGCGGAAAGCCAGTTTGGCTTCCGCAAGGGGCGCTCGACGGTGGATGCAATCATGCGCGTGAGAGCCCTCACGACGGGGTACGCGGTGTCCCGGGGTGGGGTTGTCGTGGCGGTGTCACTCGACATCGCCAACGCGTTTAATACCCTGCCCTGGGGTTGCATTGGGGAGGCACTCCGGTATCACCGGGTGCCGACCTACCTCCGTCGAGTAGTCGGGGCGAATCTGACGGACAGAGCCGTCATCTACCCCGGTCGCGATGGGGAGTGGAACCGGCGAGAGATGTCGTGCGGTGTCACACAGGGATCGGTTCTGGGGCCGGTCCTGTGGGACATCGGTTACGACTGGGTGCTGCGGGCCGACCTCCCTGATGGCGTCAGCGTGGTTTGCTACGCTGACGACACGCTAGTCCTGGAGGTCGCATCAGGCGGCGGCCGACGCGATGACACGCGGGGTTGCGATAGTCGTGGAGAGGATCCGGCAGTTGGGTCTCGAGGTGGCATTGCACAAGTCCGAGGCCATGTCGTTTCATGGGCCCCGGAACGCGCCACCATCGGGATCCCAACTAATGGTAGGAGGGGTTCACATCGGTGTCGAGACGACGATGAAATACCTGGGTCTCGTCCTCGACAGCCGGTGGAACTTCGTCGAGCATTTCCGACGTTTGGCTCCCAAACTGGAACGGGTCGGGGCCGCCTTCAAGCGGCTCCTTTCGGGAGGTTCCTGCACATAAACAGGCGGGAGGAAACGCCCGGGTGTCACCATTGCCAGGATCGCCCAGAGGACACGGTGGAGGTCTGCCCCGCTTGGGCGGAGCACCGCCGTGTCCTCGTTGAGGCGATCGGCAGTGGCGGCGACCTCTCGCGTCCGGGCCTGGTTCAAGCCATGGTCAGGGGCGAGAGGGAGTGGGGGGCAGTCGCCTCCTTCTGCGAAGCAGTCATGCTAGCGAAGGGGGCGGCGGGACGGCTGAGGGAGAGAGCCTCCCGTTCCAGCCGCCGCGGGGGACGCTCCGGGCGTCGGGAGCCGCACGACGACTCCCGGCCACCGTAGGCGCGGGCCTGCCGGCGGAGAGTAATGGGTAGCTCACCGTCCGATCAGGACCAGGCCCGTGCCGGACGGCGCGTACGTGTTCCACGTGCGCCTCAAAGAGATGTCAGCATCAATGGTAGGGGCCCGTCAGGGCCGAAGCCTGCCGGGTCAGCGGGATTGTCCGAAAGGGTTACCGCTGGCTCGGAACATAAAGGGCTAAGGAAGTAACACGGGTGGGTAGTCAGTAAGAGTCTGACCGTCCCTTCCGCTCCACCCAGAGCGGGAGGGGTCATTTGATGATTTCCCATACTCAAAAAAAAAAAAGGCAATCAGTCTGTAGGTAGATAGATGCCATTTTTAATTAATGTTACATTAGATCTGCGGTGTTATAAACATACAACATAATAATTAATAATAATGTTACTTTTTGACACTTGAAACGTTTGAAATTTATATTTAAAAATTTATATGAAAATAAACATTAGATAATACAAATACATATATCCACTGCTTTTATTTCAAAATACCATGATGATTTTTACAAGTTTAGAATTCAGTTACACTTGTATGCACAATAATATAATTACGGTGGTAAATTATGTAAGTATCAGTTACACAGGATATTTCAATTGACTTTACCAATTATAAGTACGTATCTGGCAGTTAAAGCAATAAGGTGCCTGAATATTCCAATGAAGAAATGTGTATGTGTCAGTTAGTATATTTTGATTGTTTTTTACAACGCAGTAAAAGTATGCATGTGTGATAAAACAAAAACTTGAAGATTTAGAAACAAAATATACTCTTAATTATAAATTTCACTTAAGTTTAAACCCGCTCACCAAATATTATACCTTAATTCCATATAGGAGCTTAGCTATGGCGATTTAAAAAAATTGAAAACTTCAAAACGCTCTCCTATAAAATTTGCATTTTTCAGTTACTTAGTTGTACTTAGGAGGTGTCGATATTTTGTGACGTGACTGCACATTAAAGAGTTAACTTTAGACTGTATTTTATTTAGTACACCACATGTTATTTTGGGAGTTAGTGTTTGATACTTAGGTTACGTAAGTTTTAGTTAGTAATAATTATGTATGCGGTAACAATAATATTGGTAGCTGGGTGAAATATTATTATAACAACAGTTAAAGATAGACCGAGATAACGCAAGTATCATGATCTGTATGAAAATCAAGCGTGCCATTTTTTGACTACCTACTATGACGTCACAAGGACTATTTATGCAAAAGAGAAAATGTTAACGAAAAAAACAAAAGATATATTATTAAGTTGTAGCTTTCAGTCTTTCAGTCAAGTGACTGCTATAACTACTTTGAAATTCTGTTGTTTTTTTTTGTAATAAATTGCAGCAACAAAGTCACAGCTCTTCAACAGAGCTCTTGTTTAAAGATCGTAATTATCACAGATATAGATAGACCTAGATAACGCAAGTATCACGATCTGTATGAAAATCAAGCGTGCCATTTTTGACTACGTATTATTATGACGACACAAGGGCTATTTAGTGATGGGTAAAATCAAATCGATTAAAAAACGCCGCCGCGTGCGGCACCCATCTCGCCCCACCCCCGGAGCCTAGTACCAGAGCTCACGCCCTCCCAGCCAGCAGTACTCAGGAGTAAGCGCGAAATTGGCGGCTTACGATTTTTGTACGTAAGTTGGGCACGCGAAATAGCTGCTCTTGCGTTATCTAGGTGTACCTACACGTATATCTGTGATTATAACCCAAGATGAGGCCAACATTCTATATCAACATAACATAACTCCACACATATAATCCCTGAATGGTTAGGAAGAGATGTACAGACGCCAGCACATCAAGCTACTACAATCTGTCAGATTTCTTTAATAAATTTTCAACTTTATCGCCAAAGCATAAGGTTCAAAGTTGATTGGGAAAATTTGACAGTTTCGGGTAGCTTGATGTGCTGCCGTCTGTACCTATGGTTCACCTACATTTTGCCAGTTATATTAATTTTAAATCCCATGTAATTGGGGCAAGCCTAATACTATCAACAGCTCATAAATCCAGACTCCAGACTGCTACTGAGAAATTCCTGATGGAAAAACCCAATAACACTGGAAATCGAACCCAGGGCCTCATGCTGAGCAGTAGCGCTTGCAACTACTACACCAACATCATTCCATCTTTCAATATCATTATACCGATTTACGTGAAAAACTAGAAGGGTTTTAACAAAAACCGCACAATTTTTTTTGAAGTGAAAATTTCTTTAGCGGCGTTGTACACTTTTTTTGTAATGGGTAAAAAACTTAGAGCATTAAACCAACGTAAAAAATTTTAAACTCGCGTCAGGACACGCGCGTGTTTTGTTTATAAGACGATTCACAAAATACACACGTAATTGTTCAAGTTTTCACTTCTGTCGGCACTCCCGGAGTGCCACTGTTTTTTGTTTTCAATAGACAAAACACTTCATAGCATTGTCAATGTTATAGATAATTTGAATTTAATTTATGTTAAAGTTGCTGTTGCATGAGTCATGAATTAAGTTGTATTATTTTATTCTAAAACTATTTATGTATTACTGCAAACTATTTGCCCAAGTTTAGATTGGATAAGAACACTTTACAGTTGTTATGTTTTTGTAAAAATGTAATGAAGTTAAGCTGTACTTGTAAAATAATAAAAAATATGTACGAGATAATAAAAAATGGTTTATTATTTTTTAATAGAAACATCATTTTTATCAGTCTTCACCGCTGCTATTATTATTTCGTTTCGTTTGGGCTCACTTTTCTGGCAGGTAGGATCAACTGATGTACGAGTCATGTATCGTACATGGCACGCGCGCATTGCAGAGATCAGCACTTTTCCGTCGCCTTGCACAAATTATAATGTTCCGCAATACTACACGATCCACGTTCAGAATCAGCTGTACTCATTCACAAAGCATTCTTATAGCATTAGTTACGTGTTAGTTAAATATACTCAATAAACCATAATTTTTGGCTATCCGTGACATAACATTCAAACTAACATCCAATGTGTGCAACCCATTCGGCAGCGCATACAACTGATTTATATGGTTATGGTGCTCCGAACCCCTAATTTTTTTGTTTTTTACAACATTTTCTTTCTTTACCTTCTTTTTTCTCTGCAAAGTACCTACTAATATTATAGCGCTGTGAACTAACAATATTTTACGAAATTTTTTACAAGACAGTGTCAACGTGATTTTTTGAAGTGAAAACTTCTTTAGCGGCGCTGTGTACTTTTTTTGGAATGGGTAAAAACTTCTAAATTCGCGTCAGGTCACGTGACCCTGATCGAAAATTCGTAAGACGTAAAACGTAAGACGCGCGTTGTTGAGGACAGCGCCATCTATGCACATCGGGAAGAACTACGAGGGCCTCGCGTACTAACTACGTAGTTCATCCAACAACGACGAGATGGCGCTGAACCACGGATATATAACTGACGACGAGCTCTATGCGAGCGGCTTGCTTCTCTTACCACTGCCGCGACCAACACCACGAACTGAAGTCTATCCTGTGTGCTTATTTGTAAATCTGAATAAATTCCTTTCACGAGAAGAATAAACCAGTCACTTTGGTCATCATACCTGATTTGCAAAAAACCCTATAAAATAAGGAACACACCTTAACACGCGTGTTTTGTTTATAAGACGATTCACAAAATACACTCGTAATTGTTCAAGTTTTCACTTCTGTCGGCACTACCGGAGTGCCAGTGTTTTTTTTTTTACAAAAACTAAAACGGAACAACTCCATAGAAGTTAAGCTGTTTTTGTAAAATCGCGGAATTTTCGGCTAATCTTTTTTATGCTATGCTATTAATCTTTTTTAATGTAGTTTTTGTAAAAAGTTAAGAATAGCCAACGATTTCTCTTGAGCCATAGATTATAAAGATACAAAAAACAAAAAATGATGAAAAGGCGAGTTGTGCTGTTTTTGTAAAAAATCCTTCTAATCAATCTACCTATTTAAAGCTATTTGCGAAAAATACATCACATTTGCTTAAAAACGACTCTTCACATTGTAAGATAAACTGACGGGACCATTTTCAACCAAACAATTTGTCCAGCTTTCATCAAACAAGTCTACAGAAAAAAAGAAAGACCTACGTCATTCCATCCCTCAGGACAGTTTCCAATAACCGCTACGGATCCCTCACAAATCACCAATCCAATTAGTGCATCGTCAAATTGAAACAAAGTGCAGTTTATCAAACTGTCGTCTGAATTTAAAACAAGAACTAAAAAAAACACCGAGTCATTCCGTTGAAGATTTTAATTCGAGTGAAAGGAAACTTTTCTTGTTTCCAACGAGTTTCACGCGAGAGAGACCGGCCTGATTAATGGTAGTTGGCTGGAGATAAAAAAAAGAACGCTCTCCTTGCTTGTGTTTAAAAAAAAGCCGTTACACAAGTCACAATTTGGTGACGTCAACGTGTTATTGATGTGTTTCTTGTTCTCCGTGTGTCGTGATTTTGGGGCGGGAAAATAATGGACGCTAGTTGGAAGCGAGTGAGAAGCTTGTTAACGATGCTGCAACCCGTTTCTGCTTTTTGACTAAGTTGTATTTTTTGTGTCGTGACTTTTCGTCTTACGTCTGCCATTTTCTGTTTAGATTGCAAAATGTGGGAAAAATATATTTTCAAATATGTCAAAAGTAAGTACCTACGGGATTTCAAACTGATTCAAATTATTAATTCACAGAATCAAAACTTTATTTAGGTAAGTACCTATATTTTTTTTTATGTTTTTGTGTCTCCAGTGTCAATTCCAAGGATATTGGCTAAAGGGTTGAACTTGTAAGAAAATCGTGTAGTGTCTTTCTTTTCTTTCTTTCTTTCTTTCTATTTGTATAATCAGAAGGAGGCCAGTTCAAACCAAGGCCTTGTGTACCGCGGACTTGATTTCAGGCAGCAGGCAAACTACTCCTATGAACAGAGTTGCAATTAACCCAAAAGCCTAACTGAAAGCATAGATGATTCAAGATAATATTACTCTACTGCTAGGTATCCACGCAGCGTATTTAGTCGCCGACGACTCGCTGATGATTTCAATATCACACGTACACAGACAGATTTTGTCAGCCGTTTTGTCGCAAGCAACGCTGACAAAATCAGCGAGTCGCTAGCGACCAAAGACAATTAATTACCTACTCAGCATAAGTTCTATCACATTGGCAATTTGTTGACTATAAATATATCTTGATATATCTTGTTGACTATAAATATATTATCAATTGCTATTAATTATATCTCGCACAAAAGAAGACACGATTACAATGAATGAAGTTTTTTTTCCAAGTTCTTTTGTTTTTAACCGACTTCAAAAAAGGAGGAGGTTCTCAATTCGGATGTTTATATATATATATATATATTTATGTATGTTCATAACTCCCTCATATCGATGGTCTAGAAGACAAACGTGCTAAGTGCAAAATTTTACGCACACAAATTTTAGCACGTTTGTCTTCTAGACCAAGTGCTAAAATTGTGTGCGTAAAATTTTGCACTTAGCACGTTTGTCTTCTAGACCATCGATATATAAACGGATTTGCAATTTTTTTTTGTTCGAAAGTGGTTTACTCCGAAATGGTCCCATTAAATAGCTTCCTGTCACTGATATTCACATAGCAAGTAGTGTTACATGAATTTGTTTGGGGTAGGTAAGTACAACTAAAAAGTGAAAAATAAAAATAAAACAACCAACATCCAAAAAAAAAAACACTACCTACTAAGTGAAAAATAACTTTAATTTCGAAAGTCGGTGTCAAAAAACGAAAATACAGAACCAACGACACCGGCTTCCGAAATTAAAGTTATTTTTCACTTTGTAGTGTTTTCTTAGTTTAAATACCCATTGGAAGTGTTATTGGTTTTTTCATCAAGAATTCAGCTCAGAGTCTGGATATAATTATGTGCCACGTTGATGGCAGTAGGTACGCCACCTAAAATATGGAAGTTCAACATACCTATCTAAATACGTACACAACTGCTTCACAGATCGGGGTTTACAGGCGTGGATAATAATCTTTTTTGTTCCTTGTTTTTATGTCTGGCTTGCGATTGAAGGCTCCTTCAAATAGGCGCGGCACGCGATAAAATCGCGCGCGACACACAGGCACCGCAAGTCACGCAACGAGCGGTGCCTTTGTGTCACGCGCGATTCGCGTCGCGCGTCGCGCGTGTTCCCAGGAGTCTTGAACCAGATAACTAGAAAAATCTTGTACTTGACTCCGCTGGATGCTGGATGCACAGAGCCGGTCGAAGTGGCGAGTTCGATTCCCGCACGGAACAAATATTTGTATGACCCACAAGTAGTTATTCCGGGTCTGGCTATTTGTGTATGTGAGTTTAAATGTTTGTAAACGCACCCACAATACCGGAGAAATTCAAAGTGTGGGGTAACGTTGAAGAAAAAAAAAAGAAAAGGATCATGCGGATTTCAGCAACAACGAAAGGATAAATACGACGCTAATGTAGACCAGGCATTGCCTAATCAAGTCTGAGTTTTCATTGATAAGATTAAATAGGTTCTATTGTTAAAAAATGCATTTTACTTTTAGAAATTTCGAATTTTCGCATCATTTTTCCGACCTAACTGACAAATACCGTCTCTGCATACATTAACTGCGGAACGGCGTGCGAAAGCGGAAGCAAAAAAAAAACATGGACTGCACGTGTTGCTTGAAAGTTAGTATAGTTTAACAGTTTTTTTGAATAATTTAGAGGGTCGGCGTTATGTTAAAATCCGAGGCTTATTTATGTTTAATTTATGAAGGATGCTTTTGTGCAACTGGCTTCTGGAATATATTTTTTGAAACTCAGAGACAGCTGTTTCAAGTGCTATTTTGCCACTAGTGCACCACCTCAGCTTCGCATGAGTGCAATGACGACATGTCAAAAGTGCTAAATCTATGTTGAATATTAATATATTATATTCTAAATAAACCCTTCGGAATAAATGCTCTTAATAATGGTGAAAACCATATCAAATCATCCATTTTGGAGTTTAGAAGAGCGGTCACACAATAGACATGAAAAGTCACGACTTTATTTTATAACAGCGGCCCGCCCCGGCTTCACACGGGTCCTGAGGTGTTTGACATTTTTTACCCATTACAAAAAAAGTATACAACGCCGCTAAAGAAGTTTTCACTTCAAAAAACACATCATAGTAGTCCACCGGTATCGGGAACAGGGTCCAAGCTACCGGCGGTCAGGGCTCCAGAGATAGGAAACTCCTAACAATGCGGGCCGTGTCCAAAAGTACTAAAAGCAACCCACGCTTCAAGAGCTCAAAGTTGCGTTCGTAGAGGAATGGGAGCATATTCCCTAACATCGTATAAGAAACTTGGTGTACCTACAGCATAACAAACCGATTAACCGCAGTGTTGGCAGCACATGGGGGTAATACAAAGTACTAAAACTAAAAAAAGTAAGAAAATTTTAAGTGGTAGAAAAAAAACTGCTTTTCTATTTTTTTTTATAAGATGAGAATGGTTATTTTTTATAAAAATATAATACAAATTGGCATATACATTTGAAAACATTTAATTTTCTATTAAACACAATTATTTATTTCATTAAGCAAGCATTCTTAGTTTCCGAGATTTTTAGGTATCTTTATGTGACCCTAATTCATTGCTCTCTAGTGTATTATTATAATAATGTTTCATTAGGTACAGTACGAATTATTGAACCCTTTAGAAGGGGTTGACAGGAAAATGATTTTCAGTATTTTTTTAACTACAGCAAATAAAGGAAAGAAAAGTAATTTACAATAGATTTTGACATTCGCTAAGAAGTCTATAAACAACCTTTGGATTTTGACTTGACCACCGCTACTTTTAAGACCTTCAATTTCGACAAATGATCAAGAATATTTCCTCATACGGGGAGTATGTTATAAAAAACTTAATACCAGCTAGCCCAAAGAATTCACATCTACCTACTTATGCCCTATTCAGAGGCACATGTTAGTATAGTACGTGACTTCGCGCAGTGCCAACACAATTCCCACTAAAGTTCTACTTATTTCGTAATGGAATAGAGTGGCTCAGCATACGGATTCCCTACAACTGAATGAGAATGAATGATAAAAACGCTGCTAATAAAACGTATTTAGGACTTTTACACTGGAAGCTAGATTTGTTCCAGTGTTAAATTAAGTAAAGCAGAAGTCGTAGTTTGACGTAAAAGTGTTAGTGCCCAAGTTTACCCTTGGTTCAATGTAGGGCGAATTTCACAAAAATTGAACTGAACGCGACCACATATAAACCGCATTCAGGAGCAGCTGTCAGTGCCAAAAGTCCACAACAATGATGAAACTGACAGCTCTCGAACGTTATTTAAATGAACTGGAGGCCAATTCTCATAATTTAAAACGTTCAAAATCTAGTCGCAGTCTCATCTCGGCGACAAACAAATGTCAAAAAGTTGTCAAAATGTAGGGAGATTCGATATTTTTTGAAGTGAAAACTTCTTTAGCGGCGCTGTGTACTTTTTTTGGAATGGGTAAAAACTTCTAAATTCGCGTCAGGTCACGTGACCCTGATCGAAAATTCGTAAGACGCGCGATTCGTAACGTAAGATGCGCGTTGTTGAGGACAGCGCCATCTATGCACATCGGGAAGAACTACGAGGGCCTCGCGTACTAACTACGTAGTTCATCCAACAACGACGAGATGGCGCTGAACCACGGATATATAACTGACGACGAGCTCCATGCGAGACCAACACCACGAACTGAAGTCTATCCTGTGTGCTTATTTGTAAATCTGAATAAATTCCTTTCACGAGAAGAATAAACCAGTCACTTTGGTCATCATACCTGATTTGCAAAAAACCCTATAAAATAAGGAACACACCTTAACACGCGTGTTTTGTTTATAAGACGATTCACAAAATACACTCGTAATTGTTCAAGTTTTCACTTCTGTCGGCACTACCGGAGTGCCAGTGTTTTTTTTTTGACAGATTGAGACTGAGATCAGACTGTGAACGGTTCTAAAATTAATTTAATTACTATTTTAAATTTGCATCAATAGGCTTTTAGTTAGAGGGTTGTATTGATGATGTTTTTCAACATTCAACATGACACTGACCAAAACAACAAGGAGCAAAAAACGTAAGAAAATTAAAATTTCGTTGGCAACACTGGCGCTCTCCCCTTATAATTAACATTAGAACGAATTACGAAATAAAAACCCAATTCGTTCTAATTCAGTATAGTTCACTCATTCAAACTGAATGGCAAACCTTTTCTCCAGCGCACCCACTCGTTTTAAACCACGAACGTTCCATTTGATTTGACCATACATACACGTGCATTTGGACTTTTATTTAACCGTTTCAAGCTGCATCTAGATCCAGCTACTAGCCTCCAATATCGCTTGGAACGGGCAAGTCATTAGTTTCTGTGGTTAGTGCGTCCCGTATTTCCGTCCGCAACAAGTGTTAGTGTCAAAATTGTGGACGAAAGTGGGATTTGAAGCAATTTTTAGTTTGTTTTCAGTTTAATTTCACATTCATTTTTTATGTTACTGTTACTGTTAGCCTGCATCATCCTACTGCTAAGCAAAGACCTTTCCCCATGACTTCCAGTTCTTTCGATCCAGGGCTAAAGTGGACCACTGGTCGTTTGTTTTTGCAGCTCGTCCCGCCATATTCTTTTTTATGTTCCAGGTTATAATAATAACCAAAGTCAACACTTCAGTTAAATTAAACTCAATAAATCATAGTTAAGATTTTGAGAGTAGTGGTGGCCAAGTAGTAACTGTTCAGGCTCACCTGCTGCCTGTTAACTAGCAGCGTGGGCGATAAAACACATTGCCTTAACTAATTGGCAAGGCGCGATTTCTGTGGCGGTGTGAGAAGAAAACTTTAAAGTACCTATGTGTCACTTCGCAACTTGTCAACCGCGCGAGCGGCCGATGTATTTTTTGTGTCCTTTATAATCTAAAATAAACAAAATTTCCAAAAGTTCATTAAAGTAATTATTGAAGAAACCAAATTCCCAATAATTCAACCCTTTATGTCGTAAATAGACATAAAAATTGGCGACCGTGACAGGACACAAAAAACTACAACAAAATTTCAATAATTGGTTCATCGACGTGGCGTGATCATCGAGACCACTAAAGGCCGAGTTCCCGTCGTGAAGCTGAAACCAAGAACTTCCTGGAGCATTCGATGCAGCTAAAGTATCGACACAGGTATACCTACTGAAGAAAAAGGAGTTGCAGAAGATTCATGTGAAGCGGATCACCATAAGTTAAGTGCCCTTCCTTCCTACCTTCCTATCTATTCTCCAAATCATACCATCAGCTATCCTAACTAAAACGTGCCTTCCACTTGTGCAATAATTTCAATTAATTATTTATGTATTATTGAAGGGTCATTCGGGATCAAAGTTTTACTTGATAAAACTTATTTGTACTACACTTAATTCACTATAATATCGGTGTATTTCATTAAAGGCCATCATTAACAGTCCATATCAGCAAGTTTTCATGCAATTTATCCAATTAATCGTCCGAAAATTCCATTTTAAAATATTTTTTTTTCCATTTTTTCATCTACCTACATCGTGTATTTCTCATGTCATTCTAGGAAAATAGTTCCTAATCAGTTTTTAACATTGTTCGTCAAATTTTTCAGATACCTCGTAACATCACGCTAGCACCATTGGTATCAGCAGAGCTTGCGTTCCGTGCTTGGCAGTGTGAATCCGGTTTCCCGGTCGGCGGGTGACGTCGAATTGAGGGGCGTGAGATTCTTTATATAACTTACTAAATTATATTTTTACACTGATACGTGGTTGAGTCTGCTTGCTAGTCAATTATACTTAACATATTTTGCTTAAATAAGGTGTAAATAAAAAATAAATATGTCGCAAGAAGTCGATGTAAAGAAATTACGTGAATTGACTGTCAGGCGTAGCTCAATTAAAGGTCAAATTACCAAGTTTAAAAACTTTTTGGATATATTGACGTCTTTGGACTCATTTTCAAATAAGGATATTGCTGAATTAAAGATTAAACTTGGTAGATTCGAACAATTATCAGCTAAGTTTGATGAGTTGCAAAGTCAGATTGAAGTCTTAAATAGTGAGAGCCTGGCATTAGAGATTGAGGAGCGGGACAAA
Organism: Luperina nickerlii; assembly: GCA_963855955.1. Classification (NCBI taxonomy): domain Eukaryota; kingdom Metazoa; phylum Arthropoda; class Insecta; order Lepidoptera; family Noctuidae; genus Luperina; species Luperina nickerlii. The sequence continues at coordinate 23,216,437 of OY979664.1, read as the reverse complement.
ATTGAAAATGATATGGTGAGTGGGCTTGCCATTGCAAAAGGTTTGTTGGACAGCTGTGTGCAATCATGCAGTCATGACTGTCATGAATCCCGTTTTGAATCTCGTGACTCTGGTATCAGGTTGCCACGCATACAAATTGCTAAGTTTGACGGTGCATATTTTAAGTGGCTCGAGTTCAGAGACTCTTTTTTGAGCTTAGTTGATCGTAATAAGCAACTCTCGCCGATACACAAATTTCATTATTTAATATCTTACCTGGAAGGAGACGCGGCACGTATAATTTCTAATCTTGAAGTATCATCTGAAAATTATAAGGAAGCTTGGAAATTATTGTGTGCTCGTTACGATAATAAAAGACTTCTGATTGATTATCACATGAATTCATTGTTTAACACACGTTCATTTAGCAAGGAAACTGTAGGGTCATTACGATTTTTAGTTGATCATGTCACGAAAAACTTAAGAGCATTATCTAGTTTAGGAATGCCCACAGATAATTGGGATATGTGTGTCATATTTAATTTAACCTCAAAATTAGACCATAATACGCTTCTAAAATGGGAGGAAGTTAGAAACCAGCTTGGTGACAAAATTCCAACCTTAGAAAACTTTAAACAAGTTTTAATAGATCGCGCTGATGTGCTTGATGCTTTAGATAGGAATAAAACAGATAACAGCCACCAAAAAGGTTCACAAGCACAAAATACTCACCACAACAAACAAGATAAATATCAAAAAATCTTTATTAAGGCAGCGACAGCTACTAATAACGACACTTCAAGTTCATTTGTATGTATAATTTGCAGTCAAAATCATAAAATATACATGTGTCCTATCTTTAAAAACAAAACTATACAAGAAAAATGGGCAGATGTAAATAAATATAAACTTTGTTCTAATTGTCTTAAACAGGGTCATCCAGCAAAGGCTTGTGGATTTGGACCATGTCCTGATTGTAAACAAAGACATAATCGTCTTCTGCATAACTCTAAGCAGTCAGTTAATAATAATCATGCATATTCAGAATCGGAATCTATAAACAACTGTTTAGAATCGGAATCTGTATACGTTAGCTCATCGGAATATCAATTCAATCATGTTTTCTTATCCACTGCCTTAATTGAGGTTCATAATCCTAATAACAATAAATATGAAACAGTGCGCGCATTGCTCGATTGTGGTAGCCAAAGCAGTTTTATTACAAAATCGTTAAGCGATAAACTTTCACTTAATTCCATTCCAATACCTAGTATTAATATTATAGGTATAGGAAATCACTTGTCTAATAGAGTAGAGGAAAGCTGCACTGTTAAAGTGCAATCTATTTATAAACAGTTTGATGTTACTTGTACCATGCTTGTCATGAATGAGTTAACTGGTTATTTACCGAAAAGTCGGGTTAACATTAAATTCAAAATACCTAAACACATAAAATTAGCCGATCCTAGTTTTAATGAACCCTCTCAAGTTGATATCTTGATTGGATGTGATCTTTTCTGGGATATCCTGGGAAATGAACAAATTTCCATAGGCCCAGATAATATAAAGTTACGAAATTCCAAATTTGGCTGGTTGATAGCCGGTCCGATAAATAAAAATAGTTTGAATAGCATATATTGCAACAATAGCATAATTACAAAAAATAACAAGATTCAAGAGTTTTGTATTGATAAATTACTTACCAAATTCTGGGAGATTGAAGAACTCCCAAACAAACCCATTCTCAGCGAAAGGGAAAGGGCTTGTGAAAAGCATTTTTTGAAAAATACGGTCCGTTTGAGTGACGGACGATTTAATGTTAAATTACCTCTAAATAGTTCTCCAAGCAACTTGGGTGAATCTTATAATACTGCAAAAAAAAAGATTGCTTAAAAAAAAAGAAAAAATCCTACATTAAAAAACACAATACAACATGACTTTTATGTTGACGACTTAAGCACTGGTTGTGATGATGAAAAACATTTAAATTACATTCAAAATTCCTTATCCTCCGCTCTAAAGTCAGCCTGTTTTAATTTACGCAAATATAAAACTAATAAAAATCTATTCAAAAATTCATCTTTAAACATTCAAGACAAATTAACTATAAGTGAAGCGTCAAGCACGCTGGGTTTAGGGTGGGAGCCAAAAACTGATAATCTAAATTTTCCTATACAACTATTTTTCAATCATGACATCAAAACAAAAAGACGCATTATTATCAAATGCATTTAAGATATTCGATCTCATTTCTAGGGGTATAAATGCCAGTCAAATAATAAATAATAGCCTATGGTGGTCAGGTCCAAATTATTTAATTAATAGTGAAAACGATTGGCCAAAACTAAATTGCATTGATATCGATGATATACCTGAAACTAAAAATACATCTAAATCCAAAACTAAATTTAAAATTACAAATAAAACCAAATACTCACCCACGACCGTCCCAACTGCTCCGCTCGTCTCAACTTTGCCGCCGGCGACGCAAGCAAAGCAATCAGCATCTGAAACAAAAACTCATAAGATACAAAATTCATTCGTTACACCTAATAACACCTTAATTGATCAAAATAAAATAAATACTTACCTTAACACTGACATACTGCAACCTATAATAGATATTGAAAAATATAGCAAACTAAACAAACTTATCAGAATAGTCGCATGGGTAAAAAGATTTTGTTTTAACATTCGTAATATTCATAACAAACAGGTTTTGCCTCTCAGCGCTAATGAGTTAGATGACTCATTTCATTATCTATGCCGTGTTGCTCAGAATAAATGTTTTCCTATTGAATACAAGGCGTTATCTAAAAACGTACCTTTAAATGTTAAATCTAAATTACTATGTTTGTCACCTTTTTTAGACGATAACAATTTGATTAGAGTTGGAGGACGAATAAGTTCTTCACCTTATAGTTTTGATAAAAAACATCCCATACTACTTGATTCGTCCCATCATTTGACTAAACTTTTATTTGAAAGAGAACATTTGAGACACCTGCATGCTGGCCCGCAGTTGCTGTTATCACTGATAAGGGAATCAGTATGGCCGCTAAATGGCAGAAGGTTAGCTCGGCGCACAGTTCACAATTGTGTGCGATGTTGTCGTGTCCGAGGCCAAACTCTTTGTCCTAAAATGGGTGATTTGCCATCACAACGTGTGGGCGCAGACTTCCCATTCAATTCAGTAGGCATAGATTTTGCTGGACCTTTTTACATAATTAATCGTAAGGGCAAGGGTGCAAGGGTGAGCAAATGTTACCTTTGCATATTTGTGTGCTTGCGATATAAGTGCGTTCATTTGGAAGCGGTCTGTGACCTTACCAAGGACGCATTTATAATGACATTACGCAGATTTATTGCCCGACGTGGCAAACCCAATGAAATATTTTGTGATAACGGGGGTAACTTTGTAGCTGCTGCTAAAGATATAGGGGCTTTTCTTAAATTACATAATAGGGACTTATCTGAATTTGCAACTCAAGAAAATATAAAATTTGTATTCTCACCTGCTCACGCTCCTCATTTTGGCGGCATCTGGGAAGCCGGAGTCAAATCTGCAAAATTCCATATAAAAAGAGTTATGGGAAATACCCATCTTACCTTTGAAGAAATATCTACACTTTTCGCACAAGTGGAGGCCGTTTTAAACAGTCGCCCCTTGTGTCCTTTGTCCTCCTCTCCTGATGACTACCTTCCTTTATCTCCAGGGCACTTTCTCATTGGAAGACCGCTGAAGGCACTGCCTGAACCTAGCTTGGAAAACCTGAAAGAAAGTCACCTGAAACGATACGCTCGACTGCAACAGATTCATCAGCATTTCTGGTCACGCTGGCAGCGTGAATATATACACGAGCTGCAACAACGGTTGAAGTGGAAGACGAACTCAAGATCCCTACATATTGGAGACCTCGTGCTTATCCATGAAGATCATGTACCGCCATTGTGTTGGCGCCTTGGACGAGTTATTAGATTATTTCCTGGTCTGGATGGAATTTCGAGAGTGGCTGACTTGAAAACGACTAGAGGTGTTCTCCGTCGGCCTGTTATCAAGCTGTGCCCGCTACCCGCTGCTGAAGATTTACGGTTGAAAGACAAGCCTTTCAACGGGTGGGAGGATGTTCAGGCTCACCTGCTGCCTGTTAACTAGCAGCGTGGGCGATAAAACACATTGCCTTAACTAATTGGCAAGGCGCGATTTCTGTGGCGGTGTGAGAAGAAAACTTTAAAGTACCTATGTGTCACTTCGCAACTTGTCAACCGCGCGAGCGGCCGATGTATTTTTTGTGTCCTTTATAATCTAAAATAAACAAAATTTCCAAAAGTTCATTAAAGTAATTATTGAAGAAACCAAATTCCCAATAATTCAACCCTTTATGTCGTAAATAGACAGTAACAACGGCTGCGACTTGCGAGTAGTAGGTTTGAACCCAGACAGGCACTTTACTTTGTATAAATCATTTCATCACCACTGCTCTCAAAACGGTGAAGAAAAACATCGTGAGGAAACCGACATGTCCTAGAACCAAAAATTCGAAGACATGTGACATCTACCAACTCGCACTGGGCCCGCGTGGTGGATTACGGCCCACTCCCTCTCACAGAGAGGATGCCTGTGTCCCAGCAATGGGAACATTTTAGTTTGACTATGCTAGGATTATGAGTAAATCAAAGACAAAAACAAATTGCGCAGAATGTAAAGGATTTTATTTTAAAGTATTTTCATAATTATTTTCATTTATCCGCGTTTCAAATATTTTTTGTAATATCAACAGAAATAATGTGTATTACATTAAATTAAAATGTAAAAAGTGTTGAAAATATATGTCACAACTAAAAAAGTCCACGAAAATCCAGGACTATTAAAAGCATCGTTCAATTTGAACTACGGCATACAGTTTAAACAATTAAATGATATCCAATTTACTAAAGCGTGCAAGTAAATCACGCATAATATGACAAACACACGTACCTTGTGGGTCAGAGCAGATACAAATCGTGTCCAATTAGTTCACAAATGTGATGTATGATACAGTTTATAGAGGAACTTAATTATGATAAAAGCATTGTTAGTCATATAATAATTACCCTACAATGTTCCCACTGCTGGGACACAAGCCTCCTCTCTGTGAGAGGGAGTTGGCCATAATCCACCACGCGGACCCAGTACGGGTTGGCGGATGTAACAATGTCACATGTCTTCGAATTTTTGGTTCTAGAACTTGCCGGTTTCCTCACGGTGTTTTCCTTCAGCGTTTTGAGAGCAGTGGTGATGATATAATTTACACAAAGTAAAGTGCCTTCTCGGGTTCGTACCCACGACCTACAACTCATAAGTCGCGGCCGTTACCACTTGGTCACCACTGACCAGCATTGTTAGTACTAAACTGTTATTACCGAGCAGAATTGGTGTACTCAAGTGTGATAAGACTGGCAGAATAAATTATATCCATAGGTCAGTTCTATGGAATGTGAGAACATTCTAGACCTTGTAAATTGTGGATATGTAGACCATTTTCTATTTTGTTTAGTACCTTGTACTGATTGGCAGGCTCTAACTCTCCTATACCTGGTAACACCGTAAAGGCAAAAACATTTCCTGAGAGTTTGGGACAAAAAGAAAGTGGGATTCGTTTTTAGCCTCATCTATCATCATTTTTAGCCACTTTCTAATTCAGCCAGGGTTTTACACTTCTGGAATAAATCATACCCTTATACGCTACTTGCCTAAAAAAGTATCAAGGCGTTTTGTCAGTCAGTTCAATGGTTTTGCTGGTAAACACAGACACTCTCATACATAAATTGGTCATGAAACCACCACTTTATCACTCCAAATTCCACAAATACCTCCAAACATCAGGTGTGTATAGCAGTAATAATAATTGTTCCATGTAATGATAATGTTATTAATAAGCGGAATCAGTTGTGAGGAACGTGGAGTAATCACGTTAAACATGGCGCCGCCTTGTACATGCACGTGTTTCTAATTCGTAGTAATAGGCTGCTATTTGTTATGCGTTCCAGCGAAATACTTACCTACTGATGGCTTTGGGTTTCAACTGATAAATTGACATGGGGTTTTCGTTGAAGACAAACCGTAAGCTCAGTCTTCTGTTGATGGTATGTCTTTCATCTCCTTGTTGTGATCAAGTTGATATATTTTAGAGGCGCCTATGGATTATGGACCTAGTATTCCAGAGAAGAAATCAGGATATGTTTTTTTTTAGCAACTAGTAGCTTTGTTTTTTTCTCTCTCATACTCCATAATCTTTTTCTTTAGATATGCTAGCTACAAACTACATTAGTACTTACATAATCACGTTTAAGATGTTTGAATCATTATTTTGTTGTTGGCTCACACTTGTTTTAGAAGCTCGGCAGCTTTTTCTGAAATGTATGATTAGTTATTTTTTGAAGTTTCTACTCATATGTTTATATAAAAAATCCTTAATTACAATATACAAGCTAACAATTAAATATATATATATGTTGCATCCGGTCATTCGTTTGACTATTCGGAACGCTAGCGCCATCTGGGACGATGTGGAGCTCTTGGACATTGGACATCGTACGAACAACATGTGCTCAGAAACTGTCCTGCGTTCCGTATCTGGTTGTGTCATGTACCTACAGTGTGTGATTTGCTAGTGAGATTAAATTGTTTGTGAAATCATAATCTGATTTGAACTACAAAACGGGTTTTCTATTGCGCAATAACCTACACTGCCCACAGTACGCCCACAGTAGTTATTATAAAAATATGGCTGATGATAACGAGACACACTATAACCTTCTCCGTCATATACATAATATAATATGTACAAGTTTAATAATAAAAAATGAAAGGAAAAGGTAGGAGCTCATTGAGCATCAAAAATTCGTCCGCATTACTGTCAATGAGATAAGTGCCCAAAAGGCCGGCAGCATTAACACGTTGGATGGCAATGCTGATTCTTTGGGCTAAAAATAGGCCAGCCCTCTGGTCACGTAAACAGTCAACCAACCGCTTGCCGATGGGATGATGTTCTATGTTATGATTTGGCATTATCATTCCTACTCTGATAATTATAAGACAGTTCATACCTAGGATATCAATGTTCATTACTCAATTCACCACCACTCTAACATTTTGCATTCACATTTGGGATGCGTTCTATATCTTTTTCGGAGTGTTTCAGCAAAGGCTTCGTTGCAGAAATACGTAGAATCGTAGATCGATCAATCTGCGAAATAACGAGTTCTTTATCTTAATGTAGCTCCCAATCGGATCGTGTATATTCTGTATCTTCGGACCATATTCGGTATCTTGTAATCAATCGAATTACATTCCAACGTTCTCCACCTTTCTTTCCTACAAACATTAACAAAAACAAGGCTAACCCAACACAGCAAACCTTTTAATAAGTTTCCACATCTTAAGAGTTCTCTGGAGGAAGTAAATTTCCCGTAAATTGAGTGACTTGTTCGCGATCCTTCCACAAATGGGTCCCTGGGCGTTGCACTCTTGGAGGGTTTGTCTTTGTCTGTAATGTGATTAGCTGTCTGAAAAAGAAAAAGAAAGGTTTGAGTAAAGTTTTCGAGTTAAATAAACGATTTTGTTGTGATTTCTAAAAACTTCTGTGTGGAAGCAATAATTTTTAGTGATAAATGATTTTATTTCTGTAAGTAGGTTTGTATAAACACTTTTACACGTCAATCATATTTTTAAAACTAGATGAGGTCGGCGTTTCCTATCTGACTACTCTGAGAAGAAAAGCCGAAACAAACTCAGAGGTCACAGTCTCTTTTAAAGTCCTTAGTCTTGGTCAGATCATGTGAAAATCATGTAGATTGTTGTCTTTTTTTGTTTTAAATTGATTTGCTTTATTTATTGTGGTGTGGGATTGCATTATTTATTTGATTATGGTATTTTTGACAATATCTGGTATTTGATACAGATATTGTTATGTGGAGTAAATTGGTGTCTGAGATGGTCTTTTGAAGTTAGAACCATACATATACAGTGGACCTGTCCAGTCAGTGCACGTGTTTATTATATTTAACCACATTCCTAATTCCATAAAAAAGGAACCAGTAACAACTTTAAAAAAAAAAACTAACTTTACTTCTTTTAGATAAATGCTACTACTCCGTATCCGCTTTCCTAGATGATAAATTTTAGTTGTAAATATATCAATGTTTGATACTTACTTTGATGTTTGAACTGCATCAATATTTGCATGCCAAAGTGGTAGAATGTACAAGGACCTACATTCTGAGCAAATAAAATAATATTCTATTCTATTCTATTCTATTTATCAGTAATTGTGCAGCTCAACTCAGATCTTAATCAGCTCAACGATTTACTTAACACTTAACTTAAATACATGATTAACTTCCGATTGAAAACTATTCAGAAGAATCTGCAGCAGCAAGCAAAAACTTATCAATTTCAAAAAAATATAAGACTTATTCAAGAAAATTTCTGAAACTATAATTTATCTTAAATTTTAACCAACATTATGTAATGATTTCAAATCTTAAAACAAGGCTTGTATTGATTTTAAATACTAACATTTAAAAAAAGTGATTGATTTTTGTATCAGTGTAGTCATACAATTTAAAAGTACTTATCTCATTTGACAGTTACCGCAAAAGTGCTGGTTTTTTAACAGAACGGAATGGGGGCATGATATTTGGAGCATTGCCTAGTTTGTAATTTAGTTTTCTTCAAATTTCAAAACCAAAATTTTATCTTCGAGAAGTCTATATTATATTAGATCGCTCTTAGCGAAAAGACCGCCCATTGTGTCACCCATTGTAAAATTTCTGTATTTATATTTGTAATTTATATGGTGTACATAATAAAGTGTATTCTATTCAATTTTATTATATTGAGTATTTAATTAAATAGTTTGTTAAATATTTCTATAATTATACCAAGTTTGTATGTGTTCAAGATACAGAAATCTTTATACTAGAAAAGGTGTATTCATTTCAATTCAAAAGAAACCCACATTTTAATTAACTTACCACGTCTAGAAAAGGTCGCCTCCACGGTCCTCAGAAAATCTCAAGAACCTTTCAAAGTAAAACTAATAAAGTAGTAACACGATATAAGTTTCCAACACCGATATCGTAATGCTACGTACAAATTGAGTAGTAAGGACGTGCGAGACCGCTTTCCTCGTTAACCAAAGTGAGTTTCGATGTACCAACATAACGGCTTATACCGCTTCAAGGGAATAATTGTGGATTTTCTGAAAGATTTTTTGATGGACTTGGTTTTGTTAAGGGATTTGGGACTGGCCTTGGATTGAGAAAGATTTTGTAGTATGGTGCAAGAAAATACTTAACGGAAAATTTTATTTTATGGCGTTTTTATGGGCTTACTTTTTAACTAACTTACTTTAGGTTTTGCTGAGACAGTGCTTGATGTTTTCGTTTTTGTATGTATATTTGATTACTAGTTAATTTATTTATTTATAAGTATAAAAATTATGTATTAGGTATGTTGAAACTATACTCCCCGTCACTTGTCCCTAAAGGTTTATTAGAAAACCAGCGTCAGAGAGCATCTGTCTGGCATCAACCCGCGTGAGGCACACACTATTTTAGTTAAAACATTATTTTCACTTATGATTTTGTTATTTTGTATTTTTTGTTTCACGAACTGTGTCCAATGAAAAATACAAAAAGGAACTTTACGAATGTTTACTTACAAAGTACCTAGATTAATTAACTCACGCCATTTCTTTTTGGGGTCAGCAAAAACTACAGTCATGTCAGAGCTTACATACTTTTTGAATCTTTACTTGGTAAAGTTCCAGTCTTTTTAGAAGAAGATCAATGTGGGTACATAAAGGCTCCTTCAAACAGGCGCGAACCGATAAAATCGCGCGCGACACAAAGGCACCGCAAGTCGCGCAACGAGCGGTGCCTTTGTGTCGCCCGCGATTCGCGTCGCGCGTCGCGCCTGTTTGTAGCAGCCTTAACGCGTACCGAGCTTTTACAATCATTATATCCTATTCAGTGAACTGTATGTGAAATAGGCCAACATACAAGATATTAAAACCATTTTTTTCTGAGATGCCTACATATAGTATTATAGGTATCGTCATAACCGATATATAGTATCCTACTTACATTAAATCCATACTAATATTATGAAACAGAAAGTAACTCTGTCTGTATGTTACCTCTTTACGCCTTAACCACTGAACGGATTTCAGTGAAATTTAGCAATGAGAGAGGATAGCATTCCGGGGAAGGACATAGACTACTTTTTGTCCCGGTAGCACTTTCCCGACATCCACGCGAGCGAAGCCGCAGGCATAGGTTAATCCATACTATAATATTATAAATGCGAAAGTGTGTCTGTCTGTCTGTTACCTCTACACGCTTAAACCGCTGAACCGATTTGGATGGGTATAAAGATAGTTTGAATAGAAAGGACATGGGATAGTTTTTAACCCGATATGCCAACGAAGTCGAAACTTATGCGGGTGAAACCGCGGGGCATTGCTAGTTCTTCATAAAAACCATACAAGGCAAACAATAGACAGAGCCTTACTAGTTTAAAACTACAGCTTGCAACAACAGTGAGTCGATTAAGCGTATTTGCAGCAAGGAAATACGTCCCTGATTAATTGCTTTTTAAATACGCCAGAAAATAACTTTAACCTTCAAGCAAGTGCGCGGTCATTTGTAACCCCAGCAGTCGCGTGTACCCAATAAGACCTATGGGATATTTCAGGGATTTAAAACATTAATTCACTGAGAGAAAAAAATGAACTTAATGAAAGTTAAATGTAATTGAATGGGTTATTTTGTATCTACAACTAGTCTGTAACTAATCTGCATTTTTAGAAAATTTCGATCACCCTCAGTTTTTTGCAACAGCAATTAATCTTTTGTTAAGTAAAAACGGTAAAAAAATGTTTCAACTGAAGAAAAAATAACTTATATTTAATTCAGGATTTTCGGGAATATTTAGCGTCAGGTAGGTACATCCCTTTTGAGTGTCCAGCAGTAGTCAGCTAACATGTTCGGACTCCGCTTGCCTTGGTACCTTTTTTCCATGTTGGGTATGTCCTGATGGAACCGCTCACCGTGTTCGTCGCTAACGGCTCCCAAATTTTGAGGAAAAAAAACCAAATGCGAGTGTAAAAAGTGAATCTTGAGCGACATATTGCATCCCATGTCCTTGTAAGCCGCTAAGAGGTTGTTGACTAACTCTTCATAGTTTTCGGCCCTGTGGTTTCCAAGAAAATTACGAACAATATTTCGAAAACATGTCCATGCGGATTTTTCGATCGGATTAAGTTTTTGTTCAAACTCTTCATCAGCCAGTAGGTCTCTTATTTGTGGCCCTACAAATATTCCTTCTTTTATTTTGGCATCACTGATTTTTGGGAATTTTTTTTTCAAGTAACAAAAACCATCTCCATTTTTAACCATAGCTTTGACAAAATTTTTCATTAGACCGAGTTTGATATGCAATGGAAGTAGCAATACATCTTCAGGATTTATTAAAGAAGTGTGAAGAACATTTCGTTGACCTTTAATAGAAGTTTGGCAGAAATAACAATCTGATACATGGTCTTTCGGTTCGGCCCATATCATTGGAACTGCGAACGGCATATGACGAGATCCTTTAGCCCGTGATGTTAACAAAGTGACACACTGTGCACAGCAAACACTAGGAGTCCAGGTTTTGTCCAAGTTTCGCACCGGAAAACCAAAATAATTAAAATAACAGTTTTTAACTAATGGTGTCAAACTACGAAGTTGACTTTTAACAGTAAGTTGACCGCAAATATAACAGAAGTTATCAGGATGGTTTACACACACTCTCGGCATCTAAGTATGATGTATAACACTAATCTAAAAAAAAAACTGTTTTAAATTCAATATTTTTTCGTTAATGTATTCGGAAACACACGTCGGTAAGCAAAATTCGCGTAATCGAGTAAGTCGATATTTTATGAAAACTGAAGGTGATTGAACAAAACTAAGAATGGGGTTTATATGTGGGGGTGTGTGTGTGGCCGACCTTTTGTTTTTTTTTTGTTGGCCTATTTTGTGTCCCACTGCTGAGCAAAGGCCTCCCCTTTTTTCTTTCAAACCTCCCTGTCTTGTGCGATCTCTGGTCATGTTGGCCCTACAAATGATATTAGATACATATACAGTACCCGGCGATAAATATTGTACATCGACCTTTGGAAAGAGACAATCGGCTAATTTCGGCTTGTGGGCTGGCAATACGATGGGGTGGGTGGGGGGACCATAAATTTCACGTAGATGAAGTTGCGTGCAGAAGCTAGTACTAGGTATAAAAGGAAAATCTTCTTTCCAGGCATGGAGTGGTCTTCTTTCCAAAGGTCGATGTGCAATATTTATCGCCAGGTACTGTATATATATATATTAGATCTATACTTACTTAGGAAATGTTTTGAATATTCAGAACTGTTCTTGAGTATTCTCATATCTTGCCCCTTTGGTTCTATTGCTTCCTGAAATGTAATGCGTCTTAGATAAGACATGATGGCATGTATGTTCATATTTTCTACAATATTGCTCGTTCTGGAATGTTAAGATAAAATTGTTAGATCAGATGTATACTCGGTTTTGCATAGAATTTGATGCCTTTTAAGAAATTGTAACGTTTACTGGCTTTTAATGGACATTTTTTGTTATTCTTAATTGGCTTGTTATTTGAATCCCTACCAATATCAAGGACTCTGTTTTCAATTTTAGCAAAATCTTCATGATCAGCGTCTTTATGTACCTCTCACTTAAAAATACTCCCATTTTCCAGCTACTAAACCTAAAAATCAACAAATAAAAACTCAAAATAATCTTACATAACCAGCCTATAATGTTCCCACTGCTGGGTCACAGGCCTCCTCTCGGTCAGTGGGAGCAGGACGTAATCCACTACGCGAGCCCAGTGTCGTAGATTTCACATGTCTTCGAATTTTTGGTTTTAGGACATGCTGATTACGTCACAATCATATAATTTAGACAAAGTACAGTACCCGGCGATAAATATTGTACATCGACCTTTGTTGATTGGTGTATTTTATACAAAGAATAAAAATAATTATCAAAAGAAGCAAATCATAATTTTTTTAACAGCTCCTAATAGATATCGGACTGTTTGTATTTCGTGCGACAGAGATAACGCTCTACGAAGCCAAAATTAGCCATTTGTCTCTTTCCAAAGGTCGATGTGCAATATTTATCGCCGGGTACTGTAAAGTGCCTGTCTAGGTTCGAACCTACGAACTACAACCCGTAAGTCGCTACAGTTACCACTGGGCCATCGTTACTCCACTCAAACCCGTCTCTTTGTGAAAGCTTACCACATTAGCTGGCACTAAAACACTTAATACCATCTTATACCCATTTATGGCTCGCCTATTCGGAAACTGTCTCTAGAGCAATAATGAAGCTCGTTAAACTACGTCGTTCGTTTGCAAAGTTGGTATATACATGAACAATTTAATGGTTTTCACATTTCAATGTTAACATTTTATTCACATATTATTATACTGGCTACCATCAGTAGTCCATAGGTTATTGGGTTCGGTCGTAAGGGAAGGCTTAACGATGGATGGACTGTTAGAATGTACCTACTTATAAACGCAACCTAAGATTGTAACTTAACATCTCTCATTTGATTTGGACATAGGTCTTCCGTTTTTGGTTCATGGCTTGTACAATTCTATTTTGCTTGTTTTCACTATTAAATTGCTATACTGTGTGAGAAAGTATACGGTCACAAAGGGAGTTAGTATCGAGAAGACGACTAACAGTAAAGTATGGAAGTGTAGCGGTATCTACAATGCATCATACTGACGTCACACAAAATCCTGCATCTCGTAGGCAGAGTTTACCGCGCAACTGCCAGATAGTTGTATCTGTGCTAGTTGCCATTGGGCCCGACATGAATCATCGGGCAGTTGCCCGCCAAACACATTATCCGTCTGGTGGGAGGATCCTCCCTTTTCATAGAGTATGAGTGAACTTTACACCCTGTTACTCATACCTCTGTACTGGTGACCACAACGGGTATCCTGACCTGACCACCAGCATGCAGCGACGGCGCATACTATGCGGCTGTTAATAGGTTCTTAAAGATGTATTTCACGTTTTCTCATTTCAATTTTACATTCAATCACATATTAACTTCATTCTGAAGTGATTCTCCTATAATTATGTCAAATTTTACCAAAATCTTCATTTTAGCTCCTAATTCACTCAAAAACACTCCCACTTTCCAACTCCTTGTTTTAAAATCAACAAAAACAAAACCTAAAACTTACCACACTAACGCGCAAACTCTTACCAGCTTACCACATTAGATGCCACTAAAACACTTAATGCCATCTAATACCCACTTATGCCTAGCCTAGTCAGAAACTGTCTCCGGAGCATTAACGCTCGTTACTTAGAAGTTAGGTAAGCAGTAGCAACTACAAGATGCTGGGCGAAACTTTTAATGCTTTGAGAAATGATATCGCGTTCGCTGTATAGCTAGTTTTGTGGCAGAAATAATTTTGAGTGCGGTGGGTGTCTTGTGGTGTGCAGGGCTAGAAAGGGATAATACTGTCAAGTATTTTGTTAAGGTTTAAGAAGATGATTGTAGAGACCAGAAGGCCTATTATACGTTCAAAATTTAGTCACAATCTCATCTCAGCGACAATCAATGTCAAAAACGTGTCAAAAATGTGGGAAAATTGGAGGTATTTTTGACAGATTGTGGCTGAAATTTGAGGTGAAATTCTCGTAATATTAAGAACATTCACAATCTGAGGTAAGTCTCATCTGTATCGATCGTTTTAAAATTTTCATATCATAAAATTATCGTAGTAACTAAACTCTAATTTACTTTGTTGAAGTTTAGGTAAAGATAATTTAGATGACATTATTAGACTGTGCTCGTGCACCACTTGTGGTCTTCACAATAAATCTTAAGCGACAAAGACTGTTCCTACATTTTTGAGTAGATGCTTGTTCTACCTGCACAGGTATTATAAAGGTAAATATCTTTATAATTTTAATTATAATAACACAACTGAAAATGTTGACGTGAACGGTTTCTTAAAATAATGAGGTGATCCTCTTGCAGTCAAGCAGTTACTGTTGCGCTGTTTGCTTTTGTTGAAAACGCAATTGTAAACTGCTACACATCTATGATTTTTCATTAAATCAGAGGGGCAATTCTCGAAATAAGGACCTTCACAGTCTGAGGTCACTCTTTTTTTTTCCTTCTTTATTAAGGAGCTTTGTCACAATACTGACTATGTCGCTCCATCATAGCCAACTTTAAATTTGAAATTAATTTATATGATTGTAATATATTTTGTACAGAGTTTTAGCCTCGTCTGACATAGGCTTAGCTAAAACGCTATTTTAAAGTACCAATTCCAAACATATTTTGGGTATCAAAAACATTTCTCCTGAGGCGTTCGCCCCGCTCACACTCGGTCAAGATATGCTGTACGTCCTCGATTATTCCACATTTCTCGCAATTAGGTGAAGGTGTGATACCCATAAGGAACGTAAACTTCCTCGATGGGATGTGACCGGATCGAAGCCTCATGGCAGTAACAATATCTTTTCTATTGAGTGAACAGTTATCTATCCAGGGAATGATCAGAGGCTCAGGCTGAATGGTGTTGTACCAGATACCTTTTTCTCTTGATCTCACATCATGATATTCTTTCCACAATGAGGTCACTCTTAATTTGTCAGAAACACCTCTAATTTCGCTATATTATTGACAATTTTTTTTAATTTGTTTATTGCCGTGGATAGTCCGCGTCTAAATTTTGAACGTTTTGAATTACGAGAATTGACCTTCAGATCAGCGTTATAATTACCGCTTCGAACTTATTGGATTGATCGTTGTCGTAGAATCTTACGCATACATGGTTTTTAGTTTGTACCTATTAATCGATCGTGTTATTTTGTTTCCTAATTTATGTTATAGGTATTTTGTACCGACCTTTTTTGTTTCGAGTGTTTATTCGTGGAAACTTGTAAATGGCCTGTAGATGCATATTGATTAAGAGCACTGTTTAAATTAGCTGTATGTTTTCGAATATAATAAAAAAAAAAATAACAAAAACAAGGAGCTCAAAATGCTCAAAATAATCCATATACTCACGAGCGCGGCACCTCACGAGATTACTGTAGGCGGCCGCTCATCCTGTAATCACCAATTTACATCGGATTAGCTGAAACATTCTGTAAACAGGATTGGAAGATAAACCTGGCGAAGTGGTATCATTTTGGTATGTTACTGATTTCTTTTTAAATCCTTTAATTTAGAAAGATTAAAATGCTTTATTATGCAATTATAGCATTAACCATCTAACAACGCGCACTGGACCCGCGTGGTAGATTACTGCCCACTCCCACTCTTGAGAGGAGGCCAGGCCCAACAGTGGGTTATTATAGGCTGATTATGCTGATACAACTAACTCCATTATTAGTTACATCAGAGCGGGGTAATTACGTAAGACACTTGCAATGCCAATGTAATTTTAATATTGGTAACTAGCTGCGCCTCGCGGTGTCACTCGCGTAAATGTCGATCCCGTGAAAATATCGGGATGAAAAGTGCTCACAATATTGAACATAGGATGTTCAATGGGGACCTTAGCCCTTTAATTCGGGACATTCATTTATGAAAGCCTTAAAATAATTAAAGGTAATTTTGTCAAGTTTTATTAGTAAACTAGCTGCGCACTGCGGTTTCACCCGCGTAAATATCGATCGCGTGAGAATACCGGGATAAAAAGTATCTTATATGTTAGTCCAGGGTGTCAGCTACGTCTATACAAAATTTTATCAAAATTGGTCTAGCCGTTTGGGCGTGAAGAAGTAACAAACATAATAAACACACACACACACTCACAAACTTTCGCCTTACTGTGATTCAACAATGTTAATTGCGTCATATTACGCTGTCGAGTAGACGATTTTTCAAACAATGAATTAGAAATTTACTTTAAAATCCTTCAGATTGTTACTGAAAGTGTGTAAATACAACTTGTTAAGTTGGTATAATCCTAAAATGTCAAGATTTCATGTAATAGTAATTCAGTAGAATTACTTGGTCTTAGAGAGTTGTGTTGATGACTTTAATGATTATAATTCTGTACATACATATTTGTTATGGGTGCGAATTATATTTTAATCAACGTACAACTTAATACTGACCAGCAAATTGCAAAAAAAGTAAAAAAAAATGAATTTCGCGCTTTCGCCTTAATCAGCTGTGTTAGTGCGGGGAGCAATAAAGGCTCCTTCAAACAGGCGCGACACACAATCAAATCACGCGCGACACAGATGCACCGCAAGTCGCGCAACGAGCGGTGCCTTTGTGTCGCGCGCGATTCGTATCGCGCGTCGCGCCTGTTTGCAGGAGCCTTAAATGAGTTGACTATATTTAGGGGGTAATGGTTTAATGCCGTTCTTATTTAAAATATTAACTTTCCCGGACAAACAAGAGGACTATCGTCCGTTGCGGAGGAGTCCGTGGAAGCGAGTGTTCATCGGGCAGAGCCGTGTTCACCGCGCCGCGCCTCAGCTTGCCGATGACGCGCTGGTCACGCTGCCTGCGCAAGCGCATGCAGGTCGCGAGTATGGTGTTTTTTTGGGTTCGATTACCAACAGCTGTTTAAGTGTATATAATACTTCGGTACGCGGTCAAAATGTATGGGAACTGCCAATTTTTGTATAAAAACCGATGAAAAATTTCAACGCAAGGGGATTCAGAACCATGTGATGAATCCATGGTAACAAATTCCACGTATATGTTCGTCCCACCCTAGTATATTTCGAGAATTTTTTACGTCAAACTCAGAACAGAACCAAAATAACTTGATTATTTTGTCACCCGTCAAAGAAGTCAGATGTGTTGTGTTTCATGCCTTTGAACAGCTCTATAACAATACCCTTTGGCCTTTAAGGCTTTAAGAGGAAATGCGGGTGGTCGTTTCTCCTTAGAAACGCTCTCGCCTGTTTTCCTTCTGGTTAACCATAAAGCAATGATTTTTTACTATGTTTCCCTACGTTTTCCTTTTTGATGATACATTATTTTTATAACCACTAGAATCCCCAAAAAATTCCCTAGTGTACAAATTTGACAACTGTTAATGAAAAAAGAAAAACATAAGGACACAGTATATATCCTTACTATTCAGTTTAATACATTTTAAATTGGTCCAATATTGGAGGAGGAAATAGGCGAGAGTCAAATCTCGAATTACGACTTATTAGTTAGGATTTTTCAAAAGTCTTTCCGACCGCATTTCCTCTTATAGGTTATATATATCAATCATTATAATTTATGTAGGTATATAAATAACATTCCACCCATAAGCCCACTGAAGTGGTTTTAGCTTCAAATAGATCCCGATTCAAAACATGTCAAAGAACAGGAAGCCTTTGAAATATCTTGTATAAATAGCAGTACATTTGTATTTAATACTTAAATGTCGTATTTGTATCTATTTTACTGTATGAACATCTAATATACTAAGTTGCAGCGTTTGTTTGTATGTATGAACTCGCTAATCTACGAGTTGGATTTGAAAAAATCTTTTTGCATTTGATATCCTAATTCTTTAGGAAGCCTGGCTATTAAGGGGCTTACAGGACACAAAAAACTCAGTTTTAGAAATAATAAAAGTATATGATCGACTACAGTAAACAAAATCAGAAAAATACATTATATTCTTCAGGATATATGCTAGGTAGATAGTGTTTTGAAAACATAATACAACTAAATTGATACGATAGAAAAAAATCATAAAGATACCCACGCTAGGATCAAAAGGAGCTATGAGCAAAAATAAAAGATTGTTTTTAAAAAAGTTTTTTTACCATGAATTTATTTTTTTACTTTGTAGTTATCGCTGGACAGGTTTGTCAGTCTGTTCATTTACTCGCGTTCGTATTCTCAGCAAGTCCTTTCATTTAATAGCCATATTGTAGGAGTGCATTAAAAATAACTAGTCCGCCATCTTGGGTGTTCCACCATGTTGGATTTAGAGTGACGTCATACAGCTAACCATGCATTGTCATCCAAACTAAACGTGTAGGTATTCAACATTTTAGCTCAATCGGTTGACGATATCTGCTTCAAAATTGAGTTGCAAGGGTCAACCTGGGGGCCTTAAAAAGCCACTTTGGCAGAATCATAAAAGGACAACATGGTGAATCCAATTAAGGCGAACACAGTCCGTGTTTTTCTTTTTTTGCTGCACTACGTAGGTATAATCAAAGAGATTGGGGTTGGATTTGGATCGGATTCATTGGTATTTTAGCACAGATTAAAAAAAATTACTGAAAAATTCTTCACCAATGGGATTTGATACGATTAACTTAACAGTTAACTATCCATTATGATTCATAATGTTATCCTTTTATGATTCTGCTAAAGTGGCCTTTTTAGGCCGCCTGAACACACATAGTTACACACATACATACATTGCTAATTAAATAAAAGTCTTTTAGTATTAGTCTAAGTGAAAACGAAGTAATAGCGACGAGGAGTCTTCTAAAAATGTGGCTGTTGTTTTATTAAAGGCATCGTGTATCTTACGACTTCCACGCGAACGAAGTCACGGGCAGAGGCTAGTAAATAATAAAATAAACAAATGTCTACATAGAATATTAAAGACAAGTGAAGGGAGGATTCTTCAAATGTCGTGTCAGTTGCTAGTTCCCACGGGGATTGAACCACGTACGTAACCAAGTATAGTAATTGAAGATAGAGATATAGCTCTGTTCATTAAATCATTGAAATCATGTCTGTATCTACATTACTATTTTATTCATCGTGCTATTTAATCGTCATCTGCCTAGCCTTTTCCCAACTATGTTGGGGTCGGCTTCCAGTTTAACCGGATGCGGCTGAATACCAGTATTTTACATGGAGCGACTGCCTATCTGACCTCCACAACCCAGTAACTGGTTAATACGATACCCCTTGGTAAGACTGGTTGTCAGATTTTTGGGCTTCTGACGACCCGTAACGACATTCAAAGATTTACGAATGACAGCCGGGACCAACAGCTTAACGTGCTTTCCGAGGCTCGGGGTCTTGGTATGTAAAGATGGTCACCCATCCTCATATCAACCGCGGCAAGCGTAGCTTAACCTGATCAATCGACCCGTGCGGCTGTAATAACAGCCACAAGCCTCTCCCATGGTGCTATTTACTAGTGTAGGTAATCCAATCGATTATAGATCTCGAACCTCGGTCTACAGGCGAGATAGTTAAGAATATTTCTGAGAATTGTTTAGTACATCTCGCATAGCAGGATTCAGGATTTCACCATCACTAACTTATAATATTGAGAAAGCAGTAGTGGCCCAGTGGTAACGGTCCCGACTTAGAAGCTATAGGTCGTGGGTTCTGACCTAGGCAGTCGCTTTAGTTAGTGTAATTTATTTCATCACCATTGCTCTAAAAAACGGTAAAGGAAAACATCGTGAGGAAACCGGTATGTCTTAGGACCAACAATTCGAAGACATGTGACATCTACCAACCCGCAGTAGGCCCGCATAGTAGATTACGGCCCATTCCTCTTGCAGGAAGAGGCCTGTGTCCCAGCAATAAGAACGTTAGAGGCCGATTAATATGTTTATGTATATATATCGCGGGTCTCAAACCATAGGGGCGTACACGCAAAAATGCGATTTTTCGTTTTTAATGCCATTGGATTCTACTATATGCAATACATAACCTGTATTTTTCTTCTAATTTAATATTAATTACTTTTTGTACAAATTGCAAAATATTGTTTTCCGTAAGATAGACATTCTATAATTATTTTCAAGCCATAGAGCCGTATATTAGACGTAAGAGCAATATTATTGCTTATTAAGTCAGTTTTGACGTGCCACATAGACGTATGCATGTACGACTTTCAATTTTATTATAAACCAAAGAAAAAGTGTCGGACCATAGAGACGTATGTACATACGGCTGTTTATTTTATTCTAACCTGAAATTTTTGTTTTGAGCCATATAGACGTATGCGCATACGACCGTCAATATCAACACTATCCTGGGGATATTTAGTAATCACTGCAGACGTATGCACATACGTCTACATTTTAGTATATTGCTGTGTCAAGATTTCTTCAATACGCGGACGTATAGTCATGTCAACAACACCCAACACAGTCATTCTGCAGAGAGCTATCATAACGAGCAGATTGTAATTTTATATTTATTTATTTATAAATCATGAAGCGAAGAGACAATATCCTGCATTTAGCACTAGACGGTGATAAAGTGTTTATCAATAATGGTATTTTCGATTATAATAATTTCTTATTTGCTCAAAATAACCTTAATTCAATGTCTGTTTTATGTTGTTTCTCTTTTATAATGATGAATTATTGTTGTTTTAATTGTTGTTGATTGGGCAAGCGCAATCTTGGTGGCAGTTGGTAGAACATTACGCACTCTTCAAAGATGTAGCGGATACAAATTGCTTGCGGCTAACTTCCTGTAGCTGAGCAGTACAGGACAAGTTCTTATCAATGAATATCCCCAAGTTTTTAACTTTTTCGCTGAAAGGAATAATAGAGTTATCAAAAGAAACTTGGGGAAGAGTCGTCCAGTCAATCCTTGAGACCGTCCTAGAACTGCCAAACACTTGTTGTGTTTGGCAGTTCTAGGACGGTCTCAAGCGTCCTGCGTCTTTATGGGGTCAACCATAAGTCCATACCTCTTGCTCCAGTCGCATATACGAGCCAGATCGCGATTAATCAATAAGATAGCCTCGGATAGATTTCCAAGAGGAGCTCGCGCGTAGATTTGTAAATCATCTCCATAAAAGTGGTAGGAAGAAATTAGTTCGTCGCAGATTGAGTTAATAAAAATTGCGAAAAGTAAAGGGGAAAGAACGCCACCCTGTGGTACACCGGCAGAAGTATTACTCCAGGAAGACAGTGTCTCACTGATGCAAATACGTTGTCGGCGACCGAACAGGTAACTACGAAACCAGTCAATCACCGATGGACATACATTAAGAGAGCATAGAATGCCAAGCAAAACATCGAAATCAACGGTATTAAAAGCATTACTGAACTAGTAAAGCTAAGACCCTTAGATTACTGTTTTCTATGGCTGACCTTATATCATCCGTAATATTCAGAAACGCTGTGGTGGTACTATGACCAGGACGGAAGCCAGACTGGAAAGTGTTAAGGAGATTATTTTTGGAGAGGAAAGTGTTTATTTGATCGTGGATTAACCGTTCAAGGACTTTGGATAAAAGGGTAAGACGGATATTGGACGATATTCAGAAAAGGATGACGGATTAGCTTTTTTAGGTAATGGAATTATTTGAGCATTTTTCCATGAATATGGAAAGACGCCACTAGATGCAGAAAAATTGAGGATATGACAAATGACGTGAAGGATTACATCCAGCACAGGGACTAACATATTACGGCTGATACAGTCACTTCCTACTGCATTGGAAGTAATCGATAGTATGCTTTCTTAACATCTCATGCGGAGAATTGACCAAAAACAAATGGAGAATAACTGGGAGTCGGAAGAGATGAAAGATAACGCAGTGTATTAAATTCCATCGTCCTATCAAAATCGGACGAAGCAGTAAAATGATTGTTCATTGTATCAATGTCTAAATCTTTTGGGATTGTCTCTTGTCGGGTTTTACCGACCCCCAATGATCTAAGAAATTTCCAAACTTTGGATGCGTCCCCATTTTGGACAGAAGTATGAATGTGATGGCGATAAGCATTCCTACACACCTTATTGCAATGAGCACGGATTGAAACATATCTTTCCCTGTTAGCGTCATTAGGCCTACGCTTAAACTTAGACTTCGCCGTCACTTTTTTGTGCATTCGTCGCTTTATTGCTTTAATGTCATCTATGAGCCACGGCGCTAGCAAATGTCTAACCTTAACAGCTCGAACAGGTGCGTGATGATCATAAAGCTCTATAAGTTTAGCCGTAAAAATGTTAACTTGCTCATCGACAGATGTAGACACAAATAAAGCAGACCAATATATATTGTTGGTATCCTTGCAAAGATCGTCAATATTCATTCCGCCGAAATTGCGTTGCATAAGAATCTTTGCCGCCTTAGGCGGGCGAATTTTATAAGAGAGATAGATCAGGTCATGATAGGAAAAGGCATCGGCTGAGCATTGGCCATGCTCAGCGACGCGATCAGGAGAGGAAACAAGAATCAAGACAAGAAGCGAAGGAGTAGAGTTAGGAATATGGTGGGTGGCACTCAGTGGAAGAATAGAAAGATTACTGGAAGCCGAAATATTAGTCAGAGATGAAGAGCGATGGTCTTTTTTCAGAAGACAAGTATTAAAGTCACCCATGATTATCCTATGCCTGTAAGAAGGGATCAACATTTTTAATAGATTTTCAAAAGATGAAAAGAAATTAACACGTAAAGATGGACAGTAATAGAGGCCAAGAAGTAGTTTTGAATGGTGTAGTTCAACTTCAAGAAACAGATGTTCACCAGCACCTACTTAAATTAAAATGGATGTGTCTGCGCAGACACATTGACAACTTAAGTTTCAACTACTTATGTTCATAAGAGTTTTATTATTAAGAAATTTTAATTTTTAGACGTTTTTTTATAAGATTTCAGTTACACTTGGTTTCTTTATAATGTGCCTTGATCTCAATTTCAAATATTTGTGATTTTAAGTAATTTAAAATAATAATTATCAGATTTATGAATAAATTTTATATTTATTATTATTTTTATCTTCACACAAACATTGTGTAATTTCTATCATTTGTTTTTTTTCTAGATTGTAGAACAAAACTGGTTTATACTTCTACTTTGAATTCAAACACCTCTCAATATTAATGACAAGCCAGACAGGCGTATGAATTTTTAAAATCACGTAAATAACGGTAGTTTTGATGGGTTCTCATTCCTGAATTGCAATATTTTAAGTCACCAATTAGGTAAAAATTAATATTTGTATAAATATTAATAATTTAACGAGACGGGTTCTACGTCCATAACATCCATGCATTTTTGGGAGAATTTGACGGAGTTTTACCGTATAGTCGTCATGCCAAATAGACGTATCAACCAAAAACTAGTATTATAGCGGTAGTACCTTATAATCAAGCATCCCATAATAATCGTAGTGTAAATATATAGCTACATGCAAAAACACAATAAGCTAGGTCAATCACAAGAGAAGTTATTAAGTTTTTTGTCTCTCCTGAAAAGTAGGTGTTTGGTGGATACGCCCCTATGGTTTGAGACCCGCGATATATTGAATAATGTTAAGTGCTTTAGTGTTATTAAGAATTTCTTTTCGCACCTAAAATATCATAATTAACACTTCTCACCGAGATTCTATATCATAAACTTGAGTATCATCACGGGAATTTAGCCCCTAAAAGCTCAAACTTTCTTGTACCGTAATGTAGCCACAACCCCCCTTGCTTACCTTCATCAGTACATAGCGCAATACGTACGCAGATACCGCAAATTAATTAATGATTTAATCCTCTTAAAACTACGCTTTGAGCTCAAGTTGGGAAAGGCAGCGAGCAATTGAGGTAGGCTGGTTGCTAAATTGGTAGATAGATGGCGCTGTAAGCAATAGTACGATTTTTTGTAGTATAGACGACAGACTACAATCTGTCAAATTTATTTAATAGATTTTCAACTTTATCATTAAAGCATAAGGTTCAAAGTTGATTGGGAAAATTTGACAGTTCCGGGTAGCTTGATTTGCTGGCGTCTGTACATTGCTAATTTGCTAACCTAACAATGCCTGTAACTTTCCCACTGCTGGGACACAAGCCTC
Source organism: Luperina nickerlii (assembly GCA_963855955.1). Classification (NCBI taxonomy): domain Eukaryota; kingdom Metazoa; phylum Arthropoda; class Insecta; order Lepidoptera; family Noctuidae; genus Luperina; species Luperina nickerlii. The sequence goes on along the minus strand of OY979664.1, from coordinate 23,191,603 downwards.
CTCTCTGCTAGAGCCAATTAACAAGTCCCTGATATATTGAAATAAGTCTTTCAATCAAATACAAAAATACCTAAGGTAGTCCTTTCTCAAATATGGTATTTCCTAACAGAATTTCGTTTTTATTTAAGGGAAATGGCCCCTAGTTTAGTAAAGCTTTTAGTTAGATTCATCCAGCAGACACAAACCCTGCATAGAGACGATTCAAGTCAATCTTCGATCAAGTTTAGATCGAGCTTTAAAACTAAAAAAATCTAACCTAAAAAAGTAAATCAAGAAAAATATTTGTGAAAATCCTTTGAATCGAACCATACACTAATGTTGTGCATGCCATTATAGTCTTAAAGTATACTTAATCGTGTCGTCAACACGTATCTGCATACATTATAAGTAATCTCTGTTGTTTAAACGCAAAAGCTTTACTTAATATTATTTACGCTCAGTTTGCATTGGATGATGAACAGAATACTAAATAGCATTGACATTAGTTGACTGGCATAGTTGTATAAATTTCTCTCTTGACTGCCCCGTTGGTCTCATAGTTGCAAGCGTGAATGCTAAGCGTGGGGTCCTGGGTTCGGTTCCCGGATCGGGCTAAGTGTAATTGGCTTTTTCCCATTGGGAATTTCTTAGTAACAGTCCAGAGTTTGGGAGTTGGCGGTGTGATAACTCCGTGCATCAGAAGTCAAAAAGTCAAACCATTTATTTCGCATAGGCACATAAAAGACACACTGTTGGAGTTTCAGTTCAAAGTTTAATTAACTCTAGCCAAGCTTATAGACAAACTAGCAGTGCCCCACGGTTTTACCCGCGTAAATTTAGATCCCGTGGTAATATCGAGATAAAAAGAATCCTATGTGTTAATCCAGGAAATGGTCTATCAATGTGCCAATTTTCATCCAAATCTGTTCAACGGTTTACGCGTGATTGAGTAACAAACATCCGAACATCTTCACAAACTTTCACATTTATAATATTAGTATTATATAAATTACAGACATAAATATAGAAACTGTACAAAGGTCTGAATTCTGTCTCTAATAATATATATCATTGTTTGGATCTCGGTGGTCCTCACAATACATCATCACCATTTCAGCCGAAAGACGTCCACTGCTGGACATAGGCCTCCCCCAAGCACCTCCACTTCGACCAGTTCTGTGCTACTCACATCCAATGGGTTCCTGCGACCACCTTGTAGTAGGCCTTCCAACGCTACGTCTTCCGGTAGGCGATCGCCACTCCAGAACCTTTCGGCCCCATCGGCCATCTGTTCTGCGAGCAATGTGCCCTGCCCACTGCCACTTAAGTTTGGCAATTCTTCAGGCTATGTCGGTTACCTTGGTTTTCCTGCGGATCTCCTCATTCCTGATTTGATCACGCAGGGAAACATCACAGTACGTGCAAACATAGTTAATGACTTTTATTTTTCCGTAGTTGGGTTACAGTTTATTAAACTTAATTTCTTATTTTATACTTTTCCGTTTTAAGGCTTGATAAAGGTTACGGAAACGTAACTAAAACAACGTCATTTATTGGCTAATAGCATGTAAACAGTAAACTTCCTTTTGGTTTTGCCGTAGTCGGGTAAAAATTCTAAATCAACCGCAAAACCTTAATTTCCTTCTAAAACATTGGAACATCTATAAAGAGAAATAAAACGAAAAGCTTTTGATATCAAAGAGATCATCAGGAACAAAGTTTGCTGTGTCAATGAAATCAGTTGCCGAGCTGAACGCAAAGTAATTACTACCACGACGGAATCAAAGTTTATAATAAAAATATAGGAAATAATTTGTTGCGCGCTCGAGGTGCTAACTGAACCATAGAGTTTGGAATGGTTTTGTCATGTAGACAGAACATTTTAAGACATTAAGTTCTCAGTTCGTAAAGACTCCTGCTTCTATAAAGGTGTGAGGAACAGGGTGTAAAGTTCACTCAACCTCCATAGAAAAGGGAGGATCCTCCGGATCCTCCGGATCCTCCGGTGTTGTGTCTAGCGGGCCAACTGCCCGATGATTCATGTCGGGCCGTTGTATCTATGCTAGTTGCGCGGTAAACTCTGCTTGCGAGATGCAGGATTTTGCGTGACGTCAGTATGACGCGCATGTGGCGTTGTAGACACCGCTACACCTAAATTCAAACCCACTACATACAAGTCATAAATCGGGGCCGTTTTTACTCTTACGAAGCATTTACGCAGCACGTGTACCTTGGAGCTGGATAAAAATATGTAGTTAAATGACGAAAATTATCTAGTCCTGAATAACAGTTAGAGCGCGTTCCCACTATGTCGTGCTGATTAATTTATGGTTGGACAACTGTCGTCTCTAGCTATTTCAATTATATCGACTGTTTGTCGCCACTGTTTCGTCGAAATATTTTATCGTTGAACGACTGTCGTATCTAGCTCTTCTATCTCTGTTCGTGACGTCATTTTTCACGGCAGTCGCCTTATCGTTTGCACATTAGTCGCCGCAGCTTTAGTTAGTCGCCTCTACGTTCTTTTGAAGATCAGTAGTGGTACGAACGTGTGCACATATGTGTGATACGTATGTGTGTGATACGTGGCTACGATAGATAGTTGCAATAATGACACATGATTTGTCGTCACCATAAATCGTAACGTTTTTGATCGTTTTACGACTGTCGTGCCAGCCGAAACCATTGGACTTGACAGTCTATCGTCACTGCAAAAACAAGTCATGGACGACAGCTAATTGTGTAGTCCTATATGTGAAAACCTCCATTTAAATACACAAACCACGACGCTTTAAACGACACGATAATCAATCGTTACGACATAGTGGGAATGGGGCCTCAGAGAAACAATTTAAATTGCCAGTCAATTACCTTAACAATAATTATCCCCCAAACTTTACACATCAGTTAAAACAATAATTTAAAGGCTTCTAAAACTGTGTGGGTCTTCACAAGAAGTAGGTATTGGAAGCGAAGCAGACAGATGCGGTAATTGATCGATGAGCTCAGACGGTGGAACTGTGAGCGGATTCTGTGCTGATAGTAATAGTCTTACGGTCTTAATTATATGTAGATAAGTCCTCTAATCAATGTCGCTTTGTTCCTAGTAATAAATCTAAAGCCATTAGGAATGTTTTCTTTAATTTCTATATATTTCTATGAGGCTGTGATTTTAAATAATTATAAATATATTTCTATTTGATAATATAGGTATTAGTAATTTTCTCTAGTATATCGAAAATATAATTACAAAGCTGTTCATTGAAAAATGTGTAGTATTTTCGTGTTTTCAGGGCGAGCGAAGCGAGCCCTGCTATATCCCACAACTTGAGCATTTTGTGGTACACTTTACGGAAAAACTATTACGCCTATTGATTTGTGCTTTAACATAATAATTTCTATTTATATGTAGATGTGTTATCAGTAAAAAAAATAATAATTTAAATTACATAAAAATATAAAAAAAAACTGCCTTAAAGATTATTACCACGCAGAAAAACGACGCGAGCCCTCACAAAGCTCTGCTTTTAGCTAGTAATTAAACGTAGGTATAAGGGTTACCGCATACTTCGATACCCACAAACAATAACATAATATTCGGCCTGTAATGTTCTCACAGCTGGGACACAGGCCTCTTCTCTGTAAGAGGGAGTGGGCCGTAATTCGACACGCGGGCCCAGTGTGGGTGGGATATTTCATATGTCTTTGATTTTTTGGTTCTAGGATATGCCGGTTTCTTCAAGACGTGTTCAGCGTTTTGAGAGAAGTGGTGATGAAACTATTTACACAAAGTAACGTACCGAACTGTGTGGTGCCGAACTTAAAGAATAGCACCACGCCATACTTCTCGTGGGTGTCGTAAAAGAACGGCTAAGGGTCGTACCGGAGGATGGGCAGCAGCGTTCTCTATGCATTCCACCACCCTGCCATACTGCGATCGCCAACCCGCCTGTCAAGCGTGGCGATTATGGCACTGCCCCCCCCCCCCTTTGGGGCAGGCCTATGTCCAGCAGTGGACGTCTTTCGACTGAAATGATGATGATGAACGTAATGCTTGACATAACAACAACAACTCAACTACAACTCTTTAGCCGCGGCCGTTACCACGTTACTGCTCTCCACAAAGAATATTTAAATATAATTCCATAAAATAATATCAAAACTACTCGTGTTTCTGGAACTCTCTACCTGCGTTTGTGTTTCCGAGTGCATACAACCCGAATCTCTTCAAAGTAAGAGTGAACAGGCTTCTTCTGGGTGAGCTCACTCCATCGTAGACTTTGTCTCTGTCATCTCTGACCTAGACTAGAGTCAAGAGCAAGCCCATTTCAAATAAAAAAAAAAAAAAAAAAGTTTCAGCTATTTCAAATATTCCGCTATAAATAAATCCATTTCAATGTACAGACGCCAGCACATCAACCTACTACAATCTGTCAAATTTCTTTAATAGATTTCCAACTTTATCGCTAAAGCATAAGGTTCAAAGTTGATTGGGAACATTTGACAGTTTCGGGTAGCTTGATGTGCTGGCGTCTGTACACAAGTTGTTTGGCCAGCAGAATAATTGCGTTACAAACTATCAGTAGCAATGGGTTTCATTTTGACAGTTCAACAGCATTCATTGCGTTATGTGCGTTGTTGTGCAGACATATTTTCGAACATATGGAGCAATGGATTAGAAATATGCTTCAAAATTATTCAAATTAAGAATGTGTTAAGCTATTAGGGTGCAGATTACCAGAAGGGCAATTCTCGTAATTTTAAGAACATTCACAGTCTGTTCTCAGTCTCAATTTGTCAAAAAAACCTCGGAATTTCCCTACATTTTGACAAGTTTTTGACATTTGTTTGTCGCCGAAATGAGACTGTGACTAGATTTTGAACGGTTTAAGTTACGTGACTTGGCCTTCTGGTGTAGTTGTTCTATATGCTGACATCTTTGACTTCAATACCTTTACTTCATTCCCAACATTAGTACCCTAGATTATAATCATACTAGCTTCTGCCCGCGACTTCGTCCGCGTGAAATTCTTGTTCCCCCGACCCACTCCGTCGCATCTCATCGCCTGCCCGCGCTATTACTTCGTTTTTCCTTAGCGTTCTTACTGACTTTTTTTTCTTTTTGTTTGGCTCCTAAGGGTCATAGCGTAATGTTGAATAGCCTAAAGCCTTCCTCAAGAATTGAGCTATCAAATACAAAAAGAATTTTTCAAATCCGCAGGGTAGTTCCAGAGATTAGCGCGTTCAACCAAACAAACAAACAAACTCTTCAGCTTTATAATATTAAAGTATAGATTTATTTGAAATCTCTCAAATACAATCTCATCAGAGTCAGACTCCGAGATTTCTCCGAGTGCATTTCTTAGCAACAAGATGTATTGAAGCCGGGTGCAGATTAAAAATTATTTCTTTTATTTCTCTGAGCTGTTTATTTCTTGTCCGCGTCTCCTCTTTGGTTTTCATCCAAGTTGACAGCAGATTACTGTGGCAAGTGTTGTGAGAAATTGTGGGGAGATTGTAATAGATATTTTTAATGGAGTTCCCATTTTTACTGAAGAATAAAATATACTGTAAACGGTTATCAGGTCCTTCATCGACCGCCCCTAAGACGACCCACTGACCATCGAAGGTTTTTCCAACGAAGTTGTATATTAGCAATGACTTTGAATACGAAACTAAGAGAAAGCTGTCATAATGTGTACCTTACACATGGTAGTTTTCTATTAAGTATACAAGTTTTATTTTACAACTAGCTGCGCCCCGTGGTTTTACCCGCGTAAATGTCCATCCCGTAGGAATATCGGGATAAAAATTAGCCTATATGTTAATCCAGGGTGTCAGCTATCTCCATGCAAAATTTTATCAAAATTGGTACAGCCGTTTGAACATGAAGAAGTAACAAACATATAAACACACGCGCAATCACAAACTTTCGCCTTTATAATATTAGTGTGATATAAACTCACGCTTTGTTTCCATGAGGGTAAGCAGAAATTACAGAACTCCACCTGCTACGATCACTATATACTCCTTTCTTTCTTTTGTTTTCCTTTGTGTTTTTACATTGCACGTAATCCACACCTACTTACCCAACCCACCAACCAATTTATTTAGCTACTGAGAGGAAACGGAGGCAATAAACGCTATGATAGAAATAAAAATTATTAATTGTTACACTTAATATAGGTACCTTTCGTAAGTACATCACGGCAAAATGTAAATACCACATCAATTCAGACACGTTAACGTAGACACCCTAGTTGATTTCAGCCAAGTTAAACTAGACAAAAATATCACAATATTCAAAGGAACGAACTCGACAGCTAAAGAAAATATCAAAGCTGACAATACCAAAGTTATTGAAGCGCGTGTAAGAATGAATGAACGACAAACTTGCACAGATGCAATCGGCTGTCTGCAACGCTATTTAAACTTAGAGTTTTGTTGTGGATTCTGCAAGTTCTGATGTTTGTTCGATAGTTGAGCCGAAGTGTGAAATAGTTTGAGAGCGAGTTTTGATGGACGCGATGATCCGATGAGTTTAAGATTGAAAGGGTGTACTGATGCGAGTTTTGGAATTTGTTTTGTGATATCTAGGTTTTGGTGGGACTAAGTTAAAAGTTTAATACTGTATTTTGTAGTACATTCTTCACGAAGACCAGTTTATTACGTGCATGCTTGCCTGAGTGCATTTAAATTACGTCGCCACCAGCCAAGCACTTTACTTTGTGTAAATTATTTCATCACCACTGCTCTCAAAATGATAAAGAAAACGTCGTGAAGGAACCGGCATGTCTCATAACCAAAAATTTGAAGACATGTGACATCTCCCGACCCGCACTGGGCCTGCGTGGTGGGTGAGGGTCCGCTCCCTCTCATTGAGAGGAGGCCTGTGTTCCAGCAGTGGGACCATTATATGCTAATTTTTTTTAAATATGAAATAAATATTTTGTTATTCTACTGTTTTAAATTCACATAAACTTAAAATGCTTTTTGACATTTTAACTTATTAATAGATCAATGACACTACGAGAAGAAGAGATATCAAGGGGCCTGAATAGGCCACTTTGGCAGAATCATAAAAGGATAATATTATGAATCACAATGGATAGTTAACTGTTAAGTTAATCGTACCAAATCCCATTGGTGAAGGATTTTTCAGTTATTTTTTTTGTCTGTGCTGTAATACTAATCAATCCAATCCAAATCCAGTCACAATCTCTTTGATTACACATACGTAGTGCAGCGAAAAAAACCACGGACTGTCTTCGCCATATTATGATTCATAATGTTATCCTTTTATGATTCTGCCAAAGTGGCCTTTTCAGGCCCCCAACATAACAACCATTACCCCCCCCTTGCCCCCCCCCCCCCATTGCCTTTTAACATTTGCAGCATCTGCAAAGCCGACAAATGCACGTACACAAATCATAATTGCCAAATTTCCCGTACATCCTGCAACGACAAGCGATAAATTTCGTACCATATACAAAGTTGATACGACAGAGGGGCTTTTCTTTAAACTGCCTATACTAGATACCATTTTCAAGCTCTGTACCAAAAATCAATTAAATAGGAGCAGTAGTTTAGTCACAAATGATTTTTGAAGTTTTTGCTACGTTTGAACACGATGTATATTTCCTAACAGCTGATTATCTCATACGCATAGGTCATGCACCTTAAAACGATAATCTGAGTATAAGATACATTGTTGCCGCACAAGTACAACCAAATATTTCACGAAGCAATAAATACACACACACTTGCACTTTCACTATGAGAGTGACAATCATAGCAAAACCCCCGCGCCTTTTTCCCGCGCGTAAAAGGAATAGAAATAGGTCAGTATGTTGCTATTGCATTCTAGATCCTTGGGAATTTGCTAAAAAACTTTCTTTCAGTGGACAGTGCGCAAGCGTCATCCATCCGGGACGTACGTTACGTAATACGGGAGCCCCCCGCCGCCGCGCCTTTATGTTTTGTCGAACTCGCTGACAATAATTGTGATTTTGTTTTGTTATTGTGATAGACACTAAATAAGTTTAACTTGGGAATATTATTATTTAGTGTTAGTGTTTTTTTGTGTTTGACTGTTTTTATTGTGATAGGATACGTAATTAAACGTTGGTTGTGTGTGTGTGTAATCATTAAAGTGTTCAGCAATGCCTCGTGTAACTTACACGGCGTCAGAATACACTTACATGATTTTAATTTACGGTGAATGCCGTGGAAACGCAGATTTAGCTCTGCGAACATACCGAGAAAGGTATGGTGACCGGCGCAATAGCCCTAGGAACGCCGCGCGCCGGCACCATACAATTGGCAGTACAAAGATTACGGGAATTAAAGTGCTTAGCGACGGACAGTGATTTAATAAATAACAATATTCTCCGTCGGTATAATTTGTGCATTAATATGAATCGAGGACACATCGAGAATTTAAAAATTTTGTGTTTTTGTGTGTGCGCGTACTTAACAACCAGCCGGGCGCGGACGGCGCGAGCGGTCTAAACCGCCCGCCCCCCGCGCCCCCGCCAAGAGAGATAACACACACGCACACGCGCTCCTGCGCGACTTTGTTACCTAGGCATCTAACTAAGGTCAGTCAAATTTATTTATAAAGGGTGGTTGCGTTTCACTCTGACTTTAAGCTATTTAGTTTGTTTGAAAAAAAAAAAATCTCATTTTTGGCGCTTTCTATTTTTGTACTGTATCGAATTAATACTATACACGTATAGTATACGTAGTGTAATTTAATGCCCCTCTGTCATATCAACTCTGTAGGCTTACCAACCGAAATGCGGAAGTTAGAAGCATAAGGAAACTAGTGTCCCTTATCGCGGGCACATAAATAAGAATTTTAGCGGCCAATGTGATGCACGAATATCCTTTGTACTATCACATAAGCAGGGATTTATCGCGTTCAGCTTGATCACGATTTACTGATGTGTTTAAGATGAGAGCTAAAGCGGGTTTTGGGGCTATTCGAGTTAAATGCTTAGGTAAATTGAAGAAGAGCGGGGCTGTTAAACTCTGCGCTGGAGATCCTCTCTTTATTTTGGTAGTTTTAATGTCAGATAAACTTAAAAGTTTTAATATTTTTGTTTTTGTATTGTATTTTTGGGGTATTCCTCTAAACGCACCAACTTTGAAAAGCACCAAATGAAACGACTCTCGACGATGTAATTTATTACGAATCCTTCATGCTCTTCTCTATGTTTCATCGTTGATGCATTTCGAAGAATAATATTATATATTCTGTTTATTTTTTTAGGTGCTTTTCGAGGAATACTCCATTTTTACAATCATCTGATTCTGATGATTTTAATTCGAGGAATAACTTTGAAATTTTGACAGTTATTTCATATATGATGAATGATTGAATAAAGTTATCAGATGATTAAAATTCTACCCTTAATGTTATTTTGTTGCTGTTTGTATTTCCTGAACGTATGCAAAATAAAATATGTTACTTTTTTCTTTCTTCATTTTGATGGCAATCAGTCATTGAGCACGAAGACTATAATGATTACTTACTGTTTTTTTTTTGTTTTAAATATTTCCCAGACAGCTGGTGTATAAATAAAACAAACTATATTGCGATATAATCAAAACTATTTATGATTTCTGAATAATTATAATGATTATAACAGTAATTGTTCTGTGTTATTGTTATGTATGAGATTTATATAATTTAGGATAGGTAGTATGTTATAGAAGTTCCTTATTAGGTTAATTTAATATTGTAAGTATATAAATACCACACCATCGCATTAGGTTAATCCTGTTATGATGGTTGTAAAGGTAATTATAAATAAATAAATAAATTATTTAATTATTATTTATTAACTCTGGTGATCATTCTAGGTGCAAATAGGCTAGCATGCTTTGCTGGTAGATGATATTGTAAGGGCTAATTTTGCAACGGACAGATAATTATTTTTATTCGTTAGTTAAATTGACGTCTGACAGATTTTATATCGATGAACTGTCAAAAATTGAAAATTATTCCTCCGATAAAATTATCTAGCGTTGGAAAAATCAGCCCTTAGCTTTATAATATTTAGTCAATGATGGAAGATAATAATTATTTCTTATATCGGTGTCATATAAATATGAATATTTATATAACATTTTTTTTGTACGTATATATGCAATTATACGACACATCTGTTCCATTTTGAGTAGCTATTCAGCGGTCGAACAGAAAGGATTAAATCCAATTATTTCTACGCAATCTGTGTTTTACGCGACTAAACCTACACTGTTCCGTCATTACTCACAAACTCTCATTAACTATTCGCACGTCGAGTGTACACCATGTGTACCGATAACAATAAAATTTCTATTGTGTCTGCTAATTGGACGCGCGACGAGTTAATCAATCATCATCAATCAATTCATAACGTTGGCTTTAGTCAAGTGTGCTTCTGTGATGTATAATGTAAGCCAGTGGCTTCTCACTAACTACTTGTAAACAGCCTTGGCGATCTTATTTATTTGTTTCTTCTTTTTACTCTGTTGCCTCCTTGTCACCAACCATCTTCTATACCTTACCATATTTGCGTAACCTTTTTCAAACTATATTGGGGTCAGATTCCAGTCTAACTGTATACGGCTGAATACCAGTTCATTGAGCGATTGCCTGTCTGACCTCGACAACCCAGTTACTGGGTAATACGAAAGAAAGAAAGAAAGAAAGAAAATACGTTTATTTGCGGCAAACATGACGCATAAAAATAAAAACACAATCGAAAAGCAAAAATAACAATTTGGGAGAAAGTATGCGTCACATCTACGCAAAACGGCCAACGCTCAGCATAATGCTAAGACCCTATACGAGACAGAGCCCCAGCGCTGGTTTTCAGCGACAGCCGGTGATTGACGTGATGACGTCAGCCAGTGCAGTATACGATTAGATACAAATAAAATCAACAAACAAAATAAGAAATAAAAATATGTATACATTACAAAAAGTGGACATGAAATATAACAAATGGTAACATTCCGGGCAACGACTCGCGCCGCCGGTTATTAATATAATCTGTGCGCGAGCGCAACTGTCACAAATTCGCAAGGCGATTTATCGTTTTGACTTACTGCTGAAACGTACTATTTAGCAATTAATATGGTGCATTATATTATAATTAAATGTTATGATACGATAAGATATGAAAATACATGATCCAATACGAATAGATTTGGGTGATTGTGTAGGTACCTAAGGTTTTTGTAAAACGTTGTTTGTCAAGTTAGTGTTATAGTTTTATAAGGTGCAAATGATGAAGTGATAAACTTAGCGACTCAAAAGAGAACCAAAGTCTACAGTCCAGGGAAAAAAAAATGGTAAGTGCATCGTGATTATAATATAATGAATAAAATAATAAGTTAAATATGTTAGATACATAAATTAGGATATGTTTATATATACAATATTCTTTTTTCCCTTTATTCACCTCCGACACCTCTTGGTAGTGCTGGTCGTCAGACTTTCGGGCTAGTGACAGCCGGGCCCAACGGCTCAACGTGCATTCCGAGCCACGGAGGGATCTCAGTATGTAAAGATGGTCACCCGTCCAAGGACTGACCGCGGAAACCGTAGCATTACCTGATCGATTGACGCGGGTGGCTGGTATTACTTAGCCACGAGCCCCCCGAGTAACATCTATACCGTACCATAAAGCTTTATTTTTTACGTATCATGTTGTTAATTATTCCTTCGAGCCATTTAGTCAAATAGACTGATACATTATTTTCTCCCGTCCTTTGTCCACTCATGCCTTGCACCACGTAATAACAGAAAAAAAGCTTGGCAAGGAAAAACGTAATAATGTTTTTATACTCGTTTCTTATGTTGTTGTCCTTGCTAAACGTTTTGATATTTTTATATTCCTTTGTAGCTTTCAGATTCGTTGTTTATGTTACAAACAACGTTTTATTTCACATGTACTTTAATAAATTTTGTTTTGTTGTAGTCATTGTGTTCCGCATGGCTGACGCACGTTGGAAGTCTGTCAACTACCTTCAAACCCAAGTGGGAAGATGTAACCACAACCTCGTAAAGTGGGGCTACCTCGAGGGAATGCTATCAGGCTGTGGATGTGAAGGTTTGGAGTAAACCACCACCTCACCTCCTATCTTGCCCTCTGTGCCCGAAAAAATGCAGCCAAACTGACCTCTGCGCTGCCACCGTTGACGCTGTGGATGTAGCGAAGTTTTCGCCCATCAAAATTTAATAAACAGTCGTATCATTGCCACGACATAGAAGAAGACGCATATTTGAGCGGGCCGCTATGCAAGAATTTTCCTACAAAACTTTCGTACATTTTGTATGGACCATCGCACACTACATGCGGCCGCGCATTTTTGTATTTTGAAATGCGATGCGCTGCGTCCCAATGCATCTGTATTGTGCACTTGCCTTATTCTGTAGTCCTGAAAAGGTCTACACTTGAAAGTCTTTTCTCCGCTAGTTATAGTTTCAAAAATCTAAGGGATAGCTTCTAAAGAATTAATTTCAAGCGTATGAGCAAAATTATTCTACTCACATCATCATCATCTGCCTAGCGTTTTGCCAACTATATTGGGGTCGGCTTCCAGTCTGATCGGACGCAGCTGAATACCAGTATTTTACATGGAGCGACTGCCTATCTGTCCTCCACAACCCAGTTACTGGGTATACTACGATATCCCTTGGTAAGACTGGTTGTCAGATTTTCGGGCTTCTGAGGACCCATAACGACGGTCAAAGATCCACGAATGACAGCCGGGGCTAACGGCTTAACGTGATTTCCGAGGCACGTAGGGGGCTTGTATGTAAAGATGGCCACCCATTCACGGACTAACCGCGGCATGCGTAGCTTAACCTGATCGATCAACGGCTGTTATTACTTAACCAAAAGCCTTTTATAACAAATACAAAGTAGCCTATTATAAAACAAATCAATTAATATTGTATGGCGTGACCCCTATTTTTATCGACTCCCCGCACCTCCTAAAAGTCCGTTCTATGCCGCCCTAGTCATATCATTAGTTACGGTACAACACTAGTAAGCATGTGGTCCCGCGCCGCCATGGTGATCAGCACCCGCTCCGCAAACGTGGACTCCTGCGCATGACGAGCCGCCATTTTATAAGTCCCTTATTGTTCTTCATGTTAGTTTATTACAATATAATTATATCTAGCTGCGCCCGCGGTTTCACTCGCATAAGTGTAGATCCCGTGGGAATATTGGGATAAAAAGTAGCCTATATGTTAATCCAAGGTGTCAGAAACCTCCATACAACATTTTACCAAAATTGGTCGAGCCGTTTAAGCGTGAAGAAGTAACAAACATTTAAATACATACACACAAACTTTCGCCTTTATTATATTAGTAGTAGTATTATATTAGATTTTCTTCGTGTCATAATACCCCGACAATAGGGATGTTGCCTGGGTAAAAATAAATCGATTCGATTTAGTCCCTCAGTAAGATTATTAAAAAATATTGAACACGTATTTTTTGTTTTATCAATTAGATAAAAAATTACAAAGATATATCACATCAAAGTTCAGGAGTGGGGGGCTTTGACGTAATAACATGCTAAAATTTGTAGCACGGCGTGACGTCATACGAAATTTCCAAGCGCTGTATCTTCGTAATTTTTTGTTTGCCAGACAAAAGAAAAAATACGTATACAATATTTTTTAGTAATCTAACTGATGGACTAAATATATTTTCTTAGTCAACTACCCTATTGTTCTTATAAACAAGTTGAACATCGAAATCAACATAGCAATAAAATAAAAAACAGTAAACTTACAAATTAGCTATTGAATAAAACCGGTGGAAAACTGCACTTTTAAACCTGTCTAATTAGACAGAGAGACTTGTTAACTAGGGTTAAGACCATCGTTAGCGTTTTCAACGTTAAACAAGATGTATTTTTACCTGCGTTTTAACGTTAAATCATCTTTGTTACCGGGGTAATTTTATTGCAGTTGCATGAAGTGTTTGAGATAAGAATTAAAGCAAAAAAGACTAAGCGTAACGGTTAAATTTAAATTATCTGCCTTGGTTTTATGCTATTTTGTCAGTTTAGTCGTTTCACAACTTTGTTTGGATCGTCTTTTATTTGGACCAAATTCTTTATCAATATTTTGTACTTTGTATTGCCACCAACATATTAAGTTTTGTATAAAAAGTGTTAATTTTGTTTTTTCTATGACTTTCGTCACTTCAATTCTACAGACTACCTACTGCTTAAAGTCTGTGAACGTAGACTGCACAATTTTTTAACAACCTAAAATTGAACGATGACTTTAGAGCCCATTCATAATTATAGCATAACCCAAAGGGGTTGAAACCAGCAGTGGTTTCTTCCACCCATTGCTGGTTTCAACCCTTTTGGGTTGTTGGCATTGATGATCGAACATGTAATAAAACTATAAATAAAAAAAATATATATATGTCGGAAATACATCATTCGGAACGCCAGCGCCATCTGGTGGCGCTGGACAGAGTCTAGCCTGAGTCCATGGGGGTTAGAAAACAGCGCGACAGAACGAAGTGGAGCTCACTTTGGACTTGGACTTGGCCATTGGACATCGTACGGACAACATGTGCTCAGAAACTCACCCGCGTTCCGTATCTGGTTGTGTGGTGTACCTACAGTGTGTAATTTGCTAGTGTGATTAATTTGTTCGTGAAATTACAATCTGATTTAAACTGCAAACCGTTTTCCTATTGCGCCATAACCAAACATACCCACGTACGCTAAAATACGTACGTTAAAATATGGCTGATAATAACGAGACACACTATACCTTCTCCGTTATACATACATATATATAGACATCCGAATTGAGAGCCTCCTCCTTTTTTGAAGTCAGTTAAAAAGCATCAACTACGGTCCTTTCACAGTTACTTTACCTTTGACAGCAGCAAACCAAAAGCAACCTTATTGTAACGAGAACAAAGATCATCTCGATTTTGACTTTAACGCAAAATCAGAGGTTATGTAACTGTGAACGCACTGTAGATCCTGTTATCCAATCCGCGCCTTTCGTAAATCTAATCTATCACCCCACTATGTTTTTTAGACTGAATGAAATGCCATCAAAACCTTTAAAAAAATTAGTTTTTACCATTAAAATTTTCTCGACCACCAAAGTCAACGACCACAATCTGCAACTATGTATTTCATATTTTTCTTTCATTTCATTCCCCCCCACCTCAGGAAAATAAGACAGCTTTATCCGCAAACTAATTTCACTCCTTCATAACCCATTTTACGAAACCACTAGATGTAACGTAGGTATTCTTGTAGAAATTTAATTAAAGTACCGGAAAACGCGGCCTGAAAAAATAGAGAGATCTTTTTAAAAATCTCTTTTGAATTGAAGTATTGTTGCAAGTGAGATGGCATTACGTTTTTAATTTACTGCGGATTGGATATGGTTTGCAACGAAAGCCTTTTTGGTGTACACGAAGAAGAGGTACAAAATAGAGTGCTTCTCTTTACGCAGTAGTAAAAAGCAACTTACGGATTATGTGAAGAGCATGAACTGCAACATCAACAATCCATTAGGACCATCTCCCAGTATCCTTATATGGAGCATCACTTATACAAACTATTATTATGATTTTCAGTACTAAATTTAATAATTCTGTTCATATTAATTCCACAGAATGTACAGAGTATATTAGTGTGCATGTCGGTAAAAAACAAACACCTAGACTAATCTATGTTTCCCTACAAATGTTTCATTCTAACTCCGCTCCCAAAATGCCTGCAGTTTTTTTTATATAAGGTATTTTGTGTTCCACTGCAGCTGGATATTTCCTTTCAAATCCCCCTGAAGTATTCAATCAATTTACCTAGCCTTTTCCCAACTATGTTGGGTTCGGCTTCCAGTCTAATCGAAAGCAGCTGAATGCTAGTATTTTACAGCGACTGCCCGTCTGACCTTCGCAATCCAGTTACTAGGTAATACGATACCGCTTGGTAAGACTGGTTATCAGGCTTTTGGCCTCCTTACTACCCGTAACGACTGTCAAATATCTACGAATTACCGGGACCAACGATTTAACGTGATTCCCGAAGCACAGAGGGGTAGTAAGCGTAGCTTAAATCAAAAGTATTAACATTCAGTTTTTATAAACAACACAATAAATAACTCTTCCCCATCAATGGACCTTCAGGATCATAATAACAAACAGATCCAACGTTCAACTCCGATATCAACACAGAAATATGAAACACAAATGGCCAAAACCATAATGCAACTTTGAAATTAAATTTTAAGCCAGAAATTCTCGACAGAGTGAAACAGGATAAAGTTTTTAATAGTTCCAACAGAATTACGGATATTAACATTTCGGTGACGCAACATTGCAAGAATGTATTAGCATGTTTAATAAAATATTACATTTTAGTCGGTTCGTTTGGTTTGGGAGTGAAATCGTGGCTGCAAACCTAATAGGCATTCAGAGCTATTCTGTAATAATGTCACTGAGATAACTCGAAATCAGAGTAACTGTCAATAGAGTCAATCCCTAGTATATGGTGAAATTATATCTCACTTTAAACTCACTTCACCTAAGTTTTTGCGGTGAGGTTTTTACAGTATAGACCATTTGGATTTAGCCCCAAGGTAAGGTCGCGGGTTAATCGAAAGAGATACCGTGGCCTCTGGCGCAGGCAACTGAAGGAACACGGGTGGGTTTTAGTCAGTAAAAGCCTGACATGCCCTCCCGCATGTGGTCGCGCGTATTTGATAGTTTCCAAACAAAAAAATAAGAAAAAACGTTAATTGTAAAACCTCGATTCATGAATAGTTATTATTGTATATGTAATTCACGGAGCAGTGGTAGTCCCGACTTACTAGTAGTAGATGGTGAGTTCGTACCCCACGATGGAGGAAGTCCATGAGGATTTCCACCGCGCACCAAAAAAAAGGCAGGCACTTGTGCATTTATTTTCAACACCACTGCTCTCAAAACGGTGGAGGAAAACATCGTGAGGATGTCTTAAGTTCAAAAATTTGTAGACATGACATCTACCAACCCACACTGGGCTCGCGTGGTGGGTTATAGCTCACTCCCTCTCATAAAGAGAAGGACTGTGTCCCCGCAGTGGGAACATTATAGCCTGATAATGATTTACATGCTATGCTTATGCGGTAATTCACACCAGTGTCATCCGTTCTTCCGGAGATTTAGTAACTCCTGTACTTGTGTTAGAAACGTGTCTGAAATCACCAATCCGCAATGAGTAAACCTTGCGCATGCTCGTTCCATCTTTATATGAAAGACAATAATTACACCTTACGTAAAGACCTCTATTAGGTAACTGCAGTTTTTATAGATTTTTTCTATAACACGACAAAACCTGACGGATCCGTAGTTAATTCCCCTAAGGATTAGCCGGAGATTATACTGTGGCATAACTTTCCTGCTCCCATCGGATTAAAAGCGAGATTGCAGGCATGGATAAATTTAGGCCACCCCGCTGTACTCGTGACTATCGCAAAAGTCGGCTTAGAGATTATGTCAAGAGGATAGGCAGCAGCTGAGTTATTGCGAGGAGAATTCTTCGGCATAGTAACAGTATAATGCGATGACCAACGCAATGTATCTATACATATAGATACACATACAAATAAATACAATTCTTTTTTTCTGATGTTGGGAAATCATCAAATGTCCCCTCCCGCTCTGGGTGAAGCGAAAGGGAGAGTCAGACTCTTACTGACTAAAACCTATCCATGTTTCTTCCTTAGCCCTTTATGTTGGTCAGCGGGATTGTCCGAAAGGGTTACCGCTGGCCCGGAACATAAAGGGCTAAGGAAGGAACACGGGTGGGTTTTAGTCAGTAAGAGTCTGACACTCCATTCCACTCCACCCAGAGCGGGAGGGGTCATTTGATGATTTCCCATCCTGAAAAAAAGAAAGCCCTTTATGTTCCGGGGTAGCGATAACCCTTTCGTACAATCCCGCTGGCAGATATCTGATGTTACAAGGAGTAACTTAGGCTATTTTAGAAAGAGAATTACGGTTCCGCGCAAATATATTAAAACCCATAAAATCCATTTTGTTGTCTGACATGCACGTGAACCATATCACTACGCCTAGTTTCCCCATAAGATTGGCTCGGTTACTCACATGCCCGTTATGTTTAAGTCTCATTTAAGTCTCATGTAACAGGAAGCAAGCCTACTGCCATTAACTGGGCACAGATCCAGATTCAGGGCTGCTATTGAGAAGTTCCAGATAGAAAAACCACATAATATTTTTCTCGACCAGCGAATCGAACCCAGAACCTCATGCTCAGCAGTTAGCTCTTGCTCGAACGAGGCAGTCATCTTAACTATGATGCATAACAATCAATTTCTAAGTTATTAATGGGTAAAAAAAATATACTATACGATGGCTCATGGATGAGTAGCAGCATACTCGGCATTCTGCAATACATTTGGTCACCAAACTAAGTGAAAAAGCACAGGTACTATATTATGAAAGAAGGATAGATTATCTACATTTAAGGGGACTACAGGACCTAAACGCAATAAACGCATGTTTTATAATGCCTGAAAGTATATGATCGACTACAGTAAACAAAATCAGAAAAATATATGATATTCTTCAGGATATACTTCTGCTGGTTAGATGGTGTGTTAAAAACAAAATACCTATCTTCAGCAAATAACGCCAGCTAAAATTATTTTTTATCCCGGAAAATCGCGAGCGGCGATCCTAAAGTAGATTTTAATTAAGAATTTGAACATAAAAGAATTTGAAGAGTTGAGATGATGATCTAATTAGTTAATTAATGTAATTTTTCCATAACGCCATTTTTCTTGAGAGTATTTTCCATTTATAAATTAGAACGTAATAAGGGGCTTTTTTTAATATGGGGCTTACAGGACCTAAACACAAAAAACGCAAGTTTTAAAAACAATAAAAGTATATGATCGACTACAGTAAAAACTATAATGATATTCTTCAGGATATATGCTAGGTTGATAGTGTGTTGAAAACATAATACAACTAATTTGATACGATAGAAAAAAATCATGAAGATACCTCTAAAAACTTTCTTTTTACAATAAAAACCATACTAATATAGATACAATCACTCTAATTTTTTGTCAGATTATTCTACAAACAACATACTAAAACACCAGTGTTTTAATTTTTTATTCCAAACAATAGATTTTTTGTAATTAAATAATTGCATCATATTTTGCAATAAATTACCAGCGTTATGTTATCGCGCTTCTCTTTCCTTTCTATGCAGTCCGACAGTGACCACGCTTTAGGTCATGTAAGCCTCTTAATTCGCATGCTTGCGAAAAGTCCAATCCGAGCGATTTTACAAATCAAGAATACTTCACAATATTTTCCTTTAGGTTCTACAACTCAACTGAGAGCAGTGGTGGACCAGTGTAACGGTCTTGATTTACGGGTGGTCCATCGTGGGTTCGAACCCAGACAGACGCTTTTCTTTCTGTAATTAATTTCATCACCACTGTTCTCAAAACGGTGAAGGAAAACATCCCGAGGAAACCTGATGTCCTACAACCATAAATTCGAAGACATGTGACATCTACCAACCCGCACTGGACTCGCGTAGTGGATTACAACCCAGTTCCTCTCGCAGACAGGAGGTCTGTGTCCCAGCAGTGGGAGCATCAGGCTGATTATACTACATTATACTATAGCTCAGAGATATTTAGCCGATTGCATCTGATCTAATTTACATTAAATTTTAAAAATTCATTGGTACTTTTCAAGTTGGAACGTGTAATCCCTAAAAGCGTGTCTGTAAAATTCTTGTCATGACCAACTAAAAACAAAAATGACTACGGAAAAAAGTTGCCTTAACATTTCTACGAAGAAAATACTCTTCCGAACAGGCCACCCTTTTCTTTAAAAACTTTTTAACGCCTCAAACGGAATTACGATGATATTAACATTTCTCTGTCGACATTGTAAAATCATAAAATAGATTTGCATAGTTAAGATTACGATTTGACTGCGGAATTAAACTTCTTACAGAGATATTCATTAGGAGAAATGGAATATGAAATAGCTACAGTTGTACTAAAACGTTCATAATATTATAGTATTGCTTTGACAGAAAAGTTGCGTGAAGTATGGCACATAGTAAGGGCGAATTTCATCAATGATACGGAACGCCATAAATACATCGAAAACGAGTACTAGAGGTGTCAGTGGTGCCGATTCTGTTGTTCACAAACTAAACTGATTTAAATTTCGTACATATTTTTTTCTACTTCATTAAGAAAAGGACAGATGATACATTTTAGTTTAGTCCAGTCAAATTAATCAGCGCTTGACACTACTCCATACAAGACGTGATTTTAAACTTGCCTACTAACATTACGTCAATTTACGTCAGACGCAGATTATTTTGTCCAGTCGATTCTTGAAGCAGTGCAGTGTGGGAGCCGTCACAACATTTTTCGGGAGCCTATTCCTTGCTGTTACAACTTGGTTAGA
Source organism: Luperina nickerlii (assembly GCA_963855955.1). Lineage (NCBI taxonomy): Eukaryota > Metazoa > Arthropoda > Insecta > Lepidoptera > Noctuidae > Luperina > Luperina nickerlii. Next base: position 23,171,114 of record OY979664.1, on the reverse strand, counting down.
CAAGAATTGATTCAAGAGCTTTTTTTTATGTTTTTTCCCATAGCTTTAGGGAATAACCACGCAAATGTGTGTTCGCATTCAGTGTATAAAGATCTTGAAGGCTGGGCACTTCGTAGAGTTTGGTAAGTATTTTGTACGTCTCAATGAGCCTACCCACTTGGTCTGCGCTGTTCCAGTGCGAAAAGGCCAAGGTCTTTGAGCCATTGTTCGTAAGGTAGATTACGCATGGTGCGAACCATCTTGGTTGCCCTTCTTTGTACAGACGCCAGCACATCAAGCTACACGAAACTGTCAAATTTTCCCAATCAACTTTGAACCTCATACTTCAGCGATAAAGTTGAAAATCTATTAAATAAATTTGACAGATTGTAGTAGCTTGATGTGCTGGCGTCTGTACATTATCAAGTAGAATGGTGTCTTTTTTAAAATAAGTTGATTGAATACGATTGTTTAAGTTGATTGAAAAATCAGCCCTTAGTAAAAAGATATAAATATTAATAGTTGATCGCTGACTGTTAACAACAAGCATTCGTTTGACGCACTCGTTTAGTACAAGAGCTATCAAAGAGAGTACTCGCTCAGGGATGCTCGCTGGGCGGGATGAACTCTAGCTGAGAGACTTATGCTTGGTACACACCACGGCGCCGTCACGTACTCGTTGCTCGTTGCTTGCCAACTTGTTTTTAGTTCTTGCTGCTTTTCTCGCTTCGCCTTAATCACCAGCGGAGGGTCAAGTACCTAATTCCAAGATCAAATGGTGCACACACTTATCACATTTTTTTTATTTGTAATGGGTTTGCTCTTGACTCTAGTCTAGGTCAAAAATGACAGAGGCAAAGTCTATTATAATTATTATCTATATTGTAATTTGATAATTATAATAATTTGGTCTTTACTTCATTCATTGCCGCCGCAGTGTCAGGGAAAGGTCACATTCAAAACTTATGTGTTTACGTTTAATTTTCATGCCTAGCGATTCAATGTAATTTTCATCTATGACTTTTCATTAAAGATAAACGAAATTCTAATTTAAAATAGATTACATTCTTGTGAAAGTCAGCTCAATTTCTCAATTATTCAAGAATCAATATCATAAAAACTTGTTACTATGGGTCACCCAATCATGATTTTATTGAACAGATCATAATCTAAACTAATATTATAAAGAGAAAAGTTCAGATTTTTTGAACGGTTTGTTTTTTACGCTTTCACACTAAAACAGCTGAACGGATTTTGATAAAATTTAGCACATTGGTTAGACCATGACCTGGAATATGACATAGAATATATTTTAACTCGATATTCTCACGGGATCGAGACTACGCGTGAAACCATGGGGCACAGCTAGTGTATTATAATATTTTTTCTTTAGGTCATGTAAGCCCTTAAGGGGCTTACATGACCTAAAGCGCGGTCACTGTCGGACTGCATAGAAAAGAAAGAGAAGCACGATGACACAACGCTGTTAATTTATTGCAAAATATGAAGCAATTGTTTAATTACAAAAAGTCTATTGTTTCGACTAAAAAATTAAAACACTAGTATTTTAGTGTGTTGCTTGTCGAATAATCTGACAAAAAATCAGAAGGATTGCATGTATATTAGTATGGTTTTTATTGTAAAAAGAAAGTTTTTAGAGGTATCTTGATGATTTTTTTTTTCTATCATATCAAATAAGTTGTATTATGTTTTCAACACACTATCTATCAAACATATAGCCTGAAGAATATCATATATTTTTCTGATTTTTTTTACTGTAGTCGATCATACACTTTTTTTTCTAAAGCTTGCGTTTTTTGTGTTTAGGTTATGTAAGCCCCTTATTACGTTCTAACTAATAAATGGAAAATACTCTCTAGAAAAATGGTGTTATGGAAAAATTACATTAATTAACTAATTAGATAATCATCTTAACTCTTCAAATTCTTTTATGTTCAAATTCTTAATTAAAATCTACTTTCGGATCGCCGCTCGCGATTTTCCGGGATAAAAATAAATTTTAGCTGGCGTTATTTGCTGAAGATAGGTATTTAGGTATTGCTCGAAGACAAGGTTTTTAAAGCGCATTTTTGTACTCCTTTTCCTTTGGATTTTCCAAATAGCTACGTTTTTTAATATATAGGGACTATAATAGAGCGAATATTATATTTAGAATTAAGTCATTAAGTCATTTATTGATTTGTTAACATAGGTACAAATAAATGGTTGTTATAAAAATAAAATAAAAGTGCGCTATGTTATGCCAGACAGAAGGCGTACAAAATTTATTAGAAAATGTCATAGATATTAAAAATTAAAACATAGTTACATTAATAAATTGATTGTTTATTGCATTGTTTTTTCGGAAAGACGTAAACAAATACGCTAATTATTGCGTCAGATACTTTATATCACAATCTGAATCATTTTGAAAGATATCGCTAATACATACATTGCTTAATATGTTTAAGAAATTTGTCTGTTCATCAACGTCAATAATGCAATGAATATTGTTGTCAAAATGAAACCCTTTGCTACTGTAAGTTGGTAACGCAATTACTCCGAAGGTAAAGAGGCTGTAAATGGTAATGCTGTAACAGAATATTTTTACTGGAGAAAAAAAAAAGACGCAAGCTGAACCTGAGGCGCAGCTCCTATAAAATAAAAGGGGTACTATTTCAAGTCAATACCAGGTTACACACTGAATTGTTGAACCATTATTTATAGACTCGAAAAATACTGTATACACGTCCCTCCAAATGTTTCGAACACGGTCGCCGAACGCGAAAAACAAAAGTTTCGCCGAAACACGAAGCGATATTGTGCCTGCTGACATTTAAGTGCACGTTGTCATGTATGCGTTATGGCGCATAATCTTTTTGGTACACTTTTATTCGGCATTTCGAAGTTTATAGGGAATTTTGTTTGGACAATATTATTTAAGTTTTTAAAGGAGAAAATCTCTTTTCTTCTACCAATACTATGAGAACAATTAGAATGAGCAATAAGATAATGAGGAACAGGGTGTACCGTTCACTCAACCTCCATAGAACAGGGAAGATCCTCCGATCAGACCCGGGTGTTGTGTCTGGCGGGCAACTGCCCTATGATTCATGTCAGCCCGTTGTATATGCTAGTTGCGCGGTAAACTCTGCTTGCGAGATGCAGGATTTAACGTGACGTCAGTATGATGCATAGTTCGCATGTGGCGTTGTAGATACTGCTACACTATTCAAAATCTGTGTGAAAAATTGAATACTCCCATTAATTTAACATGGATTAATAAGTATGCTACCATGCTTCAACAAACAGCAAAACAGATCTTCAAGAGTTTACACACATAACATAACATAACATCACGCCTGTAATACCTGAAGGGTTGGGGTTAGGGGGTTAGGGGTTACTGTAGGTGGAGTCTGGTGTGGACTCAGGGCATTTACTAAGAAAATGTTGATGAAAAAAATCCCAACAACACTTTCCCCGATCTGAGAATTGGGCCCAGGACCTCAGGCTCAGCGGTAACGCTTGCCACCACTAGACAAACGAGGCAGTTCATTTTGAAGAGCATATTCATGATTAATCCAACTAACCTGTATCGTCCTACTGTAGAGCATAGGTGGGAGAGACCTTTTAAACAACTTATGTTATGTAAATTTAATAAGCAATAACTATTTTATGGAACCTTGTGTCATTTAAAACCCATAATCTGCCTAGCCTTTTTCCAAGTATGTTATGTTCGGCTTTCAGTCTTACCGTATGAAGCTAAATACTTATATTTTACATTAAGCGACTGCCTGTCTGACCTTCACAACCCAGTTACTGGGTAACACGATACCCCTTAGTAAGACTGGTTGTCAGACTTTCGGACTTCTGACGAACCTTAATGACTGTCAAAGATACAATGAATGACAGACGGGACCAACGGCTTAACGTGCTTTCCGAGGCACTGAGAAATCTTGGTATGTAAAGAAGATCACCCATCCACGCACCAACCGAGGCAAGCGTAGCTTAACCTGATCCATCGACCCTTGTGACTGTTATTACTTAACCACAAACCCCTCATTCATTTCATTTATAACTTATTAAAATGAAAGCGTAATCAGAAACCAGTCAAAAACTAATCAATTGAGTTAGCTACTCCAAGTTTCCAAGTAAAAACTACACATTAAATTGCATATAATTTTACTAAGAGCTAACTAGACTCAACTTAGTATGATTTTATATTGCAAGAATATTATTTATATCCAAGTTAGCCTCAAGGCTTGTAGCTTGAACCTAGTCAGTACCATACCGGTTTTCTAGGTCGGCTTGTTATAAGCGAAATCTAGATCATCTACTATTTTATGCACTAGGTACTTATTTACTTAATTTGCCGCGGAGAGACTAAGTGCAAATGCATTAAAAGAACGAGCAAAATAAAGTAACGTGTTGGTGTGAGCAAAAATAACCTACCCGTTTCATTCGGTGTTAAAGGTGTAGGTAGTAATTCATGAGGTTGCCGCTTTGTTTTTTGTAAAATCTTAAATGCAATACCACATTGTAGCGGTATCTACAACGCCACATGCGAACAACTGGTCATATTGACGTCACGCAAAATCCTGCATCTCGCAAGCAGAGTTTACCGCGCAATAATTAGCATTCAGACAACCGCCCGACATGAATCATTGGGCAGTTGCCCGCCAGACACAACCCGGATCTGATCGGAGGATCCTCCCTTTTCTATGGAGGTTGAGTGAACTTTACACCCTGTTCCTCATTATCTAATTGCTCATTCTAATTATTCTCTTTATAATAAGATTGCTGTTGGATTGAGGTAAATTAACTGTGAAAGTTTATCTACAATGAAAAACGAGAAAGGACTGCAGTTGAAGCTTTTTATTACATAATTGATCATCAATGCCAGTCTTCCTGGCTGCTGGTTTTAACCCTTTTGGGTTATGCGTCATTTACCTGTGCTTCTTTCAACAAGACGTCCCGAATGAGTCGCAATTGTATACACAATCAATCGTATAAAGCAAATCACAATCATATGAACAACGTCGTCGTCGTCGTTTTGTATTTCATTATAGAGGTATCCTCTATATCATCAACGGATGTCAATACTGTTGAAATCCGTCAATTGTCAACTGATTATGGCAGCAGGATTCAGACATCCTCTCTTCGAGAGACAGTAATCTACCACGCGGGCCCAGTGCGGGTTGTAGATGTCACATGTCTTCGAATTTTTGGTTCTAGGACATGTCGGTTTCCTCACGATGTTTTCCTTTAACGTTTTGAGAGCAGTGGTGTCGAAATTATTTACATAAAGTAAAGCACCTGGCTGGGTTCAAACCTACTCATCACATCTACTCGTAAGTCGGGGCCGTTACTGGCCTACTACTGCTCTCTTATAGCATAGCTTAAGTCAATCCAATTCCTATATTTTTGACCTTTCAATCGTCTGTATTGCTGATTGAATATCACTTTGTCGAGGTCCTAAGGTCTTGCCCGCGGTCATACATCAATCATTGCTAACAATGACTTACTTACTTAAATTAACTTTAATTGATCACTATCTAAATAGTGATCAATTAAAGTTAATTTAAGTAAAATAAAGTGCGATAAGTAGGTAAGTCTTGTTTTAAACAATCCGTCAACAACCGACTTTTTCCCATAATACTCGTATATGTCCAAGATTCTTATGTGTGACTATATATTATAATCTTTCTATATCTGTACTAATAGTAAAGCAGACTTGTAGACTTTCATTGTTTTTTTATTGGTTTGCTTGAACGTGCTAATCTCTGGAAGTGTCAGTCGGATTTGAAAAAGTCTTTTAGTATTTCATAGCCCATTTTTTAAGGAAAGCTTTTTATATATTTATGACTATTAAGAGTCGAGGAAAAAGAGACACAGTCCGAAAGATCCGTAAGTGAAAACGGCATGACAGCGCGGGCAGCGATACGATGCGATGGGGTGGGCCGGAGGAACAAGAAATTTCACACGGACGAAGTCGCAGGCAGAAGCTAGTTTTCTTATAATACCAAAACTAATAGCGAAACGTGAAATATCCCAATGTTTTAGGCTTCCCTCGCTCAACAAACTGTTAAGCCTAACAAAACGATTATTGGAGGTTTCTGTGACCGTTCAGCCGTTAGCAACATGTAGGGATTAACAGTGTTTTCTTTGTAATAATTATTTTTTTTTTGTGTATGAGATAAATACGGTATATTTTAATACAGTTGCTCAAAAAGTGGCGTATTGCAGGGACGTACCTATAGCGTTCGGGATGTGGGCTATTACATACTCGTGCTTTTTTTTTACCTTTCCCGAACTCGTGCGTTCTCTTTCCCAACTGTCAAAATAATGTCTATTAAAAAGAAAAACCAACCATGAAGTTTTTACTAAAAAAAATTATAGAAGTTTTTATGATTCATGCAAATACGTATATTTCTAAAAAGAAGCTAAGTACTAATTTGTTTCAATATCAGATTTAATGATTTGATTGAATAAGTTAGGTTAGGTTTCATTTCATTTTATCTCATTAAATTTCATTTTCATTTCATATCAATAAAAAAATTCTACTGAAGACTTGGCTGTATGGGCATAGCTCCCTTTGCCTACCAGAATGGGTGAAGAAAAAAATATCTGCTTATATTCTACGGTTGGCGCCATTAGTTAGTTGAGTTTATTGTGTTTTTATTATTTTATTAAATTGCTTCATTTTTTCGCAACTGTATTAAAAATAGTCGTTCAGTACACGTGCGAAACCGTCATTGCAACTTTTTCCGACTGTCAACCCTCGCCTTCGGCTGCGCCTCGGCTCGGGTAGACATTTGTCGGAACTCTTTGCAATGACAACCTTTCCGCACTTGTAATGAAATATACTATTGTAACGCTGTTGATTTGTGAACAAGAAGTTGTGTTTTTTTTTTAAGTTGGATAGATTAAAAAATATTCTGTGATGAGTTTTTCATGGGATTTTCCAACCAAACAATGTATCCCTACTTTACTGCTTTTTCTTAATAAGAAGAAAACAAATAAAAATTCCAAATAGCTGTGTGCGCTCTTTGCGGCAGTCATTCAATGTCTAAACTGACAGTTGCGTCCCGTCTACTGTGCTTGAAGTGGCATATGAAAACCGTAAACATGCCGTAGCCAACAAGAGGTTAGATATAGGTACTTTTTAGGGTTCCGTACCTACTCGAAGGGTTAAAACGAGACCCTATTACTAAGACTCCACTGTCCGTCTGTCTGTCTGTCACCAGGCTGTATCTAATGAACCGTGATAGCTAGCTAGACAGTTGAAATTTTCACAGATGATGTATTTCTGTTGCCGCTATAACAACAAATACTAAATACAGAAAAAAATAAATATTTAAGAGGGCTCCTATACAATAAACATGTTTTTTTCAGCGTTTTTGCCTTGTGGTACGGAACCCTTCGTGTGCGAGTCCGACTGGCACTTAGCCAGTTTGTTTTGTTAAAATTTCAAAAATGTTCACTTCGACTTAAACGTGATGATTAGGTTATCACATTAAATAGTGTAGCGGTTAATGCATGTTGTTATCAGTCTGTTAAAATAATACTTAAAATAAACAATTTTACTAAAAGTAGAAAACAACACACACAAATTTTTAAAACGTAAAATTTTGTGTAAAAATGGCACGAAATAAACCATCCTTGATGATAAGGCGCTAGTCACGCTCGATGCGATGGTATCAACATTTCACAAATTAGGTTTAACGCCGAAAATTAAGACCCACGTCTAGAATGTTAATTTTAATTAATTATTTTAAATGTGTATGTTTAAAATAAGTAATGTAGAATACGTGGTTTTAATTAATGTTCTAATCTAATCTTCACATTATTGACTGCGCGCAGTTTGCAAACTGGGCTTCCGCTTAAATACTAAGTGCATGCTCGACAGCGTCTAGCAGGGCGGGGCGTGCGCAAATACTCGCGAGTGTCCTAAGTGGCGGCCGAGCGACGCGGAAGAGGAACGTGCTTGGTTGCGGTGAGTGGAGCGTCGAGCGTGGCGTGTGGCGTCGTGTGCAAGTTCAAACCAGTTTGTGTTTGTAGCGCCGACAGCAGCGCGCGCGCCATGTCGTTCGAAGACATTATTCAAGATTCAATTTTTCTTAGTAAATTGTCAAACATTGCCACCGTCATCCTAGTATACTCATAGAATTTATCTTCATTTAATCTCAAAGTTTCATACAATGTCGAAAACTATCAGCGGGATTGTCCGAAAGGGTTACCGCTGGCCCAGAACATAAAGGGCTAAGGAAGGAACACGAGTGGGTTTTAGTCAGTAAGAGTCTGACACTCCCTTCCGCTCCATTCAGAGCGGGAGGAGTCATTTGATGATTTCCCATCCAGAAAAAAAAAATGTCGAAAACTACCCACACAGCTTTTTTTTAATTTAGAACTTGTCCAAACTTTAAAAATACCTATTTAACCATACATTTTCTTCTAAATACATATCAATAATATCGTACAACCCCGACGCCATGATGAAAAATGTGACCGGCTCACACGAACGCTAAGCGTGCACTAAGGCCACTCACTGAACGCTCTTTCGCGGTTTCGCCGCTTGCACGCAACGCTGAAAGCTCCGCTGGACGCTTTTTCACTTGGGCCGTACACTTAGGCGGTTCACCCACTGAAGATGCGTCCCGCCGCGCGGTGCGCGGAGCGACGGATAACGCACGCGGCGAAGGAGGCGCAGATCTGCCTTACTTAGCTGTATAATTTGCTCCCCCGCGCGGTGATGCAGATTACGACGGCCTTGCGCTAAATAAACTCATATATTCACAGATCCATCGTGCAAACGTCTTTACAGTATCAAATCACGCCCGGGACTGCGGAGCCGGTGTGTCATATCCCGCGGCATGCCCTGCGCTCCCGCGCAGATTGGCAGAAACTGCGCGCGGAGCGCCTTCCCGCGCATTTCCGCGTCGGCAGTGTGTTGTGATAGGCGTGATTTCTATATAAATTGAGATACTTGCATACAATGGTAAAATCTGCCATCCCGCGCTACGCGACGGGTTGCGGTGCAGTGGGTGGAGCGCCTAAGGCGGCACACTGCACCGCATCACGCAGCGGGACGCAGGCAACGTGCCGGGAGCGCGTGACATTTTACATACAAATTCAATATAAACGCGCTTCCGTGCGGGGAATTTGGCTCCGTGTCACGCAACCCGCTGCGTAATGCGGTGCAGTGTGCTAATCGCCTAACTCTTCAGAGCACACCTCCAAAGTCCCAAACGCCGAAAATCATTAACATTACCGTAAGTTCGTAAGCATAGAATTTCATCCAACATCTCAATTTTAGATCGAAGTAAATAATTATAATTACTTCTCTTTTGATAGTCCCCCCGCTGGAGATTTGCGATGAATGAGATCCCGATTAAAGTTTCACCAACGAGCGCCCTCTCAATACCGAGATACTAAAAGTTAATTAAATTATTCTAATTAATATTTGGTTTTAAAATTAACAAGGTTTTTCGCTTGACTTTTCCTGTATGTTTTTGTTAACATTGTTAATACTTTGTAAGGAAAACTCCTTCTGACAGTCGGGTAAAAAAACAATTTTTATAATTTTTGTCTATTTGTTCCGACTAATTTCCGAAACGGCTGGACTGATTCTGACAGGACTTTGCACACTGGCAGATAGCAGATGTTATAAGAAATAACTTAGGCTACTTGTATTTTAGAAAAAAGAATTAGGGTACCGCACAAAAAAAAACCCATGAAATACTTTATGCTCCGAAGTGCACGCGAACGAAGTCGCGGTTACAGCTAGTATTATATAAAAACTGGGACAGGTCCAGAAAAGTTGAATGGTAGACAATACACCATGGGTCTTGTTTACCCGAACATATTTCACACCTTTTGTCTCACGTAAAAATAAACGTAAATAATAATCACTGTCATCAACCATGAACAACTAATATTACAAAAATAATCAGTTTCTGCCTTCCTCACGGATGTAAACAATGCTAAAAATAACTCAAAGAAATATGAAGCATTTCAAAAGTTGTTTTAAACATAAAATACTCCATTAAAACCAGTTTGCTTGCTTGTACAAGTACCATTAACCAACCCGTTTCCCTTAATTATCCCATAAAGCTTAAGGGTCAATAAAGTACTGGCTTAATTTTCTATGACACCAGAATTTACTTATAAAATGCCATTCGGCTTCCAAGGATTATTCAGAGTCTTGGAGAGATGACGATCGGAATGAGCTATCATTAATTTTTGAAAATCTCTGTCTCTAATCTTCTACTTTTCGTAAAAGCGTCCCTGGCAAGGAAAATTCGCATGAATTGATGTAGAAATATGACCAAATTATGACAGTGAGTATCTAAATGTCACAATAACAACGAAGTTCTTTGAGTCCGCCTTGGAGTGTAAATGTGGTGCTGTTACTGTTCCACAAACAATGAGACACTTAATATCGTGTCCTGCGTGTCCTGTCAGCTGCACGTTACAGGAACTGGTGGATGCTGGTGATGGCGCCGAACAAGTGTGGACCGAGTCCATTTAGATTGCTACCGACACGATAGGAAGAAGAACGAAGTTCTTTTCGCTTTTGCACACTTCGTGAATGAGTGCTAGACCAAATAAAAGTGTAACATACGCAGAAACAGTGTCAAAGTTACATCATTAAAGAAATGAATCTAGTGAAGCCATACCTTAGTCGACATCGGCTCTGTAGCAAAAGATGAAAAGACGACTTAAAGAAGTTAAAAATAAATTTTGTGCATCTATTTGGTCTACGATGACACTGGGAGTCGAGTCAATGTCCTAAACGTACGTAATTATATTTTGCATAGACGCCAGCAGATCAAGCTACCTGAAACTGTCAAATTTTCCCAATCAACTTTGCACCTTAAATATGTTTTAGCGATAAAGTTGAAAATTCATTAAAGAATTTTGACAGATTATAGTAGCTTGATGTGCTGGCGTCTGTGCTAGTAGATACAAATCACAGGATTGTTATGATTTGTGTGTAAGGTTTGTTCTTTTATATCAAATTGTCAATAAACTTAATAAACGCACAAGTTTCATGCGCCCGGAGACAGTGCGCATGGAATTTGTGCATTTAGGATAGTTAAACCAACGAGTGTTGTCCAAAAAGGTTTTTTGGAGGAAACATTACTATGCAATGCCAAGCCTGCCTAACCAGTGTTAAAATAAACAAAGTTAATCTGCTGATCAGACAGCCTTTGACAGCAAAGGAATGAACTTTAACTATTAGCAAGGGTGTCGCTAAAATTGACCTTATGTTTGAATTCATGTTGGCAACTGAGGCATTCAAGGAAAACGACCGATTTGAAGTTATCACAGTAAATGAGGATCACCTTCCGCTGGCTTCCTCAATCATTGATGTCCATTTGCTGGGTAACTGTATGGAAACCGCCGTGGTGACACCTCCTCGACACTACGAGCTTCTTGGTATGTGCTACTCCCTCCAGCCAGCGACTCTGCTGCGTGGCAAACAAAGCTACATCGAAATCTTCAATATGGCCTGTGGAAAATCGTAATACCGCCAGGTGTGGTTATGACAAGGGCCGAAAGCTGCCAGGAGACATGACGAGTTAGCCAGGTGAGTTGACTTACTATTGCCATATTCTCATTAATGATTAATCTAATTCTAGCCAGGCCATAGTCACTTTTTCTGGCATAAAGGAAGTCAAAATAAGCGATGTAAAAATGGGTTCATTAAATAAAAAGAAGACTAAGATTTAGACATGTTTATTAACTGAATACAAACATTGTTTTGCTTCTGGTACTCACGAATTAGGTTGTGCAAATTTATTGCATATGACAAATTAAGTACCTATACCACTGATCAAGCCGTATATCGACATCCTTAGACACTTTCACACAGAGCACAAGCAATAGCCAAATCTAAAGTAATGAATTAGATGCAGGTATTATGAAAGAATTGGAATCCATTCATGCTTCTCCTGTGTTTTACTTAGTAAAAAAAACGGCGGGTAGGCTCTGTGTTGATTACCTCACTTTAATCGATATCACTGTAAAAGAAAGGTTCCGTTACCTAATAGAAGATCAAGTTTCTAAATTAGTTGGGAAAAGATACGTTACCAGTTTCAATATGACACAAGGTTACCATCAACTAGCAATAAATCCAGACGACAGTCATTAAACAGCATTATTAAAACAGTCATTATGAGTATACTAGGATTCCATTTACTTTGGGAAACGTATATTTAGTGTTTATGAGATTTATTTATAATATACTAGATATGTATTTACGACAGTCAGTTTCAGAACTTGACAATAAAGTTACTTAGTACACATACTATTAATAGAAATTTTAAAAACTATACGAAAAAATCTAATCAGTACTAGGAAATCATGACACAGCAAGTGGTGTCTTTTGGGCAGTCAGTAGCTTCCGTGAACCTGACGACTTTGTTGCAGGGATCCCGACCACGAATGCAAATTCCGCCACGCTTTTCACATCTTGTTTCTTTCACTGATGCTGGAAAATATAATTACTTGATTCAGTTAATGAGTCATGGATCATCATCGTCCTGTCTTTGTTTCATGTTAGTTGGGGTCGGCGCAATACATTCTCCTCTATCAGCCATCACGCCATCAATCCCTCCATGCTCTTTCATATAATTAATTCCTCATACAATACATCCATCTTTTCCTTGGGCTTCGTCTCCCATGATGAGACATGGATGTGAAATGATAATAATTATGACGCCAACTTTAAACATGAACTCTGTCTACTACTATTGAATACCAACAAAGTAACTATAGTATAGTATAACGGGCTGGTATCCGCAACTCCTCGTCCAAGCGCGTCTTTCGCATACGGGTGGAAAATTGATCATTTTATCCCTCCAGCTCCTCAAGGAAGGCCAGCATCAACATTAATTATAAAGATATTGATGCTTGTAAAGACTGGTCTATTAGGCAATGACATTTGACAACTATTAGGCCGAAATTGATAGAAATTACTTAGCACATAGTTTGGCTGAGCGTTATTCCCGTCACTGTCGCACAATTGTCAAACTACAAATGCAAAATAGAGACGGGAACATATTATCTAAGCCAAATCAAGTGCTTAGTAACGGTTATTTATATCGGCCATAATAGAATTATAGAAATTGTCCAACTAAATATTAAGGGATAATTTCCAGTGATTACTCCACAGTGGAAATTATCCCTTAATATTTTTTTTCTTGTGATCTTGAATAAAATGGATGTCAACTAGGAAAGCATTAAGAAGCGTGGAAATATAAACACACATAACATAGCATTGAGCTTGAATTCTCCGAGGTAGGCAAAGGTTAATTTATGGTATACCCACATTTTGCCAATTATGTTTAAGTTCATGTAACAGGGGGCGAACCTACTGCTACTGCTAACAACTGGGCTCTATTCAGACTCCAGGCTGCTACCGAGATGCAAAACCCAATAACACTGACCCGGAAATCGAAACCAGGACCTCATGCTCAGCAGTAGCATTTGCGTTTGCTTTTGTGTTGTAGAAAGTCCTAGAATTAAATTTGTTGGAACTTATTTAAAAATGAATAATCTATCTGATACCTATACTAATAATAAATTTCTGGAACTACCCGTCAGATTTGAAAAAATCTTTTTTCCATTTGCGTGTGTGCAAAATCACAATAGGGAGCCGAGCAAAAACAAAAAAAATAATAAAAGAATGATAAGCGAAAACGAGGTAATAGGCCGATGCGATGCGACGGGGTGGGTCGAGAAATTCCACGTGGACAAAGTGGCGGGCAGAAGCTAGTATTAATATAAAACTGAACTAATAATTCACTTACATCCATAACAGCACTCTATTCCTTTACTTTGCTGTTCAAGGCATAATCCTTTTTGTTCCAACAAATGTCCTGTGGGGCAGTCGGTTGCAATCGTGCACAGACCTCCTTGCGCAGTGCATGGGTGTTCATTGTAAATGGAATCTAAAACTCTGACTGCAAAAAAAAATGTTCTTTGTTAGTTTAAATACAATGGGAAACTTTAATCTTACTACGTTATCGTAGGTCTTGGCAGTGAGCGTTCATACATAAGATCAATATAGTGTACTAGTGTGTGTACACACATTACATTTTCAGCCTAAAATGTTCCACCTGCTGGGAAGCAGGCCTCCTCTCTGTGAAAGGGACTGGACCATAACCCACCACGCGTGCCCAGTGTGGGTTGCTGAGTGTCCCACGTCTTCGAGTTTTTGGTTCTGTGACATGCACGACGGTGCATGACGGTTTTCTCAAGATGTGGCCTGTTCGGAAGAGTATTTTCTTCGTAGAAATGTTAAGACAACTTATTTCCATAGTCATATTTGTTTTTAGTAGGTCATGACAAGAATTTTACAGATACGCTTTTAGGGGTTACAAGTTCCAACTTGAAAAGTACCAATGAATTTTTCAATTTTAATGTAAATTCGATCAGATACAATCGGCTAAATATCTCTGAATTGTAATATAATGTAGTATAATCAGCCTAATGCTCCCACTGCTGGGACACAGGCCTCCTGTCTGCGAGAGGAACTGGATTGTAATCCACTACGCGGGTCCAGTGCGGGTTGGTAGATGTCACATGTTTTCGAATTTATGGTTGTAGGACACCAGGTTTCGTCACGATGTTTTCCTTCACCTTTTGAGAGCAGTGGTGATGAAATTATTTACACAAAGTAAAGCGCTTGCCCGGGTTTGAACCTATGACCTGCAACTCGTAAATTGAGGCCGTTACCACTGGGTCAGTACTGCTCTCATAATCTTCATACTTTACGTGCGTTACGTACAGTGTCTACTAATAAATTGATCTAAATATCTTAATCTATCTTATAATATCTTATCTTTATCTTAATCCTATATATTGATTTTGATTGTCGTTCGTTAATTCCGAATAGCATACATTTTCTAGAAACTGTGTATTTGTCTAGATTTTATTTTACTAGGCTTTACCTTATTAATTTAGAGATCTCTCATAAAAACATGACTCACTCAAGGTGTAACATAAAAATAGTCATGCGACGCAAAAAGAAACTAACTAAGAATCGTATTAAGTCAATCATAACAGTATTACACATCAATTACCTTCGAAACCAACTTAACCAATACCTGTAACAAAAACCTACCTCAACCTTATTCCAAAGTATTATAGCTCAAAATCAAAGAAGAAATGATAAACAATCAGTTAATGCAAATTGGCGAGTCATGACTGAATGCGGCCATCGGAGACTATTGTGAAATGATTGTCGATGATCCTCCGATTAGTATCAATAGATTCTGTATGTATTCGATCAAGATGATTGGCAATGTTGACTCAATGAGTGCATTGATCGTGTTTGCTGTCTTGCACAAGTGTATGTGAACAGAGGCTGGAATAGTGCGATCTTGGAGTCAATTGCAGTGTAGAAGACGGACAGGTCTTTAATAAGGATATGCAATATATACGATTCTGCATTTGACCTTAATTGACATATCGTCGGTAGGTGAATGATCCTATTGATGTTGTATGAGGTATTAATGTTGTAGTAATATGAATCAGGACTAATCGTCATAAAATAGTTGTTCATAATGTTAACTGATGATAACAATGTGAGTTATGAAGGCCAATTAAAAAGATTTGCTTATTCCAATAGGAAATGAAAATAATAACTAGATATTATTCAATTGAATTCGACGCAACAATAAAACCAATAATAACGTAAATAATAATCGGAAATTGTGAGCTTAGATTCCTTGTCAACAAAAGATTACCACGAGTTTGAGTAAACACTTGTATAAAAACAAAAAACAGCCTCTAGTTTATAACTTTTGTTTTATAAACTTTGCAAATACTAACATTACTGAGACTAATAATTTGTAAAACAACACATTGCAACAATAGCTCAAAGGCGCGGAAAGGCGAGCAAAAGGTTATCAGTTCGGTACTCATCCTTTGCATTATTGACGAAAAATCTGGCCTAGTACAAGCTTAGATATACTTGTACTTATCTCAACATTTGTGCCAGACCTTACAACCAAATGATAATGTTAAAAAACAGTGGCACGCCGGGATTGCCAACAGAAGTCAAAACTTGAACACAGCGTGTATTTTTTAATCGTCTTATAAACAAAACAAAAAGAGAATACTTTACCATCACTCACTGACATATCGGATATACATTTGAATCGAGTACATCCCGAGGATAGCTGAACACATCCGAATGTAGCGCGGTGTCGGTTACGGTAACAGTGTCGCGAGTTCAATCGTTTTTTCCCATCGCAAAAAATGCTTAACGTGCCTACAGAAGTTTTCACTTCAATAACAACTAACCCACAAAAGTAAGCAACAACAACAACAAACTCATACTTACAATCATCACTAGCTTTTGTGATTGTAACACCAGCCTTTACAACTCCTACTACACACAGGACAACGGTTAAGTTGTTGATATACATGATCACACTTATAATATCTTTATGCACGACCACACTCCCGCTGATGCCGACATAGAATGAGCCATCGGTATTCCAGCCATGTTTGTTTTAAATATCGTTTCAACTGTTATGTATGCCGATAATGATGGAGTTCCAGATAGGATGCACATGAAGTTCTAAACAATAATATTGTGATCGGAGCAATATTGACTGGTGTTGTCAGTTCTTGGCTTGAATAGTTGTTGTTATTCCAACTGGATATAATTTTTTGATAAAGATTGTTTTGCTTCTGGATAGGAACCTCTAGGTTTTAGATTCGTGATTTTGTCTTTTGATTTCTTCTATGGTTTTTATATTAATGTTTGAATCTCTTTAATCTTATACTTTTATTAGTCCTTTGCAAGCTTTTGATTCCTTTTTCATATTACACATAGATGTTTTCCAGTTATTTTTCTTTTTAGTGGTAAAAATAAATGTTTTTTTTTACCTATACCTTTTATTTTAATTATTCACTGCTCTTTATTCATTGTTTCATATATCAGTTAAATATTTGTTTAAAACGATTTAAAAAATTAAAATCCTTTTATAATTAGTTATAACAATATTTCCTTCTACACATTATTTGCAATTTTTAAATCCACTACATTCAGTTTTACTTCGAGGTTGGAAAGAATTTGTTGACAATGTAAAAATCTTTCCTCTGCGACGTTCCGAAATGAAACAATCAATAAACATTACTTGAAATACGTAAACCGTCAATGCACATTTTCTTACTAGTAAGTTTGAAACAAACATACAACTGAATTAAGATTAATTACTTTAAATTATGGCGATTTAATTGCAAATTGTTACCGTTGTTTAATTATTAAGGTAATGGATAGCTGCAAGTTGATTCAGATTTCAGACGATCGAATCGACAGTATTTGTGCAAAAAAAATCTCACATTTCCGTTGCTCTTCATTCAAAAACCATTTATGTGTTACCCTTGTCTACTAAGAACTTAACTAATAATCCTGGTCCTAATTCAAGTGCGGTTTTAGGGATTAGAAATTAAAAGAGCGAATCTCTTTTGCTATATCATTAAAAAAAGTTGACCGTCACGGGACGCCCGGCAGAAGTTAAACATCGAATTTGTTGGTTATTGAAAGAATGTATAGTTGAAAAATACCAATAAATAAATATTATTTATTAATTTTCAAAATCTCCCTTACAACTATCATTACAGGTGTATACCTAATACGATAGTTTGGTCTTAAAGTTAATTTAAAAAAATTATATTATAATATGAAGAAAAAATAAATATATTTTTCTGGCATGACGGCATTAGATTACGTCACGGCATACGAGACGCTTTGATTCCCAAGGCGCGCCAAAAGATATTTCACAGCAAAAATATTCAGAAACCAAAATAACCTTGTGTTCAGCGTGAATGACAGTATTTTTTTCAATGGTTTCGTGTTCAAAAAATGCCTAGACCACTTCTTGATCAAACCAATATGGACGTCTCTGGGACTCAATCATATTTCGATATAGGTATTGGTTTTATGTAACCTCAAAGTTATTTAAAGTTTGTGTCCTTTATAACGAGGCTCGTCGGCTTATTAGTCGATTCGCATGGATTTACTCGCTCGAAAAGTGCGAATACTCACTTTTATATAATATTTTTTTTCTATAGGCGACTTGCACGAATTCGCACATTTTGAATTTTATGCAATATGCAAGATTATAGATAATTATATCGTACGAATTGACTAATAAACCGCTCAGTCATATTATAACAGCAATCTACCTTTCACAGAATGGAGGAAAATTCTCGAATCAAAATGACCTCCAAAACAAATGAGGGCTCCAATCATGTTAACATTAAGAAATAGTTTCAGTTCAACACCCGTATAGATCAACAGTGACATA
This sequence comes from Luperina nickerlii, assembly GCA_963855955.1. Taxonomy (NCBI): domain Eukaryota; kingdom Metazoa; phylum Arthropoda; class Insecta; order Lepidoptera; family Noctuidae; genus Luperina; species Luperina nickerlii. Next base: position 23,152,803 of record OY979664.1, on the reverse strand, counting down.
ATTGCGGAATATAATCCCTTATCGTTGGTGACTGATGGAGCCCGCATCTTGTATCACCTGAACAGAGTGATTAATGGCCAGCACTGTTGGTTTGTGTGCGAGCGAGACAGATGTTTTTATAAGGGTGGAAGTAGTGACTGTTGTAGGTCGTTGGAAAGCGATTTTTGATGCAGATGGCGTTTGGTGACTTTATTTGAAGATTTGGTGAAATTGAGTTTGAGGTAAGTTTGAAACATAGAACATATGGACGTCGTGTCTGGGATAATTAACAGATTTTTTTTCTTCAACGTCAGGGATTTTTTTCAGTAGTCATTGGTTTCAAATATTATTTTCGCATTCACTCATTCCTTTGCAAGGTAGCAGAAGTACTACTGAATATTCAGAATTTTCCATACAAATTGTAGCACTAGGTAGATATTCACTTTCATTGCCTATATTAATTCGTGTATAGGTTGACATATCCTGTTGTTGAAAGGATAAAAAAGAAAGAAAAAAAATTTCTTGCCACGGACTAAATAAATGTTTATTCAATCAAACAGAATTGAAAAAAGAAAGTATTCAGGCACAAACAGGCGCGACACGCGATATAAACGCGCTCGACACAAAGGCACCGCTCGTTGCGCGACTTGCGGTGCCTTTGTGTCGCGTGTCGTATCGCGCCTGTTTGAAGGAGCCTTTATCCGATCCAGAGTGGTAATTCCCGTATTTTTAAGAACGTTCATAATCTAATCTCAGTTTTAATGTAACAAAAATACCTGAAATTTTCCTAAATTTGACAAGTTTTTGACGTTGAAGACTCCTTCAAACAGGCGCGACACGACACGCGACACAGAGGCACCGCAAGTCGCACAACGAGCGGTGTCTTTGTGTCGCGCGCGGATATATCGCGTGTCGCGCCTCTTTGTAGGAGCCTTGAATGTCCCTGAGATAAGAGTGAAGCGGGATTTTGAAAATCCTTGAAGAAGTATTAAATTGTTCTCCGACTTTATTTAAAATCGCTATTCCCAACAATGTTCTGTGGGCCTTAATCTTCTTACCAGTGACATGGATAGAACAAAGGGCCAGTTTCCGTCTGTAGGTATGTCGCGCAGTGATCTCTTGTCATAACCATAGTTTTAGCTAGTTCATACCTATAACATACATACCTGTTCCTATGTGTTTTTGTGCAGAAGTGTATGGATTTATTTTTTCGGAGGAAAGAATGACAGTTCTTTTGTTCTGTAGTTATCAGTTGTTTTTGGAACGAAGTTCTGCAGTAGGTAGGGAGTAAATTGGTAGAAATCTGTTTTTTCAAAGACTTTCGCTTCAAAAAGTGGTTCCAATAAGAGCGACCTAGAAATTATGCACTAGCCGTACGTTGAGAACCTACTTATATATTATTATTTTTGACTACATATGACAGAAAACTTTCATATTCGAGTTTTTAAATAGTTTAAATACTAGTAAAATAATTTAGGCACCAGAATTTTACTGGCATGGCGCGCTAATGCTGGCAGTAAGGTTGAATGACGTCGGACGTCGTGTAGGTAGTTAGGTAATTTTACCTGGCACGCAAAGCACCTTGCTGTTTTGTATGTAAAGTCAACAAAGGAGATAAGTATGCAGGATCGTCAGATATAGTTGAAGTTTAGTAAGAAACCGATGGATATTGTCGACTTAAATTTAATTTGATAAATGAGCTGTTTGTTTTCTATTAATAAAACTAAATTTTAATCGAGAACATCCATCGGTTTCTTACTGAACTTCAACTATATCCGACGATCCTGCATACTTATCTCTTTTTTTGACTGTAGATGTACAGACTGAGCACATCAAGCTACCACAATCTGTCAAATTTCGTTAATATATTTTCAACTTTATCGCTGAAGAATAAGGTTCAAAGTTGATTGGGAAACCTGACAGTTTCAGGTAGGTTGATGTGCTGGCGTCTGTCTGGCTGGCGAGTTTAGCTGTTAATGAGAAGGTAACTACAAACAAACGGTTTTGTCAGTTCAATAACATTCATTGCGTTATTTACGTTGTCGAGTAGACACATTTCCCGAACATATGAAGCAATGGATTAGTAGTGCAGAGTTGCATGTGTGCATTCAGCGACTTTATCTATACTTTCTAGCGCCCTCCCCTTTTGAGCATGTGCATAATAAGATAGCAGAAAAACGATACGCCTACTTTCTTACATGTGTGCCAAAAAAACATCATGTGGGCCGTATATATGGCCGTATTTCTTTTGTTCTCGTGTGAGTTTCAGGAGTAGGACAAAGGTGGCGTGGCGACATTTGAACTCGAACAAATATAGAGTGATGGCATATCTCTCGGATGTCGCTGAATCGAAATCTGAGTCATTCTGAAGGATAATACTAATCCGTTACTTCATATTATTATGTGCGAAAAATGTGTCTGCTGAACAACGTAAACCACGCAATGTAACAGTATGTTATTTAACTGTTAATGAAAACATGAAACCCATCGCTACTGATTGTGTGTTACGCGTTACGCAATTAGCCCGCTGGGTGCCAGATACCTCTTTGCATGAATTGGTAATTTACTCTGATAACAAGGCTTTGAAATAAACTGATAAAAATATATTAACTATTATTTAAAGTACCCTATAAAAAAAACAACAGTGGCACTCCGGGAGTGCCGGCAGAAGTGAAAACTTGAACAATTACGTGTGTATTTTGTGAATCGTCTTATAAACAAAACACGCGCGGTACCGGTTACGGCCATCCGTCTTACGAATTTTCGATCAGGTTACGTGTCCTGTCGCGAATTTAACATTTTTTACCCATTACAAAAAAAGTGTATGTAGGAAAAGGTAAAGTGTGTGTCATTATTATCAGGCATATTTTAATTACTGTGGGCGTACTAAGTGGGTAGTGTTGGTTACTGCGCAATAGAAACACGGTTTGCACTTCACATCCGATTATAATTTCATGAACAATTTAATCACATTAGCAAATCAAGCACTGTAGGTACACGATACAACCAGATACGAACGCGAGATAGTTTCTGAGCACATGATGTCCGTACGATGTCCAATGGTCAAGTCCCCTGCCGCTTCGTTGCTCGCTCTTTTATACTGGTGTCAAAACAAGTCGAGCAGTGGGGCGGTGGGAGAAGTCGAGTGACGTACTTGTCGGTGGCGTGATCGGTGCACGTGTTGTTTACGACAACGCCGCCGACACGGCCATACTGACTTGCGGACGTCCTCGTACGCTTACAATTCACACATCTGTAATAAGCATAAATCGCTCGATTATCCTGACCAAAAATCGTACTTTACAATCTGGACCGGTTTATCTAAACCCTACAGACAGATAAAGACTACAGACAGCTGGTAAGAATTAGTTCTGGACCGGTCTTCAATGACCCTTCAGATTAAAACTTCTGGACCGGTCTTCATTGACCCTTCAGATTAACAAGTTCTGGACCGGTCTTCAATGACCCTTCAGATTAACAAGTTCTGGACCGGTCATTATTTTTTTTATTGACCCTTCAGATTAACAAGTTCTGGACCGGTCTCTATGGACCCTTCAGATTAACAAGTTCTGGACCGGTCTTTTTTTTTATTGACCCTTCAGATTAACAAGCTCTGGTCCGGCTACAAGCCCTTCAGAATTAATTTTATCTTATTTTGGCTAGTCCGGAATATTATTATTCCCTATAGCTGATTTATCATTGGATTGTCATCATTAGTTCTATGGACATCAGCTCGCGTTACTATTGATCGGCTCCGAATAAACGGACATAAAGTGCAACTTGTGCCCCGTCATACACTTTCCGGGGTGAAAAATCCTCATGGATGTCCTCCGCCACGGGGCGAGCGGAGGGGTCTGTCAGACTCTTACTGACTAAAAACCACCCCGGTGTTCCATCTCACACCTACACCAGGGGTCACGGGAACGTACGATGCTTCCGTAACGTACGTTCACCGTGACACGCCAGAGCCAAGACTGTCTCGTTACACCACTGCGCGCTCTCTTCGACTCCACACGAACTCAGGCTAGACTGTCGAGCGCCGCCGGGTGACACTGGCGTTCAGAATAGTCAATGAATGACGCCGACACGACCATCTTGCTCGCACACATTCTCGTGTGTTAATCTGCAAAGAAACATACCCCGCAAAGTATCACATAGTTCGGTCACTTCTGACCGAATTTGGTACAGACTAAAACAATGAAAATTCGCACAAACTAAAAGAAATTGTAGAGTTCGGAGCATTAATCATTATTTGATTACTAATTACGATTATTACAATGTTACATCTAAAGCATGAAAATCTGATTAACTACCGTTTGGTCATCCTGCTATTGTTTCTGGTCCGGTCAAGTTAGACCCTTCAGATATTTAACCACTTGGTCCAGTCAGCCACGACTCTACAAAACTTGTTTCTTGGTCCGGTCAATTTCTGACCCTACAGGATTAGCTTCCTGGTCCGGTCAATTTCTGACCCTACAAGATTAGCTTCCTGGTCCGATCAGTTTTTGACCCTACAAGATTAGCTTCCTGGTCCAGTAATTGTTTTGCCTGTCAGGTGTGTCCCTACAGTTAAACTGGACCGGACGTAGCTAGGCCAAACAAGTATCGTTCCTTTAGCTTAATTAACAAATAGCTCAATATTTTGGTTGATGTACAAGTGCTTCTGTTATAATGGTAATTGACTCAGGACCAATTGATTCTACTGAAGTAGCACGTAAACCAGGGTTTCTACAATTTGCATTATTATGAGAACTGGTAGATATAGTGGGACTTTTTAGCAGACATGGTATCACTATTGGCAGACATGGTATTACTATTGGCAGAGATAGTATCACTATTGGCAGAGATAGTATCACTATTGGCAGAGATATTATCATTATTTGATTCCCAAATCTCAAGATCACAAACTAAATAATCAACTAAACATGATGGAGCAGCCAATAAAACATCCTTAGAGCATCACAAAACACAGCAGGAATCTTATTCATGGACTGTGGCTTTTCATTAAGCCCCTACAACAAACTTCATGTTTGTTTCATTAAATTCCTCCTGAATTCCGAGTCCCACGGGCTCTATGGTCTCTACAAGACCCCGACCTCCACCAGAGTTAAACACGCATCGCGCACCCACGGACTACTTGAGTTGCCTCAAGAGACACCGATTTCTACAGGGCTACGACTATGTAATAACTACTGGTATGGTCCCCGACCAGCCGAACTAAGATTCACCACTATCACTCGACTTAATTTCTACTCTGTTTCATCAACAAGACTTTTACTTAGCTTTCCTCAAATTCGTCATTAATACTCTGATCCCTTGGCCTGTGCCATGGCATATGCCTTAGCCTCTTAGCGTACTTGATTCAACCAGAGCCATGTAATCAAACTTTAATTAATCATAGCAAAAAAAATATCAACCAGAGCCATGTACCATCGTTATCCACATTACAACAATCTTTTTTTACTAAGAGCCTTAGACACCTGGAAACCCACAGACGAGTAAACCACTCTAACGCCACGGCGCTCCAGCCGACCAGCAATCGCATTGCTCTCACCCATCCAGCGCATGGATCCATGTGCATCACCCTGTGACTACACACTTTTTACTACGGCCGATAGAGAACCCCTACTCGCGTGGTTCCCACTACTTAGGCTTACTCACAGCTCATCACCACTGTGATTACCATCTATTTCGATTGGTACATGACCTACTGGCATCATTCATAACCTATCGTGAGCGTATTTAAAAATTGCATCGTTAACTAGATTGAGCTATACCTAACAATGTAACAGTTTTTTTTTTTTGCTGTTGTTTAGTAGGGTAGCATTCAGTACCAGAGTCAAAACATAATGAAAACGACTCACCAAATTCGGTAGACAATAGATCTGTAGCTGGCTCAATGGCTGTAGTGGTTGCAATCCACTGTTTCCTTGGCAGAAGTCGTGAAATTCCTCGCTCAAAAAGCACCGTCCTTGATCAGTGATTATTCGTACAGGAGATCCAAAGAGTGCAGCGCTGTCCACCACTGTCATTCTGCTTGCACGTGTCCTTGTGTGTTAACCTGTAACCAAAAAAATCAACAGCAGTGCATGTTCCACTCGGCCAATTCTGACCACATTTAATAATAACAATCATTGATAACAAAAGATTCCTCCAAGCCTTGGTAATAATTGTTCAGCAACTGCATCAACTTACGAGTAGATCACATACAACGCTCATGGCCTGCCTGAACTCATACTAAATGTTTATCTATCTCACTATATGAACTTGCATCAAAAGGACTACAGGTTTTATTAAAGTCAAATTAAGGAAACCAAACCACAATATTAATGCACCAAATATTACAATAGTTCAACTCATTCCCAGTACTCCACACTGGTAATCAATTGTGAAACAAGTGGGTCAGTAATAGCCCTTTTCGCTACTATACCCTACATACATGGGACAGTATCACAGTACTAGTCCTTCTCTCTGCTAAGCCCAGTACCAAAAAGCAAGTAACAGTCCTTCACGCTGATAAGCCCAAAACAGTATGCACATTACCGGACCTTCTCTCCAGTAAATCGTAGGCATAAGACATACATTATGCATTAACATTAATCGGAACGAGCTGATGGGCCTTCACCAGCATCTTCTAACATCTAACTCTTCACTAATCACATCTAATTCGCTAGGGACCTTGTGGTATCCTTCTTATGCGATCATGAGCATAAGAAGTTAGAATCTAAAGCTTATGACGTATAGCGATCACTTGCCAAAACTTCCACTACCTTAAATGGACCTCTGAACTTCCGATCTAGATTAGTCTGATAATCTGATTTCACTCTTCGTTTTATAATAACACAATATAGCCTACCCAAAATAATACTTTGCAAGTAAATGTCGTGTAGTAATGAAATAAAATCTCAAGTTGTGGCTCGCTATTCGCAACGCTTCTTATGATTTGTTTTGTGCTGAAAACACGCGTTTAACCAATACCAGTCAACGCAATAACATTATTAACTCGTTTGCCACTTAATTTGACTGCACAAGACGCTTTTACTAACGAGCATTCAGCACCAGAATCGAAAACAATACATCTCACCCTTATGTTCCAACGTGCCTGCTGGTAGTTGTACGACGCAAACATCCACTCGCCGTTGCTGCTTGCAGCGCGTGCTCCACCTCCACCATCTGCTTGGCTGCCACTTCTCGTGCACCGGGCCGCGACATGTCCTGGATTCCCTCACTTGCAGCAGACGAAGGGCTTCACCGACGGCTGCGGGCTGCTTGGCTCGATTCTTGAAGTCACTCCGCGTCGCTGGTAGCTCCACGCTATGTCCTTCGTACTATTTACGATAGCCACGTTGATACTGCTTCATTTGTGCACCATAATGACTGCCACAACACGACCTCCTTGCAGTGAATTTTCAGCAAATCTCAAATCAGCTGTCGTATTGTGTGCTGTTACGTTTGCACACGCGTCCTATCGCGTTTTTCCAATTACGGGAACCAAACGCCGGTTTTAGACACTTTTTTTTCCTAACATGGCGGTAGGGCGCAACTGGCGCGTCACTGGGCAAAGGTATTTCGGCATACAGCCTATGCCCAAAACAACCTTCACTATGATCGCGCATCCGTATCTGGCTTGTCTGGGTTCAACTCGAACAGATCCACAAGATTATTTAATAAACGTTCGCAGTTTGCATTTTGTTTTTAAAATGTCAACGGTTACTTTCACTTTTAGAGTTCTGATTTTGCGCATGAACCAACACGAATCCCACTTCTGATGTAGGAAAAGGTAAAGTGTGTGTCATTATTATCAGGCATATTTTAATTACTGTGGGCGTACTAAGTGGGTAGTGTTGGTTACTGCGCAATAGAAACACGGTTTGCACTTCACATCCGATTATAATTTCATGAACAATTTAATCACATTAGCAAATCAAGCACTGTAGGTACACGAGACAACCAGATACGAACGCGAGATAGTTTCTGAGCACATGATGTCCGTACGATGTCCAATGGTCAAGTCCCCTGCCGCTTCGTTGCTCGCTCTTTTATACTGGTGTCAAAACAAATCGAGCAGTGGGGCGGTGGGAGAAGTCGAGTGACGTACTTGTCGGTGGCGTGATCGGTGCACGTGTTGTTTACGACAACGCCGCCGACATGTACAATGCCGCTAAAGAAGTTTTCACTTACTAAAGTGCATTGTGCAAATAGACTTCAATCAATCATAGAATTGCAAACCATCATCTGCCTAACCTTTTCCCAACTATATCGGGTTGGCTTCCAGTCAAACCTGATGCAGCTGAATACCAGTATTACATGGAGCGGTTGCCTGTCTGACCTCCATAACCCAGTTACTTGGTAATACGATACCCTTTGGTATGACTGGTTCTCGGACTTTTGTTACCCGTAACGACTGTCAAAGATCCATGAATGACAGCCGGGAACAACAGCTTTGCGTGCTTTACGAGGCACGGAGGAGTGTTGGTATGTAAACATGGTCACCTATCCACGTACCAACCGCGGCAAGTGTAGCTTAACCTGATCGATCGACCCGTGCGGCTGTTATTGCTTAGCCACAACCCCCCCCCCCCATTGAGTTGCAAACCCCCATTGAGTTGTCATTCCTTTTAATATTAGGTCCTTACCTATGAAATTGCCGACTTTGATAGGTACCTACTGGCTATTGTGAAGATCGATAATCTTTCATTCTATTTAGAATTCCAAATTCAAATTGATTTTATAATATTTTGTTTTACAAAATCGGTTGTTCACATGTTTTCCCGCCGTTCGATTTATTTTAAATATAGCTACTTCTGTGTCCACGGAAAAAAACGAAAATGCGCGCTTTTTTCGAATACGTGGCTTCAACGCTGCTGCGTTGGAGCAGACAGCACGCATTATTATAGACATTTAAAGACATGGTACGGCATGTAAACACATGGTTAGTTTTTGGTTTGTTCGCTTCCGTTCTGGACATTTTGAGTCCCATGGCTGAGCGGAGATGGAAATTGATAACGATGAATTGAAAGCTATAGTGGAAGTAGATTAATCTCAAACTACGCTGGAACTTGCAGCAGCCTGCAATGTAAGTGATCAATCCATACTTATTAATTTACTTCAAATGGGAAAGATAAAAAGGGTCGGAAAGTGGGTACCTTATGAACTCTCTGAACAATAACAACAAAATTGCGTCGAAGCACCGCACAACAGAGCGTCTCAAAACTATAGGAGTAACGACTGGAAGCTCTCCGTCACCAACCATACTCGCCAGACCTTAATTTGGATAACCGAATTTGGATAACTTTTTACACGGGGAACATTTCAAATCTAACGAGGCTGTAAAAACACCTTTAAAGAGTAAATCGATTCCTGTCCCCAGGATTTTTATAGCAGAGCCATCAACGAACTTCCACTAAAATGGCAAAAGCATATATTCACTTGCCAATACTCCGATTAATTAAATACTTAAGTATATAATTTTCGATAAAAAAATAAAAAAAAAATCTATATAAAACGGCAATTGCATAGATAAAGGACCTAACAGATAAATTTAATGGTCAGAGACGGTTATTGTTTGAGACCTAACACAATTCATAAAATTAAACCTAACGTACAACAAATTATGATAGGTCTACAACAAGTCATACAAATTCCTGCCTTCAGATAACAGACATACAGTTCAAACTTCATTACCGATGACTCAAAAGCCTAACAACAAAAAACAAACCTACAATAATCTCATTTCAAAGCAATTTAAACTTGGACACACAATTTCATGTTTAAGTATGGAAAATCGAGCCCTGGACGCCCATTGGCGCCTGCGGTTACATGTTCCTGGCGCGGTCAACAACTGTGGGTGACATTTTGTTTTGCGCTAGAAAGTGCTCAAGTTAAGCGTTGCATCGCAGATTGTGAACTGAATAATAATGAAACTTGTCGCGTAAACCAAACACGTTAGTTGGTTACGGAGCGACGAAAATTTGGATACGGTATTTCAAACGTGTATGTTTTGTATAATTGAGGTAAGGGCCCGATAGCCGATGGAGCAGACGACGAGTCCTGGAGTGAAGACCGCGTATCGACAAGCGTAGTGTGGCATGCCCCAGACGACCGAAAAAAAGTAGCTGAGACAGACTGGATGCGGAAGGCGGAGGACAGTGTGTTTTGGCGCAGCCTGGGAGAGGCCCATGCCTAACAGTGGACTGCGATAGGCAGAGTTGATTGTTGAAGGTAAGGGCTCTCGAGCACAACGTTGCGGGCTTTTTGGAAAAACCCAAACATTGTTAGGAAACCTGGACTGAAAATGGCCTGACCCGCACTAAGCAAGCATAGTGAATATGATTAATTTCCTTCTCTATAAAAGTTCTCTTGTCTTTGCCCTATGGGGTAATTACGTAACACACTTAAAATAGCAGTGGCTTTCGTTTCGACAGTTCAACAACGTTCATTGCATTATTTACAGAGAGCAGATTTTTTTGTATGTCCTTAAAATTGATTCAGATTTAGGTCGATAGTGTGTTACGCAATTAGGGTGCTGGGACAATGAGGGTTTTCTGAAATGACGTTCGCTAGGTGGCAGCACTGACACGTCAGGTCCAGGCATCTGTCAAAGAGCCTATATTTTCTTTAGTCATGACTGAATGATGAACGAATGAATGAATCGAATGATGAACGTCATCATATATTTTATATTGGAAGACCTCTTGTCACAGTGGTGCCAACTGGTGTCGTAAATTTTCACGAAAACCCTCATTACAAGCCTGTTTAACGTTTAAACTATCAAACCAAACTTAACCTAACCTAACCTAACCTAACCTAACCTCTTTTTCTGAATTTGAATACGAAAATATCTCAATCAATAAAGGGGCTCGTGGCTAAATGATAACAGCCACACGGGTCGATCGAAAGTTACGCTACGGTTGCCGCATTATCCATTACGTATCGAGACCCCACCGTGTCTCGGAAAGCACGTTACGCCATTGGTCCTGATTGTCATTCGTAGATCTTTCACAGTCGTTAAGGGTAGTCAGAAGCCCAAAGGTCTGACAACCAGTCTTCCCAAGTGGTTACCCAGTTACTGGGTACAGTTGGGGTCGGCTTCCAGTCTAACCGAATGCAACTGAACACCAGCAGCAGTTCTGCATGGAAGAGTTACTTCATGTAAAATAATGGTATTCAGCTGCATTCCGTTAGACTGGAAGCCGACCCCAACATTATTGAAAAAGGCTAGGCAGATTGAAATATCTTAACGTGTACCACATCCAAACTTCGTCACATACATTATGTGACTATCTACAATGTCTTATTCCAAGAATTTAGAAGAATTTATCGCGTGCGGATTGCCCCATCCAAAACAAATGGATGCGCATTGTTTTGGGCGCTCACAGACTGACACATTGATTCTTATATACTAACTCAATTTTGATTTTATTTTAAATTATTTAATTTAAGGTAATGTTAGTATTTTGTGAATTGATTTTAATTTAATATATTGATTGTATTTATCTGAAAAGACTAGGCAGATTGAAATATCTTAATATGTACCACATCCAAACCTCGTCACATAAAATATGTGACTATCTACAATGTCTTCTTCCACAATGTAATATGGAAATTAAAATCTTAAGTAGTTTGCTCAGGAGTGACATAACATTGTAGGCACAAAAGACGTCTTTTATGACTCTGATTATCACTAAATCTTTAGAAGGCACTTCTGCTCTACTCTCTGATACAAATTATGTTGCTATTCTTTGTCATCACCTGCGTAGCCTTTTCCCAACTATGTTGGGGTCGGCTTCCAGTCTAACCGGATGCAGCTGAATATCAGTATTTTACATGGAGCGACTGCCTATCTGACCTCCACAACCCACTTACTGGTTAATACGATACCCCTTGGTAAGACTGGTTGTCAGACTTTCGTGCTTCTGACTACCCGTAACGACTGTCAAAGATCCTCGAATGATAGCCGGGACCAACGGCTTAACCTGCTTTCCGAGGCAAGGAGGGGTCTTGGTATGTAAATATGGTCACACAGACCAACCACGACAAGCGTAGCTTAACCTGATCGATCGACCTGTGCGGCTGTTACTATTTACCCTCCTTATTCTTTGTATAGTGCTGAAAGGGTTAAGAGGAAATGCGGGTGGTCGTTTCTCCATAGAAACGCTCTCGCCTGTTTTCTTTCTGGTTAATTACAATAAAGTAATGATTTTTTACATAATAATAAATATTAACTACTTGTATATCCATAATATGTTTTCCTTTGTGATGATACAATATTTTTATAAGCACTAGAACCCTCAAAAATGCCCATTTAAACCGCTGTCAACAGAAGCCTAGTGTACAATTTTGACAACTATTAGTGAAAAAAGAAAAACAAAGACAAAGTATATATCCTTCTTCTTCAGTTTATGAATATATTTTAAATTGGTACAATATTGGAGGAGGAAATAAGCGAGAGCCAAACCTCGAATTACGACTTTTTACTTAGGCTTTTTCAAGTCTCTCCGACCGCATTTCCTTATAGGGCTCCTGCAAACAGGCGCGACACGCGATAAAATCGCGCGCGACACAAAGGTACCGCAAGTCGCGCAACGAGCAGTGCCTTTGTGTCGCGCGCGATTTGCGTCCCGCGTCGCGTCTGTTTGCAGGAGCCTTAAGTTTATTATTTAGAGGTTTGAAGCAGAACACTGTTCTCAAAACGATGATGGAAAACATCGTGGGATACCTGACATTATCATTCTCCTGACATTATCCAAATTTATTTAGGGTCGGCGCAACATGTATTTTTCTTCCATACTTCTTTATTAATCTTCATCGTGGTAGTCACCCCCTTTCTATATGTATAACCATATTATCATTTATACAGTCCATCCATCTTTTGTTTGGTCATCCACTACTCCTGTGGCTCGTTTAAGTATCGATATTCATAATCAAACTTAAAACTTGTGGAGAAACCGAAACCCAATTACCTACTGGGTAATACGATACCCCCTGCACGGCACGGAGGGGTCTCGGTATGTAAAGATGGTCACCCATCTACAGACCAACCGCGGTAAGCGTAGCTTAACCTGATCGATCGACCTGTGTGGCTATTATTATTTAGCCTCGGGCCCCTCTTCGGGAAACCGACGTAATTATGAACCAAAAATATCGAATCATCACCCCGCTCTGGGCACGCGTGGTGGATTATGGCCCACTCTTTCTCACAGATAGGAGGCCTGTGTCCCGTCAGTAGAAACTTTAAAGGCTGATTATGCTTAACGTCACGTAACAGTGGAAAGAAGTCAAGCACACGCTTCTTGCTCCATTTTTTATTAATCAAAGTTTTATTATTTTTTATTTATTTTGTGTTAAAGAACAATATGTGTGGCTTTATCAATTCATTGGTACAGGAAGGTTATTTTTCGAAGCACGGAGCCCTTTTCCCGTTCGCGATCATGCTTTAATTGAACTCAATATATGGTTATCGCTTAAAATCTTTCACAAAAAATATCAAAAGAGAAAATAAAGTGGGTTTCCACGTGTTACTTATATTGCTATTTTCATTCGTTATTGGTCGATGTTTACAGTACTTTTTTAGGGATCCGTACCAAAATGGTAAAACGGAACCCTTATGATGAGACTGTCTGTTTGTCTGTCATAGCTAGATATCTCAAGAACCACTAATGCTATCAACTTGAAATTTGGAATAGTTTTAGATGACGTTTGCCCAACTATTTTGCAAATAAGAAAGAAATAAAAATATATGTACATTTTTTGCAACAGGGACTGAAAGGGGGTCTGAAAAATTCTCACCATTTTTTTTTAGACAGCATAATTTATGACTTTTGATAAAAAATGTAAAAAAATACCATTCGCCCCCTTATCTCCAAAGTTTGCAAAGAGAAAAATCTGAAATTATTCTATGTGATAGAAGTTTATGCAAATATTACAGAGAAATAAAACGAAATCTCTAGAAAGCAGACTTTTTCAGAAATAATCAACAAAAGTTACATTAGTTCCACTATCGGTCAAGAGATGGCACTGACATAATACTGCAATATTCTACACCGCAGTGCACAGTTTAAAAAAATCTCTGATGAATATAGGCCTCGCCGATGAAAAGCTAAAAACATGATGGTACGGAACCCTCGTTCTTGACCGGTTTTTTACATGCATATGGGAGAGTGATACGACGTTAAGGAATATGTCACGGATTAATTTTGTTTGTCAGTATATTTTTGGTAGGAGTCTCGTTATCTTTAGACCGATTGCTTACTTCGATTTTTACAAACAAGTTTTCTGCTACGGAGTCCTACGTACAACACTGTGCGTCGCTGTGCGGAGCTTGAATTTGGTAATGTTTCATTACATTGCCACAAAATTAATTGCATCACGCTCCGATACAAAAAACAACAGGCGCTTGTTGTATGAAAATCCTAAAAGAGAGTCACCACTACATTATAAAATCACAACAGTTTAACCCTGATTATGGAAAAATAAAATTTAACACATTACCAATATTAAAAATTTAGGGTTCATTAAATTAATGTTGTTCCTCAATTATAGTCAAACTAGCTTCTGCCCGCGACTTCGTCCCCGTGAAACTTGTTACTCCGACCCACCCCGTCGCATCGTATCGCCTGCCCGCGCTATTACTTCGTTTTTGCTTAGCGTTCTTTCTGATTTTTTTCTTTTTGCTCGGCTCCTAAAGGTCATAGCGTGATGTTCAATACCCTATAGCCTTCCTCAAGAATTAGGCTATCAAATGCTAAAAGAATTTTTCAAATCCAACTGGTAGTTCCAGAGATTAGCGCGTTCACCCAAACAAACAAACTCTTCAGCTTTATAATATTAGTAGGTATAGATAGTGCTCCGAAAGAGGATAAATCGTTCAAAATGAGGGCAGCTCATTAAAAAATATATAGCTGTACAATTAGTTACGATCGGAAGGTATTCGCATGTGCTGGAGTTGCACTGAGATTAATAGCTTTGCAAACAACGCGAGCGGAGCGAAATTCGTAAGGAATGGGTCAGACGGGTGTAGTATTATGCTTGCTTTATGTTTTAGCTTGCTTTAAGCTGTAATGTAGATGAGATGTCATCTCATTGATTTATTTTTAAGATGATAGGTACTTTTAGTAAAAATAAGGTTTCGGAGATAAAAACTGAAGGGCGAGTTCTATTGCATTACAACTGGTGCAACAGAAATTCCTGGAAAAATATAACTTGCTCCTGACCGACGGGTATTATAATGTTAGTTGTAATTTTTTTATTTAGGTATTATTATGACATGTACCTATTTGAAAAGCAATGGTTAAAGTTCGAACTGTCACATTGAATCAAACTTTTTTATTTTTTATTGCTAAATGGGCCTCTGCTCTTGACCCCGATCATGCCTGATGGAAAGCGATGGATGAGGTCTATGAAGAATCGATCGTGCCCAGAAGATGCATGTTCACTTCACTCTTGCTTTGAAGAAAGAAACACTTTGTAATAAAGAAGACTTTTAAACGATTACCTACTTTAAACAAAAATATTAAAACGAACCCATGAACATTTGTTAAAATAAAATATAAAAAGAAAGGATATACATTTTAGCACAAAATATCATTCATTACTTATTTTCTTCAAATAATTAATGTTAGCAACTTTCATCAGTATGAAGTTCTGTCTGAACATGCCTTTACCCCAGCATCTAACTCACAAGCACGTCTATAGAACATTATTCGTCTCTCTAACTCCACAAAGTGCTTTTGAATCTTTACGAAACAAAGGGAAAGATACAAATGTATTCCATTGGATTACTTGGTATGCAAGAAATATCATCATCAACTTTGTACAGGATACTGCGGGCTCGTAGACTTTGAAGAACTAAACTATAGTTGTAGTTTGGTATGATAATCGTTCGCCGTACTACATTTAGCGGAGAATGTACGTATATGTGTATGTGTATGTATGTGTGTATAATAACTGAACATCTATTTACGTTGGCTGTAGGATCAACTTCCGAACATGATGATCAGTTTTGGATTACATCTGTTGTTCACAATCTGATCTCAGGTCAAAAATACCTCAAACTAAACTGCAATGTCAATATGATAGATATATTAATTTATTACTCCTAATTGCTCATATCAAAAATAATCTTATAATCAGGTTGAATAAGATCCATCATGGGTCTGGCTCATGGGTCTTTTGAAAAAAAAAGATCTCATTACATCCACATCTTGAAGTCAGGATGAGAATGAGAAAACTATCGTCACTAGATCCATCACGGATCTGGCCAATGGATCTTCTGAGATTGAACGAAATTTGCCTATATTTTTGATAAGTTTTGAAATTGATTGTCGCTGAGATGAGATTTCGACTAATGTTTGAACATTTTCAATAACGAGAATTGGCATTCTGTTAGTAGAAGTATGGGCCTACAGCCGATGAGGTAGAGGACTGACAACCTAGTCAAGATTGCTGGATGAGCTAGAGACAGAGAAGAGTGGCGTGCATTACAGGATGCCCACACTCAGCATTGGGTGGCAAGAGGCTGAAGAAGAAGAATTTAAAAACAATTTTCGCGTGCGGATTGTCCTATCCAAAACAAATTGATGCGCGTTGTTTTGGGTGATCACTGACACATTGATTCTTATACTAACTCAATCTTGATTTTGATTTTATTGTAAATTATTTAATTTAAGTGTTGTTAGTATTTTGTAAATTGATTTTAATTTAATTTTATGTGATGTCAGTGTATAATATGTGCCAATTGATTTTAATTTAATGTATTATATGGATTGTAGTTATCTGAAATAAATGAAGTATTAATTAATAATAAATAAGAAACTTTTCTAGCTTTCTGTTGAACAGGACAACCAAAAATATAGGTCGAATAGGTTTTTCAAAGGCGTGAGTGAACTATAGTAGATCACATTACACATTGTGGTCAACGAAAACCGTATTTTTTGTTCAAAAAGAAAATCTGCCATCAGCGTTGAGTGAAAGGACGTAGGACAGATCCTTACTTACTTAAAGCTACGCATGGATATACTTTTTATGAAGGCATAAAAAGTATATCCATGCATAGCTTTAAGTAAGTCCCTAGTGACGGGTTCTTTGGCCTTTCTTAACTCGCTATAACGTGAAAGTTTTATCCCATGGGGTATTATAATACGTAGGTACCCGCGAAGATTACAAGTTTGAAGGATCTTGTAATATACAGAGTTTTGATTCGGATATGAGTGTTTGAATTTTTTTGCAATTGATCGTGCAGATAAATGAGAGGCGAAATTGGGGCTGAGTCGTCGCCTGAACAGTCAGGCCCAAAGAGGTGGCACACCAAAGAGGTGGCACGCAGTGTTCGATGCACGCCTTGGGAAGATGTGCGGTCCTGGGAAGGCAGCACTTGGTAATGGGGCCCGCTAGGCGTTGCGAGCCTCATCACAAGGATACCAATCGGCGTGTGGCGAATGTACATGTATCTCCCGGGCCCCCAACTTATGGTAGTAGAAAGAATAGTGGGGTTTTAGACGATAGGAGTCCAACATACATGATTAGGATGTCCCCACGGAAAAAAAAGGTAAATGATAAAGTTATTTGAATCAATGAGTATAAGATAGAAATATTTTTTTTTGTGGCACAAAAATGGCAATGTCCGTAAGCAGCGCCATAATTTCTAAGCACAGTATTTTTTTTATGTTACCTTCCCGGCAGTGCAACAACATAGGTTGTCGCAGTGCTAAGCAAAGGTCTCCCCTATACTTTTGTAACTTTCCATCTGTTGTGCCTTCTCAAGCCAATCGATCAGAAACGAGTTCAAATCGTCACGCCAGCGTTTCCTAGGCCTGCCCCGGTGATGACACCTGTTTTCAGACACCCACTAAGTGACGATTCTGGCCCATCAGTTTTGATGAAACCTATAGACACGTATGACCAGTCTCATTTCAGCCTCACAGACGAGAGGCGATAACGCCTACATCAGTAATGCCTGTCTTGGAGCGCATAAAGGCTCCTGCAAACAGGCGCGACGCGCGACGCGAATCGCGCGCGACACAAAGACACCGCTCGTTGCGCGACTTGCAGTGCCTTTGTGTCGCGTGTCGCATCGCGCCTGTGTGTACGGGCCTTAATGGTGTTGCGAATTTGATCAGCGAGTTTTATTTCTAAAATACTAGGTACGCTCCATCGCTCATTGGCAAACCTTGAATTTGGACTTCAAACACAGTTATGATCACATAATTAATAGCTTTAATTTCGGCAAATCTAAAGTAGTAAAGAAAATCGACCTTAAGGCTCGTACACACAGGCGCGACGCGACACGCGACACAAAGGCACCGCAAGTCGCGCAACGAGCGGTGCCTTTGTGTCGCGTGCGATTCGCGTCGCGCGTCGCGCCTTTTTGCAGGAGCCTTTATTTGTAAAAAGGTCGAAGTAAAATCAACTGTGATTGAGAAAGTGTTACGCAATAACGATGCTGACCTTTAGGTATACAATATTAAAGAAAAAACACTTTGAAAGAAAATATTAGTTTTTAACGTAGAGTTTAATGGTATGAGTGTTTTTTTGGCGAACATTTTAGCAGACTTTTGTTAATAAATTGCTTTTCTTTGTTTGGTGCAAACACCAAACAGAACAAACAGCATTTTAATAAAAGGTGGTAATAATTGTAGGTGAATATAAGATTTCGTCACTTTTATTTTTGAATATTTTGACTCATAGATCATAAATAGCTATTAGCCTCATATTTTGATATCTAAGAACCATATAAATTATAGCCCGACAAACTTGTTAAGACATAAATTCACATTAAAACTAAAACTTCCAAACTATGCGCAAAAAATACGAAGCAGGCGCTTTACTTTGTGTAAACAATTTCATTATCACTGCTCTCAAAACAGTGAAGGAAAACATCGTGAGGAAACCGGCATGTCCTAGAACCAAAAAATCGTAGACATGTGACATCTACCAACCCGCACTGGGCACGTGTGGTAGATTATAACGGCCCATTCTTCACAGAGAGCAGGTCTGCGTCACAGCAGTGGAAACTTTATAGGCGAATTATGCAAAAAGAAATGTTTTTCGGAACATTTTTATAGCACAAAATAATATTTTAATGGTCTTTTCACGCAGAATTTTTAATGTTTGCATAATGATGATCTCGGTGATAAATCTTAACTAGGATTTATTTCGTAGGTTTGCCTTTAGTGTAACTTACATTGCTGTAGTCTCAATTTTTAGGGTTCAGTACCACAAAAGGAAAAACGGAAGCCTTATAAGATCACTTCGTTGTTGTTGTTGTCTTCGTTGTTTTGTTCGTGTGTCTTCGTTGTTCGTCAGTAAATATCCTTTTTCTCAGGAACGCGTGGAGTTATCAAGTTGAAATCAAATGCTCAAGGCTGCAGTCTCTTGAACCGGTGAAACGATCAAACTTCTAAGTCAACGCAATCAAAAGATACGGGCGTTTATGTTCCGAAATCAAAACCTATATGGTTGACCTAGTATCATGAAATTTGGTAGGAAGCAATTTAACGTAGCACAAGTAAAGAAAAAAAACGAAAATCGTAAATTTGTATTACAAAAACAAATAATTTAAAAAATATTTACCTACAAATTTGTACGGAGCCCTCTTTTTAGGTTTTGTGTGTGCTTAAAGAAAAGCACACACTTGTTTTCTCTTACAGTACTACAAGACAATCGCCTCAATATTGAAATAGATAGAACCCTTTCACGGTACCCTAAAAAATACAAACGGTCCAAGCGTGTACAGGAAACAATAATCTCGGCACGAAAGTCAACCGGGTACGTTACAGAAAGGTGGATGACTGCATGTTTATGGATGTTTTGAAAAATAAAGAGGTCCAACAAAATACGACGTCATATCAGAGGGACATTGTATATCAGCATTGTTTACTGAAAACCTCTTTAGTTAATGGAAGGAACGGATATTTTTGGATGAGTGAACTTGTTCTTTTGGTTGTTTTGTAATAGTTCGTTTTTTGTCTGGATTTACTTGTTGAGATGTATCGGGGTGAAGAAAGGGATGTGAAGGAGATATTAAAAAACATTTATGTATGTTTCTGCGGTCGGTTGCGTACTGTTTATCTCGTGTCGCCTCAGGGTAATAATAACCCATGTCGTGGTTTGATAAGAAGATTAGTAATCCTCGGGTCCTGGGGTCCGAGTACTCATGATGTTGTTAAGGAAATTTCTTGTGACCCAAGGGCTGGCTTTTACCTTGGCCAGAGCCAGAGGCTAAACATTGCCATACAACGAGGTAATGCTACTTTGGGTACATTACCAGTCGACAGCGATGCGGATGAATTTTTCAACTCTATATTTTTGTTTTTGAATAGTTTTAGTTTAGTCAGGCTAAAATTTTGTTATTTTTATTAATTGTTATTTACTTACATATGTATTATTAGAACTCTTCAATTGATGAAATCTGATTATTGCAGTAGTCAGTTGCTGGATGCAGAGCCCACTGTAAAGCTCCATATCCCCAACAAAACTGCAAACCTAATCAAACATTTTATTTACTCCATCTGAGCGAATATAATGTCGATTTCATCTAACCTATACCTACATAAAAATCACATCACTGCGGGGTAATTACGTAACACACTATCAGTATTATTTTAATTCCATATTTGGTTTAAATAAACTTTATTCCCAATAAAGACATAAGTCACTTACTTGAGAACAATACTACAAATATAGATTACAATATGTTCGTCATCAGTATTACAATTTAATAGTTACCCATCCAATGCATTCATTTCTCCAGAAGTGATCGATCCGCAATTATGTGCTGGCTAAGTTGAGTTTTGAATGCAATGTAAGAGTGTACATTTCTTATACAGGACGGTAATTTGTTATAAAGCTGTGCTCCTTCAAAAGTTAGCATCTTTTTGCCATAGTTAGTTCTTGTTTTTGGTAAAACTAACAAGTTTGCTCGCCGTGTACTCACCGTGTATATTAAGAAGTTAATATTTTGCAAATGATAATAAGCTTTATTTTTAAGAAGACTAACTGACTCGGTGAACTTCGTACCTACCGCCTAATTGTACGACAAAATGAATTATCATCATTAAATATTTTATCGCGATTTTTTCCATGTTTTATAAGTTAATAGCTGCGCCCCGCGGTTTACAACTTGTAAATCGCGGCCCTTACCACTAGGCCACCACTACTCCAACTGAGACTGTCTGATAGATTATTGGGATGTTATAACCAGAGATAGATGATAGGTTTTTCTATCACTGGAGATAGGAAAACCTGTATACCCCAAAATTGGTGATAAATGATTAATGATTTTATTTTTGTAAGTTGGTTTGCACATACACTTTTACACGTCAATACACTTTATAGATAGATACAGTACCCAGCGATAAATATTGCACATCGATCTATTCGATCCTATCGATTTTATACAAAGAATAAAAATAATTATCAAAAGAAGCAAATCATAATTGTTTTAACAGCTCCTAATAGATACCGGACTGTTTGTATTTCGTGCGACAGAGATAACGCTCTACGAAGCCGAAATTAGCCGATTGTCTCTTTCCAAAGGTCGATGTGCAATATTTATCGCCGGATACTGTACGTGTTTGGGTTCGGCTGTAATACTAGACTGTGAAACAAAAAAAAATACTATCTACGTCCTCAATTGAATAAACAAACCCAAGATATAAAAAATCCGATATCGAAACTAAATAAAAAAATACTGCAACAATATCTAACATATCTTGACCAAATACGACCCTTCCCGTAGATATATGTATGTATTTTCATAAAAAATATTCGGCCATTTTTTGTAGTGCCTTGCCTTTTTCAACCTAAAACTGTTAGAATCGCATTCCGATGACTCTTCAAACCTCTGGAGTGATACTCGACCGGTCCGTGTTTTTGTCCGGCTGATCCGTACTATGTAGTTACCATATTATGTATATGTTACTGGCAATATATTGGTATATTTTTTCTGGAATTCGAATTCTAAAGTACCTATGCCGTGCGAAATAGTAGATTGTTTGCCAAGGGAGCAAACAACTATGTATTTTGAAGGCGAGAGTGTTTCTTTGAACCCAGTGCGCAGCGAGCGATTCAAAGTACGTCACTCGAGCTTAAAACAGCATTTCTCCCAAGGTGGATACTCTACTTTTTACCACCCTCTATGAAAAAATAAGTAAGTGCAAATTATGAAGAAGAATAATACATTTATTTATATTACATACAATTAGGTACTTGAGGTAGACATGGGTACTCATTTTTAGGGTTCCGTACCCAAAGGGTAAAAGCGGGACCCTATTACCAAGACTCCACTGTCCGTATGTCCGTCTGTCACCAGGCTGTATCTCATGAACCGTGACAGCTAGACAATTGAAATTTTCACAGATGATGTATTTCTGTTGCCGCTATAACAAAAAATACTAAAAACAGAATAAAATAAATATTTTTGGAGGCTCCAAACAAACAATACAACAAACGTGTTTTTTTCGGCTTTTTTGCCTTGTGGTACGGAACCCTTCGTGTGCGCGTCCGACTCGCACTTAGCCAGTTTTTTTATAAAACTAAGTAAAATCCTAATTTGAGTAAACAATTACTAACGAAGGCAGAATACTTTTCGCGCGTTTTTATTTTTTCACAAACTTTTTTTTTTAATTTCGCTTGCGCGTTTTACGTTTTACTTTTTCATATAGCCTGTTACTTGTTCATACAATGTTCATGATTGACTTCTTTGGTGATTGCTAACATTTACTAACAATATCCACATTCCAAATTCAAATCACTTTTAGTCCCTAGCGATTAGAGAGTTATTTTAGTCCCTGTTTACGAAAAATATACTGGCTCTTTTTGAATAGGTGTGATAATAGTAGATTATGCACCGAGGGGCTAAAGTTGTGTCTTATGTCACGGGCGTCATATTGAATCTCGAGCGCAATGAAGCATTCGGGATTTAACTCCCGAGCGCAGCGAGGGAATTAAGAGTTTAATATTAATACAAGAATCCTGAATGCAGCGAGGGATTCAAGCTAGCCCAAGGCAAAGACACCTTTAGCCCAGAGGAGGATACTCTACTTTTTACACCTACTGTGAGAAAATAATAGCCATAGTACGAAAAACAAAGTATTTATTAAATAAACAAACAGTAAGAATAACATATTTAGGACTAGTTAGTTCTATGCACTTCCATTCCTTTTAAAAAATGGTTCGTAGTTATCTAATTATTCTTAAAAAATTACGTCTTCGAAAACATGGCAAAGATATGAAGAAGCAATCGTTATTATTTTGTAGGAAATCGAGAATATCATCCACGCGTAGTAAGGGTATCGAGAATAGCTTTCCTCTTTCTGGCACCAAAGGGTGTTTATTAGTACTATACTGCCAATTTAGCTGAGCCATGTGAGATTCCAAATTCAAATCACATTATTGACCAGCGGGTCATAATGAAATCCAGTACAACATTATTGACCGACTGTGCCCCCGGCCACTAATGACTCACTTTAGGTTAAGGTTGCTTGACATATAATTTGGCATTTTCGAGCAGATGGTGTGAAAAAAGTTTTTTTTTTTTTTTTGCGACAAATTATTATCCGCCCTATCTTACGAGTATTGATAACAGAGGGGCAATTCTCGTAATTTTAAGTTCACAGTCTGATCTCAATCTTAATCTGTCAAAAATACCTCTAATTTCCCTACATATTTGACACATTTTTGACATTTATCTGTCGCCGAGATGAATCAGAATCTACATAATAAATACCTATGATTAATACATTCACTGACGGACAACGCACTGTCTAACCAACTGGATATAGAAGCATAAAAAGGAGATAAATAATGTGTCATATAATAATAATTATGTGTGGTCAAAAAGTGGGTAATAGTGAGTTAAATGGTGGGTAGAGTGGGTAGTAATATGGGTAATTTTTCCTGATGAAAAATCCAATCGGGCAGACGGCTTGTAATAATAGAATTCTTCAAGCAGAGTGACTACAGTTTCAATTTTCATATAATACCTACATTTTACTGTTTCTATAGTCTCATGGCAAAAAAGAAAGATAAAGTACACTATTATCTTGGGGTCTTGGTATGTAAAGATGGTCACCCATCCGTGAACCAACCGCGGCAGGAATAGCTTAACCTGATCGATCGACCCGTGGGTCTGATATTACCTAGCCACAAGCCCCCCCCCCTTCCATCTATGCCTCAGAATTTACTATGATAACAAAACTACTTCCATAACCTTACTTATAATAATTAAATAATTTAAATTTAAATTATTTTATAAAATTTCAACTACGACAAAATATCACCTAGTCATTAATCCCATTCATCTCAAAAACTTTTCGTAAACTTTCGAGCCCATCTTCAGGAGCACATCCTAATCAAAACTATTCGGCACGGCACCCCACTCTAAGGTGAATTAAGATTAATCACTGTTGACAGTAGTTTGAGGTAGGCGCCCGCGCCGATAGACCCTCGTTGTAGAATGTCCAAACTTCAACAAAGTCTGCTAGGTACAATGGTTTTGACGCTTTGTTACTTAAGAGGTGGAGAAGAATACACAATTAACGTAAAGGATGGTGTTTTAAATTGGAGTTTGGTTTGGGTTTTAGTTCATTACTTAAATTTTTAAGTAATAACAGCCGCACAGTCGATCGATCAGGTTAAGCTACGCTTGCCGTGGTTGTTCCGTGGATGAGTGAGTGTTTTTACATACCAAGACCCCTCCGTGCCTCGAAAAGCATGTTAAGCCGTTGGTCTCGGCTGTCATTTGTGGATCTTTGACAGTCGTTACGGATCGTCAGAAGTCCGAAAGTCTGACAACCAGTCTTACCAAGGGGTATCGTATTACCCAATAACTGGGTTGTGGAGATCAGATAGGCACTAGGCAGTCGATCCATGTAAAATACTGGTACTCAGCTGCACCCCAACATAGTTGGGAAAAGGTTAAGCAGATGATGTGTAGGTAGATACAAAATATTTCTCTTTTCAGCAAGCTATCTTGGAGAATCAGCCAGTTACCCTTCACTTTTATAGATAGTGCTTCATTATTCGTCTAAATTATTTTCGTGAATATACGTTTTGGTGGAACCGAAAATAGGAACAGTTTATTCACATTTAAAGGTTTTCTCTGGTCCTGTCTCTGGGTGTGGAGTTTCTTGTCCGTTCTTTTCCATAGATACCTAGTAAGTTTCGATGGGCAACCAGCGTTATCATTCTGACTGACGGACTCCTTGACAACTCAAAAGTGATTTATTTGAAACTAGCTTCCGCCAGTGGCTACGCCCGCGAGTTATGCCGATAAATACTATCCTATGTCCTTCCCCGGGATGCAATCTATCTCTCTGACAAATTTTATCGAAATCTGTTCAGTGGTTTAGGCGTGAAAAGGTAACATACAGACAGACAGAGTAACTTTCGAATCTATAGTATTAGTATGGATAAACACTTTGAGTTTACTTGTAGCTTGTATCATCCCACTGCTTAGGAAATGGCTCACCAGACTTTCAGTTCTTGCAATCTAAGGCTAATGTGGAACACTGATAGATATGGCTGTGTCAGGGCACTGCACTAAGTAATAATTAACATGCATAACTATAAAGTTATTCAGCCTATAATGTTCCCACTGGTGGGATATAAGCCTCCTCACTGCGAGAGCGAGTGGGCCGTAATCCATCACGCGGCCAGTGCGGGTTCATAGATGTCTAGTCTTCGAATTTTCGCTTCTAGAACATGCAAAATACATGAATGTTTAAAAAAGTTACGAAGTATAGGAGATAAAATAGTTGCTAAATTGCAGTGCAGTTATGGATGGTTTGATAGACACATGCCTGAGTATAGTCAGTTACGTTTTCGAATAATAATACAAATGAAACAGTCGACGTCTAAACGAACCTAAACGTATACAGAGAATGGTAGTTTGTCAGAAAATATTAATCGAACGTCTTGTCTACAAGCAATTCAGATGAAGAAATGGTAAACAATCTGTACACAAAACGATTCGGGCACATAAAACAAGCCACAGTAACATCTACGAACAAAGGCGATGAATGTAAATTCGCCAAACCAAGTACCGTTGGCAAGGCAAGATCGTCAAGATTTCGAGCAACGCACCAATTATCACGTAACGGCTTAAGTGTTAGGGTCGAGTAGCTCTGTTAAGTCGAAGTTCAAGTTTCATACAATAACGTGCTTAATAATATTATAAGTAATACTAAACTGCCCTTCGGAAGTTGGAGGACAGTCTTAGGGCACAGAGTAGAGAAGACGGTACGACTATTGGATTTATCTCTTCAAGCTAGATTTGAAGTTTCTGTTAAAGTAGACTGGGAAAAAATTTGCAAGTACAACATAACAGACAAATCTGAAAGATTTCTTCAAGACCAGGATGAACCCACAAACGCACACCGATTGTAATTAGTTGTTGATTTGGCCCAATCATAATTTCCAAACATTAAATACATCATGTCTATCATCTGCTAAGTTCAAAGGTTGTCTTTATAAGATCGCTTGCATTGATAAGACCGCCCATTATGTGATATACAATTTCTACATTTATATAGATACATATGTCTGTAATTCGTATGGTATAATAAAGGGTAGTATTCTTTTATTGTCGAGCCATTTTAGAGTTTTTGCGAGATTAAAGCACGGCAAATTGTTTTTATGTATAAATATATGTATGGTGAGAACTCACCTCAGAAAACATAAAAAACATGTGTGTGATGAAACAGTACAACATCTACAAAAGATAGAATTATAAATTTTCAAAATAATGGTGACTTTTCAAAATAATTGTAGCTTTACACCAAAATTTAAGCCGACCATCTACCATTTCTTACACTGTGACCCCTTCTCTGGTACACATAATCTGCTTAGTTATGAAATATTAAGTTTGTGTTCACCAGCGACGGCCTATCGTGGGACTTAGCAGTCGCTGACAGATGACGTAATCTCATCTAATTAGAGTAATTAATATAAGGTTATGCTGTATTTTGATACATAATTATACAATTGGTGTAAGATTTTATGAGAATAGCTGAAGGAATGATGTTCGAAGTTTGAGTGACAGAAACATTTTGTTACAATGGAAATAAAGTTAACAATGATAAATAACAAATGATATTTATTTTGCAAGTTTTTTTTGTATAGACTTATAGATTTATTTCTGTAAATTAAAATAATAAGTAAGCAAATTGTTCAGGGGATCAGACCGGAATAAATAGTATAAATAAAAGCCTTTTGTAGTGTAAAGAGAAAAAATGAGTACCTATTAATTACTCCGTTTGTTCACCGCATATTAGTTTCTTCTGTCAACTACTGTTTCTTTCTCTGCATTGCTGTATCCATTCTCTTCTTGTTATATTCATTCTTCCATTTTTACTCGCGCTCTCACACAATGCTGCACGCTTGATTTAGAAGCCTGATTTTTTTAGAGATCTAAGGGCCTTGATACCTCGACGCGTTCCTGAGAAAAAGGGTCTTGACAGACTGACAGGCATACGGACAACGAAGTGGTCCTGTGGGGGTTCCGTTTTTACCGTTTGACGTCCGGAACCCTAAAAAAGCTGAAATACAATGTACAGACACCAGCACATCAAGGTACTACAATCTGTCAATTTATCAAAATAAAATTTCAACTTTATCTCTAAAGCATAAGGTTCAAAGTTGATTGGGAAAATTTGACAGTTTCGGGTAGCCTGATGTGCTGGCGTCTGTACACACAGACGAAGCTGTGGGCCACAGCTAGTGACGAAATCTACGCAATAGAAGTGAACCAATCTCCGTATTAGTGGTTGTGTGGAAAACTTCCTGCAAAAAGCGTCATCGGACAGCCTCGCCTGACCTGTCGTTTACAATACAGAGTGGTACTCCATTTCCGTGAAATAGTAATGGACGTCGGGCTTGTCAATTAATGTTTTCAATGCGCGTTGAAAACGTTGAGTGACAAGCCCAATGAGTGACACCTGCCACCTGCGTACCACATGAGTGATCGAAGTGACAGGTGAAATGGTTCTTTTGGTTTGTGATGTTTTTGGCGTGCCTTGGGAGTAAAACCGACTTGTATGCCGTGATGGCAAACGGCATTGAAGCTCTCATAAAAGAAAAATCCAAATCCGCCGTCATGTCAGAAAAATATATTCATCAATTCTCCATATTTTTTATTCAAAATTTATTGGTTTTCTTTAATTATAAATTCTTTCAAAAACCATCAATTTCGATGTTTCACATCTACCGGGCGTCCGGTGACGGCAAACTTTTTTTTTAATAAAGGTACTGCGCAGGAATTTATTTGATAGGTGAGTGAAAAGTTGAGCAAACTTGGTGGTGTACAGACGCCAGCACATCAAGCTACCCGAAACTGTAAAATTTTTCCAGTCAACTTTGAACCTTATGCTTTAGCGATAAAATTGAAAATGTAAAGAAATTAAACAGATTGTAGAAGCTTGATGTGTCTGTACCTAATTGGTTTTCATGATACGTGCTTTTGTAGGTTATGTGCTATTTTTTTTTGTGTGCACGAAGTAAATTATTGGTAATAATGGTTTATTGTTCGGTTTTCATATATCGATTAATCGGTTTTTATTTGAATATCATTGGGTTTCAGTAAAAATTAAAAATTCATTAGAATAAAAAACATTTATTTCAGACAGTCCATAGGGGTAGTAACAATTTACTTAACAAAATTGTAATTATTGTTATCTTTTGTTGTAATAGAAGCGTCTGTTTGGGTAGTATCAGTTTATTAACTCTTTAGTCTATCTAGACACGATCAAAACGGAATTCCAGGGTAGATTTATTGTTCTACTTACTAAATAAAAAAAAACTATTTTCGCCGATACAGTTTTAAAACACTCGACTTTCTATCATATTTTTCTAACCGGGAATTAAAAGTTCCAAAATGCTTTTGTCCCCGACAGTACCAACAGCATTAAAAATGCTAGATTGGTTCCGCAAGTAATTTTTCCTCCGGACATTTTCCGCTTGCTCCTAATTCGTTAAAATTCACTTTGATGTCATGTCTCCGCTCTAGTACACTCAATTGCTCATTCTGTGATCTACTAAATTAGAGAGCATTGTTGTTTGTGTCTGTACTTTGATTTATGAAATGTATGAATTTAATTATTTATTTCGTGCTAATTTTTTTGCTGAAGACTGAATTCGCCTAATTTAACCTTCAAGCGGGCACGCGGTCATTTGTAACCCCAGCGGTCGCACGTAACCTAAAAGGCCTTTGGGATATTTCAGGGATTTAAAACACTAATCATTTATTTTTTTTATATTTATCACATTATCATTACGTTAGGGCATAAAACAAAATTATAAAATCAAAATCATAATTATAATTTTCTTTGAATTAGTTAGCAATTTGGTATCACATAAATTTTCTTATACCTCTAACTTTCGCGTGCTTGCGTGCTTTCGACGCCTGCGCCGCGACTAAAACAAATGCGATTTATGCACTCCGGAGTGTGCAGGGAGGGGACGTATACAGTTTATTTTGTGCACAGTGAAACTGACAGGCTACTAGGGATGGGAAATATATGGGACAAGAAATAACGATATTAAAAACGAAAATGTACCAAGTGCGATCGATTCAACGCCGCGCGCCTTTATAAAGGTCAGTATCAAATGAAGGGGCACGTCAGGGCCGAAGCCTGCCGGATGAGCGGGATTGTCCGAAAGGGTTACCGCTGGCCTAGAACATAAAGGGCTAAGTAAGGAAGGAACACGGGTGGGTTATAGTCAGTAAGAGTCTGACACTCCCTTCCGCTCCACCTAGAGCGGGAGGGGGGGTCATTTGACGGTTTCCCATCCTGAAAAAAAAGGTCAAGACTTTCTTTGCGCTAGATGCTTGTTACGTAGAAGTCTCGTAGAACACATTGCAAAGAAGCCCCGTAGATGCCACACGTTTGCTAATATGTAGTTTCAATAAACGAAATGTTTACCTATATACTTATGTACGTAGATCTTTTAATTTTTACACGTCAAAATTTTGTCGATCAATAAGTTAAAAACTAGATGGCACCGGCATTTCCTAACTGACTGATCCCTGAGAAGAAATGCCGGAATAAACTCAGAGGTCACGGTTTCTTTTAAAGTCCAAAAATTATATTGTTAGGATTTTATGTGAGTCTAACAATGCAGGAACATGTCAAAGAGCCATTGCAGCTTTAAAATGACCTGTACACTGTTGTGTGTTGAACAGATAGCACGCATGCATCAGTCATCGTGTGGCTTAGCTCTATTTTAGGGAAATAAAATCAGTAATTAAATGGATTCTGACAAATAAGCTAGTATCTTTGCTAAAGAGAAAATGATAACGAAAAATAAAGCAGAAAAATAAAAGTTATATTATTAAGTTAACCAATTGTGTAGCTTTCAGTTTTTCAGTCAAGTGACTGCTATAACTATTTTGATATTCTGTTTTTTTTTTTTTGTATAAATTGCAGCAACAAAGTCACAGCTCTTCAACGGAGCTCTTGTTTTGTTTAATTATCACAGATATAGATAGACCTAGATAACGCAAGTAGCCATTTTTTGACTACCTACTATAACGTCACAAGCACTATTTAGTGATCGGAAAATCAAATCGATTCAAAGATGCCCCCGCGTGCGGCACCCGTCTTGCCTCAGTCGCACCCGGGGCCTAGCGTCAACGCTCACGCTCACCCAGCCAGCAATACACAGGACTGAGAGCGAAAGTGGCGGCTTACGATTTTTGTACGTAAGCTGGTGCGATTTTCGGCACGCGAAGTAGTTGCTCTTGCGTTATCTAGATGTATCTATATCTGTGGTAATTATGTACTTAGTGACGGACCGTTTGCGGTAGGTGTAAGCCCCATTTACCCCTTTCCTGGCAGTTGACTCTTATTTGCGACGTGAGCAATGACTTAGATACTTAATTGTTTTTTTTTTTACGAAACAAAAAAGTAAAAGGAAAACTGCTGAAACGTAATTATATTTTAAAGAATTTTTTGCGATGTCCTCGATAACGCTGTGTTCTCTTCTATATCAATAACTTCACTCATTTATTATCAAAATGATGACCGCGGTTAGACCAACCTTTTTTTTTTAAATAACACCAGTTATGAGGTTCATCTATACCAATATTATAAAAAGGTAAAATTTGTGATTTTGTATGTAATGGGTAATCTTCGGAACTACTGATCAGCTTCCGAAATCCAGTATTGCCGAGTGTCATAGGTTATAGTTATATTTTATGTTAAAACAAGAAAATTCACGCGTTCAAAATCGCGGGCTGAAATTACTTTGATCCTTATTTCAAAATTAATGCAGTCTGGGTAGAACCCAATTAGTTTTTTTCTAAAAGAAATCTCAAACGAAATGGATCTCCATTAACACGTTAAAAAAACTGAGCTAGTGATGCCATTAACAATAGTAAAAAAAGGAAAAAGTTCACTCACGCAAACCGATCGCAAATTGGAAACTCACTTTGTAGGGAGCTATTTTTTGTCGGTTCTCGAACGCGACGTCTCGGCATAGAGTTGGTTAAATGAACAGATGTGACAGGTCGGCTTAGGAGGGTGTTTTAAGTTGCTTCAGTCAGGCGATTGTCTGAACAACGATTTTTTAAATAAAATACCTTATGCATGAGAATGACCAACCTCCTGTTACAATAAAAAAAAAATACGTGTGTGGTTTTTAATATTACATATTTACAAAAAAGGCAATATTTTTAAAGTGGAAACTTCTTAAGGCGCGTTAGGAATTTTTCGAGATGGGAAAAAACCATAGAACTCGTATCACTGTTACCGTAAGCGAGAGCGCGCGTGTTTCGTTTATAAGACGATTAAAAAAATACCCGCTTCGGATGTGTTCGGCTGTCCTCGGGATGTACTCGATTTTAATGTATATTCGATATGTCAGTGAGTGATGGCAAAGTATTCTGTTTGTATTTTGTTTTTACTTCTGTCGGCACTCCAGGAGTGACACAGGTTTATTTTTAACTAGGTGATCTGTTAATCGTGAGACATAATACAGTACTGGCCTTATAATTATAGCCGGCCAAAAAATAAGTAAATTCTTCGCACACGTTCATAAAATGTGAGTTTAGTATGTTAGGCTAACCTAACATCTAAATGTTTAAGATTTCATTAACATAAAATTAAATCAAATATATATCAATTTTTTTTAATTAAAAATACTATTTAAAATACATAAAATGTCATTCAAAGCAATAAAACATTAAAATACATAGACATGTCATCCAAAACGAAAAACTAATAAAATAAAAACACATACTACATAATACGAGGGGATGTGCTACTATGAAGCTGCATCCACCCACCTCTGCAACAAGGGCAGATCCCACCGCTCGGCCAATTAAATGACAATCATTATTGGCAATTATTATTAGAAATCAATGAATCAACAGAAAACAGTAAAATCACACATAATATTTCACTAAAATTGTTGCGTAAATATTGCACTCGTTAAGACTATATTTAGACGTTAAACTTTCCCATCTGTATGATTCCAATTATTTAATCTGTGCCCTATTTTCTCTTTTTTCAGTGCGCCAAAGCAGAATTCTGAAGGCCCGAACGCTTTTCATAACACGCCCTTTTTATCTTTTATACTCATTCTTTCTTTTATGAGCGAATTTTATTTGATGCTCTTCTATACGATTTGTACTGTAATGGTTCGATGTTTGAGAAATATTGTATCGCTGCCTCATATTTGTATCATTTTTAGGATAAAAACAAACATTGATAATGATCTCCTTATAATTCCCAGGGATGGTATCAGCCAGATTGACAGTACATATAGATATACAGGTTGATATCCTACATCGACGCGCAAACTCTAACCATGTATTAGCATAATTATGTCACCCACCTAGAGTAAAAATTTATCACCAGTTATAAAAAAAAAATCTGCTGTTACATACAAAAGTGCAATACCTCCGCTGTCAAAATGTGTGGAGCAGATTTTTTTTTTTAAATAACCGACTGAAAATTTCAATTTCTTTTCGGTTTCATGTAGTCAATCTGTGGTTACAGTTTACACATCGATTATAGAGGGTGCCAGGGACCTGCCAGCCTGTATAATAGGTTCAAATACCAAGTATAACCTTATTTTTCTTTTGATAACAGCTAGCTGAGAATATATTCATGTCGCTTTTGAAATACGAGCCAGTCAGCAAGATTGCCAAGGGAACACGGACAGAAACATTGTTATTTGTTAGTCTTCTACAAGATACTATGCTACAAGCTGAATTAAAATAATTTAAACCGATAATGCGCCCTTTGCCCTGTAACCCACGGCAGATTTTTTAACGCGCACTGGATTCTCAAAGCATTGCTTAGCGCCAATAGTTGAAAATACAGTTGCGTATTTTATTGACGCACTAGTATGCACTCTATTGTATTCTCAATGCTAGGCCAAGGGTTGAAAATCCAATGTGAGATAAAAAATCGTCGCGTTAATAAATCGCCCGTGCACATCTAGACTGATCAATGACAACATTTCTAGTTTCCAAGACACTTAAGATATCATCCAACTCTCCAGAGACAAAGTAACAACCAGACATTTCATGTTTACTTTAAGCCCTTCATAATTTAACCCTCTAATACCTAAAATGGGATACCCGAGCTAAGTACGATTATAAATCTAAGCGCCACAGGTAGGTAACGTGTTGAATTGGGTTTCCAGATTAGGTCTGCCATACATCACTGTGGGCTTGGAAACCAATTGGATAGGACACGTACCTAGGTGGGGAAAGTCTAGAAATCTATTGCTGAGGTACGATGATGATTTTATCGATAGCTTGACTGGGTTAAGTAATTTTTGAATAGGTTAGTTCTTTTATGAAGTGTCAGTGCAAACTAAGTAAACAAGTTTATATATTACTAGCAGTGCCTCGCGGTTCCACCCGCATAAATGTCGATCTCGTGGGAATATCGGGATAAAACTATCATATGTCCTTCCCCGGGATGCAATTTATCTATCTCTGCCAAATTTTATCGAAATCCGTTCAGTGGTTTAGGCGTGAAAGGGTAACATACAGACAGACAGACAGACTGAGTTACTTTCGAATTTATAATATTATTATGGATGGATATGGATAGATAGTGTTAAAAATACTATATTTGTCGCGTTTTAGAATGGCAATTAGTGGTCATAGCCCTACCCTAAGATCTCTCCGTAGGGATTCAAACAAGAAACTATCAATAGTTTTTCGTTATTGGAACATGAATCAATATCTATCGTCATCTTCAAATCACGATACAAGTCGATTCAGCCGAGCGATTCTGTTAAAATCTCACCGTGAGAACTCAGGTGAAGTGAGCTGTCAATAGTGGCAATCCCTATAGCATCGAGTGGAATGACAACTCACTTCACCTACGTTTTCACGGTGAGATTTTTACAGAATTGATCGGCAGGACGATAACAGTTCAGTTCAGTTTCAGTTTTTGAAACAAAAAAATGCTAGATATTGTAGGTAATGGCCGCTAATGCCATTTTAAAACGTGACCACTATACTGTTAGTCACCAGTAAGTACGTAGGTAAGTCGAAGTGGCGACTGCTTTCCCTAATGAAGATTTTTAAGGAGTCTTTACCTAATCTGCATTCGTGATTTAATTGCCAAACATGTAAGTAAATATGAGTTTATTGGAAAAATAACTTTAAATCCTACACAATAAAGTTCAGTTTACGCTACAACTTCAAACATTTTTATTATTTTTCAATAGTGCTAGTCACTCTGAAATCAACTTGATTGCCAATAAAATAAGGTTGAAATTTGTTTAACTTGAAATAATATTGATTTGAAACGTTAGTTTGAATATAATTTTTTTTTTTTGAGGATGGGAAATCATCAAATGACTCCTCCCGCTCTGGGTGGAGCGGAAGGGAGTGTCAGACTCTTACTGACTAAAACCCACCCGTGTTCCTTCCTTAGCCCTTTATGTTCCGGGCCAGCGGTAACCCTTTCGGACAATCCCGCTGGCCCGGCAGGCTTCGGCCCTATCGGGCCCCTTCATTTCATGCTGACATCTCTTTGAGGCGCGCGTGGAACACGTACGCGCCGTCCGGCACGGGCCTGGTCCTGATCGGACGGTGAGCTACCCATTACTCTCCGTCCGCAGGCCCGCGCCTACGGTGGCCCGGAGTCGTCGCGCGGCTCCCGACGCCCGGAGCGTCTCCCGCGGCGGCTGGGACGGGAGGCTCTCTCCCTCAGCCGAGTTTGAATAGACTTTAGTTAATGTTTGCTAGCTATCAAGGAACAACATAAATTTTTAAATAAATAGCTATTCAGCATAACATAAGCCTACAATGTTCCCACTGCTGGGACACAGCGGTATTATTCTGTAAAAATCTCACCGTGAAAACTTAGGTGAAGTGAGCGTGGAGTGAGCTGTCAATAGTGTAAATTCGTACCAAAAACAAACTCACAACACCTAAGTTTTCACGGTGAGATTTTTACAGAATCGACGGGCTGGTATCCTCTCCTCGAGATGGAGTGGGCTGCAATCTACCACGCGGGCCCAGTGCGGGTTGACACATGTCATATGTCTTCGAATTTTCGATTTTAGGACATTATAGTTTCCTCACGATGTTTTCCTTCACCGTTTTAAGAACAGTGGTGATGAAATGAATTAAATACGCAAAGTAAAGTGTCTATCTGGGTTCGAATTCACGGCCTACAACTCGGTAAGTCGGGGCCGATACGATCAAACCACCATTGGCACACCGTATGAATCGTCGTCTTCAAATCCCGATAGATATTAATTCAGGACGTTAACGTACGTTATTTATTTATTTATTTAATACTTCAAGCACATAAATGTACAGAGGCGGACTTAATGCCATAGGCATTTTCTACCAGTCAACCTTTGGGTGATGCAGAGAAAAACAGTGGTAGGTGCAATCATGAACATTGAGGAATAAATATTTTAAATATAAAGATACGCATAAACTTATTAAAACTGATACCTAATTACATATAAATATAAGTGCAAATAAATATACATAAATAAATTTAATAAAAAGTAATAAGACATACAATGAGAAAATATTACCGCTGTGATGATGTGTGTGTTATTCCAGTTTAAAAAGAAAAATTGCTAGAAAATGTAAATGGGTCAATTACCGCTAATGCACGTTATGTTAAAACGTGACATCTACAGTTAGTCTCTAGTATGTAGGTAGGTAATTAGCAATGCCGGCTGCCTCCTCATAATATGAATACGTTTAAGAACTCCTTACCTAGTTAACGATAATTATGTTTGCTAGCTATCAAGGGACAACAATATTTTTTAAATAAATAGCTATACGCTTTTCCTCAAAGAAAACAAATACGTCACAACCTCACTCACCGTCACAATGAGGAAAAAAAACGAAAAATGTATAAAAATAAAACAACAACTTACCTCAAATTACCCAAAATGTATAATAAAACGTCGTATTTCTCTTCCTATCTCCTTTTATGACTAATTTACCTGCAAATTTTCAGGCGACAACGTTTAGATAGTGAACTGTTTATATTTCCGCTTACAATTCGCTTACGGAAATATTAACGTGAAATGTTACCTTGGTTTCCGTTTTAATTCTTATCTAAGTAATATAACAATGATTGTGAAGGTTTGTTTGCAATGTGTGTAACTGTGAACTAAATTAGGACACTGTAACGTTTACATTTTTGTGTTTTTTTTTAATTCATTACGTCAGGACCAGGTTTTCAACTCCCAGTCCTATCCTATGGTCTATCGCAGTCCACTCTTGGACAAAGATCTCTCCCAGGCTGCGCCACAACTATCCTCCGCCTTCCGTATCCAGTCTATCCCAGCCACCTTTTTAAGGTCGTCGGTCCATCTAGTTGGGGGGCGTGCCCCACCGCGTATCAACGTGGTATACGACCGTGATTTTCCATGTACCCATCCCTAATTCCCCACAGATGATCGCGGGGAAGGGCTGGATGAGACACACAGACCAGGGAAGCATGGTTCAAATGGAAAGAGGCCTCCAAAGGAGCAATAATAGGAGATAAAAAAGGATCATCATCATCATTTTGGTGATCCCTAATTGCAACTTAATATTTTCTCTCCACTGTTCTCATTACCAGTTGGAAAATTTTGATTATGGAAAAATTATGTAGGTAATATAATAGTTATGTAATTACTCTGCGGTGCATTATTTTAAATATTTGTTTTAGTTTATTTTTCATTTTAGGGGTCCGTACCTCAAAAAGAAAAACCGGAACCCTTAGGATCACTTTGTTGTCCGTTTGTCTGTCTGTCAGTCAAGACCCTTTATTTCGGGAACGCGTAAGGTATCGATTTGAAATAAAACCATAATAATATACTCAGGTCTACAGTCCCTTTAAGCTGTGAAAAAATCAAACTGCTAAGTTAACGTAAAATAAAGATACGGCCGTTTATGCCGCAAAAAACGTACATTTCGACACTCTCAAGGGAATCAAAATTTATAGGGTACTTCCCGATGACCTAGAAATTCGGCAAGAAGCAATGTCATGTAACGCAAGTAAAGGAAAAAATCCGATAACCTTAAATTTGTAGTTACATACCTACGGAACCCTCGGTGGGCGAGTCCTACTCGCACTTGACCGGTTTTTTTTTTCTTTTTCTTTTCAAGAATTTTTTTTTTCAATTCATTGCTGCTACCAGCGGTCGTTCACTGGTATTAAGAAGCACGAAAAGTATTTGCGTGAAAGGAACCACTTTATAAATATTTCAAAGACCCTAAATTGTATTGCCTCTAATACGCAGCATTCAAGCGTCCACTTCCATCTTTCCTTCATCATTCTTACAAGAAGAATCAATCCATCTTGCATTGGGATAATATTAAAAGATGGTGTTAGCCACAAAAACACTTGGGTGGTGGTGGTGGTGGTGGTGGTGTGTGTGGTGGTGGTGGTGGTGTGGTGTTGGTGGTGGTGGTGGTGTGGTGGTGGTGTGTTTGGTGTGTGTGGTGGTGGTGGTGGTGGATGGTGTTGGTGGTGGTGGTGGTGGTGTTGGTGGTGGTGTGATGGTGTGGTGGTGGTGGTGGTGGTGGTGGTGTTAATCTTAAAACTTCCTTCAGAAAGCTTTTTATACTACTATTAGATTTCTTCGCGCTACAATCCCGAAGTCATACAGCATGAAAACACCCCTAACTCCGTTCGTACGTAACACAGTAATAGTATTTCGCCGTCTCCTTAATCATCCGGTCTTTGGGCCCCCAGACGCTTTCCTTTGTGTAAATTCTAACAAAGATGCCCCCTAATTGAAATCTATTTGTTGGTACAGAAGGGGAACGCAATAGTGCTGAAATGGTTCATGTTTTGTGGGATGTGAGCACAGATGTGAGTTTGTGTGTATGTGCGTGGGTAGTATTCGGTTATATTTATTGCAGCGCCCCGCGGTCTTGCCCGCATAAGTTTCGACCCCGTAGGAATATTGGATAAAAGTATCCTGTGTATCAATCCTGGTTATAAACTACCTGTGTACGAAATTTCATCCAAATCCGTTCAGTACTTTTTGCCTGAAACAAAAAGACAAAAACATAACCCTCCTTCTGGCGCAGTCGGGTAAAGAAAGGCAAACGAATACAAAACCTGTTCATTGTTTTAATAGTGGAACTTCTTGTGAACGAGCTTGCCCATAGACAAACCACAGCTCCACTCACATTTTTGTCATTTTTATATTTGAAATGTATACCATCATAGCTATGTAGTAGAATTCCAGTCAAGCGCGTTACTTTGTGTAATTTATTTTCATCATCACTGCTCTTAAAACAGTGAAGGAAAATATCGTGAGGAAACCGACATATCCTAGAACCAAAAATTCGAAGACATGTGACATCTATCAACCCGCACTGGCCCGCGTGATGGATTACGGTCCACACCGTCTCAAAGAGTCTGTGTCCCGGCAGTAGAAACATTATAGGTTGAGAATGATATGTTGTATTAGAACTCCTAACCGGCATGGTGTTGCACATGACCATTGAAAGTGGTAGCGATAATCTTATTAGTTAGACCGTCTTGTCCTTTTCCAATCAATGTCATAATTAATAATAATATTTCATTTATTTCGGGTAACTATGCCCATAGAAGACAACTTACACAACATTTCACACTAATAATATGATATAATAGAATAAAATAATAATAATAATAAAATTAATATTTAAAAAAAACACGATAATTTAACACATACAAAAATACACTCATAGGTTTAATAACGCCTGCCAAACGGCCTCGCCTGAACATGCCTGCTACAGCAATACAACATATAGGGGCAGTCCAGCCTGTCGGCAATCATCGCCAGGACTGAAAACAAGGTATCCTCACCTTTCCTTATAATCCTTTAATAAAAAAATTCATAAAAAAAAAATACGATACTTTAACACATACAAAAATACACTCATAGGTTTAATAACGCCTGCCAAACGGCCTCGCCTGAACATGCCTGCTACAGCAATACAGTATATAGGGGCAGTCCAGCCTATCGGCAATTATCGCCAGGACTGAAAACAAGGTCTCCTCACCTTTCCTTAAAATCCTTCAGTTTAGCACCACCTTTGTCAACCCTTTCAATCGTTCCCACACCCCAGAAAACACCGCTAAACTTACCCAAGCTGTCACCATCCCACACAACACCCACAGCGCGTATTGCAACTAACAAGTCAGTTTTCTCAAGTAGACTCCCTTAGCGCAGTAACCCTTTTATAGCTAAACTTGGATAATAATACTTCATCTATATGCGCATCTTTTGAATATTAAACAGGAATGCATCGAGTTCATTGACGAGATGAAGATGTTTCAAGATGGTACAGAATATGAATTAGTTGGAAACTGTTTGGTGGAAGTTAGGGTAGTGAATCGGAAACAATTAGTTCGTGCTTAGTTAATTTTGATGCGTGATTGTTTTAATTAAATTATTCGGTTAGTATTAATTGGATTTTGATTGAAACTTTACGGATCTGTGTGATATTGGATTTTTTCTTATTTGTTGACGAAAACCATTCTATAAAATATCTTTTGCCGCTGTCTAAGTACATTAGCCGACTGCTTCAAAAATCTAATGTAGCATTGGAGGTGATTTATGAAAAATTTGTTTCAACCTAGGCTGACTCATTGAATACCTAAGTGTTTATTTTATTTAGTTTTAATAGATATTTATGTAGTCGAAATAGTAATAGCAATTTTGACACGGTAGGTAGTACCACAAAAGATATTAAAATAACTTTTAAATGTTACAAAGATACTTTCATAAAGATTCCATGAAAGAATTGAAAAGTATAGATTATATAAAAGATTTAATTTCCTACCACCATGAATGTTCCATAATATATAATATGCTAATCTTCTTATGGTATCTAACATAGGTACTAAACATTCTTCCGGAGCTATAAAATATAAATTGTTGGCACGCATCGGTTATTGTAATCTCACAGGTGAAAAGTTGTGTAAGGAGAGACAACATGATATGTCCACAGTGTAACAACTAAACAGCAGGATAAAATAAAAAAGTGGCACTCCAGGAGTGCCAACAGAAGTGAAAACAAAACACAAACAGAATACTTTGCCATCACTCTTTGACATATCGGATATACATTAAAACCGAGTACATCTCGAGGACAGCCGAACACATCCGAAGCGGTGTCGGTTACGGTAACAGTGGCGCTAATTCAATAGATTTTTTCCCATCTCAAAAAATGCCCAGCGCGCCTAAAGAGGTTTTCACTTCAATAAGAAATACATATTAGAGAAAATGGTGGTATTTTATTGATTGCCATCAAAGTGGAGAAAGTAAGTAAAGTGACAATTTGGGCCTAGTTACCTGATAAGAAATTGCAAAAAATAGAGGGGTTTGTCGAGGCAGAATTCCATGCCATCCCGCACTGGACGCACGTGGTAGATAATAGCCCACTCCCACTCACAGAGAGGAGGTCTGTGTCCCAGCAATGGGACCTTTGTAGGCTGATTTTACTTATGCTTGTCAAAACAGATGGAGCCTCTTATCTAGCAGTATAACATGGCTCAGTGCGGGTATTTGAGTTTAGATAATAAAATAGGTTTTCAATGATATCATTTTGAACTATTATGATAGTGACACCATTTCAACAGCTGTTTCATAGTCCACACCTCTTTTTATTTGTTTTGAACAACAGATAATATAGCCTAACTCATTCAGAAATTTGTTTGTCTAACGCAATGAGCATTCTTAAACTATTAAAACTACTATTTTATTGTGCCAACCTATTTGAACTATGCTTTGAATGGGGGCTTAAAAGCTAGTGTAGCAAAAACGTGACATACATATATACTTACACCACTGTATCTTTTTATACTATGTACAACCTCATAATTCAACTCAAGCGAACCGGCACAGGGAACGATAAAACTCTATGCTGTGTGGCGCGGTCCAAAAAATCACAATACAAAATGCCTGGCTGACTCCTTACACATTTCATGTCCCATATATATATAGCCATGCTTTTCAAAGATAACCACTGTCATTATACATAATTATATATCGGTTTGAATCTGGATGGAACCATTCTCTATGGGTTAGGTATTTTTATGCATGAACTACGGAAACATTTTCTTAATACATACTTTAGATTGTAGTTGGAAATTGCAAGATAGACATTTTTAAAGCTGTTCTATTTTTTAGGGTTCCTTACCCAAAGGGTAAAAACGGGACCCAATTACTAAGACTCCACTGTCCGTCTGTCTGTCACCAGGCTGTATCTCATGAACCGTGATAGCTGAACAGTTGAAATTTTCACAGATGATGTATTTCTGTTGCCGCTATAACAAAAAATAATCAAAATAAAATAATGTTAAAATTTAAAGCCCGGGGTATACAAAGTTGATACGACAGAGGGGCTTTTCTTTAAACTGCCTATACTAGATACCATTTTCAAGCTCTGTACCAAAAATCAATTAAATAGGAGCAGTAGTTTAGTCACAAATGATTTTTGAAGTTTTTGCTACGTTTGAACACGATGTATATTTCCTAACAGCTGATTATCTCATACGCATAGGTCATGCACCTTAAAACGATAATCTGAGTATAAGATACATTGTTGCCGCACAAGTACAACCAAATATTTCACGAAGCAATAAATACACACACACTTGCACTTTCACTATGAGAGTGACAATCATAGCAAAACCCCCGCGCCTTTTTCCCGCGCGTAAAAGGAATAGAAATAGGTCAGTATGTTGCTATTGCATTCTAGATCCTTGGGAATTTGCTAAAAAACTTTCTTTCAGTGGACAGTGCGCAAGCGTCATCCACTCGGGACGTACGTTACGTAATACGGGAGCCCCCCGCCGCCGCGCCTTTATGTTTTGTCGAACTCGCTGACAATAATTGTGATTTTGTTTTGTTATTGTGATAGACACTAAATAAGTTTAACTTGGGAATATTATTATTTAGTGTTAGTGTTTTTTTGTGTTTGACTGTTTTTATTGTGATAGGATACGTAATTAAACGTTGGTTGTGTGTGTGTGTAATCATTAAAGTGTTCAGCAATGCCTCGTGTAACTTACACGGCGTCAGAATACACTTACATGATTTTAATTTACGGTGAATGCCGTGGAAACGCAGATTTAGCTCTGCGAACATACCGAGAAAGGTATGGTGACCGGCGCAATAGCCCTAGGAACGCCGCGCGCCGGCACCATACAATTGGCAGTACAAAGATTACGGGAATTAAAGTGCTTAGCGACGGACAGTGATTTAATAAATAACAATATTCTCCGTCGGTATAATTTGTGCATTAATATGAATCGAGGACACATCGAGAATTTAAAAATTTTGTGTTTTTGTGTGTGCGCGTACTTAACAACCAGCCGGGCGCGGACGGCGCGAGCGGTCTAAACCGCCCGCCCCCCGCGCCCCCGCCAAGAGAGATAACACACACGCACACGCGCTCCTGCGCGACTTTGTTACCTAGGCATCTAACTAAGGTCAGTCAAATTTATTTATAAAGGGTGGTTGCGTTTCACTCTGACTTTAAGCTATTTAGTTTGTTTGAAAAAAAAAAAATCTCATTTTTGGCGCTTTCTATTTTTGTACTGTATCGAATTAATACTATACACGTATAGTATACGTAGTGTAATTTAATGCCCCTCTGTCATATCAACTCTGTATAAGAAACTTTTTTTTTGGCGTTTTATGCCTTGTGGTACGGAACCCTTCGTGTGCGAGTCCGACTCGCACTTGGTCGGTTTTTAAGTTTATTTTTTAACCGACTTCAAAAAAGGAGGAGGTTCTCAATTCGGATGTTTTTTTTTTAACTTATCAGACGTGTTTATTCAGCTTTTCTTTTACATCTGGAGCCATATTATGACGTATACTACGGTTTTTCTAGCGTGAGAGAGAAACGTAGATGTCATAGACCAAATGCATGCATATACACTCGCCACACAATTTACGAGCTTAAACTGTACAAAGAGAGG
This sequence comes from Luperina nickerlii, assembly GCA_963855955.1. Taxonomy (NCBI): domain Eukaryota; kingdom Metazoa; phylum Arthropoda; class Insecta; order Lepidoptera; family Noctuidae; genus Luperina; species Luperina nickerlii. Next base: position 23,109,412 of record OY979664.1, on the reverse strand, counting down.
ACCTTGATGTAATAGGACATACATACGAATGCCTACATAGAGATAAGGTTAATTACGTATGTGTGAAATTGCTAATGTTAGCACATTTAAGTATTTAGGTCTTAATATTGTTTTATTATTCAAGTTTTAATTGAAAAACGCATGTAACTGACATATGTAACAAGTAGAGGTAGGTAGAAGTTCTATCATTTGAACAATGTGGTGAATAAACAGACGGTATTGATAGATGATGATTATTATTATTATTATTCTATTTATTTTATAATTTATGTACACACAGTAAAATACATAGGGATATGACATGATTATAATTTGAGTACAAAGGTGTAGCGGTATCTACAACGCCACATGCAAACAACGCGTCATACTGACTTCACGCAAATTCTGCATCGCGCAAGCAGAGTTTACCGCGCAACTAGCATAGATACAAACGGCCCGACACGAAACAACGGGCAGTTGCCCGCCAGACACAACACCCGTCTGGTCGGAGGATCCTCCCTTTTCTATGGAGGTTGAGTGAACTTTACACCCTGTTCCTCATACCTCTATACTGGTAACCCCGAACATGAACGTCAGCGCAGCCTTCGTGCAAATACTTCAGCGTGACGTCATCTTCATCACTCCCGCAAGCGTTAGCGGCGAGTCACCCAGCCAGCCAGCTCCCACGGCTTCAACGGGTATCCTGACCACCAGCATGCAGCGACCGCGCATACCTGGTCATCACCCTCAGCCTTATCAGCAACCTCGGCACAGCACACTGCACTTTCGGCCGGTCAACAAGAAGAGCTCAATTCCTCTCCTGGTCGACGCAGCAGCCAGCCTCAACTCGGCGCTGTACTACATCCGACGCACTGGACCATAACGCAGCGCCACCCCGACTCACTGGGGACATCTTCGCAGACAGTTCCGACTCACCGTGAACTATGCGGCAACCGGTTCCGACTCACTGGAACCTCAGCTGGCCTGGCAAGCATCGCAAGATACAAGACTCAGCCCACTATCGACCTCCGGTCTCCGGGGGGGAGTGATGTAGCGGTATCTACAACGCCACATGCAAACAACGCGTCATACTGACTTCACGCAAATTCTGCATCGCGCAAGCAGAGTTTACCGCGCAACTAGCATAGATACAAACGGCCCGACACGAATCAATGGGCAGTTGCCCGCCAGACACAACATTCGTCTGGTCGGAGGATCCTCCCTTTTCTATAGAGTATGAGTGAACTTTACACCCTGTTCCTCATACCTCTATAAAGGTACTGCTTATTTCTTAAGAAATTTCTTCCAACAGACCTGCGAAAGGAGAAGTAAAAAAGAAATGTAGACAATAGTGTGTGAGAACAAGAAGAGAAAAATATGAATGTGTGAAGTCTAAAACTAGAATATTAAATACTTAAACCTACACATATAATGCAAAAAAAAAATAACATAAATATACCTACTTAAATAAATACATAATGCTAAAATATATAAACATATAGCTAGGTATATAAATAGGTACTCACTTTATAGAGGAAAGGTAATGCTCTTTCAATCTACATTTAAATAGAGAAATAGTTTTTAAATGACGAATCTATTATACACTTGCTGGCTCACTAATCAGTTATAGGATTATTGTGAATCGGCGAACGTTCAAAACGTACTTACAAGACATGAAAAAATTACGGATAAGATTAGTCAAGTTCCTAGTCAGCAAAAAGGTTAAGAAAAAATGTAACAAAGAATATGAAAAATGATTTCCCATTTCCAATAGATAAGAAAGTTTATCGATTTATCTGATAAACCTCTAACGCTATTACAGTGATGAGTTTAAAGTACCTGTTAAAAATAAATATACCTAATACAAGAAGTGTAAGAGAGAAAAGACTACTTCAACCGAAAATGACAAATTATTATGGGGACAGAACTTCTAAATATTTAGTGCCAAAAGCGTTCAATAAAATGGATCTGTTAAGAGAAAACCCTAAATTGAGTAAAGTTATGTTAAAATCTAAATTAAGAGGTTTACTTCTCGGTAACGAGGAATCTGCCTTTACCGAGAAATAAATTCACACCTTGTGCCTGTAGTATTTATTTATTTAAAGACATTTTTTGACCAGTCTATTATTGTGAAAAATTTGTATCAAAATTATTAAGTGTTATGGTATCATTGTCATGTAATAGGTATGTGAAACACGTTAAAGGTTTGGTCGGGCCGACGCGGGCGGGTTGGGAATACTTGCGGACGTGGCTCCGGACACTCCAGATGGACACGTTCTTAGTTTAGAATCTGTCAGTGCCCGGTGTTCGCGAATCGTCCGCAATCTGTCTGTGCCGGTGCGACCAATCCCCGAGTAAAATAGTACATCATTGGTGGTTTTTGAGGTTGGTTTTTACTATATTATGTGTATCTAACAGGCGCTTCTCGCCATCAAACTCGAAAGTTACGCGAGTAAAACTGTTAAAAAATATACATATATATAGAAGGCCGATAATACCATCTCTTTTTTGCAATGGAATAATAATGGCATTAATACTTCATAATGCGGACCTTGGTCTAAAACAAACTGACATTAATTGTTTATGATTAATAAGGACATTGTTTTACATAATTATCATCGTTTCAATTTATTAAAATGTACTCCCAAGCCCACCGATATTTTAAGGTTCTAAGTAATTATTTTTCATTTTAAATTTGTGTTCGTAAATACTGAGGGGCTTATAATTAAAATTAATTAATATTAAGTGGATAATTAAAATTAAGTGACATTTAAACGTCAAAAATGCATGGTTAAGCAGTCGCTGATCGCTACTTAACTTTAAGTAACGTTTATGAATAAAGAGGTGGAAGTTTAAAAACAATTCAATTCGATTCTGTGAATCATCATCTGCCTAGCCTTTTCACAACTATGTAATGGTCGGCATCCAGCCTAACCAGATGCAGCTGAATACCAGTATTTTACGTGGAGCGACTGCATATCTGACCTCTACAACCCAGTTACTGGGTAATACGATATCCCTTGGTAAGACTGGTTGTCGGACCTTCGGGCTTCTGAACACTATATACTAATGACAGCCGGGACCAACGGCATAACGTGTTTTCCGAAGCACGGAGGGGTCTCGGTATGTAAATATGTTTACCCATCCACAGACCAAACGCGGCAAGCATAACTTAACCTGATCGATCAACCTGTGCGGCTGTTATAATTTAGCCACGGGCCCCTCGGGTTCTGTGAATATAATAATCAAATAAATTCTTATCTCTTTTCTCACAATCAAAAACCCCCATCACTTTATTCATTCATCCAAAAAATCATTCATTCGTTCATTGCTTATTCAGACATCCATCTTTCTGTCCACTTTATTTTTCAATCAATCAATAAGACACTACGAAAGTAATAAGGAGAAATGTTTAAAAAAAAATACAACTACATTTTGGTACTGTATTAGAGACGTATATTATCTGACTCGTTTGTCTCCGTCAAATCCTTCGGGATTGGTCGTTCCACTTAAGAAAAACACCTCGAGACACTTTTTGTGTAGCTTAATCTTTTAAAGCCCGGATAACCAGCTTTTTGTTCGATGGGGACTTTAAAAAGCGGTGTTAATCTTTTTCTTAGAAGGTGATTGGTATGCTGAAGCTGATTGGGTGTTTCTTTAGTTAGCTGTGTAAAAATACTTTTCATTTAGTTCTTTGATATTAAGTTAAGTTAATATTAAGTTAGTTCTATTTAAGTTACCAATGATCAAGCATTTCCGTCACGATTTCCTAGTGTGTATAAAAATTCTTGAATTGCATTTACAGGGTTTAAATCGATATTTTTTACCTCCCTACATTAGTTAGCATTTGTTATTAAGTTAAGTAGAGACCGGAATATAAGCAACATAAAAGGCCCAAAATATGCATGTAATTATGCAAGTAAAATATGTACAGACGCCAGCACATCAACCTACCCGAAACTGTCAAATTTTCCCAATCAACTTTGAACCTTATGCTTTAGCGATAAAGTTGAAAATCTATTAAAGAAATTTGACAGATTGTAGTAACTTGATGTGCTGGCGTCTGTACCTAAATCCATAAAAAGGGCCAAAATATGCATACTTAACAGGAAAAAACATAACGTCATATTTTTTTTTTATATTTTTTATTTTAAAAAGCTCTGTACTAGCTATTTTACGAAAACAATCGTATTTGAGAAAATATCTATTACAAAATTCAAATTTCTTAGGTAATAAAAAAAAATGAAATTTACCTTTAAAATATGTACGACTAAGTACGGTTCTGGCAGATGATGAGTGAGATCGAGATCGAGCGTAAATATGCATAATTTGAAAAAAAAATCTAAAACATGCAATACCGCTGAAAAGGGAGTAAATATGCATAGCATAGGCAATATGCAATTATGAGCATTATTTTTAATAATTGTTTTCAATGCTCGTAAATTCTCTGTAAAAATAAAAGGCATTTACCACAAGACTAGTAACGAGTTCATAGTTATGTCACCTAAAAGACTGAACCTAATAATAAAATTGTGACAAGCACATAAGTATTACTAGCCAATCACGCTTCCCGAAGGACTATTTTCCCATAACATCAAACTCTCCCACTTATCCAGGATAATATTTGTTATTTCCTGAAACTCCTAAATCAATATCGAAGGTTAAATAAAAAATATTTAGCGCCATCTCACGATGTCTATCTTGAGAAAATATTGTTGCACTCATTTACCAATTTTCCTCAAACCCAGCGTGTATCAGAAATGTGTAGTCATAATTAAGGGTGCAGGATATAGGCCGCTATCCCACTGGCGTTTTACGAGCGTCGGCGTCTCTCGAACGTCTGCGCAGCGTCAACGATGCGCAGACGCGACGTTGACGTCGCGTCGTCGCGTGACAAGCATTAACATCCACTCAACGCGACGTCGACGTCGCGTCTGCTCAACGTTAACGTCGCGTTTGTTGTCTGCGCGGCGTCGACGCTGCGCATACGTAACGTTGACGTCAACGCTCGTAAAACGCCAGTAGGATAGCGGCCATCTATCAAACTGAACAACTCTCTCTATGGAACCACCATCGCAATCGCGAAAATCTAATCAGTTTTCCCGTACATTTGGGTCAAGTAAGTATTGACCCGACAGGGTCCACAATGATCATATTCTGTAAAACCTACCACTGTTCACATGTGGAAGCAATAAATATAATTATTGAGTATTGAAGTTTTGTATGGAACAATTTGATTATTTTTTCGCGATTACGCCGTTGGTCTCATGGAGAAAGTTGTTCAGTTTAATGGTCTTTACCGCACTCATAAATGTAACGTTTATAATACTCGCTGTATAATTAGAGTGAAATATTTTTGGAATACCTATTAGTGTGTATTAATACTCGTTACTCGCTAATTCTCAGCAAACTTGCCTTAAGTAATATTAAGATTTGTTTTTTTTTTATATGTTTGTTTGTTACGCTTTCATGCTAAAACGGCTGAACAGACTTAAATGAAATTTGGCACATGGGTAGACCATGACCTGGAGAAGGCTATAGGCTACTTTAAATCCTGGATCGCAAACGAAGTTGCGGGTAACAGCTAGTATATTACAACATAGGCTACCTGATTGGACATTCGAGCATCGTGTATCTTAGCGGAGGTATAATTTTTTTACCTGATAACCTTTAAAAGAAATAAAACGAAATCAAAAATAGACTATTGATCTGTTCGTGTTTACTTAACAAATTACAATTCAGTTTTTGCCAGAGGTTTTCACAGAATCTTCTAATAGTGTTCAATTAACATTCAGATCAACTTGAAAAACGTTTTAAGCCAAAAAATTGGCATGATCTTTACATAAATCAAAGGAAGGTCTACCAGGAAGCCTGAAAAATTTAATATGGTTGGTAAAAATAGCTATTAATAACTTTTCTCCGAATTTCTTGTTAAAACTCATTTATTTATTATAAGAGAAAATTTAAACACACGTGGGTGTTTGCTTGTTCGCAATCTCGTTCCAAAACCCAGAGCAGGAAAATTCAAACATTGTGAGTAATGTTTTAAGCTTTAATGGCCGAAGGCTTTGCAGGCGTCAAATTAATACGTCAAAACCTTCCCCAAAAATAAGGGAGGGTTTTGGAAAAAATATGGAAAAAATATATGGGATTTTCTGCCAATTATGTCAGATCATAACTGTCCTGAATTTACGGACATTTTTATCAGTAGGTAGGTTCAAAAGTAGCAGTCGAAAGTTGGGTGTTTTGTTTCGATAGTAAGATATACAGAAGGTCTGTATATCTTACTATCGAAACAATACGATTATGACGAGAAGGAAAATATACGTTTGGTACACCTATATTTTCTTTAAATGGCGTTAATAATAAATAAAAATAAATAAATAGATCGATAAAAACATGTCTTTTAACCTTTGTATAAGCAAGTCAACAGATTTTTATAAGTAAGTGTCAGCCAGAATTTGTTAGTGTTGAAGTTGGTAATAACTTTAAAACGGCTAAATACTACGTCAAATTCTTTTGACATAAATCCTTCACAACCCACTTCATATTTCTCAAAAACACATTAAAATCAAAAAGACTAATATTAAAGCTTAAAGCACTATCCTAAGTGCAATCTAAATAAAACCACGTAAAAATACACAAAAATTATGAAAAACAAACATTCATTTACTTTTTATAGTAAAACAAAGAAAGATACCAATTCTCCGTGTTTGAGTAAGCGTGAAAGTTAAAAAAAAGGCAGGTAGTTTTGCAGGCAAACCAGGGAGGCCCAGAGACAGGGTTGCTACAAAAGCACCTAAAAATACTAGTTAAAAAGCGTAGTTTTAGCTGGGAATGTTTGCCCGACCCACTTTATTAGGCCCCGTGTACTTTGGGGCTATGAAAGTCGATGTATTAACTGTGATGAGATTTTTATCAGGGTTTTTTGAAGCGAAAAGTTCTTTAGGCGCGTTGAGAATTTTTTGAGATGGGAAAAAACTATTGAACTCGCGTCACTGTAACCGACACCGCTTCGGATGTTTCGGCTGTCCTCGGGATGTACTCGGTTTTAATGTATATCCGATATGTCAGTGAGTGATGGCAAAGTATTCTGTTTGCGTTTGGTTTTCACTGTTGTCGGCACTCCCGGAGTGCCACTATTTTTTTCTAGAAAGTGATTTAATCATTTGCGTTGGTCGAGTAATTGGCGGTACGAACTTGACGCGTATAATTATGAGGGATTGGTCCATATTGACTCAGGATTGAGTCGAGTGGAAAAAGGAAAGGGACGCCTTTGCCTTGCACTGGGACTATACAGCCTGATTATTTATTTAATTTAGTATTTTTTAATTCTGAGCACGTAACCTTTTCTTATAGCCCTTTTACAGTTTAACATTAGATGAATAATCAAAATGATCTCCTTTCATTTTTATCGACATTTCCTAAAAAAGATTCCTACTAACTACAGTAAAATTAGATATAATATCTGGAAGAGAATGGAATTAATTGGATTTTTTGTATGGAATGTTTTTTATTATTTCAATATTCTACAGAAAGTTCAGAAAACAACACTGCTTGATATAGTCCATCGAAAACAGTTTTCCATTAACAAGTTGACTACCCATACAGTCTTAAAGATCTTAAAGGATTTTTTTATTTCCTTTTTTGGTATTTTAAAAATAACAAACAATTCCAATCAAAAATTCTTCAATATTTCATAATTATTTACTTTTTGTTTTTTAACAAGCTTTTTCGTTCGTTTTGTAGCTTCTTGTAATGATGTTACTATGAATAATACTCGTTGGTACATTTATAACACGTACTTATATGTCAACCGTTTGCGACGCTACGGGTATCGGAACAGTTTCTTACAAACATAGTTTATCTTGACTAAGAAACTGTATGCCAGTGCTATATTTACATTACCTTGGAATGTAAAAGTGATTAAGTTTGAAAAATAAGGAATAGGTATGGAGAGGAAAGGAAATGAAAAAAAGGAAGGAAAGGCTTACCTTTTCTTCCTTTTTTTCCTTTCCTTTCCTCTCACAACCTTAGACAACCTTAGTTGTCTTTAAAATATCGCTCTTAGCGATAAGACCGCCGATTGTATCACCCTTTGTACAGTTTCTATATTTATGTCTGTAATTTATATGATGTACATAATAAAGAGTATTCTATTATATTCTATTCTGTTTTGCTATCTCCCTTTAACATTAAACAAAATGAATACAGTAAATTGCGTTCCCGCTCATTCTATGGCCATCAAAATGTTCGCAGAGTAGTTTCCGCAAACCCGCGGTTTGTTTATTTAAAACTTTTTCTCCATGAGGTGTGGTCGTCTGTTCTGCAATTTGATGACGTCAGCAGACACGATATGACGTACGCATTCGTAATTCAATGCCATCGCCTCGGCAAAGGATTTTGGGGCAGTTTTAAATATAAAATAAAGTTATGTTTCCAGTTTTAAAGTGCTTTGAAGGTCCGCGGTATATCGACCTGTCCGCCATTTGGTTGTTTGATTGCTTTAAATCTTCAGTGATTATTTCCAAAATATAACAACAAGCTCAAACTCAAACTCAACTCAAACCGTTTATTTCAATTAAACCATTTACAGGCACTTTTGAATTGTCAAAAGTCGGTTAGTCAGAAAATATGAAACTAGTTGCCCATTCCAAAGCGTAGGTACCTATGGAGAAGAACGGGCAAGAAACTCCATGGACACTCTTTTAAATTATATTTTTACAAAAATATTAGTTACATCATTAATGTGAATTTATAAGTATATGTGAGCACGATGCCGCGATGTAAAAAAGACGTACGCGTTAAAAGCGTCCAAGATGCACGCAAGTCCAAAAAAATATGGATGTCACGTGATCAATTTTGAACTTTAATATCTCGGAAACTTGACGCTTTACGGGGTTTGGTCCTGTAATCTCCGTTTGTTTTGATGTCAGATATCGACATATATAAGGTGCATGCGTAGCCGTCATTTTGGAAATAAAACAAAATGGCGTGATAATAAGGTATGCCTCCATATAAAAATCTTCAATCCCCTTTGGCAGTAGTGAAAAATTGTAGTGCAATATGCAGCAATGCAAATACACCATACTAACAAAAATTACTGTACTCCATGCCGCCATGCCGTTAGCCCCCGCTGTAATTCCTAGATCTTTCACAGACGGTGCGGCTAGTCAGAAGCCCGAGTATCTGAGAATCAGTCTTATCAAGCGTTATCGTGTTACTCAGTTACTGGGTTGTGGAGGCCAGATAGACAGTCGCTTCATGTAAAATAACTGAATTTTACAGTGTTATTTTACGAAATGAAACAAAGTCTCAAATTATAAGCTATTCAATTTTTCATTTCTGCTTGACACGGTCTCTTGAGGTACGTACCGTCTAAAATATTTTATGACAAGGTCAAAGAAATTCAATTCAGTGACATTTCGCAATACTGAGCAAATAAATAACTTAAAAATTTAGACAAAAATATGTTTTTGCAAACAAAACTCAAACTGACTGACTGTCTCTGTCTGACTGACTCAACTGAAGGAAATGAATAAAAAATAGGTACCTAATTAATTTTGTTGGGTTGATTTTCGTTTCTTGTGCACTGAATTTCAAACCATTGTAGATCCTTAGGGTAGTCAATAATAATGAAAGCAAGAATAGAATTTAGGTAACAAACTATGAATGATCTAAACTGAATGAATATTACTGTTGAGAGCGAATTTCACTAATGAAACTGAACGTGATCAGCACAATCATCTAAACCGCGATCAAGAGTGTCAATATTCCACAACAGCGATGACACCGAGAACTCTTGAACGCAGTTTAGATATCCTGATCGCTGCCAGTTTCATTCGTAAAAACCGCCCTAAATTTATTATTCTTCATTATTAATTTAAAGAAAAAAAAACAAGAACCCATCGAAACGTTTCCATGCAAAACTTACAAACCACCTAAATCAAACATTTTCTCCTCACAGTCCAAATAATATTTTCTTCGCAATAAAATACTGTCAAGTTGATTTATACGCCGGTGTGCTTACGTGAAAAATACTTGAGCGTCGAACAGGCTACTGGTCCCGTAATCCATCTTCGTCATTCATTTTGAGCCTCTAATTGATTTTTTTATTGCCAAGATTAATGTGATTTTAAAAACTAGGGCAAGACTTGGAACCGAGGAAATGTTTTCGTAGGGTTTGTTAAAATTATTTTTTTTTAAATAGCAAGGAAACAAATTAAAAAACAGTATATAATGACTTTTAGCTTCGTAGATTAGACGGCTTAGTTAGATGGTTTAGTCATGTTGAGAGATCAAAGTATTTACAAGGCAGATGTGAGTGGAAACGTATGAGGAGGCGCCCTAGAAGGACATAATTATAGTTTCCTTATTAGTGATGTACAGAAAGGCGAGGTGCGTAGTATTCGCAAACGGCGTGCGTGTATGACCAGATGTAAAAATGTATAGAGGTATGAGGAACTGAGTCTAAAGTTCACTTATCCTCCATAGAAAAGGAAGAATCCTCCGACTAGACGGGTGTTGTGTCTGGCGGGCAACTGCCCAATGATTCATGTCGGGCCGATGTATATATGCTAGTTGCGCAGTAAACTCTGCTTGCGAGATGCAGGATTTTGTGTGACGTCAGTATGACGCGTAGTTCGCATGTAGTGTTTGCAGACACCGCTACAAACGTAAACGAAGAAAAATGAGTACATAAGGATTACAATCTTTACATATTCATTTTGTATATGATATGTAGTTTCTACCTACCTCTATGGAAAGAAAACGTGTGTATATATATATGCTGGGTACATTGAACCTTGAAGGTTTTTCATATTTGTTTTACTTACGGAATGTGCCTGTTTTTGCCCGCAATCATAGATAGCGTCACAATCACATTTCTAATGACGCAAGTACTTATAAATTTTGGTGCCTATTTATTATGGCTTGATTATTCAGTTAAGTCTTGTCTACACAAGACAATTAGGTACTAACGCAAATCTCTAAATTATCATCATTTTTAACGTATTCTTTTCTCGTATGATTTCAATGAGAAATTTGAGAATATTTCGCTACCCATAATAGTAGTAGTTAATATCGGCCATTTATTTAAGCGCACCTTAAATAATTCCCATTTTGCGCAAAAACATTACTGAACAGACTAATATTTTTAAATAAATAATTTTGTAAATCTCCAATAATAGTAGATTATTTGCCAAGGGAGCCAACAACTATGTACCTATTTTAAAGGCGAGAGTATTTCTTTGAATCCAGAGCGGAGCGAGGGGTTCCAACGTCGAATATTTTAGAAAGTATTTTATATGTTCGCAATAACTTAGGCCTTTTCAAAATAAGAAGCGATTTCCATAATATAAATACACGTAGTAAAAATAAAATTTTAATACCTAAATTTATATTAACTAAAATTAGCAAGTCATTTCTTGTAAGCAGCATCCGTTTTTATAACAAGTTGCCAAAGCCGGTTACAGAACTTAGCGATGGAAAGTACAAAACCCTCATCAAACGTGTCCTTATCAAAAAAGCATAAAATAAGATTAAATACTACGTTGAAGACAAGGTAGTTCGGCAATAATTCTTTCTGCACATGTGGCTTCCCTGGCACCTCATTAACGGCATAACTATGTAAATGTCTATTAACTGCTCTCAAATTACGATGTTTATTTTTTACATAAATGTACTTCTTTGTTATAATCTTTTTATTATATGACATTATATACAGACAATTTTAATTTTCTCCTCTTTATTAGTGGTTGTAATGGCAATTATATCACTTGGTTTTAGTAGGTTTTTATATTTTATTTATCCTTTCGATATATACTTATTTTGTCAATGTGAGGACTTTGTAGGACTTGTAGACTTTAGATTTTTTATTTTATCAAGTCCCTGGTACTTGTTGACGGACCTACGCTGTCCTCCCATACCTACTGTAATTTGAAAACATTGTAAAAGCCAATTATTTTTAAAAAGAGTAACCGTGGAGTTTCTTGCCGGCTCTTCTCCATAGGAAACGACCTCGAAACGACCAATTGGAACCGTGCACCTAGCTTCTGACTTCATAAGTGACCATGTAGGCTTATGTAAAATAAAATATTATGAATTTTGAGAATCCTGAGTGCAGCAAGGGATTCAAAGGACGTCACTCGAACTTTTTATCACTCTCTATGTAAGTGCAACTTATAAATAAGAAGACTAAGTTTCATAATCATTACTTGAGGAAGATCAGCTGTTTCCTACATTTTGACGAGTTATGCGAACATAAATGTAGGGAACAGCTGATTTTGTTTTCGCGATTTCAGGTTTGGTCCCATAGTAAAAGTTGTTCATAATGATGAGTACAATCTCCCATTTCGATTTGTCACATGTTATCAATTGCACCCTGTATAGGTACACCTCTGCTCAAACCCCTCCGGGATAACAGGCGTGAAGTTATGTTATGTAATGTTACTTCTCCAACGATTTCCTCCAGTAGCAGCAACAGTCTGCCAATCCAAACAGAAAGACGACTACAAACTGCAATAAACTACAGATATCTTTTTGTCGCTTGAACCGGCTCCACCTAATGCTTTATTGGACTATCGCAGTCGTAAATACAGCTGTTGTGAAATACTGCACTCTTTTGTTTTAGACTCCTGAATGGCAATTCGGTTCAAGGGTATTTTTTGGATACGAATTGTAGTGTGGGTTGTTATACTTATTCATTTTATTGGTTATATAGTTGCATTATATTCTTACCTCCTTACTAATAAACGTTTTATAATGTCAGATGAATAGGTACACACCGACTTCTCTCTTTCAGTCGTCAGTAATTTGACTTTCGAAAGAAGAAGACAAAGCATTGTGTAACTATACGGACGCTATACAACGTTTATTAGTAAGGGCGTTAGTATTGTTGATTAAATTTTACTTTGTTACCCATTTGTTTATAACACAGTCTTTAATTTTCCCACTGCCGGGACACAGGCCTCCTCTCTCTGAGAGGGAGTGGGCCGTAATCCACCGCGCGGGCCTTGTGCGGGTTGGTAGATGTTTAAGTAATTATTTATTTCAACTTTTCGCACAAAAAGGTACAAAGGCAAACTTAATGCCTTAGGCATTCTCTACCAGTCAACCAAGGGTGGTGAAGAGATTGGATGGTAGGTGCTTTGGTAGAGAGGACCAATGATAAAAAAAATCTTTTAAAACTAAGTACACAAATACATAAATAGGTTATATACACATACATACTATTTACTATAATATATATATACAAATTCAAGGGAGAGAGGTGTTGAGATGACTCTACGCTATTTATTTTGAAAATAACTGTGTAATTTCCGCTTAAATGCATACCGACTGGTGACCGTCCTGATATCAAGAGGAAGTGCATTCCAAAGAAGAATGGACTGAATATGAAAGGAAGAATGAACAAAGTCAGAAGTATGAGAAGGACAGAGTAGGAGAAGATTGTTAGAAGAACGCAGATTCTTAGCGTGAGAAGAACATAGATATTGGAAGTGAGACACGAGATAAGAAGGAGGAGTGGGAGAGTTGAGAAGGGAAAAAAGCGTGATCAAAGAGCGCAAACTTCTTTGGCGTATGGACATCCATTTGAACTCAGACCTATAGCACGACACATGGTGATATTTCCTGAAGTTGAATATGAACCGCATACCATTGTTGAGCAAAATTTTACTAATACAATTGTTTAAATCTGACTTAGTTTCCGTACGTCATTTTCGGGTTACCATTGAAAATCAGCGCTGTGCTGTGGGTCCCATTATGGTACAGCATCATGCTGAGTGGAAGCTTTCTTCATTCACAGTCATGACGTGCAGCTGCCGACTAATTATGTATGTTCTGTGCTCGTACATATTTTTTTTCTGTGTTATTCGAGTTTATCTATCTTATCTTTTTGTATGTTTCTGTGACATTGAAACCTATTTTTCTTTCACACTTTTTTCCTCAAATCCCCAGTATGAGGTCTATGAGACTTCAATGGGGATTTGTGGAAGAAAAGTACACAAATCCCCATTGGTGGGCATTGTCAAATGGGGATTAGTGGAACAACCTGAAAATATTAGGGTGTGGGAAAATAAAAAGCTAGTTTTGTCCGTCGGGTATTAAGAGGAAATGCGGGTCGTCCTTTCTCCATAGAAACGTTCCCGCCTGTTTTATTTCTGGTTAATGACCACAAAGCAATGTTTTTTTACAGAATGATAAATATTAACGACTTGTATGTCCCTATGTTTTCTTTTTTGATGATACATTAGTTTTATAAGCACTAGAATCCTAAAAATGCTCAAAATTGCCGCTGTCAACAGAGGCCTTGTGTACAAATTTGACAACTATTATTAAAAAAAGAAAACATAGGGACACAGTGTGTAGGTATCCTTATTATTCAGTTTACGAAATATCTTTTAAATTGCTCCAATATTTGAGAAAGAAATAGGCGAGAGCCAAACCCTGAATTATGACTTTTTACTGAGGCTTTTACAAAAGTCTCTCCGACCGCATTTCCTCTTAACTAATCACCTAAATGGACCGGAAAATTGTTTGAAATGTGTGTTGTATAAAGAAATGATAACATTTTAAATTAATAGGTAGTAAAGATAGATAAGGATGGTTCTACTGTTAATTAATTCATAGGTACCTAATGTTGTCGACGACTGTAATCGCATGAATTTATTAATTGACTAAGTACCTTCCTGTTTTTTGCCAATACTAAGGTATCGTTCTAATGAATGTTATTATAAGTATTGTACTAGATGTACGAACGTAAACGTAGCAAATAAAGTATGTAAGGATGGTAACAGGGGGGTTCTGCAGTTTTTGCCTACCATCATGGGAAAAAGTCGTGAGTTTATGTATGTTTTAGATATGCTGGCGCACATCAAGCTACCCGTAACTGTCAAATTTTGCTGATCAACTTTGAACCTTATGTTTTAGCAATTTTGGAACGAAGTTCTTTAACGGAGCTTGCGGTAGCAGTAAACTTGGAGAAATCATCACGTAGGTAACGAAAAAACAGTATGCCCTCTTCATGCGATTCTTTTTATACATAATTGAAAGAGACAGAGATTGTTTTTATGGTTTTTGAGGGTGTTGATGCCAATAGTGAGGTCTAAATAAAAATCCAAGATGGCGGCTGCGAAAATTTTCAAATTTTCATCGTTGGTGTTAGTTTCAAGGTTATCGAGGGTGTTGAAGCCGATAGTGAGATAAAAATAAAAATCCTAGGCGGCAGTTGCGAAAATGATCAAATTTCTCGTCATTTTGAAATTTTCGCAGGCACCATCTTAAATTTTCATTTTGAACTTCGCTCCTGCCCGGGTTCCTCCGACCACACACGTTTTTTTATAATAGAGGCAAGCTGTTTACTCATATGGAGAATTTACTAAAATCAAAAACGAACCGAGATAAATAATTTTTGTCAGATCATTAACGAACAGTTTCTGTGAAAACCAAACATGATCCTCATCTCTGGTTTCACAGCCCAATGCTATCGATAGAATAAAGCCATCGTAAATAAAATGTTATTTTTTTCATTTCATTTCCGAGTACTAAGGTCTGGAGGACTGTATAATATAGTTATATTGTGTGTTTGAAAGTTGGATACAAAGCCTTAAGGGTCTTAGACGAAGTTTTTTTCGCGGTTAAAGTTGGTATGTTATGTTTGACTATAAGTTTGCAGTTAAAAAAAAGATACTTCGTATATGACATGTGTGGCTCAAAATGCTATAAATAGTGTCAACTATCACTCCCTTAAATCTTTGCACTCAGCTTCCAAACACCCTGTATAGTCATCCAGACCTATTTTACGCTTGTTTTTACTTATCGGTGATTATTTCCAGTAATATTACTTATAGGTACGTGACACCTAAACATAACAATGTTAAATTGTAGTACAATGTTTGCATATTTTTATCTAACCAGCTGTCACGAAGTATTTTATTATTTCGTTTATTTATTTTGTTATCGTAATTTATTACATTTTTAAATATTTCTTAAAATAAAATAATGAACTATAAAGAACATTTAAAAATATGATAATAAATAGTGATCCGCCGATGTCGGGAGCAGGGTTCAAGCGATCGCTGATTAGGGCTCCAGAGACAGGAACCTCCTCACAATGGGAGCCGTATCGAGGAGTACTGCTTTCTAAATCAGGCGCTTGATGATCCAACCGCCTAACGAGAGCCCCGATTAATGTTGATCGAGAATTTCGGGCATTAGGCGATTGGCCGATACGACAATCGGCACAATGACAATCAAGCTCACATTCCACGTGTCAACAACCTCGTGTGCTAAGTCAAGACATTTGATTTGTTTTTCTTTCTCGGCTGTCGCGAGGTTGTCGTCATGTGGACTGGTAAATGATAATTTATTTTATTTTTGAAAGTAGGTTTGCACAAACACTTTTACACGTCAATCATATATTTTTTTAAACTAGATGAGTCGGCGTTTCCTATCTGAGTACTCTGAGAAGAAAGGCCTAAACAAACTCAGAGTTCACAGTCTCTTTTAAAGTCCAGACATAATCTTGGTCAGGTTATATCAATACCATGTAGATCGATGTCTGAGATCGTTTTTTAAGGAAAGAACCACTCAAATTGAGAGGACCTGTCCAGTCAGTGCACGCTTTTGTCAGAAATCGTGCAGCTCAACTCAAGACTTAAGGAGCTCAACGATTCGACGAAGAATACCAAAGAAAGGACATTTGGGTAGGCCACATAAATTACTCAAACTGCCAGACCATGAAAAAAAAAACATATGACAATAAACATGAACAACAAATAAGTAACATCGACAATCAATGCACAGCGCGCTAATCGATCTTTCACCACTATAAGGCTCCTTCAAATAGGCGCGACACGACACGCGACACAAAGGCACCGCAAGTCGCGCAACAAGCGGTGCCTTTGTGTCGCGCGCGATTACATCGCGTGGCGCGCCTGTTTGTAGGAGCCGATAAGGCTTGTCAAACAGGCGCGACACGACACGCGACACAAAGGCACCGCAAGTCGCGCAACGAGTGGTGCCTTTGTGTCGCGCGCGATTCGCACCGCGCGTCGCACCTGTTTGTAGCAGCCTTATATCAGGTTTTTTGGCGATAATAGTCCTGTCAGTGATGATAGATTCATCTTAGTACAACGTGAAATGGTCATTTTCGAGAACTGGGTTGGGCACATACGTGTAATACGGTACCCCAGAATCCATAAATTTATATTTCAAAGCAAATTGCTGGTGAATAATCCTGGCTACTTGGTTCTGCTTGTGCAAGTACTCGCCGTTAGCCAGCCGAGAACAACCAGAGATATAATATAAGTATTTTTATTATTAAAGGTGCGTCACCCACACACTCTTGCAAACCCCCAATTTGTGAACTGAAAGTTATGCTTACAGTTCCTGCAACATGGTCACGAAAGACGACGTTTTTCACGGAATAACATCGAATTTAGTAAATGCTAAATGCGTTTTAACGTAATAAATTTAAAAAATAGATGGATTTTAAAAAAACGCCTATTTATTTGTAACGTCGTACGTTACATTTTGCATAATTAAACACATAATAACTAATTAAACAACAAAATCACAGCAACATTCCAATGTTTACATACATTCAACTGTCAAAGAGCCGCAGACGTCAAAATATATTACCATAGAAAATAACAAGTAGTGCGGTAGTGAATAGTAATGACTAAAAACACAAAATGTTCAGCTATCGGCGCGCGAGTGAGAATTTATCTATGGCTCGCGCATGTCCCATCTCTATCCAACGCGTCTTTCGTTTGGCATTAGGAATTTTGGTTTTTCCCGAAGCGGTCACACGTCTCACCAGATTAATTTTTATCAGTGATTTCACACGTGTCTTAACTCGCCATTATCCGGGCCTAAAAACAACTACCTAATCTACATAATTCTCCGCCATCGAGCATTTAAATTCGGTGTCTTTGAAACCCCCATACTGGGTAAGTGTTGGATAGCATTTTCATGCGTGTATTTTGAGTTCTTTTTCTTACAGATTAACTTGGCATGTATGCTTAATTTTATCTGATTTTAATATACGCTAAATCATGTAATTTATTCAATCTAATGCCTTCAGCTTAATGCATTTTGACTTTTCGTGCTTCACACTCAAAATGTATTGCATCATGCCTTTTTTCACTCTTCCCATTATTGTAAACTCCGTCTGATTGTGACAATCCACCATCACCTTCATTAGCGCACTGTATTGCTACTCGCTCTGCTTAGCTTGGTGTCGCAATCAGCGGAGTTGACCAATGGTCATCTCGTGACACGCTGGACGTCATGTTCCAGGGTCCAAAGTTCCGGTTAGGGAACATCAACAAGCTTAACGGCAGCACATCTGGAGCCACGCGGCTGATTCCGTCGTGACTCGTGCGTGCCTGCAACTACCGGCATCGGACGTCCCATTTGTTGGCCATCTTGCCACGTGGGCCGAGCTGTTTAACGGCGGTCGTCGCGAACACCTGACGACCGGCACCCCTACGCATCCAGCGTGGCACCCCGCTGCGGTCATCGCCACGCCGGCTAACAGGGCAGTACAGCGCTACCCACAGGGTGGACTCTGGGAATTGTGAACCGTAGACCTACCCACACCTTTTTCTAAATATATATTTTTTATGTTGACTTGGATGCGTGGTCTTATTTCTATATAACCTGCGCCACGCATACCCCTTTCGTCACATATTAACCGAAAATAAGTGGAAATTAGAGTTAACGTCGTAATGTTTTCTATCGAGAATATTTTATCATTTTATCTTTTTTTTTCACAAATAGTTTGAAATGTAATGTACTTATTCTTCATTTAATATTCATTCTATCATATTACTTTTCTTGTATACATACTCGTACATAGTATAAGTCTTATAAATTTCATGAAAAATATAATTGCTTAATGTTTTTTTATTTTGTATTTTTTTATATGTACAGACGCCAGCATATCAAGCTACCCGAAACTGTCAAAGTTTCCCAATCAACATTGAATCTTATACTTTAACGATAAAGTTGAAAATCTATTAAAGAAATTTTACAGATTGTAACTTGGATGTGCTGGCGTCTGTATATTACGCTTTAACATTAAATTTTGTCAATATAATATTATAATTTTAATTGGCTTTTTGGTGACGTGTCTCAACGATTTGACAGATTATGTGGCATCAATTTTTTTTTTAGATTATGCCTATATATATGTCAGTACAATATAAATTATTTGGCATTGCACAAAAACAAACGAGATGGGTAAGAAATCCAAGGCAACCGCCGACAAATTGCCACAATTGAAACGGACACGTGACACCACCACCAGAGGACACGGTGGAGCATACGGTGGAGGTCTGCCCCGCTTGGGCGGAGCACCGCCGTGTCCTCGTAGAGGTGATCGGCAGCGCGGAGACCTCTCGCGTCCAGTCCTGGTTCAAGCCATGGTCCGGGGCGAGAGGGAGTGGGGGGCAATCGCCTCCTTCTGCGAAGAAGTCATGCTAGCCACAATTGAAACGGGGCACATCGCATCGGACCGCGTACCGTGAGTAGGACCCCCAAAGGCCTGTGGACCTGTGCAGATTGTTAACTACAAAGATAAAAAAAACACAATCATTATCGATTGAAATCCAACGGTAGGAATCGGTATTTCAACATCGCGAATGTTGAAGAAACTACAAAAAAATTGGTCTCTTTCTTTCTTATCTTTGATAATAATCGTTTTTCTAAAGTAAAGACATTGGAAAGAATTGTTTATTAGGGTATAAGATCAAGATAATTATATACAATTTCACTTTATCCAAATCTAAAAATAACAAAATTAAATCCTAACTTAATAAAACTATACAGAAACTAAAATATAACGTCGAAAAATTCATCCGCATTGCTTTCAACTGGTAATGTACCCAAGAGAAAGAATAAAGAAAGAAAACATAATTACAGGAATTCTTCAATACCTACTACTGAAAATTACGTCATCTTTTTCAGTAGCTAGTGGAAATTACACGACACATTGCCATCTAATTGAAACCTATTCAACCAATAACAGAGAAGTTCGAAGTATTTCATACGAAATTCGAACGTAATATCTATCCATGTCGAGCGCTAAAGGAAGTTACGAGGAAATTCACTTGTTTATGAAAGACAACCTGTGTCTTTGAGAATCGGAACACTATTGGAAACATTATAAGATCTTAGTTATTCCAGTTTGAGACCAGCCAGTCGATTCTGTAAAAATC
Source organism: Luperina nickerlii (assembly GCA_963855955.1). Classification (NCBI taxonomy): domain Eukaryota; kingdom Metazoa; phylum Arthropoda; class Insecta; order Lepidoptera; family Noctuidae; genus Luperina; species Luperina nickerlii. The sequence goes on along the minus strand of OY979664.1, from coordinate 23,089,208 downwards.
TCACCGTGAATATTTAGGTGAAGTGAGTTTGTTTTTGCTAGGAATTGACACTATTTACAGCTCACTCCACGCTCACTTCACCTAAGTTTTCACGGTGAGATGGTTACAGAATCGCACTGCAGTTCATAAAGTGTAATAATTATTGTGGTTTGTACTGAAAATATGCGCTGTTCCAAGGAAGGTCAGAACGCGAATCTTTTTTTATATTTTTTTATTACAAAATCGGCTAGCTCTTACCTTGATCCCGCCTGGTGTATAGCAATGGATGAATGATGAATCTTACTGTTTTGCTTCTGTGTTTAGCAGGATCAGATTAGACTGAAAGTTACATGACATATTAAATATATTTGGAAAGAAGAGTCAGGGATTGGAATCAAAGCTCAGTGGCTAAGTTATGCTTTTGTGCTCCCGTGGAACAAGCATTTGGTATTTCATGTTTGAATACGCAACCGTGAAATAGAAGAAAATCTAAGAGTAGTGGCTAAAGAAGAATCCCTTTGGTTTAATAATCATCATCTTTTAGCCCTTGTGTCAAGTTACTTGGGGTCGATGCAACGCGTTTTTCCTTCCATTCTCCCCTGTCAGCCACCATCTCTATAATTCACTCCTTTATCTTCCATATCATCATTCGTCAATATCAAATTATGCCAAAATTTTCCACTTTATTCTCAATGTCGCCGACTTGCTTTGCGTTATTATCTTACTGAGCAATAATGACTTCTTCATTTTTAGTGTTATAATTTTCAATTACATTCAATTTAAATTCGATTATTTAAACAATTGGTAGCTATTTGATTCTATAGACTGATAACCTTGAATAATAAACACAGTGACGAATCTTAAATAAACTATACAGAACCCAAGTTATTGTAACGGTGTGGGGAAGACTACTGGCTGCTAAACTATATACGCGTTCATCCGCGCCATCCATCTTTTCTTTCTTTCGTCTTCCTCTCCCTCTTTATCAATAAACATTTGTATTAATCACTTTTGGTTTATCCGTGTCAACAAAATACATAAAATCTTTTTTATCTTTTTAACAGCCTATTGCCCGATCAGCCTATTAGGCATTTTCCCGCCCATTATCTGTTGTTAATGGCCGCGATTGGGCACACAGTGAGTTACGTCCAATAAAGACACAATAAGATAGTAAAGTCGATAGTTATCTTCTGACCAAATAATAAATTTCCACAGTACCTAAAAGAGATTAACGATGTTTTGGCTAAGCTTGTTATCTTGGCGGTCTATAATAACCATATTATGTTTATATTCACACATGCTCGACACCCTAGGTCATACGGCAGACTCGATTTTTTATATGTGAGTCGCTGCCACAAACTGTCCACCTCGGTGTTAGGCGTGTGGCAGTGATTCACATAATATATTCTGCGTACCTGGCTAACCCCCCATGAGATTGACCACCGTGACTGAAATCGGTCGGGAGGCTATTATTATTATTTTCCTATTAACAACATGTTTCTTTGTTTTGCATCCATCATGTAAAATAATGTATAAATAATAATGACATACTATTATTCGGAGCTCAAATGAAAATTATTTACACAGGTGTCGAGATTTTTAACATTAAAGTGACAATATTTTTTATTATACCTTCCACCTATCCTTCCACTTGTTGCAAGTTTTGCTTTTCGTTTCATCATCTGCCTAGCCTTTCCCAGATATGCTGGAATCGGCTTCCAGTCCAACCGGATGCAGCTGAGTACAGATGTTCTTTGTCACGAAGTCCGTTTGGCTATGAGTGTTGTCAAGCGTGCACATGCAAATTGTGATTAACAGAGACTCAACAATGGGTGAAGTAAAATGGTACACATTCGCGGAAATAGCCTCATGCGACGGCATCGGCAGCAAGGGGCAGCCGCTGTCGAAGCGCGCTGTCGGGATACGAAACTACTACAATCAAAGCCGAACGGACTTCTTGAAATAGAATATCTGTGCCAGTATTAAACATGGAGCGGCTGCCTATCTGACTTCCAAAACCCAGTTAATGTGTAATGCGATATCCCAAGGTAAGACTGATTGTCAAACTTTCGGGGTTTCTGAGGACCCGTAACGACTGGCAAAGATTCACGAATGACAGCAGGGACCAATGGGAAGGTATCTTAGGACTGTGAGAGATTGCAGGAAGACATAGATAGAGTGGTAGAGTGGAGCCAAAAAAATAAACTCTTTTTCAACACGGCGAAATGCTCAGTGATGACATTTACTCGCGCGAAGACTGCCTTAGCTTACGAATACAAAGTAGAGGAAGCGCCGATGCAGCGAGTGTCTCAGGTACGAGATCCAGGAGTACTGCTTACCCCGGATCTAACTTTCCGGGATCATATAGTTAAGATTTGCAAGAAGGCGTACAGAAACCTGGGTTTCGTGCTGAGACAGTCGCAGGGATTCACAAACATTACCACGCTCAGGGTGCTGTATGACGCTTTGGTAAGGAGTCACTTGGAACACAGTGCGGTGATTTGGGCTCCTCATGAAGCGAAATACAATGTCATGCTAGAGCGAGTACAAAATAAATTTACAAGACACTTGTATTTTAAACTTTATGGGGTTTACCCATTTTACCCGCTGATGTATCCTACACTGTTTGTACTGGGTATGGTGGGGTACAACGAACTCAGAGTGCGCCGGGAATTTACACTTGCAGCGTATGCGCTAAAGCTCCTGCGTGGAGTAGCTCATAACCCGGGTGTGCTGCGTCACCTGAAGCTGTGCGTGCCAGATCGGTACGTGTGGAGACGGAGGCGACCGCCACTGCTGGCCGTGCCTGCTGCCAAAACCAATCTGCTGTCGAAAACACCTCTCATCCGCGCAACAGGTGTACTAAATGAAGTCCATGAAATAATTGACATATTTTCGTGCAATTTGAGTGAATTTGCAAGAGTTTTGTTGAATTATGTTAGTTATATTTAAGTATTAATATTGTGTGTTAGATTGTTATGTATTGTGTAAAGTGCTTTGTATTTTTAAAGTTTAGATTTTTATTTTAAGTATTAGCTGTAAGTAGATTTTTCATTGTATTTTTGGTAGGTATGTGTTTTCAAACCGCTATTGTATTGGGGTCATCCTGTCAAGATAGTGTGTGTAAGTTTAATAAATACATAAATAAAATAAACTAGTATATAAAGATGGTCTACTGTCAATTCTCGTATTCAAAAACGTTCAAAATCTAGTCGAAAACTCATTTCAGCGACAATCAATGTCAAAGTCTTGTCAAAAATGTAGGGAAATAAGAGGTATTTTTGGCAGATTGAGACAGATCAGACTGTGAACGTTCTTAAAATTACGAGAATTGCCCCTCTGATCGATCGATCTGCTAATTTCTTACATCGGACTTTACACTTTTGAAGTGAAAACTTCTTTAGCATCGTTGTGACTTGAAATTTTATGAAACGAAAAAGCGACAGTAAAAATAGACACATAAGATTTAACGTGGAAGAAAATGAGACAGAAAGCATTATACGGTTTTTAAGTGTTTTGAGTGTTTTTGAGTGTTATTGAGTGTTTTTGAGTGTTATTGAGTGTTATTGAGTGTTATTGAGTGTTTTTGAGTGTTATTGAGTGTTTTTGAGTGTTTTTGAGTGTTATTGAGTGTTTTTGAGTGTTATTGAGTGTTTTGAGTGTTTGGATGGATGGATGGATGTATGGATGGATGGATGGATGGATGGATGGATTGTATAGTGATTTGAAGGTTTCACTTGTACCACGTGTGAATTGCACACATGCTGTTTTTTTTATTTGATGTTTATTTTTTGTTTTTATCTGATGTATATTATAATGGTGTATTGTGTGTCTTTTAGTATGTGCTAAATAAATGTATTTTCTTCATCTTTATCGACCCGTGCGGCTGTTATTGAAAACCAGTGTCAGGCACTAGTTGTCTGGCATTTTTGCTGAACTGGGCCTTTTGGCGCAGCCATGAGGCACACTTTTCTACTAATTTCTTACATCGGACTTTGAACTTTTATTTTTATTTTTTTTTTTTGTTTTTATCTGATGTACGACCATGTACTTGACTATCTGGTGTATTGTGTGTCTTTTAGTCTGTGTTAAATAAATGTATTTTCTTTCTTCTTTTCTTTTCTATTACTTAGCCCTTATATAAACCCTATTATAAACCCCTCGTTTCTCCTTTGTTTGCTTTTCATTAACATACTATTTATTCACATGGAATTAAGTAAGTAACATTCAACTCGACAATGGCGTAATATCCTCGTGTGCTAGGTGTAATTACCTAATTAAATGTCATTCAACTACGTTTATCACTGTTCCAATCCATACACCGCCATTACATACAGACGGCAGCTCATCAACCTACCCGAAACTGTCAAATTTTACCAATCAACTTTGAACCATATGCTTTAGCGATAAAGTTGCAAATCTATTAAAGAAATTTGACAGATTGTAGTAGCTTGATGTGCTGACGTCTGTACATGCACTAAGTACCTAGGTATGTGCTGGTACCACATTAGTACTTATGTTACGGAGCCATTTTGCCAATAAATTAAAAAAAACTCTATAAATAAAACAAAGTCAGGTAAGTTACGCCCCGAATAGCAGAATAACTATTAAAAAAATGCGAAATATTCACGAAAAAACAAAATTCATATAATTCATTTTCTCATACATTCGTTCATAATGTTTCTGATGCGGTACGAAGTTCGCCGGGTCAGCTAGTATATAAAATAAATAAAATTAAAAAGTAGAATTCTACAAAAATAAAATAAATACCTACCTACTGCGGCATTGCTTACTGCGCTGTTCCTATTTATATGGTGTACATAATAAAGAGTATTTTATTATATTCTATTCTATTCTACTGCTTTATCTGCATGCAACATTGCGACAAACTCCACTTAGCCTCACGTACCCACCCTGATGATCAAATGCAGCGACTCGTATACACCCTTTATAGAAACTTCTGCAACAATCTGCTACATAGATTAAAAACAGAATACCATAGTAATTTAATCGAGACCAACCGCGCTGACCCCAAGAGACTTTGGAAGTGTATAAAATCTATATATAACGACAAAAAAACATCAACCGATGCTTCGAAGTTAGTCACAAATACAAAAGACCCCACAGAAGCACTCAACAAATGCAACACCTAATTCACTTCATTAAGCAAAAATCTGGCTGACCAAATTCTAACAAGAATCTATGAAACCCAAGCGTTTCTTGCCGATATTATAGTCCAAATATTACCTGTCCGCACACATTTTTCTTGCACCACTGTGATGAAGATGAGATAAATAGCCTTATATCCCAACTCAACAATGACAGTGCTCCTGGGCCCGATAATCTAAATGTAAGATTAATTAAAAAAAGTAAATCTACTGTCATTACACCCCTAACCCATATATTCAACCTAAGCTTGGGAACTGGAATTTTTCCGGACCGATGGAAAGTAGCAGGTGTCAGCCCAATTCACAAAAATGAAGCAACAGAAATTCCCGATAATTATAGACCAATTGCCCTACTGTCCAAATTATCAAAGCTGATTATTATCAAAGAAATGGCTTTTTACTCTCTCCTACGACGAAAAAGAAAATATCATTTATACCTACTTAGGTAAGCAACATTAAACAGACTAAATGTACTCCTACGTTCTTGCTGACGTCCACAACACACATAGGTACCAACACACATACTCACACACACACACACCCTAACAGTCTAACACATACTCACGCTTACACTCTACACTTTATTTTGTAAAATTGATTTATATAATTGATTAAATTTTTGTTGATTTATATCTTGTTAGTTTCGGTATTACTTGTACTAGGTACTTATTATTTCGCTATTTATTTTGATTTTACGCTGATGGCAATATATATTCTAAGATTTTTAAGTTTCTGTTTTTATATTATATTATTTTAATGTAATTGATTTTAGTTTAGTTAAATTTTAGTTTTTTTTTTTTTTTTTGTTTTCATGTCTTGCAATAATCGCTATTTAATTGATCTCACACTGTTGATTTTATTTTACTTAGTTTGATCTCACGCTGATGGCAATGTTATATTCTAAGTGTATTTTATTTTAAAATGATTTTAGAGTAGTTAAATTTTAGTTTCTCTTTTTCCTGTCTTGAAATAATCACTATGCACTATGTACCACTTAAATTTGAAAATTTCGCAACACTGACTCCCAAGATACAGGCAAATGCCTAGTTTGGGGGTCACAGTCTACTCTATTCTTGTACAAATTGTGAATAATAAAATAATTTAAATCTACCAATTAATGAGATTTAAAGTGCAACAAATAATTGGCAGGTCTCAAAAATAGTTATATTGATAAAGTTGAAACGGAGATAAAAATTATCATCAGTTGACCCGAAAAACCACTGCTTTTTATGTCATTTTTAGGGTTCCGTAGCCAAATGGCAAAAAACGGAGCCCTTATGGATTCGTCATGTCTGTCTGTCCGTCCGTATGTCACAGCCACTTTTTTCCGAAACCATAAGAACTATACTATTGAAACTTGGTAAGTAGATGTATTCTGTGAACCGCATTAAGATTTTCACACAAAAATAGAAAAAAAATAATAAATTTTAGGGGTTCCCCATACTTAGAACTGAAACTCAAAAATTTTTTTTTCATCGAACCCTTACGTGTGAGATATGTATGGATAGGTCTTCAAAAATGATATTGAGGTTTCTAATATCATTTTTTTCTAAACTGAATAATTTGCGCGAGAGACACTTCCAAAGTGGTAAAATGTGTGTGTGTCCCCTGTAACTTCTAAAATAAGAGAATGATAAAACAAAAAAAAATATATGATGTACATTACCATGCAAACTTCCACTGAAAATTAGTTTGAACGAGATTTAGTAAGTAATTTTTTTTAATACGTCATAAATCGTAAACCGCAATTTACCTTTCCCGTGATAAAGTATTTACATACCTACAAATTTGTACGGAACCCCCGGTGCACGAGTACGACTCGCACTTGACTGGTTTTTTTATTTCATTTACTTGATATCGCTAATTCCTAGTTTTCTAGGTTCGAAAAGTTTATCTGCTCAACAACGTCAATAACGCAATGCCCTGACCTGGTTGTTGACCTGTCAAAATAAAAGCCATATATACTACCTAATATGTATAATGTGTTCGCAACTACAATGCGTGCCACGAAAGATGAGACTTGACCCGCCTCCCCCGCTCTTTCCGCCGCCCCTATGACGTCCGGTCCCGTCCCGCACTCAGACCTCATACCGCTAAAGATACCTAAAATCGTGTTCTGCACATGTCAAACCACGTGGTGTGTCAAGTCTCAACTTTCGTGGCACGCATTGTACCCCGCGGCACTGTATGAAACAGAACGGATGGATGTTGAAGGCTCGTACACACAGGCGCGACGCGACACAAAGGCACCGCAAGTCGCGCAACCAGCGGTGCCTTTGTGTCGCGCGCGATTCGCGTCGCGCGTCGCGCCTGTTTGCAGGAGCCTTTAAGCTGCAGAGGCCTAAAGTGGTGATTTTTACGCAGTAGAAGCGGTGTAGCGTGGGATAACCAAAGTCAAATAAGGTCAAACGATAACCTGGTCAAATATTAGGAGGCCTATATCCAGCAGTGGACGTATTTAGCCGTGTCTTTAGGCTGCAGTATGAAATATAATAATGGATAAGTCTCGATATTACAATTCAATAGAATTTTTTTTTATATTAAAGGTATTAAAAGGAAAGGTAATAAATGAAAATAAACATCAGGAAGTCACTAAAAAAACAATTAAATTTCACGATAAATTAAGTACTCGTAATTAAGGAAACTAATGCAGCGGTCCCACGACCCATTCTTTCACAGGCCTAATTGAGCAAGGCCAGGCCGTAGGCCGTGGGAACCGTTGCATCTGAGGACGCCTGGGGTGGCCTGTCGACTGCTGTCGATTGTCCGATCCGTCGGGAGTCGTTAACTTCAAAGGCCCGGCACGGGGATGCCTGTCGCGGCTATACGCCGAGTTTATTTTTGCTTTGTTTATCAAATGTTGACCACTAAATTAAATTGTTGAATTGTTGGCTGCAAACGCAGCCATGCGTTTCCGTATCATTTGACATGTTAGAATAGCGGCCAATGGGCCGCACCAAGCTGTTTCACGCCGTAAAAAAATATTAAATTGTTGAATTGTTGACTGCAAACGCAGCTATGCGTTTCCGAATCGCTTGAAATGTTGGAATGGGGGCCAAAGGGCCGCACCAAGCTGCCCCACGCCGTAAAAATCCTCGGCATGGGCCGCGACAGTTCTCGACAGGCGAAGCAACGCCTGGCACGACCTATCAGTAAACGGACCGTGGGACCAGGCTTACGTATGTAAATAATTACAAAGCGAGTGTTATTAAAACAAAATGGTTGGAATACCGATGGCTCATTCTATTTCGGCATCAGCGAGAGTGCGGTCGTGCATAAAGATATAAGTGTAATCATGTATATCAACAAGTTAGTCGTTGTCCTGTGTGTAGCAGGAGTTGCAAAAGTTTATTGTAATAATAATGAAGATTGTGAGTATTAGCTTGTTTTTGTTGCTGTAATTAACATTTTTAACATAAAAATATCTATTGAATATTGTAAAGTAAATTTAACTATTGCATAGCAATTTGAATCACATATTAATGAATTTTATGTAACTCTTATAGGATTAAGTTAACTTCAACAATGAGGATAGAACGCGAAGACATTTTTTCGCGCCAAAATGAACTATTATTTAGTATTATTATATTCTTTAGTTAAACTATTTGAACAAAATAGTTTGGCTGCAGACAGGCCCGACTCGAAGGCGCGACGCTACTCCGGTAGAAAATATTCCATGAAGGTTTTATAGAAGAGAGCCCTAAACTGCATTTACATTTCAAAATTGTTAGCGGGTTATTTTATTGTGTTTAAATATCGAAAGAAACAGATTATTTAAATTGATGTTTCAAGTGAATCCACTGCGGTTAATAACCCCACAAAAGAACCATTAGGTAAATGTTTTTTCTTAATTTATCATGTTTAGATGTCGTTGGTCAACACGTCTGCGGAGTTTCGTTAGCTAATTTAACCCAGCATAATTTTTTGGCTCATTGCAGTACGAGTAATAGACTCCATTCGGAATGAACCCCCGTGCTCATCGGAAGGAGGCATTTGTACGATAGCAGCTGACTGTACACCAGGAAATCTGGTAGAACAAACAGGATTATGTCCTGCACAGCGAAGTAGAGGAGTTGAGTGCTGTTATGGAAGTAAGTAACACGATACGATACTCAAACAAAATCCAGAACCTCAAACACCCCACATAACTTTTCATCATCTTCCTAGCCTTTTCCCAACTATGTTGGGGTCGGTTTCCAGTCTAACCGGATGCAGCTGTATACCAGTACTTTACATGGAGCGATTACCTGTCTGACCTCCACAACCCAGTTACTGGGTAATACGATACCCTTTGGTAAGACTGCTTGTCAGGCTTTCAGGCTTATGAATACCCGTAACGACTGTCAAAGATCCACGAATGACAACGGCTTAACGTGCTTTCCAAGGCACGGAGGGGTCTCGGTATATAAAGATGGTCACCCATCCGCATACCAACCGCGGCAACCGTAGCTTAACCTGGTCGATCGACCTGTGCGGCTGTTATTATTTAGCCACGGGCCCCCCTACCCCACATAACTTTTATTGTAAATAATTATTAAGACATTAATAAATAAAATAATATACAGGGTATCAGGTACCTACAGACATCAACCTACTACAATCTGTCAAATTTATTTAATAGAATTTTAACTTTATCGCTAAAGCATAAGGTTCAAAGTTGATTGGGAAAATTTGACAGTTTCGGGTAGCTTGATGTGCTGCCGTCTGTACATAGAAGCGCAAACAGTAACAATGAATTGAGCACATGATTCTAGACTAAGGTAGAATTTGTTCATAGGTTATCAACAACAGCTTTTTTTTTTATTAACCGACGAATAATTTCAACGCTGGAGGGCCCAAAATTATATACTGAATCCATGATATCAGATTACGCGTCGATGTCATAGTTTGAATTGGAAGATACAAAACCAACATGTTTACATGCGGTGTTGGTCATAGCCCACTTACACGACTCTGCTCCCACCCGGCAAAAAGAATAGAATTTAAATATGGGCCTTAAACTTAAACTTACTTTAAATATTGCTCTTTAGATATATTTTACATTAGTATCATAAATTAGTAGACAGCTCTCTGTGAGCGAGCTTACCGCCGTCAGACTGCTCGGTAGTTGACGCCTCGCTGGCCGCACGTTATAGAAGAGCGGTCGGTGCGGTGTCCGCGCGCTCACTGCTAGCAGTCGCCACCAGTTCCAACAGCGCGGTTTGTATGCCGCAAAGAGATTATTGTCATTGGTACGCCGTATCGAAAAGCGAGAGCGGTCGGCGGGTGGATAGCTGGCCGTCTGCTAGCTGTCGCCGCGTGGACTGCTGGGTGCCTGCTAGCTGTCACCACGTGGACTGCGAGCAGTCGTCTTAGTTAAGGGCGGTGTTGGATGGGAGCAGTGTTGGAGCAGAGTCGTTTAAGTGTGCTATGACCTTTAGGCTGCCTTTCCACCAGGGATGTGCGAGGATGCATAGCGAGTGATGTGTTTGTTAAGAATAAATAGAATCACTTCATTTACAAGAATATGTCTGGACTTTAAAAGAGACTATGACCTCTGAGTTTGTTTTGGCCTTTCTTCTCAGAGTAGTCAGGAAACGCCGACCTCATCTAGTTTAAAAAATATGTGATTGACGTGTAAAAGTGTTTGTGCAAACCTACTTACAAAAATAAAATCATTTAACATTTATCATTATCATTTATTTACCTAGCCTCGCTCGGCGCAGTTCTAGTGGAAACAGCTCGGCGGAGCGAGGTTTTTGTACGTTCAAAACAAGGGCAGGATGTGTGCTTGGGATGTGTTGCGAGAGATGTGTGCGAGGGATATGTGCCCCACCCCGCTCGCATCTGAAAAGAGACATCCTCGTGCCATACATTTGTACAGTACCCGGCGATAAATATTGCACATTGACCTTTGGAAAGAGACAATCGGCTAATTTCGGCTTCGTAGAGCGTTATCTCTGTCGCACGAAATACAAACTAGCTGTTAAAACAATTATGATTTGCTTCTTTTGATAATTATTTTCATTCTTTGTATAAAATACACCAATTTCCAAATGTCGATATGCAATATTTATCGCCGGGTACTGTACACTGTTTGGAGCTTAGCAACGCATCCTCGCACTACACATTTGGACACCGTTCACCGCAAAATAAAAAACCAAGTACCTCCACCCACCTCGCACATCTCTGGTGGAAAGGCAACTTAATTGCGTAACAGATTAATAGTAGCAATGGTTTTCATTTTGACGTTTCAACAACATTGATTGCGTTATTTAAGTTGTTGAGCAGACACATTTTACGAACAAATGAAGCAATGGATTAGAAATAACCTAAAAAAGGATTCAGTTTGTGCTCAATAGTTTGATACGCAATTAGAGTGCTGCAGCTGGTGGCAATCGGCAGCAATTGCTTTCTATTAAGGCATCGCCTACTGCTAAATGTTGATTTTTAAGAATCAAGATATCACATAAGGTATTGTGGTGTTCGAAACATTCGAATCATTGGGTTCGAAACGTTGACGTCTTAGTCTAACTATATCCATACAAGGGATTTTCCGCGTGGCCAAACTTGGATCTAACGCCGCCATTTTGTTTTTTCAATACAATTGCACAAAAGTGTTTACCAACAGCGCCCCCCTGTCAATGTCATTCGAACGCCAAAAGATCCTTGTAGATGACTTCTAGTGTGATTGAACCGTACAACGTTGCCGAGTATACTATTTTTACATTTTTACACTTGACATTGGCTAAATTGTGGTGGTTTTTCCGCAAAAGCCATTAAACGAAGAGAAGAAGAAGAAGACTTCTAGTGCGAAATGATAAATAAATAAATGATTAATTAGTTATTTCTGTAAGTAGGTTTGAACAAACACTTTTACACGTCTATCATTTTTTTTTTAGCTACATGGGGTACTGTTTTTTATTTTTTTCTTCCTAATTGTGTTATATGTTCCAGTATCAGAAAAAGAAACAAGATGCAGAAAGCGAGGCGGAGAATGCATGGAAGGTTGCTCCGTGCGCCACACTGAACCACGTGCTACAGATTGTCCAAGAGATACCATTTGCTGTATTTTGGTTAAATAGAAATTTAAATAAATATTAATTTCTATTTTCAAGTAGATTTTTTTTGTTTTTTTTTTGGGACGTACTTTATGGTATACCTCTGTTTAACCCTTAGAGGATTCTAGGCATGATGTAATGTTTTATTTTGTATGGATTATTTTCTCTTTTTTATTTATTTATTAAAACTTAAAGCACAAGTAAAAAAAAATACTGTACAAAGGCGCATTTTCTACCAGTCAACCTTAGGGTGATGCAGAGACAAAACATGGCAGGTGCAACATACGGGATAAATAGCTAGGAAATGAATATCAAATACAAGAATAAATACTAATACATGACGGAGAAGGTATAGTGTGTCTCGTTATTATCAGCCATATTTAACTATTGTGGGCGTACAGTGGGTATGTGTTGGTTATTGCGCAATAGAAAAACCGTTTGCAGTTCAAATAAGATTATAATTTCACGAACAATTTAGTCACACTAGCAAATTACACACTGTAGGTACACGACACAACCAGATACGGAACGCTGGACAGTTTCTAAGCACATGTTGTCCGTACGATGTCCAATGTCCAAGTCCAAAGTCCAAAGTGAGCCCCACATCGTTCTGTCGAGCTGTTTTCTAACCCCCACGGACTCAGGCTAGACTCTGTCAAGCGCCACCAGATGGCGCTAGCGTTCCGACTAGTCAAATGCATGACCGGATGCGACATACATATTATAGATTCATACATACATATAAACAAAATGAAATTTCAGGTGAAAAAAAAATATCCTGAAGAAACTAAATAATGAATTGATTTCTAAATACCAATTACACTGTTTCTTATTTTTATTTTAATCTTAATATTTTAATTTTAATTCTGATTTTAATGATAATTTTGATTTTAATTATTATTCTAATATCGATTATGATTTTGTTTTTACTTAATGTTTTGTTCTTTGTTTCCAATTAATTTTTCTATTCTCACTACGAGTAAAAAATCTTGTTAAAAATATATAATTAAGAAGCTATTTTTTTATGTAAGTGCTGTGTACGCCTGTAAGTGACTAATTCACCATAACACAATACATATGTTATGTATTACTACTTATGTCAATAGTTCTAGTGGATAAGTCGTTGGTGTACCTTTTAAATAAAATAAAATAAATAAAAATGAAACTGGATTGCTAACGTAGGTTTGTTAGTAAGTTATAATAAATCACTATCATATCCACGGGTGTCTTTCAGATATTTTAATTACTCATTAATTTGTTAAGCATTAATTTATTTATCTAATCATTTTAGTTTTGGAAAGCATTTGTGACATTTATTTATGTTATCAAACAACAATAGTGCCTTGCCCCATTGTCGTAAAGTCTTGATAAGATATAATGTACTTCCTTTAGTATGATAACAACTCAAAAAAAAAACAGGAAATGTCGAGCTGAAAACCTTGTTAACATTAAAACCACAACATTTATTAGCATAATTTAATTAACTTTCAGTATAGAGGGGATATTTAATTAGGACGCTCGTTGTTGAAGCCTCAATCCGGATCTTATTCATTGCATATCTCTAGCTGGACATCTGTCATTAGGACATTCAAAGGAGACGTAATTATAATTACTTCGATCTAAAATTGACATGTTGGATGAAATGATTTTGGCAACTAACAGTAATGTTATGATTATCGAATTTGGGAAGAAATTTAGTTTTTAAGGTGGTTAGGAAAAGTATGTCTGAACGAATGTATCAATTTGTTACTAATGGAAAGTGGAAAGTGTTTTTATTTCCTAGTTCCTTTTGAAAAAACGTTTGCTTTGCAGTGGAATAGTTTTACTCGCTGACGACTTTTAAAAGGTGGCTGGGACAGACTGGATGCAGAAGGCGGTGGCGCGGAGGCGCGGCGAGGTGTTGTGGCGTAGCCTGGGGAGGCCTATTTCCAGCAATAGACTGCGAAAGGCTCAATTGATTGAGTTTTAGTTTGGCTGGTTTAGTATCATAAAAACGCTTTAAATTAAAAATATTTATTTATATGTACGTTATTGTACACCAGAAAATACATAACAATAAAATACGATTATGAATACAAAACATACACTGGGCGGCCTTATCGCTTTCTGCGATCTCTTCCAGGCAACCTTGGAATGAAATATGTTATGTTTTAAAATATTATTATGGAGCTATTACAGGACGTATTGCAGAATGGTGCAATACGTCCTGAAATAGCTCCATAATAATTTCCCTGAATATTAGCAAAATTCAGGGGAAAATCCAGTCATAAGAATTAAAGAAAGAAATAAAATAAGTTTATTTGACTCAGGTTAAGTAAGGCACACAAAATTTACACAAAAAAAAAACTTAAAATATTATTGTACTAAACATAAATTAACTGTTAAGCTTACCACAAGACAAGTGAATAGTTTAAATATTATCAGTTGAAAGTATCATCCTTTCTCCCAGCCTCATAGTTTAACCAAACAATATTTCAGTACAGCAACATGGAGTTTATTTGATGAAAAAAATCCCGATTACACACTCCAATCCCCTTAGTACAAAAGCTCTCACTTTGAAGGGATGGGATTCGCCCGTGTATCGCAATCAATCATTTTGCCGCGTAACGGAGATGGCTGAGGTTTTTTTCTAATATGAAACATGACAACGTATTTTATCAGCGATATAATGAATTAATGGGGACATGAATTTGAATATTTTTTTACGGGATACTCGATATTCTTGATGGAAAGTATGTTAATATTTGCTAATAGCTGATTTTTATGTAAAAACGAAATTAACACTGGGTTCGGTAAGAATAGTTAGACGTAGATTCACAGCGTTAATTATTTGCGTATGATTATTGTGGTCGACAGCTGTACCATATAACATTTATGGCCGATTCCTATAATTTACGGACAGTAATTGGTAAAAATTAAGATTCTTGTATTTTTACAAACAATGAACCAGAGATCTCATGGCTTTGCATAGTAGACCCTCCCATATGAAAGTAGCTATCACAGGTAAAATTACGAATCTATTTATATGCCTAGTTTTGCAATAAAAACTACTGCCATTGGTAAGCAAAACGATCCGTTTTGTTTATAGGAACCGAGATTTACAGAGTTTGCCGAATTAATACGCATCGTAGCCGCTGACGACGCCACTTTACATGCCAATTTTCAATTCAATCACGATTACTACAACGTATATATCTACGCAACAACTACGAGGTGTCTACATGGTGTCTAAGAGGCCTTTAAGTCCATTCTTCTTTACTTTACTTAGTTTTTACGGTGACATTTTTCTGTACTAGCGGCGAAATGGATTTGGATGAAATTTCGCACATGGGTAGACGATGACCTGGACTAGGATATAGGGTACTTTTTGTATCCAATATTTCCAGAGGGTCGAGACTTATGCAGGTAAAACCACGGGACACAGCTAGCACAGAATACTGGACTAAGCTGCAGCGCCGAAGCTGCGCTTAAGCGATAATCAACGCGGCGTCATCGTGATGTCAGCGCTCTAGTTAGCTCAGAATTGAGCTCACGTTCTATATCTAAATTAAACACCCACTAAAGCTAAGCTGAAAATTGTCCATGTTAATATGATATTTAATAAAGGAATAGTAGCACTAACAGTACCTATATTCAAGCATCGTTTGGTACACACAACGACATGTCAAGCAATACATTTCCAGTTTTAGCTGACCTCGCATTGTATAGTTTTTCGTACATTGAGAAGTCAGTTTATACTGGTTTAACTTGATATATCGTCGTGCGTACCTGCACAAAAAGCATAAGCCACTCGCTCATTATGTGTGGGTCAAGCTGCTTTTGAGAGCTTCAATTTTTGCACATCATCACTATGAGCTGACTCTAGCATTTGCACGGAGCATGAGCAGTGTCTACGTGGCTTCTAGGCGTTGTCATCTCGGCATTTTCTGCGCGAAGGAGTCAATCCAACTCACGAATTTCCGTTCTGCACACGAAACTAGCATCCACTACAGCTAAACTGGAAAATATGATACACGTTAATTTGATTAATCTTTATTAAGTATCAAATTAACGTGTATCATATTTTTCAGAGTAACACGAACAGTATATTAATGCCTCTTTTGGTACCTGTGTAATAAGCATAAATCGCTCGCCCATTATGTGGGCAAGGTGATTTTGACGGCTCCAATTTTTGCACACCATCTTTGCGCTGACACTGCGTATGCACATACGCATTATCTACGTATTGTTCACGCAGTGTCTGCGCGGCGTTTACGCGTTGTCCATGCAGTGTCTACGTGGTTCTTTTGAAACATTTGCACAAAGGACTCAACCAAATTCACGAATGTTTGCTCTAGCACCCACTAAAGCTAGACTGAAAAGTCTACACGTTAATTTGTTATTTAATAAAGGCAGAGTAGTACTAACAGTATCTTCATGCCCCGTTTGGTACCTGCGCAATAAGCATAAACCGCTCGCCCATTACGTGGGCGAACTGCCTTGTTGTTCTAAAATATGAGTGCGTCGGAATATTATTGTGGTTTTGTAATGTAATTTTATGTAAACTTTCTAGTTTTCTAGTTTTAAATAGTGTTTATAAGGATTTCTTATGAGACTGTGATTAATGGAAAATGGGGCTTTCTGTAATAATAAGAGTTGTTTAACCCAGCATCCTAATTGCGTACCTAACACACTACCAATCTCAATCTAAATAATTTTGAAGGATATTCCTAATCTATTGCTTCATATATTTGAAAAATTGATCTGCTCGGCAACATAAATAACGCAATGAATGTTGTTGAGCTGTCAGTTAGTGTGTTACGCAATGAGGGTTTTCTGAAATGACGTTCGCTAGGTGGCAGCACTGACACGTCAGGTCCAGGCATCTGTCAAAGAGCCTATATTTTCTTTAGTCATGACTGAATGATGAACGAATGAATGAATCGAATGATGAACGTCATCATATATTTTATATTGGAAGACCTCTTGTCACAGTGGAGCCAACTGGTGTCGTAAATTTTCACGAAAACCCTCATTACCCCGCCCGGTCCCTGAAGAATATAATCTGTAGTAAAACTTAGTTGCAATTAATTTGATTGGTTTTGCTATTTTGGTTAACTAACCGTAGCAGTTGACACGAGGTTGGCAGTATGATAGGTAATTAGGGTTCCGTACCTCAAAAGGAAAAAACGGAACCCTTATAGGATCGCTTCGTTGTCCGTCCGTCTGTCCACCTGTCATGACCAAGATTTAGTAATATACTAGCTGACCCGATACTTCGTAACGCCTCAGAATTAAGAGCGTTTACGACGTACGGCATTTCATACAAACTATCAAGACCTTGTTTTTCGAAATGAATGAACCGTTTTTAATGAAACTTCATACGCATAAGTAGAATACAAAGGTCTAAAAAGTAAGTTAAGAACATTTTCGAAATGTCTTATTTTAAAAAAGATAACTGCAAATCTCTGTTTCTATGGAAAATTTAAAATCGGCCTAATTTGGCTGTAACACTATTTTTCGAAAATGTTCACCGATTTGTCGGCACTATGATCTATTATCGGAACGTAGTAGAATGCTACTCGTTCCAGTAGAACTGAGTCTGCGAAATCGTTGAGTTTCATTGTGTCGTGCACGCTGGTGTTGTGTTCGATGTCCACAAACTCGTTTCATTATAAGCCTATCGACTTCGCAGTCACTCTAGAACGCAATTCTGACATACCAATACGGCTATTATTATTATTATCTGTGTCTCGCTGCTCATATTAAAAAATAAGACTTCTTATCTAGCAACATATCACTATCACTACATAGTATAAAACAAAGTCGCTTTCTCTGTCCCTATGTCCCTTTGTATGCTTAAATCTTTGAAACTACGCAACGGATTTTGATGCGGTTTTTTTTAATAGATAGAGTGATTCAAGAGGAAGG
The DNA here is from genome assembly GCA_963855955.1 of Luperina nickerlii. Lineage (NCBI taxonomy): Eukaryota > Metazoa > Arthropoda > Insecta > Lepidoptera > Noctuidae > Luperina > Luperina nickerlii. The sequence continues at coordinate 23,071,111 of OY979664.1, read as the reverse complement.
TTTATATGTATAATAATAATAATGTTTCCGTGCGAAGCCGGGGCGGGTCGCTAGTATAATATATAAAAATAATATATAAAAACACTTTCGAAGAAATTTAGCGAAGAATGATTTCAAGATTTTCAAGTTTCAAGTACAGACGCCAGCACATCAAGCTACCCGAATGGCAATGACTAAACCAAATAAAGACTTGGCTAAAAGGTCCCAGCAGCCAGGCCATTAAAATAATAAAAAAGAGCGGTTAGCACGTAGCTGACTGACACGTAATTGACTTCTACGACCTAAGTCAGGTCGTCTTCTCCTTGGCATTGCAAATACATTAAACCATTTCACTAATACACTAAACTAGAAAAAATTGCAAATGCCAATACTTTCATAAAGTCACAAAAGGAAAGAAATTACTCTTAAACTTACATGTTTGTTGTCAAATATTTATAGTGCGTTCAGAAATTTATTATGTGACTAAACTTCGAAAGATATAGGTATCAAGTTACATAAAAAAATGTCTGGCTTGATAATAAACTAAAATAGAAATAAAATAAAAAAGTGAAGGACAGACGAAACAATTGAATAAATCAAACTATACAATCTTAATACCTCCGTTTTTTTTTAATTTCTGAACCTGGCTGTTTGACAGGTACGAACAGTTTGTATGGGATAATAAAATTGTTGCTTTTACTATTTCTCTTACAGTTTCTTCATATTTTCTCACCTGCTAAACCTTCCTTGGACTTCTAGAAATATTTCAAAACTAAAATTAGCCAAATCGGTCCAGCCGTTCTCGAGTTTTAGTGAGACTAACAAATGTCATTTAATTTTTATATACATAGATAAGTCAATGGTCAGGACCCTTTTTCTCAGGAACGCGTGGAGGTATCAAGTAGAAATTAATATCAAATAAGTAGATATACGGGCCCCTGAAGCTCCATCAAATCATTTCTCTTTATAATATTAAGTATAGATAACCAAAATGAATGATAGCTCGAATAAATGTTAACCGGATTAATAGTAAAGGCTCCTACAAACAGGCGCGACACGCGATAAAATCGCGCGCGACACAAAGGCGTTGCGCGACTTGCGGTGCCTTTGTGTCGCGCGCGATTTTATCGCGTGTCGCGTCTGTTTGAAGGAACCATAATGGTCTAGAAAAGTAAAAAAATATACTTGTGCTAGATTTAGGCCACGGACAATACATGAAGTCAGCGATTGCGGGGCGGTGGCGGGCGACGCAAACTCGGTCTCGAACCCAGCGGGCAGATCGCGCGGCGCTAAAACGGCGTAGTGTTGTATTATGAGAAATTAGTGTCTTTTATTACGAACGAAATGTCTAAACAGCGACAACAACATCTTTTTGATAAAACGTTTTTGATGAAACGTCGGTCGCTAAAAAGCAAAACATAAATGCACAACGTACGCCGATACCCGCGCCGCTCCACGCCGCGCGCCGTTCCGCTGCCTTCGAGAGCAGTTCCATTGCAGTTGCATATGCATTGAAACAGGCCGCTCCCCGCGCCGCCGAAGCCGCGCCGCGCCCGCTGACTTCGTGTCCGCAGCCTTAATCATCACCTACTTGATACGGCAATATTTTTTTATTCATGGCCTCCCGCTAGGCCATCGTTTTACTATAGCATCTTGTGTATGTTTATTTATTGAATATACAAATTCGTGATAATTCAGAATCCCCATTTAACAAACTGTGGCCCTGGAATGACCTATAAACTTAAAACAATAATTAATGATGTGTGTTACACCATATTTTATAAATATGTGGTTATTAAAAAATTCACATCTACTATTTGACACAGTTTGAGAAATTATTCCGTTTATTTCATAGAAAATAGTTCAGGTTTGGTTATATTGATATGATGTGAGAGAACCAGAATGAGCCTGATGGATGAAATTATGCCTTATTTTTTCATACATCTTTGGTGAGTGTGCCCAAGAACTGCACGACTTCATTCCACCGGCCCCCTTCTTTCTTCAGACATCCAGACGTACTGCAAGTTACCATCCCTGCCTAGTTGCTATTCCACCAATTCGCACTAAGCGTTTTCAAATGTCCTTTACAATGCGCACAGCAAAAGAGTGGAACTCTTTACCTGCGTCTGTGTTTCCGAGCGCATACAACCCGAATCTCTTCAAAGTAAGAGTGGACGGGCTTCTTCTGGGTAAGCTCACTCCATCGTAGACTTTGTCTCTGTCACCTCTGACCTAGACTAAAGTCAAGAGCAAACCCATTTCAAATAACTCTAATGAGTTTATTTTGGCACCAATTTAAATGTATAAAATGTATGTGTACTACAGAATAAATAAAATAAAATAAATAAATAAAATAAAATAAATAAATAAAATAAAAAAATCCATAGTTCCCAACATAGTCTATCAACTAAGACATTCCCACAAGAAGCCACTTGAATTAGGAATTCGGGGTGTATAATTGTATCTTGTAAGTACTAATATCTTTGCCAACTTCTACAAATATTATAGCCTAAACATTGTACCATAAACATGTAGTCGTGGACGCAGCATGAGGCTGGAGCTATAAATTGTTCGGCAGGACCAGTACAGTTGTTACATGGCTTAATGGTTGTAAACGTATTATTTAGTGGCGAGTTTTAAGGTGGGGCGCAGACGGTGGACGATCTGTTTCAGAATTGTAGGATGCTCATACAACACTAGCTAACACCAACAAACACACAACAACAACACACAACACAACACACAACACTAGCACAACACAACACAAGCAACACACACAACACAAGCTCAACACAACACTAGCTACACACAACACAACACAACACAACAACAACACAACACAACAACACAATACGCAACACTAGTTTTTGAGAGCAATGGGGGCCCAGTGGTAACGACCGTGACTTACGAGCTGTAAGGCCTTAGGTTCAAATCCAGACAGGCGCTTTACTTTGCGTAAATGATTTAATCACTACTCCTCTCACAACGGTGAAGGAAACCTCGTGAGGAAACCGGCATGTCTTAGAACCAATCGAAGATATGTGACATCTACCAACCCGCACTGGGCCCGCGTGGTGGATTACGGCCTACTCCCTCTTACCGAAAGGAGGCCTGCGTCCCAGTAGTGGGAAGATTATAGGCTGGTTATGTTCAGCTTTTGCCCCCGGCTTCGTCCGCGTGGAGCTCAGAATTGATCCACGGGAATGTACAGACGCCAGCACATCAAGCTACTACAATCTGTCAAATTTCTTTAATAGATTTTCAACTTTATCCCTAAAGCATAAGGTCCAAAGTTGATTGGGAAAATTTGACAGTTTCGGGTAGCTTGATGTGCTGACGTCTGTACTTCCGAGATAAAAAGTAGGTACCTATCCCATGTTCTAATCATGACCTAAATGGTTTAATTGAAATAAATGCTTGAGTTTGAGTTTGAAATTGTCCGTATATTTAAATCAAAACTGTATTTCTTTGACAGTTGTATTAATTGGCTATAACAAGGCAATTGACGTAGGCTCTCAATTTGCTTAGGTAATACTTGGTTTCTGTGACTGTACATCTATACTCATATTATGAAGATGAAGAAGTAACATTTGTTTGTTAGTAAGTTTATATGTAGGGGGTAATCTCCGGAACTACCCGTCGGATTTGAAAAAAAAATTTTTCCATATGATAGCCTAATTCTTGAGGAAGGCAATAACATCACGCTAAAAGTCTTAGATCGAGCAAAAAGACTACGCGAAAACGAAGCAACAGCGCGGGTCGACGATGCGATGCGATGCGGTGGATCAGGCCTGATATTTCACGGACGAAGTCGCGGGCAGAAGCTAGTCGACTAAGTAAATATTTTTCGGTCGTCTGTGCCGAACGTTATGGTTTTAAACGTATTATTTAGTGGCCAGTTGCCATTTTAAACGTTCCGTGGGTCATGGAATCTCTACTTCCTAATGGTTTTTGTTTTACAATTATAGCTTTGGATTACCCCTGATGGGATGTTTTGAAGACGAATTCTTAATTTTGCTGGAGTGTAATGGCCGTTACAGCAAGATCTTATTTGTTTTATGGCGAGGGTAACGATGGTGTTAAGGTTCCTTCAAACAGGCGCGACACGCGATAAAATCGAGCGCGAACAAAGGCACCGCAAGTCGCGCAACGAGCGGTGCCTTTATTTCGCGCGGGATTCGCGTCGCGCGTTGCGCCTGTTTGCAGGAACCTTTATGGTCAATAAAAACATAATTCTACAAAAGAACGTTACTTTCCTTTTGTGCATTGGGTAGCAATGTGTAGCAGTCATCATGATTATGGTTCGTCGGTCTCCATAAAAAGTTCTTCATATAACTCATTGGACAATAAATTTTATTAGAAAACCATATTTTCATAGCAAAAAACTATAATTACATCGTCCTATATCCACAAATCCATTAAAACCTTTGAAAAAAGTTTTTCAACGTTTATCAACAATACTATAGTACTAGATGTCCAATAATTGCAACAAAAGCGGCCGGAAAAATAAGACCACAAAAATAATGTTGTGGTCTTATTCTGCTACATAGCTTTTCAATCTTGTTGCTTAGAAATTATGTTTGTTTTGCCATAAATATTTTTGTTCGTATTTAAAAAAAATACGTTTACTTTTCAAACAAAGTAGTAAATATATTGCATACGATAATAAACTTTATGTCTGAATGTTAAGGTTTATAATCAAGTTAAATGCAATCGCGGTCACTTATGCGATGTGTTTTGTACCTAATCTTTAATCTAGAGCTACTATTGATCGAAGTTTTTCAAAAGGTGAGTATAGACTAGGGCATTTACTTGTCATAGAACATCGAGCGTTCTCCGTTTTATAATTTTATCGAACCACACTTAGAACACGACCCTCGTCATTTTGTTACAACCTGATTTTCAAAACCAACGAGCGTATTGGAGTAACATTTTATCGAGCAAAGGCACGAGTGATCTAGAACGCACAATCACCAACGCAACACAAAGAACGCAAGGTAGGAATGCTCGCTCGCGGTGAGCATTACGTCGAACGCAGCGTCGAGCATTCGCAGGAACGTTACATTACATGGAAATTCTTTTGGAAACTGAGCTTTTGCCTGTATTGTACCATTCGTAAGAACGTTACATTACATGGAAAATCTCGAGAAAATGCTCTGTATAATACTTACCTATAGTAAAACATTTTCATACATCTTTAAAAAAATATCTCTCGAACGTCCTCATAATAAGTCTACATTTTCCCAGAAAATTCTCAAATTCTCTCGCCAAACTATCAAAAAGGCTACTGGGTGACAAACTTTAATATCACATTAACATTACTCGCAAAGCCGGCTTAAGTTATAATCTCGTGTCTTGAGAGCCACATGAGCCATTATTGAATTTGGAGGGATTCCAAACTTGAGATTTGTGTCAGCCAAGTGCTGGTGCCAGATTTACGCTCGCAATTGTATTATACACCATTAATTCCATTTTCCCTTATAATTGTTGGTAGTATGTGTCTTCGCGTTAGGCCCCTTGAGAGCTAGTCAGGGATAGTGGCGGGAGAGATCTGCTTACTTGCTTGGATTCTCTTTGTTTTATGTAGCTTTGGGAGTACGTGTGTGTAACCAAAGTGATGTTTGAACATTTTTGTATTTTTTTCAAAGTGATATGAGGTTTTTCCAATACTCCGTGTTGATATTGAAAAATATAATTTCTCACCTCCTCGCCTCGTTGTGCCGGTCTAGTGGTCGCAAACTCAACTGCTGAGTGTTATTGAGTTTTTCCATTAGGAATTTCTTAGTAACAGTCTGGAAAATATATAAATGGTTATAGGCTCGCCCCCTGTTAAACAAACTATTGAAATGAGGGTGTACTATCTCTCTACCTCTGCCTGCCGTGGTAAACTACATATTGTTACGAGCTTGGGGTTCGTGACAATAAAAACTGCCGATTTAATAACCAAAAATTGACACTTTAATCACAACACTAATTACAACTCAAACACACTAATTACGAAACACAATTTCGCGGCTCACACCGGCCTTATATAGTGCCACAGAGCTACTATATAAACATCTAGAACGTTCGAGTACATACCGGTTCCGACTGACTCGATGTCGATAGTTCTCGGAATTTCTAGGACCTTGACCCTACTAATTCTGCTACCCGATACTAGATGGCGCTAGTGGTAACTAATGTCATCATGTACCAGGCATCAATTGTGGCGCGCAACAATATTTACATACTTACCTACAAATTGGTACGGAACCCTCGGTACGCGAGTTCAACTCGCACTTGACCGGTTAATAATAGGGAGCATTGGTGGCCTAGTGGTAACTGCCGCGATTTAAATGTTTTGGGTCGTAGGTTCGAACGCAGACAGGCGATTTACTTTGTGTAAATTATTTCATCACCACTGCTCTTAAAACGGTGAAGGAAAACATCGTGTGGACACCGGCGTGTCCTAGAACCAAAAAAGTCAAAGACTTGTGACACATACCAACCCGCAGTGGGCCCGCGTGGTAGATAACGGCCCACTCCCTCTCACCGAGAGGACGCTTGTGTCCAGCAGTGAGAATATTATATTCTGATCATACAGAATCGTATAACTTGCATGTCCTTGGAAAAGAGAGGTCTCTAATCTCAGTATTTTATATTGCAATTGGCCCCAAGGTTGGGGTCAGTTTCCAGTCTAACCGGAATAAATTGCATGTCCTTGGAGAGGTCTGTAATCTCAACATTTTATATTGCAATTGACTCTAAAGTTGGGGTCAGCTTCCAGTCTAACCAGAATAAATTGCAGGTCCTTGGAGAGGAGAGTTCTGTAATCTCAGTATTTTATATTGCAATTGACTCCAAGGTTGGGGTCAGCTTCCAGTCTAACCGGAATAAATTGCAGGTCCTTGGAGAGGAGAGGTCTCTAATCTCAGTATTTTATATTGCAATTGATTCCAAGATCTACCTTCACACTATTGTATGCGTACCATAGAGTAGACGAAGGGTGGCAGACTCTGAATGACTGAACGATTCTGTTTCACCTAATAACTTATTAGCAGAGGAATAGGAGTTTTCCGTGCATTCATTTGATCCCTGACCTGCAGTATCTACAAGAAACATCATGCACCATCAGAAATTAGTTTTTTTTTGTTTTATTCTCAGCTCTTGTTCCTCCAAATTTAAGAGCGTTTACGCCGTAAGGCATTTCATACAAACTTTCAAGCCCTTGTTTTTCGAAATGAATGAACCGATTTTAATAAAACTGTGTAGCCTTAGTAATAGGGTTTCCGTTTTTACCCTTTGGGTATGGAACGCTAAAAATATAGTAAGTTCATATAGCAGTGGAAAATACACCAGCTCCTAAATAAAATAGCACAAGACAAAGTCATTTACTCAGAATACAATTCTAGGGACTGTATCAAAGCACCAGTTCTTTATGTCACTGCTACTCAGAAGTTGTATTAAAGTCTTTAAAAAGAAAATAGAAAGACAATCCGCATAGTCACATAATCCTATAGAATTTATAAAGGAGACTGTAACTAAGGTACAATTCACATATATACTACTGTACCAGGCGATAAATATTGCACATCGACCTTTTTACACAAAACCATACCTATTATACAAAGAATAAAAATAATTATCAAAAGAAGCAAATCATAATTGTTTTAACAGCTCCGAATAGATACCAGACTGTTTGTATTTCGTGCGACAGAGATAACGCTCTACAAAGCCGAAATTAGCCGATTGTCTCTTTCCGAAGGTCGATGTGCAATATTTATCGCCGGGTACTGTACACTTGGATGACGGGTATGGACATCATGAGGGCGTTGGTTCAATTCCTAACTTTACCTTGGCTTAAGATCCGGGAAAATACTTTGTCTCAAGCACAGCAGGAAAATAAATAAAAGTGTTAATTGGGACTCGCACAGGAAGAACACAGACTAACACACCCGCTTTATAACTCATATACTATTGTTAATATGCTTCTGTTATAGCTTTGGTTCTCTAATAAATAAATAAAAGAATAATTAAATAAATATTAGGACACACACATAAAAAAAAAAAATGCAAAGAACAGCCGGTCGATTCTGTAAAAATCTCACCGTGAAAACTTAGGTGAAGTGAGTTTGTTTTTACTAGGAATTGACACTATTAACAGCTCACCTCACGCTCACTTCACCTAAGTTTTCACGGTGAAATTTTTACCGAATAGCACTGCAGTACATAAAAAAACAAAGTCGTTTGCGGGTTGTTTTCCTTCACCGTTAGTGAAACCGTGTGGCATCAGCCTAGTATACCCCAACGAGGTAGGCAAAGTTATAAGTTATTTATTTCATAACAAAATATTGTGCTTAAAATATTACAGAGATGATAAATAAAATAATAATAACCAACAAAAAGAAAAAAACATTAAGTAAGTACATTCATATTTAAAATTCAGTACGCATTCAAAATGGAACAATATAAATAATTATATGTAAATAATTCAGTAACAGAAAATTTAATAATCACGAAAATTGCATTTCAATTTTAAATTCATTATCCATTATATAAAAGGGTTAGTCACATGTGATGAGTAGTGATACAAATTGACTTCTCGTTTTAAAATGATTCAATTCTGATTCTGTTCTGATTTCAAGTTACGGGTGCTTTTTTCGCAGAATTGACCGTCACATTCTCATTTCATCCTCCTTGTGTGAATTGCCCTTGGGCCTTGCCCTCTCAAGAAACCACTTGAGATCTAATGTACCAAGAAAATGCTTTGTAAAATATAATTGAGTCAAATAACATTTCTGAGAACCACAATATTGCAGTTCATATACTAACATTCACTTTTATTTCTATTGTCGTCGAGAAAAATATACGAAAAAGGGAAAATGTTAAAATTATTCAAAATGCGACTCTAAATTGCTAGTTTCGTTTCAAATATTAAGTCAACTTGCTCATCTTGGGACCTTAGTAGATCTATGTTGGGTCATAAACCTAAATTATATTCTTTTATCTTTTCTCAAATGGACGTAGTTAAGCAGAAAGGACTCAATCCACAATATGTCAGTTTTGATTTATGGGCGTTTGAAGTTTTAGCTGTAATTTCTCTAACAAAAAGTTACATTTTTTTAAATGTTTGCCCTATATTATTAAGAAGATAGTTTATATTTTATTTTTCCATCAAAATAATAATATATTTTGCAATAGATTTCGAGATATTAAGTGAAATGTGGGTTGAGTCCTTACAATTAAACTCAAGTTTGTAAAGACAAGTATTGTTTATTACTTTCTCAGAATGGACTCAAAACTACCCATCGACTAGAAAATATGTTATTAAAAAAACAAGTATTATTATAAAAAACGTTATAAAATTATTGACCTTAATCATAAAGTTAACAAAATCAGGTAAAAACGCCATAATTCAAATTTAAAGAATAGAAAAAATTTCCCTCATCTTCCAAATCAAAGTCAAAAGTTGGCCCGTATCCATCAACATTCTCGTTGATACAGCTGTTTCCTTTAAGGTTATTATTATAAAATGCGTGACAATATTTGGGTATTAAAGTAATCATAGATCTAAGATCTTCGTAAAAATACCTGTTTAAATTTTGACAATTCAAAAGTGCCTGTACAAGGTTTAATTGAAACAAATGCTTTGAGTTTGAGTTTGAAATATTTTATGTCAGTAAACCTATATCACAGAAACGACCCAACCTGTTTGAGTCGATTCACTTATTTGATAATATGATATTTCCAATCAAAACTAATTCTTAGAAAAGATCCAAACTGTTTGAGTTTATTCTGGTTTATCGACCCTAAGAACATACTCATAGAAATGTCATTACTCAGAAACAATTCAAGCGGACTGAGTTCGTTCAGCAAATACATTTTGTATGCTCTTCATACTGTGGGTTGAGTCAGGGTAGTAAGAAAAACTAGTTTTCATGTTCATTTTCAAAATAGGGTTTTCACTACATGATAGATTCGATCCTTAGGAGTACGATGGCATACTTAACTCAATTTTGGCCAAAGTGTGGATTGAGTCCTGTCTGCTTAACTACGTCCAAATATCGTCGAATGGTCCTGACTCAGAAGATAAGAAAGTATCAATACTTTCAGAACCATTCAACGATATTAAATAATAATAAAGTAATAAGGTAGACCTTATTACATAAAACACTATCTCCATTACTAATAAACGTATTATATGCGATGAATAGTGACACACCGATTTCTCTCTTTCAGTCGTCAGTAATTTGACATTCGAAAGAAGAAGACAAGGCGTTGTGTAACTATACAGACGCTATACAACGTTTATTAGGAAGGGGGTACAGGTATATAAATCTTTTTGTTTCGAAGGCAGGCAGAGCACATTTTAAGTGGATAACTAGACAAACTGAACAAAACGCATCTTCTTTTCTCCTAGTTATGAGAACAACTCGGTACAGACGCCAAATCAAACAACTACAATCTGTCAAATTGCTTTAATAGACAGCACACAACATAGCACACACAGCATTTGCAGTACAGACGCGAGACGCCAGCACATCAAGCCACTACAACCTGTCAAATTTCTTTAATAGATCTCAACTTTATCGCTTAAGCATAAGGTTCAAGGTTGATTGGGAAAATTCGACAGTTTCGGGTAGCTTGATGTGCTGGCGTCTGTACTTACGTCTTGTCACACCTACATTCCCCAAAGGGTTAGGCAGAGATGTACCAATAGGTCGTACCTTTCGCAAGTTATGTTAAAGTCCCATGTTATACGGGGGCGAGCCTATTGCCAGGCACACAAATCCATACTTCGGGTTGCTATTAAGAAATTCCAGATGGAAAAATCCATTCATACTTTGCGCGACCCGGGAATGGAATCCAGGATCTCATGCTCAGCACTAGTGCTACGAGAACAGCTAACGCAACATTAGATCAAAATAGCAGAGTCTATTGTGTACTGCTAGATATAACACTGCTTTGCTTAAAAAAAAAAACAGCATGTGTGCAATTCACACGTGGTAGAAGTGAAACCTTCAAAAACACTGTATAATACTTCCTATCTCATTTTCTCCCACGTTAAATCTTATGAATTTACATGTCATTTTTTACTGTCGCTTTTTCGTTTCATAAACTTTCAAATCACAACGATGGTAAAGCACATACATACATCCATCCATCCACATCTACATCCACATCCACACATCCATTAAATGTGATGTCATTTGTACTAATAAAAAACAAAAACACTGTATAATGCTTCCTATCTCATTTTCTCCCACGTTAAATCTTATAATTATGTCTGTTGCTTTTTCGTTTCATAAAATTTCAAATCACAACAATGCTAAAGAAGTTTTCACTTCAAAAACATTATTGGTATGGCACCTATTATATTTAACAAATTGCCAAATTGTATTAAGGATCAGCCCTTAATAAAATTCAAGAAACTTCTGTCGTCGTTGCTAATAGATAAAATTAAATATTATTACTCTGTTACCGATTTTATAAATGATGAATTGTAATTTTTGCTTCACTTTATGTCATTTATTAGGAAAATAATTTTAGAATTAGGTGATCCATGATCTCATATTTAATTTAAGTTCCTAGTTTCTAAATTATCTGTAAGTTAACCACTATAGTTTTGTATGCCAACAGGCAGAATGTACTGGGAATATATCTGAAACTAACACCATTATTGTAACACCTGCATTCTATACAAATAAAGAAATTATTATTCTTTTATTTATTTTTTTACATTTTTAAATATTTTTTACAAAAAACAATAAAAAAAACATTTAAAAATATAAAAAAATGTAGCCCACCGGTATCGGGAACAGGGTCCAAGCTACCGGCGGTCAGGGCTCTAGAGAAAGGAACCTCCTAACAATACAAGCCGTGTGCAGGAGTACCGCTCTCTGTATCAAGCCCTTGATCCAGTTGCCCAACGAGAGCCTCCTCAGATGTTGGTCGAGGCTCTTATTATTATTAAAAAAAAAAATCTCACGCGAATTGAAATAAGTACCGCCAGTCTTGGAGTGTGTGCTCACAAAATACTGAAATACTAAGCTAACCTAGCTAGGTTACCTAATAACTATTAGATAGCCTAGAAATATACTCAAATGTCCAAAATCAGGTTCCCGTACAATAGATTGCCCAGCTTCTGTTAACTCAATACCCGTTCGGGAAGTTCGCCCGTCGGGAATCGAACTGGCAACCATTGCTCTTACAGAATCCAATTTGTTAACTATTTGACAGGTGAGCGACGTCCACGAGGGCTGTAGGAGGGTTTCATTTAGAAAATTAGAAAAAATGCTTGATTGAACTGATGGTGGTTCGAAAGAGGGTGCCTAGCGAGATGACGACTAATAAAGAAAGCCAATGGACACGAAGAAAAACACATGTAAAAACCCAATTAAATTGGAATAAGACAGGAGAATGACGATGACTTCACTGAAATGAGACTGTTTAATTTTTAACCGCTTTCAAAAAGCGGAGGTTCTCAATTCGACTGTACTTTTTTTCCGTATGTTTTTTATGCGATATCTCCATTTTTCATTTCAATTTTTTTTATTAACTTTGCTTGGGTAGTTTTTGAGTTAGCTTCAATAATACGTATTTTTGCCACTTAGTTTATCATTGATGATGTTATACTGATTTCCTGTCACTGATATTGACAAGCAAGTAGTGTTATACGAATTTCTGTGCGGTAAGTACAACTTAAAAGTGAAAAATAAAGACTTTTTTACAAATAAAAAATAGCGGGCTTCCAAGAAAGACACTACAAAGTGAAAGGTAACCTTAATTTCGCAAGTCGGTGACAAATATAACGAAAATGCGAACCCAACGACACCGACTTCCGAAAAAAAAGTTATTTTTCACTTTGTAGTGTTTTTTTTGGAAGTCGGTTGTTTTTTTTTTTTCGTAAAAAAGCTTTTATTTTTCTCTTTTAAGTTGTACAGACGCCAGCACATCAACCTACCACAATCTGTCAGATTTTCCCAATCAACTTTGAACCTTATGCTTTAGCGATAAAGTTGAAAATCTATTAAAGAAATCTGACAGATTGTGGTAGGTTGATGTGCTGGCGGCCGTACTTACCGCTTACCGCACACAAATTCGTGTAACACTGCTTGCTATGTGAATATCAGTGACAGGAAACTATTGAACACATCTGGCTACCCCTTTAAAGGTTACAGGCGTAATGTTATGTTGTGTGATTGCGTAAACAATGCATACATATATGCTATAGCAGTAATCGCGGTTGATTTGCTGGCATTTATTGAAGAGTTCCGTTGTCTGTCTCCGAAACTCTACATCAGATCTTTACGAAATTTAAATAGGACCATTTCGGAATAAACCTCTTTCGAACAAAAAAATTAAAAATCCGTCTATTTATGAGGGAGTTATGCCCGAACATACATAAAAAAAATATATATATAAACATCCGAATTAAGAACCTCCTCCTTTTTAGAAGTCGGTTAAAAAAGCTGTCGCAATATTATTCCTCAGACGAATATCATCTATCTATTGAAAACTCAAGCCTTATGCCTAGATATACAACAGTATCTGTAGCAGACACAGGTAGATATTTTTTTTATTTTACTCGCCAAACTTTCCGAGTTTGATGGCGAATGTTATATCTTTTCTCAATAATCTAACCTTTATCAACATTAATTACAATGCTAACCAAAAACTGATACGGAATTAAATAGTGGTTTCAAAATAACAAACCTATTTTCAGTGGGTAAATACACATCAGGTTTAGTGTTATCTAAACATCTATATCTAAACAAATAAATTAAATTCAAGTGTCTGTTTGTAATGTCAAATTATCAGCTTTTTACTAAATCCATATGAAAGTATATACGGTACTTATAACAAATTTAAAATTTTTATCTATATGTCTGTTTATTCCGGCTAATCTTCGAAACAGCTGGACTGATTTGACTAGACTTTCAATGGCAGATAGCTGTTGTTATAAAGAGTAACGTACGCTACTTTAATTTATAATAAATAAGATAAGCTAATTCTTATAATAAACATCATAAGAATTAGCTTATCTTATTTCAAAACAGGGCATACTGGATGTAGGAAAGAAGGCTGTCAGGCTCTAATGGGATTGGGCGGGTCACCTCAACTGTATGCACGATGACTGCTGGGCAAAAATCTCCACACAATGGGTGCCTGAAGATGGACGGTGCCGCCGAGGCTGGCTCAAAAAGAGATGGCGAAATGACCTGGACCTGGACCTGGTTCGAGGTGGCGCGGGGAAAGAGTTCCTGGAAGGATTTAAGGAGCCCTTTGCCCAGCAGTGGGCCAGAATGGGCTAACAAGAAAAAAGAATTAGGGTTCTGCGCAAAAAAAATAAAAACCATCCGACATATACGAAGTCGCGGGCCCAGCTAGGTTAGGACTAAAATTCAAAATTACACAACTGGGAATAAAAGCGGTATAAGCTATTTGGAGGTGGAATAGATAAATAGATAATTGCCTGCTGATAGTTTGAACGCGGGATAGTAATAGACTTACAATTTATCGTCACTTGGGTACCGTTATAGCATTGGTGCTACTGACTATGTCGACAATTTCTGTGGTAGGTACTGTGAGGCGTAGCTACTGGTGCCACGCGAAATAATTGAAAAGAACATTAACTTGAATTAAATATATTCTCGACTTTACATAGTCATGTCATTTCTAGCCCTTTCCTACAACTAAACAAAAAAACCATAATAAAAATATTTGACAATTTCTTGAACGTTCGAATGGAACACACCGGCAATTATAACCAGCCTGCATTTACTTCTAAAGGTAGAGCTATACAGTCTCTACATGAGCTACGCCCACCTTTGAATAAAAGTGTTGGCATAGCACCATTACCAAATCAAACTTTTATTCACACCATTCGAACATCCAAGCCCTTCCTGCCTATCCTATCAGAAACATTACCTAACACCAGACCTTAAGTTTACAAGGTGAGGTCCAACCCTTGCAAGAGAAAGCTTAAGTCAGGACGTACGAACCGCGTATCCGACACTTCGCTAAGTGCCAGGTAAGTTTACACTTATAAGTGCCCACCTGCACTAACACAAACTAACGTCGTCATGCTTAAACTTCGTCGCGCCAAAACTGGTGAAAAAGATGCGACGTGGCCTCCTAATAAAAACAATTGACGTGAAAGTTCACATCAGCCTGGAAGAGGCTTAAGAAAATAAATGATCTTAACTTCAAACTCTTTTACCCCATCGGACGGTATAAGCCAGAGGGAGGGAAAAGCGTAAGAGGCCAGGGTTCATCGACGATATCTATCATATGCCCATACTCCAGAGGAAAAATTCAAAAAACTACTCCGTTCTCAAAAATACTAACTCCATGAAATATCAGTCAATACTGATTAAACTGTGGGTGCTCAATCACAAGCTGAACCAATTGTGTCAACTCAACACACTTTGCGAAGGCTATGCCCCGTTAGCAAAGCTGGTTTCAACTTGAGTGTCTATCACCCCCCTCTAGGAGTGACCACAGTTTTCAAAACCAATTTCCTCCCATAACTCGCATTACTATTTTCTGGAGTACGTTCATGCTATCCCAGCCTATCCAAATTAAAAACATTGAAGACGACGATGTGTTCACTCCCTCAGGCTCCTTGGAGCTGCAAGGCAAGGCACCTCACGGGCTCCCGGCCGCGTCCGACATTTTCTTCCCAGCATATGCGAATAAATACAAACGAAAACATGTTAATAAATTGTACTATAATAATTATTATGATGTTTACATCTAACTGACATATTTACTATGGTGACAAGATAATTATGTCAACAAAAGACAATAAAAGTTTATCTATAATCTAGCATAAAAAGGTATTAATCAATCTCAAAAGGTTTTTGTATCTGAACTTGCATTTGAATTTATATTTTAAAAATGAAAACTTCTTTATAAAATGTTGATACTTTTTGGAAAATGTTTTTATAAATTTATAAATAATTGAAAATAATTTTGGAATTGAGCCTTTAGTCCTAGCTTTTCTAACAAACGGGATTCTTTTCTTTAAGCGTGCTTTTATTATATTGTTTGTTGCACATCGAGAAATAATATTACCAAACTTAGGGATAACCATACCAAAATTAGGAATGACAAAATCATTACTATTAAAGACCCCAACAGTAAAACATTTAACCGAGTCTATAAATTTCGCAGAATTGTCTTTCACCTCCATATGACCATTTCTGAATGCACACACCTTCCCATCATTCTCAACTAACTCAGTAACACTATTTACCACACTATTGTCAACTGACACCGCGACGATTTGACCATTCTGCTTTGTTTCGGAGACATCGATCGAAAAACCATTCACAATATACTGATCAACAACGATGTTATTTTTATTCATTTCCACATCGTGAACATCATGCTCAACCAGAGGCTCTGAAACACAACTATATTATTAAATGGAATGGCCTGACCCGATTCGTCATCTTCTTCGTCGTGTTCATTCTTGACCACTTCCATCTGCTCCTTCTCCTCCTCTGCAGGGCTGCATCCCTGGCTGCTGCGCTCGTTATCATCTTCTCCATCGCCATCAACTTCCGCACTGCTTTCTACGCAGCCTTGCTCGTCGTGTGGCGGGCCATCTTGTCTTCCACTAAATAATAAAGAAGCATTATCATCTATGTACATCATTATTTGGTCCGCCCTCTTTAGACAAATTTTGTGCAATCTCTTCTTTTTGCACCTTATAAATCATCTTGTGACATCTGCACGGAAGCTCTGTTCGTAAGACATCACACATAAAATCAAAAGTAATACCTTCGTGGTACGTATATTTGTGTATAACTAGGGCAGCACCCTGAAGGTATGCGCGCAATATCAGCGCCCAATCGCTCTCACGCCATTTATTATAGGCGGCAACTACCTTAAATTGGTTGAAAAACTCCTCTAGGCACACACCGTTGGTGCCCGTGAAAAATTGAGCCATTTCACTCTTTAAAATAAAATAAATACATTCAACCACTTAGCTTTTACCCCGGCGTCGATTCTGCGCCTGTTTTATTCTCTACTTGGCCTACGAGGAGTGGTATCGCTTTCTTCTTATAAAACACCCGTGTGGATGTAGGTATAGGGGTATCGCCTTATATCAATTTGCTGAAACAACAATAAGGACGGCGCCTCCACCAATATGTGAGGCGTAGCTACTGGTGCCACGCGAAATAATTGAAAAGAACATTAACTTGAATTAAATATATTCTCGACTTTACATAGTCATGTCATTTCTAGCCCTTTCCTACAACTAAACAAAAAAACCATAATAAAAATATTTGACAATTTCTTGAACGTTCGAATGGAACACACCGGCAATTATAACCAGCCTGCATTTACTTCTAAAGGTAGAGCTATACAGTCTCTACAGTACCTATAAAGCGTGTATCAGAAAGTTGTGGTCAAAGGACATCTTTGAAAGAAAAATAACCCACCAGGTTAAGTAAGGCACACAATATTTACATACTTAAACACCAAAAAAAAACTTAAAATAGTATTGTGTGCCTCACGGCTGCGCCATATAGCCCAGGTTTCGATAATTTTGTGGCCAAAAATGTAAGTAGACTTAAGTAAGTGCTTACTTACTATATATTTTTTTACCATTATCTTATGGCAATTAACACCCTGAACCTTTTTTACTATAACAACGACAGTATAAAATTAACTCTTAAGCTTCTATTTAAATTGAGAACTGCGCGTAGACTGGGGCTCGATCCACTCATGAAACGCCGTTTACTAAACGCTCGTTCTTTGAGTGGTCACGTCACGTGGCGGAAGTGACGTCATGAAGCTTTTTCAATTAAATAATACGCGTCGATAACATGTAGGGGTAATTAAATACCATCCAAATTCATAATCAAAACTTTCCTGACGATATTTTCCTCATTCCTCCGCATCACATGTCTATACCATGACAACCGATTTCCACACAACTTTTCAGTTACCGGTGTCACTTACAGACTTGCTCATATGCTCATATGTAAGTATCTACTGTTTAATTAAAATTATATTTATTTCTAAAAACTGGTTTCAACTTTCACGTCACATAAATACACGCACGCACACACACTCACCACACACACACACTCACCAGTTCACCACAGACACACACACACCACACACGCATGCACACACACACATAAAGATAAGTCATACCAGGATCTCCAACTTTTCATCCATTGTGTACTTGTTTGTAATTATTTAAAATAGTTTAGTTATCTAGTTACCTACTAAAAATAAGTTGACCCGAGGGAGGAGCAGAACCACTCAACACAAGCATTACTACATGCTTCCTGGGAAGTTCTAGCCACAGAATAAGATTGTACAAGAAAGTTACAGAAATAAACTATTTTAATTAATTTAATTTAATAAACACCGACCTAATCTAGTTTGGGTGACCAGCGGTGACCTACAGATAACAGCCGCGACTTACGAGTTATCGGTCGTAGGTTTGAACCCAGACAGGCTCTTTACTTTGTGTAAATTATTTCATCACCACTGCTCTTAAAACGGTGAAGAAAACCATCGTGAGGAAACCGGCATGTACTAGAATAGGGATGGGGAAACTACGGCCCGCGGGCCACCTCCGGCCCGCGAAGCGTCAACAAACAAAAATCAAGTGAAGTTTTCGTATTGATAGAAAGGAGAATTGGTAAGACCGTACCCAGAGACAATAAATGTGTCCATACATGTCCCCACAAAGACCAGCGCTCCTCTACCTTCTACTTGGCAGCTAACTTAAAAGTTTAATTTAATTGCAATTTGGTAATTCCTTTCTTAATTCAATAGTTATTTTGTAATATTGCACAATAAATTAGAGTTTCAGAAAATACATATCAATATTTTTATAGCCAAAATGCAACAACTTGGCCCGCCATACGTTTCGTTAGTAAATATTGGCACGCGAAGGAAAAAGTTTCCCCATCCCTGTACTAGAACCATCAAGTCGAACACGTGACATCTACCAACACGCACGGGGCTCGCGTGGTAGATTACAGCCTGAGTTCAGCAGGAGGGACAGTATAGGCTGATTATTTATAATCTGGTTTAAACTAGATGACGTCAGTGTTTTCCAACAACAGAATCCGTTTACGTATAATCCTAAATAAAAAATCAACATTAATAAAAACATACAGCGAGGAGTAAATTATGTAACTATGTACTGCTGTCAGCCGGTCGATTCTGTAAAAATCTCACCGTGAAAACTTACGTGAAGTGAGTTTGTTATGCTAGGAATTGACACTATTGACAGCTCACTCCACGCTCACTTCACCTAAGTTTTCACGGTGAGATTTTTACAGAATAGCACGGCTGTACATAAATTTATTTTCAAACAATATTTTAAGGTTAGGTTAGGGTAAGGTGGTTGTGTGGGTGTGTGATTTTAATCGGTAAAATCACACACCCACATAACATTTGCTAGATTACCTTTTTATAAAAAAAAAACTCACGTATTTTTATCTCATGCGTCATTGGCACCGGCAATCACGCGTGTCAAATTTATGTGTGGGCATTGAGTGGATTTTCTTAGAGAATAGAGTTTTTTTATACAGTGACAGGATTAAATTGCACACACATACTCTCAGACTGATAATTATATCAGATAAAGCTTTTCGTGTTATCTGATGTGTAGTATTTGGAACGCCCAATAGATGTTATTGTAGATTGAAAACTGAAGACTCACTGTAATATATTGCACGTTTTAATGAAAAGTTTTTAACACTTTGCGGGACACTTAACGCCCCTCGACGTAACAACAATAAAACTTTGTGTCTCGTTCAGTGTCCTTCAATGTGTTAAAATTAGGGCTGTTGAATATTGCAATATTTTGCCCGATCATCATCACTTCAAAATTTTTTTTCGCTCTGGCTTTTGCGGCTCCGCCCGCGTGGATGTTGAAAAATATGCCACGGTAACGTACTACCGGGATTAAAAGTACCCTATGTGTTAATCCAAGACATAAGCTATCTGTGTGCCATCCAAATCCGTTAGCCGGATTTGCGCCAATCTGGAACATTCATACATACGAACAGACAAACGGACAAAAATTCTAATATATAGTTATTAGAATTATTGTCCGTTTTCGGCATCAGACTTGTTCCCACACCTCGTAGCAATTACTTTTTTTTTTATTGTTGACTGCGTTCCTATTTTTATTATATTTATAGAAAAAGATAAGAAACCTACTAGCGCACTTATGAAATGCCAGAAACTAGATGCACGGTTTCAATAGGTCGTTTGCCATGGAGAAGAGTGGGCAAGAAACTCCACTTAAAGGATGTTTTCAAATTACTTTTAATAGCTATGGTAGGACATTGAAATCCTGTCAACAAGTAGGTCCTAAGTTCATAACAAAATGAATAAAGGCTACTTCAAACAGGCGCGACACGCGATAAAATCGCGCGCGACACAAAGACACCGCAAGCCGCGCAACGAGCGGTGCCTTTGTGTCGCGCGCGTTTCGCGTCGCGCGTCGCGCCTGTTTCTAGGAGCCTTAATGGTTATCAAATCGAAGCATAGTTACAAGGCCTGTTGGGGTTGGGTTCCAATTTATACGGGGTGTCTGCCCTGCGTAGTTTTACACCTATTGTGAAAGATTTCTAACTACCAGTAACGACTGTCAATGGTTTACAAATCTTGTCAACGGAGACCGAAAGTTTAGCGAGTTTCCCAAGACAAGCTACAAAATGTGTCTGCATTTGTTGTTATTTAGCCAAAAGAAGCAGCTTGGAGAGTAAGCAAGCTGTTGTGTCAGTGGGCTGGCCATGTTTGTCGAAAGACCGAATGGCAGGTGAAGCAGACGATTCCTGGAGTGGAGACCGCGTATCGGCGAGTGTAGTGTGGGCGCGTCCCACACTACGCTACTCGATACGCGGTCTGCCCACGACGACGACGACTGGGACGCGCCCCAGCTAGATGGAACGACGATCTTTAAAAGGTGGCTGGGACAGACTGGATTCGGAAGGTGGAGGACGGCGCAGCTTGGGAGAGGCCTATGTCTAGCAGTGGATTTCTTGTGACTCAATCAACTGAACCTGTCGGAGGTTCAGTTGATTGAGTCACAAGAAAGCCTCTAAAATTTCACTCTAATGTCGTCCTATCACCGTTTGAAAAAATCATCGTTACTTAAATTAAGACTTCATCCTCTGATAATAACGCTTTAAAAATAGTTTCAACAGGAATTTTCCACGTCTATAACTTCTGAGCAAATTACTTCAGACGCGTGTCGTGTTCTCGCCATGTAAACTTTAGTAATTAAGGGCGCTTTCCGTTGCTAGGTGATCGATACGCTGCCCTTATTATTTTGTATATTTTGCTGTTTGCAGCAAAACTGACAGAAGTTTTGTAGCGCTTTATTGACTGAAAAGGTATGTTGTTTTGCTTACGTTGAAATATCGTAATTGCTGTCTTCTTGTGTGTCGACGGCAAAAATACAACGAAAAAATAAATAGGTACTGTTTTTTAAATTGTGTTACGTTCTGCGCACCCTGGATAATCTACTGTTCTGACGATTGGCTAATGCTTTCACCACGATGGCAAATATAAGTAATTGCTATGTGGATATTGCAGAGACTATAGGGCAGTGTTTACCACAGATCTGCCGTCAGCTGTTTGCAGCACTATCACCTAACTAATGAATAATGTATGTTATTTTGTATAGTAGCGGAATGAAAACTTGCATTTACAAATACGATAACGTGACTAGGGACTAAAAACTTTTTACAAAAAAAAAAAACAACCGACTTCCAAAACAAACACTACAAAGTGCAAAATAACTTTATTTTCGGAAGTTGGTGTCGTTAGTTCTGTATATTCGTTGTTTGACATCCACTTTCGAAATTAAAGTTATTTTTCACTTTGTAGTGTTTTTTTGCAATGCATAGATATGCTTTAGCAGCAATCGCGGTTGATTTGCTGGCGTTTATTGAAGAGTTCCTTTGTCTGTCTCCGAAACTCATCATCTGATCTTTACGAAATTTAAATGGGATCATTTCGGAATAAACCTCTTTCGAACAAAAAAAATATTACAAAACCGTCTATTTATGAGGGAGTTATGCGTACATAAAAAATATATTTAGGTAAAACATCCGAATTGAGAACCTCCTCCTTTTTAGAAGTCGATTAAGAATCGCTTAAACCTCTCTTTCCTCGACAATCCAAAATCCAACAACATACCCTTGTATTCTATTCCCCGCAATTTAACTTAGCACCGATTGTTTGGCTGTTTTAACTAACCCTTCCCACGGCTCCCGCAGCCAGGTCCATTAATGCTGTACCAGTTAGACTGCGTAATTGCAAAACTTGTACTTGGTCCGACAACTTTAACAGGTGGAGTAATTTGTATAAGTTAGAACTGAATTATTATGGACTCGTTTCCTGGGAAGGCTTTAACTGCTGTTTTGGATGTGGGTTGTAAGTTTTAGAAGGTTACTTTTTCGATGGCTGTTGTGCGAGTGTTACCAACCAAGACGTAATATATTGCCCAGTACCTGGGTTTAACCTGTCTGTGCACACACTTGTGGACTATAATAATTCTTCAGCGTACTTAGCTTATCCGTTGAGATTGGCCGTCGTGACCGAAATTCGGTCAGAAGGATAGTATTAACTGGATTTTGGGGTCAGATAGGCAGTAGTTCCATAATACTGGTAGGTAGGTATTCAGCTGCATTCTGTTAAACCGGAATCCGACCCCAACGCAGCTAGAAAAAGGCTAAGCAGATGGAAAAATATTGTTTTACATGTTTTCAGTGGTTGAATTACTTGAGATGTTCTCAAAGTTCGAATCAACGAAACTTTTACATACTGAAATCCATTTTCTGTGAAGTTCATTGACGAGTTTGCCGTCATCAAAAATATCTACAGTTACTGTTGGTACAAAACACACCTTGAATGTCTCATCTGATCCGTTCATTTCCACTAATATAGGATTATCCGGACTCCAACCAGTACTGCTGAGATCTTCCTTAGAGAGTGCTAAGACACGGTGAGATCTTCGCGAGTTCAATTCAGTACAGCTACGCTATTTGTACAAGTAAAGTAGTTCTATCGACAACGTTTTATAGGAGTTACTACAGAATTAAACGAAATGGTACATATTCTATTAATCCCTGGAGATGCCACTAGTCGATATTTTTTCCATACAAATTTCGGGAGATTAATACTCCACTATTTGACATTGTGCACCTAAAGTTAAACATGATATCGTTTTGATTTATTGTTAATTGTGTCTATACGGAAACAGAAACCCATTAAAAAGTTATGAGCCAACAAAGATTCGTTATTCTTGCTATTTCTAACATAACTTTGGGTGTAAAAAAGTAATAAAAGAACTGTAAAATCTTCAAATCCAAGTCCCTACCGACAAAGCTCAGCTATCGAAGAGTTCAATAAACTTTATTCAGGTATAATTGATTTATGCAGTGGTTTTTTCATAAAAATCGATTTTCCAAAACACTTTTCGATTTTTTTTACGTGCCTATCAGTTCGGAACGGTGTTTCTGTGCATGAGAACTAGACGTTGTGCGTGTAAACTAGCGTCTAACTGCTCATCACTGATACTAGTTCTGTCAGACACGAAGTCAGGTGAGACAGCGTGCTTTTTGGCCATGACCACCAGTAAGTTCGAGCTCGCGGCTAGTTTGGTCTTAAAACCAATTGTCAGAGCGGCACTATTTTCTATATTAGATTAGAGTTAAATTGCTTATTAGTCTATTAGGCTAGATTGTAATCAATTACTAAGAACAGTTCATAATAAAAAGAAAAAAAAAGACTGGAATGACCCAATTTTTCTCAATATCGAAAATTATAAAACGATTGCGATTAACATCGGAAATTTCTCTCCCGACATAATAATAAACTTATAAACGTCGCCTAAGCAATATTATAAATCATTATCTGAACAATGGTTCCCATAATAAATGGTGTTATTTGACGTCGTGTAACTTTCGCAGAGTTTATTAAATGTAATTGTTTCTCTGGCATGACTAATGATACACACTGCTATTAAGTTCAGTGTTGCTTACGCAAAAATATGTTGGTAGTAGATCATAAGTCATTCAACCCTTGTTTTAGCTACTTTTCGTTGTGGCCCGGAGTTTGAGAGGACTACTTCTAAAGCACAAAGATGTGGGATTGAATTTGGCAGCTTATTTACCAACAAGTACATCGTAAAAACATGTGTACTGATGTTCTAGATTTTCAAAAATTTACTTCTGATTCATACAACAATAGATTTTCTTCTCTTTCATAGTCGTGCCAAAATAGTTTGCAGAAGTTGTCCCATTACCTACCTCCGCCTCCGCAAATGCGAAACTTCCGCAACAAATCGTAACTCCGCATCCGCTTCTGCAAGTATCCAACGGAGTTGAAACGGAGGTCTTATAAAGAAAATCAGCTCGTAAACTAAGCGGAATTAATAATAATAATTCCCTTTAATGTGGCGGAGAAATTGGAGATATAACTCATATTTTCAAGTTTTAGCTCTCCTGTCACCACAACCGCCAGGTTCAATACCAAGTGAGCAACTGTTTAATGAAGCTGGTTTAATTTATTAACCACTAAGAAATCGCCTAGAAAGTGATAAAGCTGTAGTTTATTTCTGTTTTATATAGTTTACCTCTTTTAAATATTGATTACCAATAGGTCATTTTTTTCTTTATTTTTCCACCTCCGCTTCTGCATCCATTAACCTCTGCATCTGCGCAGGTCAAGGTCTGCCTTCACTGCTGCCTCCGCTAAAATGGCTTTTGTTACATCCCTACCTCAGATACATCTATGATTATGGAAAGGCAACGCTTTCAACTCACTCGTCCGTTTCCAATGCAACCGAGCACCAATTTCAGTCGATTTTCAAGCTTGACGGGCAACTGAAACACAATTTATTAACGGATCGGGTTTAAATTCGTAAAACGTGACCGATTGTTTCCCATTACCTGCGACAACAATTGAGTAATTTGAGTCCGTGACGAAAATACTTACATAACGTGACGAAAATATTTATAAAGCTTTTTTTTTTTCGGCCCGTGTAAAACTGGATACTTTTCGAGCTCAAGTGGTTGACTGGGCAGAATTTCAGGTGGCTCGAAATAATATCGGCGCTTTAACCACTTTCCATACTTTATATAGCCCGAAGCATAGCTAAATTTAAGTGACAGTGGCCAGGACGCATTGCGCGCAAAACAGATGGCCGAAAGGACCAAAAGGTTCTGGAAGATGTAGCGCTGGTAGGGCTCCAACAAGATGGACCAATGACTTAGTGAAGACTGCAGGAATCCACTGGATGCGAGAAGCACAGAACTGGTTGAAGTGACATTGCTTGGAGGGAGAAACACCTATGTCCAGGAATGGACAGATTTATCGGCTGAAATGATAATAATGGTGGTGAAACATTTTCCATATTGATTGTATATTCCTCATTATTCTCCATATTTTAGGGACAAAGTAACTTTTCGTACTGAGAAAGCGAATACGTGATACTGGATCGCCTGGCGATTTCCAATTTAGGTATATTGTTTAAGTTGGTCATAAGAAGGTTTTCTAACTATGTCTCCTTGTGCCGTATGACAATATTGCCATATAGCCGCCCCATCGGACTATGAGTGTGAGGGAAGAGAGCGTGAACCTGTCTTGTCTGCGCACTTTGTGCACGATTCCCGATTTAGGTATATTTTTTAGTTGTTTGCAGGAAGGTTTCCTAACTATGTTTTCTTGTACCGTATGACAATATTACCATATAGCCATCCTATGGGACTATGAGAGTGAGGGTGCATCTCTGTCTGCGCACAACCTTGCGCACTACATCTCCCGCGCCAAAGACTCGTCGCCGTTGACATGGTCGCCATGGCCAAAATCTGGTCTGATTTCTGACTATCAGTCATGAATAAACATTTTAAACTAAAACAAATTAAATAGACTTTAAAAAGAAATTAACTCAAAATTATGAAATAACTTTAATTTCCGAAGTCGGTGTCTTGGTATCTGTATTTTAGATTTAGTTTTTTGCCACCGACTTCCGAAATTAAAATTATGAGTTAATATCTTCTAAAGTCGATTTAATTTTTTAAAATTACTTTTATGTTTCGTAATTTTTAGTTTTAAGAAAAACTGTAATATTTGTTTGTAATAAGTAGCCTGTAATAGTTTTGTTGTAAATATTGCATTAGAATTTGACCAAGGTTTTGAGATGTTTTCGCTTTGAAACTACACTCGTTGCTCGTATCAATAAGCCAGGCCGTCACACTTACACGTATTAGTCCATATCTTGAAAATTACTCAATCGATTTTGATGAAACTTCCACTGTTCCCTAAGTTGAAGTAAATGCAAGCTAATAAATAAAAATGGTCATGATTCGATTAATAGTTGCGGCGAAATGCGTGGACAAACATACATACATACATCTATAAAATTTTGTATATTTTTTGGAAGCCCTAATAGATTGTCATATGTATGTGAATACAATGCAGTTCCGATAATAATATAGTACATACATACGTGTCAAATTGATAACCTTCTTTTTTGAAGTCGGTAATAAGTTTAAATATGAGTTAATTAACAAAAAAAAAAATAAAAAAAAATGAAAAAAAAATAAAATAATAATAAAATGATTTTTCGTACCCAAAAACTACTGCAATGGTAATTCCTCTCAATTTAAAATATGAACCGTCAGACTAAATCACCGTATGAATGTGAAATATAATTCTTTTCAAATGTAATATGTGAATAATTCAAATTTGTGACTTTTAACGTTTTCTCCTGCACTATTTTATGCAGGAACTACTATTCATTGCCATTTTGAATTTGCTCACGGTAATAGGGGACTATGGAAGTTTAAAATAGATTTAGATGTTAGGTAGCTTTATGTTATGTATGATAGATTATGGTTATAAAGAAAACTATTTTAGAACGATTAGCGTAGATTTAATAAAAGAAGACAATCAGACATCATTGCAATCAGCACACAGCATTCACCAAAGTCGAGAAAAAGAGAGATGACAGTGACAGTTTTCAATCACATTTTGACAGGTATAAAAGTGTTTACAAAGGCAGTTATTTTTAGTGCGTTTACAAAGACTATTTCCAAGAATGTTGATATAATTATGCTTTTAAGTCCAGTTAGGATCAGACTCTGGTAAGAAGTTACGTATGGGGAAACCTATTTTGCTAGCAATAGCATGAGCATACTATAATCAGCTTATATCATTCCCACTGCTATGACACAGGTTTCCTGTCTATGAGGGGGAGTGAAAGAAAGAAAGAAAGAAAAAGTATTTATTGCGACTCGTACAGGAAGATCATAAACTAAACACAGCAAAATAAGAATCCAAGTTATATAAAAAAAAGTAACAAAAGGAAAATGAAACAGAAAGTCCTATACGAGGCCAAAAGCTGTAATCCACGACACGGGGCCAGTGCGGTTGGTAGATGTCACATGTCTTCAATTGTTTGGTTCTAGGACATGCTGGTTTCCTCACGATGTTTTCCTTCACCGTTTTGAGAGTAGTGGTGTGAAATAAAATACACAAAGTACCTACCTAAAACGTCGGGCTGGGTTCAAACTTACGACTTAAAAGTCGTAAGTCGGGGCCGTTACCACTGGGTCACCAGTGCTCCTGCTTTTTATCTGCTAGCAATAGCTTTTCATATTATAACTAGCTTCTGCCCGCGACTTCATCCGCGTGAAATTTCACCCTCCCCCCATTCACCCTCTTAGGGGTGGAATTTCGAAAAACCCTCGTTATTGGATACCTGTAACTCTTCTCATAGAACACACTCTCCAAATTGCATGTCTCTAGGACCAGCAGTTTAGGCTGTGCGTTGATATATCAGTCAGTCAGGACTTTGAATCCATACTACATATAATTATATTATAATATTATAAATTCGAAAGTAACTTTGTCTGTCTGTCTGTATTTTATTTTTTCCTTTTCACGCCTAAACCACTGAACGGATTTCGATAAAATTTGGCAAAGAGATAGATTGCATCCCGGGGAATGACATAGGATAGTTTTTATCGACATACCTCACGGGCGAAACCGCGGGCGGAAGCAAGTTTTATATATATGGATAAAATAATAATCAGTATTATTTAAAACGAAAGAATGCAAATAGCGTAAGTGTAAAATAATATAAAACTGGCCAAGTGCAAGTCGGACTCACACACGAAGGGTTCCGCACAGTACAATGTTAAACACGAAATTTTTTTTTAAACACGTTTCTTGTATGGGATCCTCCTTTAATTTTTACCTTTATTTTATTTTTTATTACTTGTCGTTATAGCGGCAATAGAAATTAACACTGTAAAAATTTCAACTTTCTACCTATTAAGGTCATGAGATACAGCGTGCTGACAGACAGACTGACGGACAGCGGAGCTTAGTAATAGGGTACCGTTGGCACCCTTTGGGTACGGAACCCTAAAAATGTAC
This sequence comes from Luperina nickerlii, assembly GCA_963855955.1. Taxonomy (NCBI): domain Eukaryota; kingdom Metazoa; phylum Arthropoda; class Insecta; order Lepidoptera; family Noctuidae; genus Luperina; species Luperina nickerlii. Next base: position 23,042,707 of record OY979664.1, on the reverse strand, counting down.
AAAACTAAGAAAATTATTATATATTATAATAATAATAAAATAATAATAACAAAACATACACGCACACATATCAACCAAACCAACGTGGCAGCAGAAACAAACAATAAAACCCATCTAGTTTAATGAGCATACCTTTAAACACAAACAAAGAATAAATTAACGGCTTTACCAAACAAAGTATTGGCTTCCATAGTTTTCAATGTTGATCTTTAACACCAGTATGTCCCAAATTATTTTATATCCAACTCACCGCATAAATTAAACTTTTCCACAACAATTTCGAAGTTACCAGTTTTGTTGCTGTCACCCTTTCTGTGTTCTATTTAATAAATCATTATTTATCCCTTATCCCTGTGGTTTTAAGGGTTGGTATCGCGTGGCTCGTAATGATAGTATTAAGCCTCAGTAATTGATTGCTTGAAACTGTAATGCTGACAGGAACGCGGAGGTGAGGAGGACTATCGCAATTAATTTTGTGGTTTCGATGACAAGTTAAAGTGTTAACGTAAAATTATTTTAAAGTTAAGGCGGTGGATTCTTTTATTAATTTGTTTAAGAATTTATTTACTTTTTTATTTAAGTGTGCATACATAATATTACACGTTAGAGAAACTCAAAGCTTTATACAGAGCAGTTTTCAAACGAAAATTTAACAGACATGTATGTATCTCTGTTAAACAATTAAAGAAGGTTTTATTTTTGTGTTGTCTGTTTTTGGAACGAAGTTTTTTAGCTTGTTAGTTAATATATGTATTTAGATATAATGTAAAAATTGTTAATAAAATTAAATAAGTATCATCATCAACGAAGTGTCCAAGAAAAGGATTGATCATGAGATTTTCTTTTACAAACACTGTGTGATTTCACAAGTACATTCATACCAGGATGGCACAAATTACGTTCTGTACCTGATTAGTCTTACTCGTATGTCTAAAAAATAATAAGTAATTGAAACCTACCTATATATACTTAAGAGCGTTTACGCCGTACGACATTTCATACAAACTTTCAAGCCCTTGTTTTTTGAAATGAATGTACCGATTTTAATGAAACTTCATACGCATAAGCAGGATACAAAGGTCTAAAAAGTTAGTGAAGAACATTTTCGAAATATCTTATTTAAAAAAAGATTAACTGGAAATCTGTTTCTTTGGAAAATTTAAAATCGGTCTGATTTGGCTGTAACATTGTTTTTCAAAAATGTTCTTAAGTAACTTTTAGACCTTTGTATTCTGCTTACGCGTATGAAGTTTCATTAAAATCGGTTCAAAAACAAGGGCTTGGAAGTTTGTATGAAATGCCGTACGGCGTATACGCTCTTAACCGATCCTGCGATCCTAACTTATTTCCAGACACGATCTCCTAGCTCCAGTCCTATTTTTAACCAATGCACCATCTAAAAAAACTAAATAGAACTACTTTCCATAAGCTATTAGGTTTACTGAGAAAAGACATCGCTTTAGATAGGGTATCACTATAATTATGTCAGTAGGGACCTATAAAGTCTACACGCCTACTTGTATATTAATATATATATATTTATCTTGTGAGTTACGTTAGCTCCACACAAGGAGCTTTACAGTTTACAGTGAGATTGTGCCAGTTCCTGCTTATAACCATAACATAATTCCTACAAGGATTCCATTACCGAAATCCTGCATAGACTGAGGCGATATTCAAGGGTGCTTTGTGTATGAATACGACAAGCTACAAAATGTTAATGTGCGTTTTCAATATTTATTATTATTAAATAATAATTCATTTAATATTATTTTTATTTTCCTCTATTTCAATAAAAACATATAAATTATATTTTTCAATATTAGAACATACGTGGAATATACGTGCACGTTATAACATTATCGTGGACGGAAATTTAAAAGCGTCGTCATATATTTCCATACATTTCACTTCCCTGTGTCATTATGATGCCGTGGACGTCCCCAATAATATAGTCACTTTAGAAATTGCAAAATCACGCTTTGTAGGCCTACATTGTTTGTGTGTCTCAAAATGAATGAACATGGACAAGACCAATGTAGTGTCGAATGCCCAGAAGGCAGAATTATTACACCAATTCCTAAATTACGTACATTTTTAAAGTTGTCCTATTAATGGACATGTGAATTCTCCCATGTTATGCTTATCCGGATACGGAACACGATACTGCGCTTTAAGACCCAAATCGCAGAAGTAAAAGCAGCCAAGTTGAAATGTGGCTGGGCTGGACACGTTTGTCGCATGTCGGATACATTGTGGGCTAAGACCACAGTATGGGTCACTAATGGTCCAACGCATCGCGGAAGACCTAGGCGTAGATGGGGACGTACAAATACTTGACGCTTTTATGAGGGTTTGGTCCATACTGGCTCAGAATCGACTTGAGTGATGGGGTCTCCACCGTTTCTGGCGTACGCGATAGGGGCGCAGGGGCAGAGTATTGTTGGTATAACATTGGCCGCTCTCCCTATTCTCTGCGGCTGAAAATTGGCAGGCGGCGGGGCCAATGACCTGACCCGTCGCAGGGGGACCAAGGGTGCCCAGACACGGGGTCGTCTGGCGCCCATGTGCTGGTTTAGTCCCTGGGATGGTCACGGCGTGCTATGTGCTCCAGTGCGCCGGTGATGGGAAGTAATCCCCAGAGGAGGGTCTGGTGACGGACAGCCGTGGCGGTTTCACGGAAGAGTGCTAACGCGCCAGTGTTCCTACCGTAAGCGGCAGAGGAGGACACGGTGGAGTTTTAGTGGTTTAGATTCCCACATAACTGCACTATCTCCTCGTGGTAGTGCAGAATGCATGAGCATTTCTCCAACATAAAAATAAGGATCGACTTGAGTGGACGCCTTTGCTCTGCAGTGGGTCAATATGGGCTAATTTATTTATTTATTTGAGATACTTTTCATGGGTCGTGATTGTGTTAACAAACAAGAATCACACACATTGCACAACCACCAAAGTCCGAACTTCTGTTAGTCGTACGTTCCTTATTCTATAGCAAGTCTGATTCATACTCAAGAGGAGATCAATCATCCGCTGCATTATGTTATTCTATTGTATATAATTGGATTAAATGCTCAGCTTATGTTCGGCTTGTAATTGAGTGATATGTGATAATCGGATAGAACGTGATTATGAGAAATAATGAGCAATATGGTATTAGTGTGTCTGTCAGAGTGACAAGTTGAATTTTTCGATAATGACCCTAATCGATAACGAATTTATTGTTAAAGGGCTGACTTTTTCAACGCCACAATCATAATTTTATCGGAGGAATAATTTTGAATTTTTGACAGTTCTTCTATACAAAATCTGTCAGACGACAATTTTATTCTACGAATAAAAAGTATCTGTTCATTGAAAAATCAGCACTTAGTAAAATATTAAAGAGAATAAAACATCAGCCCTTAGTGAAATATTTAAATAATAAAAAAACAGCCCTTAGTAAAAAAAAAATCTGCTGTTCTCTACATTTATGTTCGTATAACTCGTCAAAATGTAGGGAACGATGACTTTTTTTTCGCGATTTCAGGTTAGGTCCCATAGTAAAAGCTGTTCATAATGATGAGTAGAATGACCTCTTAAGAGGTTGTTGGTGTTTTTCCGAGAATCTATACGTACAGAATATTTTTTTTACCGGTTCCAAATTTTTACAGGTTGTTACGTTTGTTTTACGAACAAACGTTCAATACCTACTTGACCAAAATGTATGAAACCGATGATTTTTTTGTCATGATTTCAGAGTTGGTCCCATACTGAAAGTTGTTCATATTCATGGGTAGAACACCCTGGTAAAATACGGAATCGGTAAAAAAAAATTACCTGTATATTGTAGTAACATCACACTAATATTATAAAGGCGAAAGTTTGTGAGTGTTTGTGTGTATGCGCGCGTGTGTGTGTGTGTGTTTATATGTTCGTTACTTTGTCACGCTCAAACGGCTGGACCAATTTTAATAAAATTTGGTATGGAGGTAGCTGACACCCTGGATTAACATATAGGCTACATTTTATCCCGATATTCCCATGGGATCGAAACTTATGCGGGTGAAACCGCGGGCGCAGCTAGTTTGAAATAAATGCTTTGACTCGAAAGAAGGCATTAGTTTATAGTGGCTTTCAAAAGTTAGTTGATATATTTTCACATCAGCTGTGACGCCACTTTATCAATAAATAACAAAAAAATCGGTCTTATGCGAGTCGGACTCACGCACAGAGGGTTCCGTACTTTGTAGATATGTAAATAGTTGCATCCCGGGAAAAAAAAAAACTGTAATGTAACTACAAATTTACGGTTTTACGGATTTTTTTCTTTACTTCTGTGCTACTTGACATTGCTTCTTGCCAAATTTCATGATTCTAGGTCAACGGGAAGTACTCTATAGGTTTTGATACCGGAACATAAACGCCCGTATCTTTGGATAGCGTCGACTTAGAAGTTTGATTTTTCCTTGCTTCAAATGATTGCAGCCCTGAGTATTTGATATTAATTTCAACTTGATAACTTCACGCATTCCTGAGAAAAAGGGTCTTGACCGACCGACGACGGACAGTCTGATTTTCGGGCTTCTGACGACCCGTAACGACTGTCAAAGATCCACGAATGACAGCCGGGACCAAGTGTTTAAAGTGCTTTCAGACGCACGGAGGGGTCTTGGTATGTAAAGATGGTCGGTCACCCATTCACGGACCTACCGCGGCAAGCGTAGCTTAACCTGATCGATCGCCCTTGCGACCGTTATTACTTAGCCATGAGCCCCTCTCACTGTAGATGTGTACTTATCTAAAACTAGCTTCTGCCCGCGACTTCGTCCGCGTGAAATTTCTTGTTACTCGGACCCACCCCGTCGCATCGCATCGCCTGCCCGCGCTATTACTTCGTTTTTGCTTAGCGTTCTTTCTGACTTTTTTTCTTTTTGCCTGATATTAAGCCCTTCCTCAAGAATTGGGCTATCAAATGCAAAAAGAATTTTTCAAATCCGACTGGTAGTTCCAGAGATTAGCGCGTTCAACCAAACAAACTCTTCAGCTTTATAATATTAGTATAGATAAAGTCAGTTTAAATTTCAAAACAAATGACTGTTGTGGATGGATTAAAGTAAAAAGAAGGCGTTTTCAATTCAGATAGTGGTGCCGATACCCTTGTTCACAAACTAAACTAATTTTTAGTTCAGTGCATCTTTTTCACTCTATTTCATTAAGAAAAGAACAGATGATAAATTTTAGTATAGTCCTATCAAATTAATCCGCGCCTGACACTACTCCGCACAAGTTTAGACGTGATTAAAAACTTACCTACTAAAATAATTACGTCCATCTACGTCAGGCGCTGATTAATTTGACAGGACTAAACTAAAATGTATCTTCTGTCCTTTTCTTAACGAAATAGAAAGAAAAAGATGCATTGAACTTAAATTTGGTTCAGTTTGTGAACAACAGAATCGGCACCAATATCTTTGTCTTGATTTCTAAACAAAAAAAACGAAAGCGGATCATTCAATACATCTATTATAAAAGGGTATGGGGATAAGCCCACATAGATTTTTATTTCCCCTCACAAGATAATGTATGCCGAACGGTAGGATAATTTGCCGACGCTTACGAGAAATTGCTACTTTACGCGCATCACCTGTTTTATAGATCCCACCTTCGAATCGAATTATTTTTTACGATATTAATCCTTTTGGAGAAGAGTTCCCTTAGGCTCGTCGTCTCCGATGCTACTCCAAAGCGACCTGCAGTAACAAATTCAAATCAACAATGAGTAGGTAACAAGAATGTCACAGCAGTAGTCTTTCAATGGCGGTCCGTACATGACGCAGCCAATCACAAACTAATTTCTGATATGATGATATTTTACATTTTTTTAAATTAATGAACCCCTTTTTCGGCTCGCAGTTATTTGGCTTGTTAGTATTTTCAGGACTCAAAAATAGGAATTATTTTGCAGGTCACAAAAGAAGGTGCAATCATTATACTAGAGTAAAGGTCTTGACGCAGAACGTCACTTTCGCAAAATGTCATCGTGAAAAATTTGGTCACTTTAGCATAATGTCATTTTCGCAAAACGTCATTTTCGCACAACGTCATTTTCTCAAAACGTCACTTTCTCTTATTTCTAGGAGCGCAAAATGGGAACTATAAGATGTTCATAAAACATGCCGTTAGTAAGTCGCATTGTATAGACCGCCATTTGAAATACTAGCGCTGTTTTATTCTGGCGAGTCATTTATTTAATTAGAATTGGTGATTTAAGTTAGTAAAACGCGTTACTTTTGAGTAGCGTCGTGAACGACGGGCCTTAGAAAAATCAAACAATGAAGTTCAAGTTGATCTGAAACTAAAACTTTTGCTCTCAATTTATAAGAATTTTGTAGTCAGTGCAATTCGAACTTCTTCTGCAGAGAGTTTTCCTGAGATTTTCTAGTGTTACCTACCTATTTCCACAAATGAGTGCCAAGTTTAGTCTGTCCAATTTTCTATAACCCTGATCTTCAATAGATTAGCTTTTGCAAAGAAAATTAAGATCGTATTTGATTCTTGGAAATGACTATAAATGGTCATAGTTAATTTTCATTGAAACCAAAATTTATTTAGGGACTTTTTATCATAAAGTGGATTATACAATAATCAACTTAGACTACACAGTGCATATTTTTTATATTTCAGCGTTGTTACCATAACAAAAGTTGTTCATAAAAGAGAAGAAATGCAGTGCCGCTAGAAAGATCCGACGCGTGTTGAGCCCGACTTTCAGCTAAATTGGCGCTTTGAGTCTGACTATTCACACGGATAGAATCCATAAGGACTTCCCCACCTAACTTAAGGAACTTTGGTTTTTATTTTCGGTGTGTGATTACCCCCGTGCCTCGGAAAACACGTTAAGCCGTTCGTCCTGGGCCTGATCTCCCTCCGGTCGTGTCGACTATGAGTGTTGGAGAAAAGAGAATGCACCTGTGTCTGCGTACACACTTGTGCACCATAATATCTCCCGCGCCATTGCGATTGGCTGTCATGGCCCGTTCTAGAGGACTATTATATTTTGGCTATATGACGGTATAGAGATTAAAACATGGTAGTTTTCATTACCATTTACGCAAGCGCCTCCGGCCTTCGTATTATTCTCACAAAATCATCAGATTAATCTGGTATTTATCATGTCATCATCTTTTCCCAACTATTTTGGGGTCGGCTTCCAGTCTAACCGGATGCAGCTGAGTACCAGTATTTTACATGGAGCGACTGCCTATCTGACCTGCACAACCCAGTTACTGGGTAATTCGATACCACTTGGTAAGACTGGTTGTCAAACTTTCGGGCTTTTGACGACCCGTAACGACTGTCAAAGATCCAAGAATGACAGCCGGGACCGACGGCTTAGCGTGCTTTCCGAGGCTCGGAAGGGTCTTGTTATGTAAAGATGGTCACCCATGCAATTGCGGCAAGCGTAGCTTAACCTGATCGATCGATCCGTGCGTCTGTTTTTACTTGGCCACTAGCCCCTCAGTTTATCATGCCCCCTGGTATTTATCATGTAGTAAACTGAACCAACACACACTCCCACATCTCCTGATCATCAAGAAAGTAACATTAGTGGCTCCACATTTACGCCATAAGCCTTTAATCCGCAGTAAAACCATTCGCTCATTTTCTCAAGGTAATCGTAATTGTGTTAGGATACACTCCGCGTTTACATTGCTAGCTATTTTATGGCGTTTTTACGACAGATATAACCAAGGATTAAGTTAAAAGTATAATAAAATATCAGCTCCGAGACATTTTAACGTATTGCTATTTTATACATTGTTAGTGGGAGTCAATTTGATATTGTGTTACTTGGGTCTAATACAAGGGGAGTTTTTTTTTACTACTGAATGGACCCGCTCTTGATTTCGATCACGCCTGATGGAAAGCGATCGATGAGGTCTATGATGGAACGAGCGTGCCCAGAAGATGCCTAAGGCACTAGAACTCCCACGTATCTACGAAACACAGCAGGCTGATTGACGCCGGACTCCAGTGGGAGTGTGGTCACAAATCAAGCACCCGTCTGGTGTTATGGATGTTAGCCCTACCACTGCAAGGGAAGAATTGGCCAGTCAAATAAGGTGTAAATTAGCTTAGTAAGTATTCATATAGCTCACCCACATTTCGATTTATGTCTATAGCCTATTATCATCAACCGAACACAAATCGAGACTCCAGGCTGCTACCGAGAAATTCCTAATTAAAAAAATACGGTTAAGAGCGAGTCGGACTCGCGCACCGAGGGTTCCGTACCATCGTGTTTTTAATTTTTCATCGGCGAGGCCTATATTCGTCAGAGAATTTTAACATTGTGCACTGCGGTGTAGAATATTGTAGTTTTATGTCAGCGCCATCTCTTGACCGATAGTGGAACTAATGTAACTTTTGTTGATGATTTCAGAAAATTGTGATATTTAGAGACTTCGTTTATTTTTCTGTAAGCTTTACAAAATTTTTATCATAAAGAATAATTTCAGATTATGAACTTCAGAGATAAGCGGGGTACGGTATTTTTTTTATAATTGTTCATCAAAAGTCTAAAACCATGCGGTCTAAAAAAAAGAAAAAATGTTTGTGAATGTTCAAACTGCGTTCTTTCATATAATACCCCACATGCCCTAGCAGACCCATTTCGATTTTTTCAGACCCCCTTTCAGTCCCTGTTGCGGTTCTGTGACTTGAGTCAAACACAAAGCATTAATTATTTTAATTAAACCATTTACAGGCACTTTTGAATTGTCAAGAAGTCGGTCAGTCAGAAAATATGAAGCTAGTTGCCTATTCCAAAGCATAGTAGGTACCCGTGAAGAAGAATGGGTCAGAAATTCTACTCTTTAAAACTCACACACTTGAGAGTGTGTGACTTTTAAAGAGTGGAATTTCACACGCACTCTTTTAAATTATATTTTTACAAAAATATTTGTTTATCATTGATGTTGAATTTATAATTTGATGTGAGAACGATGTAAAAAAAAGTCGTACACCTTAAAAGTGTCCAGAGTACAGCAAATAGTAACAAAACAGAGTTATAGCTTGGATAAACATGCTGTCAATACTGAGTTCTATAAGCTCTAATGTAAAGTAATGACGGAGCATTGATCAGTTCCATTGAATATGTGTAATTAAGTCATTCACTTCGCAAGTGTGAGGATCGATGAAAAACGGATTGATTTAATTACAGTTACTGTTGATGGTAGATTTGTCTACATTGGGCAGGATTAATGTTTTGGTTTAAGTACCTATAAGCCAATAAGACTTACCAGATGAAGGTCATGGATTGGAACCTTTACGTTGTGTAAATGATTTCATCACCAATGCTCTCAAAACGCTGAAGGAAAACATCGTGAGGAAACCGGCATGTCCTAGAACCGAAAATTGTGTGTGTCATCTACCAACCCGCATTGGGCCCGCGTGGTAGATTAAAGCCCACTTCCTCTCGAAGAGAGGACGCTTGAGTTATAGCAGTGGGAATATCATAATGATGACCTAAAAGCCAATCCATAATGGTCCTTTTTTACCACAATTTTATCAAATTTTGATTTACCTTTTTTATCATTATCAGCAAACAGCTTTCTAATAAAGAACCACGCAGAAGAAGAAAAGACTCACAAAGTTGCATCAAAAACCCTTTAATTTCCGGAATATCCTGGAGATCACGAGATCATCTCTGGGTTATTGTCTGTTGAATTATTGTGTTAAGGGATTGACGTATTCATATAAGCACCTTCTCATTTTAGGCGAAACGTGTCATTGCATTAACAATTTATCATCCATAATTTGTACCGCATTCAATTCACCATCTAATGTTGCTTGCCGATACGCGGTCTCCACTCTAGCACTTGTCTACTCCACCGACCATCAGTCCTTCGACAAACATGGCCAGCCCACTGCCACTTCAGTTTGCTTACTCTGCAAGTTGTCGATTATGCTGGTTCTTTTCCAGATAACTTCACTCCTGATCACCGCACTCACTGCAAATAAAAAATGATCCTGATTTTACCATCGATATTAGTGGTTTCGAATAATAAGAAAGGTTAAAGAGCTTTTTAGGAGTGTCAGACTCTTACTGACTAAAACCCACCTGTGTTCCTTCCTTAGCCCTTTATGTTCCGGGCTAGCGGTAACCCTTTCGGACATTCCCGCTGACGCGGCAGGCTTCGGCCCTAACGGGCCCCTTCTATTGATGCTGACATCTCTTTGAGGCGCGCGTGGAACACGCATGCGCTGTCCGGCATGTGCTTGGTCCTGATCGGATGGTGAGCTACCCATTACTCTCCGTCCGCAGGCTCCGCCTACGGTGGCCGGGAGTCATCACGCGGCTCCCGACGCCCGGAGCGTCTCCCGCGGCGGCTGGGACGGGAGGCTCTCTCACTCAGCCATCCCGCCACCTCCTTCGCTAGCATGACTGCTTCGCAGAAGGAGGTGACTGCCTCCCATTCCCTCTCGCTCCGGACCGGCTACGGTTAATAACCTGTATGATTCTTTTGATAACTATATTTGGCTACGTCCGCGTCCCGGGAAACTTACGTTCCCGAATCACCACACCTGAACAAAAGAAAGTACAGACGCCAGCATATCAAGCTACTACAATCTGTCACATTTCTTTAATAGATTTCCAACTTTATCGCTAAAGCATAAGGTTCAAAGTTGATTGGGAAAATTTGACAGATAATGGTAATGGTAATCTTGTTTCGGTAAAAGTTACAAGAAATTAATAATATTGCTATGCGATGACAATGCTCTTTTGTCCGACGACGCGAAAATAAAGAGATGGTTGTGTTTTTCAGGCATCTACGTATTTTTGAATCTATGTACCTTTTATATGGGATTCTTCCCTCGACCCAGCTTAACGGCTGAATGGATTTTATTACATGAGGTGTTTATCGAATCGTCTAGGTCGTGCGATGGTTATTGGCTACGTTTTGTTTTATAAAATCAAAATGACGCAATATAAACATAAAAAAATAGTACCATAACCTACCAAATTAAATAATACGAGTAGTAAACAAAAAGTTACTCTTAATAAAATGATGAAACTGACAAAATCAGAGGCCAGTCCCAACTTAAGCGCAAAAACGCCAAGTGAGTGCATTTTAACTTTTTCGAATTCTTGTGACGTAAACTACACAAAAATCAGTCACACAGCTCCTAATTCATTACTCAAAGTTTACAGCACCAGATTTAGCTCACAATCGGTCCAAGTTAAATCGTAAAACCCGTAAAGCAGTAACGAGCGATCGGAGTACGCACGGAATGGTATGTCGTTTGTACCAGAGTGACATATTGTGGTAACTCCGGTGGAATAAATCACTCACTGTACCTGAATGGACACGGAGTGGTTTGAGGTAGAGTAGCTGGATGTGGCCTTGAGATGATTGACATTTTAGTTTGACTTTGACTTTAGTACCAATGGAAAGCGTTAACTAATCGTGAGTTTAATCAACTGCAAGCACAGCTGCCATCCATCAGGATGAGACTTAATCCTTCTCTGTTTAATTATGAGTCATGTAAATGGATTTTTAAACAATGGAAGAAATAGAGACATGACGTTGTGCTGATCCCAAAAAAATGGGATACCTAAGGACGAGAGAGTGATGATGTAAATGGATTTAAAAAAATGATGATGATAAAATTCTACCGTAAATTCGTTTTGTTGAACATTGAACATTTTATTTTACAAACCCCCTTATTAAAAAACTTATAGCGTCTGTATAGTTACACAACGCTTTGTCTTCTTCTTTCGAAAGTCAAATTACTGACGACTGAAAGAGAGAAATCGGTGTGTAACTATTCGTCTGATATAATACGTTTCCTAGTAAGGGCGTAAAGGTGTAAACAGAATATAAAATAAAATTATTATTTTAGTTAAATAAATTTCAGTTTGGTTTTTTTTTAATTAAGATTGTGCCCAAATTTGCAGAATACAGATAGAGCTATAAAGAGGCCGATTGTTCTACGGCCACCACGAATTGCGTCTCATGATCGAAATTTATTTTCTTTCTCTCTCTTTCTCAATAGATTTATGAAGCAATTTTTCTTTAGTACATATGTTATCTATCGACCATAAATTAAGATACGCTCAAGTGAAGACATCAACGGATTTGACCGTCGTAGTCAGCTACAACGAATAACCTTCGATAACCAACTACTCCTCTATTTTATCTCGGGATCCGTTTACAGCCACCGAGCACATAAACTTTATACAGCCATCTCTTCCAGCATACTGTTATCATGGTCCCTAGTAGAAACACAGCCTATGCTATATCCTGGGTACGTCGCACGGCTGATCCATTTTTTCCATGAATTATGGCACTCCGGGGAAAATATGAAAAAATACGACTGCGCAGTGTGACGTCACGGTAACGAGCGCCTTGTTTAGATGTTTGCGTACGTGTAATCAAATCTGTATGGCTTAGATTGGGCCAACCCTTTCCTTCTGGCTGAGAATCGACGGGATAAACCTATGGCAGATTACTGCTGGATTTAAAAAGAACGGTGTACATATTTTTGGTCTGTTAGAGGTTAGTTGATGTGGTTTTAATTTCTCAGTAGCGGTCTCCGGAGTCTGGATCTGTGTCCAGTTCATGGCACAAAGCCCGACTTTTATTATATGAGCCTTAAATCGTCATCATCATCTGCTTAGCCTTATCTTAACTATGTTGGGGACGGCTTATATGAGCCTTGAAAATAACTAATAAAATGTGAGTGTATACTGTTTTATTGCTGAATGGGTCCGCTCTTATTTTTTTATTTGTATATCAAAATCTCCCTACCACTACCATTTCAGGTGTATACCTAATGCGATAGCGTGGTCTTAAAATTAACTTAAGAACTTACAATTTAAAACTATGAAAAACGTAATCTACAAATAATATTATGCACTAAATTCCCTAAATAAAATAAAACAAATTAAAAACAACAACATATAGCTTACCCTAATCTAAATTATAATATAAAAAGAACATCACTGTTTTTATGTTATAATGTAGATGACCTTGATCACGCCTGATGGAAAGCGATGGATGAGGTCTATGATGGAACGACCGTGCCCAGAAGATGCCTAAGGCACTGGAACTGCCACGCATCGATGAAACACAACAGGCTGCTTGGACTCCGGTGAGAGGGTGGTCGCAAACCAGGCGGGCAAGAATTGGCCTGTCAAATAAGGTGTTGGGTGTGACTGTCCAGGATGCGCCGAACGCTCGGTTCAGTTGAGTAACTTGCGGAACAGACTGCGCTACACGAGGAGGCTTCTTCATGCATCCCAAAAACTAAAGGTACACCTCTGGCTAGACGTGATTACAGGCGTGATGTTATGTTATATTGTGTTGTGTGTTTTCTTATCGTATGCTGCACTGGGTGACGTCATCACGTCAACGCCGGCTATTGCTGAAAACCAGCGCTGGGGCTCTTTCTCATATAGGGTTAGCATTATGCTGAGCGATGGCCGTTTTACGTAGATGAGACGCATGTTTTCTTTCAAATTGTTATTTTGTTTGTTTTTTTTTTATGCGTCATGTTTGCCGCAAAGAAACGTATTTTATTTCTTTCGTTATTCTTTTATGTTTTCGTATAAAATTTTACGTTCTTGCATCCAGATGATCATGGCCTCCACTTTTTAAATCAAGCTCCATTCCCTACAGCTCTCTCCGGGTTGGCGGTTCAACTAGCCTCGGGGCGTCTTTACCAATTCAACCTGGTGAATCCGATGTCCGTACAGGAAAGGACTTCTTCCGGTAATAATATTTTGATTGTGAAGAGATGCTGTTTATAGATGTGAAGCAAAAATAAGCCATCATTTTCAAAGCAAAACTGCAAAACGTTGATACTTGAACAGATAAGTATCTGTGCAAATAAGTAAAATTGAATCGTCTGTTTGTAATGTTAAAATAACAGCTTTTTACTAATTGCATATGAAAGTATATACGGTACTTGTAACAAAAAAACTGTTTTTAAAATTTTTGTCAGTTGTCTGTTCCGGCTAATCTCCGAAATGACTGGACTTATTTTGACGGGACTTTCAGTTGCAGCTGTTGTTATAAGGAGTAACTAAGGATTCTTTTATTTTAGAAAAAGAATAAATACAGAGACACAAATTATGGTTTTCCGACATCCACGCGGTCGAAGTCGCGGGCACAGCTAGTCAAATATATTTTTATATAATGACGTCACAAATATATCAAAGCCTCATAGTAATTATAATTATGACCATGCCCCAGAAAGAATAGACACCATCATTATTATCTTCATTACTAGTGTATTTACTAACCCATTTTTGTAATCAAAACTATTGTTGCGTGATTGTAAGTGTCCATTAGATAGATACTCCAAAAAGATAATGATAGTAATCATAATACATTATTGATGAACCCCTTTCAGTTCTTCTTACCAAGAAAAATTGCCCAAAAAGTGCCAAAAGAGTTCAACTCAACTCAAAACATTATTTCAGTTAAACCATTTACAGGCACTTTTAGTTAATCAAAAAGTTGAAGCTAGTTGCCCATTCCAAAACGTAGATCTCTACGTAGAAAAACGGGCAAGAAACTCCAAGGACCTACATGACCGAAAGCGCGGTCACTGTCGGACTACATAGAAAAGAAAGAGAAGCGCGATGACATAACGCTGGTAATGTTTTGCTAAATATGAAGCAATTATCTATTTACAAAAAATCTTTTGTATGGACTAAAAAATTAAAACACTAATGCTTACGTATGTTGCTTGTAGAATAATCTGACAAAAAATCAGAATTATTGTATGTAAGTATATTTGTATGGTTTTTATTGTAAAAATAATTTTTTTAGAGGTAAGTATCCTCATGTTTTTTTTTTCTATCATATCAAATTAGTTGTATTATGTTTTCAACACACTATCTCCCTATCATACATCTTAAAACATATCATATGATTCTGATTTTGTTTATTCTCGTCGTCTGTTTATACTTTTATTGCTTATAAAATTTGCGTTTTTTGCGTTTAGGTCCTGTAATCCCCTTAAATCAAGGTAATATTATAAAATCCTCGGTACATTATTCTTGTTGCTTCTATACGTGAGAACAGTGTAACAAATTAAAACGAAGACACAATTCAAAATATAAGATAAAAAATAAGCCCTGGCAGTTAAGAGATGACCAGTCTCAACCGACGGTACTTTTCACTTTTGTAACGTAACTCTTAACACACCAACTTCAAGTGCACTATAATCTACCCAGCTAGAAGAGTTCGTCGTTTAGTTCCACAACTACAAAAAACTTCCGAAGCCCGGCTTAAACAAATGAGGCCGTCCCTGACATAACAGATAGTTTCCATCCTTTGACAACGCTCACGTAGACCCGAAATAATTTTATATTTCTGTGAAAACACAAAGGAGGTTTTTCTGCCCTTTGATACTGGTTTAATATCTATAAAAGTGATTTTTGATAACAAAGGGACCTCTTGTAAAAAGATTTTTGGGATAAAAAGTAGGCCTAAATAAAATAAGGCAACTTCTGTTGCGTGTAATAAAGGAACCCAATTTCTATACTCTTTGTCTATGAAAATGTGTTTAATGAGTAGTATTCGATTTGAAGAATTTTTTACGCACAATGTTTGGAACGTGACCCTTAGAGTTGGTTCAATACACACACTTTGATGAATTCGTTATTTATTAATAAGGGAATGTTACTCGTTCATGTTTCCAAGAATGAAGGTTTTCTCGAAAAAACGAAAGCTCTTGAACCAACATGTACGATTATTTTTAGAACTTTGTTATCAGAGGGGAAATTTTTGTAAAGAACGCTCACATTCTGATCTCAGTCTCGATCTGTCAAAAATATCTCTATTTTCCCTACATTTAAAACAAATTTTTGACATTAATTGTCGATGTGATGAGACTTCGACTAAATTTTGAACGTTATTAATTACAATAGGCAATAAGCTCAAATTACAATAAGCTCAATATTCATACCTTCTGTAATTCAAATAATTATTTACGCATTGACATTGACCATTTACCGAACGCTTTTCTTTGAAACATTCCTTAAGTAAATCCTCCTAAAATTCTAACCAAACCATAAGAATCCTAGAGATAAGCAAGATAAATAACAAAACCCTCATTCAGCACTCTTAAGTACCAGATATCATTCCTCTCAATTGAACGTTATTTATGTAAGGACCTAAGATTCTGTTTTCCTTTAATTCCATGATGCAGACGGAACTACATAGTTCTGGGCGTCATAATTTCAATTTATCTTAGAGGGCCAAAGTCAGCTCCCTTGCTACGCCCCTGAGGCCTCTTTGCGTTTTATAAATTATAGGTCCATTAGAAATCTGGGGAAGGCATAATGAGGGTAACACTATGTGAGATAGTTACGTACTCGAAATATGTGCAGAATTCTGTAATGTTGTTTGGTGAAAATATTTTTGAAGTTTAAAATTTAATAATACTTTATGGATTTAAAGACGTGTAAAAACAGGTTTTAGTAAGAAAGCTTGCATCTGATTCTTAAAAATATCGTTTTATTCTTTAAACAAAAATAGAAAATGCTGGCAAGTTTTAAAATGTTCGCGAGGTTAAGAGCCGTGACAATTCAGCAATAAAAAAAAAATAAAAATCCCTAAGAATCAACTAGAGATTCAAAATTTTTTATCATCTCCTTGGCGTAAAGTCCATTGCCCTTTTTTTGTCTTCACAGATATAATCTCTAATACTTGGACTGTTATTGTGAATGACAATGATGTTAATATAGATAGATCCATTGTTGAGAACTAGAACTATGCGGGACTGAAGTCAAGTTTGGCAATAAATCATAGTCACCAAGTACGGCAGGCTTAACCCTTAAACCCTACCCGGGGGTCCAGTAAACCCCAGAGGATGAATATTTCTAAATATTTTTGCAATAATTGAACGCACTTTTATGTCACTCAGTCTAATCTCTAGTGACGTCGGCGGCTATCTTGTAATTAGTCGAGCGTCAGCGCTTTCACTGTTTTGACGGATTTATTGCAATTTATGGGTTTGTCAGACCCCAGGGTAGTAATAACGCAATATAGTACAGCGTGTCTAGGAGATCAAAAAGGTGGCCAATGGCAATTTTTTATGGCCTTCTGAATATAGTAGGTGTTAATTCATATGTCTTGCTAAAAATGACCACGAAAAGAGCTACAAAAAGAAGTCATTTCTTGAAAAAACTTGCCTTAGATCTGATCACCCCTCAAATGGAAGAACGCTTTACATGGCCCTCTTTGCCCATGAATCTTCAAGCTCTCTTAGGTGGAATCTTGCAAAAGAAGCGGCCATTGGAAGAACCAAGTTCTGCTCCCACTGCTAAGAAAAGATGTGCCATGTGCCCAAGGGGTAAGGACCGGAAAACCAAGGTCACCTGTGGCATGTGCCGAAAACCTCTTTGCGGTGAACATACTGAGGCTATGTGCCAAGAATGTGTTACCAAAAACAATTAATTTTTTTTTTTGTATTATTAAATAAGTGTTCATAATATTAAACAGTAATTGTAATTGAATTGTAGTTTTATTTTGTGAGCATAAATTTTTATGTATTGGGGTCCTTAAAACCCCTGGGTAGTAATAGTGTTTCTCCAGGAATGGGTAGGGTTTAAGGGTTAATGTGGATGTCTCTCACACTGTATTGTAACAAGCGGTTTAATCTATGTTAGATAAAATGCTTTTTTAATCGACTTCAAAAAAGGCGGAGGTTCTCATTTCGGATGTTTATAATAGTGTTTTTTTTTTAATGTATATTCGGCCATAACTCCTTCATATACAGACGGATTTGCAAAATTCTTTTTTTTAATAAGATTTTCCCCAGGGTTGGTCCCATATAAATTTGATTAACTTTTGCTTGGGTAGTTTTTGAGTTAGCGATAGCGATAGCGAGCAATAATACGATTTTTTTTTCCACTTAGTTTATACCTATTGATGATGTTTTAATAACTTTAACTGATAGTTTTCATAGCCAGTAGTGTTAAATGAATTTTGTACACATAGAAAGTGAAAAATAAAAACTATTTCCAAAAAAAAAACAACCCGCTTCCAAAAAAAACACTTAAAAGTGAAAAATGAAGTCGGTGTCAAAAAACGAAAATACGGAACCAACAACACCGACATTCAAAATTAACTGCATGTCAACTTCGAATTTCGTTCATTGCTCGACTAAATATGTAGGGTACTAGCAGCGCCCCGCGGTTTTGTCCGCGTAAGTTTCGATCCCGTGGGAATATTGGTATAAAAAGTATCCTATGTGTTAATCCAGGAAATGGTCTTTCTATACGCCAATTTTCATCCAAATCTGTTCAATGGTTTACGCGTGATTGAATAACAAACATCCAAACATCTTCACAAACTTTCACATTTATAATATTAGTAGGATTTCAAGCGATCAATGTTGACTGATCAACATCAATCGAATACAATGTTCTACTTCATAACGCTCTCGTCAGAGCGGTCGTGGTCCTCATGTAGTTTTTGTCTAGAGGCTGATGTGATTCGCCTCACGATTTCTTGCCACCTACTCCGATTTCTGGTACTTTTTGTGCACGTATAAAAGGGATCGCCCACTACGGATTTAATTTGGTCAGACTATCTAATGGGTGAGCGTTCGCGTGGTCTAGTGTCCTCCACTCTACCCTGCACGACAAGGCGCCAGTACAAGCTAGTTCCACCTAAACAGCATGCAACCGCGGCTTTTAGAAAAAAATAGACAAATTAGCTGGATTGAATGAATGAGATAAAAATGCAGTATTTTTATCTATCACAATCATCCATACCGATTGTTGCGAATTTCAAAATACTACATCACTTATCAATAAATCGATTTTTATTTCCGTTGATAAAACTTTAATAATCAAATCTTCTACAAATAATAATAATATCACTGAGTTAGTACCTTTCGTCCGTGTGTCAAATGAGAATTGAAAAGGTTTAGCCTGGCCCTAGATAAATAATAAACCTCCACAAAAATTAAGATGCGGAATCAACAACACCGACTTTCGAAATTAAAGTTATTTTTCTCTTTGTAGTGTTTTTTTTTTGGAAGTCGGAAGTTTTTTTTTTTGTAATAATGTTTTTTTCATCGTATTACTTTGTTTGTAAATCAAAGTAATGTAGTAACAATCTACTAGCAGTAAATCTATTTATATTGATCGTATTCTATTCCTGGACAAGACAGTGCCTTTAAGATGAAAAGTCTTGATTTTTTGTACGTTTGCTTGTAATAGGTAATACGGGTTTGCGTAGGTATATGTTTGTTTGTAGCGGATATACGAAAAAAAATCTTTCACCTATAAAAAGCTAAATTATCAGCGAGTAACATATTATGTATATTATCATAGTGTATACAATAAAAAAAAATAGAGATTCCTACGAAAATTGCAACAATGTAACATAAGGTATCACATTTGCCTATAAAAGTCATCATTTGGTGTGCGCTGCAGAAACCATTAATTAATAAAATATTATTACTTGTGTCCAATAAAGATACTGCTATCTGTCTGTTGCAGGTGTCTGATGCTAAATTGTGTGTTTATCTCAAAATAAGACAGGAAATAAATTCTAGTTTACAAAGAACTTGGAACACGACACTGGTTTCACGATTATCTTAAGGCTACGCCGACCGCCTAGTGGCGCACTCGTCGCTTGTTTGGATATTTCTTTTATTTAAGAATGAAAAATGCAGAAAATAAGCACGATAAGTTATGCTCCAGAAGATTATACGCCGATCGCGCAGACCAAACGCCAACCGCGCAGTGGCGCCCTCATCGTTTGTTTGGTTATTTCTTTTATTTTAGAACGCAAATGCAGAAAAATAAGCACGTTAAGTTGTGCTCCACAAGTTTATACGTATATATTATTTATCATAAACGGTAGTTTCACATGGTTTAGTTTTATTATAATCACTAAAACGGATAATAGTGGCCAATATTTTCAGTTTTAGTGATTATAATAAAACATTCTAAAATAAAAGAAATAACCAAATAAACAAAGAGGGCGCCACTGCGCGATCGGCGTTTGGTCGGCGCCCTCTTAAACGACAATCGGCACGACAATGCAATGTTTTTCGCAAACAAACAAAAACGATAAAATTTAAAATTGTCAACGTTTAAAACAAAAAAGCTTGCGCAATATTTTATTGACTCAACGAATAAACATGCAGGCAAATGAAATATTTTATTCAACATGAATTACGTACCTACAATTAAAGTATTAATGCCGAAATAATTTATTCCGTAACGATGTAATGGACAGTTCATTTATTATGACTACGATTATTAAGGTAGTGATCCCATTGAATCTTTATATCAAAAGGCCGAGGTCAGAGTGTAGAATATTCATGATTTTTATGATCGCCATAACAAGAATAGCAAACCACATTTCTGGATTGAAGATACTTTCGGAACTATGCATTTGTTTTTTGCATCTTCAATATTATTTTATGCTCCTCATCCATTGGGAGCAGTAGTGACGCAGTGAAAACGGCCGCGACTTACGAGTTGTAAATCGCAGGTTCGAACCCTGACTGGCGCTTTACTTTTTGCAAATTATTTCATCATCTTTAGAAACGGTAAAGGAAAACATCGTGAGGAAACCGGCATGTCCTGGAACCAAAAATTCGAAGACATGTGACATCTACCAACCTGCACGGTGCCTTGTGATGGATTATGGCCCACTCCCAATCACAGAGAGAAAGTCTGTGTCCCAGCAGTGGGAACATCATATGCTGGCTATGCATTATGCATCCGTTGTTGAAAGCATATATGATTATTAGTTTCAACCAACAACGAAAAATTAAAGCATAGAATTTATCATCATCATGATCTTCTCTAGCCATTTCCCAACTATGTTGGGGTCGGCTTCCATTCTAACTGGATGCAGGTGAATACCAGTATTTTACATGGAGCAACTGCGTATCTGACTTCCACAACCCAGTTACTGGGTGACACGATACACCTTGGTAAGACTCATAGTCAGACTTTCGTGCTCTGACTACCCGGTAACGACTGTCAAAGATCTACAAATAACAGCCGGGACCAACGTCAAAGAATTTATACAGTTGTTGTATTGGTATTCTTTTGTTTTGACGGTCCCACTGTTGTGATAAGTTTTACCCATAGATATGAGGAATATTGTAATATCTATGGTTTTACCAATACTATTTGATCCCTCTCAGTTAGCTCAATGTTGCCAATCTTTCCTTAAAAACGGGAAATTGTAGTACATGAGGCATACATTAAGTTATACAGATAAGTTTGTACCATGTCAAACACAATCTGGTGGGTGAAGTTCTGCTTTCTTAGCTAGGTTATAGTATAACCTGTATTAAGGAATAACAGTCCCTATCCCTTAAAAGAAATATATTATTTCTTTGTGCTTATACTTATATGTAATTAGGTATATATTATATTCATAGTTTAATAAGTTTATGCGTATCTTTATATTTAAAATATTGTTACGAGCTTGGGGTTCGTGACAATTGAAACTGCCAATTTAGTAACCAAAAAAATTACACTTTACTCACCAACACTAATTACAAGTCAAACACACTAATTAAGAACACAATTACACTTACTGATCACTCTTAAGTCGCACTCGAATATCGCCTTCGATGTACTCGCTCGTATCGCTTAATCGAAACTATGTGTCTCGCGGCTCGCGCCCGCCTTATATAGTGCCACAGAGCTATTCTATAAACATCTAGTATGTTCGAGTACATAGCGGTCCCGACTGACTCGACGTCGATAGTTCTCGGAATTACTAGTACTTAGAAAAAGGTCAAGTAGGGTCAAGGCCTAGTACCAAGGTACTAGTTCCGCTACCCGATACTAGATGGCGCTAGTGGTAACTAATGTCGCCATGTATCAAGCATTATTTGTGGCGCGCAACAATATTTATTCCTCAATGTTCATGATTGCACCTACCTCTGTTTGTCTCTGCATCACCCAAAGGTTGACTGATAGAAAATGCCTACGGCATTAATTCCGCCTCTGTACATGTATGTGCTTGAAGTATTAAATAAATAAATAGGATACATCAATGTACTACAGACTATGTAAATGTCTATGTCATTGTATACTTTCAATATTTGCAAACACTCTGCTTGAGTAAACTTTTAGTCATATTCAGAAAATATTAATGTGTAGGTTTTCTCAATTTGTAAATATGTTGTTGTATACACAACATTTCGCTACAAATACAATATAATAGATGATGCTACGGTTTAAAAAGTACTACTATATTGAACAGTAGACTTTAAGAAGTTTGAAGAGAATACCATTATGTCTTTGGCTTTTCAAACACACACAACTCATAACAAAAAACAGTTGCAAAAAATACAGGATTTATTTTTAGCCAGTGCACAAACTGTAAGCATGAATTCAGCATAATTGTGATTCTAGACCTAAAACGTTTATACTACAAAAAAAATCTGCTGCTTCATAAAAAAGTGCAATACCTACGCGGTCAAAATATATAGAGAAACTGGGTTTTTTTTTGATAACTGACTAAAAATTTCTACCCGACTCTAGAATCACGCTGAATTAAAGGCCACAGTTTACGGACTGGTTATTTTTTTCCTGCATATTACAGTAACCAAAGATGGCCCTACAAAAAATAAAATCTTTTTGTTCATTTAGTCACTTTATTTATTTGTTGAAAAGCAATCATATTTTACTTACCTTCCTTCGTATTACCTTTCTATCTAACCGTCCTCTTGAACCATTTTAACCGGTCGAATGCCGTAATACAAAACAATTAAAGAGCCATTGTGTCTCGCGTGGATCCACGTTCGTAAACTTCTATTACTATATAATTGTCTTCAATATTATTATTCTTCAAGAGTAAAACTCTATTGTACATTAGAAATAGTTCCATTAACGGTATTCACGCCGTTATTGAAAGCCTAAGCCAACCATCTGCGTGGCTTTAATATGTATATTCAATGTGCACTAACCTTAATAGCTTCTAAAAGAGCGACAGTAATAAATCGTGTTATTCAAGCAATTTGAGTGAATAAATAGAATTATTAAATATGGCTTTAGGTAAACCATTAGGGCGAATAGTGCTTCTAGAATTTAGGGCATTTACATCCGTAAATGCCCTAAATTTTTTTATAGATTGATTAAAGACAGCAGAGTAGAGGAATATAGTCGTCGGCACGAAACGTGGCAAGGGTTAGGCGCTGTGGGAGAAAGATCACGCATGTACAGACGCCATCACATCAAGCTACTACAATTTGTCAAATTTCTTTAATGGGTTTTCAACAACCATACTAATATACATACAATCATTCTGATTTTTTGTCAGATTATTGTATAAGCAACATACTAAAACACTGGTGTTTTAATTTTTTAGTCCAAAAAATAGAT
Organism: Luperina nickerlii; assembly: GCA_963855955.1. Classification (NCBI taxonomy): domain Eukaryota; kingdom Metazoa; phylum Arthropoda; class Insecta; order Lepidoptera; family Noctuidae; genus Luperina; species Luperina nickerlii. Next base: position 23,019,333 of record OY979664.1, on the reverse strand, counting down.
TTTTTGTACCTAATTAAATAATTGCTTCATATTTTGAAATGAATTACCAGCGTTGTGTCATCGCGCTTCTCTTTCTTTTCTATGCATTCCGACAGTGACCACGCTTTAGGCCATGTGATCCCCTTAATCTTTGCAAAATTCGTCTGAAATTCAAAAACGCAGTGAGCAAGTACGTTGATCAGGAAGACAATCTTCAGAAAATTAAAAGTCTTTGATGCCGCCAGACAAAAACATTGACCTTCACACTGCCATTTTAGCAACATTTAATTCTTAACATCATTACCATTCAAAAACTAACCCCAGACATAAACCATTTCAAATAAATCAACCGAGAATCAACCAATTTCAGTAGAAACTTGATACCATCGTACTACAGTTCTAAGCCTCAAGATTGAGTTAAATTTGAATAGTCATAAAGCGTGGTGATTAATATCGTTCGTAACAGACGTTCAGAGCCTACTCATTTGCATGGTACAGAGACTGGAGTGCCGCGTTATTCTGTCACACTTAATGGGTACAGTTTTGAAGTAAAGACTTGGAAGATTATGATCTTTAGAGGGTGTTGAACTGCAGTTTTTCTAGACAAAAACCGGGTTTTTGGGGTTCAATAACAATGTGATATGATGTAGTAAAAGTAATCTTGAGAAATACGATTGTGTGATCATTTTCCTGCAGGGCATTTGCTTAACACACTACAGATACCGCCATCCACGAAGACGCGCCCCACTCTTCTTCCTAATTGCTTACAGTACAGTCGCCAGCACTTCAAGCTACTACAATCTGTCGAATATCTTTAATAGATTTTCAACTTTATCGCTACAGTATAAGGTTCAAATTTAATTGGGAAAATTTGACAGTTTTGGGTAGCTTGATATGCTGGCGTCTGTACAAGTGTGCAACATTCCGCTATTGATTTAGTTTAATTACTTATTAGCGGGTAATTAGTGTGTAGCAAAAAACTAAAACACTAGCGGAATTAATTAGCGATAACCACTAGCAATTAGTAAGAAGAGTGGGGCGCGTCTTTGTGGATGGCACTATCTGTAACAGAAGGAATGACTTTTATTTTCACAGTTCAACAACATTCATTGCGTTATTTACAATGCGTGCCACGAAAGATGAGACTTGACACACCACGTGGTTTGACATGCGCAGTACACGATTTTAGGTATCGTTAGCGGTATGAGGTCTGAGTGCGGGACGGGACCGGACGTCATAGGGGCGGCGGAAAGAGCGGGGGAGGCGGGGTTAAGTCTCATCTTTCGTGGCACGCATTGTACGTTGTTAAGCAGATAAATTTTTCGATTATATGAAGTAAGGGATTACATTTTTTCACAACCATTTCCACAACTAAAGCTGAACTTTTGAGGTTCAATAAAAATGTAACATGCTTTAGTTAGAAACATTTTAAGAAGTTTGTTGGTCCTAAGAAGTTGAACATCTATTGTTGCTCAACGAAAAATACTTTAATTTTGAAATTCAATTTGATTGAAAGTCTGTTCAGACGGCTTAATCACTTTCGACTTAGCAGTTGATCAAGTTAAATGGAACCGTATGAACCCGGTCTAACGTAGGTATGCTATTTTCATGATATGGTTAAGGTCAACACAAAAGAAGATATAAGAGCTATCTAATAAACTTACCTATAATGCAAGGCCACACCAGTTCAACATCTTCGCTACCCAAAAGAAATTTTATTATCTCCGATATACTCCAGAATATTAATTAATATACTTAGACCTCCCTTAATTAAACATAGCTTATATAACACCTTACCTTCCATATTGAGCTATCGGCACTCTTGCACATGCCATTAAAATCCATTTCACTATCATCTAAGCGGTTTTATCGGTCGCTCGTAAATCGCACACGAAGTTAGCCGAAGTTAGACGATTGCATTGATCGTAAAGACTCTTATCTTCTTCGGGTGACTGTGGTTCTGGAGGATTTCTGTTTTGAGAGTAAGCAATTTAAAAAATGTTCAAAGGCAGGTGGAGGAGGCTGACGAACACGCGAACGACCAAAATATAATTGGAGACCCGCGGTATGGTTCAGGTCATTAAGAGTCTGTAAGATTCGAGGTGTCCTCTCATGGTCTTCGTTAAGCATAAAAGTGGTGGTTCCTCCAGAGATCCTGTCAGTCATCGGGAATGGTGACAGTATGCCTCGGTCGACGAATCTTGCTAATGCGGGTGGGAGCCCGGCGAAATGCCCGCCAGGGTCCATAATTGATTCGATGTTTTAACATACCAACTAACTTATGTGCACATTATGGAATGCAATAAAGTATTGCGTACTGAGGAGTGTATGACGCCCTCAGCCGAAGTCCATACCCCACACTAATTTAATGTAATAGATGGAAAAAAATCAAACACAAGTAACTCCGACACTGTTGGGTAGAAGGTACAGGTTTTTATTCGGGTCTAATGAATTCTGCTTAAAATCCTGGTAACCTTACCCCATATCTACACAACATGTCCCTACCCTCACAAGATACAGCCACCCTACTTCGTTCCATCCTCATTACACCTCTCAAACTATTTTTATGGTTATAATTTATAACCGCGATATTGGGATTGATTACACCATAAAGATGTCATCAGCTTCCTTGACCACATAAGTTTTATTTAATTATTTTGATAAAGATTGTACGCCTCTTGTATTGACCAGTTTAGAAGTCGGTTTGGTCGTGGGTCCAGCTGTCGTGAAGATGAAGATGAAGGTGTGTGTCCTGTATTTGATTCCGAGATGAGCTATGGTCAGGCCTCCGTCACTCCATGTACTTGCGCGCTATGATTACCTACCGCCCGGCCGAGCGGACTCGGGCCGTTTGCGGACCATATTCAGTGCGGTTTTCGCAAGCGAAGCGCACGCACGTTATTCAATTTTAATCATTCCATTCGTTTGTACGGGTACCTACAATGCCGTCTGGTGCCTTATGTGCAGTAGATGGGTGCAAATCAAGTAAAAGAAGGGATAAACACCTAATATTTTTCCATTTACCTGTCAATGAAGAAAGTTAAGTGATAAACTATTACCATTTTTTGTCGTTTCAAAATTATTACAGTCAGCACCAATTTATTAAAAACATATTTTACCTTTATACGATACAATTTTAAACTACCTACCGAACATATTCACAGTTCTCAATAAAATAGACACAAATATGTAGTTATGTTAATTTAATTTTATCGAAGAGGCAGCCCTGCGATTGCTGTGGGATCGCGCGGTGCGAAGCAATCACAACTGTACGCTTGAGCATTTAGGCACATTTTAGCATGCAGCAGTTGCTGACGCGACGGAGTAGGCTATTATAGCAATAGGTATTGGAAATTTTCTACTGAGTGAAGTATCTGTTACGTAGTAACTATTTAGTAATCTGTGCTATGGTTATATTTGAGAGTGTCCGATAGGGGTCGTAAGCGCTACTGCTGAACATGAGGTCCTGGGTTCCATTCCAAGGTCGTCCAAAGTGTTATTGGGGTTTTCATCAGGAATTTCTCAGTAGCAGTCCAAAGTCTGGATTTGTGTTCGGTTGAAGGCATTATGCTCGCTCCCTGTTACATGGAAAATACGTAACTGGCGAAATGTGGATATAGTATAGGTACACAACTACCTAATCCTTTGAAGAAATAGGTACCGGTGTCAAGACACCGGTACCGGACACCGGTAGAGGTTTTCATTGCAAGCAATGAAAACCTCTTTATGCAAATACCAGCTTCCACCCGCGGCTTCGCCCGCAAGGAATGTCGATAAAAACTATCCTATGTCCTTTCCCGGGATGTAATCTATCTCTCTGCCAAATTTTATCGAAATCCGTTCAGTGGTTTAGGCGTGAAAAGGTAACATACAGACAGACAGACAGACAGAGTTGCTTTAGAATTTATAATATTAGTATGGATACACTGCTATATAGTTTAGGTTTAGTTACGAAACGTGAAATCGATCGGTTTGTTTAATAACTTATTATTTTCGAATCTATAACATACAGGATATCTATTTATGTCAGAAACTGAACACTTTTTGGCTGATATAATTTCCAAAAGACCTGATTTGATATAAAAAAAAAACAAAGTATAATCGAACCTAATTATGAATATGAAACATATACGTTCAACATCTATACGTTCAAACTCAAATCGAGAAGATATGCGTTAAAAATTTCTAATGTACCACATAAAACGGCTCTATTTAACAAAAGCTTCTTTGGCATGGCATCAAAAATATATAACAAAATACCTATTGACATTCTGAACACTAAGGAACTTCCAGTATTTAAAAATAAATTGCGTAAATTTTTAATTGAGAAAGCATACTACACGATCCAAGATTTCTTGAATTATTGATTGAATTGTTGACTACGTATTAATTTGACTGTATATTGATATTTTGACATTTATAATAACTAAATTTGACATGTAAAATAATTTTAAATGGAACGCCACTACGTAATTATTGTATGCCTATTAGGCAGGACATATTGGAACTTTAATTTATTTTTTAGACCTGTAACTAACATATGCCCACAATAAAATATTTTGAATTTTTGAATTTGAACATTTTACAGGTACTCAATCACTATAAAAAATGCCATCCAATATCCCCAGGCACCAATTACATTTTTCTTTGCCGATCCCAAGAGGGAAAATTCGTGAGTATTCCGAACGATACACATACATAATCAATCCCGGATGTCCATTCATTAGCATCCCAAACTCGGGACCCTAATTTAAATTCATGGCACGAAGTTTAAAAATAAAGGTTTTCCGTGTGAATAGCCCCGTAAACTGATGAAACAACAGAATTTTTCAATAAACTCGAAAGACGCGATCGATATTGAATGAGCTTTATACCCCTACCATGAACTACATTAACTTGTTTTATTTTTTTCAGCTTTCATATACATACTTGATACTGGCGACCCGCACCCCTAATTTGGGTAACACACTTACAACAAAATTCTCAATCACTTTGAAAGACAGACGCTTCATTTGTTCGATACATTTGAAAAAGCATTTCCATTTATTTATTTACCATTTACCAAAAGTGAAGCTTATTTCATAAGACATATTCTTAAAAAATATTTAGCGCCTGAAGCAGTAAAATTGAGAATATGGGGATTCATAGATAAAGAAAAGTAACTAGTTTCTTGACTTTGTTTGTCGATAACCATCCATAGCATCACGCTTAGAAAAGAAGAGTTAGGCAGAGAAGCTAAGATTGAGGTATAAGGAACAGGGTTCACTCATGCTTCATACAAAAGGGAGGATCCTCCGACCAGACGGGTGTTGTGTCTGGCAGGCAGCTGCCCGATGCTTCATGTCAGGCTGTTGTATATGTGCTAATTGTGCGGTAAACTCTGCTTGCGAGATGCAGGATTTTGCGTGACCTCAGTATGACGCGTTGTTCGCATGTGGCGTTGTAGATACCGCTACAAAGTAAAGTACGTCCATATTACGGTTGGTGCCACATTTATGGAGGTACTTAAAATGTCTTTTTAGTACCTATTTGTTTATGTTCTTTTTTTTAGTAAGTATCTTTAATTCTAGAACTCGATTGAAGAGGAAAACATCGTAAAGAAACCTGCACCTGTACTCGCAAAATCATAACAAAGTAGTCCCAGCAAAATAGTAACAAATTACTAATCGTATCGAAAACTAAGAGTTAATCAAAGTTGTAACATCTTTACCCATTAGTTACGGTCGAGTACTTGCCTTACTATCCGTTCTCGATCAGAAATAAGATAGAGACTTTGTTTATGGGCGATGTACAGACGCTAGCAAATCAAGCTACCCGAAACTGTCAAATTTTTCCCAATCAACTGTGAACCTTATGTTTTAGCGATAAAGTTAAAAATCCATTAAAGAAATTTGACAGATTTTGTATAACAATCATTATACCTTTTTACTTGGCACGTTCATACTAATGCGACGTGAAGTTATTTCAATTAACAATGTGTTGACAATTAACAAATCAAGCAGGACATTGTGGTATCGATTTAGTAGGTAAAATATCAAATTAAAATCCATAGAAATATAAAATTTAATATCATGATAGAAAACAAGACAGGATGAATGGAATGAATCACTTTGATGGATATTGCTAATTCATTGCTTCATATATGTTAGAAATATGCGTCTGCCCAGCAACGCAAATAACGCAATGAATGTTATTGAACTGTCAAAATGAAACCCATTGCTACTGCTAGTGGGTTACGCAGTTACCCCACAAGTGCATAGAACTTACAACAGGCGAGCGAGTACGCCCAGATATGAACGTAAACGAAGCAAAGAGAGCATGTAAGGGTCGTTGCAGCTGGCGTTCTGTTTCTAGCCCGTGGAAAGAAAGCGTGACTCTTTGTATGTAAAACAAACAAGTATAGTACCCGGCGATAAATATTGCACATCGACCTCTGGAAAGAGACAATCGGCTAATTTCGGCTTCGTAGAGCGTTATCTCTGTCGCACGAAATACAAACAGTCCGGTCAGTCAGTATCTATTAGGAGCTGTTAAAACAATTATGATTTGCTTCTTTTGATAATTATTTGTATTCTTTGTATAAAATACAAAAAAAAGGTAAAGGTCGATGTGCAATATTTATCGCCGGATACTGTATATTTTCTTCCAGTAGTAGGGGAGCAAATAGTCAAGAATTACCGTCAAATCGTCGAGACTCGAGCGCAAACTTTTCGAATCAGCCCCACAACGTTACAGCGCCGTCAATCTTTTGATGTATCGGAAACTATTGCTATTAACTGTATTATTCGAGGGAGTATTGCAACTAAACTATATTGTGCTTTTTCTATATTGCAGTACCTATTTAATTTATTTATAAAGGCTCCTGCAAACAGGCGCGACGCGCGACGCGAATCGCGCGCGACTCTGTCATCTCTGACCTAGACTAGAGTCAAGAGCAAGCCCATTTCAAATAAAAAAAAAAAAAAAAAAAAAAAGACTCAAAGGTAACGCTCGTTGCGCGACTTGCGGTGCCTTTGAGTCGCGGGCGAATTTATCGCGTGTCGCACCTATTTGAAGGAGCCTTAAAGCATGGAAATAACTCGTGTTCCACGGTTAAATTCTTGAATTCCGATTGGCGATTTTCACCATGAGGTAAAAATTACTACAGAGTTAAATTTAATTAGCTGGCTTTCACACACTTGAGTTAAGAAAATTTGTTTCATCGTGTTTAAAATATTGATACGCATCATGTCTCTGAAGTTCTGCCAGATAATATGATTAAACCCTTTATTTGTATGTAGATTCCTACACTTTTCTCTATTTTGTCGAAAATGTCCATTGGAAGGTTTCAGTGCCTACACTGAATCCTTTCAATGGCCAGGTTATACCTATATAACTAACCAGATTGCTGAAAGTTTGCATACACACGAGCGAGACGTGTCGGCGGCTGTAGTTGCATCTGCCGTAATCGCGTGTCGTTCGTGCATATGAGCACTTTGCGGTTTCAGGAAATATTCATAATGTACTCATGATTCTGGTTAATTCCTGGAGTGACACAACAACGAGCGTTATTATTATAACCTATTATTGAGAATGATGAAGGTGCCATTTCAATTACTAAATACTTATATCACTTACAAAATATAATACCGTACACAGTAAACGTACAGCTTTTTAGGTATCGCGAGACCTCGAAAACAGTCTCCCAAAATATGTAAGAAGAAGAAGTAACTATGAAAAATGGCTCATATTTTTGAACTTATTACAGACTTTTGTTTTCCTGAATGACATAGCTAAGAGATAGCAAGATTAATCACTTTGGCACTGTTCCAGGCCACAGGCGGTGGTAAGGTGTAAAATAAATAGGCCAACAGCGTATAGATGGCGGGGATATTAACCCATTACCACGGTATAAGCTGTTGTCTTTAGAGTTAGTTGTTTTTAATAGCTTTATGAGGAGATCAGCAGGAGAACCAAGGTAACCGACATAGCCCGAAGAATTGCCAAACTTTAGTGGCAGTGGGCAGGACACATTGCTCGCAGAACAGATGGCCGATGGTGCCGAAAGGTTCTGGAATGGCGACCGCGTACCGGAAGACGTAGCGTTGGAAGGCCTCCCACAAGGTGGTCCGACGACCTTGTGAAGGCCGCAGGAACCCGTTGGATGCGAGAAGAACCAGTCGAAGTGGAGGTGCTTGGGGGAGGCCTATGTCCAGCAGTGGACGTCTTTCGGCTGAAATAATAATAGCTTTATACTGAACTGTGCAGTGACTGTCTCATGGCAAGGCAAAAGCTTCTTATCTGAGAAGAAATAACTAGAACCACGTTTCCTCGTTACGAGTTGGCGGTTTATGCTACGTTTTTAACCAACTTCAAAAAAGGAGGAGGTTCTCAATTCGACTAATTTTGAAAATTCAAAAGTGCCTGTATATGGTTTAATTGAAAAATGCTTTGAGTTTGAGTTTGACTGTCTGTTTTTGTTTTCGTATCCTTGTGACGCAATATTTCCGGCAATTTTTAATCGATTTCAAAAGTTTTTTTTTAATGTATAGGGTATGCCTCAGGGGTGATTCCATATAAATTTATTAACTTTGTATGGGTAGCTTTTGAGTTAGCTTAATAATACGTATTTTTGTCACTTAGTTTATATTGATGATGATAGAATAAGTTCCTGTCACTGATATTTACATAGGAAGTTTTTTTTTTTAATAATTTAATAAAACTTTATTTTCTCACCACAATATACATCTTATTTTACATCGGTCAGATTCGACAATGACATTATAATTCAGTTGAGTATATATTGTGGGAGACTGGTGCCTAAGTTAGGCTCGTGGCCTGTGTTTCAGGACACCAGGAAGTAGTATTTATACGAATTCGTGTGGGGTAAGTACAACATAAAAGTAAAAAATAAAAATTTTTTCACAAAAAAAAAACAACCGACTCCCAAAAAAAGACAAACGGACAAATAACTTTAATTTCGGCAACGTTTACAGATTAAAGAGTTTCAGTGCCAAAGATTTAGTAAAATGGCATTCTTGTCACCTTAAACGTTTGGTTTGAATCCGGTTGGATTTTTACAGGAGAGGGGGGGATATTGTAACGATAGATAGTTTAGTTCTCGAGTCCAATACTAGGTGGCGTCACTAGGCTCGCCACAATAATTTTAAAGACATATTAGTAGACAATGGACAAGTGAAGGTAGCAGTAAAATAATTAAACCGGAGTGATGTCAATGTTAAAAGATTGAAATCTAACGTCTGCTCCGTAGTTATTTGCATAATTTCTGTAAATTAAAGTCATCATTATTTGATTATTACTACAGAATAAACATACGCATAGTAAGTAGTTGGTGCAATATTGTGAATTTGTGTGCGAGTAATGGAAGTAACGGGGTAAGTGTTTGCGTCTATTTAACGAAGTGTGGCTTAGATAATTGGAGATTTTTTGCAAGGCTGACTGTTCTCATCTTGTCCTCAGTTTGCAGAAACGCCCTTACCGTTCAGATATAAGTAATGTGGATTAAGGTCCGGCTTCGATTGATAAAGCTGCATGATCTTGATTCATCGCGAAATAGATCGACATATTCGTCACGGTATCCAAGAAACCAGTTGGTCTCGGGGCATAGTGCCGGTTTAAAGATACGGTCAGTGGGTCGTCCTAGCTGCGTTCTGCGGTTTATAATATCGGGCTAAAAAGTAGCCTATATGTTAATCCATGGTGTCGGCTACCTCCATCAAAATTTTATCAAAATTGGTCCAGCTGTTTGAGCGTGAAGAAGTAACAAACATAATTAAGCACACACACACGCATTCACACACTCACAAACTTTCGCATTTACGACATTAGTGTGATTTTTGTTTTGTTTTCATTTTGTTACTTTTTGTATACTTTGTTTTATGTTTATGTTATTCACTTTTATTTGTTTTCCGTTGTTTAACGATTAAGGTGTTAGTATTTAGATTACGAAGAAACTTGAAGTCATTAGTTAAGTAAATTTGTTGATGCTGCCTATGTTTTTCTTTCTATAATCAGTTTACTTGGAACCCCAATCTAATGACCGGGGGTTCCAAGTAAACTGTTTTGTATTCTAGTAGATGGGTACCGCAAAGTAATCCTTTAACATTCAGTTTTCTGCCTTCTCTTTCTTTACAACCTGTAGGTAACCGAAAGGAAAATTTAATTTAAAAAATGGTCCCTTCTCACTGAAAAGTTTAAAAATATTGACTAACGTTGGCGTTCCTGTCTGCTTAACATGATTTTTGCTATTTTAACAGAAAAAAAAACTTTTTCAGCTGCTGTGTTTTGCTTATTTTTGCTTTGCCCTTTGGGTGACTTTTAGCCTTCTTCGGCAACCACATTCCGAAATAAAACATTATTTTTTTTCGTTTATTTTTCAATACATTAAGTTACACTTACTAAGCACTTACAAGCAGACACTTGTCTAAAAACCTTTGAAGGTTTATGTGACAAAGTGGAGGTAGCAAGCTCGCTCACAACACATTACTTAAAAATATTTAAAATCTTAAGATGTCACCAGTAATATAATTATTTTTTTAAGGTAAATTGACATTTTTTGATATGTACTAGTGACAATATTTGACTGCACAGTTCGAAATATACTTACCTACAATAATCCATATCTAGGAGATAAAAACAGGTATTTTTCTCTATTTATACATTATACTCGCGTCTGTCGACTCAACTAATACGATTACAACGCGACGTTCATTGGGTGATGAAAGAACACCTGCTTTGCTGGTGTTTGTACTACGACGTAGCCGACTGACGTCACTACACAGCTTTTATAGCCCGTAATGGAATTCTGTTATGTAATCTTTAGTGGAGGATTTGGTGCGAATATTGAGGGAATAAATAGACGAGAATTTCTGACGTCATACACTCTCTCTTAAGCCCGTATTTATTATTTATATCATAGTAATATTTTCTGTGAGGGGCCCGTGGATAAATAATAACAGCTGCACACGATCAGGTCAAGCTACGCTTGCCGCGGTTGGTCTGTGGATGGGTGACCAACTTCACATACCGTGACCCCTTCGTGCCTCGGAAAGCACGTTAAGCTGTTGGTCCCGGCTGTCATTCGTGGATCTTTGACAGTCGTTACGGGCAGTCAGAAACCTGAAAGTCTGACAACCAGTCTTACCAAGGGGTACCGTATTACCCAGTAACTGGGTTGTGCAGGTCAGATAGGCAGTCGCTCTATGTAAAATACTGGTATTCAGCTGCATCCGGTTAGACTGGAAGCCGACTCCAACATAGTTGGGAAAAGGCTAGGCAGATGATGAGTAATCTTTTCTACCGCCGCGCCGTACGAGTTTTAGATCGTCGGTTCGAACCCAGTCAGGCGCTTTACTTTATGTAAACTATTTCATCACTACTGCTGCTCTCATAACGGTAAAGAAAAACTCCGTGAGAAAACCGGCATGTTCTAGAACCAAAAATTCGAAGAACTCTGACATCTATCAACCCGCACTGGCCCGTGTGGTGGATTATGGCCTACTCCCTCTCATTGAGAGGAGGCCTGTGTCCTACTAGCAGTGGGAACATTATTGGCTTATTATGAGAGCAAGAGAATAATGACGATGATTAAATTAATCTTGGACTGACAAATCCAATGAATTTTGACATCTTAAATGAAAGCTTAGAAACCTAGTTATTTCTCTTTATAAGAAAGGGCGGCGTCGGGGTCACCAGTATGAGGACGGGTGTTGTGTCTGACGGGCAACTGCCCGATGATTCATGTCGGGCCGTTGTATATATGCTAGTTGCGCGGTAAACTCTGCTTGCGAGATGCAGGATTTTGCGTGACGTCAGTATGACGCGTTGTTCGCATGTAGCGTTGTAGATACCGCTACAACGCCTTTTCAAAGTATTAATTATATTTTAATTACTGCTTTTCAAGGCTTGTAATTTTCATACAACGATTTCAAAACTCAATCTTATTACGTGAAGCAATTGAGTGTTTATTCACTCTTACGACAAAGAGGCCGAAACCCAGAACTAAAAAAAACTACGAAGCAACCCCATTCCTAGTTATTGCTAAATCGGTTACGCTCTGTTGCTTTACAATGTAGCAAAAAAAGAAAACGCTACAAGATTGTACCTTGGATCTGTGCCAAATGTCGCCTGACCCAATACTTTTCTGTGCTAAGTGTGCCGAACGTAGGAATATCGGCAATGTCGATTCACCGTACGAAGAGGAATAATCTTAATGGATTGTCACCCGTTTTCCGATAGCGAAATATGAGTTGCATATACGTCATGCCAGTGTAGTAACGATAAACTATGGCTTAGCACCTTGGGTATTGGCAATAAGCCTAAAACAGAGGCTGAGGTTAAAGGGAGAATGATGACTGAATTGATGTTGGCTGATGGCGTAGTAGGATTGGCACCCGCTGCTGATGATGTTTTGTGTAGGTACGATTAACAGCAGCAGTCATTCTCTCCATAGCCGCATGGATAGGTCATTATTATAATTATATTCACTGTTGTGTTTTGTCAATTATGCCATCAAGAGGGTGCAGTTGCGATCGTAAACTTTTTATGTTATCATTTCTTTCTTAATTGTGTCGACTCCCTTGTTCAAAAACTAAACTAAATTTATGTTCAGTGCATCTTTTTCTTTCTATTTCATTCAGAAAAGGACAGAAGATAAATTTTAGTTTAGTTCTGATAAATTAATCAGCGCCTGACAGTAATTTAAACAAGTTTAGACGTGATTAAAATCTTGCCTGCTAAAATTATGTTAATTTACGTCAGGTGCTGATTAATTTGACAGGACTAATCTAAAATGTATCTTCTGTCCTTTTCTTAATGAAATAGAAAGAAAAATATGCATTGAACTTAGATTTAGTTTAGTTTGTGGACAACAGAATCGGCACCACTGTGTGAAAGAATCAAAGAAAAGGGGTGACTGCTGAGATGACGAATCAAATCAAATCAAATCAAATTATTTATTTGCTAGAATGCAGGTAAGTAAACAAATAAGGTCGTGAAGAATTAAAGTTGAGCCATACATTCTGCCCAAGATTCGACATGCACAATTTAAATGAATGAAAACGATGCTTTAACTAATAAAACATAAAAAATACGACGACTAATAGATAAGTACGGAAGAAGAAGAGATGTTTCGCCGACACCAAATAAATTTGTATATATTTTGAGCAGGAGAAGACTGATTTCAATATACACCTTATTTAGAAAACTTAACTTGCTTATAACTTGCCCATTAAAAAAAAATCGAATCTGAATTTGAGGATAATCTTCGTCTAAAACCCTGTGTCCGTTTGCCTTATTATCCATACTAAAATTATAAATGCGAAAGTGTGTCTGTCTGTCTGTTACCTCTTCACGCTTAAACCGCTAAGCCTATTTAGATGAAATTTGATATAGAGATAGTTTGAGTCCCGGGAAAGGACATAAGGTAGTTTTTATCCTGATATTTCCACAGGATCGACACTTATGCGGGTTAAACCGCGGGGCGCTACTAGTTAGTAAATGAAACCGTCTATACTTTTCACTTGCTGCCGGTCGATTCTGTAAAAATCTCACCGTGAAAACTTAGGTGAAGTGAGTTTGTTTTTGCTAGGAATTGACACTATTGACAGCTCACTTCACCTAAGTTTTCACGGTGCGAATGTTACAGAATAGCACCGCAGGGCTAAAGCTTTTCTCCAATCTTTCCTCTTTCGAAGCCTGACGTTGTTTTAAGTTAAGTTGAAACCTGACCTCAACACACTTTGAACATATATGTTTCTTCCAACATCGTACCTACCGTAAACAGTGAAATCATAATAAGATTCAAGACTATAAATCAGAACAAAATATTTTTCTGAGTACTCTGCATTTTATCTTCCAGCACATCTTCTTCTCAAACTAGAGTCACAAAAGATGGAAAGAAGTTGAGTGACGAAGAGTGTGCGGAATGTTTGGCTTCTTACTTTCATTCGGTGTATAACGAGGTGCGCCCGGCGCTGGACCCCGCGGAGGCGGAGCGCGCGGCGGGCGCGAGCGCGGGCGCGGCGCGCGTGCACGTCGGCCAGCTCGACATGCGCGAGCTGCGCACCGCGCTCCGCCGCCTCAAGCCAAAGTATTCAGCGGGGCCAGACGGGATTCCACCTTATTTAGTTAAAGACTGTAGCGCGGTGTTTGAAAGGCCATTGCTCCACATATTTAATTTGTTTTTAAAGTCAGTACAATATCCCAACCAATGGAAAATCACTAGAGTGATACCAGTCCCGAAGGGAGGTTCGGGAACTGATGTTAGTGGCTACAGACCGGTGGCCGTGCTGTCGGCGTTTGCTAAGGTGTTTGAGTCGGTGTTGCACAAGTGTATTTCAGATCAAGTAACTTCTCGTCTGACCGACGCGCAACACGGTTTCCGGACTGGTCGAGGTACGGGGAGTAACTTGTTGTCTTTCATGACATACCTGGCGCCGGTTGTTGACGCTGGGGGGCAGGTGGACACTGCGTACTTCGACTTTCAGAAGGCGTTCGACACCGTCGACAACGATGTGCTGTTGGCTAAGTTTGCGGCGTTTGGTTTCACACCGCACCTTCTGCGATTCTTCGCGAACTAACTTGGCGATCGCCGGCAGTACGTCGAATATGGTGGATACGTCTCCAAGCCTTATTTTACGTTTTCGGGGGTGAGTCAGGGTAGCAATATCGGTCCATTAGGCTTCATTTTGATGGTTAATGATCTCCCGGAAGTTGTAAAGGAGGCGAAGTGTCTGCTGTTCGCAGACGACCTCAAGTTGTTCCTGTCGGTAGCAGATACTTCGGACTGTGAACGGCTTCAACAGGATATTGATAGGGTGGTGCAGTGGAGCCTAGATAATAAGTTAAGTTTTAACGTTTCCAAATGCTGTATAATGAGCTACACTCGCGCGCGGGAACCACTGCTGCATCAGTATGAGATGGAAACCGCATTCATGTCACGAGTCACGCATGTAAGTGACTTGGGGGTGGAGATGGTTCCAGAATTAATGTTTCGTGAGCACATCTTAGACATATGCGGCAAGTCCTTCCGAAATCTTGGATTTATACTTAGGCAGTGTAAAGACTTTCATGATACGGCAGTGGTTAGAATCATGTACAATGCGCTGGTACGGAGCCGTCTTGAGACCAGTGCGATCATGTGGAACCCCCATGAGGCCAAATATAGTGTCATGGTGGAAAGAATCCAAAACAAATTCACTCGGTTTTTATTTTTTAAGCAGTACGGCGTCTATCCCTTCTTCCCGCTCATGTACCCGAGTCTTTTTGTAATAGGGATGGTAGGGTACAGTAGGCTGGCGGTGCGGAGGGACGTTGCTCTGTGTAGCTTCGTGTTTCGGGTGCTGCGCGGCTGGCTGCACCTCCCCGATCTGTTAGCGGGGCTGGGGCTGCGCGCGCCACCCGGTTGCGGGGGTGCGCGTCGCCCCACGCCTACGCTACTGGAGCAGTCCTCTAGGACTAACCTGAACAAGTTTGCCCCCTTGTCACGCGCCATAAGACTGTTAAATATTATTTCAGTTGAGATAGATATATTTCACTGCACTCTGATGAAGTTCACAGGAGTAGCACTGAAGTGCATTGAGAATGTTTAGATGTGTATTAATTGTTTTTTTCTAATTGTTTTTATTTTTGTATATGTATCTTGGTTGTAACATCGCATTGGCGTCATAGCTGTTAAGGTGTTATTTACGTAATTTTAAATAAATAAATAAATAAAATAAAAAATAAAAATCTTCAGTATAATTTATTAAAATGCACTTGACCGGTTTTTTCTCTGGAATGATTTGTAGTGTATTTGGCACCATTTTTCTGCAGAGAGAACCGATTTCCATTTTGTTTGCTCAGTCTTTTACTCCGATTTCTAGGTTCAAGTTGTGAGAAGAAATAAGCATTGATCACTCCATGTACTTCCTTATTGCAAAAAATGTTCTTACTACTTGGAAACAGGCCGACTCTCTGTGAGAGACCATAATCCTCCATGCGGGCCCAATGCGTGTTGGTGGATGTGACAAGACTTCGAATATTTAGTAGGGTGGCTCGCTCTTATATGGGAAAAAAAAATCTTCCGATTGTTTTGTAATAGCAATAAAAACGTGACCCACCTTCAATAATGAAATAGTAGCAAAAAAAAATCTGTATAAGTAGTCTCCTTCAACCCGCGCCTCAACTTTGAAAAAGAGAAATTTTCAGTTTTTTTTTTTTGAATTGTTTGGACTACTATTTTTTGTGACTTAAAAAGAAAGACAAATATGTTTATTAAAAAGTAGGAAACTAAGCGAAATAAATAAGTAAATGCGCGCGACCTTTCACCTTGAACTAATTTTGCGTACTAGAACATAATTGTTCTAGTACGCAAAATAATCCGCACGGGAACGAGATTTTGCGTTACCTCTCCCCCTCACTCCCCTGCACTTCTCGCCCGATTAGTCTAAGATTTTCATTTATTTGTCATCTGTAAATGTATCTTTTATTATCTAAGTAAGTTTCCTAGGCTATAATTATGTCATGTTTTCCGCACTATTACACATCAAAATTAAAAAAAAAATCGACCCACCCTATTTTTAGTTTTTGGGTCTAGGACAGACCGGTTTTCTCACATTGTTTTCCTTCACCGCTTATTGCGTTTTGGCGAATTTTACTTTATGCTTTAGCGATAAAGTTGAAAATCTATTAAAGAAATTTGACAGACTGTAGCAGTACGGTTTAGGTTGGTAGTCTATTTATTGGCTTTACCTACAGTACATTTCCCTGAATTTACCTGCCTGGTTAAAAGCACCAACCATATGCTTGACATACGGAATATGGGTTCTTTAGCCTCGCTTCATCACGAAAACTATACCCAATAACAGAAAACATGAAATTAAATAAGAAAAACCTGTCCAATTTAAACATGACCGCTCGAAACCTATCATATTCAGTTATTTTATTCGTTGACCCGAATTGACTTTGGTAACTTTACCAAACTTTGGCATACAGGCAAAGTTGGTGATTTTCTTTCATATCCAAACCACAGCCAGAAACCTAGTAAATGATTTGCTAGAGTTTGTTTGGCCTCGTTGGTTTTGAATGTACCTGTATTGAGGTTTTAAATTCCACTTTTCTGTCGAGAAAAAGTGAAATTGTGTTTTATTTGTCAGAATTTTTTAGATTGACGTGACATTTTTAGTGTTCCATTATAGTCAACAAGAAACCCTTATAGTTTCGCCATGTCCGTCTGTAACTTAGCTCAGAGACTTTTAGTATTAGAAAGCTATAATTTGGCTTGGATTATATATGCCGACAGAGTGGTAAAATAAAATCAAGAAAAAACTTTGATACCTACTTCTTCAAGCTCAAACGGCTGGACCAATTTTGATAAAAAATTGTATGGAGGTAGCTGACACCCTGGATTAACATAATAAGCTACTTTTTATCCCGATATTCGCTCGGGTTCGAAATTTACGCGGGTGAAACCGCGGGACGCAGCTAGTCGGTTAATAAAACCACCAGTTTCTTTGTAGGTATAGGAAAATGTCTAAAGTCAACAAATAAATATTTTGCAACTCAGTAGGAACAGTTACGAGCACAAATATTTTAAATAAGGATATCTGTAAATATTTATTCAAAAATAAAAATTGATAAAATACAGTATAAATCTTAGAAATAACACAGGTATTACAAAGTATATGCCTGTATTAGGATAAAGGCTCGTACACACAGGCGCGACGCGACACGCGACACAAAGGCACCGCAAGTCGCGCGACGAGCGGTGCCTTTGTGTCGCGTGTCGCGTCGCGCCTGTGTGTACGAGCCTTAAACCTGCATCACAGGCGCCATGAGTTCTTATTAAGACCACTGATTTCTTAATAATAAGTTTTAAGAATTGGACATAGTTAGATAGTTAATTTATTCGTGTATTGTCCATGGTCCACCAGAATGTCCATCCATACTAATATTATAAATTTGAAAGTAACCCTGTCTGTCTGTCTGTACGTTACCTTTTCACGCCTAAACCACTGAACGGATTTCGATAAAATTTGACAGAGAGATAGAAAGCATCCCGGGGAAGGATATGGATAGTTTTTATCTCGATGTTCCCACGGGATGGTCACTTACGCGGGTGAAGCCACGGGTCGCAGCTAGTATTATATAATTTACGTGTCCTTGGAGTTATTTGCCCGTTCTTCTCCATAGGATCTAACACGCTTTGGAATGGGCAACTAGTTTTAGCATTCTGACGGACCGACCCCTTGACAATTCAAAAGTGCCTGTAATTGGTTAATTTGATATTTAATGCTTTGGGTTTGAGTTTGAGTTTTGAAAAGCTAACCTCTATGTATCTTGGGCATAAGGGAATACAGAAAAAAAGCCTTTTTCTTTTTTGAGGGTTGGAAGTCATTAAATGATCCCTCCCGCTCTGGGTGGAGCGGAAGGGAGTGTCAGACTCTTACTGACTAAAACCCACCCGTGTTTCTTCCTAAGCCCTTTATGTTCCGGGGCAGCGGAAACCCTTTCGTACAATCCCGCTGACCCGTCAGGCTTCGGTCCTAACGGGCTCCATCACTGATGGTGACATCTCTTGAAGACGCGCGTGGAGCACGTACGCGCCGTCCGGCACGGGCCTGGTCCTGATCCCATCCCATTACTCCGTCCGCAGGGCCGCGCCTACGGTGGCAAAAACAGCCTTACATCCTAATCGTAACTAATATTATAAAAATGCGAAAGTAAGTCTGTTTGTTTGTTTGTTACCTTTACACGCCTAAACCACTGAACCGATCATTCTAAAATTTTGCATAGACGTTGTAAGGTGTACAGAAACGGACATAGGGCACCTTACATCCCGAAAAAAAGTGCTGTTCCCGAGGAAAACAACAATAACGTTATTATGATAACAGATGGCGCCACGTGTCATTCGAATCAAAAACAGGACAACGTCTGTCAGGTCAGTTAGTTTCCTTATGAATGGGTCGTTAAATCTTCGGCCAATATTTTCATAACCCACGGAATATCCGGGACTATAATTTCTAGTTCACTGCCAATAAAACCGAATTCCAATATCCGTAGCGAATGTAAAGAAGAAGAATCTACATCTCAATACATTCTACATTCATGAAAACGCTTCGTATCGTAAGAATTCATAAATTCATGTTGAATTTATGCAATTTTATACGAAACTGTACCTAATATTTGACATAGTATACTGAGATAGTGGAAGATAAAAACCTTATTGTTTTGGTATGAAAAGGAAGTTTACGTTACATCACAAGAAAGGTTTAGTAGGTACACTCACGAGCGAAAATATGTATAGGTACCTACACTTGATTAGCAACTTTTGAAAGAGATTTTGAAGGATGCTATATCATGATCCAACACATGCGCCACCATCAGCGAGACATTAGAATGAGCATGACATACTCTCAGCCGCCAGGGCACATTCAAGTCAATGAAAGATGTATCCAGCGAATGGTACTTTTATAGTATGTACATAGTACTCACACAGTCATGTGCTATGCAATTATACAATAAGTACTAAGAGATTGAATTTATACAATGCAAAGATAGTTGCTAAAATTTTCAGCAGCTCCAACAGTATTTTCCAATGCTAATACTTCTACTACTTATTATTGCTCACTTATTTACTTTATGCACCTTTGTGGAGCAGGATTGCGTAAGCCAAGCATTTTTGTCAGCAATGTTATCCCCGACTTATAATATGCTTAGTTGCATCATCATCTGCCTAGCCTTATCCCAACTATGTTGAGGTCGGCTTCCAGTCTAACCGGATGCAGCTGAAAACCAGTATTTTACATGGAGCGACTGCCTATCTGACCTCCACAACCAAGTTACTGGGTAATACGATACCCCTTGGTAAGAGTGGTTGTCAGATTATCGGGCTTCTGACTACCCGTAACTACGACTACGATATGCTTGACTGCATAGTGTGCGTTTTATAGAAGTTAAAGTATCTACGTGGAGAGGTATTTTATTGTAACAAAACTAGAACTTCGGTATACTACCCTGGGTTTACTATCCTGGCTTACTGTTCTGGCTTGACGCATGCTGTTTACATTATATCAGATAATTTTAAGCAAGTACCAATACGTCCGTGAAGTAAAATGAACTGCTGCATTCATAAAGTTTTATACTAGCTTTGTTGACCACTTGAAGCTAGTAAACAATCCAGGATAGTAAAACCAGTGGTGGGGGTGTTATTAGCTCAAAAAATTCATCATCTGCCTAGCCTATTCCAAAGTAGGTATATTGGGGTTGGCTTTCAGTCTGACCGCGGCAAACGTAGCATAACTTCGATCGACCCGTGCGGATGTTATTATTTAGCCACGAGTGAAGTACTACGATTCAATGTACTAAATAAGAAAATTAATCATAGCCATTTTAAATCGAACTATCTATGAAACAACACGAGATCTGTTATCGTAATATATTCATAAATTCAACCCCCACATAACCAACCGTATAACAAATGAGGACACTCATTAAAATACAACATTATCTATTTAAAATGATAAACTGCAGAATGTAGTGCAACCGTTTCTCTCCAGTGCAAGGTTCCATTGAAGCATATAATGCGAACGGAGCGGTGTCGCCGCGGCTTACAAGTACGGATACGTCGGGAGGGCGTTGAACCGGACTGATTCGATGACGTATGATCGTAGGGTCTTGAGAAGTGGACTATTTAACTAGTCATTATGGAGAAAGACATTTCATACTCTTGCAATGAAGAAAATAAAATCAACTGCTCTATACATATTTTATGTTCGCCCCGACCAAAATGGAACAGCAGAATTTTCTTTGCGAGATTTCAGTCCTGGTCGTTTATTATTATTATTTACTAGCTTCTGCTCGCGACTTCGTCCGCGTGAAATTTCTTGTTCCCCCGACCCACCCTGTCGCATCGCCTGCCTGCGCTTTTAATTCGTTTACCTTTTTGCTGACTTTTTTGGTTTTTGCTCGGCTCCTAAGGGTCCTAGCGTGATGTAAAGTAGCCTATAGCCTTCCTCGAGAATTGGGCTATTAAATGCAAAAAGAATTTTCCAAATCCGACTGGTAGTTCCAGAGATTAGCGCGTTCAACCAAACAAACAAACTCTTCAGCTTTATAATATTAGTAATAGATAATAGATTTATATTTCAGACAACACGATCCATGTTGTCAGTAAAAAAAAACAAAAAAAATGCACTACTCACACGCACTCTATGCAGCAGTGACGCCGCTTTCTTGCGTAAGATCGCCACGAAACCATCTGCGCGTGCCTCCATGAACATGGCGGACGCGCTGCAAAACGCAGGTAGCCTCAGCAGCATCATGAATGCGTTATTGTATTGGACCCGCAGAGCATTGACAGCCCTTTGCGTATATTCTGTCCACAGGCTGCTGGAATGAAACGTCTGACAAAAGGATTTAAATAACAAAATCTTTACCTCTCTCGTGCAGCGGGCAAACCTGCGGGCCAGTATATTAGCCCTGATCGTCAACGCTCTGCGTTCCTTTTCTATTTATGATAATAAGTAAATTTTTAGAAGTTTTCAGTTAATTCAATTATACTTTGTATATTGATTAGAATTGCTCAAGTAGTACCTACCTAGTATTAGCCAGTCAGCAGGGTACGTAAGAAGAAGAGAGAAATAAAGTAATTCAATTATTATAATGTCCATTACAGTGTGCTGGGTAGTTAAAATATGCCCAAAACGTGCTTATTTTTAGAAAAAAAAATAAGACAAACAAACAGGTACATATTCTGTTAGTGTCTATGAAGATCAAACAATGAAAAGTCATTGTGTTGTGTTTTGTTGTTGTGTTGTTTTTATGCGTCATGTTTGCCGCAAATATACGTATTTTCTTTCTTTCTCTATTCGTCATCTCCTGCTCTTATCCCAATTTATATGGGGTCAGCGCAATATATCTTTTTGTTTCATACTTTTCTATTATAGTCCGCGCGGAACTAGTTGGCCGCGCCTTGGGTGGGGACGAGGTTGAGGGCGGCGGGGTTGCCTATTGTTCGCAACGCACGTACTGAGTAATAACAAAGCGTCCCCGCCCCTCCGTCCCAGCGCTCACATACCTAAGGCGCGGCCAACTAATTCCGCGCGGACTATAGTTGTCATGTCAGAAGTCTCCCCCTTTATTACCATTTACACAGTCCATCCATCATTTCTTTTGGTCTTCCGCTACTCTTAAAGCCATCGACATTCATATTCAAAACTTTCCTCACGACATTTTCCTCATTCCCCCGTATCACATACCCATACCATGACAACCGATTTCCACACAAATTTTTAGTTACCGTGCCACTTTCAGACTATGAAAAGTCATTAAGTAATTAAATAGATTAATAATTAATTACAAAAACTCATTAAGGACAACATAACGCATTATTGTACAGCAAACAATAAATATTTTAAAGTTACTCTGGAAAATTCCACCACTCGGTAATTCTTTGGCTCGATATAAAATTTTAATCTTGTTCAGAATTTTTGCTTGAAAACATTTTAGTTTTTGCCTCTTTTGTTTAAACGCTCAAATTTTACTTCACAGCATTTTTAGTATGGAATTTAAACAATTAAGTAAGTGTTCAACGCTATGGTTTTTGTTTAAAATTTAAGAATAATAAACAACTAAGAATTTTTAACGAAGCCAAAGGAATATCGTTAGGATCGTAACAGGTGGCGTTCTGTAGTTTCTGCCTGCCGTCATAAGAAAAAAGCGTGATTTTATGTATATAATAAACAAATACCTACCTAACAAAAAAACCCTAAAGATAAAAATACTACGTAGCCCTTTGCTGTACACAAACAAGCCAGCGCTTTTTATTTTAATTTATGAGTAAATAAGTATCTAATTATACATCTTAACTGGTTTTCGTGTAATTTCGGGCCGAATTATCTAAGCCGTCTTTTTTAAAGAACACCATGTAGTAACTCTTTTTAGGCAAGCGATCGTCGCGCCAACATACGATCGATTTCTGTTAGAACACCGGGTAGGTACGGCGGAAATTACAGTACATATAGTTGAAAAGTGGTAAATATTTAATTTGATTTTTTTTTAGCTGCCATTGTTTTTGTTGCAATCTTTTCCGCATATATTTAGTTCACATACCTTTAACAATAACTTGAGGGGCTGGTGGCTCAGTAATAACAGCCGCACGGTTCTAACGGTCAGGTTAAGCCATGCTTGCCGTAATTGGTCCGTGAATGGGTAACCATCTTCACATACCAAGACCCCCTCCATGTCTCGGGAAGCACGTTAAGCCGGTGGTCCCGTCTGTCATTCGTGGATCTTTGACAGTCGTGGCGGGCCGTCAGTAGCCCGAAAGTCTGACAAACAGTCTTACAAAGGGGTTTATTATTATATTACCCAGTAACTGCCGGAAGAGATCGCAGAAAGCGATAAGACCGCCCATTGTATATTTTGTAGTTTTTGATGTATTTTTGTGGTGTACCTACGATAAAGTATATTATAAAGAAATAAATAATAAATAACTGAGTTGTGGAGGTCAGATAGGCAGTCGCTCCATGCTCCAGCTGCATCCGGTTAGACTAGTAACCGAACCCAACATACTTGTGAAAAGGCTAGGCAGATAATGATGAATTTTAACAATAGCTTGTCAATCTCAAAATTATTACATGGACATCCCTACATTTTTGAAACGAAGTTCTTTGAAACACGGCATGCGGTAGGAGTAAACTGGTAGAGATCGTCACGTAACGAAAAACCGTTATGCCCCCCCCATGTGACTTTGGGAGAGATAGTTTTCACGGTTTTATAACGCTTAGGCCAATAGTGAGGTCAATATGAAAATTCAACATGGCGACATCTTGAGAGCTTCTAAAAACTTATACTAGGTGGCTCTGTATTAAAAACGTGTATTGTATTCACACTTTCGCTCTCTCTTTCTATTGTATACGAGGTGTGTCCATCCGAATCTTCATTCCAGACGGGGCTCCTCAATCGCACACGACGAAGGGTTTTTTTTTTCTCTAAAAATAGTTTTCGTTG
Organism: Luperina nickerlii; assembly: GCA_963855955.1. NCBI lineage: Eukaryota > Metazoa > Arthropoda > Insecta > Lepidoptera > Noctuidae > Luperina > Luperina nickerlii. The sequence continues at coordinate 22,995,363 of OY979664.1, read as the reverse complement.
GAGGAAAATAAAAGTCTCGGAATTAATCTTGGTTCATATCTGACTGTGAAGAAAAATATCGCAGTGATTGTTGTCAGATTAATACAAAAAAAACCAGCCAAGTGTGTGTCGGGCCACGTACAGTGTAGTGTTCCGTAGTAGCCCGTTATCACAATATAGTACGATTCTGTTGTTCTTTATTCTGAATATAAGTAATGGTAAAGATTTACGACTTTTGTTATTTTGGTTATAATAACAAAAATTGACTTTAAATTTGAAAATATATGACAAGGGTGTCCAGAGTAAAACAAAACTTTAAGGCATAACGTAACCACGGAGGTCATACCTTGCAAGAAAATCTGAACACCGCGATCTACAAAAATGACGTCACGGCACAACGCCGCGCCGCCGCCGTGCCGTGACGTCATTTTTGTAGATCGCGGTGTATCGAATACCGATAGGTACTAACCTAATGACAAAATATTGATCTCACAGAGAAACCTCGGACAGACAGACAGGCGGACATGACAAAACTACATAAAAGGGTTCCTTGTCAGAACTACGGAACCCTAAAAACGAAAGTAACAAGTCTGTTGATAATATTCTAACAAGGCGGTGCAAAAATGAGGACTTGTCTTTGTGTTGTTCAGGCGTAATGAAATGCCGATTGCTCCGTGGGAACTGCGGGAACTGGCCCAGAATTGCTTTGGATCTTGATGTTTGAGGTAGATAATATCCAGGCACCCTGATATTGCGCTGGTTATGGAAAAGTACTCCGGGTCCTCCGGGTCGGGGGCCTAGGGTATCGGGGTACTCAGGGAGTCACCCAAAATTATACTTCACTAGATAAAAACAATACATGAAATCAACAACTGAAAATAGCTTAAGTAAATGTCGCGGCAAACGATGTTATCACAAACGTATAGTGGCTCCGTAGAATATAGTGCCATCAATACAACTCTATTGAGAGGCCAGGCGATACATCTTCCTTTTGTTAGGAAGAATATTAATTGATACTCGCTGGACAATGGAGATAACTTGTGAGTGGGGGAATTTATTTCTGTGTGTTGATGAATAGATTTATTTCTTTGTGGGGGTTAGCGTGTGGAAGAATAATTACAGTGTCTGATTTCGGTTGAAAGAATTGTTATTGTAACCTTTGTAGTCTTTGTTTAAGCCTCCACAGATGAGAAAACAAGAGAAGAGCAGCACTCCAGAAAAAGAACAGTCTAGGCAGACTCCTCAGCTACCAACATGACTATACCAACAACTAACTCTCGTTTTTAAATGCATCTTACAAACATATATTTAAGATTCAAAATACCGTACGCAAAATAAGCGCATTGACGTGGAGTTGCGGACACCAGCCCGTATTACCTATTACCTAAGATTCAAAATATTATTCTCCTTTACCAAGCCTGTTTAATGTGGAGTTCTAGTTTTAACAAAATAAATTATACAATTTTAATTAAAAAATTCTTTAAAGGACACTTATTTCTCGTATAAGTCCAATTTACATAAAAATACAGATGTAATAAACTTTCAAGACTAGTTTAGTATTTAATAAAATTAAATCACGTTATAGCATAATATTTCCATAAACCATTAACTCCATTACCGTACGAAATCTTTGGATAAAAACATTGATTATTAAAAAAAAACTTCATAATAATGTTAAAGTTTTCATAAAACTGAAATTTTATTAACATAAAAAAGCAATTACCTACTGCTTGCAGCAAAAAGTTTAAGTAGATATTGTTTAAACAACTATTGTGTCCCAAGACTAAGTAAATAGGATAGTTCAAAGTTAAAAAGAAACCTACTTTCTTATTAAAAACATTGCAATCATTTAAATGAAAAAGAGCAACGCTCACTTTTTAAAGCGTGGTGAATTTGCATAGAAATTTTTATTGTTATTTAATCCAGTTGCATCACACTAATATTAGAAAGGCGAAAGTTTGTGAGTGTGTTTGTATGTTTGTCACTTCTTCACACACAAACAGCTGGCCCATTTTTTTTATAAAATTAGGTACCTACTTATAAAGGTAGCTGACATCCTGGATGATATAGGCTACTTTTTTATCCCGAATTTTCTACGGTATCGACACTTATGCAGGTGAAACCGCGGGGCACTGCTAGTTATTAAATAACTGTTACTGCTACCAAAAGGTTGTCAGCATAGGTAATTTATCTTCTTCTTCGCTCTTCACAGAGCAGTCGTGGTCACGAGGAATTGTGTCACATCAAAGGTGTAGGTAGGGGTTCTATTAGATGTCAGTCTGGCGCATTCAATCAAAATCAAAAGTCATTCATTCAAATTAGGCAGAGTATCAGCAGTTTTCGAACGTCAAAATTAAATAAGACAGTCCCCCAAAACGCTCGCGCTTCAGCTCTTCCTAGTACCTTTGCTGGGAAGAAGAAGTGGCGCAATCTCCCCAGCAGCACATTAATTAACAGGGCCTGCAAACGCGGATTTAATTGGATGGGTCCAACTCATCGTTGACCGCGCGTGGCCGATTATCTTCTACTTTACCTTGCAGCACTAGACGCTCTAAGGAGTCTCCTAATAACTAAATGTAATATTTTGTAGAAACAAAAATTGTTCTTTTTTGTAAATACATATAATAACGTCTTCACTTCATATCCAGCCCAACGATTCCAAGATACAAACTACCTACAAAGTAAATGCCGCCTGTTCGCTACGATAAAAGTATTACCCTCAAACATACTTTAATGCACCGCTCATGTAAGAAGTTACGCTGCACTTTTGAACAAATTTCAGCATTTTCAGTATCTGAGTAATGTGTATGTTAACTGAGCAGTAAGTGCCTAGTAACAATTTGTATCGCTTAAAATGAGCAGCTGAAATTACCCTGAGTTCTGTTTCAAACAGTATTTGATTTGAGCCAACTTCGATGCAAAGTATTGAAAAAGTAATAAAAATGTTTTAAGTTCTGGCGTAAACTGTGTATTATTGTGTAGGAATTAAAGTTACTTTTCCATAAACTAATATTTGTTTCCATTTGTGGCAAATAAGTCGCGAATGCAGATTACATCAGTCTGTAAAACGTAACTCCGAAAACTGAATTAAAAATTAAATACTGCATAAAGTTAGCATTCATACTGTCAACAAAACAAAGTAAAAACAAATTCTCAAAACGTGCCTTTCATTCAACTTTATTTAAGCTCCTACGATCTTTTTAATGCATTTCGTGACCACGTTGCTAATTAATATTTAGCTTTTTTGCTGGCATTCCTCAAACATGCACTGTTTAGTGGAACTAGACCTCTTTGCATAGTTGTTAACAGTTTTGTTGAGACACTGAAATTGAATTTCTTTTTACTTTTAAGATGTTTTTAAGTGGTCTGTGTTTTAAGAGCGCAATGCGAGAACACTGACGATTTGCCATTGTGTTCTTAGCGATTATGAACGAGCTGTCTGCGGGTTCGAAGCGAGCTAGCCGCGATTACGCGACGTATTCTCCGCGTTTTCACAATATTGTACATTTGCTTATCTCACTCTACCTTGTACACTAACCAATTAGTCTCGTTACACACCCGCGGCTAACACATTGTGCACACGTGGCGCGCTCGCTACGCACACATGGCATGTAAGTCGCTTGCATATCACCAGTGTGGGTGGAGTTAAAAAAAATAATTTATACTACAGGAGTAGTTTGTTTATTTAGTAAGTCAGCTAGTAGATAAGATACATGTGAAGGTGGAGCAAGATATAGATATATGAGGAGGTGAAGAAAAAATCCTCACTTTTCTAATTTTGGGGAAACAGTAAAATGTAAATAACTAACTGACTACAACATCTGCATTTTGGAGTAGAGACTTTGTTTATAGGAAATGTACAGACGCCAGCACATCGAGCTACCCGAAATTGTAAAATTTTCTCAATCAACTTTGAACCTTATGCTTTGGCGATAAAGTTGAAAATCTATTAAATAAATTTGACAGATTGTAGTAGCTTGGTGTGCTGGCGTCTGTACCTACTAAAGATAATAAAAGCAATTATTATTCGTTTGGAGCAGTCAATTACCAAGGTTTATTGTTTAAATCTAAAAGCTTCTTTGTTTGCTTTTAATTAATTACAATGACGGATTTTCTTTTTATTTTCTTTTTATTAAATCTTCCCTAGTCGTTGGATAGATGGTGCTGAACTTGGTAAGTTACTGCAAGGATCGGAACGTCACATCATTTGATTTGATTATTTCACTTGGATGTAATTTTGAGATCGTAAAACGAAAAGTACATAAAAATAAATTAATTAATTAAATACGAAGTAATTAGATATATTCGTTTTAGCTTTGCCACCTAGTAACGTAGTCAATTCAGCGCCATCTACAGAGTTCTTGGAAACTATGTTTTTTTTAATACTCAAAAACAAAACCTCTCATTCGATATCTCTCATAAAATTATTTACGGAGGTACGTACTATACGTTTAGGAAGAAAGGAGGGTTATCTCGGACTTCTACCGACTAAAACTCTACTATTCCTTCTAGTACCATGAGTCGGATGCCCAAGAGATACTTGTACATTCGCCGCACCCGCGACTGGACGTAGGTACTTACCTAAATAATAAAATCTAGCTGAAATGCACAAGACCCATCTACACAAATACTATCACTTTTAAAACTTCTGCCAGAACGAACCCTTACGCATTTACTTAAAATCTAAAATTGCTTGTAAATTAATTTAAGAACACCCAACCGGTGTGACTGACTGCACAAAACGTAGAACTCTAAGAAAATTAATCATAAGCTTCTTATTCGGAATTCCGCGGAGTCTTAAGTCTTCAGTTGAGTTGGAGGCATTTATACAGCGCTTGCTTTTACCCGCAAACTTGGAAGACACTTAAATAATGTTGTTTAATAAGATTTTCTAAATGCGATGTTTTGAAGCAATAATTCATGTTTTACTGCAACTAATTATGGTATGAAGTAACCATTTACCTGGTTTTGGTTAATGCTAGATCCACGTAGCTATGAGAATTGCTATACATTATAGGTGACTACATGAAACTTATAGCAATTCAGACTTCCAGACTTTCGAGTTTCTGACTCATCATCTGCCTAGCCTTTTCCCAATTATGTTGGGGTCGGCTTCCCGTCTGCCTATTCAGATTAGCAGTCGCTCCATCGTATTATCCAGTAACTGGTTTGTGGAGTTACTGGGTAATACGATACCCCTTGGTAAGACTGGTTGTCAGACTTTCGGGCTTCTGACTACCCGTAACGACTGTCAAAAATCCACAAATTACAGCCGGGACCAACGCGTGCTTTCCGAGGCACGGAGGAGTCATGGTATGTAAAGATGATCACCCATTCACAGAGCAATCGCGGCAAGCGTAGCTTAACCTGATCGATCGACCTGTGCGGCTATTATTATTTATCCACGGGCCCCTCAACGGGTCCCTTTCGATCTTCTAACAAGAAGCCCGAAAGTATGGCAACCAGTTTTGCCAAGAGGTATTGTGTTATCCAGTAACAGGGTTGTGAAGGTTAGAGAGGCAGTTGCTCCATGTAAATTACTGGTATCTGGCTGCGTACGGCTACACTGGAAGCCGGACCCAACATAGTTGGGAAAAGACTAGGCAGGTTGTAGTTATACGAAGGGCACATTATGGAAAATAAACCACTGTAACGGTCTTCTTGTTTATTTAACAGGATTTTTTTGGTCCTTAAGCAAGGGTTTCCTAGAAAACCGGTGACTGTGCACATAACGTCCTTAATTTAGCGGTAAAGGACGTCACTGAAACGTTGTTTATGAAAGTAAGTTGGTGTGTTTTTGTAGAGAGCGTTTTTGACTTCGAAAAAGTTTGCTAACGATTTAAATCGCTAGATTTGCCCTCACCGTACTTTGTTATGGGAAAAAGTGTCCATACTGAGAAGCGTGAACTCACACATTATTATATAGCGTTTCCATGAAAATAAAGTAAAGTCACTACGTCATTGTGTGTCAGAGGTGTAATAACGAATCAGAAGTAGCTTAGGATGCTATGATAAATAAAATAATTGTATCTGGAAAAAAGTAATCCCATTTTAATCGGAAAATAAAACCACTCAAAAATAAAGGCGCAGAATCAACTCTTCGAACCTTAATTAACATTCTGCAATAGCAGGATCACAATCAAACACTCAAAGAAGATTATTAGGGAAAACTTAAAAGAAAAATCTTCAAACGCCCTATGTGTGCAAAGAAAAAAATAAACTCAAATTAAACTTCAAAGCTTTCTCTTCGAAATTGAGTCAGGATTTTTTTGCTACAACAAAGGAATTCGATTATAGGCGAAGAGAGCGGTCTCAACACTTATGTGCCCAAATGTAACGGGACAAGCGGTAGCGAGAAGAGTTTTCTATTGAATGGCTATTTATTTTTGTTTGGTACCTACGATTTAATTCTAAGGGGCTCGTGGGTAAATAAGAACAGCCGCACGTGTCGATAAAAGATTAAGCTGCAGTACCCGGCGATAAATATTGCACATCGACCTTTGGAAAGATGCAATCGGCTAATTTCGGCTTCGTAGAGCGTTATCTCTGTCGCACGAAATAGAAACAGTCCGGTATCTATTAGGAGCTGTTAAAACAATTGTGATTTGCTTCTTTTGATAATTATTTTAATTCTTTGTATAGAATACACCAATTTGAATTAGTCGTTGTGCAATATTCGCCGGGTACTGTATATATTTTACAGTCGTTTCGGGTAGTCAGAAGCCCGAAAGCCTGAGAACGAGTCCTACCAATGGGTATCCTGTTACCTAATAACTGGGTTGTGGAGGTCAGATAGGCAGTCGCTCCATGTAATATACTGGTATTCAGCTGTATCCAGTTAGACTGGAAGCCGACCCCAACATAGGTGGGAAAAGGCTAGGCAGATGATGATGACTTGCGATTTATTTCAGATTGCACGTGTTTAAGAAAAAAATCTATTTTACGTAGATTTTATGCTTTTGTAAAGGTGGTTCTTCTTAAATAACCGACTTCCAAAAAAAAACACTACAAAGTGAAAAATAACTTTAATATCGGAAGTCGGTGTCGTTGGTTCTGTATTTTCGTTTTTTGACACCGACTTTCGAAATTAAAGTTATTTTTCACTTTGTAGTGTTTTTTTTGGAAGTTGGTTGGTTTTTTTTTTTTGGAGAATAGTTTTTGTTTTCACTTTTTAGTTGTTCCTACCTACCCCAAACAAATTCATATATCACTACTTGCTATGCGAATATCAGTGACAGGAAGCTATTGAACACATCTGCCTACCCCTTTAAAGGGTACAGGCGTCATGTTATGTTGTATGATTGCGTAAACAATGCATACATATGCTTTAGCAGCAATCAATTGAAGAGTTCCGATGTCTGTCTCCGAAACTCATCATCAGATCTTTACGAAATTTAAATGGGACTATTTCGGAATAAAGCAAAATTGCAAGTCCGATTACTTACGATGGAATTATGCACAAACATACCTACATAAAAAAAAGAAACATCCGACTTGAGAACCTTCTCCTTTTTAGAAGTCGGTTAAAAAAGAAGAGCGAACGAAATCTATAACTACATTTTTTTTGTGTCTATTTTGCAAAATATGTATGTTATAAAATTATGTCCCTTTTAGTCTGTGCTATATAAAAGTAGGTGAATGAAAGTGTGCCCTGAGTAGGTGTATGGTGGTGGTGTGTGTGGTTTTTCCATCTAGAATTTGTGTGCCCGATAGATGGCAATAGGATCGCTACCCATTACAAAAGACTGAAACATAACAGGTGAAATTTAGGCGTACTATAGGTATATCTCTGACTCACCTTTTGGGGATTACAGGCGTTATTTTATTTAAAGAAATAAAAGTATCAGGTATATGTCTTTCTTCCTTCCTAACCTGATATATAAACCGTTCGCGATTTATTTGCCAAACATGTAAACATAACTTATTTGGAAAAATAACTTTAATGCCCACACAATAAAGCTCAATTTACGCTACAACTTCAGACACCTTAATAACTTTTTAAATAGTGTTGGTTACTCGGAAATCAACTTAATTGTTACTAAAATAAAGTTTATAATTGTTTTACTTAAAATAACAACAATAATTGAAAACATACATGAATAGACTTTATGTTACTTGGGGTCGGCTCATTCTGTCTTGCTGTTCCATTCTCCCATGTAAAGGGTGTTAAACACTTCTTCGGATAGGCACATTCAATTCGGCAGTATTTGTTGAACAACAAAGCCGACCAGCTGATAAATCTGATTCACTACACATATACGGATTTCATTTGGGCTCGTGCCGATCAACAAACTCCGTTTGTCATATACCCTCACTGAACAATGTTGGGGTTAGAGTCGACACAATTTTGATTTAAGAGGCTTTTTTCGAAACATTACTACATAATGTGTATTAATTTTTTTTACGCCCGGCTGTGCCGAATCATGCCGACCCGAACCAGTTTGTAGCACTCCACAAATTGTTGCCTTACCATAACTTTCACGGGAATCCAAAAGCATGAAAGAATTGCGCACAAACTGAAACATTGCTACTAAATCTGACATTTACATACATTAAGGAAAGACGAAACCTTTAAAGTGAACAGAAGACCAACTTCTCAATTCAAAATGTTCATAGTCGTAACATCATCTCATCGAAAATCACAGTAAAAAAAATAAGTACCTCTAACTTAGGGAAATTCGAGGCATTTTTGACAGATTGAATATCTATAAGGTTAGAATGCGAAGGTTCTCAAAAATTTTAAGCTAAAGATAAAATGTAATCCTGAGGACAGCCGAACACATCCGAAGCGGGTATTTTTTTAATCGTCTTACGAACTAAACATGCGCAGTGTCGCTTACGGTAACAGTGGCGCGAGTTCAATGGCTTTTTCCCCATCTCAAAAAATGCCCAACGCGCCAAAAGAATTTTTCACTTCAAAAATCTCATAGATTCATCATCTGCCTAGCCTTTTCCCAACTATGTTGGGGTCAGCTTCCAGTCTAACCGGATGCTGCTGAATACCAGTATTTTGCATGTAGCGACTGCCTATCTGACCTCCACAACCCAGTTACTGGGTAATACGATACCGCTTGATAAGACTGGTTGTCCGACTTTCGAGCTTCTGACGACCCGTAAAGACTGTCAAAGATCCACAAATGACAGCCGGGACCAACAGCTTAACGTGCTTTCCGAGGCACGGAGGGGTTTTGGTATGTAAAGATGGTCACCCATCCATGGACCAACCGCGGCAAACATAGCTTAACCTGATCGATCGACCCGTGCGGCTGTTATTTCTTAGCCACAAGTCCCTCCGATGAATGATGATAAGAGTACAGTACCCGGCGATAAATATTGCACATCGACCTTTGGAAAGAGACAATCGGCTAATTTCGGCTTCGTGGAACGTTATCTCTGTCGCACGAAATACAAACAGTCCGGTATCTATTAGGAGCTGTTAAAACAATTATGATTTGCTTCTTTTGATAATTATTGTTATTCTTTGTATAAAATACAAAAAAAAGGTAAAGGTCGATGTGCAATATTTATCGCCGGGTGTTAGTGGAAGACCAAGAAATTGATGGATGGATTAAATGAAAGATAATTATAGCTAGATAGGGGTGACGACTACTGCAGAGTTAACAGCTAATAGATAATTATGTATGGATGAACAAGATATGCTGCATCAGCTCCAAATTTTGGATAAAGAGCAGGAGATGGATGAATTTTATAGAACTTTCTAATGATTATGTCAACATCAGCATTATTTCCGTTAAATAATAGTTATTTATGCAACTGTTGTATAATAATTTAAGGGTATAAGAGTTCGTATTAAATCATTTATTTATTTCAAGTTAATAACACCTATTAATGGTACACGTATAAAAATGATATAAAATCAGGTAAATTCAAATTAAATAAAATCAATACAAATTAAATTTAACACAACGTTAAAACACGAACGTGGGTTTATCACACGAGGCGAAACCGAGTGTGATAATAGTATCACATGAGTGTTTTAATACCTAATTATGTACAGTTGCTTATAAGACTTTATCCCATGATTATGAATCCTCTATAACAGGTTCTGAAACCATAGGGTGTTGTACAGTGTTGTAATAACTCTATGTAAATTCATGGAAAGTTTAATTGCTGAGTATCAAAGCTTACATTGTATCACTCATTTTTGTAAACAACAAAAAAAAAAAATTTCCATTACTAATATCGACCAAAAATGGCGGGATACGACGTGAATTCGAATAAACCATAAGTTTTTTTTTTAATATTCGGTGCTGTGGTAGTGAAACGCGCGTGCATGACAATGCTCTTTTATTAAAATTCATAAAGATACCACAAATTGAGTAGTGAGAATGTGACTGTTTGATGAGTTAGGAAGGGATTGAAAAAGCAAAGGAGTTGCATAATTAAATTAAGTACTTGAACATTATAACAGTCGTTTGGATGATATTATGGTTACTATGACACTGGTTGTTTTAATGTTGGCAATAAGCTAACCGTTTTAGAATCATATATAGAAAATTTATAGCATGGGTGTAGGTAGATAAATGCTTTCACGCACGAACCTTACAACATACCTGTGGTTTCTCTCGCCAGACACGTATGCTGCTTCCCACGAGATGCAGAACGCGATTTTCGTGGTCTCAAGCGATTTACATGTTAAATGTCGGGCACGTGAGGGTTTTTTACAAGAAGTCGTAGTTCTAGGTAGGATATATTTCTCTTGGACTAAAATTGCGGACGCTAATAATTATAAATGGATACTTAAGATGTCATATCGCTACATCAAATGAACGCCTACCAAATCAAGGTCAACAAACATAATTTCTTTCAATTAAACCATTTACAGGAATGTACAGACACCACGCCAGCACATCAAGCTACTACCATCTGTCAAATTTCTTTAATAGATTTTCAACTTTATCGCTAAAGCATAAGGTTCAAAGCTGATTGGGAAAATTTGACAGTTTCGCGTAGCTTGATGTGCTGGCGTCTGTACCTACAGAAATTGTTAAAGATAAGAATATACAGACGCGACGCCAGCACATCAAGCTACTAGATTAGATTTTCAACTTTATCGCTAAAGCACAAGGTTCAAAATTGATTGGAAAATGTTTACAGTTTCGGGTAGCTTGATGTGCTGGCGTCTGTACCTGTCAAGGTAAATTCATTTAATGTCAAGGTAAATTCAATTAAAGTGTAAATTGTCAAGGTAAACTCTGAAAAGGAGCAGTGGTGGCCCAGTGGTATATCAGACCGGGCTGTAGGTCCTGAGTTCAAAACCAGACAGGCATTTTACTTTGTGTATTTAATTTTATCACCACTGCTCTCAAAACGGTGGAGGAAAACATCGTGAGGAAACCGGCAAGCCCAGAACCAAACATTCGAAGACATGTGACATCTACCAATCCGCACTGGGCCCGCATGGTTGATTACGCCCACTCCCTCGCGAAGAGTTGAGGCCTGGGTCCCAGCAGTGGAAACAGTAGTTAGAATAAATAGCATTTCGTTTTCTACTTACGGTGACAAATCGTACTGTGATTTTAAGCTTCAATGAACCAGTAAGAACAAATCGTATATCTGTGATTTTAAAAGTTAGTACAAAGTTATACTTTAGGTATTTGTAACAAATCGTGTAATGAATCTGTGATTTACAATCCGTATCCTTCCAGAAACAACTAGGCAATAAAAATTTGCAAAAATTATATGTGTGTACTTTTATTCTAAGGTACCCTAGTGGGGCAGAATCCAACAAGATTCCAAGGATTTTTTTTTTCCACTTTTAGGCATTTCACTTTGCCAAAGTGAAATGTGGAATTTGGGGCAAAGTGAAATAATTCACATTATAGGCTGATGATTATCCTACTCTAATAATATACAGCATGTATCCGAAAAGTAATTTTTAAGGGTACAGACCAAACTGAATATCGTTCTATGGAGAACGATATTCAGTTTGGTCTCTACCCTTAAAAATTACTTTCCTACTAACCTAAAAGTAAAGTAATTAGGCCTTTAATTGGCCTTCAGGCCTTAGATATGGATCTAAGGCCTGAAGGCCTGAAGGCCAATTCTCGTAATTTAAAATGTTCAAAATCTAGTCACAGTCTCATCTCGGCGACAAACAAATTTCAAAAACTTGTCAAAATGTAGGGAAATTAAAGGCATTTTTGACAGATTGAGACTGAGATCAGACTGTGAACGTTCTTAAAATTACGAGAATGGCCGCTCTGAGTTCACCAACATTCAAACCACCGGTTAGGTATTTAAACAGTTGGCGTTAAATATAGAACTGATTAAATATTTAATCAGTTGATTTAAATGTTGGAACACAAGGCTAAGAACAAAACGGTAATCGTGAAAACATAACCAGCCGTCCCTTAGGTACATTTGGGTCGAGTAAGTATTGAAGTTTTGTTCGGGACAGTTGATAATGTTTTCGCAATTACGTTATGGAGAAAGTTGTTCAGTTTAATGTTCTGTACCATACCTTTGAATTTGACTACACCTTTATGATATATGCTAACAAGAATTATGTATTTTCTCATACTAAGAGGGAACGACCAAAATTCACCGTGATTGAGATCGAAATAAATACTTTTTCTTTCTTTTCTGTTCTTTCTTTTCTTTTATATGACCTGGTTTCCTGATTATATAAATTTTCTTTCACCGCCAGTCGGCGAAAAAATTATCATAGAAAGTATGTTCTTTTTTTAAAAATTTACATTATAATAATTATGTATTACCCTAAAGTCTATGCGAGAGCAGTGGTGGCCAATTAGTAATGGCCCTGACTTAAGAGTTGTAGGTCGTCGTTTCCACCACTGCTCTCAAAACGGTGAAGAAAAACATCGCGAGGAAACCGGCATGTCCAATTCTAAGACAGAAAACATCTACTAGCACTGGGCCCTCGTGGAAGATTATAGCCCACTCGACCCTGTCGAAAAGAGGCCCAGACTGTGCTCCAGCAGGGGGCACATTAAAGGCTGATTTTGCATGCCTAAAATCATTTTGAAATTCGCCAGGTTCAATACCAAAACGTCGTGCTCAAAAACTAGGTTCCTTAAACCACGGATCACCACGGACTACCTACAGTATTTTTCTGTCCTTCCCCTTTTTAAATCCATCCCAAGGTTGTCTTTAAAAGATCGCTCTTAGCGATAAGACCGCCCATTGTGTCACCCTTTGTACCGTTTCTATTTTTATGTCTGTAATTTAATACGGTGTACATAATAAAGAGTATTATATTCTATTCTATTCTTAAACTCCAGTCCACCATGATATTATTATTATTTACATATATAGTATTATTAGCCTGTGATGTCCCACTGCAAAGGCCTCCCTACTTTCTTTCCACTTCTCTCTGTTCAAAATATATTTTGATTGATTTATGTTCACCATGATAGTATTACAATGTTATTATTATAGTAGGTATGAATTTCATGAGTCAAAAACTTTAAAGGCTCCTTCAAACAGGCGCGTGACACGACAAACGACACAAAAGCACCGCAAGTCGCTCAACGAGCGGTGCCTTTGTGTCGCACGCGATTATATCGCGTGTCGCGCCTGTTTGTAGGAGCTTTAAGACGCTGCCTAAATGTAGGGCACCGTAAAACGGTCAATTTTTGTCGCACAGATAAGCGTATTGGTATATTTTACAAGCCAGAAATTGTTTTTGTGTATTGTCACTTATTCAAAATCCACACTAATATTATAATGGCGAAAGTTGGCTGAACCAATTTTGATAAAATTTTATATGGAGGTAGCCGACACCCTGGATTAACACATCACAGGTTCCTTTTATCCCGATATTCCTACTTCGATCGACACTTATGTAGGTGAAACCACAGGGTACAGCTAGTATTTCATACAAATAAATTAGTATAGTTATAAAACAATCGTAAAACAGAGCTCAAAAAAACATTATTCGTCGCATGAATCTCAAAATGTTGAGCGTGAGTTATCATATTTTATTTAATGATAATAAAGAGAATTCAATCAACTAAAGAAATACTTTAAAAATATTCCACTGAGCTGTGCATTTATTTTTTTATTTAGGTAATTAAAACTGCAAAATTACTTTTTTTTTCATTCGATTCAAGTAACATCAAACGCATCGCTGTTTTGAACCTTATTTATTGCCGCGATGCGCTGTTGTCAATTACCCAATTTGCTTCTTACCGCGCCTTAATGAAAACAAAACAGTATCATTTCCTTTGTCTTCCTACGCGTGTTATAAGTCCATTGAGGAAAACGGATTTAGGTGCCTTCGAGCCGATCTGCGTGGGCTTATGCCACTACTTATTTAGCTTTTTCACTTCGAAACAAACGACTTTGCTACCCTACATACGAGGGTGACACTGAAAGTTCTTAGAAAATTAAAAACTGAATAAACTAGCAAGTTATTAGTTTTATTATATCTTTTCAAAATAGTGTCCATTTACATCAATACATCGCTGCATCCGATGGAACCACTGTGACTCAAAGACATGTCAGCATCAATTGAAGGGGCCCGTCAGAGCCGAAGCCTGCCGGGTCAGCGGGATTATCCGAAAGGGTTACCGCTGGCCCGGAACATAAAGGGCTAAGGAAGGAACACGGGTGGGTTTACTGGGTTTTATTCAGTAAGAGTCTGACACTCCCTTCCGCTCGACCTAGAGCGGGATGGGTCATTTGATGATATCCCATCCTGAAAAAAAAAATTGTCATACAGGATGACATGACATAATGTAAAAAGAAATAAATGTAAGTCGAAGCAAAGAGGCCACATATAGGGTAAAGAATAAAACAATAATAAAAAGTAAGCAATGGTTTTTAATCAAAATCAAAAGTCACTTTTTCATTTTAGTTTGTTTATTTCCACTTCAAGACACAAAAATTAGTGTGGCCCTAGCTCTAGTACCAGGAGGTTCTGTATCACAAGAGCTATCACTAACCATACTAACCCAAAAACTTTGTAGTATTATACACCAGGGTCATGAAGAGCCCGTATTATTATTATTTAATACGGGCTCTTCATGACCCCGGTGTACTTTTTAATTTTTACTATTGTTTTATTTTTTACTCTATCTTGTCGGAATAAAGCGATATACCTATACATAATTAGAAAAAATAATTAACGCTAACCACCGCATTTACTCGTCCAGTCCCCCTGCCAGTACTTAAACAAAATATTAGGGTAATGAGCTTTTACTGCACGGCAACACTCGCCAAGTGCAAACATGTTTACATCGCCTGCATCACTTCATTCACTTCACTGTTGACAGCGCTATGTCTTAACTTTTTATTTGGTCTGAGTTTGTAAAAAGGTTTTTTTTTTCATTTTGTACCAAATGATTTGCAAACACAAAGACTGATGGATTAACAATGTACCCCGTCATCTGTCTTGTAGCCTCGACAAAGGAAAGGAATAGCGCCAATATGATTTTATTCACCTTATTTAAATTAATATAATAAACAGCTCGTTTTTAAGAGAGATTTATTGTACTTTGTGAAATGAAGCTGAAATGCTGCAGACTGGTTGTAATATTTTCCTCAAAGGTTTGAAAATGGTTATTATTATTGTTGTTTCTTGTTAAATGCTTGTGATTGAACTCGTAAACGAACAGCTCAGAATTTTTACGACCTTCTTAGCATAAATGGTAGAATTTGTTTTGGCTGAGTAATTTTTTTTCGATAGACTACTCGTACAGAAGATTCCTATACTGCTTCTAAGCAGGCAGATGAAGTTTCAAAATATAAACAATTACTTGTTTATATAGAGGCTTACCAGCCAAATACAAACTCAGCAATTACTTACAATCTTTGTGGTGCCAATTATATATTCTGTGGTGGTGCTTATAGATTTCGCATGTGTCTATTAGTCTGCTCAACGAATGACCCAAAAGATGGTGTAGAGTGCATGAGCTGGGCCTTAAGCGATTTTTTCAGAAAGTTGTTCAGGGTGCTTAGGGAGTGAACATGCTAAAAGTCCCCGCGTCTAGGAGGTGAGCCAGAGTGGGTGAGGGGAAAAAGTTCCCACTGTTGAGTTTTTCGTTAATATCTATAAAACCGTGCGTAGGAGAGAAAAAAATATCTACTACGTAATGAAAGCTAAAACAATTTTCTACACCTTATATTCCGCACACTGTTTTCGAATTCCTACCCATTTTGGAACTACACGTTCCGAAAATGTGAAAAGAAAATTTTCGCCAAAACTACTTTTATCAAAACCTAGCTGTTGGCTTCTACTTCGGCGTTGTTTCGGAATGAAAACCAGACTAAGTATATGTTAATCCAGGTCCTAATCTATCTACCTACCAAATTTTATCCAAATCCGCTCGCTATTCGTTGAGTCATCGAAACCTTTTATCTATGTACTAGCAGTACTAGCAGCACTAAAAGTGATCCAGCCATATTAAAAAAATTGCCATATCCCCATAGCGCGACGCCCGGCTCTCGCGTATTCTGGCCGAAGTACACAACCTCTCGCGAAGGTCCTTTTGTGATTTTGACGTCCATTCGCGTTCTACTTGGAGCTCTCCTAACCTGTGGATTGCTAAGATAATAAATTACACATGCGAGTTTGTCGTTTTCTAAGAATAGGGAGGAAAAAGTTTGGTTACTTCTAGGAATCGATTGTATTAATATTTCTGCATTATTGAGAAAAGATCTATGGATTCTTTTGAATGTGTTTTCCCATAGACATCACGTTTTACGACAGATTGGTGATCGAAATATCTTGTTATCTCTCCTTCATTTATTTAGAAAAAGAAACATTTGCTTTCATAAGACACTTGCAAGTAACCAGTAAGGGCCTTTGATATTACAAACAAGTCGTTTCCAAGAAAGTATTATTGTTAAAAATATTCCTTAAAAACTTCAAAGGAATTCATAGAACATAATTCTAAGAAAGTACATTTAACATCGTTAGGGTTTTACTAAGTGACACCTTTTTAATGCCAACAGGGATTCAATTCTATTGTTTTGCGAATACAATAGCAGCTTATGACAATAAAGTTTAAATGACTAATTACTGGAATTGTAACAACCCTTGCTAATTGTAATGGGATTAGGATTAGCAAGTGTCAATGTAGTCATTTGCTATCCCCACCTCAATACCACTATTACCTGAGTCGTATTTAACACCTTTCAACATAGTTTACGAGTATGGACTACTAACGCTTATGGTTAGTTTAAGTTTGAGCCTTCGAGTGAGTAAGACGTCTTCACCTTCGTCTTTGTCGCGATTTTCAATTAAATAATCTCAGTTAAGTGTATATGAGTGTTTAAAGAAAGAGTGAACTAAATACAATTGATCACCTAATAAGTAACCCAGCCCATATCTAAACCGTATTCCTACAGTGAAACCAGTGTTCAAACAAAATTCCTGAAGCCAAAATGACGGACATAGCCTGCAACTTAATAACCCTGGCGCGGCAGCTCGCCTCTCACAACAGCTTCAAAAAAGCCGTTAACATGTATTTGTGCGCCTTCGACAAACAACCGTGCTTCAAGAAGAGATTCGAGATAGAATTCCGAGGAGTACTATTACGAATGAACGAAGAATTAGCCGCTGTGGACAATAAAGCTGACATATTCGCAAACTTCGAAAAAGTCATCAAAGTGTTCCCAGAAAACGCGGAGCTACTGCATGATATTGGCAGGTATTTATGCAGATACAGATATTTTTCTGAAGCGCTGTGCCATTTTGAAAAAGCGCTAAATATTGATAACAGCTTCTTTACCATTGAGAAGAATTTGAACAGTGCTAAAGGTTACCTATTCCCGAGATATCAGTTCAGGTATTTGAATGATAGGATCCGGAATGAGGCTTACAGAAAAGCTATTAGGAGTTGTGTGACTCCTGCGGTGGATAGTGTCATAGATATTAATACAGGAACAGGACTTTTAGCATTGTATGCTAATGAGTGCAATCCTGTAGCTATAACAGCCTGTGAAGCTTCCAATATAATGGCTAGACTAGCCGAGTGCGTGATACAAGACAACAACGCGCAAGAAGTGGTCATCATCAACAAACCCTCAGTCGCTCTCAGGAACAATGACATCTGTGGGACCCGATCTGTATTACTGACTGATGCCATTGACCCTGGTTTATTTGGAGAATATATCCTACAGTCTATTTGCCATGCTTGGGAGAATTTACTCGAAGACAAGAGCAGAATAATACCCGGTAGAGCTGAATTCTTCGTCGCCGGTATCAAATGCGATGAACTGAACAAGAAATATAAACTTTGTCACGATACGAAAGACATTTTAAATGTGGCACATATGAACGTGCATACAACAACTTACTACGCTGAAACTTACTACAGTGAAGACGTAAATACTTACGACAGCTTAAAATACATGTCGGAACCTCAATTGTTATTGAACATAGACTTTAATAATCACCACGATGTTTGTGAAAAGTTGTATAGACAAGAGCCTTACGTTGGAAAACTAACTGCGATAGACAACGGTGAAATGAACATGGTGATTGGTTGGTTCAATCTATACTTGACAGAGGATATAATGATCACCAGTGACCCCAGAAGCGAATCTAAAGCGAACGCATGGCAACAAGCCGTCTTCTTTGACGTACTACCAAAGAATGTTCGCAAAGGTGAAACTGCAAACGTCTCGTTTCTAACATACGGCGGCAGATTGACTACACTACCAGACATCAATACAACTATAACAAGGATTTCACCAGAAATATTAGCCTTCCTGAATGATATAGAATATATGGATATGATAAGAAAAAGTATAGCAACTGTGTGTGTCCATTTAGGGCAAACTGTGGACATTTCTCTTGTCGACTTGATCGATTTGAGTCCATTTCCTATGTTCGGTGTATTATTGATGAAACGGGGAGCTAACTCACTAATATGTCACGTGAAAACTAGGCACGATAAATCGTTCCTACTAGCAGTTCTACAAGCAAACGAAATACCGGCTGAAAAAGTCACAATTCTAGTATCAGACTCTTGGAGGTTCGAAGTGCTCAAAACGAAGAAATTCCACGTTATATTCAGTAATATAATAGAGTTTAGTGGTGACTTAGACGTAAGAAGAAAAAGGATAATCGAACGTTTGAAGCACGACCATCTAATTCCTGGGGGCCTATGTTTACCAGTAGCTGTGACCATTATGGGACAGCTGATTAATAGTAAATGGTTGGAGATTAACAACCGCGTTTTGGATGAGAATGTTGACTATAGAATGGCAAAACATGTAAACAGGTACCAAGTATCCCAAGCTGTGTACCTAGACATGGCTCGCATGGAATACGAAACATTATCTGAAGAATTTGAAATCGGCTGTTGTAATAACTTGGAATCTGAGGTCATTAATGTCACTGTGACCAAAGATGGGGAATGCAACGCTGTCGTATGCTGGTATAAGGTACAGCTGCTGGACGAATGGCACGAGATCTATACGAATAGGAGCAACAGTTTTGTGGAGAGTATGGCGTACATGTTCAGTCCTAATGTGAAAATGTTTTGTGGCGATGAGGCCAATGTGCTGAAGTGTGTAGACCCTCATGGATTGTTGAAGTTGGTGCTAGATATGGAACCTTATTAATTATAATTGTAGCTTAGGTAACTGTAAGGATAACTTTAGATATAATAATGGTATTGTATAGTAAATGTTAAATGTGTAAATAATAAAGATATTTGATTATAATGCTGTATTTGATTTAATATAATTGGATCTGACTGGTCCGATGACATGTTATTCTATTTAAGACCCCACCCGACAAATGTACACACACTCACACTAAACTACCGTCTTAAAAATGGGAGTCAGGTCCGGAGTTGCGTGTGCTGTTCGACTACTTCACAAAATGTGCACCCAGTACTTTTTGAATGCCGCTACGCTCATGTGGCCTATCCTACAGGAAATATGCATTTTCTGGCATAAATAGTTTCCTATATCATTCTCCGAGTAATAATAATAGCTATGTATATCGATGATGAGTTTCTTCGGCGGTTTTTTGTTAAAAAGTTTTTATAATTGAATGCTTTGGAATTGGTAAAAATATAACGTTAAAATGTTGGGTACACTGAAACTAAACCACATAATTACATCAATATTCTACATCCAACATCACAGAATCACAGAAATGAATAATTAAGAAGTTATAAATCGACAGGGTTTTTTTGTCTATGTGACAGTTAGATATTTTCAACTTTGGTCAAGTTTCAATTTACTGGAAGTTGTTGTCAAAAGTGTTGAAACAATTACGAGGTCGATTATAAATTTTTATCTTACAAAAAGTTGCATATATAAACAATAGGAAATGTCGCGATTCCTGATGCACTGACGTCAGGTCGTAAAACAATCAATGTGTGTCAAATATTTTGAAAAAGCTAAATTTCTTGGTATTTCTTAACTAATTGGTAACGTATTAGCGTTAGTTCAATAAACAGTAGAAAAACAAACTTACTTTCTCATCAAGGCACTCGATAAGGTCTGTAAGGTATCCGCGTATGCCTTGTGCCCTAGAAGGGCTCAAGCCATACGCGGCATCTAACTCCCCACAACGCGACACCCGGCTCTCGCGTATTCTGGCCGAAGTATGCAACCTCTCGCGAAGGTCTTTTTGTGATATTGACGTCGATTCGCGTTCTACTTGGAGCTTTCCTAACCTGTGGATGACTAACATAAAAAATTACCCATGCGAGTTTGTCGTTTTTTGAAAACAGGGAGGAAAAGATTGGTTACTTTTAAGAATCGATTGTAGGTATTAATATTTCTGCATTATTGAGAAAAGATCAATGGATTCTTTTGAATGACTGGTAAACTGAAACAAACTCCTAGTTAGATGTTCTCCAGGAGTTAGATGGGCATGCTTCAAATATTCGATTATCCTTTTTCTTCTTGCGTCTAAGTCACCACTAAACTATATTATATTACTGAAAATAACGTGGAATTTCTTCGCTTTGAGCACTTCGAACCTCCAAGAGTCTGATACTAGAATTGTGACTTTTTCAGCCGGTATTTCGTTTGCTTGTAGAACTGCTAGTAGGAACGATTTATCGTGCCTAGTTTTCACGTGACATATTAGTGAGTTAGCTCCCCGTTTCATCAATAATACACCGAGCATAGGAAATGGACTCAAATCGACAAGAGAAATGTCCACAGTTTGCCCTAAATGGACACACACAGTTGCTATACTTTTTCTTGTCATATCCATATATTCTATATCATTCAAGAAGGCTAATGTTTCTGGTGAAATCCTTGTTATAGTTGTATTGATGTCTGGTAGCGTAGTCAATCTTCCGCCGTATGTCAGAAACGAGACGTTTGCAGTTTCACCTTTGCGAAGATTTTTTGGTAGTACGTCAAAGAAGACGGCTTGTTGCCATGCGTTCGCTATAGATTCGCTTCTGGGGTTACTGGTGATCATTATATCCTCTGTCAAGTATAAATTGAACCAACCAATCACCATGTTCATTTCACCGTTGTCTGTCGCAGTTAGTTTTTCAAAGTAAAGCTCTTGTCTACACAACTTTTCACAAACATCGTGGTGGTTATTAAAGTCTATATTCAACAACAATTGAGTTCCGACATGTATTTTAAGCTATCGTAAGTATTTACGTCTTCACTGGTGTAAGTTGTTGTATGCACGTTCATATGTGCCAGTTTTAAAATGTCTTTCATATCGTGACAAAGTTTATACTTCTTGTTCAGTTCATCGCATTTGATACCGGCGACGAAGAATTCAGCTCTACCGGGTATTATTCTGCTCTTGTCTTCGAGAAAATGACTACATTGACACTTGCTAATCCTAATCCCATTACAATTAGCAAGGGTTGTTACAATTCCAGTAATTAGTCATTTAAACTGTATTGTCATAAGCTGGTATTGTATTACCAAAACAATAGAATTGAATCCCTGTTGGCATTAAAAAGATTTCACTTAGTAAAACCCTAACGATGTTAAATGTACTTTCTTAGAATTATGTTGTATGAATTCCTTTGAAGTTTTTAAGGAATATTTTTAACAATAATAATTTCTTAGCAACGACTTGTTTGTAATATAAAAGGCACTTACTGGTTACTTGCAAGTGTTTTATAGAAGCAAATGCTTCTTTTTCTAAATAAACGAAAGAGAGATAACAAGATACTTGGATCACCAATCTGTCGTCAAACGTGATGTCTATTGTGACCATTATGGGGCAGCTGATTAATAGTAAATGGTTGGAGATTAACAACCGCGTTTTGGATGAGAATGTTGACTATAGGATGGCAAAACATGTAAACAGGTACCAAGTATCCCAAGCTGTGTACCTAGACATGGCTCGTATGGAATACGAAACATTATCTGAAGAATTTGAAATCGGTTGTTGTAGTAACTTGAAATCTGAGGTCATTAATATCGCTGTGACCAAAGATGGGGAATGCAACGCTGTCCTATGCTGGTATAAGGTACAGCTGCTGGACGAATGGCACGAGATCTATACGAATAGGAGCAACAGTTTTGTGGAGAGTATGGCGTACATGTTCAGTCCTAATGTGAAAATGTTTTGTGGCGATCAGGCCAATGTGCTGAAGTATGTAGACCCTGATGGATTGTTGAAGTTGGTGCTAGATATGGAACCTTATTTATTGTAATTGTAGCTTAGGTAACAGTAAGGATAACTTTAGATATAATTATGGTACTGTATAGTAAATGTTAAATGTGTTAATAATAAAGATATTTGATTATAATGTTGTATTTGATTTAGCATAATTGGATCTGACTGGTCTGATGACATGTTATTCTAGTCAAGACCCCACCCGACAAATGTACACACACTCACACTAAACTACCTTCTTAAATGGGAGTCAGGTCCGGAGTTGCGTGTGCTGTTTGACTACTTCACAAAATGTGCACCCAGTACTTTTTGAGTGCCGCTACGCTCATATGGCCTATCCTACAGAAAATATGCATTTTCTGGCATAAAAAGTTTCCTATATATGGATAACCAAAAGTATTAAAGCAAGCTGCAGATCCAAAAGATCATTAAGAAATATATACTACTCTAATAAAACTGTGGAAAATAAATCAAAATTCAATGAATACTCTAAACTTCTATGGTGTTGCATACATGGGTCTATTAAAAGAACTAATCATCAGTTTATTAGTAACTCGGAAAACAAATGCTAGGCAGCATGGCAGCTAATAAAAAAAGAGTCCACCGGTACGTGGAGTAAACAATTCATAGACAACTTAAGAAACAACGGTAAATTATAGTTAATAGCCCGGACAAAATTGCTGAAACATTCAATGACTATTGGATTAATCTAACAAACGATAGCCATAAAAATAATCGTGTCAGCCTGAAGCAATCTGTTAGTGATAGTATATTCTTAAAACCGTATGGATATGACGAGACACATAGAATTATATTATCATTAAACAACACAAACTCGGTTGGGTATGATGAGCTAGCGACTAATATCTTAGAAAGCTGTTCAGTAGAATTAACACCATTTATAACATTCTTAATAAACTTATCTTTTGAATCTGGATGTTTTCCCAGCCTACTTAAACAGTCGGTTGCGAAACCCTTCCACAAAAAAGGTAACAAGGAAGATTTCGATAATTACAGACCAATTACTCTCATACCCATCATATCAAAAATCTTTGAAACTGCCATGCACAAACGCCTTACTCAATTCATCAATAAGCATGCTATCATAAGGGAAGAACAATACGGGTCCCAAAAGGGAAAATCCACAACACTAGCATGTTTTAACCTAATTGACACAATAGTGACTAATTTAGATAAGCGAATTAGCAAAACAGGCATATTTGTTGACATGTCTGAGGCGTTTGATTTCGTATCACACAAATTGCTAATGGACAAGTTAGAAAAGTATGGGATACGGGGTCCAGCACTCCAATGGATAGACAGCTATTTAAGTAACAGAATGCAGTGTGTATAAATTGAAAAAGTTGATAGTCAACGAACACTAAAGTCATACAGATCGAACTATAAACATAATGGGTCTGTTGTGCCCCAAGGGGGTGTGCTGAGTTCCCTATTATTTATACTATATATAAATGACTTTCCTGATATTACTAATCACCCCTGTTTTTTGTTCGCTGATGATATATCGTTAATAATGACATCGAATAATAATGACATTGATAAATATGTAGGCGATACAAAATAAGACCGACCTCGATGATAGATTTAAGTGGTTTATTAGTTAAAAATTACAATTTTGTGTGTCGCGACAAAGTATGGCGGTGCGCGCTAATATCGTGAAGTGAAGTTCGTCCGGTTCGTCCGCGTGAAGCCTGTCGCGAGCGCCGTTGACATTGGGTGCGTTCGTATCTTCGTTAATAGGGCTGCGTTCAGGCGTAGACAAATATATTACTGACATAAATAAGACAATTGAATCGATAATTTCATAGCTTGACGATAATAATCTATGCGTAAACCTGACAAAAACCAATTTTATTCAATTTAGTACATATGGAAAAGATAATAAGACACTAGACATTAATTATAGAGGACTTAAACTAAATGAAGTACTTAAACGAAACAACATTTCGCGGTATCACGATTGACAAAAACTGCAACTGGAAGGCCAATAAAACAACAGCGGGAATACGCCCATGGGAATCTTGCAAACCCTTTTTCAAAAAGTTCAAGATACTAACCCTTCCATGTCTTTACATCTTTGAATGCGCTAAATTTGTTAGAATGCACCCAGAGTTATTTAAGAAACACCGTGAAATATTTTCAAAAAGCACTAGGCACAGGAATAGAATAGTTTTGCCCATAATTCCAAGAACAGCGCTATACAGTAAAAACAGTTATGCAATGTGTGTGCGTATATTTAATGCTATATCTGACAGTATTAAAATCTTGCCCACGTATAAATTTGCCAAGTGTCTTAAAGTATGGTTAAGGGAAAAGAATTTCTACTCAGTGACTTATTTAATAAGAAGTTGTAAAATTAATATTACCATTATCATTTACCCTCTGACATTATTAATATTTTGAAAATTTATCTAATGACATTACGTACTATTAAATTTGAATTTTAATGAATTAGGACTTTAAAAATAATTATAAACCCAAGTGTTTGCATGTCACATTATTATGACAAAGTGTTACGGATCTAGATTATGATTTATATTAAGACCGAAATTGTACCAATGCTTTATCGCGAATAAATTGATTTGATTTATATCATTCTCCGAGTAATAATAACAGCTATGTATGATGATGAGTTGAATGCTTTCGAATTGGTAAAAATATAACGTTAAAATGTTGGGTACACTGAAACTAAACCACATATATCAATATTCTACAACCAACATCACAGAATGACAGAAAAGAATAATAAAATTAAGAAGTAGATTTTAAGTCTGGTTTTGTATAGTCGTCCTCGTAATTGCTTTACCATCCTAAGGTTAATGTTAATGTCACTTGTTACACGTTGTAAATCGACCAAGTCTATTTGCCTATGTGACAGTTAGATATTTTCGAACTTAGTCAAGTTTCAATTTACTGAAAGTTGTTGTCAAAAGTGTTGAAACAATTACGAGGTCGACTATACCATTTTTATGTTACAAAAAGGTTCATATATAAACAATAGGAAATGTCGCGATTCCTTATGCAGTGACGTCGGGTCGTACAACCTTCAATGGGTGTCAAATATATGGAAAAACTAAATTTCTTCGTATTTCCTAGCTAATTGGTGACGTATTAGCGTTACTTCAATAAACAGTAGAAAAACAAACATACTGTCTCATCAAGGCACTCGATAAGGTCTGTTAGGTATCCGCGTATGGCCTGTGCCCTTCTATACGCGGCGTCTAACTCCCCACAGCGCGACGCCCGGCTCTCGCGTATTCTGGCCGAAGTAAGCAACCTCTCGCGAACGTCCTTTTGTGATTTTGACGTCGATTCGTGTTCTACTTGGAGCTCTCCTAACCTGTGGATGACTAAGATAATAAATTACCCATGCGAGTTTGTCGTTTTCTAAAAATAGGGAGGAAAAAGTTTGATTACTTCTAAGAATCGATTGTATTAATATTTCTGCATTATTGAGAAAAGATCAATGGATTCTTTTGAATGGGCTTTCCCATAGACATCACGTTTGACGACAGATTGGTGATCCAAGTATCTTGTTATCTCTCCTTCGTTTATTTAGAAAATCAACGTATAAAAAAACGGTCAACTGCGGGATTGGCTGATTTTCTTCTTGTTAATGGTTGTTAGTAGTACTAACATCATTATCATAATTTTGGTATGAACGCAGATAGGTACTATATAATTATTTCATGCATCAGTACGTAATTGTCATAAGCGCCATCTATATTAATGAATGCACATAACCACAGCGCTTAGCCGAACTTTTTTGTCTTTTTCATTTCGCTTGTGACATGCAAAATTTGTTCAATCTGTTGTAAAATCTATTTGGAAGATACTTTTTGTTAGGTTTTATGTCATTTGTAATGTCGATAAAAAGATATTCGAAATTTAATATGCTTGTAACTTGACGTTTGAATAGCAACCATCGTACAATGTTTTCTGAGTTTTTCTTTTCCTTTCTTATTTCCCTATTTCCACGAACGTGATTCTTCATATCTATTATCATACCTATTACAATCACAACACGTTATCAGCACGAGGCTCTGTATATTTTATCTACGATCGAATTTAAAAGGAGATTGGTGGTGAAAATATGTCGTCTGCAGTTTCTGGTATGTCACTAAATGGTATTCCGATACTTTGTAATAGAGAAGGATACACTGTGTGGAAATTTAAAATGAGAATGCTATTAATCCATGAAGGATTGTGGGAAACCATAAGCGGAGTAGTTGTCGAAGGCAATAAGACGGCCGACGATGTACGGAAGGATGAAAAGGCTCTTTCTAAAATATGCCTTACGATGGCGCTGCTATTTCGGTTGTTCGACCAGCTAAGACCGCAAAGCAAGCGTGGGATGCTCTTATGAAATCCTACGAGGATCGAAGTTTGGGTCGTAAACTGTCGTTGGAACGTAAGTTGTACAGGTACACCTTATCTGACTTTTCTAATTTAGAAGCTTACATAAATGCAATAACTACAACAGCACTAGACCTGGCCGATATTGGCAAAACTATAGAAGATAGTTCTTTAGCAGCTATTATATTGGGAGGTCTAACGTCTCGCTACGAGCCTATGATAATGGCGCTTGAGAATGGGAGCGTTGAAGTCACAACAGATTTGGTGAGGACTAAGTTGTTGAGTGAAATGACGAAGGAGACTAAAGATGATGTGGCTGCGTTGAATGCTAACAGGCAGGTTATTTGCTATCGTTGTAAGAAGCCAGGGCACAAGAGTCCTAATTGTCCTCTCAAAAAGAAGGAGAAAAAGGCAAAGGCGAGTTGCTCTATAGAAAATTGTTCTAAAGATAAGGGAATGAATGTTTCTAGTTCAGGGAATATGGATGCATGTGTCACGGAATTGGCTTTGGATGGTGTCAAGGAATTGGCTTTGTCTGCACCAAGTATTCAGATGTCTGAGAAGTGGATTATCGACCCTGGTGCGTCTACTCACATGACTCCACATGCTGAATGGTTTAATAGTTACCGACCCTGTGATGGGAAGATAACTGTAGCAAATGGTAAAAGTTTGCCGGCTGTGGGTTTAGGAGATGTTGCTATTGACACAAAAACCGATTTCAAGAAGATTAAAAATGTTGTACATGTTCCTGGCCTAGATTGTAATTTACTCTCAGTCAAAAAGGCAGTAGAGAAAGGTTTCTCGATTGTTTTTGATACGAATGGCTGTAATTTTTAACCGACTTCAAAAAAGGAGGAGGTTCTCAATTCGACGGTATGTTTTTTTTTTGTGTGTTTGTTACGCGATTACTCCGCCAAATGTGGACCGATTTTCAAAATTCTTTTTTTGTTCGAAAGAAGATACTTCTGAAGTGGTCCCATAGTCACCAAGTCAGGATCTGATGATTGGATCATGGAGAAATCGAGGGCAACCCTCAAATTTTATGGGCCCAAACATCGTTTTTCGCAAATCTTATGAAGTAATTTAAGTACTTGCGTATGGTGATCATCATCTCATGTAGCTGAGCTGATGATGGAAGGTACGACTCCTTAACAGTAAGGAGTAGGCATCGACTAAGTAAATTATTTTTTTTTGATGTTTGGAAGGGCGTTTGCCATTTTGGTCTCGTGATCATCAGGTCAGGAGGTGATGGACTAACCATAGACGATAGAAATCTTTAAAAATCGACAGCACATGTCTCGCGATTGCTGCGATTGTTTGTGTATGCATAGTTTAAGCCATACCATAATATAACATTACGCCAGTTTGCTTTTAAGGGCGATTACGACTAGCTTGTCGCATAATATCTAATCGAGTCGCTCTGGATTCGGCAGATTCATTGGATAGACGCTCGTATTGCACGTGTAGACGACGGGAACTTTGATTCTCGGTTTCGTTTGATAAGCGCTCCTGAATCAAACCGAGACGATGAGAACGTTGCTCCTCGGTCTCGTGAGACAAACGTTCATGAATGATATCAAGACGATGAGAACGTTGCTCTTGAGTCTCGTTTGATAATCGTTCACGAATCAAATTGAGCCGCTGAGCATGACTTTCTGGACTCTCATTAAGCCTTGATAATCTCGTGTTTGCTCTCTTCTGAGAAAGTCTATACGCTCGCTGCTCATCACTCTCATTTAAAATGTTTCTAGTATTTCTTTCCCTACTTTTCTTTAAACGTTCTTCCTTTTCGTCGTTACTTTCTTCCAAACGGCGCTGTCTCATTTGAGCAGCGCGTTTAGTAGGCCTACCCATATTATACAAAATTAATTTTCTTTCTATTAAAAATTGAAAAAAGAAACTTCAAACTATGAATTATGTACAAACTTAAACTAAAAACTAGAAAATAAAATTATTTAAAAAAAAAAACAAAAACCGACTTCAAAAACCTAATAAACACTAAAAACTTAAAAATAATATTAAATTGAAACTATAATTAAGAATAATTTAACCTAAATAACCTTACCTAACTTTAATCTACACTATATTTTACAATTTAACAGTTTTTGGAGTCGGTGCCAAGCCCGCACTCACAAAATATTAACCAAAAAAAAGGTACTATATCAGCAAAAAATATTAACAATCAACAAAACAAACTGAAAAAAAAAATTACAACACAAGACAGAATATCAACAGAAGACGGAGTTGTTTTTGTTCGGATAGTGGCGCGCTCTTGCGGACGAAATGTGAAACTCGTAAGTAATACAATTTGATCTTCATAGGTTTCTCGGTAACGAAATCATGTCGCGATTCAGAATACGGTACAACGCCATCTATCGAGCGCTAACTAAAAAATATCAGTACCTAATAATATGATATTAATTTACTCTCGTAAACTATTGTAATAAAAATTAAGGGAGAATATTTTATGGCCCAATTAGATAGATACACTTGGCTTGGCACCGACTCCAAAAACTGTTAAATTGTAAAATATAGTGTAGATTAAAGTTAGGTAAGGTTATTTAGGTTAAATTATTCTTAATTATAGTTTCAATTTAATATTATTTTTAAGTTTTTAGTGTTTATTAGGTTTTTGAAGTCGGTTTTTGTTTTTTTTTTTAAATAATTTTTATTATTCTAATGATGTTTCTTTTATAAATGATCCTGTTTTACATGGTTCTATTTGTGGTGGATTGTACACTTTAGATTGTACAGTAAAACCGCAAGGTGTTTCAGCTTATAATGTTCACACTAATTTGTCCCAGTTTCAGCTTTGGCATAAGCGTCTAGGACATCTCTGCCGTATTGGTATGGATCTACTCAAAAAAGGTCTAGCTGTTGGTGTTGAGTATACTGAGGTTGACAAAGAACCATGCGTACTTTGTGTAGAAGGTAAGCAGGCCCGGAAGCCTTTCAAAGGGATAAAGTATAAGAAGGCTTCGTCACCATTAGAATTGGTCCATACGGACGTTTGTGGTCCCCTGACCACTGAATCTTTTAAAGGTAATAAATACTTTATTATTTTTGTAGATGATTATACACGTTTTATATCCCTTTATTGTATGTCATCTAAGACAGAAGTTCAGAAGTATTTTTGTGCTTTCCAAGCACTTGTTGAGAGACAGACTGGCAGTAAGATTCAAACCCTTCGGTCAGACAATGGTACTGAGTATGTCAACAAGGAGCTGACAGATTATTTGCAGGCTCAAGGGATTCGACATGAAACCTCTGTACCATACAGCCCTCAACAAAATGGGGTAAGTGAACGTTGCAATCGTAGTATTGTGGAGAAGGCCCGTTCCTTGCTAGCACATAGCTCTCTGTCGAAAGCTTTTTGGCAGGATGCTGTTGAGACTAGTGTTTATTTAAAGAATAGGTCACCTCATCGTGCACTTGATGGTAAGACGCCATATGAAATGTGGTGTGGTAGTAAACCCGACCTGTCTCATTTAAAGGTGTTTGGTTGCCGAGCTTTAGTTCACGTGCCTTCATGTCAGAGAACTAAGCTTGACATGAAAACTTCTGAACATATCTTTGTTGGATATTCAGACGATCCAAGGAGTTATTATTTCCGTAGCGCGGAAAACCCTCGGAGGTTGATTAAGTCACGGGATATTACGTTCTTTGAAAATAATTTTTCAGGATTGAAGGATAAATCTGTTCAGCCTGAAGTTGTTGTGAGCCCTAATGTCATTAATCTTTTTTCACAAACTTCTTCAGATACCACATCGCCACAGGAGATTTCTATCTCATCTGCTTCTATTTCTTCACCTACTTCAGAAAGTGTGGACATGGAGGTAGAGCAAATTGACGATTTTGTGGACGCGACTGATGAAGCTGGTGGGGTTGGCGACACAGAGTCTCTACATTCAGGTGAACAACGTGATCTGTCCTTGGTTCCTTCAGATGAACCCAACGATGTATGTCCTGAGAGAAGATATCCTAATAGAGTACGTAAACCTCCAGATTATTATTCATATGGCACTCACGGTGTTGATTTGTTGTGTGATGATCCGAAAAGTTATCGTGAAGCTATTAATAGCGATGATAAAGATAACTGGATTTCCGCAATGAAGGATGAGTACAATGCCTTATTGAAAAAGCAGACTTGGACATTAGTGGATAAACCAAATAAAAAGGTTATACCATGTAAATGGGTATTCAAGGTAAAGAGGGACGCGAACGGTGCAATAGTTAAGCATAAGGCGCGACTAGTTGCGAAAGGTTTTAGTCAAGTTTGGGGGACTGACTATAACGAGACTTTTGCCCCTGTAGTTCGAAATTCATCTCTACGTACGCTTATAGCGTTGGCGGCAGAAATGGATTTAAAGATCCAACACATGGATGTGGATACCGCATTCCTCAATGGGGACTTAGAGGAGGAGGTGTACATGCAACAGCCTGAGGGATTTGCTGAGCGCGGGGCAGAAGGTAAAGTCTGTTTGCTCAGAAAATCAATTTATGGTTTGAAGCAGGCAGCTCGAGCCTGGAATATCAAATTGCATCAAGTTCTATCGAAAATTGGCTTTGCACGAACATCTGCGGAATCATGTGTTTACTTGAAAAAGTTTGGTAATGAAATCATAATACTTGCAGTCTATGTTGACGATCTAATTGTCTTTTACAAAGAAAAATGTTTGTTTGACGCTGTCAAAAATGACTTAGAAAAATTTTTCTCGCTAAAAGATTTAGGTGCATTATCATATTGTTTAGGCATAAATATTAACCGTGTTGACGATAAAATCATGGTCAGTCAGAAGACCTTTATTCAGGCAGTGTTGGAGCGGTTTAATATGAGAGATTGTAAGGAGATGTCTACACCTTTGGAGAATAACAAGTTGGAGAAAGGTAATCCATCATCTCTTGGTGAATATCCTTACCAAAACTTGATAGGATGTCTCATGTACCTAGCTGTGAATACGAGACCCGATATAGCTTATGCCACAAGCTATTTAAGTCAGTTTAATAACTGTTACGATAAGAGGCATTGGTTGGCCGCTAAAAGAGTGTTACAGTATTTGAAGGGTACTATGGATTACTGTATTACTTACAGGAAAGTCGGTAGACGTTTGTGTGGATTCACGGATGCTGACTGGGCGAACTGTGTACATGACCGTCGGTCGTACACTGGTTTCTACTTCACGCTAGCGGGCGGACCTATTAGCTGGGAGTGTAAGAAGCAGCCGACGGTAGCCTTATCGTCTACAGAAGCTGAGTATATGTTGTAACGAGTCTTTTAAGCCTGTTACATGATAGCGGATTTTTTTGCTTTAATTTGTAGGCAATATTGTGGTGTTGCCATGTAAAAATTCATTTTTGGATGAATCGGAGTCGTGTAGTGGTCACACAGATTTTTTCTTTTTGATGCTGTCAGTTGATTTTGACAGGTCACTTTCCGACTCAAGCTTTGCATAGAATGGAGTAATTTCAGGGCTCCGAATTAAATCCTGAAGTATTAACTTCAGATGGACGGCATCTAGTCTCCATTATGTGGTAGCCGATTTGCCCTTGCCGGCATCCTGATCGGATAGCCCATATTTTTTTATAAAGGTAGGTAAAATTCTTCGTGGTTTCATATTCACGTTGTCGCGTGGCTATTTTGATGGCCGACGTTAATAGTTTCCGATATTTGTTTCAGGATCTTTTAAACCTTATATATTTTGGATTAATTCATCTACTGATGACATCATTTTTTTAAAGAAACGGTGAGTTAATTTGTATTTGGTCATAACCATTTAGATCGCCATTTTTATCAACGCTGGATATCAGCTAACGATTGTTCATGTTTGGTTTCAGCCGCGAGGCGTTTCTTCTTTCTTTTTCTTTTACAACTTAAAGTTTGAAAGCTAGCCCCTACCAGCATATTTCATGGACCGCCTTTGACGTCTCCGCGAAGATCAACATCACCAAGATGAGCGGGGTTTGCTCTTTCGGTTGTTAGTTTATTCGACGGAACGTGGTATGGTTTATAATACATAACTTATATTGACAAAAGTGCAATAATGACAGGACACAAAATAATATCAATTTAATCTTAGTTTTACACCTTAGAACCGTTAATTATAGAAAGGAATTTTCTTGTATATTTGAATCCAGCAGCCTACGGGCAATAAAATCGTTCAATAACTTTTATGTCGATTTTTATTGATACTCCCCGCTTGAAGATTAAAAGTTTCCAGTTCCCGCAGGTTAGTCTATCC
Source organism: Luperina nickerlii (assembly GCA_963855955.1). NCBI lineage: Eukaryota > Metazoa > Arthropoda > Insecta > Lepidoptera > Noctuidae > Luperina > Luperina nickerlii. The sequence continues at coordinate 22,962,210 of OY979664.1, read as the reverse complement.
TTGGCATAGTTTTGTGTACTCCTGGCGCCCGAATTATCACCTCTTCTTATTGTTTATTTATTTGGAGTACCACACACATTCATAATACTCATTTATAATTCACATATTTTTTTTTTATTATTACAATGTCCTTAACCAGTTCTGCAAAGGAGGCTATTTTTCTCAGACGGTTAGTGTGTGACATTACTGGTTTTTCTGATAGGGTGTTGCTATACAACGACAGTCAAAGTGCACAGAAACTTGTGCTAAATCCAATCCACCACAATAGAACCAAACACATTGATACGAGATATCATTTTATTCGTGAAAAGGTTACTGAGGGTGTTATAAATATAAAGTTTATACCTACGGATAAAATGACAGCCGATGTTTTAACCAAGCCCTTAAGGCGCATAGCTCATCTTAGGTGCGTTGTTAATATGGGTTTAGTGATAAACAAGTAGAATAATCTTCTATTTATTTATTTTTCGTCGGTTTATATTTTGTATTTGTGTTTAGTCTGGTAGTAATGTTTTATTATTTTCTATTGTGTTTAGCATTACTACTTTATCTTTTTATTTCCATTAAGGGCGGATGTTGTAAAATCTATTTGGAAGATACTTTTTGTTAGGTTTTATTTCATTTGTAATGTCGATAAAAAGATATTCGAAATTTAATATGCTTTTAACTTGACGTTTGAATAGCAACCATCGTACAATGTTTTCTGAGTTTTTCTTTTCCTTTCTTATTTCCCTATTTCCACGAACGTGATTCTTCATATCTATTATCATACCTATTACAATCACAACACAATCAAAATGCACTAAATGGCCTCCAAATTATCGATTTATTGTTCTTTTCTCGTACGCATTATTTTATGAATTACATTTTTATCGTCAAAAGAAAATTTTAACATGAGCCGCTACCTATGTTTGTCATACTCATACCTAATAAACAATCGAATGAGTAGTACATTTTAATCTGTCTCTTGACTACCAAAAATACTTGTTTTTATTTCCGTGAAGTACTACAGTAATTTTAGATTGGTTACGGTGAAGTAAAAAGTTATATATTGACAGAAAACTTGCAGAAAACTCAAATGTACATATTTACTACGTTCCTTTTCGATGACAGTTTCCGAATTCACATACCTAATGATAGAAGAACACTATATTCATTAACCATTTTTCAAAATCATAGGAAATGACATCGCCACAATCAATATTTTTTTTAAATAATTAAACTAATTCTCAAAGTATTCAAAATCAAAACAATAACAAATTGAGTCGCGTCGCGTCCACGCGCCACACGTGCATTGCTTTCGTAACTCACTTCACGCGGGTCAACGCGGATAGTGCATTTGCGCGAACTTAATTCCTCTCAAAAGCCTGGCTTTTCATTTCATAGAAATCTGTCTTTTATGTACTTACCAATATCAACAAATGTACACGTTTCTATAGCAATTTGTAGGCGAAAACTGCGAGACAGAGAAAGTAAAGGCAAGCCAGGTAAAAGCCAGACTAAGTGTGAGCGAGATGGCGCATTTGAACGCATTGATAGCGTTTAGAGCCGAAATTGGCGCGTAGGTTTGCAACAAATTTTTATGAATGATTGAGTTCAATGAGCACGTATATCTAGCAACCTAGACCAGTGCGCGCAAGTTCGAATTTCGAAAAAATACCAGTCAATGAACTCGAACACAAACATTCATGTTATAGGAATAATAATACAATTTGAACTCGAACTCAAACATTCATGTTATAGGAATAATAATACAAAATTGTATTATTATTCCTATAACATGAATGTTTGTGTTCGAGTTCATTGACTGGTATTTTTTAATATATAATAATAATAATATTTATTTGCAAAAAACACGGTATTACAAGATGTTACAATATAAGATGAGACAAAACATGTTTTGCTCAATATTAAAGCATGCAAAATTATAGTAAGTATCAACATTATAGTTTATGCTCGAGAAAATCTTTAACACTATAAAAACTATGTTCATTCAGCCAGTTATACAATTTAATTTTAAAAAGTCTGTAATTTAGATCTTTAAATGTATTTGGTAATTCATTGAATATACGCACACACATAGCTACACAATTTTTATTATATTTAACACACCCGGGTATCTCGTCTAGTACCAGCCTGAATTTATCACGCCGACTTCGTGAACATACATCCTCAGCTGTTTTGAACAGTTCTCTATATTTCTGTACAAACATACATAATTCATACACATATATTGAAGGCAGTGGTAGCAAACCAAGCTTTTTAAATATTGGTTTGCATGATTCATCTGACGGAATCCCGTATATGGCTCGTATACATTTCTTTTGTGCGATAAATGCTCTATTAAAGTCGGTACTATTTCCCCATTCCATTATTCCATACCACAACGAGGATTCCACATACGCTCGATATGACATTATCGCCGTTTTTATATTTGTTATGTTCCTAATCTTTCTAAATAAACAAATTTATTCGCTTTGCTACATACATGCTCAACCTGTGCCTTCCAGTCTAAATGTTCATCTATTATTACACCTAAAAACTTTGTTTTTGTCACCTGGTTAATTTTTGGTATGTCCATCTTAAAATTGAATTTATTATTATGAGATTTGTTAAATTGTACATACACTCACTTCATTGGCACGATATTGGTGTTTAATTCATCGTAGCCTTTAGAGTTAGTATTGTTTAATGATAGTATATATGTTGCCTTACCTGACGCTCAGAAATAGGAGTGAGGAACATCGAGTTAGCGGTGATGTTTCCATTGCGATGAATATGTCGCTCCCCCCACCGAATAATATGGTAATCGATAAATCAAAATTTTACAGGAAAAATAAAAAAACTGTTTTATGCGTATATCTCGGCACGGGTAGATCGTAAGGTAGACATTTAAACGTCAAAACAAAGCTAATTTTTTTACAATCTAATTTATATTATGATTTTTTTGTAATACTTTAATAAAATTAAGTTATTCACAAAAATAATGTTACTGAAATTAAATGGCAAAAGTATAGTATGCAACGCATCATTACCATATTATTCGCGTGTAAACGCAACAATATCGTAGTCAATATTAATGCATTATAGTATTATTCGTTGTAATACAGTGTCAAAAAACCTAACGGCAATATGATATTACGATATTATTCGTGTGAAATCCAAGCGATAGTGTATAATGTAATATTACATTACAGTAATATTCGTCGATGTGTGGTGTCAAAAGATTAACAGTAATATAATGTTGCAAATACATGTTTTATTAAATAATCCAGTACTTATTATTTGATTTGGCAGAAAAATAACAATAATAGAGGAAGTTGATATTAATACTGGATAAATTTATAATAGCGTTTTATTAAAATTTATGAAATAAAACAAAGGTTTTATTATTTATCATAATCAGTCCTTTTATTTATTAACTAGCTGTGCCCGCGACTTCGTCAGCGTGGAATAGTGACTTTTCGGGCAGCATATTTTGAATTACATATACCGTCGTTTGGGTAGCTAAAATTTACTTTACAGTAATGCTTCTCTGTAAGTATACGATATTTGACGTATGGCCATCGGGGATGAAAGCATACAGGCTCCTAGGATTGCTAACCCGTGACAGAGCCACATACAACTGAGCGTGCGAGAAACAGCTGATACTTAGATCTACACCTACAACTTTCAGCGTCTGACCTTGGGCTTTATTAATTGTCATCGCAAAACATAGGCTGACTGGAAACTGGACTCGTTTAAAACTAAATGGAAAATTGTTTGGAATGAGAGGAATCCGAGGAATGAAAACACTTTTACCTTTTCCACACCTTGTTAAAATCTCTGCTTCTATCAGATTTCTTTGTAAATTGGTCACTTTTAACCTGGTGCCATTGCTAAGTTTTGGGGGGCTTAAATTTCTAAGAAGCATTATCGGTATGCCTAGTTTTAATTTTATTTTATGTGCTGGTAGTCCAGGAGCATTGAGGGATTCTAAAAATTCTACTGGGTAGCTTGTAGATTTTCCTTCTTCCATGACTCTGTTAATGGAGATATACTCAACATAATCCCCCGGAACATAGCTCAAAATTTCAGCGTTTATTGTTGCTGCTTGGTCGTTTCGTGGCGTCAAAATAGCTCTTTCGCAAAGCCAGAAATTTTCACAAGTTGGTATTTGCGTTGCGTTTCCATAGACAGATGATAATTATGATGTCTCGCATTGATGAAACTATGTTGCATAGGTTTTCATTAAGAACAACTTTTCCTTGTTCCTGCGGTAACACACCGTTACCAATCTCAAGTAGCAAATCTCAAAATTCTTGAGCATTTTCGTTGCCTCTAATTTGCGCACGCATATTTAATGTCAAATGCAAAGGTATAATGTAATGCCACAGTCGAGAACTCTTTAGGCAGGCTCTAACTTCAACAGCCCTTGTTCCACGTGGTATTACAGGGAGAGTCTGACGAAAATCGCCACAAAAAAGCATAGTAATGCCATCCATGGGTTGATCATTTTGCTTGACATCACGCAACGTTCTGTCTACTGCTTCTACTGCTTTTCGATTGGCCATTGTGAACTCATCCCATATAATAAGGCTACAATCACGAAGAACCTTAGCTTTATCGCTGTTTCTTGAAATATTACAAACAGGGCTTTCTGTGCGGTCTAAATCGATCGGAATTTTGAACATTGTATGAGCAGTTTTCCCACCTGGCAACAATGTGGCTGCTATGCCTGATGAAGCGACAGCAAGCGCGATTTTACCTTGGCTTCGTACCTTCGCCAAAATAACTTTCGTAAGAAATGTTTTACCCGTTCCACCGGGTGCATCTACAAATAGCATTTCTTCCAAAGTACTATCAACGCTCACCAGATCAAATATCAAACGCTGTTCATCAGTTAGCCTCGAGAGTGCGCGTCCATGTACGTACTCTGATAGTATACCTTAAAAATGTCCGCCGTGATTCTTTAAATTGACATAACTTTTTTATTTATGAACCGATTGACATGAAATAAACACTAAATGTTAAGTGAAGCTTACTACAATATATTAGTGAAAACCGCATCTAAATCGAATGAGCCGTTTCTATTATATTGTAAACAAAAATAATACACAAATATAATTGTTTTATACTTTACGTGGAAAAAGGCATGCATTTCTTACGCGAATATAATGGTAATCGTCGCTTACCGAAAAAGTTAACGATTGCATGATCTGTAATAACATGTTATGGTATTATTCGTGCAAAAAGTGTGTTTAGATTTTAAGGGAATAATGTTGTTATGTTCATTACGGTACCATTGAAATTATTGTACTTTTATAAATATACATAGAAAAAATACAAAAAAAATTACAAGATGATACTTAATGCTTTAGACACCGAATATGCAATAAAACGAAAACTGTCGTAGTACCACATTACCATATTATTCGGTGGGGGGAGCGATGTATACTATTTTGTACTGAAAAACTGTTTATGTAGTGATTGTTAAAAGCTGCCGCTATTTCTGCAGGTTTTGTGAGTATAGAGTTGTCAATCCGTATGCGATCAATATTGTCCCCAGAGTTTATACTGTCTATTTCATCCTTTATAACGGATCACGTGGCTTTACATTTGTTTTTATTGTTATTTATAAACTTAATGTTAGCATTCCGTTTAGCATTATTACATACATTTTTGTAATAAATTGGAATATTTTGTGTATTTAACCTTGTAAGTACTATTTTTATTCTTATAGTATTGATATCTTAAGAATCGTTTAGTTTTAGAACATACTTTAAGACCCTTAGTCATCCACGTTCGTTTACTATTATTGGTTGTATTTATCCTAACCCTTACTTTTGGAAAACAGAGTTTATGAAACAGGCACATTAGTTCATGAAAACGGTTGAATGCCGTATTTGCATCGTTTTCTAGATATTTTTTATTGGAAGGTTTAAGTACGTTAGTTGTTGTGATTTATGATTTTATTAGGGCAAGCCGGGCTTTTTTGCTTCTATGAAGGTACCGCCACTGATTACAAGCAAGTCGTTTCTAAGAAATTATTATTGTTAAAAATATTCCTTAAAAACTTCAAAGGAATTCATAAAACATAATTCTAAGAAAGTACATTTAACATCGTTAGGGTTTTACTAAGTGATACCTTTTTAATGCCAACAGGGATTCAATTCTATTGTTTTGGGAATACAATACCAGCTTATGACAATAAAGTTTAAATGACTAATTACTGGAATTGTAACAACCCTTGCAAACTGTAATGGGATTAGGATTAGCAAGTGTCAATGTAGTCATTTGCTATCCCCACCTCAATACCACTATTACCTGAGTCGTATTTTACACCTTTTAACATAGTTTACGAGTTTGGACTACTAACACTTATGGTCAGTTTAAGTTTGAACTTCGAGTGAGTAAGACGTCTTCGCCTTCGTCTTTGTCGCGATTTTCAATTAAATATTGTCAGTTAAGTGTGTCTGAGTGTTTAAAGAAAGAGTGAACTAAATAGAATTGATCACCTAATACGTAACCCAGCCTATATCTAAACCGTATTCCTACAGTGAAACCAGTGTTCAAACAAAATTCCTAAAACCAAAATGACGGACATAGCCTGCAACTTAATAACCCTGGCGCGGCAGCTCGCCTCTCACAACAGCTTCAAAAAAGCCGTTAACATGTATTTGTGCGCCTTCAAGAAGAGATTCGTGATAGAATTCCGAGCAGTGCTACTACGAATGAACGAAGATTTAGCCGCTGTGGACAATAAAGCTGACATATTCGCAAACTTCGAAAAAGTCATCAAAGTGTTCCCAGAAAACGCGGAACTACTGCACGATATTGGCAGGTATTTATGCAGATACAGATATTTTACTGAAGCGCTGTGCCATTTTGAAAAAGCGCTAAATATCGATAACAGCTTCTTTACCATTGAGAAGAATTTGAACAGTGCTAAAGGTTACCTATTCCCGAGATATCAGTTCAGGTATTTGAATGATAGGATCCGGAATGAGGCTTACAGAAAAGCTATTAGGAGTTGTGTGACTCCTGCGGTGGATAGTGTCTTAGATATTAATACAGGAACAGGACTTTTAGCATTATATGCTAATGAGTGCAATCCTGTAGCTATAACAGCCTGTGAAGCTTCCAACATAATGGCTAGACTAGCCGAGTGCGTGATACAAGACAACAACGCGCAAGAAGTGGTCATCATCAACAAACCCTCTGTCGCTCTCAGGAACAACGACATCAGTGGGACCCGATCTGTTTTACTAACTGATGCCATTGACCCTGGTTTATTTGGAGAATATATCCTACAGTCTATTTGCCATGCTTGGGAGAATTTACTCGAAGACAAGAGCAGAATAATACCCGGTAGAGCTGAATTCTTCGTCGCCGGTATCAAATGCGATGAACTTAGCAAGAAGTATAAACTTTGTCACGATACGAAAGACATTTTAAATGTGGCACATATGAACGTGCATACAACAACTTACTACGCTGAAACTTACTACAGTGAAGACGTAAATACTTACGATAGTTTAAAATACATGTCGGAACCTCAATTGTTGTTGAATATAAACTTTAATAACCACCACGATGTTTGTGAAAAGTTGTGTAGACAAGAGCCTTACGTTGGAAAATTAACTGCGACAGACAACGGTGAAATGAACATGGTGATTGGTTGGTTCAATTTATTCTTGACAGAGGATATAATGATCACCAGTGACCCCAGAAGCGAATCTAAAGCGAACGCATGGCAACAAGCCGTCTTCTTTGACGTACTACCAAAGAATCTTCGCAAAGGTGAAACTGCAAACATCTCTTTTCTAACATACGGCGGCAGATTGACTACTCTACCAGACATCAATACAACTATAACACGGATTTCACCAGAAACATTAGCATTCCTGAATGATGTAGAATATATGGATATGATAAGAAAAAGTATAGCAACTGTGTGTGTCAATTTAGGGCAAACTGTGGACATTTCTCTTGTCGACATGATCGATTTGAGTCCATTTCCTATGTTCGGTGTATTATTGATGAAACGGGGAGCTAACTCACTAATATGTCACGTGAAAACTAGGCACGATAAATCGTTTCTACTAGCAGTTCTACAAGCAAACGAAATACCGGCTGAAAAAGTCACAATTCTAGTATCAGACTCTTGGAGGTTCGAAGTGCTCAAAGCGAAGAAATTCCACGTTATTTTCAGTAATATAATAGAGTTTAGTGGTGACTTAGACGTAAGAAGAAAAAGGATAATCGAACGTTTGAAGCACGACCATCTAATTCCTGGGGGCCTATGTTTACCAGTAGCTGTGACCATTATGGGACAGCTGATTAATAGTAAATGGTTGGAGATTAACAACCGCGTTTTGGATGAGAATGTTGACTATAGAATAGCAAAACATGTAAACAGGTACCAAATATCCCAAGCTGTGTACCTAGACATGGCTCGTATGGAATACGAAACATTATCTGAAGAATTTGAAATCGGCTGTTGTAGTAACTTGAAATCTGAGGTCATTAATGTCACTGTGACCAAAGATGGGGAATGCAACGCTGTCCTATGCTGGTATAAGGTACAGCTGCTGGACGAATGGCACGAGATCTATACGAATAGGAGCAACAGTTTCGTGGAGAGTATGGCGTACATGTTCAGTCCTAATGTGAAAATGTTTTGTGGTGATCAGGCCAATGTGCTGAAGTGTGTAGACCCCGATGGATTGTTGAAGTTGGTGCTAGATAACCCTATTAATTATAATTGTAGCTTAGGTAAGGATGTGGAACCTTATCAATTATAATTGTAGCTTAGGTAAGGATATATTTAGATATAATTATGGTGTTGTATAGTAAATGTTAAATGTGTTTATAATAAAGATGTTTCATTATAATGTTGTACCTATTTGATTTAGTATGATTTTACACAACCTCGTTATGAATATCTAGCAACAAAAAACTTTGCTACTTGCAGATGCAAGTTGATACTTTCTACTTCCACTCTACATTGTCTCGTCTCTCGTTTTCGACAAGATTGATTTATCAAGTTAACGTTTGTGGTTGGCTAAAATAATCCTATAAGCCGATAATATATAACAACAGATTTATTAAAACTGGCTTTCAATTCAGAGCCAAGTATCAAACCAAAAATGAGTTAATTCAAATTAATTGTTTGTCACAGGTGGAAAGTCAGTTCTCAAGAGGAACAGAAAATCATAATTCATTTGTCATATTTCAAAATCCGGGCTAAAGTAGAATCTTTAAATAATGGGAGCCAAAAACGTACTTCACTCGGGCGTCTGTCGAACGAACGGCACGTGGTGATTGGCTACTAAACTAAGATTATAAATACGAAACTCCCCTCTCCAATCGCTTGCCGCACGGCTGAGTCGCCCTCTGAGTACCGTAAGAACGTCCGTGTGATCATTAATTATTCGGCTCTTTAATATTCTTTCTGCTGCTGACGCGTCAGCAGAACTAAAAAATATCGAGAAAGAATACAACCCATTCGCGCTAACGTCAGCGGCAAACTTAGCGCGAATGGGTTGTATGTTAGTTTGTCGTTCTTTTACGCAGCAACAGAGCAAAAGGTATCGACATATTTTTCGCGTGGATATACATACATAGCTATTATTATTACTCGTAGAATGATATAGGGAACTTTTTATCCCAGAAAATGCATGTTTTCTGTAGGATAGGCCATAGGAGCGTAGCGGCACTCAAAATGTACCTAATAGGTGCACATTTTGTGAAGTAGTCAATCAGCACACGCAACTCCGAACCTGACTCCCATTTAAGAAGGTAGTTTAGTGTGAGACAGTACAATTGTCGGATGGGGTCTTGAATAATATGTCATCAGACCAGACATATCCACGAAAACGCGCCGTGCCTTCTGCTGTTGTTCCACCGACTCCTCCGACTCGCTGTCCAGCTCCTCTTCCGAAACTGCTGCTGTGCCACTCAAGAATATTTCAAGTTGATAAGTCTAAAGAGAATGGATAGCCGCTCTCGTCTGATAACATACTAATATCATCAAACTGACTGCCCAGTTGGTCTCGTGGTCGCAAGCGCGACTGCTGAGCGTGGGGTCCTGGGTTGCATTCCCGGGTTAAGCAGTGTTATTGAGTTTTTCCATTTGGAATTTCTTAGTGACAGCCGGGAGTTTTGAAGTTGGCGATGTGACATCCCCGTGCTTCGGGAATCACGTTAAGCCGTTGGTCCTGCGCCTGATCTCTCTCGGGTCGTGTCGGATTGCCGTCCCATCGGACCATGGGAGTGAGGGAAGAGGGAGTGCACCTGTGTCTACGCGAATACTTGTGCACTATAGAATCTCCCGCGCCGAAGGCTAGTCTCCGGTGAGATTGGCCGCCGTGGCCGCAATACGGCCTGGGTGCTTACTCTTCAATTTAATTCCGATAGATCGACATTGTAATTGTGACGTTTCGTACTCTTGAGTTCGATGCTAGCGCCAAATGATTTTTAGATTGGGTTTCCATTTTGGAGAACTAAGTGGAATTGGGTTCGGGCTTGGCGTGGGGTAATTGTTTACAATATTGTTTTCAAGAGTACTGAATCACGTGACTGTAAAATTAACATTGGAATCATATTGGCATTTCATTGGCATTAAAATTAGTTTAGAGAGTAAGCCCCCTGAAGGACTTTAATATCATCAATATGATTACATTCATTGCAAATAAATGTATCTATTCTATTCAAGAGTGGTAATTATGAAAATTAAGTGTGAGAGTTAATAATAAGTAGCAGTAGGTAAATGAGAAGCCGAGGATTAGCACTGCTTACGGTCTGATAAAATATTTTGGTCTTTCGAGACGAAAGGACTGAATACTTCATCTACCGAAACCTAGAAAATTGTTATTATACTTTCACTTCTTATCTTTTCTGACCTTATATCCCGATCCACATTTCAACCTACTATTCAGATCTCACACAAACCTAAATAAAGTAAGCACTAAATATTTCATCTGGAACACGAGATATAAAACAATTATTATTAGTCAACATTTAAGGCAGATCTTCATAAAACATGTCGTTTTAGGAATGAACAAAGCAAAAGTATGTATCGTAATATTTTTAGATTCCCACGTAAGTTGTTAGAGGGTGAGGTCGTAAACAGCTCGTCACGGCGTCGGTGGGTAATAAAGGAACCCAAAATTCCGCCTCAAAGCTCAAAGTGTATGTAGGGGAAAAATCTCTAGGAATTTTCCGTGGAACATTTCTACTCCGAACAATTCGATTAATTTGCCAGCACTTTAGATTTAAAACCACTGAAACCTCTATTGGATCTCATGTTTGTTTTATAGCGGTGTTAGAGTGTTAGGGGTCCTAAGTAAATAATAGTAGCGTGGGAATAAATAGAAAATGAAGTTGCCGTTTTCTTTTGTGAATTAAATATTTATAGGTATTAGTTTAAAGCTTTGTGAGGTTTTTAATATCTGTAATGCTAGTAACATAAATTATAGGTACCCTTGTAAAAAAGTTTAATACATAAAATAAATACTCCGTGTTCCGGACGATATACATAAACTTCGACCAGATATTCAGACCATGGAAATAAGCATTTTTCATTATGGACACATTAATGAATTTTTATTTTTTTGTTAATTTTCATACAAACTAAATATACCTTGACGTAAATCACCCGATATGCATTCCTATTTATCCGAATTGGCAACGTCATATTTTCATTCATAAGATTTGACGGGCTGAAACTTGTCAAAACTAAGTTAAGACCCTTTCTTACTGCATAGCACAACTAAATATTATTAAATGAAATTACAAATATCTTTGTTACGAAGCCTTTTTAAAGTACTACTTCCTATGTTAGATTTGATTTGTAAAAGCTATAGAAATTATCGTTTGCCAAAGTTTATGCATAACGCGAAGAACATGGTGTATAGAAGGTTCAATGAAAGTTCATAGCAACAGCCTTGAATCTTGCATCCAATTGCTAAGGAACCAAAAAATAGCGTTAGAGAAACGATTTATTTTTTCCGCACACAATTTGTATAATGTATTTGTAAGAAGCACTTCACTATACAAAAAACTGTCATGCATGCAATTTCCTCCCTCAAAAGAAAAAAGCGAAACAATCTAAAAAACGCTGAAGTAACAACCCTATCGAGATCGCAGTACGCTGTTAACAACTGCGAACATCAATCAATGTCCGACGCTAGGGTTGTACGAAATTGTTGTAGTTTCAGAAAAACGTTCATTGAATGGAGTTTTTAGTGGCTCATATTTCGGGCCTAATTTGGTGCGGAATACTGTTTTGGGTGCCTACATGGCAAATTATGTTTGTTACAGGATTCATTAGAATAAAAAAGTAATTTAAATAATTAAATCGACTTCAAAAATAAATTATGAAATAACTTTAATTTCGGAAGTTGGTGTCTTGGGATCTGTATTTCAGTTTTAGTTTTTTGCCACCGACTTCCGAAATTAAAGTTATTTCATAATTTTGAGTTAATTTATTTTTGTAGTCGATTTAATTTTTTCAAATTACTTTATTTTTCTTTATTTTTAGTTTTAAGTAAAAACTGGAATATTTGTTTGTAATAAGTAGATAATCATCATTAGAATCAGTTATAGAACTTGTTAGGTTAGTATAATCCCAAAATGTCAAGATTTCATGAAATAGTCATTCTGTAGGATTACTTCTACTGTAGGATTACTTGGTCTTAGAGAGTTATGTTGATGACTTTAATGATTATAATTCTGTAAATACAATATTTGTTACGGCTGCGACTCATACATTAATCAACGTACAACTTAATACTGACCAGCAAATTGCAAAAAACATAAAAAATATTGAATTTCGCGGGCTACCTTGACGCTTTCGCCTTGACAGATTTTCAACTTTATCGCTACAGTATAAGGTTCAAGGTTGATTGGGAAAATTTAACGGTTTCGGCTAGCTTTATGAGTTATGTCGCTATTTTAGAATCAGAAGATGAGAAGTATTAAATATAAAACATTCTTAAAGGAAACATGTAGTTGATCTTCTAACAAAAAAATATTGACCTTCTAGTTATGTACGCCTTAAAAAGAACTTTTTTTTCGTTGAGGCCTTTTTTTGAAAGTTGGCTAAGTGCTTAAACACTTTGACTCGCGGGCGCGATCACGACATATCAAACACACAGCATAGTATGCAAGTGTTCACGTACAAAACGCAGGTTCGGCGAACCAAGTCCACCGCGCGCGCACCCGTCACCGCGCCCGCGCGTTCCTACGTGAACAAGCACTTAGGTTAGGAAGTATGTGCCGACGTCCGTTGCCCCCCACACATCAGGACCCGAGGTGGCGGCGCGTAGTGATCGCGCGCCCTTCTTAGACATCGCGGGGGGAGTCAAACACCTCACTCCCCCCTGACCAGACGAGGCCCGCAGCGGCGGGCCGGCACCGGTCGGGGGTTGCGGAAGGATCGTAAGTTCCCGCGACCCCCGGTGTAGGTGTGAGATGGAACACCGGGGTGGTTTTTAGTCAGTAAGAGTTTGACAGACCCCGCCGCGCGCACCAGGGTGGTAGACATCCATGAGGACTTTCCACCCCGGAAACAAAAAAAAGGTAGTATGTGCCATATTTTTAGCTACACTATTGTATTATGTTTTCAAAAACCTGTTATTACAGTTGTAGGTAAGTTGGATGAAAAAAATTAACAAACTAAAGGCGTTCGCTATAATTTCGGTGTGACAGAAAAAAATACTTTATCTACCTACTTGTAATTCTGTGGCTGTAAGACGTGATTGAAGAAAATGGATTTTTGTTGTATCCTGGAAGCATTGAACTAGAAATATGTCGAGATATTGATAGATTTTCGGACCTTTAGATCCACGTACCTTAGGAATAGTCTTTGGTATTGTTCGCCGAATCATTGAGCTCCTTAAGTTTCGAGTTGAGCTGCACGATTTCCTCAAAAGACCATCTCAGACATCGATCTAGGCACATGGTCTTCACATCATCTGACCAAGATTATGTCTGGACTTTAAAAGATACTGTGACCTCTGAGTTTGTTTCGGCCTTTCTTCTCAGACTAGTCAGAAAGGCCATTTTGGCCTAATATGGCCTAATTTCATAATATGGCGAAGACAAATCCTGTTCTTTTTTTCACTGCACTATGTAGGTATATTCAAAGAGATTGGGATTGAATTGGATTGATTGATATTTTAGCACAGACAAAAAAAAAATGAAAAATTCTTCACCATTGGGATTTGATACGATTAACTTAACAGTGTCCATTATGATTCATAATGTTATCCTTTTATGAAACTGGCAAAGTGGCCTTTTTAGGATCCCAGATCTAGTTTTTAAAATATGATTGACGCGTAAAAGTGTTTGTGCAGTCTACTTACTGAAATAAAATCATTTATCATTCATTTATTACAAAAATCTAGGAAGAAGCCAAGCATATACGAATTTCTGAAACAGAAATGGATAAAAAAAATCCATATCTTCCATAACTTTCTTGTTATTGCCTAAGTAAGCAAAACGTCCTCAAAGATTAGAGAATACCGCAGTCTTTTATTTTTCTGGTGGAAATAACAATTCCTTCTGATTTCCCCTTCAAAACTTTTTCAAAGCGTGCCATTTAAAATTATCTTTGACACTTGACAGCCACGGAATGACCAAAGACAATTGTTTTTTATTATTTTTAACTTTTAAAGTTCGTTTAGAGGCAGTGGTTTTAAAAAGACCATTAGGTAATTATAGAACGAAAATTATTTTACAGGACGCTGTTTTTTATGGATCCTAAAAAATTACTCACAAGTGAATCATAATTTTCTCACATCGTGCAATAGACTAAAATATCATCATCATCATTTTAGCCGAAAGACGTCCACTGCTGGACATAGCATAGACCTCCCCCAAGCAACTCCATTTCGGCCGGTTCTGTGCTTCTCGCATCCAACGGGTTCCTGCGGCCTTCACAAGGTCGGCGGACCACCTTGTGGGATGCCTTCCAACGCTACATCTTCCGGTACGCGGTCGCCACTCCAGAATCTTTCGGCCAAAATATAATATAAACAATAAATACAATACTTATAACATATCTTTTTATCTTTTTTATATGCACATTTTATGTTGAAAAAAATCAGTAGGCTACATACAGTTTCATATTATTCACAAACTAGAGATCTCCTACCCCTTGATGCCATTTTCTAAATCACATTTTACGTCACTGACAATCAGCAAAATATGCCAGGATGTTACTATACTAGCAGTCATGAAAAAATGCTAGGGTACCTACTCCGAGATTCAGAAGAAACATAACAATATCATCGTACGAAACCGCTTCAGCATTTTCTAAGCTTGAAAAAGCAGCTTACAAATAAAAAAAACAAAAAGTAATTCTCATCCCTCGCAAGGAGCATTGGACACCTTAACGAGATTTTGTTTATCCTACCCTCTTTTCTCTTTCTCTGGATATGAATTGTGCATTTTAATTTATGACACCTTTTATAATTTTGCTTTATTTT
This sequence comes from Luperina nickerlii, assembly GCA_963855955.1. Classification (NCBI taxonomy): domain Eukaryota; kingdom Metazoa; phylum Arthropoda; class Insecta; order Lepidoptera; family Noctuidae; genus Luperina; species Luperina nickerlii. The sequence continues at coordinate 22,946,734 of OY979664.1, read as the reverse complement.
TATGCATTACAGGAGTGGGCGAGTCAGGGTGGAATAATAATTTTATTAATATAAGAGGAAGGCAACGCTCTTTTGCAGCAAAATTTGTTTAGATACGGTGTTAGTTAGTTTATATTTTATGGACGAGATCTAATGAAGTATCTCCAGATTTCGCCATTAGTTTCGTCTAATAAGACAAAATTTATAAATGTGCAATTTTCAAAATGCTTTTCTTAACTGTCAATTCGAAACAAACCAATGCTCACTCAAATATACTTTAAGGTGCTTCATTTTCTATGTTTCCAGATTGAGCATTAGTTCCAAAATGTGTTCTATCCATCTAGAAGAATTCATACACTGCCCAACGTAAAATGGATCGCAGATCAGTCATACCAATTCAGATCATTGGTATCATTGGTAACTCAGGAAAATAAATTGATAAGTAAATTGACAAATGATTTAAATTGTTTTTATGTTAATGTCTATTCAAATATATGTTTCCAATTGGTTGTTATGTCAAGTTAAGCAAAATACATGTATCAAGTTTAACTTAGTGGTAATTAAATTGATTTCAGAGTGACTAGTACTATTGAAAAAGTTATATTAATGTTTGAACTTGTAACGATATCTGAACTATATTGTGTAGGATTAACGTTATTTTTCCAAAAACAAATATTTGTTTACATGTTTGGCAACTAAATCGCGAACGCAGATTAGGCTGTCAATTTGCTTAACCTACATTATTTTTCCTGAGTGTAGGTACATTGTTAGGACATCTACTAAAGAGAAAACAGGATCATTCCTATACAACCAGTAATCCCGGTACAGTCTCGCTCTCGAATACTGTCAATAGTTCCAGCTCTGATGCAATTTGTTTTGTTACATTTATCTTCGTACAAACTATTTGGATTTACTACCTACATAGATTGTTAGATTACTGCATCTTAGTTTTTTTTTTTTGTTTCGTAATTACAGACTTCATAAAGAACCCTGAAAATTATGAATAGATAAACCAATTAGACATACTTTTCATAATAATGTTTTGGAATTTTATGTCAGTCTATTCACAAACTAAAGGCTCGTACAAATAGGCGCGACACGCGATATAATCGCGCGCGACACAAAGGCACCACTTGTTGTGCGACTTGTGGTGCCTTTGTGTCGCGTGTCGTGTCGCGCCTGTTTGTAGAAGACTTATATTGGGAGTTGACTGGTCTACAATGCCATGCAAAATAATGTAAGTTTTGCGCAGTTTTTAGTAAACTTGTATAAACGATACACTTTGTCTACTGCCCTGATCCCAATTTATTGGGTCTCACGTTAGATGACATGAAAGCAAATTACCTAGATAGCCGAAAGACAATTCAGCTACATGACATAAAAGCAGAGTACCCAGTCAAAGAAAGAAAGAAAGAAAGAAAAGAAAGAAAATACATTTATTTAGCACAGACTAAGAGACACACAATACACCAGGTAGTTAGATATTAGTCGTACATCAGAATAAAAAATAAGATAAAAATAACAAGTGCAAAGTCCGATGTAAGAAATTAGGAGGAAAGTGTGCCTCACGGCTGCGCCAAAAAGGCCCAGTTCAGCAAAAATGCCAGACAACTGGTGCCTGACGCTGGTTTTCAACTGGACCTGATGTGTGAGGTGACGGATGTAAATCAGTTTTATACTGCATCGTGATGTGTGTAATGTGTATGCATAATTAAGTAAATAAATAAAAATAAATTAGTGTCACATAAAAACAGTAACGAGTAGGTACCTATGTATAAAAAGCGTGATATTGAGTAACATTGCAAAACTAAACAATAAATAAATAAATAACGATAAATAGATAAGTGACATGACCGCATGATAGACCTTCTTACGCAAATAAAGAAATTCTCCGAAACGAGTCAGAACAGAAACCTGTTTTAATTTAAAACGATGCCTGACTTCCATGCTCCAACACATTGTCATAATAATTTATTAATCCGTGCACTGTAATGTCATCGCACAATACGTTGCAAGCAGCCGAGCGCGGCGGACTATTTTCGGACAGTTTGCATTTTGTGTGTGCTTTGAACTTGTCTTAGCTGTTGTTTGCATTTGGATTGCAGTCAGCAGAGAGCCAACTCAGCTGGACGACATAAAAGCAGAATGAGCTAGTAGCAAAACGTCTGGAATCGCGAATAGTCCGTATGATTGTTTGTTTGGAGTAAATGGAGTAATTTTGTTTTCTTACATAAAAATAAACTCACCTCTACTTTCAATAGGTGTGGGCAGCACTACAGAACGCTACCTGCAACGACCCTTATACGTAACCCATAAGGGTACAGCTGATTTTTTTTTAGTAAGGTCGTTATATATAAATATAACGACCTTACTAAAAAAAAATCAGCTGTTTAGTACATTTTGACGAGTTATGCGAGCACAAATGTAGGGAACAACTGATTTTTTTTTCGCGATTTCTGCTTGGGTCCCATAGTAAAAGTTGTTCATAATGATGAGTACAATGACCCCAGAAGTTTTGCGCATTTAACGTCACACCTTGTATATTCAGCGGGATTGTCCGAAAGGGTTACCGCTGGCCCGGAACATAAAGGGTGAAGGAAGGAACACGGGTGGGTTTTAGGCAGTAAGAGTCTGACACTCCCTTCCGCTCCATCCAGAGCGGGAGGAGTCATTTGATGATTTCCCATCCTCAAAAAAAAAAAACACCTTGTATATTCCTTTTGCTTCGTTAACCAAGTTATACATTTCTATAAAATTTTAATCTAATCCACCATGACTAAAAAATCTAACAACAACACATCCTTCATCTACATGGCTCCCCTAATTTATAATGCTTTGCCGAAGTCAATTACCCTAGTTGGGTAATTGACTTCGGCCCTTCAAAAAATTTTGTTCGGCACTACGGAAGTTGTTGTTGCAGGAATGTTTTTATTAAATTCACGAGTTTTTTGTAAAATGTCCCTGTAAATTTTATTCTCTTGATCTGGCGTCAAAATACAGGCATAAGTAATTATTTAAATTATGTGATAATAATTGTTAAATGTATTGTTTTATTTATTAATATAATATAGTAAAAATGGAAGTGTGTAGTATATAGGTTAATACCTATATACTACACACTTCCATTTTTATAACATACTAATTGAAATAATATTTAAATTTTAAAATTAATGTAATGTAAAGGCACTTAAATTGGATTTTTTTTGCAAGAACTGCATTTAATTGTTAATTGTAATTTGTTTTTGCATACCTTTAAAACGGTGAGACATGCAGCACAATGCAATGTTATGAACACCTTTGTAAACACTATGTTTCTGGCAAATAAATATTCTATTCTATTCTATTCACCCCATCTCATTTCAAACCATATCCAATTAGTTTTACGTCTTCACCCATCTCGCAATCATAAACCAGGATCGTAGTCATAAAACAAGTTAATAACTGATATTATTAAACATCTTAGCGATATAAATATCGTATACACACCAATATAACACGGGTACAACATCACATTATGCTGCGAGGGCGTAATATCTCGAGTAATTCAAAATAGAGGCTCATGGAAAGATATAAAGAATTCTATCAACGCGGTATTCGCGCCTGTTCGCATTTGGCGGGGCGGCTTGGGTGTGGTGTCTTTGTTAGCGATAAATTCTCTTACGCGTAGCTAAGGACTGCCTAATAAATAAGGCGAAATAGGAGAAAGTTTTGGGTTTGGCGTTACTTTCGAAATCAGTCTTAAAAGCAGGACTACGCTTTAACTGAAAAAATAATAGTTCCTCTCATCATCATAATTTCAGCCGAAAGACGTCCACTGCTGGATTCAGGCCTCCCCAAAGTCCCTCCCTACTTCGTCTAATTGTTAGTTAATTGGCTAACTGGTTAATTTGGCCACTTGACAAGCACTTCACGTATGAGGGACGGTTTTTGTACACAGTTGGTTACTACGTTTCATAATAGTCCTTATTGGTTCAGAACAAAAAATGCGTCTTCTTTTCGTGTCGATAGTGCTTTTCCTCGTTGTCTTTTTATAGTAGGTGGCCACGTTGATTGCGGCTTCAGTGGGATTCTTTAAGTCATCCGAGGTGCAGGTCAATGGGTACTTAGGACACTCTAGCAAGTGGGACATGGTTTGATCAGAAGCAAAATTCTTCTGATCAGACCGGTATAATCGGAAACGTTACGGCACAGTATTCTTTAAATAACGTCCAAAGGGCTATTGACGGGTACAAAGATCCTGGCAAAGGTATTCTTCCTCTTTGCTTTTTTTTATATAGTTTGAGCCCAGTTAAGTAGGTGGCCACTGATCAGCAGAAAGCCGGTACCTGTTATTATTCGAGCGCCCTGTGGGCTAACTATACACAAAAACAGTACAACGCCCTATGAGTCCAATTCAACAATGCCTACAGGATGTTGTTGGGGTTGCCTCGGCACTGCAGTGCGTCGGGGATGTTCGCTGAGTCACGCATCGACTGCTTCTATGCGACGATGCGGAAACGGTGCACATCCTTGGTGCGCAGGGTCCGCGCCAGCTCCAACACCATCTTGAGGATGTTGGCTGAGAGGTTCGACTGTCACTACATTAACCATTGTTGTATGCTTAATGTAGTGACAATAGCAAGAAAATGTGTTTTATTACTAACATAGTTTGTAAGTATAATATTGTTACTAACACTATGAGTCTTGTTGCTCGAAATAAATGATAATTATTATTATTATTATTGCAATACTTTTCCCCATTGGTCATAATAATTCTCTATAATTGGCACCACTTCTCACTTCTCACCTCACAAAGGCAAGTGTAAATATGACATGGCTTGTCGACTGAGATGAAATAAACTGTGCAATCTGAGGCGTCGTTTGTTGTTAGTTCACAGTGATATGAAAATTTGGTGTTTAAGAGTGGAGAGGGCTTATTCAAACGTTGTGATAATCATGAATTATGTTAAAAAGTAATGTTACAAGCAAAAACAGCAGGAATACAAATACTATTTCTTCAAATAAAAAAAAAATGTTCCCAACGCCTTTTATTTCAATGAATGAACATTTTGGGAAGCTTACCTTGAAAGACCAAAACTAAAACCTCATCATGGATGAAAGAAAAAGTTGTCTATAATTAATGACCTTCGTAACGGCACAAAAGTAGAAAAAAATAGTGCTGGTAGTTTTTTTCTTTATTTTTGGCGTCAAAAGTCTCGCAGAAAAATTAAAACGCGACAAACGGTATGTAAATCTAAATTAATGGCATTTTTCATTAAAACACTTTGATTTCTATATAAATCCCAACAATTAAACAAAGAAGAATTTCTTAAAGTAATTAACTTCAAGATGAAACTAAAATTAACGTTGACGTAACAACATCAAACAGTCACAAATTATATCACAATTCTTAACAACAGAAATTAATCTTGAACATCAACGCTGAGACGAAAACTTCCCCATTAGGCTCGTCACAGAACGGTCGTTTTAAATCGGTTACCGATTTATGTCTCCGAAAGGCAAAAATTTTACCGAATCACACTTCGATAAAGCCATCATCCAAAAACGTACCTCTATACTTTTATCAGTCACTAAATACATTATTACTGTCTTCCAATTTGAAAGATGTGATGCGAAGGAATGAGGAAAATGTCATGATAAGTTTTGAGTATAAGTGTGGATATATACTGGGTGGAAAAAACCAATGGGTCCTGAAGAAAAACCACTTTAAATCTTTAATATTAATGATTTTTTTTTTTATTTGAAATTGGTTTGCTCCTGACTCTAGTCTAAGTCAAAGGTGACAGAGACAAAGTCTACGATGGAGTGAGCGAGTGAGTGATTTTACTTAAAGGAAACATTACTTTATTTTTAAAAAGAAACAAAACTATTTTCATAGAATTCTCGACAAGCTTACCTGAACCGGGAATCGACCCGCTAAAAATTCAAAAAATAAACACCGGCTATTTTATTATACTAATCGACAGGATTATTGTTCAGGATAAGATCTCTCTATTAAACATTTGGTCTTAGAAATAAAAAAGATAATGAAATCTAACATTAATTTTATTTTATAAAGGACACGCAAACATGAAAGAAAATTATTATTTATTAAATATTATTACCGTTCGATGTGTTTTCTTTATGTAAAATAATCTATCTTAAGGATTTGAAGTGGTTAACCTTTACGGCCCATTGATTTTTTCCATCCTGTATATGTCTATAAGAGTGGAGGAAGTCCAAAGAAACAATGGCTGAACTGTATGAAAGACGATATAGCTAGTAAAGCGCTGCCTACCGAGATAGCGTCTAATAGAGAAATAAGGATGAAAAAGACATAATATTGCGCCGACCACAAAGAAATTAAGCTATAGGCAAAAAATGGGAAAAGGGCGTAGTATCGGCCCCAACTTACGAATTGTAAGTCGTGAGTTCGAACCAAGCTAGGTACTTTACTTTGTGTATTTAATTTAATCAGTCTGCTCTCAAAACGGTGAAGGAAAACACGTTCCGGAAACAGGCATGTCCTTAAACCAAAAATTCGAAGACATGTAACATCCACCAACACGCGCTGGGCCCGCGTGGTGGATTATGGCCCACTCCCTCTCACAGAGAGGAGGCCTGTGTCACAGCAGTGGAAACAGTATCGGCTGATTACGCTAAGAGCAAGAATTGATTGGTGATGAGTTTGAAGAATGAAATTACAAGAAACAGACGAGACACTTCTACTTTATCTCTATAAAAAATATAGTCCTAATTTCACCGATATTTTGTCGGCCTTCTACGCACCAGCGCACAGATTTTTAATGCAAATATCAAACGTTATTTGAGAGGATGCCAATTAATTTTCAAAGCTTCTTCACTGTCAGTTCGTCTAGACTTGAGTTATGTCTGGAATGAGAGACGTGGGTTATGTAAATGAGGCCTAAATACTGGTGTTCTGTATATTTGTTCTTCGTTTGAATACGGCGTACATCAATCGAAGAACTGTTTGAGGCATTTCTTTTGTTTTGGAGCTGTACGATTTGGAACAGAAAAGTTCTGAGCTACACGATTAGTGACAAAATGCTTGCACTGACTGGGCTGGGTCACTCAACAACAACATGATCTGACCAAGATTATGTCTGGACTTTAAAAGAGACTTTGACCCTTATATTGTAGATAGGAAATGTCTATTCCATCTAGCTAATGCTTTTTAAATATCGCAGCATCATGCTGAGAAGCCTTTTAGCCTCGTACAGGACTTTTTTTCTATATAATTTCGTTTTTTTTTAATATTATTATGATTGTATTTAGTTTAGTTCGTGATCTTCCTGTACGAGTTACAATAAATACTTTTTGTTTCTTCTTTTTTTTCTTTCTTATGCTTTTATAATCATCATCTGCCTAGCCTTTTCCCAACTATGTTGGGGTCGGCTTCCAGCCTAACTGAATGCAGCTGAATATCAGTATTTTACATGGAGCGACTGCCTATCTGACCTCCACAACCCAGTTACTAGGTAATACGATACCCTTGGTAAGACTGGTTGTCAGACTTTCGGGCTTCTGACTACCCGTAACGACAGTCAAAGATCCACGAATGACAGCCGGGACCAACGGCTTCACGTGCTTTCAAGATGGTCAGCCATCCACAGACCAACCGCGACAAGCGTAGCTTAACCTGATCGATCCACCTGTGAGACTGTTATTATTTAGCCACGGGCCCCTCATGTTTTTATAATATGACGCGTAGAAGGGATTTCATTTCATTTCGTTTAGTAGAAAAAAGCTCAAAAACAAATCAAACATTCTCAAGATCCCAAAAACACTCAACCTCTCCACACTCTCACAGGCCCAGAATTACTTGTAGTACTACCCTCCCGCGGGTAATACAGTGTGTAATAAAGAGTAGCGAAGCAACATTATTGCGATTCAAACGACTCAATGTTTGCCCTGGAAAGTAATTCACAAACAAATTATGTTGTTGTTGAACTTTCGGCTTAATGAGTGTGTGTAGCTGTCGAGTTTTGAGTTCTGATTTTGTGCCTTTGTAATTGGCTTTTTAATGAATTTGGGACTTGATGCTGTCTTCTACATATACAAAAATTAAAAGTCCTGACTGACTGGTATATCAACGCACAGCCTAAACCGCTCGTCCTAGAGACATGAAATTTGGAGGGTGTGTTCTTTGTGAAGAGTAGGTATCCACTAAGAAGGGATTTTTCGAAATTCCACACCTAAGAGGGTGAGGGAGGAGGGTGAAATTTCATCGGATTATATTGACTAGCCACCCGCTCCTGCTTCGCACGGTTTTTGCGATTTGTCTAAACAGCGACATTTCTTTATGTTTATTTGATATTAATGTACCTATTATTATGCATAATAATATAAATTTTTCGAGATAAATTCTGTAAATAATGGTGAATACCTCATCATAACCCGTTTCGCGGTTTATAAGAATAACGCGGTCATACAGCTGGCAGGCGACATGTGACTCAAATGTGTAATATGTAGATATATATTATATAAATGTAGGTATTTACTTATTTTCTAATTTACCCTTGTATAAATCTATACTTACCTTTTTTTCTGGTTGGGAAATTATCAAATAACTTCTCCCGCTCTGGGCGGAGTAGGAGGGCGTGTCAGACTTTTACTGTCTAAAATCCACCCGTGTTCCTTCAGTTGCCTGTGCCAAGGCCACGGTAGCTCTTTCGAACAACCCGCGACCCTGGCAGGCATCGGCCTCAGTCTACCCCATAAATCAGTGCTGGCATCTCTATGAGGCGCGCGTGGAACACAACACGCCGTCACCGACTCGGGTCTGGTCCTTACTGGACGGCGAGCTACCCATTGCTCGCCGTCCGCAAGCCCGCGCCTTCGGTGGCCGGGAATCGGCTGTCGATTCCCGACGCCCAATAAATCTATACCTTATGATCCATTGTAATTCCAATGATAGAAATAATGACTAACTTACTAATGTATAAGGTTTTACAACATATAATATAGTTTGACCCTACTGTAAAGGTAAGGGCTAATATAATTATTCTTTTATTTATTTATTGTATATTTTTTAATTTGTTTATCTTATTTTGACCTAGGTACTGTAAATGCTGCACCCGTCGCCGTCATCAAGTCAACGCCGGCTGTCGCACAAAAACCAGTGTTTGGTACATAAGTCGCCGAGCGATGGCTGTTTTACGCAAATATAACTCATATTTACCCCATATGACTTATTTTTCATTTTATTCCTATTTTAATTATTGTTTTATGCGTCACACCAGGCGCTAATTATTTTATTTTCTTCAAAATACTTTAAGTACCTACGTATACGTGACGTGATCCGCGAAAGAACACAGCCCCGGCGACCGAGCCTGCGCTGCCTCAATTCCATTGATATAATATACCCAACAGACCGAACAATGAGATAAACATGGAGATCGTTCTTCTACGTACGAGAAGAAGTCTGTTGTACTGCAGTTGTCCGAAGTTTTATTAATCCCCGGTTTCTCATTTCACTCTACCCAATAAATTTTGTCCTTTTGGAGCTTTTGAACGATTGAGTTACACAGTCTAATAAACATTTTGACCTACGTATATATTTTTGGTGCTCTTAGAAAGGTCTAAACTAACACTAAACATTTGCAGTGATTTGATTACCTCAGTATTCCTTAGTGTTGGTTTAGGACATCACTGTCCCTTCGATTGGCAAACGGAGCCAAAAGAAATGTGTCTAGGGAACGCGTATATCTATATAGATACTTTTTGGAGTAGCAACTGATATTTTCTTTTGTTTGATCTGAATTTGAAGATGGAATTGAATTTGACGTTAGATTGAATGTCGATGCCATGCGTAGTTCTGACAGAGGCGGTGGTTGATATTAATTAATAAGAAACTAGCTGTTGCCCGTGACTTCGTCTACGATCCCGAATGAAAAGTAGCCAATGTCCTCCTCCAGATCCCAGGCTACCTATCTGTAAAATTTCATAAATATTCGTTGAGCCATTTTTGCATGATTGAGTATCGAACATCCAAATATACAAACATTCACATTTATAATATTAGGGGGTAGTAAAATCACATTATGGCAAAGCAGATGTCGACTATTCTGCCAATGTCAAAAGAGAATCGGAAAAGTAAGTGTGCATTATTATAAATAAATTAAAAGTTTAATCGATAAAAATCTACGATGCTAGAGTTGACCTTAACTTAGAACTAACAACACAAACAAACCACATCCAAACAGACAAGAATTATATTTGAAAAAACAAATCATAATTTTGAGCTGTAGTTGGTACCCTAATTTTTTGACATTTTCATAGTTGTAACTTTCTTGCTGACATTTCAGTAATAATTGATTGTATAAATTGTGGCCCAATATTTTAATATCCATAAGCTTGAAGGAAATTAATAATGTTTCACAAACGATTTTAATAGCCGTTTGATGCTACAAATATCTAGTAATAATACCTACTTCCTTCCACGTATTAAAATATATTATAGGTTTTAGATTTCCTATTATTAAGTTTATGACGGATTATTTTTGTCGTTTGGAGTATGAACATTATCTCCGCGCTCACTGTAGACTCCAGCACATCAAGCTACCCGAAACTGTCATAATTTCCCAATCAACTTTGAACCTTATACTATAGCAATAAAGTTGAAAATCTGTTAAAGACATTTGACAGATTGTAGTAGCTTGATGTGCTGGCGTCTGTACATAACAACAGGTTTATTCATGGTTTGCGAAACCTTTACAGGTAATTCTAATAAAATTATACTGTTAATAAAAAGATGGAAATCCTTCACAAGGTTCGTCATTAAAACTGTTTTACCTAATAATAATGCAGGGAACTGTATAGCCAAGTTTGGGAATAAAATCGTGTAATGACTTAAAAGTTTATTTTTAGGAGTAAACTCCGTAAAGCGTGACGCTTTATAAAAATAAATAAAAAGCGAAAAGGTAGGTATACCACGGAACTTCTGTGGCACTACGTGTGTACCTACCTGCCCGCCATTTTGTTTCCTTTTTCAAAATGGCGGCCACGCATGAAACCTATTTAAATCGATATCTGACATCAATGCACACAGAAAACATAATAGGATCAAACCCCGTAAAGCATCATGTTTCACCGACACGTGACGCTTTAAAAAACAAAATGGCGGACAGGTAGGTATGCTAGGCTACATATAATATCTTCAATCCCCTTTTTTCTTTACAGTCATATTTCTTTATTTAAATTTAAGACAGGAACATGAGTAAGACTGAAAGGCTTTAAATATCACTTAAATGAAAATAAAAAACTTAGTTAACTTACTTTTCTGGTTTAAGCCTTGAGAAACCGATAATGTTTTACATTTTAAAAACTTGCGTATTTTGTAAGTCGTGTCCAGCCAATTTGTTTGTGTAGATTTTCAATTGTCTATGCTTTACCAAACTAGCATATTATTATGAGAACTTGGCTTATACTTTACTAGCTGCGCCCCGCGGTTTCACCCGCATAAGTGTCGATTTCGTGGGAATATTAGGTTAAAAACTATCCTAAAACCTTCCCAGGGATGCAATCTATTTCTCTGCCAAATTTTATCGAAATCCGTTTAGTGGTTTAGACGTGAAAAGGTAATATACAGACAGAGAGACAGAGTTACTTTCGAATTTATAATATTAGTCCATGATACATAAAAGTTTTTATTCAGATTGGCCCGCAACGCCTACGCGTATTCTCGTACAAACTTGTAAATTTCTTTGGAAACAGTGATTGTCGACTAAGATATTGTGGAAGATTAATTCTGTGTGAAAACGGACAGCTGTGGATGAAAAAATAATAAATAATAGAACGTACCTGTAAAAAAAAATTTTTCTCTGTATATTTCGTTCATCACGCATGTTAAAGCTGAAGATTTTGTTTGTTTGAACGTGCTTATCTCTGGAACGACTGGTCGGATTTGAAAAATTCTTTTTGCATTTGATAGCCCAATTTTTGGGGCTATTTACCATCACAGGACCCTTAGGAACAAAGCAAAAAACACAAAAAGTCAGTAAGAACACGAATTGAAACGAAGTGTATATAGTCAGTTAAATTTTTACAAAACACATTTTATGACTTTTGTTTAATACAACATAATATTCTAAGAACTCTTATCGGAATATCGCAGGAAGGAGGAACGCAAGCGTCCTAGTTCTATCATGTCGTTATTATCGCAGCAGTGTACAAAATGTACTGAAAACAGATATTGCAATAACGCATCAGATAATATCGGGGATTATTTTCTGTGGGGTAGAGCCATAAACAATACCTTCCAGGAAAACTGAGGTGTGATGTTATGAATTTAGAATTAGATAACAGTTATTTTGCTCCCTTTTTCTTAAAAGGACTCTTTTAAGGGTTCCGTGCCCAAATGGTAAAAACGGGACCATATTACTAAGACTCCGCTGTCCGTCTGTCCGTCTGTCACCAGGCTGTATCTCATGAACCGTAATAACTAGATTGTTTAAATTTTCACAGATGATGTATTCCTGTTCCCGCTATAACAAACAATACTAAACACAGAATAAAATAAATATTTAAGGGGGGCTCCCATACAACAAACGTGTTTTTTCGGCGTTTTTGCCTTGTGGTACGGAGCCCTTCATATGCGAGTCCGAGTCGCACTTGGCCAGTTTTTTTTTAATCAATATAAATCAATTTCTCTTAAAAAATACTTAAGATAGCTTTGTTAATAGAATTTCTTTGGATTGTAGAATTAGAATGAAAACCTGGAGCCTAGATTTTATTTACTTTGTCTGTTTACGCATAATTTAACTTGTGAGCCACATTTTATGGGTTTCAGACATTATTCACTGTCATTGTTATGTAAAAGTAGTAATCTGTACCTTGGCGTTTGCTTTGTAATATTATTATCTGCCACCCAACCAACATTTTGACGCTAATTTCCACCTCTGTTATCGTTTGTATTGGTTTAACGGGTGTATAAAAGCGCCCAGTAAAACTTTTGTTTATTCAATGGTCATGACTATAACTAAATAACTCATCAAGATGAGTAACGGTAACAAGAAGACATAATATGACTAAGGTAGGTATAAACGATAAAAGCTGAACCACAGTAACACTAGGTGTAGTAACTTCAAGTAACAATAAGTACCTAAGGTAATAGTTGGATTTCTAATAAGTCTCACTATTTTCAAGTGTTCTTAAAGAGTGCTAAGTAAATGTTTTATACCACCTATCTTGCCTAGGAAACGTATTATTACTTAAGGAGGTATAAACGGTACAGTCGCAACCATCATAGCACCTGCTTTTATAAATTCAAGTAACAGAAATTACTAAAAGTAATAGTATAGTTTGTTATAACTCTTTCTACCGACAAGAGCTCTTGAAAATAGTTAGCAAAATATTTTTACCACCTACGTTGCTATAAAAGTATTAATTGCAACTTATTTACAGCTACTTAATTCAGTAATCAAAAACCCCTATTTATGATAGCAATTGGTATTATGGAGTTATTTTTAGAGCCCTAATCGTTACAGTGGGGTTCAAATTTACTTTTATGTTATTCTAAGCCATAATAACACGGAATTTAAACATTTAAAACCCTATTCTGGTATAACAAGTGCTACAATAGTTCTAACTACAGCACATCCAGTACTTCTTGTTCATTAATAGTAATAATAGGAACCTAGGATGATAAGGAGTAGACACCATTTTAAATCAAACATAACCTAAAAATAAATCAGAAAAAAACTAGTTTAAAACTCATATTTTGTTTAATTTTCTCATTTTAAAACGCAAAATATTTACTACAATACACAATGAATGTAAAAGACAGAGCCAATATCCTGTTTTTATCTAAATTTAGATTGAGTGTATGCCCCGCATGATAAAATGCAATTTATTTTTACTTTAAATATCACTTATTTTTAAGGCCCTGCAAAATTGAGACGCAAAACATATATTATTTTCTCAATAAAGTAACCCTCGCAATAAATTTTAGCCGTGTGATAAAGAAATCAAACTTCACTCATCGAGATATTGACAATCCGTAACTTGAAATTCACTTAATTTCAACTCCTTAGTTTGCCATCATTTTTGAGAAATAAAGTAACACTTTTGGAACTAATGTATATGCAAAACAATAGAAAAAGAAAACACGCTACAGCACTGAGTTGCTAATCAACACTGATCAAGATACATAAAGCAAATCCAAGAAAAAAATGGACCTAAAAAAGAACTAATATGTTACTATAAAATTTATACCAGTAGACTTCAGAACTTGTGTACCACCTATAGTTTTTATTATAACCATAATACAGACTTTAAAGTGCTTGAGGTAGCTAGATTTATATTATACCACCATTATAGATACAAGAAATTGTTTGCCACTAACGCCACCCTATAACTATTATGTAACTCTCAGTGTTAAAAGAGTGAGCATTAAAATTATTATATTACTTATAGCGCTATAAGACGTGGGCCCAATCGAGAGTTTGTAAGGGGTTAGAGCGTGCTCTAACACCAATTGCTAAAACCATTGTATCACTCTTGCTTGCCAAATTCACTTTTAAATAACTCTTTTATCACCAATTCTTATTACCAAAATGCTAGTTGGGCATCCAGTGAAGTAATTACGTCACGGACTCACAATTTCAATGCCATTCATTTTGAAAATTTTACAATAATCACTGCGTTATTGACGTTGTCGTGCAGACGAAGTATATGTAGATTGTAAACCTTCAAAATCTTTCGAATTGTGATAGAAAGTGTTTTATACATTTGGGGCGGTACACACTAAATATGGAATCCAGAAACCTATTGATGCTACCATATTTTTTTTCCTTTGCTAATAATTAAGTAATTAAATTATCCGAATACCTAGAGAAAACTGGTCGCTAAATGATTATGTTAACAGGGACATAGTGCCGATTTAGTCGCTTTAAATCAAGAAATCACTTTGAAATAAGTGGAAAGTAAAATTCGAAAATGTACATCTACATAAGTTCAGTTTACATTTTAATTGCATAACGACATGATTTTATATAATATCGATTTTCCTTATCAGACCTATCCCGCGGATTCTCATAAAAAGAACAGATGATAAGTCAGAGATAATTTAAAAATCCAGTACATCCAAGCTCTTGAGGATCGCGCCTGATTTGTATTCAGTGCTCACGTCGCCGTCGCGTCCGTATTTCCGAAGGTCCAATGCGGAATTATGGACCATATTATTATTGTTATCTTGATCAATGGATTCAGATATCATATTCCATAAGAGGTGTAACCATGGATTGCTTTGGTTGAAAAAACAGAGACTTTATGTTGAGATGCTTTCATCCATAGACCTGCACTGGGCTCGCGTGGTGGATTACGTCCCACTCCCTCTCACAGAGAGGTGGCTTTGTCCGAGCAGTAGGAACTTCATAGGCTGATTATGTCATTGAGATGCTTTGCATTACACAGCTGCATACAAAGATATAACTCAACTTAGCCAAAAGATACTTTTTTTTTGAGGATTGGAAATCATCAATTGACCCCTCCCGCTCTGGGTGGAGCGGAAGGGAGTGTCAGACTCTTACTGACTAAAACCCACCCGTGTTCCTTCCTTAGCCCTTTATGTTCCGAGCCAGCGGTAACCCTTTCGGACAATCCCGTTGACCCGGCAGGCTTCGGCCCTGACGGGCCCCTTCTGCTGATGCTGACATCTCTTTGAGGCGTTTCTGTTTCGTTTTGGCACCTCTGAGACACAGTGACGCAATGACTTCACTTGATTGTCATGGAAACACTATTTAACTTTTTATCCGCTTACGCGGGATTAATCTGACAAATATTTTCGTGTCCATTTCGCCAAGGTACTCGTATATTTACGACCACATGCCACAGCTTGTATGATCTGATTTTTTTATTAAATTAGGCTGTATTCTATCAGGTTTTTATTTTAGACTAGCTGCGCCTCGCGGTGTCACCCGCATAAGTGTCGATTCCGTGAGAATATCGGGATAAAAAGTAGCCTATATGTTAATCCAGGGTGTCAGCTACCTCCATACACACTTTTATCAAAATTGGTCCAGCCGTTTGAGCGTGAAGAAGTAACAAACATATAAACACACACACACACAAACTTTCGCCTTTATAATATTAGAAAGAAAGAAAAGAAAAGAAAATACGTTTATTATTGTGATTCATTGTGCCGGGCGCTGGAGGCACGACGACTGATATGAAGTCGAGTGGTTAAAAGGTTAATAACGTTGTAACTCTTCTCAGCACGGAGACTTTTTCGCATGACTAAATACGTTGAAGTCAAATCTAGCGATTCAAATCTTTGACTGCATCATGTTACTACAATCATCCAATTACCATAACGGTACAGGGATTTTTTTTAGTTTACACTATCTCACAGCTGGGCATAGGCCTCCATCAAATCTTTACCGGAACTCTTTTCCCAAGCCACGTTGAACCAGCCCTCATCAGCCGCATGCACGATGACCGCGGCAGGGCAGAAGTCTACACAATGGGTGCCTGAAGATGGACGGCGCCGCCGAGGCCGGTTCTGATAGAGATGGCGAAATGACTTGGACAGGACTTTACTATGAAATAATAATTACTTTGGAGTTTTGTAACCTATAATGACAAAGCAGCTATCACGAACATTGATAATTTCCTGACACCCACTGGAATAGACGAAGTTACTTTTTCTTTGTTGAAGACCATAATTATGGAGTTATGGCGCAAACATACTTCTGTGACATAATCTTTTTATTATTTGACATTATATACAGACAATTCTAATTTTTCACCTCTTTATTAGTGGTTGGATTCTTATTTTGTATTTTTTTTATCAAGTACCTGATACTTGCTGTCGTCCCATACCTAATGTAATTTTAAAACATTGTAAAAGGCAATTATTTTTAAAAAGAGTAATCGTGTAGTTTCTTGCCGGCTCTTCTCCATAAGAAACAACCAATTGAAACTGTTCACCTAGCTTCTGACGTTTCATAAGTGCCCATGGGTTTATATGAAATAAAATATTTTGATTTTGGAACAGGTTTCTTCTAGGCTTAGCTTTGAAGACACAAGAAGTGTTCTTATCCAATGACGGTTTAGCCATACGTCATTAAATATTACTTTTCTTTAACTCCTCCCAAGTTTGTTTCAGTTGTCGCGCTACTGCTGAGCGTGAGGTTCTGGGTTTGATTTCCGGGTCGAGAAAAGTTGTTGGCTTTTGACTACCCGTAACTACTGTCAAAGATCCATGAATGACAGCCGGGACCAACGGCTCAACGTGCTTTCCGAGGCACGGAGGGGTCTCGGTATGTAAAGATAGACACATTCACACACCAACCACGGCAAGCGTAGCTTAACCTGAACCTCTAGCGGCATAAACTACCAAAATTAAATGTCATTCTCAAAAATCCCCGCTCACTTTCAAAGACCCTTAGGGTCCCAACTAACCTTGCATCAAAATCGCCTTACCTCCGGGAAATTACTTCGGACAATTTATTCATGATAATTTTTTCCTTAACCGATTTTACTAACGAATTTCCCTATAGCGGAATAAGGATTGATGGGAAATAAGATATGAGAAAATGAACCCGATACGGAAATTAGTATGGAGGGATGGTTTTTAGAAGAATGCACAAGGGGAGACATATTCTCAGGGTCCATTGGGTCAATGATGGAGTGGATATTTTCTTTGTGGGTAAAATAAATAAGTCTAGTTAATAATGTTACCAGCCTGTTAATGTACCACTTCAGGAAAAAGGGCTCTTCTCTTACAGAGAAGGTATGAACATTGATCACCACGCCCAAGACGCGTTGGCGATTTCAGACTTAAGTTAATTATGTAAGTCCAGCCGATCGATTCTGTAAAAATCTCACCGTGTAAACTTAGGCGAAGTGAGCTTCAAGTGAGCTGTCAATTCTGTCAATCCCTAGCGATCAAGTGGAATGACAGCTGACTCCTACCTAAGTTTTCACGGTAAGATTTTTACAGAAAAGATCGGCAGGTGTTTTCCTTCACCGATGTCAGTATATCAGCTAGCCTTCCCCAACCATGTTGGGGTCGGCTTCCAGTCTAACTGGATGCAGCTGAATACCAGTATTTTACATGGAGCGACTGCCTATTTGACCTCCACAACCTAGTTACTGGGTAATACGATACCCCTTGGTAAGACTAGACTATGTAAAGATGGTCATCCATCCACAGACCAATCGCAGCAAGCGCAGCTTAACCTGATCGATCGACCTGTGCGGCTGTTATTATTATTTAGATACCCTATATACATTTACCTGGTAATATGTCTTTCATTGACTTGAATGTGCCCTGGTAGCTAATAGTACCTATGTCATGCTCACACAAATGTCTCGCTGACGGTGGCGTGTGTGTTGGATCATTTAGCTCCCTTCAAAATGGTTGAGCTGAATGGTGCTGATCTATGCGTCATGTTCGTGAACGGGCGCCGTCTGTTGGGGCTGGTCATCACTTAACTGCCTCGGCTTATTTTTAATTATTTTATTTTTGGACTGTTGTTTTCTTACTATTTGCTGTACCCTGGACGCTTTTTACGCGTACGTCTTTTTTACATCGTTCTCACATATAATTATAAATTCAACATTAATGATGTAACTAATATTTTTGCAACAAAAAAATTTAAAAGAGTGTCCATGGAGTTTCTTGCCCGTTCTTCTCCATAGGTGCCTACGCTTTGGAATGGGCAACTAGCTTCATATTTTCTGACTGACCGACTTCTTGACAATTCAAAAGTGCCTGTAAATGGTTAAATTGAAGTAAATGCTTTGAGTTTGAGTTTAGCCACGGGCCCCTCTCACCAATGTTAGAAAAACAGAATTAGTGTAACAAAACAAATAAAAGGAAAAAAACGCCGGAAGGTGATAAAAATCGAACAACTTTCTCAAGAAGAATAACTGATTCTCTATTCAAATTGTCTATTCTTTCCACGGAAATCAGGAAGTCGGGAATGTCGCTGATTTTTATTTAAGTAGTAAGAACAACTTTTTATGGTTCGTAATTTGGAAAATATATATCTAAGTGAATCGGTACAAAACTTTAGTAACTCAAATAAGACGTGAACCCGAAATTCTGGTCAGCGGGATTGTCCGAAAGGTTACCGCTGGCTCGGAACATAAAGGGCTAAGGAAGGAACACGGGTGGGTTTTAGTCAGTAAGAGTCTGACACTCCCTTCCGCTCCACCTAGAACGTGACCCCAGAAAATGACCCCACATTTGATGATTCCCATCCTGAAAAAAAAAAACCCGTCATTCTAATTAACCTAGGTAAGTCTGTGAAAACGTTGATTCACATAATTCTACGTCTTGGGTCTGAAGGCCGGACCCCAAAAGCTAAGGAAAGACCTGTCCATTCTAGCCTAGCCTGTTACATCCCACAACTGGGCAAAGATCTCTCCCCTTAAAAAACTTAGGTGAAGAGAGCTGTCAATAGTGTAGTATCCCTAATACCACGTAGAATGACAGCTTACTGCAAGCTCACTTTACCTAAGTTTTCACAGTGAAATTCTTACAGAATAAACCGCCAGCTCTAGGCTATCCAGAACCACCAACAAAACACAGATAACACAGCAAGTATTTCTAAAGTTTGATTCAATAGATACAAGTCTGTATCACAAAACAACATATCATGTTGAGCTTTGCAACTTGGCTTTGCCATTCAGAGCTACACATTGAGCCAAAAGAAGTGGGACAGTTTGTTTGCGTCACAGATGTGAATGACTTTTGTTTTTGCAGATTTTTTTCTATGCTTAGGCGTCAGTGGATTTTTGGGTCAGACTTTATGGTTGTTGTTTAGCATGGTTGAGAATAAGGAAGTTAGGATTGGAGTTTGCAAATAAGTGGTAGCGTCATTGCAGTGGGGACCTCTAAATAAATAAATGTCACCTGTTTAACTAATAGATTTTATAAGCAACCAAAGTATATATTAGTATTAGAAATCTACTTAAATATTGATAGAACAGTTAAAAATCTTGGTAACTCTTGGTATGACTAATATTACTTTATTAAAACAAAAATTAAGTTATTTTTACATAACTAAATATTTGAGGAGCGTTGGTAGCCCAGGGGTAACATAACAGACCCGACTAACGAGTTGTAGGTCGTAGTGCGAACCTTGACTTAGTGTTAATAATTTCATCACCACGGCTCTCAAAACGGTGAAGGAAAACATCCTCCTAGAACCCAAAAATTGCAAGACCTGACAACTAGAAATCCGCACTGGGACCACGTGGTAGATTACAGCCATCTCCAATATGATGAAACCAATGGAAGAACTACGAAAATTAGGGAATAGTTAGAATTATTTACATATATCCCAAATTACAGACTGAACTCATCACAAATGATTTGTCATCCCTCTTGAAGAGAGGAGACCTGTATCCCAGCTATGGAAACATTATAGGCCGATTATGCTGATGATAAATAAATATTACGTTTAAACAGTCAAACAAAAGTTGTAGGTTCTCCACAGGTGGCCAAACCTGTAATAGAGAGGACTAAGAGTACTCTTCTAAAAATCTACACGTAATATGATCACAGAATAGGCTTCCCAGTTATCAATAAACATCCATTTTCATTTTCCAAAATTCCTCATATACTCGTATTTCCACCTTAAATTATACCAAGTGAACAATTGACAATCACCGACAACGCTACTTACAGAATCTAATTACAGCGTCCCTTAGCATCATGCGACCGGAATAATAAGTCGCATTTAGAGAAAATAAAACCAGATTCACAATATTTGTCCAAAGTAATAAAGGTGAATTGTTAGAGAGTCTTATTGAATTTCATTTAGCTTTGTTATTGTAAACAAATGTAAATATCCCAACCCTAAATGTCCCAACTTACATTTAGTTGGAATATTTAGGGTTATTTATCAGAAGTCATAATTGGAGATATTTGATTTTAATTTGTTCAGTTATTGTAAATGTTAGAATTAATATTTATGTTGTTAGTTTTGAGTTATTTTAGTCTAATAACAAATAGTCTAATTGAATGCTAAAATAGTTAGTCTTTCTTCGTTGTTCTAGTAAAGTGCCTTCATCCGTGCCAAATTTATATTATTTTATTCCTGTTTAATTAATAGGTATCCATAATTATGATCATGATTGTGTTCGCAAGTTTTTTACAGTTTCATAGTTTGGTTCCAAAAGTTTTTTCACTGCTATCTCCAAGCGTCTTTGACTATCTTCAGTCAGCGGCGGTCAAGATAGATCTACCCTGCGGTCAATTTTTTTCTCATTTTTTTTTTGTTTATAGAATTTGAGACGGCTGTATCTCTCTTTTTTGTTTTATACAAATAATTTAACTGCTCTATTTTAAGATTGCTCCGTAGTAGGTAACAATAATGAGAAAATTTTGTACAATGTACATACCTTATATATAAAAATCTCGTGTCACAGTGTTTGTTATAGAACTCCCCCGGACGGCTTGACCGATTTTTAACCGACTTATAAAAAGGAGGAGGTTCTTAATTCGGATTTTTCTATTTTTTTATGTATGTTCGGACATAACTTCATCGTAAATAGACGGATTTGTATTTTTTTTTTGTTTGAAAGATCTTTATTCCGAAATGGATCTGATGTTGAGTTTCGGAGACAGACAACGGAACTCTTTAATAAATGCCAGCAAATCAACCACGATTGCTGCTATGGCATATGTATGCATTGTTTACGCAATCACACAACATAACATCACGCCTGTACCCTTTAAAGGGGAAGGCAGATGTGTTCAATAGCTTTCTGCCACTGATATTCACATAAATCACATAGTAAGTAGTGATATATGAATTTGTTTGGGGTAGGTAGGTACAAAAATGTTTTTATTTTTCACTTTTTTATGAAATTTTTAGTGTAGGTATATTTGATAGGTCTGAGAAGAGGTTCTTTATACCCCTAGGTGATAAGGATGGCCCTCTCCAGAATTTTTTGGAATCGAAACTGACGCTGGTGAAACCGCGGGACGCAGCTAGTTTACCTATAATTATTTGATATACCGTACAAGTAGGTATTTAGTTCCTGATTTTGTGTTACTTTCTATAATTTCTGTCGTGTACACTAACTTTGGTAAATCTTAGTATATAAAATCACATACTAGTTGGTTATTAACGCATTAATAAACCGCGTCGTGTACGGACCGCCATTGAACAACAAGAGCGAGTCGGACTCGCGAGGGTTCCGTACCATATGTTTTTAAATTTTCATCGGCGAGGCCTATATTCGCCAGAGCATTTTTAACACTGCACGCTCCGGTGTAGAATATTGCAGTTTTAGGTCAGCGCCATCTCTTGACCGATAGTGGAACTAATGTAACTTTTGTTGATGATTTTTGAAAAAGTGTGCTATTTAGAGACATTGTTTTATGTTTCCTGTAATCTTTACATAATCTTTTATCACATAGAATTATTTCAGATTTTTCTTTCAGGATAAGGGTTAAAAAATAGAAAAAGTGTTTGAGAATGTGCAAACTGCGATCTTTCATATGATACCCCACATGCCCTAGTAGCTCCACTTCGAATTTTTCTAAACCCCTCTCAGTCCCTGTTGTGAAAAAAACCTTTCTTATTTGCAGAATAGTTGGGCAAACGTCATCTAAAACTATTCTAAGTTTCAAGTTGATAGCATTAGTAGTTTGTAAGATATCCAGCTGTGTCAGACTGACAGACGGACAGACAGACGGACCGATAGACAGGCTGAGTCGCATAATAAGTGTTCCTTTTGACTATTTTGGTACGGAACCCTAACCCTAGTGCTGTGACATTCTGACTACTCATTAGTGTTTTGAGTTTATAACATGTTACTTTTGAGTAGCGTTATGGACGATGGGCTCAAGTCTTTACTAATTATTTAATTTTATTGCATGCCAGAAAATATGTACACAAGTAACAAAGAAACAATTTAATTCTACAAAAAATAACAATGGGCGGCCTTATCGCTTTCTGCGATCTCATCCAGGCAACCTTGGAATGTACAGTGACCTGAAGGTCAATTCCCGTAATTCAAAATATTCAAAATCCGGTCGCAATCTCATCAAAAAATTACGAGAATTGCCCTTCTGAGCGAGTCTTTGGTACCTCCAAAAGCTTCTTCAAGCAACATAGAAAGAAAGAGAGAAAGTATATTTATTTAGCACAGACTAAAAGACAATACACCAGATATATATATATATATATATCAGATAAAAACAAAAAATAAGGGTCAAATAAAAAGTGTAAAATCCGATGTAAGAAATTAGCAGGAAAGTGTGCCTCACGGCTGCGCAAAAACGACCCATAGAAAATTATGTTATTCAAAAATTTTAATTCCAAACAAGTACTAAAGAAAAGCACCATAACTCTCGGTTCTCGTAACTTAGAGCATCCAAAGTAGCTCGTTTATACCTTCTCGCAAGAAAATTAGTATTCCGCGCCGTTGGCTCCAAAATTAAATCATTCTCCGTTTTATTTACCAAAATATTATCTTAGCGTTGAATTTTCAATGATAAGAGCTATTTTGTTTGTAACATCGTAAAGTAACCTGAGATAAGATGATGCTTAATTTGCTGTTTTATTGGAACAATGGAACGTGAGAATGGCAGTGTGCACTGATTTATTGCTTAAAAGGATGCATGAAGTATTCTGGAGCGTTTTGCAGCATGCCTCTGTAGCTGTTGTAGTCAGTAAAGAGATCTCAACTTTATTTTATTATCCAAAATGAACAGTCCTACTGTTCTTACAAGTGTTGAAGTTCATAATCAGCGTATAATGTTCCCACAGCTAGAACACAGGCCTTCTCTCTGTGTGAGCATTGATAAAACTACTAGTAAACAGCTGCATCTGATCAGACTAGAAGCCCAACACAGTTAGGAAAATTCCAGGCTTTTCAGGGAGGTCAGTGGTAGTCCAGTGGCAACGGCCACGACTTAAGAGTTGTAGGTCGTAAGTTCGAAACCAGATAGGCGCTTTACTTTGTGTTGGCGACTTTGAATTGGCCATGGTGCAACCTTTTTGTCGATAAATGTCATGTTTTTTAAATTTAATTCTTTTTTTTATATTCGTTGCTTGTTGTTTCGTCTGAGCGGTTCCATTTTTATGAGCAATGTCTTAATATTTTAATAAATTTATAATATTAGCAATATACGTGTTTCTATCATTTCATCTATACAGTCCACTAACTAATACAATCCACTAGTTAGCACTTTGTGTAAACAATTTCATCACCAATGTTTTTGAAAAGGTGAAGGAAAACATCGTAAGGAAACCGGCCAAGCCTAGAAACAAAAATTCGAAGACATGTGACTTCCAACGACCCGCACTAGGCTCGTGTGGTAGATTATGGCCCACTCCCTCTCGAAGAGAGGAGGCCTGTGTCCCTGCAGTGGGAACATTATTTTTTAATAATGCTATTTAGATAACTAGAATTTGTGCTTCGTTCTGTATTTTTCACGTTAAGCGGCATCGTGAGTTCTAATTCAAACATGGAATCAAAAGACGTACTCGAAAAGTCTGTAGATCTATCATCGAAACGATTGCGCCCTATTTAGCTTTCATATTTAACATCAGTGTAGACCAAGGAGTTTTTTCGGATCTCATGAAATACAGTAAAATAGTTCCTTTGTTCAAATCCGATGATAGTAAAGAACCCAATAATTATAGGCCTGTCTCAATTCTGCCGGTTCTCAGGAAGGTGTTCGAAAAGTTGATGTTCAATCAAATGTTACGCCACTTTAATAAAAATTCCATCTTTCATGAACAACAGTACGGTTTCACCAAAGGGCTTTGTACCACTGACGCCGGTTTCAACCTAATAAAGAACATATTTAACGCCTGGGAAGAAGCACAAGATGCCATTGGAATCTTTTGTGACCTCTCTAAGGCGTTCGATTGCGTAAACCATGAGACACTTCTGCTGAAGCTTGAGCACTACGGGATTAGGAATTTTGGTCTTGATTTACTAAAGCCATACCTAATAGATAGAAAGCTCAAAGTTCAAGTAAACGGCGTAAACTCATTAGGTTCTGAAATAGCAATGGGCGTTCCTCAAGGTTCGCTATTGGGTCCATTCCTCTTCTTAGTTTAAATTAATGATTTACCCCAATTTCTTCAAAATCAACCGAAAATGATGTTATTTGCAGATTGATCTTTAAGGTAGACAGACAGGCACAAAATCTTGATGACGTGAATAACTCTATTCTTCAGGTTCAAGATTAGTTTACGGTAAATAATTTGGTACTAAATAAAAAAAAAACCAAATGCATTAGATTTAAATTACCTAATGTTAGAAGTAGTGAATGTGACATCATACTGAATGGAGAAAAACTGGAATTTGTTGATGAAACTGTTTTTCTGGGAAGCACGCTAGACGACCAATTACAATGGGGATCTCCCATAACATCTCTTGCGGGGCGGCTTAGCTCAGCCGCTTATGCTGTTAGAAAGATAAGACAGTTAACTACAGTAGAAACCGCGCGTTTAGTCTGTTTTAGCTACTTTCACAGCATTATGTCGTACGGCATTTTACTATGGGGTCGAGCTGCTGACATTGAATTCATCTTTATTTTGCAAAAAAGAATTGTCAGAGCCATTTATAATCTACGTCGTCGCGAATTTCTCAGGGAACTTTTTAAAAGGATTAATATTATGACGGTACCTTGCCAATTCATTTATGACAATATTATGTATGCAAGAAAAAATCTACAGCTTTTTAATAAAATAAGCGATACACACAATTTTAATACTAGAAATAAAGATAAAATACATGAATCATTTTTCAGATTAGCCAAGGTACAAACATCTTTTATGGGGTACTTACTGTGTTAAATGTTACAATAAAATACCTTGTGATATATTGCAATTAAATGAAAGAAAATTAAAAACTCACATTAAACGTACACTTTGTAAACAAGCATACTATAAATTAGAAGATTATATCCAAGATAAGAACTCTTGGAAACATGCTGGTCCTACTCCATAGGACACTCTAGACTCTAGACAAAATCAAACTGGTTGCTAATTTAATTGTAAATTTATTCTTTTTTTTGACATTGATTTACATTCTGTGACTACTTTAACTCACACCCTGACTTATTACTTCTTTTTTTTTTATTTAAATGTAAATCGTTTACTTTTGCCATGTTTTTAAATACCTATGTGAGCACTATGTATCTATCAGATAATTAATTTATATGTCATGGTTTCATTTTTAATTCTTTTACCTATTGTGGTATAGTAATTTTATTTTAGGTGCATCGACTTCACATATTAATGTACCCACCTACCTACCGCATTAGATTCGTTTAAACTAAAACAAATGGATATTTTTAAGCTAACATTTGACTATTATTATTATGTTATTAATGTATGCAAAATATTGTAAAACATTTTAAAAGAGTATCGGTGGGGTTTCTTGCCCATTCTTCTACATACGAAAACTACCTTTTGGAATGGGCGACTAGAATCAATTTTGTTTTGCTTTTTTACCGTTCAAAAGTGCCTTATATTTGCCTATTTAAAATAAATGCTTTGATTTTGAAAGTAACATGATGTCGCTGCCACGACTGTATTTTAGATCTTGTTGGCCCAAAACTTTGCCACTTCCTCGGCGTTGTCGGTGGCAGCGCAGAAGTCACTTTGACTGAATGTTTCAGAAATGTTCACTTTCACCACGATAACGCGAACCGGCCTTTCTCAAGACCCATCCCAATCGGCACTTTTAAGAGTTTTAAGAGCCTATCCCCGGTACTTAACTACTCCAGCCCTTTGTGTTATATCAAACAATAGCGAAGGAGCATACGCTTTAGCGTTGTAATCCAAAATGATTATTATTAATATTAGATATTTATGAAAATCTATTTTGCAAGTCAAAAAAATATATATTAAATTATACAATTTCTTTTTTCTATAATGTGCAAGTACTTACCCTAATTAATATGCCGTGCTTCCCTTTAATTTAGACACATGCGAAATCTATAAGCACCACCACAGAATACATAATTGGCACCACAAAGATTGTGAGTAATTGCTGAGTTTGTTTTGGCTGGTAAGCCTCTATATAAACAAGTAATTGTTTATATTTTGAAACTTCATCTGCCTGCTTAGAAGCAGTATAGGAATCTTCTATACGAGTAGTCTATCGAAAAAAAATTACTCAGCCAAAAAAATTTCTACCGTTTATGCTCAGAAGGTCGTCAATATTCTGAGTCGTTCGTTTACGAGTTCAATCACATGTATTTAACAAGAAACAACAATAATAATAACCATTTTCAAATCATTGAGGAAAATATTACAACCAGTCTGCAGCATTTCAGCTTCATTTCACAAAGTACAATAAATCTTTCTTAAAGACGAGCTGTTTATTATATAATTTTAAATGAGGCGAATAAAATCATATTGGCGCTATTCCTCTTCTTTGTCGAGGCTACAAGACAGATGATGGGGTACATTGTTTATCCATCAGTCATTTTGTTTGCAAATCATTTGGTACGAATGAAACAAAACTTTTTTACAATAAAAAAGACAACCGACTTCCATAAAAAGACACTACAAACTCAGACCAAATAAAAAGTTAAGACATAGCGCTGTCAACAGTGAAGTGAAGCAGGTGATGTGAACATGTGTGCACTTGGCGAGTGTTGCCGCGCAGTAAAAACTCATTACCCTAATATTTGTTTCGGCCCGACATGAATCATCGGGCAGTTGCCCGCCAGGCAGAACACCCGTCTGGTCGGAAGTTCCCGCCGTTGAACCGTTGAAAGTTGAACTTTACACCCTGTTCCTCGTACCTCTTTATACCCATGTGCCGAATTTCATCCAAATCTATTCAGCCGTTTTCTGTGAAAGCGTAACAAACAAACATACAGAAAATATAAGAATATCAATTTTTTTCTCTTCATTATTATAATAGCAACGCCCCGCGGTATCACCCGCATAAGTTTCAATCCCGTTTGAATATCGGGATAAAAAGTCCTGATTATAAACTATTTTTGTGCAAAATTTTATCCAAATCTGTTCAGTAGTTTTTACGTGAAAGAGTAACAAACATCCATCCATCCACCCTTACAAACTTTGAGTTTATAATATTAGTGGGATATTAGTTTAGAAGTATGTTAAAATAGTGTATCAAGCATACTGACTTATCAACTTGTAATATTCTTAGGTGGCACAGCAGCAGTTTCGGAAGAGGAGCTCGACAGCGAGTGGGAGGAGTGGGTGGAACAACAGCTGCAGAAGACATGGCACGTTTACATGGATCTGACTGGTCTGATGACATGTTATTCTATACAAGACCCCACCTGACAAATGTACTGTCTCACACTAAACTACCTTCTTAAATGGGAGTCAGGTCCGGAGTTGCGTGTGCTGATTGAATACTTCACAAAATGTGCACGCTGTAATTTTTTAGTACCGCTACGCTCCTGTGGCCTATCCTACAGAAAATATGCATTTTCAGGGATAAAAAGTTCCCTATATGAGTCTACGAGTAATAATAATAGCTATGTATATCCATGCGAAAAATATGTCGATACGTTTTGCCCTGTTGCTGCGTAAAAGAACGACAAACTAACATACAACACATTCGCACTAAGTTTGCCGCTGACCGTCAGCATTCGCGCTGGAGGGGAGTTTCGTATTTATAATCTTAGTTTAGTAGCAAATCACCACGCGCCGTTCGTTCGACGGACGCCCGAGTGAAGTACGTTTTTGGCTCCCATTATTTTAATATTCTACTTTAGCCCGGGCTTTTAAATATGACAAATAAACTTATAATTTTCTGTTCCTCTTAAGAACTGACTGTTCACCTGTGACAAACAATTAATTTGAATTAACTCATTTTTGGTACGATCCTTGGTTCTTGAATTGAATGCCAGTTTTAATTAATCTGTTGTTATATATTATCAGTTTATAGGTTAATTTTAGCCAACCACAGACGTTAACTTGATTAATCAATCTTGCAGAAAACCATTGTCCATTACGAAATAAAGAAATAATCCATCTTATATCGGCTATAAATAAACACATCACACTAATATTATAAAGGCGAAAGTTGTGAGCGTGTGTGTGTGTTTATATGTTTGTTACTTCTTCACGCTCAAACGGCTGGACCAATTTTGTAAAATTTGGTGTGGAGGTAGCTGATACCCTGGATTTACATAAAGGCTACTTTTGCCGCGTCTGCCAACGAACTGGGGGAGGCGCTTAGGAAACGGTCAATAAATGTACTCGTATATGGTTTGTTTCAAAAGTGCAAACAAGCCTAGTTCAGGTTACATGCCTACATAATCACTCACTAAATAAAATAAGTAATACATTTTTATGTATTTAGGTTTCAACTAGATATCTCAATACTTTTTACAAAAATTAATTTAACTACTACTATTTTTAGTTTAAAATTAACCTCAATTGTGACATGGAAAACATCTTTAAAATAATGTCATATTAGAATTTCTGGTTTTAGTATTCGAATAATTAAATAAAAAAAAACTGAATTTTAAATGACACTACAAACTGGCATCCACCATACGTTTTCTGATCCATTTAATTTACATTTTAATCATATACTTTGGAACAGACGAGACATGTAGTTAGTCTATAATGCTGATTTATAAAAAAAATTGTGAAAAAACCAGAACAAGACGAGACAACGTAGAGTGAAAGTGGAAAGTATCAACTTGCAAATACGGTAGCAAAGTTTTGTGTTGCTAGATAGATATTCATAACGAGGTTGTGTAAAATTATACAAAAGCAAATACAACAATATAATCAAATATCTTTAATATAAACACATTTAACATTTACTATACAGTACCATAATTATATCTAAAGTTATCCTTACTATTAGCTAAGCTACAATTATAATTAATAAGGTTCCATATCTAGCACCAACTTCAACAATCCATGAGGGTCTACACACTTCAGCACATTGGCCTGATCGCCACAAAACATTTTCACTTTAGGACTGAACATGTACGCCATACTCTCCACAAAACTGTTGCTCCTATTCGTATAGATCTCGTGCCGTTCGTCCAGCAGCTGTACCTTATACCAGCATACGACAGCGTTGCATTCCCCATCTTTGGTCACAGTGACATTAATGACCTCAGATTCTAAGTTATTACAACAGCCGATTTCAAATTCTTCAGATAATGTTTCGTATTCCATGCGAGCCATGTCTAGGTACACAGCTTGGGATACTTGGTACCTGTTTACATGTTTTGCCATCCTATAGTCAACATTCTCATCCAAAACGCGGTTGTTAATCTCAAAGCATTTACTATTAATCAGCTGTCCCATAATGGTCACAGCTACTGGTAAACATAGGCCCCCAGGAATTAGATGGGCGGACTTCAAACGTTCGATTATCCTTTTTCTTCTTACGTCTAAGTCACCACTAAACTATTATATTACTGAAAATAACGTGGAATTTCTTCGCTTTGAGCACTTCGAACCTCCAAGAGTCTGATACTAGAATTGTGACTTTTTCAGCCGGTATTTCGTTTGCTTGTAGAACTGCTAGTAGGAACGATTTATCGTGCCTAGTTTTCACGTGACATATTAGTGAGTTAGCTCCCCGTTTCATCAATAATACACCGAACATAGGAAATGGACTCAAATCGATCAGGTCGACAAGAGAAATGTCCACAGTTTGCCCTAAATGGACACACACAGTTGCTATACTTTTTCTTATCATAT
Organism: Luperina nickerlii; assembly: GCA_963855955.1. NCBI lineage: Eukaryota > Metazoa > Arthropoda > Insecta > Lepidoptera > Noctuidae > Luperina > Luperina nickerlii. The sequence goes on along the minus strand of OY979664.1, from coordinate 22,916,108 downwards.
CCATATATTTGACATCGTTCAGGAAGGCTAATGTTTCTGGTGAAATCCGTGTTATAGTTGTATTGATGTCTGGTAGAGTAGTCAATCTGCCGCCGTATGTTAGAAAAGAGATGTTTGCAGTTTCACCTTTGCGAAGATTCTTTGGTAGTACGTCAAAGAAGACGGCTTGTTGCCATGCGTTCGCTTTAGATTCGCTTCTGGGGTCACTGGTGATCATTATATCCTCTGTCAAGTATAAATTGAACCAACCAATCACCATGTTAATTTCACCGTTGTCCGTCGCAGTTAGTTTTCCAACGTAAGGCTCTTGTCTATACAATTTTTCACAAACATCGTGGTGGTTATTAAAGTCTATATTCAACAACAATTGAGGGTCCGACATGTATTTTAAGCTATCGTAAGTATTTACGTCTTCACTGTAGTAAGTTTCAGCGTAGTAAGTTGTTGTATGCACGTTCATATGTGCCACATTTAAAATGTCTTTCGTATCGTGACAAAGTTTATACTTCTTGTTCAGTTCATCGCATTTGATACCGGCGACGAAGAATTCAGCTCTACCGGGTATTATTCTGCTCTTGTCTTCGAGTAAATTCTCCCAAGCATGGCAAATAGACTGTAGGATATATTCTCCAAATAAACCAGGGTCAATGGCATCAGTTAGTAATACAGATCGGGTCCCACTGATGTCGTTGTTCCTGAGAGCGACAGAGGGTTTGTTGATGATGACCACTTCTTGGGCGTTGTTGTCTTGTATCACGCACTCGGCTAGTCTAGCCATTATGTTGGAAGCTGCACAGGCTGTTATAGCTACAGGATTGCACTCATTAGCATATAATGCTAATAGTCCTGTTCCTGTATTAATAACTAAGACACTATCCACCGCAGGAGTCACACAACTCCTAATAGCTTTTCTGTAAGCCTCATTCCGGATCCTATCATTCAAATACCTGAACTGATATCTCGGGAATAGGTAACCTTTAGCACTGTTCAAATTCTTCTCAATGGTAAAAAAGCTGTTATCAATATTTAGCGCTTTTTCAAAATGGCACAGCGCTTCAGAAAAATATCTGTATCTGCATAAATACCTTCCGATATCATGCAGTAGTTCCGCGTTTTCTGGGAACACTTTGATGACTTTTTCGAAGTTTGCGAATATGTCAGCTTTATTGTCCACAGCGGCTAATTCTTCGTACATTCGTAATAGTACTGCTCGGAATTCTATCTCGAATCTCTTCTTGAAGCGCGGTTGTTTGTCGAAGGCGCACAAGTACATGTTAACGGCTTTTTTAATGCTGTTGTGAGAGGCGAGCTGCCGCGCCAGGGTTATTAAGTTGCAGGCTATGTCCGTCATTTTGGTTTTAGGAATTTTATTTGAACACTGGTTTCACTGTAGGAATACGGTTTAGATATGGGCTGGGTTACGTATTAGGTGATCAATTGTATTTTAACACTCAGACACACTTAATTGACAATATTTAATTGAAAATCGCGACAAAGACGAAGGTGAAGACGTCTTACTCACTCGAAGTTCAAACTTAAACTGACCATAAGTGTTATTAGTCCAAACTCGTAAACTATGATGAAAGGTGTAAAATACGACTTAGGTAATGGTGGTATTGAGGTGGGGATAGCAAATGACTACATTGAAACTTGCTAATCCTAATCCCATTACAATTAGCAAGGGTTGTTACAATTCCAGTAATTAGTCATTTAAACTTTATTGTCATAAGCTGCTATTGTATTCCTAAAACAATAGAATTCAATCCCTGTTGGCATTAAAAAGGTGTCACTTAGTAAAACCCTAACGATGTTAAATGTACTTTCTTAGAATTATGTTGTATAAATTCCTTTAAAGTTTTTAAGGAATATTTTTAACAATAATAATTTCTTAGAAACGACTTGTTTGTAACATAAAAGGCCCTTACTGGTTGGTTACTTGCAAGTGTCTTATGAAAGCAAATATTTCTTTTTCTAAATAAACGAAGGAGAGATAACACGATACTTGGATCACCAATCTGTCGTCAAACGTGATGTCTATGGGAAAGCACAATCAAAAGAATCCATTGATCTTTACTCAATAATGCAGAAATATTAAAACAAACGATTCTTAGAAGTAACCAAACTTTTTCCTCCCTTTTTTTAGAAAACGACGAACTTGCATGGGTAATTTATTATCTTAGTCATCCACAGGTTAGGAGAGCTTCAAGTAGAATGCGAATCGACGTCAAAATCACAAAAGGATCTTCGCGACAGGTTGCTTACTTCGGCCAGAATACGCGAGAGCCGGGCGTCGCGCTGTGGAGAGTTAGACGCCGCGTATAGAAGGGCACAAGCCATACGCGGATACCTTAGACCTTATCCAGTGCCTTGATGAGAAAGTATCTAAGTTTGTTTTTCTACTCTTTATTGAACTAACGCTAATACGTCACCAATTAGCTAGGAAATACCAAGAAAACTAGCTTTACAAAATATGTCCCGACGTCAGTGCATCAGGAATCGCGACATTTCCTATAATGTTTATAAATATGAAACTTTTTGTAACATAAAAATGTATAGTCCACCTCGTAATTGTTTCAACACTTTTGACAACAACTTCCAGTAAATTGAAACTTGACTAAGTTTGAAAATATCTAACTGTCACATAGATAAATAGACCTCTTCGATTTATAACATGTAACAAGTGACATTCAACCTTAGGATGGTAAAGCAATTACGAGGACGACTATACAAAACCAGACTTAAAATCTACTTCTTAATTATTAATTTCTGTGATTCTATGATGTTGGTTGTAGAATATTGATATATCGACGGCGAAGTGCCAATAACACCTAACTAACAAAGTCAAAAATTTACACAAACTGGAAAAAAACGCTCAAAAATAGACACGTTGTTTTAGTTGGGAGGTACATATCTCCACATTTTAATTTAATGCTGTTGCAACTAAAAATACACTTAGGCGATTTCACTAAAACATGCGAATAACGCCTTTAAATTCAAAACGAAAAATAGGTGTAATTCTCAAAAAAAAAAAATCAGTTAGGAGGTATTGGCACTAAGCCGTCGATATGTGGATTAGTTTTAGTGTACCTAACATTTTAACGTTATATTTTTACAAATTCCAAAGCATTCAATTATAAAAACTTTTTAACAAAAAAACCGCCGAAAAAACTGAAAAGCAAAAAATAATACTTAAACTAATGTAAGTAAGTAAATTTGAGTCGGCGCCAAACATGCAAATAAATTAATTACGCAAAGCGTGTTGCGCTGTGGCGCGACACGCCCCTTTGCTGGAAAATGCCGAGCGTTCACAAAGTTAGTGTCAGCGATACAGCAACCAGAACAGGCACACACGTGAGGGCACAAGTCGGCGTCGTTTCGAGTGGTCGTGCGGAGAGCGCATTTTTTGAAATGTTAATGTTTATTGCTGGAGATTCTGCGTTGCATAGTTAATTTGATTTGGTTATTTCTTTAAATTTAAGGTAATTTATTGATCTTTGTTCATTGATTTTTTGGAATTGTTAATCCACCGTACTGCAGTAAGTGTACAATGCGTGCCATGAAAGATGAGACTTGACACACCACGTGGTTTGACTTGCGCAGTACACGATTTTAGGTATCTTTAGCGGTATGAGGTCTGAGTGCGGGACGGGACCGGACGTCATAGGGGCGGCGGAAAGAGCGGGGGAGGCGGGGTCAAGTCTTATCTTTCGTGGCGCGCATTGTACTAACGCACGGCACACGTTAACGGCACAAGCAACTGCAGCTGTCGACACGTCGGCGGCTACCAGTTGCGTCTACCGTTGACGTGAGCTGGTCGTGTATTTGAGCCCCATAATCAAATACACGAGGTACACTCCGAGGGTGCAATTAATAGAGTCGCACCGCAACGTCAACTTCAAGGAATTCGTGGTGCGTGTACTGAATTGTTATCTGCCCGTCGTCATGGAAGAAGACTTCTGGCTGCAGGACGTGGTGCTCCGTCGCTTCCGCAGACAAGTACCACTGAACAGCCCAAGAACAAGCTAGTGAAGTAGTATTTTATAATTAAAATATGTATGTTTAGGTTAAGGTAAGGTGTTACATATAAGATTTTGTCCCTCTGGTGGTAAGGAACAAAAGCTCAGATGCAAGGTGGGTTGATAGGGTAAGACAAAGAAACAACAAACTATCTCGACAATATAAGTATATTCATAAAAATAGCGATAGCATTAAATCGAAATATACCTACAAATAATAAACCTAGGTAAATAAAAGGTAGGTAATGCCAGCCAGCGTAAAGTTCGGTCGGTTATGAACAATGGTCGTGGGGGGTTGAAGATAAAGCCAGTACTGTTTTCAATAGTTAAGATTAAATTAAATAAAAATAAAATATCAAGGTACAACCTTCCAGTTTTATAAATGTAAATAAATTATAAATGGGCGCCAGGAACTTGAAGAGTTCCGGATCCCGGAGTCGACGAAGATGTCCAATATTCTTCCAGTTAGGCGAAGGTGTCGAACCCGGGGTCCTTTTAAGTAAAGTTGGAAGGTTGTACCTTGATATTTTATTTTTATTTAATTTAATCTTAACTATTGAAAACAGTACTGGCTTTATCTTCAACCCCCCACGACCATTGTTCATAACCGACCGAACTTTACGCTGGCTGGCATTACCTACCTTTTATTTACTTAGGTTTATTATTTGTATATTTCGGTTTAATGCTATCGCTATTTTTATGAATATACTTATATTGTTGAGATAGTTTGTTGTTTCTTTGTCTTACCCTATCAACCCACCTTGCATCTGGGCTTTTGTTCCTTACCACTAGAGGGACCAAATCCCTTATGTAACAAAGGTAAGGTATAAGGGCCTGCGTCTCCTGAAATATGTATATGAATTAATAAAGAAAATACGAGCAGCACGTGATCGACTGCAGCCGCCGCCGCGCCGTTGCGTTGACAGCGGCCATCAAATGAGTGATGAAGGCTGCCGTTCCGTGCCGTTCGTGTGTATGCACACTAGATTGGCAAAAAGTCTAACTCCTAAAAATATGTATTCTAAAAAATTATTTCCAAAAAGAAAAAAAAAAAACAATCGCCTTCCAAAAAAGACACTACAAAGTGAAAAATAACCTTATTTTCGGAAATCAGTGTCGTTGGGTTCGTATTTTCGTTGTTTGCGACCGACTACCGAAATTAAGGTTATTTTTCACTTTGTAGTGTCTTTTTGGAAGTATGTATGTTGTTTTTTTTTTGAAAAATAGTTTTTATTTTCACTTTTAAGCTATACTTACCCCACACAAATTCGTATAACAGTACTTGCTATGTAAATATCAAGGACAGGAAGTCATTATAACATCATCAATATTATTACTGAATGGATTATAATAAAGATGATTTTTAACGATTTCAATGAAAAATCAACTTCTCCGTAGTAATATTTTTTATTTCTTTTGACAAGGAAAAAACTAACAAAAACCTATCAAAAATAGACAAAAATATAAAAGTAAAATATAAAAACACAAACAATATCAAAAAGGTTCCATTTGGCCACATGCTCCCCTTTTTTAGAGAAGCACAACTTTCTTTAGTGGCCGCCTCAAAATGCCTGCTTGTGTCCGAATATCCACCACCCGTACTACCCCATCACGGCCCGGGTGCAGAGCCGCGATCACGCCGCGTGGCCAGGTTCCCCTCGGCAAGTTCCCGTCACCGATGAGAACCGGGTCCCCAACTTTGACGGCGACATCTACTCCTGGCACGCGACGGGGCGCCAAAGTGGGCAGATACTCGGATACCCAACGACGCCAAAAGTGATCGCTCAGTCGGAGTGCCTTCCTCCAACCGCTCCGGCCAATTAATGCTGCATCCGTCAATTCCTCGGCCGGAAATGGACGACCCGATGAATCCCCTAGTAAAAAGTGATTAGGGGTGAGCGCCTCCGGGTAGTCCCCGTCAGGGGAGATGTGCGTTAGTGGACGCGAGTTCACTATTGCCTCGGCTTCGGCTATTAAAGTCGCTAAGACCTCCTCTTTCGGCGCGTGCTCTCTCAGGGTTACTCTCAGGGCGGACTTTACCGACCGAATTAACCGCTCCCAAGCTCCTCCCATGAAGGGGGCCGATGGGGGAATAAAACGCCATTTTATCTTCTCACGCGCTGCAAACTCTGGTACCGCGGCATCATATAAGGCTCTTAGTTGCCTATTCGCTCCCACAAAGGACGTCCCGTTGTCCGAAAATATTTCTGTGGGTGTTCCACGTCGGGCGATGAAGCGTCGTAGGCACATAATAGCAGAATCCGCGGATAAGCTGGCTACGACCTCGAGGTGGACAGCTCTGGTTACCAGGCACGTAAATAAGGCAACCCACCGCTTCTCACGCCGACGTCCAATACAAATAGATACAGGCCCAAAATAGTCCACGCCGATATATGTGAAGGCACGTCGATGATGAGCTAGTCTCGCCTCTGGTAGGTCTCCCATGGGTGGTTGTAGGGTTGAACTCTTCAATAACTTGCACAACTGACATCTATGTACCACTGACCGCACGGCGTTCCTCAGTCCGAGAATCCAGTACTCTTGCCGCAGCTCATTAATTACGGTCTCTGTGTTGGCGTGAGCGAACTTGTTGTGGTAATGGGAAATCAAAAGTCGAACAGCTGGCTCCTTTCCATTCAAAATAATGGGTTGAGTGTCAGAAACAGCAGACGTTCTCCCGGCTAGGCGGATCACTCCATCACGGAGTACTGGTGACAACCTGGCCAAACGGCTCTTCTTGTTTATGGGTTGCCCACGTGTCAGACAAAGGAGTTCCTCCCCGAAGGCGCTAATCTGGCTTTTCCCCAAAATGTGAAGTTCCGCACGAACGATGTCCTCGGCGACCAATGGTACCAGAGCGGTGGAAGGCGTGGCATCCGGCCGCGAAACGCGGTGAGGTATATTTCTACCGACACAAATACCCCGAAACCAAAAATTATGAAATTCATGAACCCGATTTCTAAAGATGGCAGCAATGAATTGATGTGTCCTAGCTGTTGCCCTTACAAGCCTAATCCACGAGCTAAAATGGGTAATGTTGGCTACAACTGGTAAGGGTAACTGATGGGAATTAATGACATTAATGAATTCTGCGACATGTGATTGATGCGTAGATGATTTTGACGGATGAAGAGATGGCTTGAGCTCTTCCACTCCAAAAGTTACTGGCGCTATGACTTTGGGCTCAGAAGGCCACTCAGTAGTGGGAGCCAGGAGAAAGTTCGGGCCACATATCCAACGTGGTTCAATGTTGGCCTTCCCCCTCGTCGCATCGTCAGCCACGTTCAGATCGGTTGGAACCCAATGCCATTCCGCTAAACTAGTGATCTCCAAAATCTCTCCTACACGATGCGCAACAAAAGGTTTGTATTTCCTCGCATCACTGCGTAACCACCCTAAGACGGTCATCGAATCGCACCAAAATATCCGTCGATTCGGCTTAAAGCGGTGGGCTTCACAAATCCTAGCAGCAAGTCGAGCGGCTATCAAGGCGCCTTGGAGTTCCAGGCGCGGGATTGAAACAGGTTTCAAGGGAGACACACGCGCCTTGCTAGCTATCAGCGCAAGTTTCACGTCACCGTTGGGAAGCACAAATCTCCAGTAGGCAACGGCGGCATGTGCCTGCTCGCTAGCGTCACAAAACACGTGTAACTCCAGCTCCGAGAACTCACACGAATTATAGCACCTTGGAACTCTTAATACTGAAATTGATTTAAGGCACTCGAACCATTCGAGCCAAGTTTCCTGGTCAGCCTGTGATAGCCTCTCGTCCCAGTCAAGGTTCTTACGCCACAAGTTTTGGAATAAAATCCGGCCTCTCACTACGATGGGGGCTAAAATACCTAGTGGATCGTAGATGCGCATGACGTGGGCTAACACTACGCGTTTTGTGAAATGACCTGAAATTTCGTTGAGGCCGGAGTTGAAACTAATGATGTCTTGAGCTGGTTTCCATATCAGACCTAGAGTACGTGTGGTGGTGACTGAAGGTGGTAAACTACCCAACTCTACACTACGACGTTTGACTAGTGAGACGTCAGACCACAGCTCGCTTGGCAACTGATTGAGTGCGCCGGGCTCATTCGACACCCAACCACGCATTTCGAAACCTCCGCGCTTATGAATCTGTACGATATCTGCTGCCAATCGAGCGGCGTCCTCCGTAGGGACATCTACACTTCCGATGAAGTCATCCATATAGGTATCCGAAGTGATAGCCTCCACAGCCTGCGGAAATTCGGCCATAAATTCCGATGCGTTTCGGTTAAGGATGTAAATTGCCGTAGATGGGCTAGAGCATGCCCCAAAAATCATAGACGACATACGAAAGGTCTTTATTGGGCCCGTAGGATCATCGCGCCAGAGAAATCGCTGCGCGTCGCGGTCGCATTCCTGTATTTTAACCTGCGGGAACATCTCCTTTATATCAGCTGTTAAGGCAATTTTCCCCTCTCTAAAACGCATCAAAATTCCTAATAGAGGTTGTAAAAAATCAGGACCCGACAGAAGCATAGAATTTAGCGACACACCCTGTACTTTAGCAGCTGCATCGTGGACAACTCGAAGTTTCCCCGGTTTGTTGGGATTTACCACTCCGAAATGCGGCAAGTACCAACAAACCGATGTGGACGGCTGACCTGTACACTCTTCCGCATACCCCTTAGCCCGCGCGTCGTTGATATTGGCCCTATATCGTTGGGCAAAATCAAAATCCTTTGTCATTTTTAGTTCTAGGCTTTTGAAACGAGACAACGCCAAATGATAACTTTCCGGAACAGGACGGTTATCCGCCTTCCACAGTAAACCGACTTGGAAGTGCCCATCTGGTCGGCGCTGGGCAGTTTGTTCAAGGATGCGTAGAGCCCGCTGGTCATCCGCGCTGCGCGGCTCCTGTTTAGTTATGCCAATCGCATCTAACCTATACTGATCCCTGATGAGCACTTCCAGGTCATGCGCTGGACGCTCACGCAAGTGACAAGAAGTTTCTACTAGACATGTCCGACTACTGGCACATCCGAACAACACCCATCCCAGTGGTGTTCGGATGGCGACAGGCTGGGACTTCGTTCCTTTTCTCACCTCAGATGCTATGATGAGAGGCCAGTTGTCAATCCCTAACAGAATGGTGGGCTTAGCTTCGGCATAACACAGCTCCTCCATCACGTCCGAGAGGTATGGAAAGGACCGTAAAGACGCGCGTTTGACTGACTGACTTTGCAGCCCTAAGTTCTTAATTGCCCTAGCTCGCTGAATCAAAAACGTCTGTGAGGCTGATCGGCCCTTTAACTGGAAGTCAACAAACTGCACGCAACTATCTCTAGACAATCCCCCCACACAATCCAAACGCAGACTACCTACCGGACCCTCGGCTCCAATTTTGGAGGCGATGTCGGCATCTACAAAAGTAGCCGTCGAGCCATCGTCTAAAAGGGCAAAGGTATCTACACTCCCAGCTGGTCCAGAGACTGTGACGGGTACTACTTTCAATAGTGGACGAAGTGTGGATTCAACCTGCGTGTTGTTGACAGCTACGAGAACCTGCTCCGGTTTTTCAACATCCGTTGTTGTCGTAGGTTCAGGTTTGACCTCCTCCTTAACAAGAGCGGATGTAGCGAACTTATCATTATGCAAAATAGTGTGATGTCTACGCTTACAATCAGTTGTTGTACAACTAACCTTATTTTTGTTACAATACTTAAAATTGTGCGGAACCTTTTGAAGGCAACGATAACAAACTTTGTCGTCTTTAACGAAACGCCATCTGTCATCGACTGTCAAAGACGTGAATGTCGGACAATTTGATAACTGATGTCCCCCTTTGCAAAATAAACAAACATTTTCCTGAAGGGATGTTTCCGCAGGTTTCGTTTTGGAATTAGACTTAGTTGAAGCCCGCGCTACCGACTCTGATACGGCATGCGCACGCTGTTTCTGTGAAGGGTTCGTTGATGAAGATGGTGTTACCTCAAACACAGCGCCAAACTTCATTGCCAAATCGACCTCACGATTTAGGAAACGCGACAATAATTCCACCCTAGCCTGGCCTAGGTCCTCATGATTCGCTGCAAAGTCTAACCACCGCGCGCGCAATAGTGGAGAAAATTTGCTAAGCAGCACACCAAACAGTTCAGGAGAACGTAAATAATCACTATGCTGCAGCAACTTAGCAACCTCGACACAATTGCGCACACGAGTGGTGAAAACATGTAGGTCTCTTACCTCCGACCCAAGCTTGGGCAGAGCCTTGATTGCGCTCAGCTCTTGTAGCACAATTTGCTCAGGTCTACCAAAGCGACGATCCAGGGCATCGATGACGTCATTGGCGTGAGGTGCCAACACTAACAGCATGCTCACGGCCTCCCGTGCCGTGCCTTTTAGGGCTTGGTTCAGGCGCGCAAGGTTTTCTGCGTCTGTAAATCCACTTACTGTATCCTGAAAAGCCCGCTTGAACATAAGCCAGTCAAGGGGAGAGCTTCCATCAAAACACGGGAGTTTTATAAAATTTTTATTGGTATTGGGGACGTTACTCTTCGCAAGTGCCTTTAGGGCCCCCACTAGCTGTGTAACGCCAATTGAGTCGCCGCCGTCTCCGTGAATATCAGTGGCAGCGGTCTTGTCCCCCCCGCGGAGATTATGCTGAGGAAAATGTTCAAGACTCTGTGCTGCGATATCATGAGAAACGACGTTACGGACGTCACGTAGAGGAAGCTGAGAACACAAGATAACGTTAGTATTATTAGCCCCTACCTCACATCTATCGTTAGATTGACACCTTTTTACGGATGGCTCCCTATCCTGACGTGTTGGTAAACTGGCAGGGAGGGCAGTAGTATCCACCCAATGTTCGACGCTGGCACGGCTCCACCCACTGCGAGAACCGTGGTTACTACCCTCTGCCTCAATTTTTGCGAGCTCAGCTTGATATTCAGCTTCAGCAGCTTTGCGCTCTAATTCAACCTGCCTAGCCTCTACTTGTGCTCGTAATTCTGCCTGCTTAGACTCTAGTTGTGCACGCATCTCTGCTTCCATTTGGGCAATTTCTAATTGAGCTACGCGACGAACATGTTGCGCTTCCGCTGCGGATTTTCTCACCGCGACCAACACGGAAGAGCGACTAGTGCGGCTAGTGCGAGTGGCGACAGAATGTGCGCTCGAGGTAGGCTTTAACTGAGATGAATGTACCTGAGTTTCCCCACTGGTTGTCTGTGTAGAAGTAGGTACTCGAACTGCCTCACTACCCGACTGGGAGGGTACATAAGGCTTATCTTGGGGCAGTTTCGTCTGTGATCTCGTCACAACCATTTTGCCCTCTGAGAAAAAAGCGCTGAAAAAAAAATGCTGAAAAAGAGCTGCTGTGGACTAGTTTTCACAGTACACTAGTTAAACTCGTCGAAGGACCACTTTATTACTGAATGGATTATAATAAGATGATTTTTAACGATTTCAATGAAAAATCAACTTCTCCGTAGTAATATTTTTTATTTCTTTTGACAAGGAAAAAACTAACAAAAACCTATCAAAAATAGACAAAAATATAAAAGTAAAATATAAAAACACAAACAATATCAAAAAGGTTCCATTTGGCCACAAATATAAACTAAGTGGCAAAAATACGTATTACTGAAGCTAACTCAAAAACTACCCTAACAAAGTTAATAAAATTTATTTGGGACCACCCCTGAGGCATACCCTATCCATTAAACAAAGAACTTTTAAAATCGATTTACAATTGCCGGAGATATCGCATAACAAACATACAAAAAAAACATGTAGTCGATTTGAGGACCTCCTCCTTTTTGAAGTTGGTCAAAATAGGATACGTTGTAGGTACCTACTTATCCCCTTGACCGTTAAGCAAGCGTCTGCTAGCTTTAAGTTAGGTAATAATAGAAAAAGTAATGCGTTTTATTAGTGACAGTTGAGCTCTTTTATGAATAATTGAATATACGTATAGACATTTGATTATAAAACACTTTTGTCTTAATCATACAAAGCTAAACCAACCAACCTACTTAATGATCACCCATCAAAGAGCTTACCGCGGCAAGCATACCTCAAGCTTACCGAGTTACCGTTTCATAAAGTAATTATTTCACTAAAAGCCTTTCAAACCACTTCTATAAAAACCTATTTCCTGCCAAAGAAAATTATGAGTTTCCTCTCAAAACCTGCCATGTATTGTATAATAATAAATAAAATCAGTCGATCGATCGACGCCCGAACATGATAGATGACGGATACCGTGATTGGACGGAGCTGCGTGTTTTAATTATGCTCGCAACAATGATTCATTTGCGACGTGATTGATCTCTCGATTAAAATGACGTCTACATGTGTTTGCGTAGAATGGGTTTTTTATAAACCATTAACGTTTTATACCAACTGCTCGTAGTTAAGTAATAACATCCGCACGGATCGATCGATCAGGTTAAGCTGCGCCTCCCGCGGTTGATCCGTGGATGGGTCAACATTTTTACATACCAAGAAAGGGGGCTTGGGGAGTGCTGCGGGCCGACTTCCCTGATGGCGTCAGCGTGGTTTGCTACGCTGACGACACGCTAGTCCTGGCGCAGGGGAGGTCGCATCAGGTGGCGGCTGACGCGGTGACACGCAGAGTTGCGATAGTCGTGAAGAGGATCCGGCAGTTGGGTCTCGAGGTGGCATTGCTCAAGTCCGAGGTCATGTCGTTTCAAGGGCCCCGGAACACGCCACCATCGGGATCCGAACTAACGGTAGGAGGGGTTCAAATCAGCGTCGAGACGACGATGAAATACTTGGGTCTCGTCCTCGGCAGCCGGTGGAACTTCTTCGAGCATTTTCGACGTTTGGCCCCCAAACTGGAACGGGCCGGGGCCGCCTTCAAGCGGCTCTTGCCCAACCTGAGGGGGCCAAACGCCTCCTGCCGGAAGCTTTACGCGGGGGTCATGCGGTCCATGGCCTTATACGGGGCTCCGGTGTGGGCGCGTTTACTGCGGCGGTGAGCCGCTCACTATTTGAACGCGCCCCAGAGGATGGTAGCCGTAAGGCAGATCTGGGGCTACCGCATGATCTCGGGTGAGGTGGCAAGCCTCCTTGCCAAACTGCCGCTATGGGATCTGGAGGCGATAGTCCTCGCGCTCCTGTATGAGTGGCGCGCGGAGGCACTATGCCGGGGAGAAACTCAGCTTCCGCGGCAAATCGCGGCATAGCGGACGGACCTCCGCCTCCGGCGCGATCTCATGGCGGCATGGAAAGAGCGACTCGTCGCAACCCAGCGCAGGGCGATAAGACCCCTCTTTGAGGAGTGGCTAGAGAGGCGTCACGGCGCCCTCACCTACCGCCTGACGCAGGTCTTCACCCGACACAGATGTTTCGGGAGGTTCTTGCACATCATCAGGCGGGAGGAAACGCCTGGGTGTCACCATTGCCAGGATCGCCTAGAGGACACGGTGAAGCATGCGGTGGAGGTCTGCCCCGCTTGGGTGGAGCACTGCCGTGTCCTCGTAGAGGCGATCGGCAGCGGCGGCGATCTCTCGCGTCCGGCCCTGGTTCAAGCCATAATCCGGAGCGAGAGGGAGTGGGGGGCAGTCGCCTCCTTCTGCGAAGCAGTCATGCTAGCCTGCCTACAGGTAGTTGTTCCGGGTCTAGCTGTTTGTGTATGTGAATTTAAATGTTTGTAAACAACGCACCCACGATAAAGGAGTAATTCCTAGTGTGGAGCAACGTTTTAAAAAAAGAAAAAAAAAATGAATCTGATAATGAAAGAAATTAATGAAGAAATGAGGTAAATAAATAAACTTAAAACTAAATCCAACGAAATGATATTTCAGACGAGAAAAAGGAAATAAGTTTTATAGACATTTACCAGCAATAGAAGACAGCTAACGCTTTTAATAATTTTCACAAAAAATATCAAATTCCAAGTGAAAACACCCCAGAATCAATACACCATTCCAAATAACAAAGGCATCCGCCCCAAATTAATTATTTATAATCAACAAAAACATTCTCCGCAACACTTCAACGTAATTAAAAGGGCAAAATATTGAAAAAATACTTAGAAACACTGGCACGCCGCCACCGCCAAAAGATGCTGGAGCAAAAGCAAAATCAACAATAATGAATTAACTTTGTGTAAGAGATCATCCGGTTCAATTTTGTTTTCAATTAGCCTGAAAGAGGCTTGTTTTGGACATTTGAATCTTGGGAAACAGTTTCTACTACTTATCTACTTACCTTGGTCCATTTACCTTTAGAGGGTGAGATACCTACACTCTATGGAACGTTCTAACACCTTACGGTATTAAGGTCAGATTTGCAAGAATTTCTTGTGGTGACTTGGGCAAAGCTGAAGCAGTTAAATGTTCATCTTACGTTTTCATAAACACCTCTTACGACACTATGAGAAGCATTTTCCGCACACTGAGTTAATTTCATTCAATTGACTTTACAAGTCAGATTTGTAACCAATGCCACTCAATGAACAAATTAACTTTTAACATCTTTCAGCAAACAAAAACACAGTGACGAAACTTGAATTTTCAAGACCAAGACAGACGGTTTACACAGATCAGACAGTGTCAGTTCTATTAGTAGAGTACAGAAATCATAGCCTCGTGCGCTAGGGTCTAAGGATTGCAAACTCTCATGAACGGGGGATCCAGGGTTTTATCTCTTAATTGGGTTTTTCCATAACAAAATTCTCTAAGCCAGTCTGGAATCTGGATAACTGATCCCTGTCGATGGCAAAAATCCGCAAGTGACTGGCGACATATTGGTGAACCAATACACCTCTGAATATCCCAAGAGAAAACACAGTCGTGATGCTACGTCAAATTAGTATTTATTAAAAATTAAGACCAAAACCATCAAAGAACATTAATAAAAATGTATCAGAGAAACAGTTACAGTTTAGTGATGGGAATAATTAATTTTCAGGGGTGTGTGACGAACCTTCGAGGCGACGTTTGTTGTGCGCATGCGTACAGTCGTTGATACGAGCCGGATTGAGTAGGGTGGGCACGTGGAATGGTTTTTGTGGGGGACTGTGTGTTTGGGTGTAGAGAGTATGAATGTACATGTTTTGGTAAAGTTAAAGTAAAAGGAATTGAAATAAAACAGTTTTATAAAATAATGGTAAACCTTTACTTTTAAATACTCGTTACTAAGTATTAGCTACTGAGTCTGTGGAAATTGAATTGATGAATAATAGATTATGATTGCCAAGAACTCAGTTTGGTATATTTAGTAAAGTACAGGTTTGATAGTAAGAAAAATTAAGTAATTTATAGTCATAAATGACTTGAATGTTGGTGTCAGAATGTTTTATTCCTACAATCTATCTCTTCTAATAACCACCACAATGAAAATCTAAATTGAAAACATACAAAAATACAAACAAAATATTATACGGAACTACGAAACACGGCTTCTAATCAAATCCCCGAAACTCAATTCCTTCTATGACATAACTTGACATATCCTTACAAAATCCCTTAACATATCCATCCTAACTGCAGCTTCCAGCACCCGAGGAGCTTTCATATTGACCTATACGTATTACGAGTACTCTCCGTACACTTTCAGGGCGTGGGAGCGAGAGGAAACACGCAAGTAACCTCCAAACTGACGCGCTAGAAAGAGACAGATGTAACCGAGCGCACGGCCCGGCCCGCACGTTTCAGTATACCCCGAACGTTTGCGAGCCTCGGTTCGGCGCGATCCTTCACGAAACACGTGCGTAAGGAAAAAATTGCCAAAATATAGACACGGTGATCGTATGTTGACGGGCGGACGGAGTGCAGTCGAGTGCAGTGTTTTCCAATTGAATCAGTGTGTTTAAACTTGTGTGTTGTGTCAATAGTGTGTTCGAGTGATTTGTTCGTTCCCGCGATAGTACGAGACACGGTGAATGTGAGTAATTTTATTATTTATATTATTTTATATTATTAGATTTTTGGGTGTCTCAGATGGAATGTTTCATCTTAATGGATTCTTACGTAGATTAAGTTACGTCAGAAATAGATTTTAATTAAAAATTGTTGCCGTATCAGCAAACATTTTGATAGATTTGGTCGTAAATTTTATGTCGAATTGTTTGTTTTGCAAAATTTAACGATAAAATAAATCGACAGCTTGCAAAGTTCATATTTTACTTACAAAGTTCATATGTCGCTGGGTGCATATAAATACTTCTTGCCTGATGATATAAATGTTAACCTAATCAGTAGCTAAAAGTAACCTAATAGGAATAATCAAATAACATAATCAAAAGTGAAATACCGATGGACCCTGAAACTATTTATGAATTAACTTTTTACCCCAGGCAGCCTTACCGTTTTAAATCATCGCTTTCTTAGACTACTTGCTTAAAACTAGTTTATTTTAAACTGCATATCATAAAGCATTTGGTATGTATTTTTAAATTAATATTATCACTGTTTGGATAATGTAGTTTAGACAGGATTAAACGAGAATTCGGATCATTATGTGTCCTTACCCATATTTTTTCTTGATTCATTTAGAAGTTATTCTTATACTTATTAAGTATTATTAATTTATTTTATTATTTATGTACAAATAGTAAAACAGAAACAAATACGATTTAATGTAAGTATTGAGTATTATAAAAAAATCTCAAAAAGTTAAGGACAGTCTCCTGAGACCGTTTTCCAGAAGCTACAGCGGTAGAGGTACCTTACTGTCCCATCTCAAAAATCCACCCAGTATTTTTTTCGTGTCTTACTGTCTAGATAAATAATGTTATCAATTAATCATAATTATAACGTTTGACTACCATCTCACCTGGTATAAAATAATTATACGTCCAACGACGTTGTATGCTTGCCTGGACGTAACCTAAATAGGATACGTCCAGGCAAGCATACAATATCGTTGGCAGCTAAATAGGCACTCGCGGCTTGAAGATACCCGGTCACCAAGCTATCGGGAACAACCAACTCCGACATGGATATCTACACATAATAGGTGCGCAATACCTTGTGCCTGTTATTCGCTTGCCTGGACGTAATCTATTTAGGCACTCGTGCTTTGAAAACACCTTGGTTACCTAGTTATCGGGAACTACAAACGCCAACAGACTCCTTGTGCCTGAGTATAGTCCAGACCTATAAGGGCTATAGCCGACACGATATTTTAGCATATGCTATCGGCCGCTGAACGCAGAGTCGCCAAAACGCGATGTAGTCGCAAAATCGCCTATGCTAGATGTATTGTGACTGATTTAGCCTTATGATGTGCGATTTTGAACAGTAGTTGGGCAAAAACAAGAGAAGCTTTAACTTTAATAATAAGTATGTATAAAATGGCTTGGATACTTGTTCTAATGAGAGAAACACTCAATCACGCTAAGCTTAACCAAGGAGCTTACTCAGCACAGGCATTTGTAATTTCAACACTTCTCTTATTAAAGCTATATTAGTTGTTGTTGTCAATTACAAAGACTAATGAACTTAAACTTCTACAAAAAGAAAGTCTAAAAACAACATATTTTTTAAGGGGTGTGAAGACATTTACGTGACATTAAATTTTTCAACAAGCTCTTTTTACGTCCACTAGACAAAGACCTTTCACATCTAGAGGATCTTGATTGACAGCACTTCTTGTCTTATTATTACTTCACTAAGAATTTTGCTTCAACACCTTTGAAAGCTTGAAGTTATCTGCGCGAACACATGCAAGAATATTCTTCACCTCCACCGTAGCTACGATTTCCTAAAAGAGTTATTTGTCGGGGGTCGCCAAATAACTGCCGCAGTGACGGCGGCAGTCGTGAAAATTATGGCACCAGGTTTTACAAAAAACGCTTTCTAGGAAAACACACCAGATCATCATCTGCCTAGCCTTTTCCCAACTATATTGGGGTCGGCTTCCAGTCTAACCGGATGCAGCTGACATGGAGTGACTGCCTATCTGACCTCGACAACCCAGTTACTGGGTAATACGATACCCTTGGTAAGACTGGTTGTGAGATTTTCAGGCTTAATGAGTGCCAAAGATCCACGTATGACAGCCGACACCAACGGCTTAACGTGCTTTCCGAGGCACGGTTTCGGTTTCGAGGAAAACACACCATAATTATCACTTTTATAAAAAAACTTTTTGGTGACGTCATTCGCCGGTAAATTGCAAAAGCTAAGTTGCATCCAGCGCTCTTATATGAAACCGCAGATTTACAGAAAATAAAATAGCAAATCAAAACGAACTCTCTGCTCTTCACAAGATCTATCTTCATTTTCAAGACTCTTTTCTATCCATATACTCTCCGTAGCAACTTTATGATTCTCTCCTGCACTACAATAGCAAAGAGCCAGATAGATAGCTTTTAACGCCACCCTAAGAAACAAATCTAATTTAAGATTTCTTGTCTTTTATTTTTATTTTCCCTTGAGCCTTTTGCAGTATTGTAACCGTTTACGGTCGATCCGTGACCAGAAAAGTTGGTAAAATAAAAGCTGAACTATAGAAGAGCTATAAAAGTTAACGTTAGTTTTTCGGTACTGTTATAGGTCTACCTTAAAATGCGATGATGTGGCAGCACGCATTCGATATATACTTACTGAGGTATCAATATATTCACATATTCTATCTGTAATATATTCACATATTCTATCTGTATGTATCCTATCTGTAATATTTACGTATTAGCTGCGCCCCTGCGGTTACTCGCATACACGGGTACTCGCATAACTCTCGTCCATCCAGGATCATCCAGGTCATGGTCTACTCATTATGCCAAATCCGTTTATTCGTTTTAGCGTAACAAACAACCATACAAAAAAAATGGATGTTGGTTTAAATGAGATTGATAAACTCTAACACCGTTTGACCGATCACCATGAAACTTGACACAAGTGTATTTTTTCACAGAGAAGGTTTCTAAAAGGTTTTTTCGAAAAGTAAATAATAAATATAAGACCCTAATGTGTTGCGGTATGTACGTAAAGAATTTCTAAAACAAATAAGTGTGCCGGTGAAAGGCGTGGGTATAAATCAGAATTTAGCTCCATTTTCTAGAAAGCTTGCGTTTAGTAAAGACGATGAATGTGTAGGCGTTACCAATTCCCAGCTTATACCAGCAACCTAAACATTGGCGAACATATTGAGCCTTCTATGTATCAATATAAAATGGTATGACACAGCTTCTCTACCTATACTAAAAGCTTTTGGTGATTATTTCATCAGGTTGAGAAGTAGGATCCTTTTTCAAAGTAACTGAAGAACACTTCTAAAATCGGTGCTTGTCGAGCGGGGTAGTGATAAAAATAGTTTCCTAGCACTAATTGTAGGAACCATAGACGCTTCGGGTACCAGCGTTAATTTTTGACATGATGATCTCTTTTTACCTACATATATACCCCCTTACCAATAAACGTATTATATCAGAGGATTAGTTAAACACCGATATCTCTCTTTCTGTCCTCAGTAATTTGACTTTCGAAAGAAGAAGAAAAAGCGTTGTGTAACTGTACATACAAACACTATACAACGTTTATTTGTAAGGGGATAGTATAAACTAAAGTCGCTTTTCGTGTCTGTCTGTGTCACCGCTTAGATCTTCTAACTGCACAATGGATATTGATGCATTTTTTACCACGATTTAGAGTATTATTCCGGAAGGTTTATGCGCAAGACATTTATGATAAAGAAATTTCGATGTTCTGTCAACTCGTGCAAAGCATGGGCGGGTTGCTAGTTAAATTATAAAATATAGATCAAAGTGTTGTTTAGTTGTACCAGCATCTTATACCGTGTTTATATCTTCCACCCATCCGCTTCAAGTAATCCCTAACTTGTTTCTTATGACACCAACGGATAAAGAAGGATATCCCCTGTTAAGCTTGGGTCTACGGCCCGAATTTATTGTTAGGAACAGCCGATTACGGAAAATTTGTGCGTAACACGTTATACCACGAAAACCTGCCATGCGTTCACAGCTATTAAGACTTCTATAAATTTCCGTTGAGATGTCTTAAGCTGTGTAATATATAACGAAACCATTATCAGCAACGTAGACTTGTGTGCTATTAACAATATTCTGCCTGAGAAAATCGAAATAATTTTGTTTCTTTGCCGTCATTTTCTATGTTCTTTTACTCTGTAGCTTCACAATTATTTTTACATCATTTATCAACACAAATATACTTTTACTTGCATTTTTTCAACAAGACGCAATGGTTATGTTTACTGATCTGTGTTTATCGTTGCCATTAATAGCACCTTGGTCTTCATGACGAAGTTGCGTGGCTGAATTTTGGGCCAAAAATAATTATGTATTTTCACAATAAATTTCTTATTTGCTATCGATACTCCAGGAAGAATTACCTTTAATTTAAAATCTCCTTGACTGATATCCCGTAGAACTCTTTCAAGTTCTTCTTTCCAAAATTACATTACAAAGTTGATCGTACTTTCAACATTCAATCGTCATATCGAGTACTTGTCGATGAATTCTTCCATCGGAAATTGAAACGTGTGTTCCGCCGATTTTCAATTGGGCGTAATCAAATGAACGTATGTCTTCGAGGATAATAGAATTCCTTGCATTAGGCCTGACATGATAAATGTGTCGGATTTGCAAAGTAAGGGTTTCTAGGCTTTGTGTTATGTGCGAAATTATGTCCTTTTGTCTTATTGGTTTCGAAGTTTTAAGTGCTATTGATGATATTGCGGCCTTTTCGGTAGATGTTTTGTCTAGGGAAATGGGGTGGCTGTTGATGAAGGTTATTGTATAGAACCAAGTTTTTCTTACTTAGCTGACAGTTTGTGCTGGGGAGTTTGTTGCGCCACTTCTTCTTACCAGCCAAGGCACTAGGAAGTGGTGAAGGGCGAGTGTTTTTGGGGACTGTCTTATGTAATGATGACGCTTAAAGGTGCTCATGAAAATAAACCAAAGTCATTTATTTAACAAAGGCTGTGTCCTTATTTATGAATAAATGACTGATTTTTTATTATTTTGATGCTAAAATGATGACAGCGATGACAACAAAGGGTAAAACTAAATCGAAACGAAGCTACATATTTAAGAATTCTGTTACGTTTTTCCTTTGTAGATATTCCTAAAAGATAAATCTATAAGAATGTTCCTTTAACTTAATAACAAGAGGCCCAGCGTATTTTGTCGATGAAACCCGACAACATAATGAGTTTTTGTGGACTCAAAGAACGAATAGATAAAGTAAGGAATTTTACTCGAGAAAAATGCTACCGGAGTTTAACGAACCCCATCCGGCACGTGTCATTACAGAAAATATTTTAATTTCGCTTTTAAAACGAAAACTCTAAGTGGCGCAATAAAGAATAAATTAACGCAGGCCCAGAAGCAATCAAAAACCTATATAAAACGGTCATAAAAACTAAGAGGAATAGGACCGAGCAGGAACCTCAAAATAAAGAGGTCTATTAAAAGGAGGACTTAATGTAAACGCAGAAACGTGAAGGATGTCGAACCATTCGAAACAGGGAAAATTATTTGCAATTAAAATAGATGCTTCAATTCAAATGTTGATTTGGGCTTTCATAATAATATACTTACGAAGGATCAAGAATTTAGTGGCACAATCCCATATCCCATAACCAGCCTATAATATTCCCACTGCTGGGACACAGGCCTCCTCTTTCTGTGAGAGGGAGTGGGCCATAATCCACCACGCAGGCGGCTTGGTAGATGTTACATGTCTTCGAATTTTCGGTTCCAGCATATTTCCTCACGACGTTTTCCTTCAACGTTTTGAAAACACAATCAATATTAGGAAAATAATAAACAATTACAGAATGTTCCCGATAAAAAGTTCAGCTTAAAATTTCTTAGAACCGTAATGGTGCCTCAATCTTTCAACATAAACTTACGAGAAATGTATTGAAATTTGCCTGAAACTTGAAATGAAAGTTAGAATGCGAAACTTTTTGGTCGTAGGAATAAAGGCTAATTTAATTTAGGGTCGCATTTTGGGGCAAAGATCAACAGCCTAAAAAAAAAGCTTAAGCCGAAGAGACAAGTACATGAATATTTTCTTTGTGGTTCTCGAATTTTGTTCGGCGTATTTTAGCCTAATTTACGGTAATGAAAACGGAAATAGCACATCGATTCTGATATAATGACTTGTATTTTGTCTAATGATAGACTATTATATATGTTGAAAGTTCAAGTAAGTAATTTTATGAAAGACTAGCTGCGCCTCGTGGTTTCATTCATATTAGTCTGTATCCCGTGACAAAAATTATCCTATGTACTAATCCACGTCATGGTCTACCGATGGGCCAAATTTCATCCAAATCCGTTCAGACGTTTTATCGTGGAAGTGTAACAAATGAACATACAAAAGGTACAGCGGTGCTATTCTGTAAAAATCTTACCGTGAAAACATAAGTGAAGTGAGCGTGGAGTGAGCTGTCAACAGTGTCAATTCCTAGCAAAAACAAACTCACTGCACCTAAGTTTTTACGGTGAGATTTTTACAGAATCGACCTGCAGTACACGAAAGAGCGATTGCTGTGTGAGCAAACTTATTGGCAAGGCAAATGAAAAGTAAAGTACAGACAGTCATCAAGCTACCCGAAACTGTTGTGTGTAAATTTTCTCAATCAACTTTGAACCTTATGTTTTAGCGATAAAGTTAAAAATCTAATAAAGAAATTTGACAGATTGTAGTAGGTTGATGTGCTGGCGTCTGTACAGTACAATGTATTAATTTAGTTTGATTCTTGTGTGCGCACATCATGTCATACAAGCATATTCAAAGAATAGCAAAATGTAAACAACTACACTAATAATATAAAGGCGAAAGTTTGTGAGTGTGTATGTGTGTTTAGGTTTGTTACTTCTTCACGCTCAAACAGCTGGACCAATCTTGATAACATTTTGTATGGAGGTAGCTGACACCCTGGCTTAACATATAGGCTACTTTTTATCCTGATATTCCCACGGGATGGACACTTTTGGGGGTGAAACCGCGGGGCACAGCTAGTAAGATACCATTCTGTACAAATTATAGATCTCTTGTCGAAAAATCATTTGGGTTTATTACGAGACGAGTCTTTAAGGCCGCTATCACACTGGCGTTTTACGAGCGTTGACGTCAACGTCGCGTCTGCGCGGCATCGACGCTGCGCAGACGCGACGTTGACGTCGCGTCATCGCGTAACAAGCATAAAACGTCCGCTGAACGCGACGTTAACGTCGCGCAGATGACACTATTGCCAACAAACGCGGCGTTAACGTTAAGCAGACGCGACGTTGACGTCGCCAAAAACGCCAGTGGGATAGCGGCCTTAGGGCTACGCATATGAGGCTTCAAGTAAATAATATATAAATCTTTGAATACAGACACAAATATACCTACTCCATTATGAATAGGTATATAATATATATATTATAAGCCATTTGAAAGCCATGTATTTTTTCACAATAAATGTGAGAATTATTTATTCATTTATTATTCAGAAATAGATATTGGCACAGTATAAAGACATACAGTATTGTATCTGGGCCGTAACCTTGAATTAAATGCCTACAGCCGCACGGTACGTAAACATGCGATAGGGCTGCCCGCCTCCAGCATTTTAATTACATTTGCCTACTTTGTGTTTCCATTTAGTTTTGTTATTGTATTTTACTGTGTGTACATAAATAATAAAATAATTCGTCCAATTAACCATTTATTTAACATTAATCTGATTACAGTTTATTTCTATGAAAACTTGTTCATGTGTATTTTTAAACAAATTATGTTAAATTATTATTATTATTATAGTTAAACCAAACGTTCAAGAACCACAAATAAAATTCAAAATTGTATATTAATGTTTTTTTAATCTTTCCTATCATCGTCTTATCCTTAACAGAATAACACAGATTGGAAGAAGTTAAATAGCAAACATGTATAAAAGTTATAGTTAAAATAATCTGTTCATTGAAGTAATAAACATATTTAAATTAATGAGTGCAAATAAAAGCAAATTTATCAATTAAATTGTAGATTTCATTTCACTCCTTCTTTGTATTCATACAAAATATTAATAATTCAATAAAAATAATTAATTTTATTCATAAAAGTATGCAATCATTTCATTAGTGTTTTGTTATGATGTTGTCACGTTAAACTATCGTCCGTAAATCGACTATACAGACAACCAATTTTTTTCTAGTATTATTCATACACACAGTACAATAAACAACTATTATTAATAATAAAAACCACGTCTTTACTTTGAATTATACAAACTAACAAAACACACATGCCCCGAGGTTTTAACACAAGCGTACCTACCGTTTAATGATTCATGAACCGCCTATAACTACCTACCTCACTCGTGTTTATCACTTTCCTTTACTCTATTCACTTCATTTATTAATCCAGACATCTTTTTTTCGGGAGATAAAATGAAATACTTATCCATTAAAAATACACACATTATGTACCTACCTACAAGTAAGTAAAATTATTTTATAGTCTTACCTTTCAGAGTTTCCAGGTAATCTAAAAAAAGTTATCTCTGGATGCGTTATTGACGAATTCATGCAACCAAAAACAACACAATATAGCCTACTCGTCATATTAAATATGTACTTCAACTTATTTTTAGTGAAAAAATCGCGCGGTTATTGTTAAAAAAAACAACACACCGTCCGTTCGTCACTGCAGCACAGTCGCGACTGTCTGCATGCTGAGCGCATACCGTGGTCGAGGCGCGTAGGTATAGCTCGCGTTTCGTCCGTTTGTATGAAGACGACGTACTGTATGTCTTTATTTATACTGTGATATTGGTAAGTGATTCGCAGAAAAACGTTCCCTATTATGTACAATAATGTATTTCACAAGTTAACTTTACTTGTGCTATATTTATGATATTCCTTCTTGCCAAATTTCATGATTCTAGATCAACGGAAAGTACCCATAGGTTTTCATATCCTTGCGAGTGTCAAAATATGCGGCATAAATGGAACATAAACGCCTGTATCTTTTGATTGCAGTGACTTAGAAGTTTGTTTCACTGCTTCAAGGGATTATAGTATGTGACATTAATTTCAGTTTGATAACGTGTTTCTAAGAAAAAGGGTCTTGACAGACGGACAGACGGTCAACTAAGTGATTTATAAGGGTTCCGTTTTTACTTTTGAGGTACGAAACCCTAAAAAGATAATAATTTGATACACAACCCACTTACTGGGTAATACGATACCCCTTGGTGAGACTGGTTGTCAGACTTTCGGGCTTCTGACGACCCCTAACGACTGTCAAACATCCACGAATGACAGCCGGGACCAACAGCTTAACGTGCTTTCCGAGGCACGGAGGGTCTTGGTATGTAAAGATGGTCACCCATCCACGGACTAACCGCGGCAAGCGTAGCTTTACCTGATCAATCGACCCGTGCGGCTGTTAATACTTCAAGCCTTGTGTACCTTTTATATTTCGTGCCTCTGCGATCGACATTCCGTAATAGTAGAAGTCTCTAATTGGGTCGGACAGACCCTCTGTCGGTCCGAATACGCCCCAAAAGTAATGGGTACATCGGATTCAAGAGTGATTTTAATGTTTTTATGTTATCGGATTTCAGTTTCGGTATCGGTATCGCGGTTTTAATTGAAAATTGGTTAGATGAAAATGTTATTGGATTTTGTATGTTTTCGTTGCTAATGATCTTTCAAGTTTATTTTTAGATATCTTGAACGCGTTTCAATTGGGCTCTTGGCTAAATAATAACATCCACACAGGTCCATCAAAGGTTAAGCTACGCTTGCCGCGGTTGGTTGGCGGATTGGTGACCATCCATTACATATCCCGACCTTTACATGTCTCGTTTGTTTTGTCTTTCATTCGTAGACCTTTGACGGGTTTGGGAGGTCTGGTAGGCAGTCGCTTTGTGTAAAATACTGGTGTTCAGTACAGTCTGTACCGACTCTAACATACTTGGGAAAAGGCTAGGCAGATAGATATATTTTCAACTGAAATTGAAAAGTGTTGATCCTGTTTTCAGTATGAATTGCTTTGATTAAACTTTTTAGTCTTCGAACAGGGGGCCGGAAAAGGCCACTTTGGCGGAATCATAAAAGGATAACGTTATGAATCATAAGAGACAGTTAACTGTTAAGTTAATCATATCAAATCCCATTGGTGAAGGATTTTTCAGTAATTTTTTTGTCTGTGCTAAAATACCAATCAATCCAATCCAATCCAAATCCAATCTCTTTGTTTATACCTACGTAGTGTAGCGAAAAAAAGAAAAACACGGATTGTCTTCGCCATATTATGATTCATAATGTTTTCCTTTTATGATTCTGCCAATGTGGCCTTTTTAGGCCCCCTGGTCTTGATAATAATAATAGCTGCTTTATAAGAACTTCTTTCAAAAGATGTTATTTATCTTCTATACTTCTGCGTTTTATCGATGATTCCCATCTATAAATTTCTACTTGTTACTGTTTCGGCCAGAATTCGTCCTCTTCGATAGCGTTAGCAATGACCTCGCAAATGTCTTCCATAGTGCAGGTGTTTTGGCTTCACAGTCGCACTGTGACTAATCAGAGTACCCCCCCCCCCCCCTGACTAAGTTGTACCTGCAGTGGCCCCACCTGACTTCTTAGTCGGTAAAGAGATTTCCAGGTGGACCATGGCATTGGAAGCCCGCTGGGAGCTGCAAGCCCAGCATAGTCAGCTAGAAGTGGGTGTTAGAGAGAAGGTTAGAGAAGAAGATTTCATTTAGTATGCCCCTGAAAAAAGGTTATTAAGTACTAAATTGAAAGTAAAAATAGAAAATGTGATGTTATTACATTCTCATTAAAGACACAATGTGTCTGTAATAACATTGTGTGTGTAATAACATCACATTTTCTATTTTTACTTTCAATTTAGTACGTACATAATTAAGCGAGCACGTTGGCTTTAATTATAGAATAAAAGCCGTCTGTAATACAGGTTACCTTGAAAGGTAAAATTTCGGTTCAACTCTGCAATTTTATCATTACAAACTTCCAAATTACAACTGTCCTGAAGATACATTTTCAATTAAACCCATGTCTTATTACACACGTTAAGCAAATAAAATTAGAATTCAATGAATAATTATACGTACGTTCAAATAACTGTTTGTACTGTAGATGCTATCTGTGTAGCCCTACCTTTAGCAGTAAAGGCTGGTTATAATTGCCGGTGTGTTTCATTCGAACGTTCAAGCAAGTGTCAAATATTTTAATAAGGTATTTTTGTTTTAGTAGAGGTAGTGCTAGAAATAACATGCTACACGCGAATACTACACGTCGCTAATGTAAAGTCGTAAATATATTTTATCCAAATCAAAGCTTTTCAATTATATTGTAAAGCTCCCATCTGGATCTCCACAGTTAATTTCAGACTTGAATAAATATCAAGTTCTTAGTGAAAGTACCATTTTTCGTCCATATTTAAACCGTTCAATAGAAAGAAGAGACAATGACTTTCTGTATTCTAAATTAAACAATTTTTGAAGACAATTAAGATAGAAGTAAAGGCTCCTTCAAACAGGCGCGATACGACACGCGACACAAAGGCACCGCAAGTCGCGCAACGAGCGGTGCCTTTGTGTCGCGCTAGATTATATCGCGTGTCGCGCCTGTTTTTGGGAGCCTTAACTCCCCCCTCTCCCGCCAGTTAGTATACCTATAACTGCCCATGATAGTGCTGGACCAATTCCTCTTCATGAACAAGGAAAGCAAATTAATTTGAAAGTTCGTAAAGCATGCCTTTGAAGGTAGGTAGGCCTTTGGTGTGGGATGCAACGTGTGTCGACATCCTTGCACCATCTCATCTTCCAAGCACGGTGAGCTGTGCTGGGGAGCTGCAGGTGCGGAAAACCTCAAATGGCGCAAATACTCCAATCTCTTTGGAACCCTTTGGAGCCGTTTAGCGTTGAAACACTAGGGCCATGGGGCCTGAGTGCCAACTTAGTATTTTAAGACATCGCCAAGCGGTTGATCGGCTCTTTACGTGACCAGAGGGCTGGCCTATTTTATTTTATGGCCAAATAATCAGCATTGCCATACAACGTGGCAATGCTGCCAGCCTTTTTTGTACGTTTCCTGTTGACATCGATGCGGACGAATTTTTTGATGACCTTTGATTATTGCCCCTCCTTTTTATATACTTGTAAATATCATTATTTCCTTTATTTCAATAAATACATTTAATTATATTTTTAAATATTAGAATATAAAAACATGTAAAAATATGACATATAGTAGCCCACCGGTATTGGGACCAGGGTCCAAGCTACCGGCGGTCAGGTCTCCAGAGAGAGGAACCTACTAACAATGCAAGCCGTGTCCAGAACTACTGTTTTCTGAATCAAGCCCTTGATCCAGCTGCCCAACGAGAGCCTCTTCAGGTGTTGGTCGAGCCTCTTGGCTATTAATCCATTGGCTGTCACGACTATCAGCACAATGATTGCTGAGTCAACATCCCACATGTCGACAACCTCGCGAGCCAAGTCAAGATACTTGATTTGTTTATCTTTCTCGGCTGTCACTAGGTTCAATCATGCGAGACGGTTATGAAAACAATCATTGCGCGCCGCTCTAATCGATCCATCAGGCTTATTGGCAACAATAGTCCTGTCAGTGAAGATGGATCATGATATTATAATATGATATTAAGACTGTTACCTAAAGCAAAAGTCAAATTGGTGCTCACTGTTACGAGTACTGTTAGCTTGCAACATCTCACTGCTCGGCAAAAAACTCTCCCAATGACTTCCAGCTCTATCGATCTAGCGGTAATGTGGACCACTGGTCGTTTATTTTCTCTGATGGATGATGTATCAATTTTCCTTTGTATCATAATTATCTGTGTGCCAAATTATCAAACACTTACTTTTTCTTTTGACAGTTACAATGTTAATCTCGAAACGACACAGTTCGAGCTCACAAGTACGGCAGTATATTCTTAACCCTTTTCGCTCAGTTGACTCAAACAAATTGCGCGAGACGATAAGAGATTGATCCACTGTTTTCGTTTATTCTCGAATCAGTATGCAAAGTTGCTAGCTCCACTTTAGAGATATCGAGCTTCTCAGTATATTTGAAGTATCTACTTCGACGAATCGGAATAAACCTGTTTTCTGTTCCTTCGGTTTACGGTTTCATTTTTCTGAAGACCTTATTAATCAGACGTTCTTATAGTATACCTGCACCTTTAAGAAGCACAAGCATGATGTGTATGTAGTTAGGTACCGATTATATTATTTGGTATAGTGATTAAGGCTCCTTCAAACAGGCGTGACAAGCGATAAAATCGCGCGCGACACAAAACACCACAAGTCGCGCAACGGGCGCGGCGCGGCGGGCGGCGGTGTCTTTGTGTCGCGCGCGATTTTATCGCGTGTCGCGCCTGTTTGTAGGAGCCTTCATGTCGACCACAATTTTGTATTGCTGAGTTTGAGAAATAACAAAGTCAAAATAAGATAAGTTTACTATTAACTTGTATTGTTCGTAAGGTCAAGATTTCACTCTCATTCTTTGCCGGTATAAAAGGCTTACACGGCAATTGACTCAGTGTGTCAATCTATGTAGATCAAAAATCAAGGTCAATCAAGGACTTGACCACAAACGGTCATGGCATTCTAAAAATGGTCCAGAATTCAGCCAAACATAATAGTGATGGATTCACCAATAAAAAAGTTTTTATGTCCACATCCCTAAACACACCGCTTTAATATTTAAATCCTCACTTTCATAACCATTTACTAAAGTAAACAAGGGAGTGTTATCAAATATTATTTTTAGGTCCCGACGAATATAATGGATTTGAAACTGATGCAATGTTATGTTCAACAACGCCTACTGCTTTATTGAAGTGAAAATTTCTTTAGCGGCGTTGTACACTTTTTTTGTAATGGGTAAAAAATGTTAAACTCGCGTCAGGACACGTGATCTGATCGAAAATTCGTAAGATGGATGGCCGTAGCCGGTACCGCGCGTGGTTTGTTTATAAGACGATTCACAAAATACACACGTAATAGTTCAAGTTTTCACTTCTGTCGGCGCTCCCGGAGTGCCACTGTTTCTTTTTTATAAGCTTCCATAAAATACCTATGTTTGGATGTGGTTCAGCAGTGGCGGCCCAGTGGTAACGGCCGTAACTTACGAGTTACAGGTTGTAGGTTCGAACTCAGACAGGCTTTTTTTTGCTAGCCTATGCTGTCCCACTGTTGTGTAAAGGGCGCTGACGCTTTACTTTGTCAAAATTTTTTCATCACCACTACTCCCAAAACGGTGAAAGAAAACATCGGGAGGGACCAGCATGTCTTAGAACCAAAACTTCGAAGACTTTTTTTTTTAAAGAAACGTTGCTCCACACTAGGAATTACTCCTGTATCGTGGGTGCGTTTACAAACATTTAAATTCACATACACAAACAGCCAGACCCGGAACAACTACCTGTAGGCAATACAAATATTTGTTCCGTGCGGGAATCGAACCCACGATACGCAGCGCAGCAGTCGATCGCTCAGCCACTGCACCAACCGTGTCGTCATTTGTCGTATTTGACATCCACATCGAGCCCGTGCGGTAAATTTTGGCCCACTTCCTCTCACAGAGAGAAGAGTTCTGTCCCAGCAGTGGGAACGATAAAATCTGATTATAGAATAGAATAGAATTTTATTTTGCAAATATGGGTAATACATAATAGTTCTTAGCACAGCCACATTTTACCAATCGGCATGCAAACATTTAAAATTATTTATATCACTATTATTACACTTATTTAGATCAATTTATAAATTACTATTATACAATTCTTAAATCATCAGCTATTAAAAATATATGTTTGTATTAAACATACTGAGGCACTAGCATGGTTATCTCGTTATTTTCTCATGCTCGTTTGTCATATTGTATCTAAATCAAGCACATATTTCCGTTTTATTTATAAACTGCAAGACTACGAACAGATATTTATTCTTCATCAACTTCCCCTCCGTAATTATTTACATTTTCTTGTACTGAACTTAGTATACCTACTTGTAATTCTAGAAACTTCGATTCTCAGCCATTTCATCCGTCAAATTGTTCTCCTTCGCTCAAATGGAATTGTTTCTATCTTTTTAAGCCCGCCGCTTTTCTAGATAGGTCATCAAAGAAGGTCCTAATTGACTAGACTTCTTTTTACGGCCAGTTCTTAAGACGACTTATTGCTCCTACTTTGTTATTGTTCATTTTTAATTAAACGTTTTCTTTATTTCTTTTGTGTCTGTTCTTTTTGTTTTTCAAAGACAAAGACATTTATTCGTCGGATATGGTAGGTACAAAGTTGGTAGATATAAATGCATAAGTTCAACACATCCGCCGCTAATAGCGGCATACGAATATTTACAATGTGAACCTAACGAACCTACTCGTGGGTAGATATAAAACCTAACTTGTATACTACTTAAACTCTAATAAACAATACAAAACACTTATACTATGGACGTTTTATAATAATATACAATATCAAATAAAAACACAACAATAACAACATTTCTATTATCCAACTAAATAAATCTATCTTATTATTCAAAAATATATTATTTACACATAAAATCAAAACATTTTTTAAAGTGTAAAAATTATTTTGGAGTAGCCAATTTTTCAGATTTTTTTTTGTAAAAATTAAATGGTAGCTCTCATGTCCACATCCCTAAGTTTTCATCTTTCGAAGATTTCTGTTCAAAGCTGAGAGGTCTCAATTTTTACTTGGTCTTGTATCATCTAATATTTTGTGGTTGTAAAACATCTTGATGTTACATTAGAACATCTTTAGATTCAGATGAAGTTCTAGATCTAATACGTTGTTTGAGTCTGCAATTATAAAAGAGCTATAATATATAGGTATTAATCTCACTTAGACTCAAATAATGTCCTAACTTCAGTGATAACGTAGATATTTACTCATTGAAGACATCAAAATTTCTATGCAAAATTAGAGTTTTTAAGTTAAAGACATGAACTCGTTTCTAACCGATTGAGAGGAGGCACAAACACAAAGAAAAGTAGAAAAATATAGGTGAGACCTTTGCTTAGCATTGGGACAGAATAGGTTATCAGAAAAAAAAAAAACATAAAGACGTATCATAATCGTTATCTAGACATCAGTAATAAACAATCTCAAATGCCATTTCCGTAATAACAACTCTATAAGAAACAAATTGAATCAACTACTGAACAACAATAATTATCCAATTTAGTAATATTATTAAACAATAAGACTACTTACATGAAATTATAGTGCATAACCCTTTCCGCGAAGGTACTTATAACTAGTCAGTGACACGCACATAATTAGAGGCACGCACGGTCTTAGAGACCTCGCCAGCGTTGCAGGGTTGAAATCTAGGTACAGTCACGAGTATCACACTAATATTCTTAAAGCGAAAGTTTGTGAGTGTGTGAGTGTGTGTGTGTGTGTGAAGGTGTGTGTGTCAAGGGTGTGTGTGTGTGTGTGTTGTGTATGTGTGTTTATAGGTTTGTTACTTCTTCACGCTCAAACGGCTGGACCAATTTTGATAAAATTTGGTATGGAGGTAGCTGACACCCTGGATTAATATATAGGCTACTTTTTATCGCGATATTCCCACGGGATCGAAACTTATGCGGGTGAAACCGCGGGGCGAAGCTAGTAAAAAATAAATTTGAAACCCCCCCCCCCCGTGGTCGCATGCCGCTGTACTAATAAGCTATGGTACTTCCATAGCTTATTATTACAGCGGCATGCGACCACGGGAAGGTACCTTCTTGTTCTTCTTCATCTTTTTCAGTAGTCGGGTTTTAGTTTTTAAACTTATTTTTTATATTATATTATTTAATATTTTGGGGCTTATTTCAGTAATATTTATATGCCTTTTCATTTGATATCCAACATGGTACCATCTCAAAATATTTATTTTCAAAATAAGCTTACATTTTTTTTACTCGAAAGGAAATAAGAAAGAACCGTGGAATAATATTTACCTATATATAAACTGTATTAATTTGTGTTAAAAGATTTTGTCCGCACAACAGTTTACTTTCTTTTCAAATTACTTGAGCCCAGTAGTTGGTAGGATCCTCAAAAGTCCACGTGTGTGGACACTTGGAACAACAAATGAGATATGTTATTACAAAGGCCACTGCACATCCGCGTATAATTTCAATAAAAAGTTTTACAGAAAAAAAAAAATCACAAAAAATTGTTGCTTACTTATGCTCGTGACTGTACTGTGTACAAACGTTTTATGTGCATCCCTCACGCTTGTAATCACATGTTGTGTAGCAGTAATGTTGTTAATTTGTAACGCTATCGGTGTGTAGAAAAGTAGGTGGGGTTCTTAAGAAATTTTTACCCAGTACTTTTTACTTCGTAACGCAGTCCAATCAATATTATAGGGTTCATAGAAGACTTTTTATATTTGGTATTTCTTATTTAAAATGTACAGATAAATATGAAATATGCACATCTAATAAACTACTACAATCTCTCAAATTTCTTTAATAGATTTTCCACTTTATCGCTAAAGTATAAGGTTCAAAGTTGATTGGGAAGATATGACAGTTTCGGGTAGCTTTATGTGCTGGAGTCTGTACATGGGACTTGAAACAAATTATGTATATATTAAGCAAATTATGTATTCGCCATTTTACTTACAAAATTCAAGGAGAGGGGTGTGAGAACAATATCCTTACATAGTATAAAACAAAGTCGCCGAAATGTCTGTACGTGCATAACTTCCAAATGAATGCTCCAAATTGGATAATAATTTTTTTGTTGTGTTTGGTATTGCCAGGATAGGGTTGGCATAAAAGAAATTCGAAACAAAAATTACACCCGTGCGAGGCTGGGGCGGGCCGCTAGTTTTAAATAAAACCAATCACGGGCGAGAGATTACTGTGACGTAGCGTGTGGTATTGTTTCTTGCAGTAAGCAGGCAGTAAGGCGGTGTATAGATATGTGAAATTGTTAGGCCGTGTGCACACGATTATGGGTATTTAATTAATATAATATTGTATGTATGTGTTGTGTGTAATATGTATGTATGTGTAATATTCAGGTGTGTTTGTATGTATAGCCTACATATTAATTATTATCGATTTCGGGAATTCGATGAGTGCTTATACCTAGATATATTGGTTCCAAACCTCCTGATTATTCATCGAAATTTACTTTAGAAACCCTACGAAGAATCCCTACTCAAATCACAATTTGGATTGTCAACAACTTTCTGATAATGTCACTGTGTTCAATCAATCATGAATATTTGAAAACGTTGTGGGCGTCCATTTTCAGTCTACCTAACATTGATTGAAATCCATTATTTACCTACCTACGTATATTAAATTATTTCATAAAAATATCAAGAAAGAGAAAATGTATTCGTAAATAATGAAACGGGGACTAAGTACAATCTTGTGAAAGTTTTCCAAAATTTATTCCGTTGTAAAACCTGGCATCTTGAATTATGTCGTGCGAGAAACTTTCTCGGCACACGTACTTGAAGGTAGAAATTAGGTCAGACATAAGTCGCTTCTGTAGAATCAGTTTGTTATTTTTCTGAAATCATTAAGATTTTTAACACACCTATACTCCATTTGAAATAAGATTAGACATTTAAATAAACCTTTTTACAGTCCGTTCAACCGAGTTTGACTTCTATACCGTAGGCATAAGGATGGTATTAATAGCAAAAAAATGGTTACAATACCAACTGTTTACTGCAGCTGCCTTAAGTCATGCCACCAACGCTTTAGAATTCAAAATCGGTTGAACGGACTGTAAAAAAGGTTTATTTAAATGTCTAATCTTATTTCAAATGGAGTATAAATAACGCAAGAGCAACAACTTCACGTGCCAAAAATCGCAACAGCTTACGTACAAAAATCGTAAGCCGCCACTTTCGCGCTCAGTCCTGAGTGCTGCTGGTGTCCTTGTGAGAACAGTGGTGATGAAATAAATAACACAAAGTAAAGCATCTGACTGGGTTTAAACCCACGATGTTGACCTCGTAACTGGTAAGTTATGTTTAAGCCGCATATAAAAGGGGGCGAGCATTGCCATTTACCTGCTACAAATCCAGATTCCGGCTGCTTCTGAGATATTCCTGACGGAAAAACAAAAGTATAAGTAGGTAAGTATTAGGCTTGTTTTACTTCACTTTCTGTCTTTTTGCCTACCTGCTAGAATCTTGCAACTTTTAGCTATGTTTGCAGACGACGAGTTTCGATCATAGCGTCCTGTTCGCTAAAAGCGGTGTCGAGACGTGGACACAGAAAACAAAATAAAACCGTTAGCGAGCTATGGAGCAAGTTTTACACGGAGTTTCTTTGAAGGATAAGATTCTAAATGTAATTATCCGGATAAGAACCGGAGTCACTGATAACATCGCTTGCAGAGTTAGCAAACTGAAATGACAGCGGTGTAGAGCGAGCGTTTTGGGGGACAGTTTTATGTAATTTCGACGTTCAAATAATGCTAATTCTCAGCCTAAAATAAATAAATAATTTATGATTTCGTTTTTAATAATAGTAAATATAAATAAATACATGTATTTATTAAAAAATAAAAAATTGCTAAAAAAACAGTTACTGGGATAAACATCTATCACAGGCGGCATAAGTTCTAACATTTCCTATCGCAGGTATGCTGGAAGAGATTTCTTATGAAATAAGAATATACCACTATTATTCTGTTCTTTTTTTCCTTGTCTGTGTATATATGTGTGTATATAAATGATTAAATAAATTAATAAAGTTCAACATACAAATACATTCCAACATAATTATTTCAAGCTTCACCTCGGCAACCTAACTCCTACAAACTTGTAATGGTGCGGTACTGAAGTTATTTGTTATTTGTTACGGCAACTTACTAATTGAATTAGAAAGTTATCAACAGTTGATATTGATATTATATACATAGAAAACTGTGTGTGTATTCGTGTGTGATAGTGGGCCTTTTGGGCTTTGATATACGAATTTGTTTTTATAATATTAACTAGCATCGCCCAGCAGTTTCACTCGCATAGGTTTACATCCCGTAGGAATATTAGGATAAAAAATATACAGTATCCGGCGATAAATATTGCACATCGACCTTTGGAAAGAGACAATCTGCTAATTTCGGTTTCGTAGAGCGTTATCTCTGTCGCACGAAATACAAACAGTCCGGTATCTATTAGGAGCTGTTAAAACAATTATGATTTGCTTCTTTTGATAATTATTTTTATTCTTTATATAAAATACAAAAAAAGCTAAAGGTCGATGTGCAATATTTATCGCCGGGTACTGGTACTATGTGTTAATCCTGGTTGTAAACTATATGTGTACCAAATTTCATCCAAATCAGTTTCGTATATTTTGCGTGAAAGAATAACAAACAGCCGTCTAAGGATCCATCCTAGCAAACTTTCGCGTTTATAATATTTGGACTAGGATTTGCTGCTCTGAGAATAAGGCAATCGTATAATACATGATCAAAGAAATTCTCCGTCTTCTTTTTCGTGTTCACACAGGCTTTAATCTAGGCTCATGTCGTGCGAGATATGCCAATCAGCTGGTTGGTAACGCGACTAACCACCTAACGTTTTCCGGACAATCGCGACGCTTCCCTATTACGTTCAGCTCAAAACGAGACGCGACGCGGCGCGACGCAACGCAACAATAGTGCAAATTTTAATGTGTATCTTTTCGTGTAGAAAATAAAGTTAGATTTTGAGCCGCTATTAAAACGCAGCGCGGCGCCGCGCTGCGTCGAGCTGCGTTGCGAAATGTGTATCTTTTCGAGTAGTAAATAGAGTTAGATTTTGAATAGCTCTACTGAAATGTGCGCTCAGCGTTGCGTCTCGGTGTTACTTGACGCTTAGTGAACCATTCACTCGATTTTTATTTCAAACGACGCTCATACGTCACCAAAAAATTAAATATTATGAGCGTTCATTTGTTCGTCTCATTTATTTTTAATCGCCAGTGAATGATGTCAAGTGTCGAAGTCAAATATCGTTACATCGGTTCACTAATGAATTCATTTTTCATTCATTGATTCATTTTATGTTCAGATGTTTCACTTTGAGTGAAAGATGCCGAAGGAAAAGATAGAAAAAATAACAAAAAGCAAAGCGTCTGATATCGGCTTAGTATCGTCACTGGTTGAAATATATTTTATTGCATTCTTGCTAGAGACCTATCTGAAACTAGCACTACCAGGGAAGCATGACCCAAAAGGAAGGAAGCATATACTTGGCACTGGATGGCACAATGATGAAAATGATTGCTCGACAAGCATTTCCCTTTACATTCAAGTCATCGTGACATTGTACACTTTCGGAAAGGCATCATTATAATGTGACCCTTTTCCATATCCATTTATCTTGTGGAGATGTAACCTCCCGTGAAAAGGGCATTCTTAAGAGGCAGCCCGTGAAATTCATATTTCTTACACTTATTGCAATTTTCAGGTCAGTATCAGGTTGTATGTCCAGTAAAATATGATTGATAGTTCACGAAATAGTCATTCAATAGGATTATATTGAACTCGGAAGAATTATAATCAATAAATCATCAACACATCCCGTATTGATAATTTTAATGATTATAATTCTGTAAATACATACTTGTTACGCTCGTGAATAATATTTCGTTCAACATACAAACTGACACAGACCTGCAAATTGCAAAAAACCTAAGGAAATTTGAATTTCGCGGATAAAACTTTCTACAGAACACCATCGCTCTATGTTAAGGAATCCTCCAAGCAGTCAGATGATAATATTGTAACGTATATTTATATTATTATTTATAACTGTATATTAGGGTTCCGTACCAAAATGGTAAAACGGAACCCTTCTGGTGAGACTCAGTCTGTCTGTCTGTCTGTCTGTCTATCACAGCTGGATATCTCAAGAACTACTAATGCTATCAACTTGAAATTTGAAATAGTTTTAGATGACGTTTTCCCAACTTTTTTACAAATATGAAAGAAATAATAATATTAATATTTTTTATGCAACAAGGACTGAAAGGAGTCTAGATAATAAGAAGTGGGGCTAGTAAGGCATGTGGGGTATCATATGAAAGAATGCAGTTTGCACATTCTCAAACACTTTTTTTTTATTTTTTAGGCCGCATAATTTTAGACTTTTGATGAAAAATGTAAAAAAAATACTGTTTCCCCCTATCTCCGAAGTTTGCAAACGAAGTTTGCAAAGAGAAAAATCTGTAATCATTCTATGTGATAGAAGTTTATCTAAAGATTACAGGAAACATAAAACGATGTCTCTAAATAGCACACTTTTTCAGTAATCATCAACAAAATTTACACTAGTTCCACTATCGGTCAAGAGACGGCGCTGACCTAAAACTGCAATATTCTACACCGCAGTGTGCAGTATTAAAATTCTCTAACAAATATATGCCTTGCCGATGAAAATTTAAAAACATATTATGATGATACGGAACCCTCGGTGCACAAGTCCGACTCGCTCTTGCCCGGTTTTTTTATCATGGGCATAATAACATTTCACAGTAAAAGCTTGGCCGCTGTCCAAAACAGCCATTTTTGTTATTGTTATAAGTAAGTCTCGTCGTAAAAAAGACAAAAACGTAATGAAAACAACAATATTTCTTAATCATACATGCTTATAAATGTTTTTGGAATTTTGTGTTCTAGGTTCGAGACCCAAGTCTGGCAAAGGTTTTTGGTTTTTTTAATGGGAAAATGTGTCAAATTCAAATTCTCTTACAGCTTTTTGCAATTTCCAGATCATTATCAGAATGTACGTTGATCAAATAATTATGATGGCAACGTATGAAAATTTGAATTTTGCGGGCTACCTTATTGCATCCCCCTTAATGGAAATAGGTTCACCCCATAGGGCGAACCTATTTCCATTAAGGGGGAAAAAGAAAAGAAAAAAAGAAAGAAAATACATTTATTTAGCACAGACTAAGATACACACAATACACCAGACAGTTAGATAATAGTCGTACATGAGATAAAAACTAAGATAAAAATAAAAAGTGCAAAGTCAGATGTAAGAAATTAGCAGAAAAGTGTGCCTCACGGCTGCGCCAAAAAGGCCCAGTTCCTCGTATATAGGTCTGGCGAAATGTGGGTTTACTATACAGGGTGTTTGGAAGCTAAGTGCAAAGCTTTATGGGAATGATAGTTGACACCATTTACAGCATTTTGAGCCATAGATGTCTTATAGAAGGAACCTTTTTTTTAACTGCAAAACTTTTAGTCAAAAATAACATACCAACTTTAAAGTTAGACGAAGCATGTTCGTCAAAGACATTGGCTCAAAATGCTTTAAATGGTGTCAACACCAAACACCCTACCAATACCTTCGGGAAATACAGGCGTGATGTCAATGTCCTGGGAATTAGTGAGAATTACGGGTCATTGACCTCGCCTATCCAGAATTCCAGACTAGCACTACCCAAAATAAAACCACCAATACACCACTTCATTAGCGATACCACGAAAAACGAACCAATCTCGTCGTGACGTCACGAAAACCATTAGCAGACACAAAGCGCGTTAACCAACGATGGTTTTAAAACAATAGATATTTTAATTACCGCCGGCGACGGTCAATGTAGTAGCAGTTAAAGTGAGGCGCCATTTTCATGGTGGTAATG
Organism: Luperina nickerlii; assembly: GCA_963855955.1. Taxonomy (NCBI): domain Eukaryota; kingdom Metazoa; phylum Arthropoda; class Insecta; order Lepidoptera; family Noctuidae; genus Luperina; species Luperina nickerlii. The sequence goes on along the minus strand of OY979664.1, from coordinate 22,876,469 downwards.
GTATTTTTATTTTATCACTTAAAAATAATACGGATTGTGTCTGGTGTATTAGTATTTTTATTCCACCAAGCGACACATGCTTAACTTGTGGTAACCAAGACGTATACAAACAGGCTGTGAATGTGTGTGTAAGCGCAGGAGCTCTCGGTACAGTCCGAGACAATGGCTTATTCGGAAATGAGTCTGTGTGTGTGTTATATGCTGATGCTACTCGTTTTCAACTTGTACTAACAAGCTGTGAATGTGTGCGTCGTGTTTACCACAAGTAAAGCGCGTGTCGCTTCGTGAGATAAAAATACTGTACAGGAAATAGTTTTTATAATGATCCCTCGAAGGTTTGTAAGTTATATGACTATTATTTAATGAGATATTTTCAAAAGAGAATCAGATTGAGCAATCTCTTTGCTATCAAATATTCATCCATCATCGTCTTCCTGCCCTTGTACCGTGTTACATTACCAGCTACTTATAAATACTTTAACAAGTAGGTAAAATAAAACTAGAAAATGATAGCGTTTTTACTAAATGTTTTGGCATAAATTTTACTGTTCTGATGTACGAGAGTTATTTTAACCAAGGTCGTGGTACTATAAAAGAAATGGCAACAAAAAATATTACTTATAAAAAAATAATTCTTTTCAAACTAGCAGGAATGCTTAAGTGTGTTTGAAAATGAAAGAAATAACGTCAAAATATTTTTCTAAATGGCATGAATATCTTTGAAATGAAGGAAACAGGGCTTCCATTCAGAGACAGTTAAAACAATTTTTTCCTCTAGTACCTACTTCAGCAGAAAAATATCTTCGTCCATTCGCACAATATCTCTTACAGTTGAAACAAAAGCACTGTATTTTCCAAGTCAGTAAATTAATTTGTGGTCTCGGGTCAATGTAGCGTAACAGCTGATGACCCTAAATCTCAGGATATCATCAATTTCGCAAGAAAAATTAATGTTACATTCGGTTCAGTGGGCGCCATTTTGGTTTTTCCTCGTGTCGCTTGGCTAACAAAGCTTGTGACCATTTTATTAGATTTCTACTTACATGGGAGTTTTTGGAGAGATAAAACAAGCCCTGAAACTAGGACAATTATTTTAGTTCAATGTATTAAATTACATATAGTTTAAACCATGAGCAATGAACAAAATATCTTGTGACATATTACAATTAAATGAAAGAAAATTTAAAACTCATATTTGAAGTACACTTTGTAAACAAGTATGTATATTACAAATTACAGGATTATATCCAAGATAAGAATGCTTGAAAACATGCTGGTCCTGCTCCATAGGTCAATCTAGAGTCTAGACAAAATCAAACTGGATGCTAATTTTATTTATACTTTTATTTTTTTTATTTATTGATTTTTACAATCTGTGACTACAGTAACACACACTTGTTAGAATTATAGGAAAATCATCTACTTTTACAATATTTGTAAATAATTTGTAAATATGTGAGCACCATATATCTATCACATAATTGATTTACCTGTCATTGCTTTATTTTTTATCCTTTTTACCTTTTGTGGTAGACTAATTTTATTCTAGGTGCATCGTCTTTGCATATAAAACCTAAATACCTACACATACCTCACCTAGCTATACCTATTTTGACGTTCAAAATTGCCTTTAATGTGCATATTTGAAATAAATGATTTGACTTTGACTTTGAATTCCATGGAAATGCGTAGAAATAAAGTGTAAAATTATAAAATCACTATAGGTAACGACCGTTTAATGGCTTCAAACCAGAGGGCCTAGATAAGTGACAATCGCTTTAAAGCGTTTCGTTCTACAATGTCGTTCGGCAGCTCAATTCAATATATTTTTGACATTGCCCTCATCGATATCGCTGATAGAATGTCACTTTGTCTGGGCACTCAGGTGAATTGTAATCTCTTAATAATATTGAGATGGATGATAATGACAAAATGGGAAGATGAATCTATGCTAACAGCGGCTCCAAATTGGAGAAGAGTTGCGAAAGATAGGACTCAGTGGAAGTTGTTAGAGTTGGCCTTAGCCAAAAGGCACACTGAACCAAGAGACATTCTGTAAACTACTGAAAGAAAATACCGCTACACAAAGATGTTCAGAATAAAAAGGGCTTATTATTATTATAATAGCAGTTGGATACTTCGCAAGCTCTCCAGGTTATAAACTATTTGTTTTCCAAATTTCATTCAAATCCGTTCAGCCGTTTTTGCGCCAACATTATTCAGGTTTAGTCGAACATACGTCCAGACAAACAGACAAACGGCCAAAAATTGTTCGTTACTATTTTATTATATGTATAGATAAGCCAGTCCAGATAAAATCACTGTAAATACACAAGAAGCTCATCAATGATGACTCATTGATGAGCTTCTTGTGTATCATGTGTGTATCTTGTGTGTCAGCGTTACAGTTAACAATTACCGGTACGAGTGTTCAACACTTTGAAGAAACTATGTATACGGAAAAACGTAAACACTTTACTACTGACGCAAATAAAATGTGATTCCTCAGACACGTTTCAGAGCGAGATCAAAGTTATAGAGAGAACTGAGTTTTTATTTAACGAGGCACAATTAGTATCACCATCGTCTTAAACTAAGTAAACATTATGAACAAAGCGAGTGTTTACAATATTTTTAAAACCGTTAAAATTTACGTAAAGCCAAACCGTGCTGGGCCTCAGGACTTTACTTCACAAGCCAAGTGAATTATTGTAATCTACATATTAACTGGCCGTAACACACTGAACAACTTTTCCCATGGGGCCAACATCGTAATCGCGAATAAAAATTCAGCCGTCCCATACCTACGTTTAGGTCGAGTAGGTATTGAAGTTTTTTAAGGGACAGGGCTGTTTGTGTATGTGAATTTAAATGTTTGTAAACGCACCCACGATACAGGAGTAATTCCTAGTGTGGGGCAACGTTTTCAAAAAAAAAAAGTTGATACATTTTTCGCGTTTACGATGATGGTCCCATGGAGAAAGTTTGATGGTCTGTACCCTTAAATTTGGCTGTTCTTTGAAAATAAACCCTGTGTAATTCATGAACTAGATACATCAACGAGTCGCAGCTTACGCTACAGCTAACAATTTCCGATACGAGTGTTCAACACTTCGAAGAACTGTGTATGTTTAAGGAAAAACAAAAACACTTTACAAGTGACACAAATGTGATTCCAGAATTGTTTCATAGCGAGATCAAAATAATAGTGAGAAACTTTTTTTTTTTAACGAGACATTGTCTTTGGTTTTCTTAGAAAAAGTCTCATCATAACTGGAGAATTCAATAGTAGAAATAATACAATTTTATACAGCGTTGTTTTGTACCAATTTGAATGGTATTGTTTTCAGAGTAATTACAGAACATGAAGAAGGGCGCCGTCAGTGACTCTGTATTTTAAATCATTTGTATTGCGCTAACGTTCGTCAATCAAAAGTTCCGTCGACCTATCGTTTGTCGAGAAAATAATTAGTCGCACTAACGTACTTCGAGCTTATGTGGTGTCGCATCACTGATGCTCGATGTAAATCGTGCTGTCGCCCAAACATTAGTCGCATATTAGTTTGTCGCAACTATGATACGGAGCCATGGTCACCGAAGCAGGTCTAAGAAACGCTGGCGTTTCAATTTCGATTCGTTCCTAAATGATTGGCCAGAAAAGGCACAACATGAGGAAAATTGGAAAAGTATATTGGAGACATTTGCCTAGCACAACATAGGCCAACCAAAAAACCTTTATATCTTTGTTTTTGCGATAGCAACGCATTTGTTTTCCATACAATAAAATTAAATAAAACTGTATAACGTTCTCTTGAACCTCACTCAAGTGACTGCATCATCATCCACAGCCTGACATCACCCACTGACCACAAGCCTTTCTTTTCATGTGCCAATCCCCACGCTTCTGTGCCAGCCTCATCTAGGTTCTACCCGCGATGGTTTTGGAAGATTCTTAGCACCCTCCGTCCCGCAGTTACCAGAGCTGCTGTCAGAACTCTGAATAGAGACTGGGTACCGACGGCCGTGGTTAATTGACACTATTCATGAAAAGAAAGCTTATGCTTAAAACGCCACACTGCCCACATCTTGGCGAGTTTTCCGTCAGAGCCTCGTTCGTCATTCAGCAGAAGCACCACGTACAGGAGAGGTCGACTTGGGTGTTCAGATGATTGAACCCCACTCATGTGACTGCACTGTAACCGATAAGAAAATCATCACTTCTTCCTTTCGCCATTTAATTTTCACAGATTGATGTTTAGTGAATCATACTACTAAACATATCGGTATCGCTAAGTACAGTACCCGGTGATAAATATTGCACATCGACCTATTTGATCCTATCGATTTTATACAAAGAAAAATAAAAATAATTATCAAAAGAAGCAAATCATAATTGTTTAAACAGCTCCTAATAGATACCGGACTGTTTGTATTTCGTGCGACAGAGATAACGCTCTACGAAGCCGAAATTAGCTGATTGTCTCTTTCCAAAGGTCGATGTGTAATATTATTTTATCGCCGGGTACTGTAATAGAATTGTCGAGGTCAGATAGCAGCTCTATGCAAAAAAATATTGATATTCAGGCGCATCTGGTTGTATTGGAAGTCGATCTTAACCAATTTGGAAACAGACTGGGTCGAAGGAAGTAATTTCCAATAGTTTGGGGTGTGGTTTTCATAAGAAATGTCTCGTAGATTTTAGTTACTGTATAACTTTTCAAGTAACCCGATAGATTGTCTGAATTAAACTTTATACGCCAGAAAAACAATGATTTTTTTTTTCATTTAAACATAACATCACGCCTTGTTTCCCCAAAGGGTTGAACAGAGATGTACAGACGCTAGCACATCAAGCTACCCGAAACTGTAAAATTTTCCCAATCCACTTTGAACCTTATGCTCTAGCGATAAAGTTGAAAATCTGTTAAAGAAATTTGACAGGTTGTAGTTGTTAACAAGTTTGACAGGTTGTGCTGGCGTCTGTACTTTGAAGATCTAATCAAGCTGCAATGAACGTTGTCACGTGCTGGGCCAAATTACATACCTAAAAAGTACCGTCTATTCGAAAAAAAGAAATGGATATTGGCCTTCGAAGCCATTCGCCAAACCGAGAGTGTTTTCCGGGAACGGAAGATAAACTTATCCGATCAATAATGCATATAAACTACCAACGGTCAAAAACTATCCCTGACCCCAAACAATAATTCTAAGAAAAAAACATACACAAATCTTATAAGACAACGATTCCTTTTTTCCGTTTCCCGTTGAGAAGTTACGTAGCAAAACGGTTATCTACTATGACGTAATATTTGGCATATGTCGTGACCAGGAAAATATGTTGACCAAGTACGGAAAAGTTTTTGGTACTGCGTGAAAGCTTAATAAAGAGACAGGGGAAACTTTTAACGTAGATTATTTCATTTCTTGATGGCTTTGATGTATTTTCGCTGTGATTTAGTGAAGGTACAATGGAATGATGTAGAAAGTTTTTGGTAGCATAGGGTCTCGGGTAAAAATTACCCTGTTATTTCGTGGCAAAATCCACGAAATATTATATATTATATTAATATATCTTCTTTTGTTTGGAAGATATGATATGAGCGCGATATAGCGATATGGGGTAACGTCACTCCAGCTTACACAGACGTTTTGTTGATCGTAGTTTAAACACTTTTTAAGTATTATCGTTCAGTTCTTTCTTTCCTTGTGCAGTTATGCCTTATTTTTCTGACTATATTCCAAAACCCTAACCTCACTGGTTTGCCCGTATTGGATGAGGAAGCTGGGGTGACGTCACTCCAGCTAACACACACTAAACGACTCATATCAACGAGGTTTTTGTGTCAGCTAAATTAAGACTGGGAACTTTGATTGCAGCTATTATGCCTTAAACATTGGCATAGTTAGAATTGTTCTATCACATATGAGGAAGCTGGAGTTATGCATATCAAACAAACTACACCCTTAATTATGTACTTATATGACCTGGTTTACAAAGGAAGTTAATGAACACTTCCACTGAAAGCATTAAAACAATTTCTCCAAATTCGCTTACTTTATTTACCGTGAGAGGATTTGCACAAAATTCCTGAAGGATTTTCCTGAAAACATTAATTGTAAACATCAAAGACTGAGTGGCGCGAACTGAATTGACCTTTTATTACAGCTGTCAAAATAATCCATTATAAAGTTAATTTACTGTGCCATGGCAATGACAGCAGGATAACAATAAGAGACAGGGTAATGACGAAATTCCTCTGTCCTGTCCCCTACGATGTGTTTTGTTATTCCGTGTATATGTGTGTTTTAATTTCATAGGTGGCTGATTTTAATTCAAAGGGTTCCCTTTAAATGCGGTACTTAATTTCGGTGTAGGGAGCAAATTTGGGTTCTTGATGACTTGGATCTATTCAAAATCAAAATATTTTATTTCACATAAACCTACATGGGCACTCATTAAACATCAGAAGCTAAGTGCACGGTTCCAATTGGTCGTTTCTATGGAGAAGAGCTGGCAAGAAACTCCACGGTTACTCTTTTAAAATAATTGGCTTTTACAATGTTTTCGTCTTACAGTAGGTATGGGGAGGACAGCGTAGGCCCGTCAACAAGTACCAGGAAAACCTATTAAACTAACAATCTGTCACTATTTAGGTCATGTAGTCATTCAGGACTTCATTTAGTTGACGCCTACTGTTAGTATAAGCGGATATAAGAGATGAAGATATGGCTCCTCATTTGATTCTAAGATGGAATCCAGTTTTATGTAGTGTCCTTAAAGCGTATGTAGTGTGCGTGGAATTTCTTGCCCGTTCCTTCATAGGTAATTATTACGCTTTGGATTGGCAACTAGCTTCATCTTCCTGTCTGACCGCCTCCTCCTTGACAATTCAAAAGTGCCTGTAACTGGTTTAATTGAAATAAACGCTATAAGTTTCAGAAAAGTATCAATTAAAATAAAAGTTTATTTATTTTTACATTTCACACAAATTCAGACAATTACCACAGCCTGTCAACAAAATGATCTTTGACAGTAATACGAGGAAAACTTTAAGGGTACCCATACCTATAAATACCTACAAGTTTTCCCCGTTTTACCGATTTTATAATTTATATGGGAGAGCAATGATTTATTTTTACATTTCAAACAGATTCTGAGGTTTACCATAACCTCCCACCAAAATGATTTTAGACAGTAATGAACGAGGAAAACTATACCTGAAAAGTATACCTTACTCTTATTATACCCACAAGTTTTATTATTATTTTATAATTTTTCATCAATATGCAAAAATTAGAGCAGCGGTGGCCCAGTGGTAAAGGCCGCGATTTACTAGTTGTAGGTCGTAGGTTCGAATCAAGTCAGGCGTTTTACTTAGTGTAAATTATTTTATCACCATTTCTCTTCACCACCAACTCGTACTGGGCCTGCGTAGTGGCTTACGGCCCACTCCCTCTCACTGAGAGGAGGCCTATGTCCCAGCAGTGGGAACCTTATAGGCTGATTATTATGCTATGCGAAAACAAATCGAATTTTCATCAAAATTATATTTCATGCCAGATATCGCAGAATATTGTAGAACATTGCTTTGTATTTGTTGAGCGACGAATCTCATCTTGGATTGTCTGTCAGCGCCAAATAATAAACGTTGATTAAATCTCATTGTGCTAAAGATTGAATTATAACGCTATTTTCATTCCTATCTGTTTTACTTTTGTATACAGTTCACGTGTGATGAACCTAGATGATGTCGCTTAGTCCCTGAAGATTTATTTTGCCGTCCAAAGTGTGACATTGTATCTGTGTATCTGTCGCAATATGTTGTTAGGCTTGATAGCTGTATTACATAAATAAAAAAATAAAATAATTAAAAAAAATAATATATATAAAATAAAATAATATGTATATTTTAATATGTATTTAGTATATTTATTTAATATTTTTTATTTGTAATGTGTGTTTTTGTTTGTGCAGAATAAACCAATTTTCTTTCTTTTCTTTCTTTCTTTAAATTGGAAAGTTTTTTTATTAGACATTGTAGATGTCCCACTGCTGGACAAAAGCCTCTCTTCCTACCGCTATCCGTCCAGAGCAAAAAAAAAACCTGGAAACTTCCGTAATTATTTTTCCGTGGGGAAATTCTTATGGACTAGGAGAATGGATTGATAAGTCGGACTCCCACCGGCTAAAATCCCAAAGTTCCTTCTACGACCATGAGTGGGGGGCCCGGGAGGTACTTATACATTCGCCGCACCCCGACTGGTATCAGCCCGCTATGCCTGCGGGCCCCATTACTAAGTGCAACTGATCCTATGACCGCAGTTTCTCCCACAAAGGCGCAATAACCCAATCGTTAACGTTTGTAATGATAAGCAAGAAGTCATTAATGGTACCCTATCAGTTTAACTATGTAGATATGACCCATTCCTAACACAAGCACATATTATAACTTAGTTGGAGATTTATACGAATACTAGTATAATATGCAAACGCAAATTAACCTTAAAGAAACTTTTACAGACTTTGCTACTAGGTGGCGTTACTACTTTCGTTAGAAACAAATAGGGAATGATTTTTTTCTAGTTAACTTAAACCCACAGAGTATTAGCATAGTATTTAAAATAAATGTCTAAAAACTTTTTCTACGAATTTTCGGTAGCGTAATTACTTAGTAACATAAACTCTCATGGGGGAGGCCGAAACTATATTAGTTATTTCAAAAGAAACGCCGTCTTTAAATAAAATATTTCCGATCTTTGTGAAACCCAAAACCAGTTTAGTATGATTTCAATGCTCACAGCCTTTCTAATTCTATCTAAAATTCTAAATATACTACACAGTGAGAGCTACACATGACTCTTTGATGTGTTTACCTAGGCGTATAATTGCTTCGTACATAAATAATTAAGTTCGCTATGCGTGCCTAAGTTGGGTTGGTAACAAACTGGCTACCAATGCGATGTTGTGAATATCGATGGTATGATCATTGGTTCAGTTTTAAATGTATTGTTTCCTGAAAGACCGGGAGTGCGATGATTAATGCTACTCCGTAATAACATGCGCACGGATCGATCGATCAGCTCAAGCTATGCTTGCCACGGTAAGTCCGTGGATGGGTGACAATCTTTACATACCGAGACCCCTCCGAGCCTCGGAATGATCTTGGTTTTCATTCGTAAATCTTTGACAGTCGTTAAGGGTATTCAGAAGCTTGAAAGTCTGAAAAGCAGTCCTACCAAGGGTATCGTCACAGATTATTAAATAGTTACTACGTAACAGATACTTCACTCAGTAGAAAATTTCCAATACCTATTGCTATAATAGCCTACTCCGTCGCGTCAGCAACCGCTGCATGCTAAAATGTGCCTAAATGCTCAAGCGTACAGTTGTGATTGCTTCGCACCGCGCGATCCCACAGCAATCGCATGGCTGCCTCTTCGATAAAATTAAATCAACATAACTATTTGTGTCTATTTTATTGAGAACTGTGAATATGTTCGGTAGTTTAAAATTGTATCGTATAAAGGTAAAATATGTTTTTAATAAATTGGTGCTGACTGTAATAATTTTGAAACGACAAAAAATGGTAATAGTTTATCACTTAACTTTCTTCATTGACAGGTAAATGGAAAAATATTAGGTGTTTATCCCTTCTTTTACTTGATTTGCACCCATCTACTGCACATAAGGCACCAGACGGCATTGTAGGTACCCGTACAAACGAATGGAATTATTAAAATTGAATAACGTGCGTGCGCTTCGCTTGCGAAAACCGCACTGAATATGGTCCGCAAACGGCCCGAGACCGCTCGGCCGGGCGGTAGGTAATTATAGCGCGCAAGTACATGGAGTGACGGAGGCCTGGTATCGTATTACCTACTAAATTGTGTTGGGGTTGTGGAGGTCAGATCGGCAGTCGCTCCATGTAAAATACTGGTATTCAGCTGCATCTCGTAAGACTGGACGCTGACCTCATAATTGGGAAAAGGCTGGGTAGATTATGATGATAACTTATTTAAAGTCATGCAGCTAGTTTAACGCCTGTGGTATACCATAACTTGAAGCATCAATTACAACAAAAAACCATTTGTTGCTTCAATTTTATTGTGGGAAACAATAAAATACAGGCAAGTAACTGGCGTCGTGTAAATGGGGATTAATTTTTTTGTTTGTTATCTAGGTATTTGTTGGCGGATACGGTTACGTTGAAATAGCCAGTGCATTGTTTCAATTAAGTCATTACAATTGTAAAACAATTAAGTTTTAAAATTGTAGCGAGTGGCTCTGTAGCTTTATTTTATATGGATACTTTCGACAGAATGAGTAGGTACAGAATTTTTGAGCAGTCAAGTTTCTGAGCGAAAAATTGGTCACAAAAGAGACTGGACGAAAGTAACCATATAGCGATACAAGCTTCCGCCCGCGGCTTCGCCCGCGAGGTATGTGGATAAAAACTATCCTATATCCTTCCCCGGTATGCAGTCTATCTCTCTTCCTTATCGAAATCCGTTCAGTGGTTTAGGCTTGAAAAGGTAACATACAGACAGACAGACAGAGTTACTTTCGAATTTATAATATTAATATAAATGATTGTGATATTTGTGCAAGGATACCTCATCTTTACCTCTTTGCAAACTGGCATCAAAATCTGACAATATCTGTAAAATAATGTTTAAAAAAGTTAAGGACAGTCTTTTAACAATGTTTTCCTGTAGCTACAGCGGCTATTTACTCAAAATTGCCGCGTCACATTTTGATAGCCCTTAGCACAAGGGTAAAGTTGAAGTATCCCTATACAAATATCAAAACCGTATCACTTCCCATACAGCCCAGTCAAAGAAATCTCTGAAATAAACCACCTCGAACAAAGAGTCCCCACAAAATGTCGAAGTCATCCAACACAAGTTACTTTCGTCCAACTTCGAACAAGCCCAAACATTGTCCGTAGACATAAAATGACAACATTGCCTAACATGTTCTTGTGGCAAGATTCAGCAATAAAATCTTGGGTAACAAACTAAAAACACGACCATTTCCTAACAGAAAACTTGGTGGGAGATAAAACGAAGAAACTATTACGTAGGTTTAATTTCTTACGTACTTTAAGTTGGGTGATGCTGACGGTACCAAGGCGAATTTCGTTACTAGTTTCAATCCGTGTTCGGCGTGTTAAATGATGTTATAATTCATGAGAGGTAGCGGGTGTATTGTCAAATGAAGTTCGGGAACTTGGATTGGATTTGTATTCGGAATTATTGATTAATTTGTAGGAATTGAAAATGGGTAGATAAGGCGAAACGATGGTTTCATTGCGACAGATCTGTATAGAAATGAACGTATTTGATGATGATAACATAACATCACGCCTGTACGGCCCGTCGCGTTAGGCAGAGGTTCACCAGAGTTCATCCACATTTCGCCAGCTAGCCTTTTCCCAACTATGTTGGGGTCGGTTTCCAATCTAACCGAATGCAGCTGAATACCAGTATTTTACATGGAGAGACTGCCTATCTGACTTCCACAACCCAGTTACTGGATAATACGATACCCTTGGTAAGACTGGTTGTCAGACTTTCGGGCTACTGACGACCCGTAACGACTGTCAAAGATCCACGAATGACAGCCGGGACGTGCTTTCCGAGGCACGTAGGGGTCTTGGTTTGTGAAGATGGTTACCCATCCATGGACTAACCGCGGCAAGCATAGCTTAACCTGATTGGCCGACCCGTGTGGCTATTATTTCTTAGCCACAAGCCCCTCTAAGTTTTTAAGTTCCATGTAGCAGATGATATTATCACCATTATCAGCCTATTGCAGTTTAACTTTTGGACATAGGCCTCTTTAATTAAATATTGCTTAACGAGTTAGGCAATACAACTGCTACCAGCTGTATGAGAATGACTAAAGGACCTTTAGTCACTCTCATACAGCTGGCAGCAGTTGCATCTTATTCTGGATCTGCAGCAGGATTCTATGTGATACTTTAAAATGTTATCAAAAATGTTAAAATACATATAAAATACAGTTCAAATATTGAACTGTATTTCAAATATTAATAACTGTAGTTCAAATAGTCTGTATTTCGCCGAAGTTACACAATAAAAGTAGGTCGCGAGCATTTTCGTCGTCTTTAATTTTTATTGAAACTAAAGAGGCAACGAAAAAAGACTGGAGTCGCCACAGACAACAGAACCACATTAAAACATCCAACGTAACTCGTTTTTTCGATCGTACATACATTTCTGTTAACAAATACCGCTATCGCTTCTACTTTAAGACAAAAATCCAAACCGCATTTGCTGGTAATGGATTTCCCCGCCTCACGTTACGAAAACACGGTTTCGTGCGTCACGATTTTAAATAAACCCTGTAACGTCGTACGTTACATTTTGCATAATTAAACACATTTTAACTAATTTAACAACAAAATCACAGCAACATTCCAATGTTTACATACATCAACTGTCAAACAAACGCAGACGTCAAAATATGACAACCACAGAATATTGCAAGTACCTAGTGCGGTAGTAAATAGTGATTACTAAAAGCACAAAATGTTCTGCTATCGGCGCGCGAGTGAGAATTTATCTATGCGCCCGCGCATGTCCCATCTCTATCCAACGCGTCTTTCGTTCGTCATTAGGAATTTTGGTTTTTCCCGAAGCGGTCACACGTCTCACCAGATAATTGATATCAGTGATTTCACACGTGTCTTAACTCGCCATTATCCGGGCTTAAAAACAACTACCTAATCTACATAATTCTCCGCCATCGAGCATTTAAATTCGGTGTCTTTGAAACCCCCATACTGGGTAAGTGTTGGATAGCATTTTCATGCGTATATTTTGTGTTTTTTTCTTGCAGGTTAACTTGGCATGTATGCTTATTTTATCTGAATTTAATATACGCTAAATAATGTAATTCATTTTAATCTAAGGCCTTCAGCTTAATGCATTTTGACTTTTCGTGCTTCACACTCAAAATGTATTGCATCATGCCTTTTTTCACTCTTCCATTTTGTAAACTCCGTCTGATTGTGACAATCCACCAACACCTTCATTAGCGCACTGCTATTGCTACTCGCTCTGCTTAGCTTGGTGTCGCAATCAGCGGAGTTGACCAATGGTCATCTCGTGACACGCTGGACGTCATGTTCCAGGGTCCAAAGTTCCGGTTAGGGAACACCTCAAGCTCACGGCCGCACATCTGGAGCTACGCGGCTGGTTCCGTCGTGACTCGTGCGTGCTGTAACGTCCAGGCATCGGACGTCCCATTTGTTGGCCGTCTTGCCAAGTGGGCCGAGCTGACTTACGAAGGTCGGCGCAAACACCTGTCGACCGGCACCCCTGCGCATCCAGCGTGGCACCTCGCTGCGGTCATCGCCACGCCAGCTATCAGGGCAGTACAGCGCTACCCACAGGGTTGACTCTGGGAAAATTGTGACCTGTAGACCTACCCACACCTTTTTCTAAATATATATTTTTATGTTGACAAGGTTGCGTGGTCTTATTTTTATAACCTGCGCCACGCAAACCCCTATCGTCACAACCCTCAGCATGCGGAAAATTGTGAACAAAAAATATTAAAAAATAATTTGGACACGAAAGTAACCCACGCAAAACTGGCACGTACATAGTAACAGACGAACGTATTTAAAAGCTTAATAAGTTTGTAATTTGTACTTATTTCCATTAAAATCTTATCGTCACAGTTGTTTCCCTAAGGATAGGCAGGGATGAGCACTAGCGACTTCTACACACCCTGCAGGCATGTTTCCCACTGCTGGGAAAAGGCCGCCCCTCTTTTCTAACAAACCTCCCTGACTTGTGCGATCTCTGGCCATGTTGGCCCTGCAAACGGTATTAGATTGTCACGCTACCTTCGCCGTGGTCTACTTCGACGGTCAAGGTGGGTATGACGTGCACCAATCCATTAAAAGAAATATGTTCACTTTTTAATTAATATTCTGAAAAGCAAATAACACACAGATTAATAATTATACTCAGTTGACCGCACGTTGGTGGCCTTGAGCTAGCCTAGAGTAGCATGGAATTTCAATAAAAAAGGGGATATTCCGCGAAACGCACCAATTTTGAAACGCACCAAATAAAACGTCTATCGATATCATTTATTACGAATCCTTCATGCTCTTCTCTATGTTTCATCGTTGATATTTTTCGAGGAATAAAATTATAATATTTTTATAGTTATTAATTTTTTTTTTTTCGAGGAATGCTTTTGGTACGTTTCAAAGTTGGTGCGTTTCGAGGAATACCCCAAGGCCGTCTTCTACAGCGGGATTGTCCGAAAGGGTTACCGTTGGCCCGGAACATAAAGGGCTAAGGAAGGAACACGGGTGGGTTTTAGTCAGTAAGAGTCTGACACTCCCTTCCGCTCCACCCAGAGCGGGAGGAGTCATTTGACGATTTCCCATCCTCAAAAAAAAAAAAAGGCCGTCTTCTAATGGTTTTGTTATTACTGACGTGCGGCCTACTGTTCACGACAGATTCAACGAAGCATTTACTGAACAGGTTTACAATTTTAAGTATATGCTGGAATTCAACTCAAAAACATCTTTGAATTACCTAGCATACTACACAGAACGTTAATTTTCTAAATGTTGAGTTAATAAATTCCGAGAATTTAACTTGACTTTAATTTGAATATTACTTTCAGCCTTTTCACTTTTACTTTGACATCTAAAAAGGTCATTTAAAAGTCGTTCCCTTGTTTGACTGAAAGTTTTCGCTTTGAAATCTAACACCGCTTGAATTTCATGCGGGAACGACATAAAAGAATTCTTTCAGACGTTAACTTAACGTCTGCTAGGCTTGTTAGGAGAAGAGTCTTATTTCAAAGCGGTTGTTATTGGTGAAAATTGCTTGGACTTCCTTATTGTTTGTAAGTATAGTCTACCATATAATTGCTTCATTATTCGCAAACAATTCTTAGTAAATTAAAATTTCACTATGCAGTTGAACCACATAATGGAGAGAAGGAGAAAGGTAGATAGCAGCCTTGAAAAGCTGGCCATTGTTGGCAATACCGAGGAAAGAGAGCACGAGGCCGGTCGCCAACACGATGTTCTGACCAAGTAAAAGAAGCTCTCTAGCCCTCTAGCTCAGCAGGTGGTGATGGCATCCTTGTACCGGAGTGGATGGAGGCAGATTGTCCACTTAAAGGGGTCCAGGGACCACGATCCTCAGTAATGAGGGACCGATTGAAGAAGAACATATGGTTGAACCACATTTACCGCGTGGTATATTACAGCCCAGTTCCTCAAAGAGAGGCTTGAGTCCCAGTAGTGGGAAAATTATATGCTGATTATGCTAATGCTATATGGTTGAAACTATCTAATCGTCACATAAAAACTGGCCAAGGGCGTGTCGGACCACGAGTAATACAGAGTACCGTACTTGGGTTGAATCCACAGACTTATATACTTTTTTTTTTGCGGATGGGAAATCATCAAATGACCCCTCCCGCTCTGGGTGGAGCGGAAGGGAGTGTCAGACTCTTACCCACCCGTGTTCCTTCCTTAGCCATTTATGTTCCGGGCCAGTGGTAACCCTTTCGGACAATCCCGCTGACCAGACTTATATGCTTAAGTCTGTGATTGAATCTATCCCAAGAACAAACATACCATTGTAATTATCATTGTTCATTGTTGCATATCTTCTCATGCATTCCAATTGCAAATGTAGGGTTGTAATATTGAAAGATTGACCATGTTATTTTAAGACCATAGACTTTTCATGGTTTTTTTTTTGTAATCTGTAAGTATAGAACTATTTTCTGTATTTTTTTTATATAGGATCAGTAATTTTGGATATAAGAGGGCGAGGTTGGTAAATTTGCGTTAATGAAAACAGCCGCACAGGTCGATCGATCAGGTTAAGCTACGCTGGCCACGGTTGGTCTATGGATGGGTGACCATCTTTACATACCGAGACCCCTCCGTGCCTCGAAAAGCACGTTAAGCCATTGTTCCCGGCTGTCATTCGTGGATCTTTGACAGTCGTTATGGGTAGTCAGAAGCTTGACGTTTAAGGCCTTACACAGTTAGCCCTTTCATTTGATGTCTATGTCTCGCGATGCAATTTACAAAAACATTTTTTTTATTTCTTATATGCTCCCGAAAGTGACCTCCATATTCAACCTTATTGTAACGAGAATAAAGACAACTGTGATTTTGACAGGCTTGTTAGTGACAGCAACCCAAAAGAAGCCTTATTGTAACAAGAATAAACATGATTTTGACAAGAATGAAAAGTCAGAGGTAAAAAAAGCTGGTCATAGGTTTGTTGTAGTGGTCGTTTCGGGTAATTAGAATCTTCACAGGTCTTAAGCAATTCCCAGATACTGATAAAAACAAAACTGTACGTCCATTTTTTTAATGTCACAGCGCTTTCACTTATATCTTAGCAAAAAGGGCGGTTTTCGTTGTTCAAGGTTTACGTCAGAGTCCTCAGACGTCCGTTTAATGTATTCACCGCAGCTTGAAAATTATTTTGTTAAAACAAACATAACATAATTATTCAAAGGCTAAATAAACGAGCTTTTACTTTAATTTAGCCTGAAACAGCTCGATACTGATACAATCACAATTCACATTATAACAAGCCTTGTTATGTTACATGTATAGCGTTTAGGCTGACCGAGCACTGCGGGACGCGTCGCGGTCGACCGCAAGTTATCGTGCGGACCAACCGCAAATGTGTATACGGCCTTAGTTTATATAGTCCTGTGAATTATTGCTCAGATGGATTAACAGAACATTATTATAGCGATTAATAGTAATTTGGATATTGCTGTTAAGTAGGTAGCTAGGTTAGTATTAGTAAATTATGAAAGTTCAAAAGCGAAGGATCAGTTATTGCGCTAGTTAATACAATAGTTAGTTAATCAATTGTAATATCTCTGATGCTCATTGGTCACAGAGCTTCACACCATTTTACAGATTTCATGATTTTTTACAACAAGAACTTTTTAGTAGCAGTCCAGTCAATCTGCCTAGCCTTTTCCCATCTACTTTAGGGTCAGCTTCCAGTCTAACCGGATGCAGCTGAATACCAGTATTTTACATGGAGCGACTGCCTATCTGACCTCAACAACCCAGTTACTGGGTAATACTACACTCCAACCTCGTGAAGCGGGACTACCTTGACGGATCGGCAGCAGGTGTGAATGTGGAACCATGTTCTACCTCCAATCCTGCCCTCTGTGTCCCAAAACATGGAGTATTTTTGACCTCTGCACTGCCACCGACGACGCCACGGAATTGGCAAAGCTTCAGTGCTTGACCAGACTGGCAGCTCGGGGCGGGAAGCGGCGCGGGTGCAGGAAGGCGCGCGATCTGCCAGTCCGCAGTCGAGCGCGACTGCGTGCTGCGTGTTGTCGTTTCCAGTGTTTGTCAATATAATATGGATAAAGAAAACTTATTTTTACTAGAAAAAAGCTCGAACTAGATTGAGAAACCTGGTCCCCGCGCGGACCGCTCGCGCACCCACTGCGGCCACTTGTATTAACGAGATATGGCATGAGTTGCCCGCGCGCTCCCCCCGCCTCTCACCGCGCCCGCGAGCCCACTATGGACACTCAAATGAAGTTCTTATGTTTAAGTACGACGCACCGCGCCCGCCCCGCGCCCACGCTGTTGTCTGGCCAAGCACTAAAACTTCGCCAGTTTCACGGCGTCATCAAGATCTGAAATACAATCGTGCCAGCGACCCAAAAAGAAAAAAAACTGGTGACCTCAATCGCATTATCTTTCCATTTATTAGTCGTTTCCTATTCGTGAATCGTGATCTATCTAAAGCAATTCATGTATTTTCTTAGTCATAAAGTCTCATCTAATAAAACCAAAATCGAATGTTCAGGATTACCGTATTCAATATCCTGAAAGTAAACGAGATAAGTATGTAATTACATTCAATTTGTAACCAAATACGTGTTCTATAGTTTCTTAGAATCGAAGTAACTTCCTTATATTTTATTAGAGTTAGCGCGAGTTTTGGTAGTTTTCGTGTTTCCTTAATGTTTTGTATACTATTTTTATGGGTTATGGCATAAATGCTTGCCAGGGGTACGTGGCTAAATAATAACAGTCGCACAGGTCGATCGATCAGGTTAAGGTACGCTTGCCGCGGTTGGTCTGTGGATGGGTGAGCATCTTTACATTCCGAGATCCCTTCGTGTCTTGGAAAGCACGTTAAGCTGCTGGTCCCCGCTGTCTTTCGTGGATCTTTGACAGTCGTTAGAGGTAGTCAGAAGCCCGAAAGTCTGACAACCAGTCTTACCAAGGGATATACTCAGTAACTGGGTTGTGGAGGTTCAGATAGGCAATCGCTTCATGTAAAATTCTGGTATTCAGCTGCCTCCGGTTAGACTGGAAGCCAACCCCAACATAGTTGGGAAAAGGTGCAGGTGATGATGGCATAGATGCTTGGCAGTCGTTGAATTTCCAGACGTTCATTTATTAACTGTTACTGAATTTGTATTTTATGTCCAGCAATGGTCTTGCTGACAAAACGGTATGTAAGAATCGTAGCAAATGGTGCTCTGTAGTTTCTGCCTTGGGAACCCCCATGTCCCTTCATTGGAACAAGGCGTGGGTTACCGCTGGCCCGGAACGTAAAGGGCTAAGGAAGGAACACGGGTGGGTTTTAGTCAGTAAGAGTCTGACCACTCCCTTCCGCTCCACCCAGAGCGGGAGGGGTCATTTGATGATTTCCCATCCTGAAAAGAAAAAAAAGAAACAAGGCGTGAGTTTTATTTACGTATATTTTTATGCTGGTATTGAAACTGGTAACATCGTTATATAATTTTAATGTAAATCGTCCTGTTCAAAAAACTGAAATAGTGATACTGCCTGCCTAGAGGCACAAAAATGTCTATGTAATCTGCGTTCGCGATCTATTTCCCAAAAATGTAAACAAATATGAATTAATGGAAAAATTACTTTAATTCCTACATCATAAAGTTCAGTTCACGCTACAACACTTCAAACATTTTTATAACTTTTTCAATAGTGCTAGTCACTCTGAAATCAACTTAAAAGGCATTCAAATAAAGTTGATATTTGTTTAACTTGAAATAGGGTGGGGGTTGCAGCACTGCGCACTTTTACTATACATTCAGATACTCGTCTGTTTTACCTAATTTAATAATACACCTACAGATTTTATAATCTTGTTACTACCCACGTTATCCTAATAAATGATAAATAATTTTATTTTTGTAAGTAGGTTTGCACAAACACTTACTCACTGTCAATCATGTTTTTTTTAAAACTAGATGAGGTCGGCGTTTCCTATCTTACTACTCTGAGCAGAAAGGCCGAAACAAACTCAGAGGTCACAGTCTCTTTTAAAGTCCAGACATAATCTTGGTCAGTTTATATGAAGACCATGTAGATCGATTTCTGAGATGGTCTTTTGAGGAAAGAACCATACATATTGAAAGCAACTGTCCAGTCAGTGCACGCATTTGTCAGAAATCGTGCAGCACAACTCAAAACTTAAGGAGCTCAACGATTCGACGAACAATACCAAAGAAAGGACATTTGGGTAGGCCACATAAATTACTCAAACTGCCAGATAGTTATCCATCAGCATCGAATAGACAAAGTCAGGGGTCAATCCTAAACCTTAGGAAGTAGTTCAAAGGGTTGGTAGCCCTACTTGGCAGGGGTCCAAATGATGAGATCTGCGAGTAGTTGCTTCAAGGACTCAAGCGTTTGTTACCGCTAACCTAAACTATTTGGTGAGTAATGTTTTTCTATTATGTTGATTTGCTTTTGTAGTACTCTAGCTACGTTTGCCTCAAATAGCGGTGGCCGCTACAAAGCGTCCGCAATTTAACGGCGAATGACGTCACTGAAACATAGTTTAAGAAATTATACAATAATAATAACTTTATTGATACTAAATACTTTTGTTACAATAATTAGTAAATGTAGATTACAAAAACGATTCGTTGTAAAAAGGGGTCTGCAATGGTCGAAACCTCGTCGGGGTCTGGAGTGGAATATTATGTTAATTGCTTTATTTAATTAATTGTGTTATTATCTGCACATCGACGGCGAAGTGCCAATAACTCCTAACTGACAAAGTCAAAAATTTACACATACTGGAAAAAAACGTTCAAAAATAGACACGTTGTTTTAGTTGGGAGGTACATATTACCACATTTTAATTTAATGATGTTGCAACTAAAAATACACTTAGGCGATTTCACTAAAACATGCGAATAACGCCTTTAAATTCAAAACGAAAAAAAAGTGAATTGCTCAAAAAAAAAAATCAGTTAGGAGGTATTGGCACTTCGCCGTCGACATAATGTAGTGCATGCTGTGCTTTTCTGTAAGTGATGAGGCGCTTAGACTTAAGTTTGCAATGTACAAATTATAAAGTAACAGTGTACTCATTGTTGAAAAGCCAAATAAATAAATGGTCGAATGGTCCTAAACTAGGTGGAAGCTATGCTTTAGGAGACAGTGTTCTACTGTTACTTCGTGCACAAATAGTTCTTAGTCATCGCACCTTGTTCGTAGTTAACCTAATTAAATATATGAACGGTGTAATAAGAGAAATAATACACAACAAAAGAAAATTTAAATGAGGAATATGAATATATCGTTTGTTACATTGACTGCGTGTGTAACTAAGCATGTGAGTGTGAGTGAGTGCGCGTGTTTATGTGTAAGTGTTGTGTATATTTTCCTGGATAGCGTTTTTTGACACTTGTCACCTCAGCTGTCACTGCGGCTGTTATGACACTTGTCACCTGAGCTATCACTGCGGCTGTTATGTCACTTGTCACGGCAGCTGTCGCTGCGGCTGTTATGACACTTGTGACTACAGCTGTCACTGCCGGCTGTTATGACACTTGTCACCACAGCTGTTACTGCTGGCTGTTATGACACTTGTCACCGCAGCTATCAATGCGGCTGGTGTGACACTTGTCAACGCAGCTGTCACTGCGGCTGTTATGACACTTGTCATCATGGCTATCATTGCGGCTGTTATGACACTTGTCATCACAGCTGTCACTGCGGCTGTTATGATACTTGTCGCCGCAGCTGTCACTGCGGCCGTTATGTAGTGGCCACCATTTTTCTAGGAAACCGTAGTTTAAGTCACTTCTTTTTTGGTGATAATGTCGCCTTCTCCATCAGGTTAGACTAGAAGCCGACCCCGACATAGTAGAGAAAAGGCGAGGTAGATAATGATGATTGCCTGACCCATCACTATAATTAGGCTATACTTTCTCATTACATTAGACGATTTAAGACTATTACAAGTCCTAGTCCTAACTAAGTGCCGATTTTTCCATCGCCAGATAACTTTTATTCGAGAAATAAAATTGACGTTCGACAGTTTTTGTATGAAATGACTGTCTAAATTTCAAAATTATTCCTCGAATAAAGTTATCAGCTGATTGAAAAATCAGCGCTTAATTATATAAATTAGAAATGAGTTTGTTTATTTGTGTCCAATTTATCTATTTCAGTCTTAATCCATGTATTTCAGTATCTTGTGCGTTCTACAAGTTTGGCAGTGTATGTTAAAAACTAGCGCATTTGGTTGATTTTGAACAATATTTTATCTTTCTGATTTGGTTTGCGTACGTCCTCTTCGGGTAACCACTGAAAATCAGCGCTGTGCTGTGGGTCGACTATTTCTTTTTTAAGGCTCCTACATACAGGCGCGACACGCGATATAATCGCGCGCGACATAAAGGCATCGCTCGTTGCGCGACTTGTGGTGCCTTTGTGTCGCGTGTCGTATCGCGCCTGTTTGAAGGAGCCTTTATGCTCGTGATTATAGATATATTTTGTTTTTAATTTCCCTTATTATTCGAATTACTTATCTATTTAGGGCTTCGTACCTCAAAAGGATAAAACGGAACCGTTATAGGATCAGTTTGTTATCTGTCTGTCAAGACCTTTTAACTCAGGAACGCGTGGAAGTATCGATTTGAAAGTAAAACCATATACTCAGGTCTACAGTCTTTTGAAGCTGTGAAAAAATCAAACTTCTAAGTTAACATAAAAAAAAGATACGGCCGTTTATGCCGCAAAAAACGTATATTTCGACACTCTCAAGGGAATAAAAATTTATAGGGCACTTCCCGTTGACCTAGAATCATAAAATTTGGCAAGAAGCAATGGCATGTAGCACAAGTATTTTATGCACGTGTTTCTGTGACAACTAAACCTAATTTTCTTTCTTTCTTTCTGTCTACTCATTGTGATTGATGCAAATTACGCCAAGTTACACTCCTTTGCCCCCAATCCTGCTAATCTACATCATCTGCCTAGCCCTTTCCCAACTATGTTGGGGTCGGCTTCCAGTCTAACCAGATACAGCTGAATACCAGTATTTTACATGGAGCGACTGCCTATCTGACCTCCACAACCCAATTACTATACCCTTGGTAAGACTGATTGTCAGACTGACAACTGACTTTCGGGCTCCTGACTGCCCGTAACGACTGTCAAAGATCAATGGATGACAGCCGGAACCAACGGCTTAACGTGCTTTCAGAGGCACGGAGGGGTCACGGTATGTAAAGATGGTCACCCATCCACAGACCAACCGTGACAAGCGTAGCTTAACCTGATCGATCGACCTGTGCGGCTGTTTTTATTTAGCCACGGACCTCTGCCCCGGCTAATCTACAACATCTTAAAAACATGATTTATAATATTTTCATTCCATTTTGTTTTTAGCTCACAATAAGCATCAAAGCAATTACTCATCCAGAAGCCATTAAGCATTCCCCCTTTTCTCCCCACTCTAGTATTCCTCTTTTTCCTTCAGTTCCGTGAATTCCCTTAAAATTTCGCTGTCGATTTTTATCGTCAAATTAGGATTTTTCTCACTTTGCTTTATACTCTGTGATTCCACTTTTCTGTGTTTTAATCCTTTTAAAACCTGTGATATTTTTTGGAGCGAAGAAAAAATTGCTAGTTATACAATTTCGGGATGTTTTATTGTTTGTTATTAAACAGGCAAGCTTTTAAAGTCTGTTTTTCAATTTTATTCTAAACATAAAAGGTGCTGTTAAAGTCGCTTTTTGGGGTTCCGTACGACAGATTGAAAAATCGGATTCCTTCTAGGATCACTCTTGTGTCTGTCTGTCCGTGTGTTACAGCCATTTGCTCCGAATCGAATGATTATTTCTTCTTAGGATGTAATAATTTTGAAATTATAAGTTTTAAAGCTATTTATGAAAACAGACGAAAATTGACGCCTTATCTCCGAAACTATTGAGACCGAAGTTTTGAAAAAAATATAGAAAATAGTTCTATACTATTCCTATTTCAAATTGACTTGCAATATTGACCTAGAAAGTAAGGAAATGTTTTATTCTGAACAAATAAGATGCATAATATATAATATACATAAAATACACAAAGTAGCCGAAAACTTAAATAAAAACACAAATTAAAAAGTTAAAGAAATCTTTTAAAGAAAAAATACATATGTAAAAGGTAATTTCCAGATTCAAAATTCTTTATTTCGAACTTAATTTACTTATTTTTCGAACTTTATTTTAAACTCATAAGAATCAACTCTATAACAATGTCATCCTAAAACTAAACTGTGACACAAAAATACCTCCCTCCGTAACAAAGCCACTTTATCGCCATTACTAGGAAATAAGGATGTTAACCATCCGCCCTAAAGACATACCAGTACACGGGATAAAGGGGAATTTCGGAAGGATGAACTAGTGATGCGACAGAACAAAATAAGTTATTATATCGAAAGCCGAAACCCTTTTATGAAATTCTTACTTCTCAATACTACAAAATATGCTAAAGGTTGTGAAAATATTTGTTACTCAGTCATGCATAAACAACTGAATGGGTTCGAATGATGGGCTCACCAATAGACGATATGAGAAAGCCAATTCTCGTAATTTAAAACGATCAAAATAGTCGCAGTCTCATTTCAGTGACAAACAAAAATGTCAAAAACTTGTCAAAACGTAGGCAAATTAGAGGTATTTTTGACAAATTGAGACTGAACGATTTTAAAACTACGAGAATCACCCCTTTGAAAATAGCGCACATTCGTAGCGTTTTCGTAGCAGTCCGCTACGAAAGCGCTACGGACGTGCTACGAGAATAATTGATTACTACATTGATACGTGTGAAGCTGCAGAGAACAACTAATAGTTATTATATCTTATTAGAGCAGTAAGACGAATTTAAATTATTATATACAGTTAACGTACTTTGAAAAATTAATAATGATCGAGAAGTAATCGTAATTTTTATTCAATATCTGTAAATGCAGATCGAAATATTTCAAACAGTTAAAGACAGTTTTCTAGTAGCGGTTTCATTTTTTTCTAACGACAACGTTGCCTCATTTCAAATATCCACTCTGTATAATGTTATGATTTGCTTAGCTTCATAAAGGTTTGGCGTGATGATAATCATTCAAAGGTTAAATCAAACAAAATTGCAATATTGCTCATCCCTCGTAGCAAATAGCGTAATAATTTATAACTAGACTATGACCACAGGGAATATCTATGTAAAATTTGAACAAATTCTATCCAGTAGTATTTGCGTGATGTATTCAGCACACATTCGACAAACAGAAAAACATTGTACAAGTTAGATTTTCTTCAATTTTTTTTTCAGGATGTGGAATTTTCAAATGACCCCACCCGTTCTGGATAGAGCGAAATGGAGTGTCAGACTCTTACTGACTAAAACCCACCTGTGTTCCTTCCTTAGCCCGTTATGTTCCGGGCCAGCGGTAACCCTTTCGGACAATCCCGCTGACCCGGCAGGCTTCGGCCCTAACGGGCCCCTTCAATTTGATGCTGACATCTCTTTGAGGCGCGCGTGGAACACGTACGCACCGTCTGGTACGGGTCTGGTCCTGATTGGACGGTGAGCTACCCATTACTCTCCGTCCGCAGGCCCGCGCCTGTGGTGGGCTCCCGTCGCCCTTAATAGCGGAATAGTTTCCAGACCTCGAAAAAAATACTTAAAAAAAAATATTCAATTTGTTGTTTTGACTTCGCTACGATTTTATTATGTTCTAGCTTCTCCCCGCGACTTCGTCTGCGTGAAATTTCTTGTTCCCCCGACCCACCCCGTCGCATCGCATCGCCCAACCGTGCTATTACTTTACTTTCGGTTAGCGTTCTTTCTGACTTTTTTTCGTTTACTCGGCTCCTAAGGTACAAAGCGTGATGTTAAATAGCCCATAGCCTTCCCCAAGTATTGGGCTATCAAAAGCATACAATTTTTTTTAAATCCGACATGTAGCTCCGGAGATTAGTTAAACAAATATACAAACAAACTCTTCAGCTTTAGTATAGAAGATATATAGATAGACTAGCAGCGCCCCGTGGTTTCACCCGCGTAAGTGTCGATGCCGTGGGAATATCAAGATAAAAACTATCCTTTGTCCTTCCCCGGGATGCAATCTATCTCTCTGCCAAATTTTATCGAAATCCGTTCAGTGGTTTAGGCGTGAAAAGGTAACATACAGACAGACAGACAGAGTTGCTTTTAAATTCATAATATTAGTATAGATTCCGTAGAACTACGTTGAAAATACGGGCATAATTACTCAATTACCTCCCTCGCATTACGTATAAAAGGATATACCAGAACTTATTATTACGATGTTTTGATAATGTATTATTTGTAATACACATATGTGTACCCCTGAAGCGATGTACAGACACCAGCAAATCAAGCTACCCGAAACTGTCAAATTTTCTGAACCAACTTTAAACCTTATGCTGTAGCGACAAAGTTGAAAATCTATTAAAGAAATTTGACACATTGTAGTAGCTTGATGTACCGGCGACTGTACATTGTGTAGGTCCTGTTCAATATTCATACATTTTTTCTTAAAAGTAATCTTCATTGTATGAATAATGTGCCTACGCAATCATGGGAATTTCCAATTGAAAATGTAAAAGTTCCTACTGTGATCTTTTAATATCAGACCACAAACAGAAAGTTGATTAACGAAAATGCATTTCAACAACGATAACAAAGTTGGTAAATCGTTACGATTTACCAACTTTGTTATAACAAAAAAAAAAAAAAGTGTGTTGAAAAAAATGTTATAACATAAAGCATATCCTATGACACCCGGGAAAACTGTAGCTTCTCACCAAAGAAAGAATTTTCGGGATCAAGTCAGAAGTTCCGAAAATTACCCTTTATATTATATAAACTCACTTTTACCTGTTTAATATGTATTAAGTAGTCGAAGGTTTTCGATATCGGAAAACGAATTATGGAACTCAAGTGGAGTTGGGTAGGACGCCTGGCAGTGATGACGAGTGGAATAAATATAAAATAAACTACCCGCACCAATAAAAAAGAAGAGAAAATTAACACATTTTTAAAAAAACTCAGACAATTCTTGCTAAATGAAAGCTACTCGGTAAACGAAAATCTAAGTGATAGACTTAAGTCATAACTTAAGAACTCAAGACTTTCGATTTTATTTATTTATTAATTACTAGCAGTGCCAACAGACAGACAGACACTTTGCCATTTATAATATTAGTATGGATTATTACATCTCTGAATAGATACTAGTTTATATTTTATGTTAAAGCTATTAGTTTATTTAAAAAAATACCCACACATTATTATAATATAGTAGTTTGGTAATGTTATAAAATTAACAAATGCTTCCTCTCTCCTAACTCACTTATTTTGCTGTGCTCGACAGGGTCCATATATGGTCTAACTATAAGTTTACCACCTAAGAATACCTACATGTGGAATGCAATAAAAGTATTGAGTGTTGAGTAAGGCCGACCGAGTGCCGTCCAAGGAGTGGAGGACGAAGAGATGAAGTTTCAGTCGTCTGGCAGCGAGATGGGCGTACGAAATTGTTGGAATCGTGGGTAGAATGGATGAAATTGCCACAGGAGTGAAGGGATTGGCAGAAGAAAAGAAAGTTCTATGCCAGGCTGTGAGTGAAGTCAGACTGTAGATGACGTTGAAAATAAAAGTAGAATAACCGCCCAGCTCTCTAGCTCACTTAAAAAAACCACATTCAAACAAAACAGTCCTACATACACATTTAATATACCATAACAATCTCCCGTGTACACCATATCGATTCTCCATAAAGCATCCCCTCCGTGATACAGAACACCATAAAAAACAAACATTAATATCTAGACGCGCGCCATGTTACACGCAACCTTAAATACGAGGGGAAATAGTTTTAAAAATATGAGGAAATACTTTCCTTAGGTACCTGTAGTGGTGGGATTTCGACCTCGATACGAAGGAAATAATTAGAAGGGCTCGTGGTAAAGTAATAACCGCCCCACAGATCGATCGATCAGATTAAACTACACTTGCTGCGGTCGGTCCGTGGCTGGGTAGCCGCCTTTACATTCCCAGATCCCGCTGTGCCTCAGAAAGTAGGTTTAGTCATTGGTCCCGGCTGTCATTCGTGGATCTTTGACAGTCATTACAGGTCGCCAGAAGCACGAAAGTTTGACAACCAGTTTTACCAACGGGAATTGTATTACCCAGTAACTGGGTTGTGGAGGTCAGATAGGCCGTCGCGCCATGTAGAATACTGGTATTCAGCTGCATCCGGTTAGACTGGAAGCCGACCCCAACATAGTTGGGAAAAGGCTAGGTAGATCATGAGTTCTCTGGGGCTGTATTATGAATTAGTGCCATAATGATACCGGTTCGAAAAATAAATAGTGCTAACCGTCATGTTAGCTCCGTCTCTTTCTCGCACTGGAATCATGATGGCACCAAAAGGTCATAATGCGGCACCTGAAATAGACAACATCCTTAATGACATGACATCACGCATGTATTTCCCAAAGGGTCAGGCAGAGGTGTGCCTATAATACACCCCTGTGGTACTCCCACATTTCGCCACTTATGTTTAAGTCCCATATAATAGGAGGTGAGCCTGTATCTTTATTAACTTCATTAATATTTCTTCCCCTAATAATGGTCTGATTAGCAGCATATTATATAGGTACTTCAAATACCTATGTTTACCCAAAGTCGTTGTTCTGATAAATTAAGCAATAAATTAAAGTGTGTAAGGATGGCGGCGGTTTTTCATTCAAAATTGCCGCGGTTCGGTTGTGTTGCTTAGAGAAAATGGATCTCTAACGTTTTAGTGTTTACTATGGGTAGTCGAAGTTACGACGCAGATTTCAGTTTTGTGCTAGGTAGGCTTTGCTGTATTTTTACGAGTGGCAATAATTCTGTTATAGGAATGATGCAAATTTTATGTGAGGCTCTGACGAAAACTTTAGTAGTAGGTAGTAAAATTTCCTTGGAACGTCAGGTAGTTGAATGTGATTACAACTTTGAATCTAAGGTTAATCAAAAGTTAAGGTTAAGGTTAGGTTATCTAAGGTGTTTCAAAATTAATCCAACAAACATTGAGAGGTGTTTTATACCATCGAACTGAACACCTTTCACTATGAGACCAAATCTGAAGTCACGAAAAAAAATCTTCTATTTAATAAAAAAGTTCAATACCTACTTAACCAAAATGTATCAATTTTTTTTTATGTACAGCAGATTTTTTTTTCGTGAGTTCAGTGTTGATCCCATAGTGAATCATGAAAAACTTTCAAAAAAAAAAAAACGGGTGCTGACGCCACTAGTGACGTCAAAATGGAAATCCAAGATGGCGACAACTTTATGAGAGCTTCTAAAAACTTATACTAAATGGCTCTGTATTAAATTCACACTTTCTCTCTCTGTGTCTCTTTCAATATTTATTGTTAAATACGAGCGAGTGCGTGCGTGTATCGCGTAAGAAACTTCGTTCCCGACCGCAAACGTTTTATTTATTCTTGAAAAAAAGGAAGAATGGAAATAATGTGTTTTGTAGTGTTAAATGTATTTTTGGTGTATGAAAAAGTATATACAATTTGGCCAAATGGCGAAGAATATACTATTTTTGATTTTTATACAACCGAGTTTTGCTACTGAACACAGGCTTTCTGAAGGCATATAATGTAACCGTCTCTTAGCATTACATATTTATACCATTTTTTGCTGCAGTCCTTTTTGTACATTAAAATAAACTCGGTAATTTAAGAGCAAGTCCCGTATTATTAAGCCCAAAATACCTAATCCCCCTTCTTACTTAGATTTCAATGCTTTTAAAAGCAAAAACTGGTCCTTCCTCAAGACTAAATATCCTTTTTGCTGTCATAAAACCCAGACGACAAATTTGTGAGTAGGAGCTACATGGTAGAGCCCATTTTAAGGGTTGTGCAAAAATATAAATGGGTCATTTACTTCGTCGACCTTCACTGAAGAATGATGCGGTAGATAAGAATTTGTTCTCGCCAAAATTCTTTGCTGGATTCTTTGTTATGTGAAATAATCTACGTGTATTATGGTCCTAGTTTTTACCTTACGGAGAATTCTCGGGACCAAAATTTTTGAGCAATATTTTTCTGATTGTGTGAAAATTTCACTAGGATGAAAGTCTCTTTGTGTGGCTAAAAATATTTCATATTTCATACCTATATTCATCATCTTTTAGTAAAGTTTATAAAAAATACACAGGGTGTGGCGTAAGTAGTGGTCCACCGTTAAGGATTTGATATACCAGACAATTTACTATAACATATTACAATTTTAACCATTTTTACCCAATGGTTCCAAAAATATATTTTTTTGTTTTTATTTACCTATGAAATTTCTACCTTTTGTTATAAATTTGGTTGTAGTTTCAACAAAAACCATTATATTTTCATTTTGATTTCTGCTATTTACTGCTGAAATACTAGAGCTGTCGTGTAAATTTATGGTTTTTATGTAAATTTAGAGCTTTTGAAGAAAAAGTTAGTTCTTGCCTGTTTTAACCATAATTTTTCACATAATCATGCAAATTCGGTGCAGAGCAGTGTTCAGAGCAGTGGTGGCCAAGTGGTAACGGCCGCGACTTACGAGTTGTAGGTCGTAGGTTCGAACCCAGACAGGCGCTTTACTTTGTGTAAATTATTTCATCACCACTGCTCACAAAACGGTGAAGGAAAACATCGTGAGGAAACCGTCATGTCCTAGAACCAAAAATTCGAAGACATGTGACATCTACCAACCCGCACTGGGCCCGCGTGGTGGATTACGGCCCACTCCCTCTCACTGAGAGGAGGCCTGTGTCCCAGCAGTGGGAACATTATAGGCTGATGATGATGATGATGATGATGATGCAAATTCAAGAGAGATTTTTGTAAAAAAAAATTACTACTAAAATGGTTAAAATTGTATATTATAGTAAATTATCTGATATATCGAATTCCTAACGGTGGACCACTATTTACGCCACACCCTGTATAACGTTTTTGATTTAGGCAGTTCTTGATGTTTTTGTTCTTTTCACTTAGGCTTCCCAAAAAATTGTAAGTACCCGTATCATCTTACTTTCGGTAAAGAAATAATATTTTTAAATAACATTTCTATAAATAAATCTAACGTCAATTTTTTTTTTGTTTTTACAATTTTAAAGTTTCATATTGTAGCTTACTTGAAGTAAACATTTTTTTTGGTACGAATTAGTTAAAGGAACTGTGAAAAGGATTAAGTTATTTTTATATTGACACTGATCTAATTGATTTATTCCAGACCCGTTGTTTTCTTTGAATAATGATGGTAATCTTACATAACGTTAATGGATTTTAAATATTTCCTCAATACAAACAGACTCGTTTACATTCAGTCTATAAAGAAAAAGAAGCCATAATTATCAATAATAATTCACCCGTAAACTTTTTCGCAAAACTTCGCAAAACTCCGCCATTAAAGCCTAATAAATTCCTTCTGCTTATAAAGCCACAAATT
The DNA here is from genome assembly GCA_963855955.1 of Luperina nickerlii. NCBI lineage: Eukaryota > Metazoa > Arthropoda > Insecta > Lepidoptera > Noctuidae > Luperina > Luperina nickerlii. The sequence continues at coordinate 22,845,615 of OY979664.1, read as the reverse complement.
TCGCTAAGCAACCATGCTTTATGAGTTTAGTCTTAGAAAAGTTAAATTCAACTCAATCAAGTAGAACAATTTTGTTAAAAGAGAACTACCGATCTGGATCTGCTGGGTTTTATGTGCAAAAAAGACTGTTATAGTCAAGATAGAAACGGTGAATGTCGTCGCGTGTTTTTACGAGTTTCTGTGAAGGCACGCCGAAATTAAAGGTTTTTGTTAGGAAGTATTCGGGCGTTCGTGACGAAATGCGTAATGATGATTGATATAAGGAGGCGCTCCCGGTATCAAGGCAGTTCAGCTTGCCCGCTTTGTGTCTGGTATTACCTGTGTGATTGAATGTTTTTGTGTGAGCTTGAATTTTTGATGGTGTGTCTCTTTAAACGGTGTGTTTTATGACTGCTATGATATTTGCGTCCTCTTTAGAGTTCTGTACCCAAAGGATAAAAGCGGGATCCTATTTCTAAGACTACTGTCTGTCTGTCACCAGGCTGTATCTCATGAACCGTGATAGCTAGACAGTTGAAATTCACAAGTGATGTATTTCTGTTGCTGCTATAACAACAAATACTAAAAACAGAATAAAATAAATAACTAAGGGGGGGCTCCCATTCAACAAACGTGTTTTTTGGCCTTTTTGTACGGAACCCATCGTGTTAAGAGTCCAACTCGCACTTGGCCAGTTTTGTTCTATTCATGTTAAGCGGAATATCGAAGAAACGTCGTTTTCGGAGTTGATTGACAATTTCATTTAGATAAAATTTTCGGGCTAGGGTGCCTTATTTTTAAGTGCTACTATTTTTTTTACTTTCCCTATTAATAACGCGTTGGCTATCGTATAGGTATTCTATATCAAATTATATTTTCAGCAATGTGGTTCGATAACTGAGTCTGCAGTGTTAATGGATTTTTTCGTCTGGCATTTGTTAGTGGCTGGGACGGACTGGATGCGGCAGTCGGAGGACAGGGTGTTGTGACGTAGCCTGGGAGAGGCCTATTTCCAGCAGTGAATACTAATACTGAGATGATTAAAATAAATTTCTTGAATTTAGTTCCTGCGGAATTAACTTAGGTGATGGCGTAGCAACGTCGTTTCCAAGATTGGCAAAGAAACGGATTACCGATTTTTTCTGGCTATTAATCCAGGAAGTTGCAAGTTTTCACACGTGGTAGCAACGATATTCTGGACTTGCTTTTATCATAATTTGTATTATAATTATTATCAGCACCCTAATTGTGTAACAGAATATAGATCTAAATCTGATTAATTTTGAAGGACATTCCAAATCCATTGCTTCATATATTCAAAATAAATTTCTGCCTCAACAACGTGATTTTTGTTTTTTTTTTTAGTTTCTTTATTAATTTTAGTTGTACAAAAACACTTAACACTATGCAGCGTTACAACTAAGGGATAGAGTGATTTCGATGAACTCTGGCACCCAAAGTAAGATTTAACTTGTGTTTAGGGTGCCAGCGTCCTCGCCTATAATTGAACAAGGTATATCAGTAGTTGTAGCACGAGCACAGAATATTATTATTATTATTATTTACTAGTAAATGCATAGATGTGGCCCATTAAAGTACCATTGTATGTATTGAGAGAGAGATAAATATGGTGAAAGCTTGTGTTTATGTAATCCTGTATAAATATAATTATAGATTACTAAATTAGGTTAAGCGATTGATACATGTAGTAAATTAGTATCATCAGTAGTATCAGTATCATTATGTAGTGAATGTTGTTAAACCGTCAAAATGCAACCCGTGGCTACTGATATGTGTAACACAATTACCCTGCAGGCCGTGGTCGTGTCGGATTACCATCCTATCGGACTATGAGAGTGAAGGAAGAGAGAGTGTACCTGTATCTGAGCACATTTCAATTGTTCACTATAAATATCTCCCGCGCCGAAAGCGGGTCTCCGTTGAGATTGGCCGCCACAGCCTAAATATTGTTTGGATGACTATTATTATTATATTTTGTTACACTAGCATTTTGCCAGCGACTTCGTCTACCTGTGAATTTTTTATACTGTGGCCATTCCTAAAAATTTGGCCTTATTCCTTGTTTACATCATAAATTGAACCTCTGTGCAAGATTGCAGTTTTCTAGGTCCAATGGATTGACCAGGTTAGCTTTGATGAGTTAGTGTTTGAGTGAGTGAGTAAGAAGTGAGAGAGTGTGTGTAAGTAAGCGTCTGGGGAGTGGGTGAGAGTCTTTTATATTACATGTAAAGTCAGGTAAATGGTACGCAATGCTTTTAATACGCAAATTAACGTAGCGTTTTAATTTGTTAAACAATTAATTTCCCTGACGGTACCTATTACAAATAAAGAAAGAAAAATAGGTAATACGAGCGTACGAAAAGATTAACAACTCACAATTAATTAACGAATCATCATCTGTCTAGCCCTTTCCCAACTACGTTAGGGTCGGCTTCCAGTCTAACCGGATGCAGCTGAATACCAGTATTTTACATGGAGCAACTGCGTAGCTGACCTCCACAACTCATGGCAGTTGCTTGGTAATACTCCTCTTGGTAAGTCTAGTTGTCAGACTTTCAGGCTTCTGACGACTCGACAATTAATTACCGAATATTGAAGAAACATCATGTTTGAGAGGCCAATATTGCCAGAGATCGCTCAAAATAGAAGGTTTGGAAGGAAAAAGGGAAGACCAGCAATTTTGCCCAGGATTGGGCAACAAATTAGGCTAAAAAAATTACGAAAACTAATAGATCTATAATAACGAGCACAGAACAGAAATAATATTACTTCCTTACATATGAATTTGACGTTTATATGGAAAAAGCATGGATTTTGTATGGGTCGACGACGTTATTGTACGCTCGTAAACATTTTATGTAAATTTAGTTTCTCAGTAAGTGAATTATTGTTAATTATTAATGAGAAATAATAAATTTCTTAAGCCATAATTAAAAACGTTTTATCACTCACACCGAAGCCTGCCTCTAACTCTGACGTGGTTTGCGATGGATCCGCTTCGACAATCACTTTTAATTTTTCATTGTCAACTAGGGTCTTCGCCCGTCCACGGGGTTTGTTCTGTATGTAAATGTCAGCTGTGATATATGGGCTCCGGAATAAAGGGAGAGAGTAAAAGTGAGAATGAACACGTTGGAACCAAAAACGTACCGTTTTTTTTTTCTTTTACCGTAGCATACCATTAATCCTTCGAGCTGATTCTGCAGCGCTCTGGTGCCACGGTGGAACTCGGATTCGTAAATAACGCGATATTTTCAGTTTTCCATATTGTAAACAACGATGTCAAAGAAAAATCAATTGGCGTGAAAACAAATGAATAACTAAATTCGAAACACAAATACACAAGGCTGACAATAAATTTGAATTTGGAATTATTAACCAAACACTAGAGGGGCAACTCTTAGGCCGGATCCTCACTATAATGCCGTTCACAGTTCGTTCTCGGTTCAATCTCGGTTTGATAAAATATTATAAAGTAAAAAATATATGTGTACATTCATACTATCCGCAACAGTCAAGTTTCGCTCAGATTGTAAAATGTGAACACGATACGACTTTACCAGACCGAAATCGTATCGAGAACAAACTGTGAACGGCATTATAGTGAGGATCCGGCCTTATGATCTTAAGAACATTCAACAGTCTGATCTCGGTCTCAATCTGTCAAGAACACCTCTTAATTTTAATACATTTTGGACATTGATTGTCGCCGAGATGAGATTACGACTAGATTTTGAACGTTTTTAATTACGTGAATTGGCCTTCAGATATTTGAGATCAAAGTAGCCAGTTCGAAAAAACTCCAATTATGTGAGGACATAATAGCTTATCTGATTTTGATTAAGGTGATGCATTACTTAATGCTATTCACATAAACCTTTTACAACAACACCCTGTAACGCATGACATACACACACAAAACAAACACAACACACACCCATTGTTCCCACAATATATAATTAAAATTGCTTTTCCATGAAGTATGAAAGACGTTCTTTGTTCTCTAATGGACTCTCAGTAATATGATAGCTGTCTGTTTAATGGAACATACTTTGTGCTGCATAATGATAATGCTGTGTTTGTGTTGCACGTGTCTTGTTACCGTCAAGAGATGGGATGTGTGAGGGTGTGTGTGCGTGCGTCTGATGTCTTGATCGGATTAGGGATATACGGGTACATGTGTGCGAATGAGGTATTGTTTTGTAGTGTGAATGTGTGTTACATGAACAGTAAAACTCGATTAATGGGCCGCGAGAATAATATCTTTTTCGTAGCCTAAACATTTTTTTTCGTCACTCGTCACCGGTCGGCTTCCAGTTTAACGCGATGCAGCTGAATAGTATTTTACATGGAGCGACTGCTTATCTAACCTCCACAACCCAGGTGCTGGGTAATACGATATCCCTTGGTAAGACTGGTTGTCAGACTTTCGGGCTGCTGAATCGCTCCATGTAAAATACTGGTGTATTTTACATAGATCGACTGCCTATCTGATCTGCACAACCCAGTAACTGGGTAATACGAAACGCCATGGTAAGACTAGTTGTCAGACTTTCGGGCTTCTGACTACCGACTTCTAACGACTGTCAAAGATCCACGAATGCCGGTAATTATTTTTTTAATTATTTTTTCGGCACACACTGTTTAAAAACACTTTTTTAACTTGACTGTGAAGTAGTTTAGCATCACTGTCTTTGTTTTGATGTTATTCTAAAAAGTTCAAATAATAACATAACATTACGCCAGTAATCCTCGAAGGGTAAGGCAGAGATTACCCACTTTTTACCAGTTATGTTTAAGTCCCATGTAATAGAGTCTAGCCTATTGGCATCAGCCGGGCACACATCCAGACTCCGGGCTGCTTCAGAGAAACTAAAAAAAAAAAACAGTGGCACTCCGGGAGTGCCGACAGAATTGAAAACTTGAACAATTACGTGTGTATTTTGTGAATCGTCTTATAAACAAAATACGCGCGGAACCGGCTACGGCCATCCGTCTTACGAATTTTCGACCAGGTCACGTGTCCTGACGCGAGTTTAACATTTTTTACCCATTAAAAAAAAAGTGTACAACGCCGCTAAAGAAGTTTTCACTTCAAAAACCCAGTAACATTTTGCCCAACCTGGAAATCCAGCGGTGCTATTCTGTAACCATCTCACCGTGAAAACTTAGGTGAAGTGAGCGTGGAGTGAGCTGTCAATAGTGTCAATTCCTAGCTAAAACAAACTCACTTCACCCAAGTTTTCACGTTTAGATTTTTACAGAATCGACCGGCAGGACCTCGAGTCAAAATAATCTGGCGATAAATGTAGTGTTCACAATGACAAAAGTTTTGGCAACATTTTCACACGTAATAATTCGTGACTAATATTCTGAAAAAAAAAAAACTAAAAAGGAAAATCGAGGCCAAAAGTTAATAATCTGAATTCCAACAACATTTCTCAACTTAACGAGAATTCTCATAAACATAATATTCAGTTAGTTTCAAAGAAAATTTTGTCTTATTTGAACAGCGTATTAAAATATGTGTGTGGATGTTGTTGAATTTCCATTATCTCTACATACATTTCCATATCATAAAATGGTTCACGATAGAAATAAGGACAGTAGACCCGCAGTATGTGTGATATATAAGGTGTATATACTGAACATAGACCGCTCCCATGCTGCACCACAACACTGTCCTACGCTTTCCACATCTAGTCTGTCCCAGCCACCTTTTTGAGGCACCAACATAGCCTGAAAAAATTCCAAACTTAAGTGGCATTGGGCAGAGTACATGGCTCACAGAACAGATCTGATGGCCGATTGGGCCGAAAGGTTCTTGAGTAAAGACGTAGCATTGGCTCCCACAAGGTGGACCGATGACATTGTGAAGACCGCAGGAATCCGCTGGATGCGAGAATCACAGAATCGGTCGAAGTTGCGAAGCTTGGGGGAGGCCTATGTCCAGCAGTGTACCTTTTTCAGCTGAAATAATTAATGACACCTCTCAAAACAAAGCCAATTCACTGTTGCTATGTTACTCGAACTCTCAATACTTCTCCATACTCAAACTCGAAGTTTCAATACTTCTCCGTATGTTGGATTTTTTATCACAAACCATATACATAGTATACACCTCGATTTTGTTCCTATTTAATTTGACATCTAATTGGCCATTTTATTATATATCTTGTATAATGCGATGATGACACTATGTTTTAATTTTTAAGTTCTAATTAGATATTATTACTGCTTTGAATAATGCATTTATTTGATGTTTACATATTTATATTTTTACGCCGTTGAGGGAAATATGACAGTGACTTTATTGGACGTAATATCTTGCATGCCATTTGTGTTTAAACTCATGTTTTGGACAAATAGATTATCTTTATATTTATCTATAGAATGGGTTCTCTGTGTTCATAACTATAATTATGTTACGAGATTACGCAAACTTGGGTAATTTCGATTCACACCAGTTGTTTTAGTATTCCGACAACTAGCTGAATGTTTTATTAAACTCCCAAGTTTGTATTAATTAAATCTTGCTTAAGTAATTGTACGGTGAAGCGAGAAGGAAGATTAGATCAGGTGATCGGATAGTACTTTCATCTGTTGAAATGTGTCTTCACCATTATTATTTGCGTTTTCCTTTAGTGTTAGCTAGCCTTTATTCTTCCTAGTTGACCAGTAGGACTCGCGGGTATCAAACTGTAGTTTCTGTCCGTCTCTATGGGAAAATGGCGCGAGTTTATCTATATATCATAATGTATCTAGTTTCTCAACACAGTATCCTAATAAAATAGTAACAAAGAACAATATTGTCCAATCTTAAAGAAAAATATTGTGGGTGACTGTCTGTGTCTAAGCTAAACCGATGCCTGTATTTCAGGCCACAAGTAGGTACAGACGCCAGCACATCAAGTTACTACAATCTGTCAAATTTCTTTAATAGATTTTCAACTTTATCGCTAAGGCATATGGTTCAAAGTTGGTTGGGAAAATTTGACTGTTTCGGGTAGCTTCATTTGCTGGCGTCTGTAAATACTTACATGTGGTCTCGCGTAATCCAAAACTAGACAATAATTTGCATCTGACGTATAGGAAGAAGTGTTCGTGTGGGGTGAGTGGGTGTGGGTGTATGAGTATCCGGGTTTGTGAGTGTCTGGGTGTATGAGTGTATGTATGTGTATATTCCCCATGTGCCAGCAATATTAGTCGACTTTTTGGTTCTAGGATATACCGGAGTGTTGGAGCAGTAGTTACCTAGTGGTAACGGCCGCGGCTTAGTTGTAGGTCGTAGGTTTGAACCCAAACAGGCACTTTGTGTATATTGACGGTCAAGGAGGCTCAAAACTGTAAAGGAAAACAACGCGAGAAAACCCCATGTAATTATGCAGTTACGGTTAAATAAAATGCGTGTATAGGTGTAAAAGAGGGGATCAGTCAGTTCGTTACAGACTGACAAAAGGAAAATGTTCATACCTTAGAAGACTTGAAAACTAGGTTCCCCTCAATACTGCAATCACCTTTGCCAGCCCTAACGTCACTACCTACATCTTGACCTGTTTCTGGCCGACAAGGAGGGGGGAGGGGGTATTACTGTGCAGATTTCTGCCGCTTGACAACTGCGAACCAGTTTTTCTCTCCAGATATTAAAGTCGGAACTTTTGTCGAGTCACCAATGAGGTGACAATAGTTTTTAATATTATAGGACATTGAAAAAGTTTGAAGCGACTAAGGATTTAAAAGAAGTGACTGATTTGTAAATGATGAAATGATTTTGTGCTTAAAAGTTATTGATTAAATAGAATACTCAAAGAGAAGAAAAAAAATACCCTCAATAGACATAACATCGCGCGTGCATTTCCTGACGGGTTAGGCAGATCTATAGTACGCCCACATTTGGCTAGTAAAAATATCTCTTAGCACGAAGTAGGTGTCAATAATTTATCATTTGCATTTACATCTTAGTCTGTAATCTGAAACTACCTTTTGGAAGGGCGACAAGAATTAATTCTATTATAGAGTAAATTTTGACGATTAAAAGTTAATTGTATGTGCCTATTAATGAAATAAATTATAATTAGACTTTGAACGGTTCAAAGTCAAAGCATTTAGTTCGACAACACCGATTAAAAATCATGAGTGGTTTAATTTGAACCACTAAACATCTCTCCAGTTTTCCACTTAGTGAACTTTACACTTGTCATAAGTACTGCTAAAACTTTCCTTAATTAGAAATGTAACAACTTTTTACCTGTCAACCGAAGGCGGTGTTTAGGAAAATAAATCATGATTTAGTGTACCTAAATGTTCTAGTTCGTGAAGGAAACCTACTTACGTTTCAGTGAACGTCTGAAGGGCCTCTCGTTATTAATCGCAGCCTTTATACCCAACGCTTGACTGATAGCCTGCTTTTGAACAGCGTGGCAGCTATTAAACAAGCAGAAAGATTGAGTATCGTGAATATATCAATACGTTAATGTATTTATTTGTATAATGGGTTTAATTATGTCATTGGAAATTTATGGGAAACACGTTTTATTCTGCAGCAAAGAAGATTCAAAAACAAACATGCATTCAGACAAAATTTCTTGCTACCGAACAGAATGATACCTAAAAAAACTTGAAAATAAATAACCATCCGTTAGAATAAAGGAGACCAATGATGGCCCAATCGTAACGCCCCTAACTTAGATGTCATGGTCATAGGTTCGAACCCAGGGAGGCGGCTTTACTTTGTGTAAATAATTTCATCACCACTGCTCTCAAAACGGTGAAGGAAAACATCGTGAGGAAACGGGCATGCCCTAGAACCAAGAACATAAGTCTTTTTCCTATAATGCTGGCATACTGACAAAAAGAAGGAAAGACATGATATTAAACATCTCTAGGACAAGGATTTTGCTTGCCAGTATGCAATTTAGCAAACGATCTTCTGCGCTATATAACAAAATCAATAAGTACATCTACATTTATTCCAAAAACTACTACGACAGTAAAAAAATAATAATGGAATGGATACAAACTCTTACCTACAATGATACGGAAACACTTCTGAAATCTTGACACATACACACCCTCATACTCATGTACTCTCAGTCACACCTAGAGGCTAACACTCTCACTCATATATACTCACACACATACTTACACCCACTCATACCCATATGTATTTTAACCTTTCGAATGTCTTATGTTACACAGTGCGACATAAGAACAATTAAATTCTATTGTGTCTGCTAATTAGACACTCAATGGGTTAAATACAATATAATCTTAATTTATGTAGTTATAGCGTAAAAATTATACGTTTTGATTTTTGTATAAAACGTCTTGCTATGAAAGAGCGGACTCTCCTAACACAGGCACTATCAGCCTAAAAGGAGGATCCAATCAAAAAATTTTATTTATACCTAAACTTGTTTTACCAATAAACCTTTTTTATATATTTTATTTAATTTTAAGAAATTAGAAGACTCTTGGCATCCAACAACCCGCAAGGGGCCCGAGTGTCAGATTATAAATGGCTCACTCCCTCCCACAGAGAGGAGACCTGGGTCCCAGCAGTGGGAACGTTCCCTTATTTTTCTTGCGGCTGCATGAAGACCTCCTGCGATCAATTCGTTCTTAAAGCAAACCTTGAAGGAAACGTAATCTCTGGACAATCAAAAAAATATTATGGCGGCAATGAACATTAGTTCCCTTATTTTTCTGCGATTGCATGAAAACCTCCTGCGATCAATTCGTTCTTAAAGCAGACCTTGAAGAAAGCGTAATCTCTGAATAATAAAAAATATGGCAATAAAAATTAGTTCCTTTATATTTCTGCGATCACATGAAAACCTCCTGCGATCAATTCGTTCTAAAAAGCAGACCTTGAAGAAAACGTAATCTCTGGACAATAAAAAAAATATGGCGGCAATAAACATTAGTTCCCTTATTTTTCTGCGATTGCATGAAAGCCTCCTGCGATCAATTCGTTCTAAAAAGCAGACCTTGAAGAAAGCGTAGTCTCTGGACAATCAAAAAAATATGGCAATAAACATTAGTTCCCTTATTTTTCTGCGATTGCATGAAAACCTCCTGCGATCAATTCGTTCTTAAAGCAGACCTTGAAGGAAGCGTAATCTCTGAATAATAATAAAATATGGCAATGAAAATTAGTTCCTTTATATTTCTGCGATCACATGAAAACCTCCTGCGATCAATTCGTTCTTAAAGCAGACCTTGAAAGAGACGTAATCTCTGGACATTCAAAAAAAATATGGCAGCAATAAACATTAGTTCCCTTATTTTTCTGCGAGTGCATGAAAACCTCCTGCGATCAATTCGTTCTTAAAGCAGACCTTGAAGAAAGCGTAGTCTCTGGTCAATCAAAAAAATTGCCAAGGAGGTTCTAAGATGAGGACGATGACGAGATGGTGTCGGGCTTAGTTTTATTGGGTTTTTCCATCTGGAATTTCTCAGTAGCAGCCCGGGGTCAAGATTCGTGCCCTGTTACATGGGACTTAAACATAAATGGCGAAATTACGATGGCGATCACGTCGGGGTCACCAGTATAGAAGTATAGGGAACAGGGTGTAAAGTTCACTCAACTCTATAGAAAAGGGAGGATCTTCCGACCAGACGGGTGTTGTGTCTGGCGGGCAACTGCCCGTTGATTCATGTCGGGCCGTTGTACCTATGCTAGTTACGCGGTAAACTCTGCTTGCGCGATGCAGGATTTGCGTGACGTCAGTATGACGCGTTGTTTGTATGTGGCGTTGTAGATACCGCTACAAGGTGATACAGGTCTGCCTATCCCTTCGAGAATTCAGGCGTGAAGTTATGTATGGTATACTCAAAAAACAAACTAGCTTTATTTTATAAATATCATCTGTCAATCCATTTTACTACCTTCTGTAAACAGGTTTGGATATTAAACGCAAATCTCCATGAAAACCTCTTCAAACAATGCCAAAACTGTAACTCCTATCGATTTCCTCACAACAGTCTGAGTCACAGATGTCGGCGACACAGCCCTAGTTTTATTACCGAATAAGGAAACGCGACGTGAAAAACGCACGTTAAACGACACCCTTTCGAGTAATGAGACAAAAGTAGTAATAAAACGACCACATGGAGACGACAATAATGACCGCTATTTCTTTGGAAGGTTTCAATCTATAATTGGTTTGATCTTACGTAACTACCTACATATTTTAGTGGCAAATTGTTCTGAAACAAGAATTTAATTCAACCGGAATTTTTATTTAATCGAACCACAAAAAAATCCCATTTTAACGTTCTAAAAATATTAATGTACACTCTAATATAATAAATGTGCCTTTTTGTGAACCTCAAATAATTCCCATTTTGTTGTTCTAAAATATTGAAAAGCCAATCAGCTACGACCAACTTGAATATAACGTCACCCAACCTACATGTATTTGATCAGGGTGCCTAGTTACTGCGAACAAATTTGTGAAAACTTTAGAAAGCAAAAGAAGACGCATTTATTTATAAAAGCGTACATCATTAGAAGTAGAAAAAGTTTTTAGAGACTCATTTACTAAAAATAGCATACATCGTAACAGGGTCAATAAGTTTTTATATGTTTATTTCAATATTTCCCTATAAATTTCTAGTAGGTATATTTTTATCATTATAACATTTTTTTTTATTCAATTGAAATTCTAGCTAATAACCTGTCTACTAAACTCACGATCGTTCAATCTATTTACAATTTCCTTCGTAGAATGACTTCGCTATACTGCGATAACCTTAGCAAATAAGAATACATTTATTTGCTTTAAAACATGGTACATTAAGGTCTTATAAATAAAGTTATGATCTTACATGTTTTAACACAGACACACACAGACAGACAGACAGACGGACAGACAGACAGACACACACGACAGACAGACAGACGGACACACAGAACGGACAGACGGACACACAGAACGGACAGACGGACAGATATTTAAACATGTTAAATGTAACAAATTTAACACATTATTTTGATAAAATTTAAATGATAACATTTCTAAAGAAAATTAACCTGCGTGACTGTGCTTTCAATGTTATTTGTGGAAGAAAATATTTCTCTTAATTGCTTAGGCTGGGTTAAGGTCAGCGGTTTTGATACCGATTTCAATGAAAAACGTTTTAATTATTTTTATTTAACACTAGCTGAATTAACTGGCGATAACCACTAGATAGTGATTAGTAAGAAGACGTGGGGCGTGTTTTCGTGGATGGCACTATCTTTAGGTAATTACATAAAGTTGAAGCCTTTAAAAACAAAATCGACGGATAAGTCGCAAAAGGGTTACAGTTTAACAATAAAGGCATTACGTCCGTTATGATGAACAATGTTAATCCGAACATATTATTACAGGGAATTTTGAGTACCCACGGACAACGTAAATAACCTTCTTGCCATACTTAACAATATCATTATAATTATTACACTAATACGCGTATTATAAAGGCGAAAGTTTATGAGCGTGTGTGTTTGTTACTTGTTTATGAGCGTGTGTGTTTGTTACTTCTTCACGCTCAAACGGCTGGACCAATTTTGTTAAAATTTTGTATGGAGGTAACTGACAACCTGGATTAACTTATAGGCTACTTTTTATCCCGATATTCTCACGGTATCGATATTTATGCGGGTGAAACCGCGGGGCGCAGCTAGTTATTTCTATATATAAAATTCAAAGTCCTGACTGACTTATAATCAACGCAGTCTAAACCGCTGGTCCTAGTCATGAAATTTGGAGGGTGTGTTCTTTGTACAGAGTAGGTATCCACTAAGAAAGGGTTTTTCGAAATTCCACCCCTAAGAGGGTGAATGGGGGAGGGTGAAATTTCACGCAGACGAAGTCGCGGGCAGAAGCTAGTTATATATTATGTAGAATGTAATTGCATAGATGACGTCAACACTTCTCTAAAATCTCATCATTACCTTACTAATAAAGTAGGTATAGGATTAGTACTGGACATCAAACAATACCTAATATACATATTTCAGCGCCAGTAGCGAACATTCTAAGAACCTAACTTCGTTCAACAATATACAATTTCACTTAACCGCACTCCAAAAAAGAAAGAAAATGAAAAAACACGAACCGCTAAAATATAATCCTCCGACATTAATTTTGACTACAGCCCACAGTTCTCGTTAGACCAACAATAACAATTCATAGTAACTAACGATCATTTAATTTAGAGCAACCACGCGTTTCAACCGCCCGGCTGCAGCGAGCCTAACGGTTACACTAATGACCTAGCGGCTAATCATTCATTTTCATAGTAATGAAATTTAGATTAACCAAAACAGTGTTTAATTTCCATTTGCAATATACATTTACATATAATTATTAATCTAATTATATCCTTTAAGTTGTTAATATTGATACTTTGTGAATTTATAAAGCGGCTTATCAAGGCTTATTGGGCGTTTTGTTTAGTATTTTGTATTCAATGAAACGGGTGAATTTAATGTAGATATTTATTTTTATCACTAAGGCTCCTTCAAACAAGCGCGACACGACACGCGACACAAAGGCACCGCAAATCGCGCAACGAGCGGTGCTTTTGAGTCGCGCGAGATTGTATCGCGTGTCGCGCCTGTTTGTAGGAGCCTTAACGCGTTTTGCGACATAATTGTTGTATTCATGAAGCCTTTTATATTCAGTAGTTATACATAAACTCAACAAGGAGATGTAATCAACTTCTGGAGGGATGTGGGCTGGTTGGAATAACCAACGGCGGCCCACGCACAATGGTCCACTTGAAGGACTAAGTGGAAAACCAACCCACTAAAGTGTATTCAAGCTAATGTTTCAAATTAATATTATTTCAAGTTAAACAAATACCAACTTTATTTAATGCTAATTAGGTTGATTTCAGAGTGACTAGCACTATTGAAAAAGTTATAAAAATGTTTGAAGTTGTAGCGTAAACCGAACTTTATTGCGTAGGATTTAAAGTTATTTTTACATAAACTCATATTTATTATACATTTTTGGCAGATAAATCGCGAACGCAGATTAACATGCAGAAACTACATAACGCCACCTGCAACTTATTTTGCTTCGTTTACATTAATTCTTTGCTTGAAAGGTTGGCATGAATTTCCGAGATTTGAAATGAACTTCCTTCACCGTTTTAAGAGCAGTGGTGATGAAATAATTTACGTTAAACAAAGTAAAGCGCCTGACTGGGTCATCGCCTGGTGCATCGTGAGGAAACCGGAATTTCCATAGAACCAAAAATTCAAAGACATGTGACATCTACCAACCCGCACTGGGCCCGCGTGGTGGATTACGGCCCACTCTCTCTCACCGAGAGGAGGCCTGTGTCCCAGCAGTGGGAACATCATAGGCTGATTACATAATAATTAACCTCAAGTTCATTTCACGAGTTCATTTCACATACACGTGAAATGAACTTGTGTGACTCCTGATGCTACATTATAAAAATACTAGCAGCACCTCGCGGTTCCACCCGCATAAGTGTCAATCCCATGGGAATATCGAGATAAAAACTGTCCTATGTCCTTCGCCGGGATGCAATCTATCTCTCTGCCAAATTTTATCGAAATCCGTTCAGTGGTTTAGGCGTGAAAAGGTAACATACAGACAGACAGATACTGTGCATTACCCAATCAAAGACCACAATATCGATACGACGTCCAATTCTTTATGATAATATTTCGCACTTTGGGTCTTAAAGATGATTAAAAAACGATTAAATCTATACTTCTATACTAATATTATAAAGCTGAAGAGTTTGTTTGTTTGTTTGGTTGAACGCGCTAATCTCTAGAACTACCAGTTGGATTTGCAAAATCCTTTTTGCATTTGATAGCCCAATTCTTGAGGAATGCTATAGGCTATTTAACATCACGCTATGACCTTTAGGAGCCGAGCAAAAAGAATAAAAAGTCCGAAAGAACGCTAAGCAAAAACAAAGTAATAGCGCGGGCAGGCGATGCGACGCGACGGGGTGGGTCGGAGTAACAGGAAATTTCACGCGGACGAAGTCGCGGGCACAAACTAGTCATACATATTTGCCATTCGTACAGTCGTTACGGGTAGTCAGAAACCCGAAAATGACAACCAGTCTTAAGGTGCGTTTCACGAAAGAATTCTCTTCACCGTAATGTTGACACCATTGGTTTTCATTGAAGGTAAAACAATACTTCAATGAAAAGCAATGGTGTCAACATTACGGCGAAAGGAATTCTTTCGTGAAACGAACTTTACCAAGGGGTATCGTATTACCCAGTAACTGTGTTGTGGAGGTCAGATAGGCGGTCGCTCCATGTAAAATACTGCTATTCAGCTGTATCTGGTTAGACTGGAAGCCAACCCCAACATAGTTGGGAAAAGGCTAGGCAGTTGGTGATATTTGCCATTCATACTTCAGCACAGTTTCGTGCCCGCAATAAAAATATCACCAATTACATTTTAAATGTGGCCCTCATAACGACACGCACTTGACCGCTTTTAACACTACACTTCAAACCTCAAATTAAGGCCGCTCCCTCGGTGAACATTGTAGTTTAAAATGCTTTGTATGTGTTTGAATATTTTAGTAGCAACTACCTCGTGAGTGAACCAATCAGCGAGCCCCATTCCATGTGTGGGTAGCACCGTGAAATATTTTAGTGTGTGCGAATTTTGAAGGTTACGTAAGTGGTGTGAATTTGTTTTTTTAGCGTTG
Source organism: Luperina nickerlii (assembly GCA_963855955.1). Classification (NCBI taxonomy): domain Eukaryota; kingdom Metazoa; phylum Arthropoda; class Insecta; order Lepidoptera; family Noctuidae; genus Luperina; species Luperina nickerlii. Next base: position 22,829,907 of record OY979664.1, on the reverse strand, counting down.
CTGTTATTTGAACGTGGTTGCTTTGTTCACTAATGTCAATAATATATGTAATCAAGTAATGGTAGTGTTAATTAAGTGGTGACGTGTCCGATTGTTATATTTTCGTAACGGTGTAATTATACCTACTATTTGACAATCAGATATCAGCTACTGCCGGTCAAGCTCCGCGCGTATCCTATGTAATTCGGTACAATAGAAAATCAACTGTGTCTCATTGAAAGTTCATTGTTTTAAGTTTAGTTTTCAATTTGTTTCAAGAGGGCTTATTCAAATTTAAGCTTACCTACTCGCTATGAAATAGGGCCGTTATACCCTCCATGAAACTGTAAGATGACAAGATACCGGAGATCACTTCAGGGAATACAAAGGTCTCAGTTAGGTCTTACATCCTTTTACATAAAATGTATAGGAACTATAGTATCCTCAAGTCGACCATATCTGAAGGTAATACCGTAAACATTGTCTTCAGCCTTAGATATAATAAACCCTTTCACATTGCGTTCATCAAAATCGCTAACATCATTTCACATTGCCTTTTCAACACTGACAAATTAAATTTTCTATTCCCATCTAAATTCCATAAACAAATTATTCGGTAATTTCAGAACAATTCTCATATCTTACGCCGCGGAGGCTCACAAAAGGCGTTTAAACAGAATTGCTTCCATACATCATAGACGTTCGGGTGAGGACACGTTAGTAACTAAGCGAGAGCGAAACTGCAGCCAAACGAGGTATAAATTACGGCGGATAAGTAAGATTAATGTCCACTTACGAGAAAATGTACTTTAAGTGGTCGTAGAGTCTGATATTGACGTCGTTTTTGGAGTAATTCTTCATTGTAATGTGCTTATCTATTCACTATTTTACTTTACTCGAAATAGTTTTATAATATTTACTAGCTTCTGCCCGCGACTTCGTCCGCGTGATATTTCTTGTTACTCCGATCCACCCCGTCGCATTGCATCGCCTGCCCGCGCTATTACTTCGTTTTTGCTCAGCGTTCTTTCTGACTTTTTTCTTTTTGCTCAGCTCCTAAAGGTCATAGCGGGATGTTAAATAACCTATAGCCTTCCTCAAGAATTGGGCTATCAAATGCAAAAAGAATTTTTCAAATACGACAGGTAGTTCCAGAGATTAGCGCGTTCAACCAAACAAACAAACTCTTCAGCTTTATAATATTATAGTACAGATTTGTTAAACTTTATGCACAAGTAAAAAACTGTACAAAGGCGGACTTAATGCCTTGGGCATTTTCTACCAGTCTACCTTAGGGTGATGCAGAAACAACATTCAGTAGGTGCAATAGCAAAAAAACAAATAGAAAATATTTATAAGTAAAATATAAGAATAAATAAATATATACATACCTACATATAAAAAATATATAAAACAAAACAAAAGAAAAAGCTAACAAGGAAACCTACAACAACTTAATTCTGAGACGAATCTGCCAACTTCTTCTGTAAGTGTTCTCGAGCTTTCACTTTAAATGTGAACCGGTTGGAAACCGCCCTGATATAGCGCAGGTAGCTAGACAGTTAGGTAGCTAGGTAGGTAGGCAGGTTCTGAGGTAGCGCATTCCAAAGGAAAACCGCATGGACAAAGAAAGAAGACTTTATAATATCTAAGTTGCTGTTACCTATTTTTTTCAGAGTCTTAGTTCCTACGCAAATGAATGCGTCATCCCTATAGGTACCTACTACTCTTTGGAATGGACAACTAGCTTTATGCCTGACAAACTTATTGACGATTCAAAAGTGCCTGTTAATGTTTTAATTTAAATAAATGCTTTGAGTTTGAGTTTGACTTCTTCCTCTCATTTCGCAACATTATCTCCAAAGCGAACTTCGTTCATTTCTCGCTCATTTCCTTCCATAACCCCACCTTTACGGCACCGTGCATTGATTCAATTACCAATATATCTTAAAGGTACGGAACATGGGTTCGTCTGTAGGTATTTTTTGTTCCCTTTGGCTGTCAAATATGGGATGATCGTTTTTCTGTCTGTTTCCGTCAGGCCATTGTTTCGTTTTGTTATTGCACGATCTATTTCATTTCGCATGTTAAGGTTTTGTTTCCTAGGAAGTGGTGAACTGTCACAACAACAACAATGGCTGACGTGACGGCACAGTTGGCGCAGTGGTTAAGCAATTGACTGCTGCGCTGCGTGTCGCGGGTTCGATTCCTGCACGGAACAAATATTTATATGACCTACAAGTAGGTAGTTGTTCCGGGTCTGACTGTTTGTGTATGTGAGTTCAAATGTTTGTAAACGCACCCACAATACAGGAGAAATACTTAGTGTGGGGCAATGATTAAAAAAAAATGGTTGTCCATGTACAAAGGTTTTTTTTTAATGTGAAATGACACATTTTCGTGATGGCCATTTTATTATGACGGAACCACTCTTGTAGGAAACCATAATCATAATAATAATAATCATAGGTATTTCTTCTGGTGTATGTTTGCTTAAACTGAGAAGTTTTCATTCAAAATCATGCTATTATTTGCTTTTTTATTTTTTTATCTTGCTATTTTTTTTTACTCATAATACTTTTTTCTAAAACACTTAGCCTATTTTACATTTTGATTTTAGCCAGATAACAAAAACCTCTCAGGGTTTATCTGTGAGATGGCAAGCCGTTCATATTACAAAAAAGCTGACGTTTCTAAGAAGCTTTTACGAGTATGTATGTTGTCAATGTTGTGTATGTATTCCATACAGTGTTCAATTAAAAATTATTACATTACACTAAACCACTATATTTTACTACTATTATATTATTTACTATTTCCTTTACAAAATTTACATACAATATTTGCTATTATTATTTTGTTTCTACATTTTTATCTATAATATTCGCATGGTGTGTATCGTAAAGAGTATTCTATTATAATTATTTAAAATTTTGCTGTGTCCGACAGGGTCCAGATTTGATTCTATTGTTTTTTACTTACCACCTGTATGTGTACAGTACATTATGGATGCAATAAATACAATACAATCAATTTTCTTGCCTACGAATGATTGTCAACTGTGTTATTAGTCTGTAAGCTTTCTTTGAAAATATAATATAATAAATAAATACGAAAGAAAGATTAAATTAAATTAAATTTATTCTGTTCTTAATTTTTTTCCAAAAACTGAATAAGTATCGGCGGGTGCTTTACAACAGGATACAAAAAAATAAAAGAACCTTAATTAAACACTTACCAGGATACACTTTTTACCTTTTGTAAAATTTTCTCTGAAGTAAGTAGATAAAAACGTGACAAACTTAGAAATGCCAGGGGAAGTTAGAGTAACGAAAGGAAGTCGGAAAAAAAACGGGGAAAATTAAAAACTTCAAATAACTGATTGCCACAACCTCGTCCTTTTGATTTCTCGTAAGAAAATACTGGAAAAAATATTTTGTCTCTAATTTATTTTACCTGTACTTTGGAGTCACGTTGGTTGGTACTTGAATTTTTCTTCCTGGTTCGTTATTATTTTTGACAAGCAGGTGGGGTAAAAACGCGGGCAATTTTTAATGATGTTAGTCAAGGGGATTGCAGGACCTAAAAGCAAAAAAAAATGCAAGTTTTAGAAGCAATAAAAGTAAATGATCGACTACAGTAAACAAAATCAGAAAAATATATGATATTCTTCAGGATATATGCTAGGTAGATAGTGTATTAAAAACATAATACAATTAATTTGATACAATAGAAAAAAATCATGAATATACCTCTAAAAACTTTCTTTTTTACAATAAAAAGCATACTAATATACATACAATCATTCTGATTTTTTGTCAGATTATTAACACACTAAAGCACTAGTGTTTTAATTTTTAACCCAAACAATAGATTTTTTGTAAATTGATAATTGCTTCATATTTTGAAATAAATTACCAGCGTTCTGTCATCGAGCTTCTCTTTCTTTTCTATGCAGTCCGACAGTGACCGCGCTTTAGTTCATCTAGTCGCCTTAAGGGGGAAGCGAAAAGGTAGCCCGCGAAATTCAAATTTTCTTACGTTTTTTGCAAATTGCTGGTCAGTATTAAGTTGTACGTCGATCAAAATATGATTCGCGGCCGTAACAAATATGTATTTACAGAATTATAATCATTAAAGTCATCAATACAACTCTCTAAGACCACGTAAGTCCAAAGAATGATGATTTCATGAAACAGTTATTCTTTGGAGTTACGTGGTCTTAGAGAGTTGTGTTGATGACTTTAATGATTATAATTCTGTAAATACATATTTCTTACGGCCGCGATTCATATATTAATCAACGTACAACTTAATACTGACCAGCGAATTGCAAAAAACCTAAAAAAAATTGAATTTCGCGGGCTACCCTGGCGCTTTCGCCTTAAGGGTAATGAAGGCTGAATAAATATTAAGTGGGTGAACCAGTATGCTTTTCTTATGGCTATATATTACATTTTTCTTTTTTGTCAATCAAACAGTCTTTAGAGCAGTGGTGGCCTTGTAGCAACGGCCGCGACTATCGTGTTGTAGTTCGAAGGTTCGGACTTTCGACCTACAACTCGTGAGTTTAATTACTATTAAAATAAAGTTGATATTTGTTTAACTTGAAATAATAGTCATTGAAACATAAGTTTGAATAGACTTTATGTATGTAACAGCAACGCACCGCACTTTCACCAGCGAAAGTTTCGATCCTGTGGGAATATCGGGACAAAAACTATCGTATGTCCTTTCCCGGGACTCAAACTATCTCTATACCAAATTTCATCTCAATCGGTTCAGCGGTTTAAGCGTGAAGAGGTAACATACAAACAGATAGACATACTTTCGCATTCATCCCGTGGTTTCACCCGCATAGTTGTCGATCCCGTGGAAATATCGGGATAAAAACTATCCTATGTAAGGTTGGTCCCCTAGATGCAATTTATCTCTCTGCAAAATTTTATTGAAATCCGTTCAGTGGTTTAGGCGTGAAAAGGTAACATACAGTGCGTGCCACGTAAGAAGACACTTGACCCCGCCTCCCCCGCCTCTTTCCGCCGACCCTATGACGTCCGGTCCCGTCCCGCACTCAGACCTCATACCGCTAAAGAAACCTAAAATCGTGTTCTGCGCATGTCAGACCACGTGGTGTGTCAAGTCTCTTCTTACGTGGCACGCACTGTACATACAGACAGACAGACAGACTACTAGTTACTTTCGAATTTATAATATTAGTATGGATATTAATATGAATAGTATAAAGTATATAGTTAGGATCTATTATTATTATTACTATACTACACCACTTGATTTAACTATTTAAAGCAGCTGGTCCTGTAATATCTACGCTGTCAACAAACTCCCCAGCGATGGGAACACTCTGCATAATGTAGGGTCTCGACATGTTGCCAGGCTATCCTAGTTTGCACTACGGTACCTATATCATTAATAATTTCTAGATACGGCCTACTTTGCCAGAATGGTGTATATTTATTCTGCCTACAGGTAAATGTAATCATATGGCGTTTTGCAAGTTTTTTTTTTTACTATGGGTAATAATATCGCACCTCGGATAAAATAGGTTTCATCTTCATTATCATCATTACAGCCGATAGACGTCCACTGCTGGACATAGGCCTCCCCCAAGCACCTCCACTTCGACCGGTTCTGTGCTTCTCGCATCCAACGGGTTATTGTTAAAATAGGGTTAGGTACAACTCGACAAACCTGGATTTCTTTATTCTTACACCAATTCATACTTGAAAAGCTTACAAAAAAATATGTTTTAATGGCCATACGCTGTTTTTCACTTTTTCTGAAAAACAAACTGAAAATTCCTTTTCCGAGTTGGAACCCTGTTTTATCTGAGGTGCGATATGTTGGTGTCATAAGGTAATCTATAGACTGTTTAGCGTAATCAGCCTATGAATTTCCCACTACTGGGTCACAGGCCTCCTTTAGGTGAAAAGGCGTGGGCCGTAGTCCACCACGCGGAGCCAGGGTAGATTGAAAGATGTTAGGTCTTCGAATATTTGGTTCTAGGACATGCCGGTTTCCTCACGATGTTTTCCTTCACCATTTTGAGGGCAGTGGTGATGAAATAATTAACACAAAGTAAAGCGCCTGTCTGGGTTTGAACCTACGACCTACAACTCGTAAGTCGCGGCTGTTACCACTGGGCTACCACTGTTCTACTAAGGCCTGATTCCATTGCCAGATAATTTTTAAGGCTCCTTCAAACAGGCGCGACACGACACGCGACACAAAGGCACCGCAAGTCGCGCAACGAGCGGTGCCTTTGTGTTGCGCGCGATTATATACCGTGTCGCGCCTAAAGGCTCCTTCAAACAGGCGCGACACGACACGCGACACAAAGGCACCGCAAGTCACGCAACGAGCGGTGCCTTTGTGTCGCGCGCGATTATATAGCGTGTCGCGCCTGTTTGTAGGAGCCTTTATTCGAGGAATAAAATTGACGTTTGACAGTTTTTGTATGAAATACCTAATTGCTAAAATTTAAAAAAAAATCCTCGAATAAACTTACCTATCAGATGATTGATAAATCAGCCCCTAGACTATTATTATTGACTTTAATTTTATGATAGGTAATCGAGATAAAAGACTTGAGGGAAACTTCAAATGGATTCCATATAACCTTAAAAGGTCAAGAAACCCATAATTCCTCGAATAAAGTTATCAGATGATTGAAAAATCAGCCCTTAGACTATTATTATTGACTTTAATTTTATGATAGGTAATCGAGATAAAAGACTTGAGGGAAACTTCAAATGGATTCCATATAACCTTAAAAGGTCAAGAAACCCATAATTCTTTAGTAATTAAGATTCCTCACACTCTTTCCGTCCCAAATAAAAGACTGGCCTTATTACGTTTACTTCGTACTACCTGCCTTTTTAGGTTATTTTTTTTACGTTCGGGCCTTACCTTCGTCAAGTTTATTAGGATATTGGAAAAACCTTCTACAAAACAAGAATCATTTTTTAATACAGAAATTGGCGTTTTTACTGATGAAATTTTTTTTCTCGTCTATATTTTCGCCAACGTCTAAGTTTGCACTCGTGCAGAACTCGCTAATCACATTTTATTTAAAGATGAAAGACTTCATCATAAAAAAATAAACTAATGTTATCTGTGGTTCAGTCGTTGATTTATTCCGGTCTGATCCCCTCCACCCCCTCGATCTCCTGCTAGTTCTTCTTCTGTTTTAATCTCTGCCTTATCCACTGTTGGCGCGCTCTCCTGACATCTGTCAATCTCACGATGTTTGAATCTGCGACACTTTCATAAAAAGAGAACTCTTATTGTGAGATTAAAATGAGCCATCAACGATTGATAATAAAGATCTGCGGAGCTTATGTTAAGCAATTTTTTTATTGGTAGGTACTTGTATAGAAAATTGTGACTGTCCATGTACTTACATACACGTATATCTTAAGTAGGTAATCTATAAGCCGGCATGGTCAAAACTGCCTTCCACATCGCTAATATCACCATCATCATCTACCAAGCCTTTTTCCAACTATGTTGGGGTCAGCTTCCAGTCTAACCGAATGCAGCCTAACCTCCACAACCCAGCAGTTATTGGGTAACACCTTCTGGTAAGACTGAAGCTAGTTATTGGGTAACACGATGCCCTCTGGCAAGACTGATTGTCAAACTTTCTGACTACCCGTAACGACTGTAAAAGATCCACGAGTGACAGCTGGAACCAACGGATTAACGTACTTCCCGAAGCACGGAGGATTCTCGGTATGTTATGAATGGTCACCCATTCACAGACCGACCTCGGCAAGTGTTGCTTAACCGCGAAGATCGACCTGTGTGGTTGTTATTATTTAACCATGAGCTTTCTTTCTTAATAGTTTTTTTTTATTAATAACCGGTTGGTGTTATTACACCAACCGGTTATTAATTAAAACTGACAATGGGCATTGTTCATAATTTTTAAATGTTTTAATTGAAAAACCATTTCGAGGAATAGCGTTACTGATCATTACGGACTAATTAATTATTAAAATTATACATATTTTATTGATATTTTTGATAAAATACGATTGACCTTCTTTGCCCTTCAAATTACGTCGGCTTTGGCCGTACAGTTTTGTATCATTGCCTCAGAAGAAAAAAAAGTAAGAGGCAAGTATAGTCTACAATCTGTCAACTGTCAAATTATTATAAATATAAATGCCAAAAATATAAAGATTCTTGTTTATATTTCATTACATTACATACGTTATTTCAACACTCGACAATATTTAATATATTGGAAGAGTTATGAAATACAGGAAGTGCTTTGTTTCAACTCAAACTCAAACTCAAAGCATTTATTTCAATTAAACCATTTACAGGCACTTTTGAATTGTCAAGAAGTCGGTCAGTCAGAAAATATGAAGCTAGTTGCCCATTCCAAAGCGTAGGTACCTATGGAGAAGAACGGGTAAGAAACTCCATGGACACTCTTTTTAATGATATTTTACAAAAATATTAGTTACATCATTACTTTTGATTTTAAAATTATATAATGTGAGAACGATGTAAAAAAATTAAGAAAAACGTAAGTGTTAAAAGCGTCCAGAGTGCAACAAATAGTACTTAACAAACTACAATCCAAAAATAAATTAATTAAAAATAAGCCGAGGCAGCTAAGTGATGACCAGCCCCAACTGACGGCGCCCGTTCACGAACATGACGCATAAATCAGCACCATTTAGCTCAACCATTTTGAAGGGAGCTAAATGATCTAACACACACGCCACCGTCAGCGAGACATTTGAGTGAGCATGACATACTATCAGCTGCCAGGGCACATTCGAGTCAATGAAAGACATATTATTACCCGGTAAATGGTAGCTATAGGGTACATAGAACTCACATCTGTGCTATGCAGTTATACAATACAAAGGAAATTGATTTTATACATTGCAAAGATAGTCTTACAATCTTCAGCAGCTCCAACAGTATTTTCATGTGTTAATCAATTAGTTGTGGTTGTGGAGCAGGACCAGCATTGAGCCAGGCATTTTTGTCAGCGATATAATCCCCTAACTTATAATATGCCTGACTGCATAGTGTGCGTTTTATACAAGACTTGAATTTTGTCTCATTCAGTTGAAGAATGTGGGGAGGTATTTTATTATAACATTTTAAACAGTACCCCATAAAAGATTAATCTACTTTAGCCAGTCTGAAACTTGTTTGAACTAATAGGTCCCTATTTCTAGTACTATAATTATGTCTTTCACCTCTTTTACTAAAAAGATGTAAATTTTTCCTTACATATGTACATGATGTTTTCATAGATATATTGACAAGGCACCGTCATGATGTTAATTTCCTTAAACCGTTCCCTTAGAGAATCGCGCCTGCGGAGATTATATATGGCTCTGATAGCTCTTTTCTGCAGAATAAAAATAGAATCGATGTCTGCAGCCCGTCCCCAAAGTAAAATACCGTAAGACATGATGCTATGAAAGTAACTAAAATAGACTAGTCTCGCGGTATCTACATCAGTAAATTGACGGATTTTTCTGACAGCATAAGCTGCTGAACTTAGCCGTCCTGCAAGAGATGTTAAATGAGGACCCCATTGTAGCCTTGAGTCGAGCGTGATCCCTAGGAAAACAGTTTTATCGACGAATTCTAGTTTCTCTTGATTCAATATTATCTCACAATTACTACCCTTGATATTTGGTAAAGAAAATCTTATGCACTTAGTTTTTTTTCCATTTAATACTAAATTATTAGCAGTGAACCAATTTTGGACCTGCAGTAGGGCGTTATTTACGTCGTCAAAATTTGTAGCATGTCTATTTACCTTAAAAATTAAGGAAGTGTCATCAGCAAATAACACCATTTGTGGTTGATTTTTTAATAAATGGAGTAGATCATTAATATACACTAAAAAGAGGAAAGGACCCAATATCGAGCCTTGTGGCACACCAATTTTTACTACTAAACCAAGTGAATTGACACCATTTATTTGAACTTGTTGTTGTCTATCATTTAAATAAGAACTAACTAAACTGAGCGCAAGTTTTCCAAGTCCATAATGCTCAAGTTTCAAAAGCAAGGTTTCGTGATCTACGCAGTCAAATGCCTTGGAGAGGTCACAAAAGATTCCTATGGCGTCTTGGGCCTCTTCCCACGCGTTAAAAATGTGTTTTAATAAAGTTACACCGGCGTCGGTAGTACAACGTCCTTTGGTGAAACCATACTGTTGATCGTGTAGGATTTGCTAACTAACTAATTAACTTGCAGCAATAATAGCAATAATGTCGCCGAATGCGTTATTATTCTATTTCTAAGTCGCCGCGTCGATTGTTCTAGTGACGACAGAGGGTAGTATATTCCTTGGAGGACACTTACTCATAAAAAACCATTTGTATATAAATACGCTAAGATAGGATTCGATTATTTAAGACGTCTATTCCGCCTATTGACACTTTGACAGATGTCCGATTGATGACATTGAGTTGCCATTTTTTTATTTTTTTAATAATAGTACTAGTAAGGCAACGGCACTTAATCTTTTATGCCACTGATGACGTCACCTACCTTGAAAACTTAAAATAATTGAATATTTTTTTATAAAATAACTATTGAGCTAATCATCAAAATATTCAAATTAGTTTCTCAATATGCTCTAAATTTTCGAAAAATAAAATAAAATCTAATGGTTAGAAATTTTGGACAATGCCCATTACTTAGTTCAATAAACAATGTTTATTCTAAACTGCCTTTCAACAGTCTTAATTCTTAGACAAATAACCTTTCAAAGCATACAATTTATTCTCACTCCCACCGCCTCAATTACAGTCACCATTAATACAAACGTCAGCCGAATACCTATTAGCTAACAATTCGACAAAGATGTATTGCATCAATCCATTAGTTCTTGTTTAGTTCCGATTATTATGAATAGAACGCGCAAAGACCATCGTGTTTTTCAGACAATGCCGTTTATTAAGGGCCTATACACTGGTCGGATTTTATACGCGCCGTCAATGCGTGTTACACGGTACGCGTTTTGTCTGCGCTTCTAAACTTCAAAAAGCATTTTGCCCCTTGCATCGCCAAAAATTTGTTCGGCATATAATCCATAGTCGAACTAACGCGCTAAGCTAACGACGCAAGTCTCAACTTATGAACACATAGCATAGGTACACTAGTTGAGATAACTACTATGTTTGCAGCACGTTTTTATTGCGAAAACTCGCGTTTACGGCGCGTGAAAAAATTGTTGTCTAACGTATACTCAATAACTATTTTTCAATTGATGTTATTTCGACTTATAACAATACCAACTTTATACTAATGTGAACTACGTTGATTTCAGAATGGCTATAACTATTGAAAAAGTCAGTCATAAAAAAATATTTGAAGTTTTAGCGCAAACTGAATCTTTGTCTGTGATATTAGTTTAATTGTATTAGCGTTGATGTCATTGTTGCTAATTGATTCTGGAAGTTGGAGTATAATTACTAAGAGAAAATTATATTAAAGGGATTTCAATATCGATGAAAATGTTTTCCGAATTTGGGAAATCTAATCTAAGTTTAAATTGTGAAACATTATTTTTGAATTTTGTCTCACTTTCAGCTCTCAAGTAATCAGATTTCGCAGAGTAATTTGTGTCAGATGGATGCAAATTTAGTCACAGTTTGAAAATAATTTCCGAATAAAAAAAATATTTGAACTAACGCAACTTACGAGATGTAGGTCACGGGTTCAAACCCATTTGTACCACCCTTTATGTAAATAATGTCATCACCGCTACTCTCAAAACGGTGAAGGAAAACAGTGAGAGAACCGTCCTGAACTTAATGAAACCAAAATGATTCTATGAATTTTTTCTTGTGTCCAACAACCGCACTTAGGCACTCGATTAGTGAGTTAGTGGGTGACAAATTTCTCAGTATAACAACCCGGAGTCTGGAAGTTAGCGGTGTGATACCCCTCGTGCAGCATATGAAGCCATTGACACTTCACTTTTGTTTAAACTTAAACGCCAGCAGTTGGATACTGACGATGTAAATAGCGCGATCTCGAAAGTAGTCCACTGGTTCAATGTTAATAATTTGCTTCTAAACGAGAAGAAAACCAAATGCATTAAGTTTACGCTACCCCACGTTAGGCAGGTGAAAACTAATGTGTTGATAAAGGGCGAGGAATTGAATCCTAAAGACAGCACAGTATTCTTGGGCATAACTTTGGATGCTAAGCTTCAGTGGGGTCCACATATAGATAAATTGTCAAAAAAGCTAAGTTCCGCAGCATACGCTGTTAGAAAAATTCGTAATTTAACTGATATAGAGACTGCCCGTTTAGTGTACTTTAGTTATTTTCATAGTGTAATGTCGTACGGCATTCTATTGTGGGGAAATGCCGCCGATATTCAGACTATATTTGTTTTGCAGAAGCGTGCTGTTCGATCAATTTATAAATTAAGTCCGAGACACTCTCTCAGAGACAAATTTAAAGAGATTAATGTAATGACTGTGCCTTCTCAGTATATTTATGAAAATCTATTATATGCCCATAAAAATATAAAATTGTTCAAAAAATACAGTGATATCCATAATATAAATACTAGAAACAAACACAAATTTGTTGTACCTGCAACAAGGCTCAAGAAAATAGGTGGCTCGTTCAGATGCCAATGTATACGCTTTTATAATAAACTACCAAGCCACGTTCAAGATCTTAGCCTTAATAAATTTAAATTATTAATTAAACGTAAGTTGTGCAAGAAAGCTTTTTATACTGTTAAAGATTATATTGAGGATAAAAAGGCTTGGGATTGAGCTGCTTCCAATTTATGCATTTTGAGTGTTTTTGTTGTTCTTTTGTTGTTTTTTTTATATAATATACATATTGACAGTAATATATTTTTTTTTAAAACAATGACATTTGCTTACTTGTAAAGTATTACATTATTTTTGTGAATATCGATGGCCCCACCGAATAAACGTGCAAGAGTTCTTACACGAAAAATTTTTTTTTTCATATTTCGTTTCCTTTGCCTATCCTGCACCTACTTAATTTTTTTTATGAATCTTAGACTCAAAACACGCCTTTTATAATAGTAAATTTCTTTATTCTAGGGAAATTATTAATTTAAAAAATACAGGAATAATAGTTTATGCTTTTAATACATGCTTTTCGAGTCGCCAAATATACAAGAATAAACATGTTAAAACCTACAGACGTTTGAGAAGATTTGTGATTATTTTTGAATTTGGGTAATGGCTTCTTACACGTTTATTCGTGTAGAAATGTATGCAAATTTTATTACTAATGTTATATTGCACAAAATGGAAGTTTGAATTTAGATAGGATAATAAAATTAAAGTATTGCATTGTCTCTTACTATAATTATTTTTTATAACAATTATGTTCAAGATTCAAACATTAATATTCTTTGCATATTAGTTAAAAGTTTATAGCTATTAACGGTAAATACACAAATGTTTACGCGATAAATTCTATTGCAATCGTACGTAACGTTAGAAAGGGGTGCGGAATATGATATATGAAAATGTTTAGTTCCGGTTTGGGAGACTAAAACATTTTTTTTTTCAAATTTGATGCCTTTTTTAAGAAGATCCGGAAATTTTCTATACAAACCGCGTAGTTTGAAAATTTATTGTAATTATTTTCAATCCGAAAAATTCTTCAAAAAAATTCTAATTTCGATTTAGACGATTCTTTAGGAGCCCATAACTACACAAATATTAGGTCTTTACAATGAAATTGGCGTTTTGTACGGGAGGAATATAAAGTCAATTTTTTTTTGTAAAATATATTTAATTAATCAAAGTATATACCGTTGTTATCTATGCACTTTTGCCATCTCATAGGTAGTTCATTGATCCCTTCACTAAAAGAACCATGGGGGCGAGAATCAATGAACTCTTTGAAGGCGGTTTGGACTGCCGCATCGGAGTTGAATTTTTTTCCTTATAAGAAGTTGTCCAAATTCCGGAAAAAATGGTAATCTGTTGGAGCAAGGTCCGGGGAGTACGGTGGATGTCGCAGACATTCCAATTGTAGCTCATCTAACTTAGTGGTTGTTTGTTGTGCAGTGTGTGGTCTTGCGTTGTCGTGAAGCAGCAGTGGCCTAGAGCGATTGACCATTCTCGGTTGTTTAGCAGCTAGTTCTTCCTTCATGGTTTGCAGTTGCTGACAATAGATATCTGCCGTAATCGTTTGGCCAGATTTTAGAAAGCTGTAGTGAACAACACCGGCACTAGTCCACCAAAGACTCACAAGTAACTTTTTCCGAGTCAATTTTCGTTTAGGGCATTGATTTGACTGGTTCTCCAGGGTTCAGCCATTGCGACGAGCGCTTCCGATTATCGTACCATATCCACTTTTCACCACAAGTAATGATTCGATTTCAAATCCCTTCATTATTGTGTCGGTTGAGCAAAGTATCACAGCAGTCGACGCGTGTTTGCAAGTTCGATTCACTCAATTCATGAGGTACCCATCGTTCAAGTTTTTTTATTTTCCCGATTTGCTTCAAGTGGATCAATACAGTTTTATCACTTACCCCGAAGCCTGCAGCTATCTCTGATGTGCTTTGTGATGGATCCGCTTCCACAATAGCCTTTAATTCTTCATTTTCCACTTTGGTCTCCGGCCGTCTACGGGGTTGGTTCTGAAGGACGAAATTTCCAGAACGAAAACGTTGAAACCAAAAACGTACCGTGCTTTCTTTTGCGACACCAGCGCCGTACACATCACTAATCCTTCGAGCTGTTTCTGCAGCACTGGTGCCACGGTAGAACTCGTACTCGTAAATATACCGATATTTCATGTTTTCCATTGAGCGGTAATAAGCGACGCCAAAGAAAAAAATAATGAGGAAAAAACAAATAAATGACTGTTTTCAAAACTCAAATGTACCAGCTAAATTAATGTATAAATTTGAATTTGGAATTCTTAACCAAAGAGAAGATATTTCAGATCAAAGTGGTCAGTACCACAAAACGCTAATTTCATATGTAAGGACCTAATATAAATCATATTTAATAGTACATTACTTCAGAGGGAAGAAAGTGACAGTTCCATACCGAGATTATGGCATTTGCGCCACGAGCTTGCGAGGGGCGCAAACCATTTGAGGTATGGAACTGTACTTTATCCTGAGGGATGTATAGTGCTTTTTATTACACCTACGAGGAAAATTATGGACATAAATGCATAGAAATGTTTATATTTAGTTAAAAGTACAATTATTAAAAGTGCAGCTATTAAGATGTTACATTTTGTCCGGGTATCTTGATATTTTGAGACACGGCAACAGATTATCAACAACTTCTCGGGCCGTCTCTAATAGTTCTGGCGGTGTGTTAGGGATAACATCATAACTGTCGCTCGAAGTATCCATATTTTACAAAAAACACAAAGATAAATGTGTTTTTGCGAAAATGCGCGGGCTTTTTTCTGAAGTAGGCTAAGATCATAAGGTCATGCAGCCACTTCTTCCGTGATTCCGCGCGTTTTATATACAAAAATAATTTCGTTTTTAATTTTCTGTATGCACCAAGGAGGTTGGTAACTGGTAAAAAAAAAAACTGTATGTGGCCAGTAACAATTTACTTGAAATTTAATTAGTAGACAGTTAAAGTCTCTTGGCAGTATGACTGCTGACAAATTAAAAAAAAGAAAAACCGGGTATGTAATGGAATTTCATACATATTTCCCACCCTTGGGTCGGAAGGATTTTCATACAAACTTCCATACCTTGGGATGAAAGGATTTGAAGGGCGGGATAAAGGCGTTTCTTCCCTCTAATTGGTATAATTAGTATGTATTTTCAGAGCAGGTGTGATAAAAAAAAATTGTGTTCGTATTTATATCTACTAAAAGTATAACTGGACCTAATGTGAACAAATTTCAGAACCTCACTTTTTTCCCTGTCCGCTTGACGTGAAATGCCCCCCCTATACCAATTCCGTTATTTAAGGACTTGATAAGTCGGTGTGATTCAGGAGCAATACCAAACCATTATCAAAGTTTTTATAAACATCTACGGCCATTGGAAAACTCAATCTGGGTCTCCAATGATAATGAGGAGGACGATTAGTGTTTCTAATATTGCAATTCGTTTTTTTTTTTATCAATAATACTAGTACTTTGTGTTCACGTGGATTAATACATATAATTATATTTTTTTAATTCTTTATACATCTGTATTTTATTTCATCCTTTTACAAAATTATTTATATTATTGTACCATGCATTAACAAAGATGTATTACATAAATGAAAACTGATCCTAATAACACTAATATTAATGCATACGATCTTTCCAATCACATAATAGCAGTACATTGTACTGTAAACAAGCGTGTAAATAGTTATAACTGGGTTCCAAAATGAACTTGATTTACGGAGAATAATAGTGTAACATAACAGTACGTTTTATTCTTTGTGTATTATTACACGAATAAACGTGCAATGATATATTACTGTGACCTAGTCATGCAAATTTCACAAGAGTAAAAAAATTAAATAGTTTTTCATGAATTTCGTGAAACTCGTTGATGTTTTAAAAAAAGTAAAAATACAAGTCTGTAGTTTATTTTTTTACCTATAATTCGATCATACATTATTTATACCTATTTACCATGAAATGAGCGTTATTGAAATTTTAACGTTTTTATTTTTTGCTGAAAAGTTGTCATTTTTCTCTTACACGTTTATTCGGTGGGGCCATCGATATGAAGACGATGTGGGTCATTTATTTTATTCATTTTATATTTTTTATTATTCTCTCCATGGTCTGGCAGTTTGAGTAATTTTTGTGGCCTACCCAAATGTCCTTTCTTTGGTATTGTTCGTCGGATCGTTGAGCTCCTTAAGTCTTGAGTTGAGCTGCACGATTTCTGACAAATGCGTGCACTGACTGGACAGGTCCTCTCAATCTGTGTGGTTCTTTCCTCAAAAGACCATCTCAGACATCGACCTACATGGTCTTCATATAACCTGACCAAGATTATGTCTGGACTTTAAAAGAGACTATGACCTCTGAGTTTGTTTCGGCCTTTCTTCTCAGAGTAGTCAGATAGGAAACGCCGACCTCATCTAGTTTAAAAAATATGATTGACGTGTAAAAGTGTTTGTACAAACCTACTTACAAAAATAAAATCATTTATCATTTATCATTTATCATTGGTCCTGTGCCTGATCTCTCTCCGGGGTGTCGAATTGCCGTCCCATCGGACTATGAGAGAGAGGAAAGAGTGGATGCACCTGTGTCTGCGCACACGCTTGTGCACTTAACATCTCCCTAAATTAATGGCTAGTCTTCGCTGACATCGCTGCCAAGGCGGCATTAGATACATGAAATATCATTTTTTTGTTTTCCATGCATAGATATTTTTGATGGGTGGAGTTTCGTTAGCCAATAATCAATAGATTGCGTAATTAATATTTAAAAAACAGTCATATACCTTGAACTATCCACAACACAAATCCCCTTAAATTTCTATAGTTAACAGAATGCGAAGCTATCAGTGGTCAGTCTCAACAACAAAGTAGCAACGTCACATGCTCTGTGGTAACAGCGTAGAATGTTGCCCGTTGCACAATTCACGTAAAATAAGTTGCTGATGAAAATAGCGCCCGTATGTGTGGTTTATTTGCGATTCGCAATTGTTTTATATTGGTCATTCAAACTATTGACTGTGTTGCCTGCAAAGAGGTAATCCTGTAAAAAGGTAACCATTACGGTGCAATTTTACGAGGGGGGGCAGTAACAAGCTACTTTTATGTATACTAGTATCATCAAAGGAAGTCGTAAAAGGCGACCAAGAGATTGTCTGATGAACAGTTACGGTAGCGTCAACAACGTACTGCAATCTTTAAACTAGGCTTTAAAAAGCATAGAATCAAAATGGCATAAAGTTTCAATTACATAAATAGGTATTCGTGTTCTTATAAACTTAAGGTCATAGTAACGATACTTTTCTTACTATGTATTTTAATATTTTATTTTCATAGGTATTGAAAATGTTTTCGTAATTTAAATTGTTGAATATAATTATAATTACTGCGTTCTATTATAAAATACTAGACTATTAAGAATTTTGAATAAGGCTGTTACAAAATAACATTAATTTAGTCCTCTGCAGCAATAAATCGTTCATCTGTTATATTCTTTTCTTATTACAAACTTTAATTTAAATTGCAAAGTTCTACAATTTTGCGGCAAATGTACCGCGCCGGTGAGTTATTTTAGTTTCTGAACATTCTTGTTCTTTTATTCAGAGATAAAAAAGAAACATAATTATTCTTTCTTCAAGAAAAGCTTTAGAACTCTTAAGGTAAAGATGTCTGTGTATTACTATGCAACTATTTAAGATGCTCACAATGTTTTTCCTGAGAATAGAAAAAAACTACATTCTTGGCCTTGGCTACGTTTGGTAATGTACAAAAGAATGAGATTATGCACGATGGAAGGTTCTGCAGCAAATATTATAACGTTGATAAAATATCAGTTTTTTACATGTTACCAAGAAACACCCAATTCAAAATCGGCATAAACCTTCCGGGCTATCACAGAAAAGCATTTTCATTATGCTTTTCTGTGATAGTGCTGCTCTCTTATCTCACGAATCCCTTTTGTATAGAGAAACTCTAACAACGGAATGAAGAGACATTAACAACACTAAGGGCTCAGGTGCGGTTCGTAAAAGTGCGGTTGAAATCAGTGCCCTGAGTGGAATACCTCGATTTTTCCAACGCCAGATAATTTTATCCGAGGAATAATTTTGAATTTGTGACATTCCATAAAAAACCTGTCAGACGTCAATTTTATTCCACGAATAAAAATTATCTGTCTATTGAAAAATCAGCTCTTACTTGAATAAAAACATCGCCCTTTATAAACCATAAATTGTAGGTATATTATGCCCGTCTCTCAACTCGCTCATACAATCTTCAACTTGATCATTATTTTGTTTGGTATTAAAACTTCTTGTATGCCCTAGATATGCTTTTTCATCTTATTCTCCATTCTCATTCCATTCCACGATAAAAGTTTAATCCGAAATGAGAAGTGGTGTCTTTCCGAAAGCTGTAGGCGTCCCAAGTTTATCATATTGGATGTGGATACACAAGTACCTACATAAATACAGGCTAGCAGGGACAACGACGCACAATCTGTTATGGATTCAGTATCTACATGATTTCGAACACCACTGAGTTGAAATTTTTCAAAGGCTACTAATAAAAATTGCTCTTCAGAACATTTTCACCACGCAGGTACATATTGTACTGTTCTGTGAAAGGCAGATTTTTTTTTTCATAACCGGCGAATATTTTCTATTCTATGGGTTCTACCTAGCCAGAACCGTGGGCTGGTTCAAAAAAAAAACTAGGAAATAAAAAAATAATTTCTAGTTCTGGGTTGTTTCTAGTTTCTAGTTCGCGAGTTTCTAGTTAGTTAGTTGGTTTTCTAGTTCTATAAAATATTCGCCGGTATATTAATGGCTACAGTTTACGCGTCGATGTTGGTGCCACCCTGTATATGAGTACTTATGGTAAACGATCACATAATGTGACTTCTATTTTATACTTAGTATCAATGTGAAGTTTGACAAAGGGTTCTAAGGATGGCCTTTTTTAAATTTTCTTGAGATTGATCTGGTCGAACTTTACTGAATTTCGTTATTCAAATCGATTAAATATCGTAAATTTTCTTACAGTTTTCAAATTATCGTAATGTTGTATCCGCATTACCATTTACAGTTTTGTTTCGTTTGTTGCTAGGTATACACCTCTTCCCTTTTATGTCAGTTTGACAAAGGGTTCGAAGGATGGCCTTTTTTAAATTTTCTTGAGATTGATCTGGTCGAACTTTACTGAATTTCGTTATTCAAATCGATTAAATATCGTAAATTTTCTTACAGTTTTCAAATTATCGTAATGTTGTATCCAACATCCATTTACAGTTTTGTTTCATTTGTTGCTGGGTATAGACCTCCTCCCTTTTATGTCTTGCTTCCCAGGTGTATGCACGTTCCATCCTGATATTGATTGTCTCCAGTCTCATTAAGAATGCTTAATTCTATTGTATCAACATTGACGTCATCCCGTATAAAATGAGTCACAAAGGGGACACAAAGATGGAGATTTCCAATAATCACCGCAACTTAATTAGTAAGGGATACCAACTTAGGAGTTACACCCTTCACTACCGTGTAATTCTCATAGTAACAACGTTACATAAGGCCATATTAAACCTGACGGCAACACAACCAAGCTTAAGCTTACAGATCGATGGACTGGCTTACAATCTCTGTCAATCTGTGAGGCAGCTAATTGACCACAAGTCCACTGTAACCAGCCATTTGGATCACTGAAATCTATGCTATAACAGAAGCAAACAATCCTTTCAACAAAGTGGTTATAGAATATCTCCTGGACACTGCCTATCCTAATGAAATTATTAATTATTTCAATTGAATAAGCAAAATTATTCATCCATACATACACGTGTAGGAATATGTGCAACATCAGTGGAGTGTGAACTCAATAACTAATTTAACACATCGCATAGATTTCAAGCCAATTTCCAAGTTGACTGCAGGTGCAGGGATTATTAAATCATGGTTTGATTTTGCGGCTATACAGAGTTTCTTGCTCAGATTTCAGTTGACAACTATAGCTTTGCAATTACACTAATTGAAAGCTACAAACTATATCAGTAGTTTCTTAGTAGTAACTGTATTTTTTTTTTAATCATATCACTACCAAACTACCGGATGTATCTAATTGTTTAGGTACAAATTCTAGCATCTAAGTATAAAGTTTTCCACACAAAGTATAACACTATTTCTATTTTTCTAGAAATTCCGCACTTCGCTAAAACAAAATTACTAACGTACGACTTTGTAAGCATAGATGAGATTTTTAGATGACTCAGCGAGGTTTTGGCTTTTATGTACCTGTTCCACCAAGCAACTGCAGCTAGCACCTAATAACGACTTGGCGAGCGAGCAGCGAATGCGTGACGGCGACGAGCGAGTACTCGCTGGTATACATACAGATACCAGCGTTTACTAAGTTAATCAAACGTTAGTCTCTCGGCAAGTGTGCTGCCTGCCAAGCGAGCATCGCTGAACGAGTAGGTACTATCATCTATTATAGCTCTTATCGCTCCGACAAAGGAGTACTCGCCAGAGGTGTGAACAGTCAGCGATCGATTAATAAATGTAGTTATCTCTTTTTAATGAATATTTTATTTTATTTGCTAATACTTTACATATAAATCTATTTTATTATTTATTTATTTCTGTAACTTCCACAGAAATAAATAAATAATAAACTAGATAGAGTAATCGCTCGTCGCCGTCACTCATTCGCTGCTCGCGCTCGCCAAGTCGTTATTAGGTGCTAGTGGTACTTGCTTGGTGGAACAGGTGCATTAAAGCCTCGCTGAGTCCTCTAAAAATCCCTCATCTATGCGTACAAAGTTGCACGTTGGTAATTTTGTTTTAGCGAAGTGCAGAATGTCTAGAAAAATAGAAATAGTGTTATACTTTGTGTGGAAATCTTTATACTTAGCTGCTAGAATTTGTACCTAAACAATTAGATACGCCTGGCAGTTAGGTAGTGATATGATTAAAAAAAAATATTCATTTACTACTAAGAAACTACTGATATAGTTAGTAGCTTTCGGTTAGTGTAATCGCAAAGCTATACTGCCGCCGTAAGTAAAAGGGGCGCATCTGAGGAAAGGCTATAGAGAAAAATGAGCCTTAATGTATGGCGCCTTTTTTGTTCAGTAAGGTTTATTTTTCTTTAAATTTTTGGCTGATATATGTCCTTTTCACTTACTGCGGCAGTATAGTTGTCAACTGAAATCTGAGTTTGAAACTCTGTATAGCCGCAAAATCAAACCACACAACGGGCCCTATCAGATCAGAATACCAGCGCTGCGACATTCATTTTTTAAATGTCGCAACATCATGCTGAGATAGGAGCCTTTTGACCTGGTATAGGACTTCCTGTTTCATTTTTATTTTTGTTACTTCTTTTAAATATAATTTGTTTTTTTTTTTATTTTTTAATGATAAATGATAAATGATTTTATTTCTGTAAGTAGGTTTGCACAAACACTTTTACACGTCAATCATATTTTTTTTTTAAACTAGATGAGGTCGGCGTTTCCTATCTGACTACTCTGAGAAGAAACTTTTTTTGACTATGTTCAGTTTAGTTTGTGATCTTCCTGTACGAGTCGCAATAAATAATTTTCTTTCCTTCTTTTTCTTACTTTCTTGTGTAAGAAAATCGTTAATAGCTAGTCAAGTCCTCATCAGCGTTGGGACAGGTGCCTTATATCAACTTTTTCATACTAGGTATAGGTATTAGTTGAAATTTTCTGCATTGCACCTATGCATCAAAATGGAAAAAAACTCGCGGCGAATTGAATTTAAAAGCAATTTTACTGTAACGAGCTTTTGCAGTGGACAAAAATGGTGCTGTTTTTCTATTGATATATCTATGTCAGTATTTCATGAAAGATTTGTTGAGTTTAAATTAATTGGTATTTAGAGAATAATTATAAAGGGAATAACAGTCAATAATTAATTATTAAAATTCTTCGAATATGAGGTAGGCCTTGTTTTCTATAATTTTGATACAATTCTATTAGATACCTCGGATCGTTCCGTAAACATAAAATTTAATGATATTGAATTCTCGGAACCTTACTCAAGAACCAATTTTATGAACGCCAATTTTACAGTCCATGCAAAATAAGGTTAGTAAGGTGGATCGGGGCAACATCGAACGAGATTTTGATGAGATGAGGTATATCTTTTTTAAGCATCTATATGGATCTGAAACACATAATGTAGCAGCAAATTAGAAAACTTTCAATAGAGCCAACAGATTGTACTTTACTTTACACCAGGCTGAGAATCATTATTCTTATATATTAATATAAATATTATTAAAAATATACACACAAACGAAAATAATGAAAACGGGTAAAGATCGTAATGTAGGGGGGAAGACCGACAATTGGTGGTATTTTTTAAAATTTTCGTTTTAGATCCCTGGATTCACTGACAAATTGTGTAAAGCATGTAAATGTATACGTGTTTCTTCATCGAAGTATTTTAAAGTAAAAAGAAGTGTGAAATATTGTAAAATAATGAATTTCATATTCCGGTCTTTCCCCACTTCTACCAAATTCAGACAGAGGTTCTCAACTGTTTTAATATCATAATAGTTGTGTAAGTACATTACTATCCATTGTCCCTTGTCGATGATCTACGTTTGAATGTTGACGTAGTAGTTATCATAACTAGGAAATAAAGGGAAACAAAATTTGTCAATACAAATTATATTTTTAACAATCAAACAATAATTGCACAATACACTTACACAAAGATACGACATTACAAAAATATTATAAACGGCTCATGTTAATAACGTAACAATCAAAAGGAACAAGCAAACGTTTTTGTTTGGTATTAAAAATAAAAACAATGTTAAAGAGAACTAAAAATGTTATACTTAAATCAGTCTTATTCTGAACACACCATAAAACCTGTCATTCAGGCACTAGGTACTACTTATATCAAAAATTATAACGAGATTTTTCATAGCTTATTACTCATTTAGCATCTTATAATAACAGCTACGAGTACGATAACAATCAATGGAACAAAGCAAATTACAAATAAAACATTAGAAAGACACAATTGGGTTTATTCTGGTTAGCGCCAACTAAAAATCATAGAGAATTGCTGTCTAAACCTAAAGCTGTTACTTTTATTAAATTTTCATACTACAAGTAGACACAACATGTCGACTAAAAATACACCGAGATTCGTACAAATCAAAATATAATAATATAGTTTGACAGTTTCAAGGCATCCTTTTCTAACGCCATGGGTTGGTAAAGATAGTAATCCTCCTAATTAATTTTAGTTAGTTCAAATTAAGCTGGTAGCGCCGGGGTAGCCCACGAAATTCAAATTTTCAGTTTTTTTCTAATTTGCCGGTCAGTGTCAGTCTATAAATTAACAAAAATATGATTCGCGGACATAACATGTATGCATTTGTAGAATTAAAATCATTAATACAACCCCCTAAGTTGTTAAAACAAATGATAGTCCATTTCCTGAATATATCATGATTTGGACTATCATTGAGTTTAGAAGGTTGTATTGAAGATCCTAGTATTATAATCATATAAATGTATACGTGTTACGACCGCGAGACATATTTTGGTTAATATATAGACTGACACTGACCGGCAAATTACAAAAAACTTAGAAAATTTGAATTTTGCGTGCTACCCTTGAGCTACCACCTTAAATTAGCACAATCATTTTTGTGCAAGCTTACAATGATAATTAAAAATAAATAATCATATTACTATTTATTCTTTAATTATCATTGTATGTTAAATTTATTGAAATTGACGTCAAATATTATTTGACCCCGTCTTAAAATCTGTGGCTCTGGCAATATTGACACTATGTCATCACTATGTTTTATGGTACAAATGTCGTCAATTATTGGGTAAGTGAACACTGTTCCTTTTTCATATTTACTATCCTTAACTTTACGTAAAAACTTGACGGTAGGTAACGTCTTGTCAATCAGTAATACTCTGCCAACAAAATGTTTTAAGCTTTTTTTTGTGGCGAAACGGGCTACTATCCAGTCATTTTCTTTTAATTCATCCTGTTTAGTAAAATATGCAATATCATGTAGTCCCATCGACTCATTGGGCTCATCATTTTCTTTGTCTCTTTCTTCGTTTAAAAGTTCAGCTACATATTCTTCATAATCTATTTCGTCTGAATCAGCTAATTCAAATAAAGAAGATAAACTCGAATCACTGTCACAGAGTTCCCCTTTTTGTCTATTCTTTTCTTTATTGTCAGCTTCAATTTTTCTTTTCTTATTTTTCTTTGATTTATTATCAGTTTGTTCCTTCTTATTTTGTTTATTATTTATTTTAGGTTTAGCAACAGTTTCATCTTGTTTTTCGTTTTCTACTTTCATTTTTTTCTTTTCTTTGGTATTTTTTAGTTTTGTCGTTTGTTGTGTATTATAGTTTTCTAAACATTTCTGTGTAATAATTTCAGCACCAAGACCTATACGCTTTCTCTTGGTGTTATTGTTTTCGGGTCTGGTCTGTCGTATTCTTTCTAAAAGTAAATTTTCAAACGTGTGTTCATAATTAACTGTTTTTTTCGAATTATTAGGGGAGTTATTAAAAGTATCAGAATTAGTTACTTGTGGTGTTTGCAGACATTCTGGCAGGTCACAACTATTTAAAGCAGCAAAAGTAGTGTTTTCATTATCGTTTTTGGAAAGTCTGGTCAAATAATGGACATTTGAAGTACCAGGTTTAATCATTATGTCAGAGAGTATAATTATTTTGTTGGACATATTTTTTGTTAACACTTCGGGCTCTTTAGTAACAGTTTCTTCCTCTTGATAGCTTTCCGGTATATCACTATGTATAAATAAGCAGTTGTTCATTGTATTGGAAGATTGCGTGTCATTTGGTATAGACACGTGTGGTATAACAGTTTGATTTAAATACAAATTGATAACATCAACACATAAGTTATTAAGGCTCTTGACAGTTTTTGTCGCCATAATTGCATGAGAAGCAATACTTTCGTTTTCAGATTTGCTTTTAAGCCATCTGCTATAAGATCTGGGATCGTACTTTTCAACAGGAATCGTATTACGATTGAAAGGAATAATTCCTGCCTTCTTAAAACCATTACGTATAATTTCGGGATTAATTTCGTGCCATATTTTTGCAAATAGTTTCGAAAATTCTTTTTTGGGTAATTTAACACCCACATTATGTCGTTGCCAGTCAACCAACTTAGCATCCCATCGTGTTTTAAATGATTTGAAGACGCAGACGTCAAGGGGTTGTAGCAAATGTGAAGTGTGAGGTGGCAATTTTAAAATAGTAACACCATTACGAGTAGCTAATTCTACGACAGAAATATCGACATGGCTTCCGTGGCCATCATAAATCAGTAATACAGGTCTTTCGTCTCCGAGATTGGGAATGAAGACTTTTTCCATATAATTACGAAATATGTCCGTTTCCATCCAACCTCTTTTACTAGCAGCATATGCTAATTCAAACCCGTATTCATTTTTTACGTCCGCTATCCACTGATTCCAAACATATTTACCTTTAAAAACAATGAGTGGCGTTAATTTTGCTCCATTAGCATTAACTGCAGTCAATACTGTTATATTCTCTTTTCCTGTGCCAAATGTGGTGCGTGAGGAAGCTTTTCCGATTTTGCCAACTACTTTAGTCTTTGATGGATCAAGAGAGACCGATGTTTCATCTAGGTTCCATACTTGGCTAGGTCTGTTTACTAAATCAAGGTCCAGCAATACCTTTTCTAGTAAATTAAAATATTCTTGAATGATAAAAGGATCCGTCATTTGGCGTCTGATATGTTCTATAGGCTGTGGTTTTTTTATAGAAAGGCCATGGCGTTTGCGAAAATTATACAGCCAGTCCGATCCCGGCCTACCATTCCTAAACGGTGTAGCGATTTCATTCAGTTTGATGAATTCTTCGACGAGGTTTATTATTTCGACCCTGGAGAGACCAAAACCCCATTTTTCCAGTATTATGAGAGCATTGGCTAATCTGACTTCTATTTCGTTAGGAATGGCGGTTGGTCTACCCAGGGTTTGGCTTTTTATTCTAGTTTTACCCTTAATCCTGTCATTGAGTGTCGATACTGGTATTTTGTAATGTTTTGCAGCAGCATATTGGCTTCTTTCCCCTTTTGCTATGCTTTCTAAGGCAGCATTTAAATCTTCCTGAGTGTAATTGGTGGCACGAAGCGATTTTCTATAATACTTTCGTGGCATGATTAATCTGTAACCAATATTTAAAAAAGCCAAAGTCAACTAAATGTACACATGTAAACCATTAAGAGCCCTCTTACAGTCCACTAGCGCCGCCAATCGAAAAAATGTCATAACTCGTAAATAGAATAAAAAATACAAAATATGTTCTATTATTACTGTGGAAAAGGCAATAACGTAATTTTATAACACATTCTCAACAATTGAAATATAGCTGTTAAGGTAAATCGTGCATTCAAAACATAAACGGCCGTTTTTGTTACAAATGCACGATTTAGCTAAACAGCTATATTTCAAGTGTTGAGAATGTGTTATAAAATTACGTTATTGCCTTTTCCACAGTAATAATAGAACATATTTTGTACTTTTTATTCAATTTACGAGTTATGACATTTTTTCGATTGGCGGCGCTAGTGGACTGTAAGAGGGCTCTTAAGTAAAAAAACAAAAATGAAATTCCGGACATTCTAAAGAAAAGAGCATATTTAGGAATTGGTCATATGTGTAAGAACTACACCACTTTCCCCAAGGAATATAATCATTCATCATCATCATTATCATCTTAAAAAGGAAAATCTGCATTGCACACAAAACGACTTTTCTATGAACCTGATTACTTCCTAAAATATGCACAGTCCTTTTAATATTACATAAACAGAAATATACCTCGACAATATTCATGTTTTATCATTTTAATTTGTTATGACAAACTTAAAACGATATAATATGACCCAAGTTGAGAACCTCTGCCTATTGTATGAGCTTTTGAAACGGGGCAAGATCGAATGAATAGTATTCCGAACTTACCTCTTATCAAAACAATTGGTGAAGATCGAAAATACAAAAATGTCCGAAATGGCACTATTTACGAACTATCTACTGCTTTGTTATCACTAATAACGTAATAATAAACAATTACAAGTATAAAACATATAAATATCTCACCTGAGAGGAAAGTTATAGATGATGGGTAAAGATCGAAAATCGTCAAAACTTCGTCGAAAATGACAGTTGGCAAAAAATGCATTTCGCACACAACCATACGGTTAGAGCGCTCTAGGCAGACTAAGGTGGGGGACGGCATGAGTTGTCCTTCGCCGCTAGGTTGCCATAAGTAAAATTATTTGCCTAAATCTCAGGTAAATGAGAATTTTCGTACTTTACCCTTTTACGATGTTACCCCGACTTACCCTAATTATTAATAATTATTGACTTGTTATAGTATATCTCAATAATTCTAAATCATGATAAAAACAAATCAAAGACGCTGAACATAAATTCCATGCAAAACCGAACAGCAGTAAATGAACATAACGTTACCTCACGAACGTCTTACAACTTGGTACTTACGAACACACAAACTCGAAAACAGCAAGTAAAGCAACGTGCAAAACTTAGTCTCCAATAGTTCGTGAGCTCGATATAACTTGGCTCCATAGATTTATGAGCAAAACGTGATCCATTTTGCATTCACTTCGAAGCTTGCATTTGGTATGCAAACTGATAGACATGTAAATGTTTCTTCCATATAGTCTGTGGTTATTACACTTCTGCCAAACTAAAGATTTAAACCGGCATTTTAGCTTTTGAAGCGTTTGCTAGAGGGTTGGACAATGTTACTAATACTTTTGGTTTCGTATGTCTTGGAACATTTATATTCTTTTTCTGGGACCGTGATTTCAACCGTCTGGTATGTCTGCTTTTTATGGGGAAACCTACGAGATTTACTTTACATTTTCTCTTAAGGTGTGATAATAGTCGCGGCAACAAATTTTCGGGTTCCGGATAATAATTCTGCATAAATAATGAATAGAGTTGCGAGCATTGGTCATCATCATCGGCCTAGCCTTTTCCCAATAATGTTGGGGTCAGCTTCCAGTCTGGTTAGACTCAAATTCAAATTTTACCAATCAACTTTGAACCTTATGTTTTAGCAATAAAATTGATAATCTATTACAGACATTTAACAGAATGTAGTAGCTTGATGTGCTAGGGTCTGTACTTATTCTCTGAAACCACTTCTGTTTTGGAAAATCGCTATTATAGTGACTATTATTTGGCCTACATTACAATAATTTTTTAATACATGTAAGTACAATGTCATATTTTACAGTAATATCAATCAGCAAGAGCTGTCATCATTTATTTGATTGCTTTTTTTAATTATTAAGAAAAACAGTCCTCCAGGCCGAATTTCGGCCATGGAAGTCAATATCAGCGGAGACTAGCCATTTCCGCGGGAGATATTATAGTGCACAAGTGTGTGCGCAGACACAGGTGCATTCATTCTTCTTCTTCACATAGTCCTATGGGGTGGCTATCCGACACGACCGGAAGAGATCAGGCGCCGGACCAACGGCTTAACGTGCTTTATGAGGCATCGGGGTTTCACACAGCCAACTTCAAAACTCCAGGATGTTACTGACAAAAACCCAATTACAAATTGTCCGATCTGGAAATGAACCCAGGACCCCAAGCTCAGCAGTCGCCTTTGCGACCACGAGACCAACGGGGCATTATTAAGAAAAACATACATTTATGTGCCCACGTTAGCGAGCGAACGCAAGATTTCATTAATGAAAATCTCATAGCATGTGAGCGACCTACTTATCATTCAACATACGTAGTAAGGGACCGAATAAAGTGGAGCATTACATTACCCATAACTGATGCTAGCAACCCAATTAAATATTTATGCACAATTATTATTATCCGGAACCCAAAATTTTGTTGCTGCTACTACCAGCACAAACCCTAATAGAAAATGTAAAGATATTATGGAATATACGCTTAAATACATGCCAGGATAACATACTTTAGTATAATCATCCTATGACGTTCCTAATTCTGATTCTGGCATTTCTTCTAGAAAATGCCGACGCCATCTAGATTTAAAATATTGACAAACAAAATATTGTCGTGTAAAAGTGTTTTAAAAGGTCTACTTTCATAAACAAACGTTTCATTTCTGTGAGTGAGCCGTAATCCACCGGGGGCCTAGTGTGGGTTAGACATAACATGCTTACCTTGAGAACAAATTACATTCAAAATTCGTACATGCTACAATTTCGAGATAACTATAATATTTGTGTGATGGATAACGCTACTTTTTATCAAACCTCCCTTGGGTTAATATTTTATGATCCCGGTGACGTCACGGACCTTTGAAGACCTCGTTTTTCAAATACGGATACAGATTGAATAAATAAAAAGTTGATGTATGAATCAATATGCGATGTAATGTAGTAAACATATATGTATTTGATTTAAGATGATCAGATTCTGTGAAACAAAAAAGGGTCCCCTTTTTGTTTCACAGAATCTTTGAGCTAACCAATGGGTAGACATTATATTAATATAATCATTTAAAGCAAAAACATTCGTGAACATGTATCCTACTAATCCTATTCTACTTCCTACTAATATTAAAAACGCGAAAGTTTGTGAGGATGGATGGATGGATATTTGTTACTCTTTCACGCAAAAACTACTGAACGGATTTTGATGAAACCTTGCAGTAATAAAGTTTATATATTTAAACTAGATTTTGGGCGTTGCGCGAGCTGCAAGCAGCTCGCGGGGTCGTGTTTTTGAGGAGTATTTCTTACCCTTGTAAAATTTTGAGAATTGGACAGTAATCCTTAGCACTTATAGGATTTTGTAATAATAGCTATTTATTCACCAAGGGGAGTAATCTGTACTTACCCTCGAGTGATATATACTGCTTTATACTACACTTGTGGAGTTGTTGTTAATAAATTGCTATAATTGTCACTGGAATCACTTATTTTAACTTGTGATTTACACCGCCAAACTTTAAAGGAGACAGGCGAATCTGGGCCTAACGTTACACAAATGAAATATTTATCAATATTTTGTTTCAGTTTTTTTGTGGTCAATTGTAAAATATTAAGCAGTTTTATCATGGGATAAGAAATTAATTATTTAATCAAATTCATACTGACTTCCCTTATTTTCATATTAAAACAATGTTGCCATATGATATAGGTAAGTTAATCGATGTACAATCGAGTATTTTTACAAAAATAGATTGGATGAATTAATTATTTAAAATATTAATAATTATTCTTTATTACATAAGTTTAAATAAAACACATGTATTTTTTTAAATAATGGTCGTAAAAATGAATTGATTCATAAATCGATTTCAAAATCGATTGTCAATGTTTTAATATACAGGCAACAAAGCGGAACTTATGTCAATGTCAGGTCAAAAACTCAAACGTCAATCACATCATTCGCTTCGTTCTTTGAGATAAATATGTCTATGGCTGCGTTCGTTGCTGCTACCTCTAGAATCTAGTTGGAAAGCGTCTGAATCTTCAATGTGTCCTACAATAAATTCAGGTTAACTCTAGTCAACAATATAGGCAATTAGTTATTTTCTTGAAGTATTACGTGAGAGCTCAGTGTATAACCTTAGGTTAGAGGTTGTTTTCAAACAAACCAATATCATCCTATATTTTCTTTCTCCCATGGACGAGTCGTAAATAATTTTGTTTTTTTTAAATGGTATTAGTGTATAAATAAAATAATTCAATAATTGTTACTGTAACATCAGGCCCAACTTTCTAGGAACTTTCGCCCGCCTCCTTTACCAAGAAAATTGTTTCTACAAAATACGTCAACCAACAAAATAAGTCTTTTTTTTTTTCTTATTTTAGCGCGTCAAACAGTTTTCGCGCCAAAAGACGTTAAGCCGCATGGCTCTAGTGGGGACGCGGCTTAACGTCTTTTTTGATTTGTTGTGATCAACAACACTCAACAACACCCAAAACACTCAACAACATTCAACAACACTCAACAACACTCAACAACACTCGACAACACTCGACAACACTCAATAACACTCAACAACATTCAACAACACTCAACAACACTCAACAACACTCAACAACACTCAACAACACTCGACAACACTCGGCAATACTCAACAACACTCAACAACACTCAACAACACCCAACAACACTCAACAACATTCATCAACACTCAACAACACTCAACAACACTCAATAACACTCAACAACACTCAACAACACTCAACCACACTCAACAACACTCAACAACACTCAAAAACACTCAACAACACTCAACCACACTCAACATCACTCAACAACACTCAACAACACTCAACAACCCTCAACAACACTCAACAACACTCAACAACAACCAAAACACTCAAAACACTCAACAACACTCAACAGCACTCATCAACACTCAACAACACTCAACAACATTCAACAACACTCAACAACATTCAACAACACTCAACAACACCCAAAACACTCAACAACACTCAACAACACTCATCAACACTCAACAACACTCAACAACACTCAACAACACTCAACAACACTCAACAACACCCAAAACACTCAACAACACTCAAAAACACTCAACAACACTCAACCACACTCAACATCACTCAACAACACTCAACAACACTCAACAACCCTCAACAACACTCAACAACACTCAACAACACCCAAAACACTCAAAACACTCAACAGCACTCATCAACACTCAACAACACTCAACAACACTCAACAACACTCAATAAGACTCAACAACAGTCAACAACACTCATCAACCCTCAACAACACTCAACAACACTCAACAACACTCATCAACACTCAACCACACTCAACATCACTCAACAACACTCAACAACACTCAACAACACTCAACAACACTCAACAACACTCAACAACCCTCAACAACACTCAACAACACTGAACAACACTCAACAACACTCAACAACACTTAACCACACTCAAAACACTCAACAACACTCAACAACACTCAACAACCCTCAACAACACTCAACAACACTCATCAACACTCAACAACACCCAAAACACTCAACAACACTCAACAACACTCATCAACACTCAACAACACTCAATAACACTCAACAACACTCAACAACACTCAACAACACTCAACAACACTCAACAACACTCAACAACACTCAACAACACCCAAAACACTCAAAACACTCAACAACACTCAACAACATTCATCAACACTCAACAACACTCAACAACACTCAATAACACTCAACAACACTCAACAACACTCAACAACACTCATCAACACTCAACAACACTCAAAACACTCAACAACACTCAATAACACTCAACAACACTCAACAACACTCAACCAAACTCAACAACACTTAACAACACTCAACAACACTCAACAACACTCAACCACACTCAACAACACTCAGCCACACTCAGTCACACTCAACAACACTCAACAACACTCAACAACACTCATCAACACTCAACAACACTCAAAACACTCAACAACACTCAACGACACTCAATAACACTCAACAACACTCAACAACACTCAACCACACTCAACAACACTCAACAACACTCAACAACACTCAACCATACTCAACATCACTCAACAACACTCAAAAACACTCAACAACCCTCAACAACACTCAACAACACTCAACAACACTCAACAACCCTCAACAACACTCAACAACACTCAACAACACTCAACAACACTCATCAACACTCAACAACACTCAGCCACACTCAACAACACTCAACAACACTCAAAACACTCAACAACACTCATCAACACTCAAAACACTCAACATCCCTCAACAACACTCAACAACACTCAACAACACTCAACAACCCTCAACAACACTCAACAACACTAAACAACACTCATCTACACTCATCAACACTCACCAACACTCAACAACACTCAACAACACTCAACAACCCTCAACAACACACAACAACACTCAACAACACTCAACAACACTCAACAACACTCATCAACACTCAACAACACTCAACAACACTCAACAACACTCAGCCACACTCAACAACACTCAGCCACACTCAACAACACTCAGCCACACTCAACAACACTCAACAACACTCAACAACCCTCAACAACACTCAACAACACTCAATAACACTCAACAACACTCAACCACACTCAACAACACTCAACAACACTCAACAACACTCAACCACACTCAACATCACTCAACAACACTCAACAACCCTCAACAACCCTCAACAACACTCAACAACACTCAATAACACTCAACAACACTCAACAACACTCAACCACACTCAACAACACTCAACAACACTCAACCACACTCAAAACACTCAACAACACTCAACAACACTCAACAACACTCAACAACACTCAACAACACTCAACAACACTCAACAACACTCAACAACACTCAACAACACTCAATAACACTCAAAAACACAAAACCACTGTATAATGCTTTCTGTCTCATTTGCTCCCACGTTAAATCTTATGTCTATTACATTGACAGTGACAGCGCTGTGAAGTTATTACCCATCCAAATTAGACACTACAGGCTAGCATAATGATCCCAATGCGTTTTCGAACTTCTCAAGTTGAAAGCGTTTTATTTTATGCTACTAAATATAGATGTCACCAAAACTCGTGTTGACTAAATCTAACGACGTGACTTCGCAAATGAGTACACTTATAGCATTCGTTCATAGTCTCTGAGCGAATGCTGATTGCCCGATAATATAATAACTCGGTCTCGCAGGTTCGCTCCACTCAGGACCTACCTACCACCGGAAAGCTATCGTGACCTTATCCCTACGCTACGCTACGCTTCGCTTTACCGCTACCTAGTTTCCGAGATACGATGGGGGGAGGGGTGAAGGGGGGGAGAGGGGGGAAGTTTTGAAAAATGACATTTGACCAACTCGGGGCCCCTTGATATGAATCTGAAAAAAAAAATGTTCCAAGTCTCTTAACTTCCGAGATCTACCTCTAGAGGGGGGGTGAAGGGGGGCAAGGGGGGCAACTTTGAAAAATGGATTTTACTTTTCCGAGCCTCCTCTATACGAATCCGTAAAAAAACAAAACCCAGGTTTCTTAATTTCCGAGATACGATGGGGGGAGGGGTGAAGGGGGGGAGAGGGGGGAGTTTTGAAAAATGATTTTGACCAACTCTGGGCCCCTTGATATGAATCTGAAAAAAAAAATGTTCCAAGTCTCTTAACTTCCGAGATCTACCTAGAGGGGGGGGAGAAGGGGGGCAAGGGAGGCAACTTTGAAAAATGGATTTTACTTTTCCGAGCCTCCTCTATACGAATCCGTAAAACAACAAAACACGGGACTCTTAGTTTCCAAGATACGATAGGGAGGGGGGAGAGTGGGGTAGAAAAGGGGAGGTTTGGGATTTTTCCCATACTCGTGAGAGTTACTTCTATACGAATCTGTAAAAATATACCCACCTCCCCCTTCACCATCTGGGAGAACAATTATGTCAGTGAGTCAGTCAGTGAGTGGTAATCGAGCTTTATATAGTATAACTAGATTTTGGGCGTTGCGCGAGCTGCAAGCAGCTCGCGGGGTCGTGTTTTTGAGGAGTATTTCTTACCCTTGTAAAATTTTGAGAATTGGACAGTAATCCTTAGCACTTATAGGATTTTGTAATAAAATCTCTTAAATATTTTGTACGGATTTATGTATGGACTTTTAAGTAAATCAACTGAATGTTTTTTTTATTCCTACAGTTGATTTACATAAAAGTCAGTACGAGTAAACTATAAAATAATATTCCTTGTAAGTGACTATCCCCCGAATGCTGAAACGTCACTCAAAATTTAAGTAGCACTTAAATTTAACAGTTACTCAAAAGTGACGTTTGGCCATACAAAATTTAAAGTTTAGGTTTAACTGCTCAAATTTTAAGCAGCCCTTAAATGTTGAGTGACGATTCAGTATTTGGGGGTAAGTAAATAATGAAATAAGTTCCTACTTTTATGCTTTTCAAAACTACTCTACCCCAGGGCAACATTTATTTATTTATTTAGCATGTGTATGGGAGTATGCAATATTACCAAGGACGCATTGAGTTTTTATTTCCTGGTTCGATTCACTCACAAGATAGTAATTTCCGCGCTACCAGAAGATTTGGTTCCTGGTGCGTTTTATTTCAAGGTATCCCCATTATAAGCATAATCCACCTAAACTACTCGATTTACATAACACTAAATCATATCTAAACTACATCTATATTAAGTAGGTATGTATATCAAAAACTATAGCTATTTATTAACCAAGGGGAGTAATCTGTACTTACCCTCGAGTGATATATACTGCTTTATACTACACTTGTGGAGTTGTTGTTAATAAATTGCTATCATTGTCACTGGAATCACTTTAAAATCTTGTTACAAGTTAAAATCTTGTGATTTACACCGCCAAACTTTAAACTTTACCAAGAAAATTGTTTCTACATAATACGTCAACCAACAAAATAAGTCTTTTTTTTTCTTTAAATTTTAGCGCGTCAAACAGTTTTCGCGCCAAAAGACGTTAAGCCGCGTCCCCGCAAGAGCCGCGCGGCTCTAGTGGGGACGCGGCTTAACGTCTTTTGTGTTTTGTTGTGATCAACAACACTCAACAACACTCAACAACACCCAAAACACTCAAAACACTCAACAACACTCAACAACACTCAATAACACTCATCAACACTCAACAACACCCAAAACACTCAACAACACTCATCAACACTCAACAACACTCAATAACACTCAATAACCCTCAACAACACTCAACCACACTCAACAACACTCAACAACACTCAACAACACTCAACAACCCTCAACAACACTCAACAACCCTCAACAACACTCAACAACACTCAACATCACTCAACAACACTCAACAACACTCAACAACACTCAACAACACTCAACAACTCTCAACAACACTCATCAACACTCAACAACACTCAACAACACTCAATAACACTCAACAACACTCAGCCACACTCAACATCACTCAACAACACTCAACAACACTCAACAACCCTCAACAACACTCATCAATACTCAACAACACTCAACAACACCCAAAACACTCAAAACACTCAACAACACTCAACAACACTCAACAACCCTCAACAACACTCAACAACACTCAACAACACTCATCAACACTCAATAACACTCAACAACATTCAACAACACTCAACAACACTCGACAACACTCAACAACACTCCACAACACTCAACCACACTCAACAACACTCAACAACACTCAACAACACTCAATAACACTCAACAACACTCGACAACACTCAACAACACTCGACAACACTCGGCAATACTCAACAACACTCAACAACACTCCACAACACTCGACAACACTCAACAACACTCAACAACATTCAACAACACTCAACAAGATTCAACAACACTCAACAACACTCAACAACACTCGACAACACTCAACAACACTCAACAACATTGAACAACACTCAACGACACTCAACAACACTCAACAACACTCAACAACCCTCAACAACACTCAACAACACTCAACAGCACTCGACAACACTCGACAACACTCGACAACACTCGGCAATACTCAACAACACTCAACAACACTCAACAACACTCAACAACACTCGACAACACTCAACATCACTCAACAACACTCAACAACACTCAACAACATTCATCACCACTCAACAACACAACACCCAAAACACTCAAAACACTCAACAACACTCAACAACACTCAATAACACTCAATAACACTCAACAACACTCAACCACACTCAACAACACTCAACAACACTCAACAACACTCAACAACACTCAACAACACTCCACAACACTCGACAACACTCGACAACACTCAACAACACTCAACAACATTGAACAACACTCAACGACACTCAACAACACTCAACAACACTCAACAACCCTCAACAACCCTCGACAACACTCGACAACACTCGGCAATACTCAACAACACTCAACAACACTCAACAACACTCAACAACACTCGACAACACTCGACAACACTCAACAACACTCAACAAGATTCAACAACACTCAACAACACTCAACAACACTCAACAACACTCGGCAACACACGGCAACACTTAACAACACTCGACAACACTCGAAAACACTCGACAACACTCAACAACACTCGACAACACTCAACAACACTCAACAACACTCAATAACACTCAACAACATTCAACAACACTCAACAACACTCAACAACACTCGACAACACTCAACAACAATAACACTCAACAACACTCGACAACACTCAACAACACTCAACAACACTCAACAACACTCGACAACACTCGACAACACTCGACAACACTCGGCAATACTCAACAACACTCAACAACACTCAACAACACTCAACAACACTCGACAACACTCAACAACACTCAACAACATTCAACAACACTCAACAAGATTCAACAACACTCAACAACACTCAACAACACTCGACAACACTCAACAACACTCAACAACATTGAACAACACTCAACGACACTCAACAACACTCAACAACACTCAACAACCCTCAACAACCCTCAACAACACTCAACAACACTCAACAACACTCCACAACACTCAACCACACTCAACAACACTCAACAACACTGAACAACACTCAACCACACTCAACATCACTCAACAACACTCAACAACCCTCAACAACACTCAACAACACTCAACAACATTCATCAACACTCAACAACACAACACCCAAAACACTCAACAACACTCAACAACACTCAGTAACACTCAATAACACTCAACAACACTCAACCACACTCAACAACACTCAACAACACTCAACAACACTCAACCACACTCAACCACACTCAAAACACTCAACAACACTCAACAACCCTCAACAACACTCAACAACACTCAACAACACTCATCAACACTCAACAACACTCAACAACACTCAACAACACCCAAAACACTCAACAACACTCAACAACACTCATCAACACTCAACAACACTCAATAAGACTCAACAACACTCAACAACACTCAACCACACTCAACAACACTCAACAACACTCAACAACACTGAACAACACTCAACAACACTCAACCACACTCAACATCACTCAACAACACTCAACCACACTCAAAACACTCAACAACACTCAACAACACTCAACAACACTCAACAACACTCAACAACACTCAACAACCCTCAACAACACTCAACAACCCTCAACAACACTCAACAACACTCAATAACACTCAAAAACACAAAACCACTGTATAATGCTTTCTGTCTCATTTGCTCCCACGTTAAATCTTATGTCTATTACATTGACAGTGACAGCGCTGTGAAGTTATTACCCATCCAAATTAGACACTACAGGCTAGCATAATGATCCCAATGCGTTTTCGAACTTCTCAAGTTGAAAGCGTTTTATTTTATGCTACTAAATATAGATGTCACCAAAACTCGTGTTGACTAAATCTAACGACGTGACTTCGCAAATGAGTACACTTATAGCATTCGTTCATTATAGTCTCTGAGCG
Organism: Luperina nickerlii; assembly: GCA_963855955.1. Taxonomy (NCBI): domain Eukaryota; kingdom Metazoa; phylum Arthropoda; class Insecta; order Lepidoptera; family Noctuidae; genus Luperina; species Luperina nickerlii. Next base: position 22,790,617 of record OY979664.1, on the reverse strand, counting down.
AATGCTGATTGCCCGATAATAATATAATAACTCGGTCTCGCAGGTTCGCTCCACTCAGGACCTACCTACCACCGGAAAGCTATCGTGACCTTATCCCTACGCTACGCTACGCTTCGCTTTACCGCTACCTAGTTTCCGAGATACGATGGGGGGAGGGGTGAAGGGGGGGAGAGGGGGGGAGTTTTGAAAAATGATTTTGACCAACTCGGGGCCCCTTGATATGAATCTGAAAAAAAAAAATGTTCCAAGTCTCTTAACTTCCGAGATCTACCTCTAGAGGGGGGGAGAAGGGGGGCAAGGGGGGCAACTTTGAAAAATGGATTTTACTTTTCCGAGCCTCCTCTATACGAATCTGTAAAAAAACAAAACCCAGGTTTCTAATTTCCGAGATACGACGGGGGAGGGGAGAGGGGGGAGTTTTGACAAATGATTTTGACCAACTCTGGGCCCCTTGATATGAATCTGAAAAAAAAAATGTTCCAAGTCTCTTAACTTCCGAGATCTACCTAGAGGGGGGGGAGAAGGGGGGCAAGGGGGCAACTTTGAAAAATGGATTTTACTTTTCCGAGCCTCCTCTATACGAATCCGTAAAACAACAAAACACGGGACTCTTAGTTTCCGAGATGCGACAGGGAGGGGGGAGAGTGGGGTGGAAAAGGGGAGGTTTGGGATTTTTCCCATACTCGTGAGAGTTACTTCTATACGAATCTGTAAAAATATACCCACCTCCCCCTTCACCATCTGGGAGAACAATTATGTCAATCAGTGAGTCAGTCAGTGAGTGGTAATCGAGCTTTATATAGTATAATAAAGCTTTATATAGTATAATAATGTTCCAAGTCTTAACTTCCGAGATCCGCCTAAAGGGGGGAGAAGGGGGAGAGAATGGGGGGAATTTTGAAAAATGGTTTTTACTTTTCCGAGCCTCCTGTATACGAATCCGTAAAAAAACAAAACGCAGGTTTCTTAATTTCCGAGATACGATGGGGGGAGGGGTAAAGGGGGGGAGAGGGGGAGTTTTGAAAAATGATTTTGGCCAACTCTAGGCCCCTTGATATGAATCTGAAAAAAAAAATGTTCCAAGTCTCTTAACTTCCGAGATCTACCTAGAGGGGGGGGGGGAGAAGGGGGGCAAGGGGCAACTTTGAAAAATGGATTTTACTTTTCCGAGCCTCCTCTATACGAATCCGTAAAACAACATAACACGGGACTCTTAGTTTCCGCGATACGATAGGGAGAGTGGGGTGGAATGTAAAAGGGGAGGTTTGAATTTTGAAAAATGGTTTTTACTTTTCCGAGCCTCCTCTATACGAATCCGTAAAAAAACAAAACCCAGGTTTCGTAATTTCCGAGATACAATGGGGGGAGTAGATATGAGCGCCGCGCCGGCGCGCCGCCGTCGCCGTGAGTTCATGTCGACGCGTCGTCGCCGAGTGAAACATGCGGCGCGCCGTCGCGACGAGTCGCAACTTGCTCTCCCGCTCGCACGCGCGGCCCGGCCGTATTAGTTCGCCTAGTCGCCTCGCGACGCTACGCTTGCTCGTCGCTCACTCTCAGTCGAGTCGAATATTTCACCGAGTGAACGTGTATTAACTTAAAATGGTTCAGTTTCTCATAAAAAAAAATTAGTGTCCGACCGAAACAGGTTTTTCAGCCGAATCCGAAACCGAACTTTCGGCCTTGCTCTAAGTTTCGGCCGAAACCGAAACCGAAACTTACTTAAACATATTTAAAATTTCTATCGTATACAGAAATCTGGTGTTTTTTACACATTTATTTGAATATACAATGTATATTATACATAGGTACAGACAGTTGAATACTTACCTAATCATTTACGAGGTCGGTCCCATAATGAACTGGCCTGATATAGTTCTACGCGACATGTCACTACATGTTGTGTTGCATTAAATAGTACGTTTATCGTGCACTTAATATAAGAAACACGCATCGACATGAAATGCTTAGTCTTAGTTTAGCAGGCATTAGCATAACGAGAGTCGCGTATTTTTTCAAAATGTCGACAACTGAGTATCGAAGTGTCATAAAGTTTTTGTTTAAAGAAGGTTTATACCCTGCCCAAATAAAAGAACGATTGGATACGTGTATAAGGAGTCTGCCCCCTCCTATAGCACAGTGAAAAATTGGGTGAAAGAGTTTCGCCTCGGAAGAGAAACCGTCGAAGACATTTGCCACGACGGTCGACCTGTGGAAGTGCTCACTCCCGAAACGATTGCTCTTATCGAAGAGGAGGTTCTGAGTGACCGCCGTTTGAAGATTAGAGAAATTGCAGCTAGGCTTGGGCTCTCTAAAAGTACGTATTCGTGCGATCCATAAACATCTTCACATGAAAAAAGTGAGTGCAAGATGGGTACCGAAACTTCTTTCAGCTGTACAGAGACAGGAAAGAGTGCGCTGCGCTTCGGAGTTTTTGGATCTTTGTGGCGAAAATTCTAAGATTGTGATCGAGCGGCTAGTGACTGGTGATGAAACTATGATCTTGTATTATGACCCACAAAGCAAGCGCGAATCAATGGGATGGCGTTATAAGGGTGAAAAGCCCCCTAGAAAGGCAAAGGTGCAACAATCGGCTAAAAAACTGATGTGCACAATCTTTTGGGATTTTCAAGGCATATTGATGGTGGATTTTAAAGAACGTAATACAGTCGTGAACGGCTAATATTATGCTTCTTTAATATATAAATTACGAGACAAGATAAAGGAAAAACGAAGAGGCAAGATGTCTAAAGGTGTCCTGTTGCTCCATGACAACGCCCCTGTTCATACCGCTGGTGTTTCAAAGGATGCAGTTCGTCAATGCGGGTTCACAGAAGTTGAACATCCACCTCACAGTCCAGACATGGCCCCGTCTGACTATTATTTATTTCCAAATTTAAAGCGAGACTTAAAAGGAAGAAAAGTTTCAAGCGATGAAGAGTTGCAAGCGGCCGTCTTCGGTCATTTTGAGGCTAAAAATTGTGATTATTTTTATAAAGGTTTAGAGATGTTGAATTCACAGATGTCAGAAGTGTGTCAGTAGTATTCATGGTGACTATATTGAAAAATAAAATTGGATTCGTTTCATTTCCTTCATTAGTTCATAGTTAGGCCAATTCATTATGGGACCGCCCTCGTATGTGCAAAACACAACCTCAACTCCATGCGATTAACGATGGACGGCGGCGAACTGGGCCGGCGCGGGCGACGCGACGAGCGAGCACGAGCTAGCCGCGAAGTTCGCCGAACGATGGACGATAATTCATGAACACTCAAGTTTCGGCGCGGCCGAAAGTTTCGGCCATTTCCTGGCCGAAACCGAAACTTAGGCCGAAACTAGTTGATTTGGCCGAAACTGGCCGAAACCGAAACCGAACTTTCGGTCGGTCACTAGAAAATATTGAAATGATTAGATATTATTCAGTAAGTAAACGTGATCTCCAATTTTATTTAAAAGACTGTAAAATTATATTAACAATTATTAAAAAATATAGGTAAAGCTTTTTAATACGGTTTTCTTTAAGTTTTTTTTATAAGAAATCTTTCCCTGATAAAAAAAATTCTAAGGCCCACGGCCGGCCACGTCGCGCCGCCGCGACGCCGCCGCCGCCGTGGAAATTTTAAGGCCACGCCGCCGCCGTGGCATTGGCCATCGGCGCTCATATCTAGGGGGGAGGGGTGAAGCGGGGGAGAGGGGGGAGTTTTGAAAAATGATTTTGGCCAACTCTAGGCCCCTTGATATGAACCTGAAAAAAAAAAATGTTCCAAGTCTCTTAACTTCCGAGATCTACCTCTAGAGGGGGGGAGAAGGGGGGCAAGAGAGCAACTTTGAAAAATGGATTTTACTTTTCCGAGCCTCCTCTATACGAATCCGTAAAACAACAAAACACAGGACTCTTAGTTTCCGAGATACGATAGGGATAGGGGAGAGTGGGGTGGAATGGAAAAGGGGAGGTTTGAATTTTGAAAAATGGTTTTTACTTTTCCGAGCCTCCTCTATACGAATCCGTAAAAAAACAAAACCCAGGTTTCTTAATTTCCGAGATACGATGGGGGGAGGGGTGAAGGGAGGGAGAGGGGGGAGTTTTGAAAAATGATTTTGACCAACTCGGGGCCCCTTGATATGAATCTGAAAAAAAAATGTTCCAAGTCTCTTAACTTCCGAGATCTACCTCTAGAGGGGGGAGAAGGGGGGCAAGGGGGGCAACTTTGATAAATGGATTTTACTTTTCCGAGCCTCCTCTATACGAATCCGTAAAACAACAAAACACGGGACTCTTAGTTTCCGAGATACGGTAGGGATGGGGGAGAGTGGGGTGGGATGGAAAAGGGGAGGTTTGAATTTTGAAAAATGGTTTTTACTTTTCCGAGCCGCCTCTATACGAATCCGTAAAAAAACAAAACCCAGGTTTCTTAATTTCCGAGATACGATGGGGGGAGGGGTGAAGGGGGGGAGAGGGAGGAGTTTTGAAAAATGATTTTGACCAACTCTGGGCCCCTTGATATGAATCTGAAAAAAAAAATGTTCCAAGTCTCTTAACTTCCGAGATCTACCTCTAGAGGGGGGAGAAGGGGGGCAAGGGGGTCACCTTTGAAAAATGGATTTTTTTTTCCGAGCCTCCTCTATACGAATCCGTAAAACAACAAAACACAGGACTCTTAGTTTCCGAGATACGATAGGGAGGGGGGAGAGTGGGGTGGAAAAGGGGAGGTTTGGGATTTTTCCCATACTCGTGAGAGTTACCTTTATACGAATCTGTAAAAATATATCCACCTCCCCCTTTACCATCTGGGAGAACAATTATGTCAGTCAGTGAGTCAGTGAGTGGTAATCGAGCTTTATATAGTATAAATCGAGCTTTATATAGTATAATAATATAATAATAATGTTCCAAGTCTTAACTTCCGAGGTCCGCCTAAAGGGGGGAGAAGGGGGAGAGAATGGGGGGAATTTTGAAAAATGGTTTTTGCTTTTCCGAGCCTCCTCTATACGAATCCGTAATAAAACAAAACCCAGGTTTCTTAATTTCCGAGATACGAGGGGGGGAGGGGTGAAGGGGGGGAGAGGGGGGAGTTTTGAAAAATGATTTTGACCAACTCTGGGCCCCTTGATATGAATCTGAAAAAAAAAATGTTCCAAGTCTCTTAACTTCCGAGATCTACCTAGAGGGGGGGGGGAGAAGGGGGGCAAGGGGGCAACTTTTAAAATGGATTTTACTTTTCCGAGCCGCCTCTATACGAATCCGTAAAACAACAAAACACGGGACTCTTAGTTTCCGAGATACGATAGGGAGGGGGGAGAGTGGGGTGGAAAAGGGGAGGTTTGGCATTTTTCTCATACTCGTGAGAGTTACTTCTATACGAATCTGTAAAAATATACCCACCTCCCCCTTCACCATCTGGGAGAACAATTATGTCAATCAGTGAGTCAGTGAGTCAGTGGTAATCGAGCTTTATATAGTATACTAGATTTTGGGCGTTGCGCGAGCTGCAAGCAGCTCGCGGGGTCGTGTTTTTGAGGAGTATTTCTTACCCTTGTAAAATTTTGAGAATTGGACAGTAATCCTTAGCACTTACAGGATTTTGTAATAATAGCTATTTATTCACCACGGGGAGTAAGGCACAGATTACTAATCGAGTGTGCATTTGAGGCCCGACGCGAAGCGGAGGGCCGTAAACCACACGAGTTTAGTAATCAGTACTTACCCTCGAGTGATATATAAGTACTGCTTTATACTACACTTGTGGAGTTGTTGTTAATAAATTGCTATAATTGTCACTGGAATCACTTATTTTAACTTGTGATTTACACCGCCAAACTTTAAACTTTATCAAGAAAATTGTTTCTACAAAATACGTCAACAAACAAAATAAGTCTTTTTTTTTCTTATTTTAGCGTGTCAAACAGTTTTCGCGCCAAAAGACGTTAAGCCGCATGGCTCTAGTGGGGACGCGGCTTAACGTCTTTTGTGATTTGTTGTGATCTGTTAACACTCAACAACACCCAAAACACTCAACAACATTCAACAACACTCAACAACACTCAACAACACTCAACAACACTCGACAACACTCGACAACACTCAACAACACTCAACAACACTCGACAACACCCGGCAATACTCAACAACACTCAACAACACTCAACAATACTCAACAACACTCATCAACACTCAACAACCCTCAACAACACTCAACAACACTCAACAACCCTCAACAACACTCAACAACACTCAACAACACTCAACAACACTCAACAACCCTCAACAACACTCAACAACACTCAACAACCCTCAACAACACTCAACAACACTCAACATCACTCAACAACACTCAACAACACTCATCAACACTCAACAACACTCAACAACACCCAAAACACTCAAAACACTCAACAACACTCATCAACACTCAACAACACTCAACATCACTCAACAACACTCAACAACACTCAACAACACTCAACAACACTCAACAACCCTCAACAACACTCAACAACACTCAACAACACTCAACAACCCTCAACAACACTCAACAACCCTCAACAACACTCAACAACACTCAACAACACTCAACAACCCTCAACAACACTCAACAACCCTCAACAACACTCAACAACACTCAACATCACTCAACAACACTCAACAACACTCATCAACACTCAACAACACTCAACAACACCCAAAACACTCAAAACACTCAACAACACTCATCAACACTCAACAACACTCAACATCACTCAACAACACTCAACAACACTCAACAACACTCAACAACCCTCAACAACACTCAACAACACTCAACAACACTCAACAACACTCATCAACACTCAACAACACTCATCAACACTCAACAACACTCAACAACACCCAAAACACTCAAAACACTCAACAACACTCAACAACACTCATCAACACTCATTAACACTCAACAACCCTCAACAACATTCAACAACACTCAACAACACTCAACAACACTCAACAACACTCAACAACACTCAACATCACTCAACAACACTCAACAACACTCAACAACACTCAACATCACTCAACAACACTCAACAACACTCATCAACACTCAACAACACTCAACAACACCCAAAACACTCAACAACATTCAACAACACTCATCAACACTCATCAACACTCAACAACACTCAACAACACTCAACATCACTCAACAACACTCAACAACACTCATCAACACTCGGCAACACTCAACAACACCCAAAACACTCAAAACACTCAACAACACTCAACAACACCCAAAACACTCAAAACACTCAAAAACAATCAACAACACTCATCAACACTCAACAACACTCAATAACACTCAACAACACTCAACAACTCTCAACAACACTCAATAACACTCAACAACACTCAACAACACTCAACCACACTTAACAACACTCAACAACACTCAACAACACTCAACCACACTCAACATCACTCAACAACACTCAACAACACGCAAAAACACTCAACAACCCTCAACCACACTCAACAACACTCAACAACACTCAACAACACTCAACAATATTCAACAACACTCAACAACACTCAACAACACTTAACAACACTCAACAACACTCCACAACACTCAACAACACTCAACCACACTCAAAACACTCAACAACACTCAACAACACTCAACAACACTCAACATCCCTCAACAACACTCAACAACAACACTCAACAACACTCAACAACCCTCAACAACACTTAACAACACTCAACAACACTCAACCACACTCAAAACACTCAACAACACTCAACAACACTCAACAACCCTCAACAACACTCAACAACACTCAACAACACTCAACAACCCTCAACAACACTCAACAACACTCAACAACACTCAATAACACTCAAAAACACAAAAACAGTGTATAATGCTTTCTGTCTCATTTGCTCCCACGTTAAATCTTATGTCTATTACATTGACAGTGACAGCGCTGTGAAGTTATTACCCATCCAAATTAGATACTACAGGCTAGCATAATGATCCCAATGCGTTTTCGAACTTCTCAAGTTGAAAGCGTTTTATTTTATGCTACTAAATATAGATGTCACCAAAACTCGTGTTGACTAAATCTAACGACGTGACTTCGCAAATGAGTACACTTATAGCATTCGTTCATTCACTTTGAGCGAATGCTGATTGCCCGATTTAATAATCACGGTTAAAATATTCGTGGTGAGCAGTGAATACTTAACCGGCTGCATAAACGATGTTTAGGAATTCATCGGCCGATTACTCAAACATTGGTCAAATGACAGTCCGTGAACTCGGCCCTTAGGCAGTCAATACAAAAACGCTGTCCGCCATGTTGTATTCTTTCCCCCTTTGCTCCACTCGGTCTCGCAGGTTCGCTCCACTCAGGACCTACCTACCACCGGAAAGCTATCGTGACCTTATCCCTACGCTACGCTACGCTTCGCTTTACCGCTACCTAGTTTCCGAGATACGATGGTGAAGGGGGGGAGAGGGGGGAGTTTTGAAAAAACTAATTTTGACCTACTCTGGGCCCACGGACATGAATCTGAAAAAGAAAATGTTCCAAGTCTTAACTTCCGAGATCCGCCTAAAGGGGGGAGAAGGGTGAGAGAATGGGGGGAATTTTGAAAATGGTTTTTACTTTTCCGAGCCGCCTCTATACGAATCCGTAAAAAAACAAAACCCAGGTTTCTTAATTTCCGAGATACGATGGGGGGAGGGGTGAAGGGGGGGAGAGGGGGGAGTTTTGAAAAATGATTTTGACCAACTCGGGGCCCCTTGATATGAATCTGAAAAAAAAAATGTTCCAAGTCTCTTAACTTCCAAGATCTACCTCTAGAGGGGGAGAGAAGGGGGGCAAGGGGGGCAACTTTGAAAAATGGATTTTACTTTTCCGAGCCTCCTCTATACGAATCCGTAAAAAAACAAAACCCAGGTTTCTTAATTTCCGAGATACGATGGGGGGAGGGGCGAAGGGGGGGAGAGGGGGGAGTTAAGAAAAATGATTTTGACCAACTCTGGACCCCTTGATATGAATCTGAAAAAAAAAATGTTCCAAGTCTCTGAACTTCCGAGATCTACCTAGAGGGGGGGGGAGAAGGGGGGCAAGGGGGCAACTTTGAAAAATGGATTTTACTTTTCCGAGCCTCCTCTATACGAATCCGTAAAACAACAAAACACGGGACTCTTAGTTTCCGAGATACGATAGGGAGGGGGGAGAGTGGGGTGGAAAAGGGGAGGTTTGGGATTTTTCCCATACTCGTGAGAGTTACTTCTATACGAATCTGTAAAAATATACCCACCTCCCCCTTCACCATCTGGGAGAACAATTATGTCAATCAGTGAGTCAGTCAGTGGTAATCGAGCTTTATATAGTATAATATAATATAATAATGTTCCAAGTCTTAACTTCCGAGATCCGCCTAAAGGGGGGAGAAGGGGGAGAGAATGGTGGGAATTTTGAAAAATGGTTTTTACTTTTCCGAGCCTCCTCTATACGAATCCGTATAAAAACAAAACCCAGGTTTCTTAATTTCCGAGATACGATGAAGGGAGGGGTGAAGGGGGGGAGAGGGGGGAGTTTTGAAAAATGATTTTGACCAACTCTGAGCTCCTTGATACGAATCTGAAAAAAAAAATGTTCCAAGTCTCTTAACTTTCGAGATCTACCTAGAGGGGGGGGGAGAAGGGGGGCAACTTTGAAAAATGGATTTTACTTTTCCGAGCCTCCTCTATACGAATCCGTAAAACAACAAAACACGGGACTCTTAGTTTCCGAGATACGATAGGGAGGGGGGGGAGTGGGGTGGAAAAGGGGAGGTTTGGGATTTTTCCCATACTCGTGAGAGTTACTTCTATACGAATCTGTAAAAATATACCCACCTCCCCCTTCACCATCTGGGAGAACAATTATGTCAATCAGTGAGTCAGTCAGTGGTAATCGAGCTTTATATAGTATAATAATACATAGGATACTTTTTACCCCGATATTCTTATGGGATCGACACTTAATGACAAGAAACCGCCGGGTGCTGCTAGTATGAAAATAAAACAGCCAGAAAAATGGATTTTCTATTTAGGCTGTCTCATAAATAGAAAATCCATTTTTTATGAGCCATCCGTCCATCCATCTTCATCAACATGTTGTAAGATCCAACTAGTTTTGTCATCCAAAGGATCAAAAGCCCTCAGATCGCAACAAATCCCGGACGCAAAGCTAATTGGCTCGTCCAGAATCCCATAAATCCATCGCAAAAAAACCAGGATATGCCCCAGATACGCAAAAATCTACATACAAACTGCAGGCTCCAATCGATTCAGCCTCAGGAGACATTAAAAAAGATGACAAATGACTCTTTCTATATTCATTGCGAAAGCTTGCTATAAATCAATAAATGTACCATTAAAGGTGATGAATACTGATGGGAAAATAAAGACGTCTAATCAAGCGAGCATTAAAGCGCTGAATCGCTTTAAGGTAGAATGTAGGGTATCTGTAGTACTTTGTTATTCAGCTTTGTGGGAGCCAGTTTTTAGCGCTTAAGTGCTTTTGATATTGAAACTAGCGTTTTTGTCAAACGGTGTTTTTTTTTTAGTTTTTATGGAACTGGCCTGAAGTTGGAAGCGTGAAAATTGTTTGTTAACGGCTCAGCTTGACGTGAATAGTAAATCGAGTGAGCGGCGTAACTTTATGGTGGAATATCTGTAAAAGTTATTGGGACGATGTAGAAGAAACGAAATGGACGGGCTTTTGGGCCGGTAAATATTATGACATATAGTCACTATGGGTGAAATGTATGTGTGTGTATGTATGACTGAAATAAAATTATTTATTATATTTTATGTCTTTTGATATTTCTCGGGACCCTGGGGTCCCGGACCTTTGGAAGGTATACGAGGGGCCGAGGCCAACTCACAGAGGCCCGTTACACGTTTTTAATGAAATGAGGAACCGACCAACGATTATCCCTGTTCGCACTATGCAAGTGCACCCAAGAACAACCCCCGGTTGGTGTAGGACTATTGCAGGACATGGAAACAAAGATATTGGATTATGGATTTGGGTGGCTAAAGTGATCTGGTTATTTAGAACTATGGAAATTCTATAATCCCTGCCTGATCAATGTTTTATATAAATTACACAGATAAAATGGAAGAGGGTGACTTGCACACTCAATATTGGGCCCCCGAAAACTGTCGCTAGCACATAGTGTCGTAGCGACAAGGGGTCAACAAGTCCTGAAGTGCTTATGAGGAATGGTAGAGGTATTCCACGGCTATCAGGACAATCCCGGAAGTAAGGTCAAGATCCCTACCAGCATCTTACTGGGATACTTCTTTTCTCCGAGTACGTTTGCTCTTCCGAATCTCCACTCAAGCCGGCCAATAGAGGCAAGAATGAGGTGGGAGCTTTGTTCCGTCATTGTTCACTCCAGCTGGCCAATAAAGGCAAGCCAGAGGTGAGGAACAAGACTCCAGTAGATTAGGGTCCTTGGAGTCGCTACTGCCCAACAGCTCGCCACATGCTGCCCTGCGGGTTTCTGTATCTCTCTTGGTCTGGCTCCTCACTCTAAACCTGTTCCGGGAAAGTACACTCTTCCGGCACAGGCCACGAGTTTGGAGCGCGCAAGCTCCACCACGACGTCAACGTAGAGATACGGCGGTGGGGTTATTATTATTATTAAACAATATACACTTAGTTGTTTTAGTGTTCATCATCATCATTGGCACCTTTGTTCCACCCACTGCTGAGTATTACGCCTCTTCTCTTCTGGTCTGTGCGAGTCTCATCCAAGTCTTCCTTGCGATCTTCTTTAGCTCGTCCACCCACCTCTATTGGACTGCCAAATTCCGTAAAAGCTCTGTTCCACCTTAGTATTCATGCAGTCTAGGATTCGAAGCTTTAAAGTTTAACAAAACTGTAATTTGTTTAGATAAACTAAACTTGAGAGGACCTAAACAACTTGGCTTTAAGTGACTAAAAGTTACATGGCGGTGTTTGCATAAATAATTGGAAGCATCTTCTGCCTACTCTTTTCCCAACTATGTCGGGGTCGGCTTCCAGTCTTTTACATGGACAGACTGCCTATATTACCTCCACAACTCAATTTTTGGTTAACATACTCCTTGGTAAGACTGGTTCTCAAACTTTTGGGCTTCATGAATGACTGAAAGCATTGCTCCCAAAATGCATTCATTTCTACCTTTTTTATTGCTGAATCGGCCCGCACTTGACCTCGATCACGTCTTATGAAAAGCAATGGATTAGGTCTATGATGGAACGAGCGTGCTCAGAACATGCCTAAGGCACTGGAACTCCCACACATCGACGAAACACAGCAGGCTGCTTGACCGGTGGGAGGGTGGGTGATAGCAAATCAGGCGGGCGTTAGCCACCGCAAGGAAAGGATTGGCCAGTCAAATAACACCTTATTTGACTGGCCAATCCTTTCCTTGCGTGTGACTGTCCAGGATGCGCCAAGCGCTCGGTTCAGTTGAGTAACTGGCGGAACAAACTGCGCTACACGAGGAGGCTTCTTCATGCATCCCCATGAAACCTAAAATAGGGACGTAGAATTAACCTTATCCAACAAACGGCATGTTAAACCATCCACAAAGAACCTTAACATCATGTCCGCCTCACCCACTGTTCTACGGATACATGGGTCTTCTTACATCACCCCAATTATATACAAACAAAACAATTTGTACGCCCGTTTACACATGAAAAGGTTACTAAACACATTTTTCACATTTGAAATATGAATTCCCAGCCCTTAGACAACAGACGAAACAAAAAACATTTAACGTTAATGAATTATGTTTTTTAAACAAATGTTCGGTAGACGAATCTTCCCGTAACCGGAAAAAATCGTACCTTTTCCATATTCAATATCTATGTATTGTCGACCTCGTAATTGTTTTACCCCCTTATGTGATGGATGTCACTTGCACGTCATAAAATAACAAAGTTTATTTGTCTATGTGACAGTCAGTTTCATCTTTCATCATTAAATAGTTTCAACCTTAGTGAAGTTTCAATTTACTGGGAATTGTTGCTTCTGTAATTCGTTGGTCGTTGACAGTCTTTTCGGACAACCAGAAGCCCAATAGTCTGACAACTAGTCTTAACAAGGCAGTCGCTCCAAGTAAAATACTAGTATTCAGCTGCATCCGGTTGGACTGAAAGCTGACCCCAACATTGTTAGGAAAAAGGCTAGGCAGATTGATTGTTTTGTTGCCAAAACTGGTAATACACTTAAGATGTCGACTACACATACACTTGAAAGGTACGCTGTGCCCGGATGGTATTATTAATTCATATAAACGAGCGAGACGTAGGGGCAAAGGTTATCCGACTGCCCGCGAATTAAAACGGGCAAATATCATCATCCTGTGTAACGACCACACGCACTTGGTATTTTTCAGTCGTTATAACGCGTGCCGAGGAATTTAATCGGCCTCTTTTTGATGTTGGTAAACTAATTACCTTTATATTTGTATGGTTATCTGGTTTTTTAATGAATTGAGCCCAACTTTCACGCAATATTCATTATTTGTAATAGGTTCTTTATTGCGTGATCGAGGTCAAGAGTAGAGAGGGGGTGAGAGGGGGGGGTGAGAGGGGGGGGGGGTGAGAGGGGGGTGAGAGGTTCTTATGTATTTATTAAATATAGGCATATTAACAATATATATAAAGGAAGCTGGTGCTTTTATTTCGCTTTCAACGCATTAATTTGGACTAGTATTAATTAGTCTACGCCGACCGCCTAGTGGCGCCCTCATCGTTTGTTTGGTTATTTTTTTATTTTAGAATGAAAATGCAGTAAATAAGCACTTTCAGTTGTGCTCCACAAGATTATATGTTAATATTATTATAAACGGTAGTTTTACATTGTTTAGTTTTATTATAATCACTAAAACGGATAATAGTCGCCACTATTTGCTTTTTCACTATTATATTATAATGAAAAACTACCGTTACCGTAACGCTATCGCCTGTTTTCTTTCTGGTTAATGACCATGAAGTAATGATTTTTTACTGAATAATAAATATCAATTATTTGTATGTCCCAATGTTTTCCTTTTTGATGATAACATTATTTTTACAAGCACTAGAACCCTCAAATAATGCCGATTTAAATCGCTGTCAATAGAGATCCAGTGTACAAATTTGACAACTATTAATGAAAAAAGAAAAACAGGGACACAGTAATCCTTTTTATTCAGTTTATGAAATATCTTCAAAATTGGTCCAATATTGGAGAAGGAAATAGCCAAGAACCAAACCTCGAATTACGACATTTTAATTAGGATTTTTCAAAAGTCTCTCCTACCGCATTTCCTCTTAACGAGGGTCTAGCAAGAAAATTCTTATGTAATATCACAAAATTTTAGAAGAGAAAAAATACTACTTAATGCATACAAATAAAACTAAGTTTTCGTTTAAAAATATTTTCTTTGGCTAGAAAGACATAATTTCATTAAGTACTCGCCTGCGAGTCTGAATACTTCTATAATAATAATCTAGTTACGTGTTATTAAGTCTAGGAGTAAAATTACTACTTATTTTCTGCCAAGTATTTAGAATTAAGTACAGGCGTTCGTTTCAGTAATGCTTGTCATTGTATGAGGCTTTAAAAGCGTCGTGAAAATTTTTACGCAGTAAAGACAGACAAAATATTTTTAAACGAAGCTAAAGTCTCGACGATGTGGGAACATACGTTTAGCTTGGTTATTTGTCAGGAAATTCAGGGAAGCTTTCAATTAATCGCTATGGAAACTAAAGGAAATCGCTTGACTGTGGAAATATTTACTTTTAATTTTCATCTCTCAATTCGCTTCGTCTGAAAATTTAAACGTCAGTCTATTCAAATTTGATACCATACCTATTTTAATTAAATCTCTAATACTGAGTAGGATTGGTATAATTATGTAACGTACTCTTGAAAGAGAAAATTGTTCGGAGAATTATGTGAATAACAACAATGTCTTTTGTTTCAGATACAAACATGGCTGCGGTAATGCTGTGCCAACAAAACAAACCCTGACCAAGGATGTCATAACAACAAATCAAATGTATTCACAAGAAAATAAAAGGGAAACAAAGTAAAGAAATGGGTGTACAAAGGTGATATTCACAGAAAATGGACACCCATAAACTGCCACTACACATTTGCAATTCAATAAAACAGTATATGGTAAACATAGAAATAGTTTCGCAAATAGTAAAGATACACTACAGAAAGATAACCGAACAAAAAAGGCGGTTAGCGTTGAAATTGGGACTTCAGGAGAAGTTAAAAATAGTGATATTGCTCATCTTATTAATGACAGAAAACTCAGATTGCAACGGTTTTGGTGGCAGGAATTCTATGTTAAGAACAAGGGTGATCGGAACTCGATACGGGAAGCTCCAAGGGGTGATATTGCCGATGGATCAACACAAGTACTTGAAACCGGTCGAGGCGTACCTCGGGGTTCCCTATGCTACACCACCAACGGGGTCAAACAGGTATGTCCTCTATTTTATGGTCGGACAACTACATCTTATTAAACGCTTGGCTAGGTTCTGATGTGTCGCTAAAGTGGAAATGTCGAATGTACGGATCGTTTTCTAAGAACGAATTTATTTGTGGAGACGCGAGAGTTGGATAACAGCTCTTATGTTGAAACGAGACTAGTTTAGAATATTATTTCAGTCGTAGCTGAAGTTAGAATAGTTGGAGTTACAGTGTCGCTTTGTAATCATCACAACTCGTAGAGAAATGTTATTGCAATTTCGCTGTTGTGTGGTGTAACTTTATAATGTATGTCATTGTGTACAAAGATAGGAGTTTTTAAGTTGTTTGCAACAATTTTAGTATCTGCTATGAATGAATAAGGGACTGAATTTTGTACTAATATTATAAAGAGGTAAAACTTGTGAGTTTGTATTAGGGGGTAATCTTTGGAACTACTGATCAGATTCCGAAAATTATTTCACGAATGGCAAGCTACATTATCTCTGAGTGAGATAGACTACGATAATTTTGTAGGAGAAAGTCTGCTGTACACGCGGATAAAGCGCTAGTAATATTTATATTTCACAAAGCTCATAGATACATTAATATACATAAAGCAAAAGCTAAAATTATGTAGGTAGTCCAAGTAATTATTTTATCATGTATTAACCCAGTTATACAAATCCCGAGCCTCAGGCAAGGCAAACGCGAATTATCAGAAAAGCAAACTTGAATGTTGCTATAATAAAAATGAGCGAACGTTTTACCCGAAGGGAAATTTTACGAATCATAATGAGCTACAAAAATATTCAAACGAAATTGACGAAAAACGTGGGTTTTTTCTAATCTCTCGGCATTATTTTAGCCGCATGCTTTGTTATACCGGGCACGTGGCTAAATAAAAAAGCCGCACAGGTCGAACGATCAGGTTAAGCTACACTTGCCATGGTTGGTCTGTATATGGGTGATCATCTTTACATACCAAGACACCTCCGTGTCTCACAAAGCACGTTAAGCGGTTGGTCCCGGCTGTCATTCGTGGATTTTTGACAGTCGTTACGGGTAGTCAGGAGCCCGAAAATCTGACAACCAATCTTCCAAGGGGTATCGTATTACCCAGTAACTGGGTTGTAGAATTCAGATAGGCAGCTCCGTGTAAAATACTGGTATTCAACTGCATCCGGTTAGACTGGAAGCCGACCCCAGTTTAGTTGAGAAAAGGCTAGTTAGATGATGATACTATGTTTTTTACAGAGGCTTATGGCTAACTGATAACAGCCGCATGGGTTGGTAGATCTAAGGTTAAGCTACGCGTGCCGCAGTCAGATCGTGGATGGGTGACCATCCGTAGCATACAGAGACCGTGCCTCTCGAAAAGCACACTAAGCAATTGGCCTCAGCTGTCATTCGTAGATCTTTGACAGTCGTTACGGGTATTCAGAAGCCCGAAAGTCTGACTACCAGTCTTGTCGAGGGATATCGTGTTATCCAGTATCTGGGTTGTGGAGATAAGATAGTCAGTCGCTCCATCTAAAATACTGGTATCTAGCTACAGTACCTACCCGGCGATAAATATTGCACATCGACCTTTGGAGAGACAATCGGCTAATTTCGGCTTCGTAGAGCGTTATCTCTGTCGCACGAAATATAAACAGTCCGGTATCTATTAGGAGCTGTTAAAACAATCATGATTTGCTAATTTTGATAATTATTTTTATTCTTTGTATAAAATGAATAAAAAAGGTAAAGGTCGATGTGCAATATTTATCGCCGGGTACTGTACATCTGGTTAGACTGGAAGCCAACCCCAACATAGATGGGAAAAGGCCAGGTAGATTGATTGTATAATTTTACGTTTTTACATGTATTCATTTATTTATTTCTGTTGAAAACGTAGTATATTACATCACAGTTATTTCAAATTACTCTGTGAACGTCCAATTAGTGGAAATTAATTTGAGGAAACTGCTCCTTCTTTCAGTCGCAGCTTTCGGGGACAAAGTCAAAACAGAGAACTCATTAACGCAGTGAGACTGTGCTGAAACTTTTAAAATAACTTTCAAAACAAAACGTTTTGTGGTTTCTTGCTTTGTGATGGTAAATGTTAGCTTTTAACATAATTAATAGGCAAGAAAGAAATCGCGTAGTGGTTGAACAGAACATGCAGTGTTTTGTCAGTGCCAAAATTCCCATTACCTAATTTTTTTGCAAACCTTTTAAGTTTTTTTTAGGTTTCTATACCTCAAAAGGAAATAACGGAACCCTTATTGGATAACTTTGCTGTCCGTCCGTCCGTCCGTCTGTCTGTCTGTCAAGACCCTTTATCTCGGGAACGCGTGGAAGTATCGAGTTGAAATTAAAACCATATAGGTACTCAGGTCTACAGTCCCTTGAAGCTGTGAAAAATCAAACTTCTAAATTAACTTTAAAAAAATATACGGCCCTTTATGCCGCAAAAAACGTATATTTCGACACTCTCAAGGGAATCAAAATTTATACAGTACTTCCCGTTTACCTAGAATCATGAAATTTGGCAAGAAGCAATATCATGTAGCACAAGTAAAGGAAAAAATCCGAAATCCGTAAATTTGTAGGTACATCAAAAAAACCCGTTATAAACTATTTACATACCTACAAAGTACGGAACCCTCGTGCGCGAGTGCGACTCGCATTTGACCGGGTTTTTTTAAATCTGGGATAGATTTTTTTGATATTTTCTATAATTATTTTTTCTATCAATATTAATCTAATCTGTTTAACTAGCCTGTGGCATTTAACGAAAAGAGAGAGAGAAGCCTACGCTCTACGCAATGGCTTCTCTCTCTTTTTTCCATACTCATACATTCCATAATTCTGTCTTTTGCTAGTCGTCTCGGCAGGAGTCAATCTCGTCACGCCATCATATCGCCCTGGCCTGTCGCGATGTTGTCAAGTGTTAATTAGGACCCAAACTGTGGGTCTTTCAGCCCATTTCTCATCTGACATGACATCAGACATGTCAGACCCAGTCTCATTCAAAATGTACGTGGGACACTCGGAAAGTTTTGCCAAAATAAAAACTTTTTTTCGCAATGTTTTCTGAGTGGCCTGGTATAACAGAAAATAATGAGTTAAGTTTATTTAAGTTCTGCTTGTTACCAGAAATAATTCACAACACGATTTAATATCGTTGAATTTCTAACAGTTCTCATTTATTTCGGTTATAAATTTCATAGTCTTACAACTGTAGACTGATTTGAGTACCTACTTCAATATTAATAAAAGCCACTGTATCACAGTTTCAGTAGAATGACATTAATATTTTAACATCATATCGGTTCTTTGTAATAATGAGTTGGAATAAATTCAGTATCAGGTCAATTATTTACATCGGATCGGAAGTGAGATATTATAAATTTAATGACATTTGCATTAATACCTTTTATATCATCACTAACTGCGCCCAGCGGTTTCACCCGCATAAGTTTCGATCCCGTGGGAATATAGGGGTGAAAAGTAGCCTATATGTTAATCCAGGGTGTCAGCTAGCTCCATACCAATTTTTTATCAAAATTGGTCCAGCCGTTTGAGCGTGAAGAAGTAACAAACATATAAACACACACACACTCACAAACTTTCGCCTTTACAGTATTAGTGTGATGTTTTTCATCTAATATGGAAATGTCATGTAGGTAAATCTGAATGTGAATTATAAAGATAACTACTAAGTTTTAAAGTTGGTTGTCGACCAGTCAAACTCATGTACACATTGTACACAATCAGTCTGTAAGGTTTCCACTGCTGGGCGCATGCTGGGACACAGGTCTCGTTGAGAGGGAGTGGGCCGTAATCCACCACGCGGGCCCAGTCAGAATCGCAGCTTTAGTGGCTCACGTGGGGTTAATTATATGTACTTACAACATTCTGTTTTAAAATCATCAGATAACATAACCTCATAAAATCGCACATTTTCTCCCAGTAGGGTTCGGCAGACTGAGGTGTACCCTCATTCACTAGCTATAATTATTATTACCTCACTGTTAATTATCAGTATTTCTGTATCTTTGCTACGCGGAGGAAATATAAATAGAACATCAACGTGGTAAATAAATATTTCATATTATAATAAATTATTAGTTAGTTTGACATCGAATAGGCAGCAGCATTATGTGGAACTTTGAGGACAATATAATTTTATGAATTCAGTAATTATGAAACCCGCATTGTGGCGTTTAAATTTATGTACATAATTAACTCAAAAATGATTACTAACGATAATTTAACGCTTTTGTTCTCTTGAACATGATCAAATAAAGTATTTATTTAAATAAACAGTAAATTCAATAACTTTTACTTGTCTCTAATAAAACAATGCGAACTATAGAATAAAAGTGTGAACCAACATTTGATCTAATGTTTGTCTCTAGATTTGCGCCAACTCGAGCGCCAGCCCCGTGGGATGACGTGAAGACTGTGGATCAAATGGGGCCAGTGTGTCCTCAAAGACTGCCAGACATCTCAAACGAGACCTTAGCTTTGGAGAGGATGCCCAAAGGAAGGCTGGAGTACTTGAGGAGATTGCTGCCGCGACTCAAGAATCAGAGCGAAGACTGTCTTTATATGAACATCTATACGCCTGTGCAAGGTAAGTCATCTTAGATTCCACCTAGATTGCAACAATCCGTTCACCAGTTATTTTACCTTTGATTTTGCATCACTGTCCAAATCATAGTGATATTTAATCTCATTGTAATAAGGTTGCGGTTGGGTTGCTGCCATTGACAAGTCTGTCCAAATCATTGTGATGTTTATTCTCGTTACAATAAAGTTGCTTTTGGGTTACTGCTGTCACATGTATAACTGTGAATGGACTGTACACTGTACCCCACTGTTCGTAATTTAAAATAGGGTCAAATTAAATTGGTCCACCGAAACTCCGCAAAGGCGATCGCTATATCGACACTTAATGACGATAAAAAATCTCTTCAGTTTATTTCAAGTTACTACAACTGATAACGGGGTCTGCAGCCGCAGTGTGGTTACTTGAAACTATGGGTTAGATAATCTTGTTCCTTTTTGTTTATCGTCTTTAAATATCGATACCTACCCATTGCGGAATTTTGCTGGGAAAATTTAATTTAACCACAGATATAGATAACGCAAGTACCACGATTTGTATGAAAAATAAGCGTGCCATTTTGTGACTATCTACTATGACGTCACAGCACTATTTAGTGATGGGAAAATCAAATCGAATCAAAGACGGCGCCGCGTGCGGCACCCGTCTCGCCCGGAGCCTAGCGCCAGCGCTCACGATGACCCAGCCAGCAGTACACAGGACGGAGCGCGAAAGTGGTGGCATACGATTTTTGTACGTAAGCTGTTGCGATTTTTAGCACGTGAAGTTGTTGCTCTTGCGTTATCTAGTTGTATCTACTCCTGTGGTTAAATTTAATCCAATTAATCCCAGCAAAACTCCGCAATGGGTAGGTATCGATATGTGTTGTCCCACTCCATGGCAATAGCCCCCCTACCTTATTACACTCAATATAATCTTGCGCCAATCTAGACCAATCCCACTATGTAAGAAATGTCACTAAAATCTGAAAAGAACAACACAATTTTCGAAGTGAAAACTTCTTTAGGCGCGTTGGGTATTTTTTAAGATAGGAAACAACCATTAAACTCGCGCCACTGTTACTGTAAGCGACACCGCGCGTGTTTTGTTTATAAGACAATTAAAAAAATACCCGCTTCGGATGTGTTCGGCTGTCCTCGGGACGTACTCGGTTTTAGTGTATATTCCGATACATCAGTGAGCGATGGCAAAGTATTCTGTTTGTGTTTTGTTTTCAATTCTGTCGGCACTCCCGGAGTGCCACTGTTTTTTTTTTTCAAGTAAAAACAAAACATCAACAACGTCGTTGTGACAATATCTCACGGTTTAACCGGAATACGTGCACAGTACCGTCAACTAAGTAAAAACATTCTGTGCTTTTTGTACATAAGTAAGGTTTAAACGATCTAAGCCCTGACGTAAAAGGTAGGTTAATTGCTTTGAACATAACTCTAGGTTTTTACTGTACCTTTCCATGCCACCCTCTGAATAAAAGTTCAATTAACTCCATGGATTAAACACCCTGTAAAAAATTAAACGGATTTACGCATGACCGTTCATTTGTTTAGGCAGTTGTCCCACCGCCGGCGATGAACGAGTAGCGAGTAGAACTGGCAACTAAAAACGAGGTGGCGAGCAGCGAGCAGCGAGTGTGTAGTTCCGATAGTTTTGTCGCTGGTCTATCAGCGGGTGTCCGAGTGCGACGGGCGATTAGTTGCGATCCGCACTCTAGATAGAAATGACCGCTGGTTGGTCTCTCGGCGTGAGCTCTGACCGCCAAGCGAGCATCGCAGAACGAGTATCGCTGAGCGAGTATTATCTTAGAAAGCTATTTTCTCTAAGCGACAAACCAGTGGAGCGAGTCCTCGCCGGCTGTGTGAACAGTCAGCGATCCACTATTAATATATGCATCTCTTTTTTGTATACGGAATGTATTTCTGTTGTACGTTTCTTGAGCGAGAAAATAGCCGACAGTTATTCGCTTCCTCGCCGGTGCGGGCGGTGGGACAACTGCTTTAACCCTTGAAAATCTGTTTTTTTGTAGTGAAAACTTTCTTTAGACGTTTTTTGCGTCCTTTCTGAACAGTGGATGAAACTGAATCGTCACGCTCGGGTCGGTGATGTTGATAGAGTATACTCGGCTTTACTCGGTCGGTGACGTTAAGCCGCGTATATTTGACGCTGAATAGTGTATACTCGGCTTCAGTCGTAAGTTTTCACTTCTATTATGTGATCGCATATACCCTCTTTTTTGTTTTATTATAAAGCAAATTAGGTAATTGAAAATTCGTTACTTCGGGTCAAAATCGATCATTCAGATATAGTAGCGCTGAAATATTAGTCATTGTTGAAGAAATGACCCATTTTTATTAGCAAGAAAAATAAAATCCGAACAAAAGAAGATGCTATAAAAAGAAATTATGTTTTCATAAGAAGACGAACAAGCGGGGGATCGAGGAGGGGGCGGTGGAGGGGGGATTAGACCGAAATAACTCGTATTTAGATTTTTCTCATTCATGTTTAATGAAAACGGCGTTGTAATGTCGAAAAATATAATTAAAAACTCTAATACATACAGGTATTTGAGTTTTCAGTGATATTTCCAGTCCAGTCTTACCAAGGGGTAAGGTTTTATCCAGTAACTGGGTAGTGGAGGTCAGATAGGCAGTTGCTTCATGTAAAATACTGGTATTCAGCTGCATCCGGTTAGACTGGAAGCCGACTCCAACATTTTTGGGAAAAGGCTAGGAAGGGGTGTCATGTTACTGCGTAACACGATATTCCCTAGAATGACTCCTCTCAATTCAGTTTGTAAGTATCCTTATATTCCCAAAAAATCCTCCATCTTGTAACCTTTAGATCAGAAGCTTATCTCGGCCCAAAGGTTACAATTTTCGCAGAAAACCGAACCAGAGGTAATAATCTACCTACACGTCCGTAGCCATTTTCATTTTGTTTAGTTTTCCCAATTTTTTCCTGGTTTACGACATCGCATCACAACAACGGATTCCGGATCTCTTGGGGCAAGATACAGATTTTATGGAAGGAAATTTTAGAAAATGTCTATTGATCGTACAGTCAGCTGCAAATACATGGAAACATCGACAAGAATTCATTTAGCATAACCAGCCTGTACTGTTCCCACTGCTGGGACAAAAACCTCCTCTCTTCGGAAGGGAGTGGGTTGTAATCCAGCCAGTCCGGGTACAATGCAGATGTCACATGTCTTCGAATTTTTGGATCCAGGACATGCTGGTTTCCTCACGATGTTTCCCTTTACAGTTTTGAGAGCAGGAGTGATGTCATTATTTACACAAAGTAAAGCGCGTGCCTGGGTACATCTCGTAAGTCGGCGCCGTTCCCTCGGGGCCACCACGGCTCTCATCATATCTCTCAGAATTCATTTTGTTGTCTACAATCTGTGTTCCGTAATATTTTACAACAAATTAGGCTAAGTGTTTGGCCAGACTGGGGCGCGGGCGCGGGGTTGGTGCGGGTGGCCTGTCCGCACTGGAGCGCGGCTGCATTCTGCGTGCTGTCGTGTCCAGTGTTTGTCAAAATATAATATGGAGGAATTAGAAATATTTTTACTAGAAAAAAGCTCGAACAAGTTTGAGAACCCGGTCTCCGCGCGGGCCGTCCATGCTCGCGCCGCACACTCATTGCGGCCACTTGTATGAACTAGCCATAGCGTGAGTTACCTGCTCCCTCCCCGCACGCTCCCCGCGCCGCTCACCGCACTCGCGTGCCCACTATGGACACTCAAAGGAAGTTCATATGTTTGAGTTCGCTGCGCCGCGCCCGCACCGCGCCCGCGCTGACAGTCTGGCCAAACACTCAGAATTGGCACTTTTCGAACGTCAAAATTATATAACACAGTCCCCTAAAACGCCCGCCCTTCACTACAGCTAACAGCACAGCTGTCCGTTCAGTTAGAAAAAAACCGGTCAAGTGCGAGTCGGACTCGCGCACCGTGGGTTCCGTACAAATTTGTAGGTATGTAACTACAAATTTACGGTTTTCGGATTTTGTCCTTTACTTGTGCTACATGACATTCTTCTTGCCAAATTTCATGATTCTAGGTTAACGAGAAGTACTACGCTTTAAATTTTGATTCGCTTGAGAGTGTCGAAATATACGTTTTTTGCGGCATACACGGCTGTATCTATAAGCTGTATGCTATATGAATCTTCTTAATAAAGAACTTGACATATACCCACTAACCTACCGCGAATGCAAAAACGCTTTGTCTAAAAGTGGAAAATATGGTCCATCGATGAAACTATAACATACATGTAATATATTACGCTCCGATATTTTGCCGCTAATGGAAGTTAATGTCCTACAGTATTTTCCGATCCCAAGAATAGTCACCGGGTTAGCTAGCAAAAAAAAATCTGCTTTTTACCTCAAATTACAGTAAATAATTAGTCTCTTATCTCCACCATGTTATTCTGTGTAGATACAACCCTCCACTACCGCTCTCCCACTCCCACACTTACTCTTACTCATTACTCATATACAATGTGTATGTGAGTAATGAGTGAGAGTAAGTGTCACCTCCACACTTTCTCCTACTCACATAACACAGATCACTAGCGCGTTTTTTGCCTTTCATAAAAATACTCTGTTTCCATTTCATTCTTTTGTTTTTATTTTTATTTGTATAAGTTTACATTATCTTGAAAAGGCTCAATAACTTAATAACAATTTATAACCTGGGGAAGGGCGGAGCATCCTAACACAAGCAAACTAATTGCTTAAATGGATTCTCCCCATTGTACCTAGAATAAGTTATTTATGCGCAAAATTGTTTTTTGCATGGCTCCCATTATTTATAATAAGTTACCCAAAAGTTGGAGAGAGCTAAAGAATTTACATTTGAGAAATCAACTAAAATCATATCTAATTGACAAAGCTTACTATAATTTTAATGAATTTCTGACAGAAGAATTTATATTGACATAAATTTTGATGCATTATTATTTATTTTTCTAATATTGATGTTTATAATTTATTTTGTTGTTTACTAATTCACATAAAATTAATGTTTTGGACTTCAAATTAATTATTCATAATATTTGCACGCCATACTAGGTGGCAAACATGACTGATCCTTTCTTTTTATGTTATCCTGCATGCATTTATATTCTTGTACGTGTACACATGTTTGAGCAAATAAATAGATCTAATCTTATCTTAAGATGATGCAATAAACACATATTTTTTATAAGGGTTCCGTTTTCTCCTTTTGTGGTACGGAACCCTAAAAACTGGATTCTATACAAAGATTGTGGCTGACTGTACCCTGTCGTCATATTTGTAGTCAATCGTTCGACGACGGTAGAACGTAGAACTAACTTTGTAAGGAAGTCCTTTGGAAGGAAATGTAATATTTTCTTTGTCGAATCCATTTCTAGCTCTAACAGTTCGGAATGGCTTAAACTCGGTCGCCAGGAAGTCTTTAGAGATCGAATGTAAATATTGAATTTCTGTTACTTGGCGATGTTACGTCTGGGATTATCATGTAAGAAGAAATATTTCGTCGTTGGTTTAGTGCCCGCAAGCACTACTTCTGAGCACGAGGTCCTGGTTTTGATTCGGTCAGGCAGTGTCGCCCCCTATTACATATATGGGACTTAAACATAAAGGCTCCTACAAACAGGCGCGACGCGCGACGCAAATCGCGCGGGACACAAAGGCACCGCTCGTTGCGCGACTAAGATGCCATTGTGTCGCGCGTGATTTTATCGCGTGTCGCGCCTGTTTGGAGGAGCCTTAACTGGCGAAATGTGGGTTTACCTACTCTCATGTGGGTACACCTCTACCTAATCCTTTGGTGATTACAGGCATGATGTTATGTTAAGAAACATTATGGTTATTACGAATCTTGTAGAACGTGAAGTTGGTATGATCAACCGCACTCCGTGTCCATGGGAAGTATTTGACAAAGATAGCGCCTATATTACCCATATTACCAGTAAGCGCGGTTTTTCATAGTTCAAGTGTAATTAACACAGATATAATAGATACACCTAGATAACGCATGAGCAACTACGTCGCGTGCCGAAAATTATACCAGCTTACGTACAAAAATCGTAAGCCGCCATTTTCGCGCTCAGTCCTGTGTACTGTTGGCTGGGTGAGCGTGAGCGCTGGCACTAGGCGCCGGGGATGAGGAAAGACGGGTGCTGCACGCGGCGGTGCCTTTGAATCGATTTGATTTTCCTATCACTAAATAGTGCCTGTGACGTCATAGTAGGTAGTCAAAAATGGAACACTTGGCTTTCATACAGATCGTGATACTTGCGTTATTCAGGTCTATCTATATCTGTGGTAATTACAGACATGCGGTTGAGCATACGAGGTATAATTATTATCCCCATATTTTTTTTTTCTAACTTCATTCGTTACGAATTGGACCCAAAGATCCCATCATAGGGACAATTCTCATAATTTTAAGAACATTCACAGTCTGATTTCAGTCTCAATCTATCAAAAATACCACAAATTTCCCTACATTTTTGTCAAGTTATTGACATTGATTGACCAGCGTCGGGCACTAGCTGCTCGGCAGTATGCTGAACTGGTCCTATTTGGCGCAGCCGTGAGATGCACACACTCTTTTTTTTTTCAGTAAATATTTTTTGGGTCCTTTACCATTTTTATTGATTGTTGTGTGCACTTGTGGCTTTGTGCTAAATAAACATGTTTTCTTTCTTTTTTGTCGCTGAGATGAGATTGCGACTAGATTTTGAACTTTTTCATTACGGGAATTGATCTTTAGAATTTAGAATTGACATAGAGTTCAAAACTACACAACGGGCATTTGACGAAATTCTCTTGCATTCTCAGAGAGCACAGCAACTTTACCTCAGTTGACTTTAACAAATTGCACAAGAAGGTAAGTGGTCGATGTTCTCTGTTTCTCTCCATTTCTAGATTAAAGTGGGGCACT
Organism: Luperina nickerlii; assembly: GCA_963855955.1. NCBI lineage: Eukaryota > Metazoa > Arthropoda > Insecta > Lepidoptera > Noctuidae > Luperina > Luperina nickerlii. Next base: position 22,763,559 of record OY979664.1, on the reverse strand, counting down.
TCTTAGAATTTGCGGTGAAATAACACTTTTACGTGGGGGCCTCTTGGTGAGCGGGCAATTCGTCACATCCATAGTTTCATGTTGGATCCTTGTTGGAATTTCGTTTTGCATTTTACCAGGTATTTTTTTACAAATAAGTACTGTTTAAGGGTGTACTAATACCACTAACATACCCATAATTTATTTAAGACCATTGTACAAACGCCAGCACATTAAGCTACCCGAAACTGTCAAATTTTCCCAATCAACTTTGAACCTTATGCTGTAGAGATAAGTTGAAAATCTATTAAAGAAATTTGACAAATTGTAGTAGCTTGATGTACTGGCGTCTCTACTAGGGGGTGACATATTATTGCAATCAACCGGACACAAAGCCATATTCCGGTCGGCTGCTGAGAAATTCCGGATGGAAAATCAATAACTCTTTACCCGACGCAGGAATTGAACCCCCAATGCTACCTCATACTTGTTAGGTACTGTTTATATACAGGGGAATGTCATAATGCTGTCCGACACATTCCATTTACTAAAGATAAAAATATGAGTATCTACGTAATAGGTAATTAGTAATAGGTATGTCCTATCAACGAGCAATCATATTTCACACAAAGCTCCACTTTCTTTGTAAGTCAGGAAATAGTCGACGGAACCAGGAAATATCACATCAAACTATCTCCTACGCAATTCTTCCAATAAAATGTATCTTTAGTAGCCCCTATGTCCGTCTTTCAAGACCCGTTTATAGGTTCTAATTTCCTTCGTTTATGATTCCGCTTGCATTCGTACAAATGCTTTGTCATCCTTATGTGTGGATATAAATGTGACCAAAAGCAGGATGTTTAGTACCCAACACACGTACCTGCCTGTTTTGATCCAATTTCGCCTTTATTGCTTACGTAATCCTGTTGACAAAAGCCTTTTTCGTAAAGTTCTGAGATAATTTAAGATGGGTATTTGATTAGATATTTATGTGGGCAATGAAATTTGGCAGGTCGTGCTGGCGGTTTTTTTTTGTTGTTGAGAACTTTCCTTAATTTTTACTTAATGTTAGTAATAGTAAAAAAAAGTAATTAAAAATATTAAATCGACTTCAAAAAGAAATTAACTCAAAATTATGAAATAACTTTAATTTCGGAAGTCGGTGGCAAAAAACTAAAACCAAAATACAGATCCCAAGACACCGACTTCCGAAATTAAAGTTATTTCATAATTTTGAGTTAATTTCTTTTTGAAGTCGATTTAATTTTTTTTTATTATCTACTTTTTGATTGTTGAAATGTTTTTCTTTCTTTTTCTTACAATTGGAGATCTTCCTGAGTTAAGGTGAAACCGTCAGAATAGCGCGCGAAATTTAAATTTTCATAAGTTATTTGCAATTTGCAGGTCTGTAGCGACCGTACCAAATATTTTTTTTATAATCCTTAAAATTATCAATAGGTACATTTCTTTAAGTTCATATTAAACTTTTCATTGACTATTTCATGAAATCATGACATTCAATTCTTAACTTAAAGAGTTGTATTCTGATTCAATGATTATAATCCTATACCTGTTAAGTCTCCAAATTGTTTAATAAAGAAATCTTTAATAATAAATCCATATTTATTACGGTCGCGAATCATATTTTGTTTAACATACAACATTTTTTTTTGGTTGGGAAATTATCAAATAACTTCTCCCGCTCTGGACGGAGCGGGAGGGCGTGTCAGACTTTTACTGACCAAAACCCACCCGTGTTCCTTCAGTTGCCTGTGTTGTTACGGTAACTCTTTCGAACACCCTCCGTTCCTGGCGGTTCAACATACAACTTGACACTGATCTGTGAATTGCAAAAAACGTAGGAAATTTGAATTTCGCGGGCTAAATTGACGCAATGCTCTTGAGCTCTTAAGGATAACTAAATAAACCTAGTAGACTTTCGGGCTTCTGACGACCCGTAACGACTGTCAAAGATCCACGAATTACAGCTGGGACCAATGCCTTAATGTGCTTTCCGAGGCACGGAGGGATTTCGGTATGTAAAGATGGTCACCCATCCAACCGCGGCAAGCGTAGCTTAACCTGCTTGATCGACCTGTGGGAATGTTATTGTTTAGTCACGAAACCCTTCCTGACTTTCATTTGATTTTATTTCAACAAATGTACGCATGTAAGTATGCAATGCATGCAATGCAATGTAAAATGCTGCAACGTATGTATGTATCTCTTGTACGTTTCTTGAACGAGAAAATAGTCTGTAGCTAGTCGTTTTCTAGTCGGAGGTAGGACAAGTGCCCAAGGCAAGGGCCTAGAGTGATGGTACTGATCGAACCCAACGTTTTACTAAAACAATGTTCCGACGATTAGTGAAATAGTTCACGTAGAAGGCATAGAAACTAACCACGGTCTCGATCAGATTAACGAATTCAAACATGAATGATTTAAAGTCCCCGATAGAATCAAATTCGAATAATAGCGAAGACACAAATCAGGAATACAATAGGAATTGTCGAACAATAGTGGTAAAGTATGCAAATTATCATGATTTAGTAAAAGTCCTTTTGTGAATACTAATATTTGATTCGCAAGCCTTCAATTACTGTTTGATTCCATGAAATGTTGTCGGTATGCCAGACGAAAATGTAATAAAATTGAGTTAAGTTTAATAATAAAATATTTGAATGCATATTTTCATGCAATTTATTCGGAAAGTGCATTCGCGGCATGTTGAAAGAGTGCACGATATTATTGCATTCAATGACTGTGTGATGTGACTCACGGGTTATTTGAAATTGAATTAAATAGACAATTTTAAATGAATTTCTGCGCTCGAGCACATTTTTGAATTTCTCGGAGCAATTCAGGCTTTATGTTCCAAAGTATTTAATTTGATTTAAATTTTACTCGAGTATTGGATGTTCCATTACTTTATTTTCTTAGTCTGACATGAAAAATTATCAGGCAATATAATAGGTACGTAAATTTGTTTTACACAAAACTCGCCAAAACTTTAAATATTCCACAAAAAGCAGATAGGTGTGGTAGTAGGTACAGACGCCAGCACATCAAGCTACTACAATCTGTCAAATTTCTTTAATAGATTTTCAACTTTATCGCTAAAGCATAAGGCTCAAAGTTGATTGGGAAAATTTGACAGTTTCGGGTAGCTTGATGTTCTGGCGTCTGAACATACTTGCACAGCCACAAATCTGAATTAAAAAGTCAGCATCAACTTTTAACTCCATAACATCCAAAAATAAACCAACCATAGTTACTAAAAAGGACCATTTTGCATCAATAGCCGTCCCTGAAGACGAAACGGGAGCTCAAGTTTTACTCGAACATTTTAGTCACAGTTTGCAATGGTTTGTCCCCTCTTTCATCTGGATAGTTTTGTTACGATAGTCTTTTGTTCACTAGCAACAATAGTCACGTGAGACGAGCAAGATTGTGAGCGAAGTATTTGTGAAGAAATTATTAACGTCAGACCGAATTGAGCTTTTGTGGATATTGATAAAAGATTCGGAACAAATACGGGAGTTGGGAGTTTAGGAATTTAATAATGAATAGAATGGAAGTAGGATAATGATAGCGAGGGAATTTAAATAGAGTTGGTTTATTTTATAACTAGCTTTTGCCTGAGATTTCGTCCGCGTGAAATGTTTTGTACCCCCGACCCACCCCGTCGCATCGCATCGCCTGCCTGCGCTATTACTTAGCGAAAACTTTTGACTTTTTTTCTTTTTACTCAACTCGTAAGGGTCCTAGCGTGATATTTAATGTTTATTTTCATTAAAAAATTGGGCTATCAAATGCAAAAAGATTTTCATAAATCGGACCGATAGGTACTTCCAGAAATTAGAGTTTTCAAACAAACCAACTTTTCAGCTTTACTATTAATATTATTTCAAAACTATGATATCTCCTAAAATATTCATTGAAATCAAACGTTGTCAAAAGCAATTTTGTTCAAAATTAAATACTTGTGATGAATAACATAATTATGTATTTAATTGGATAAGAATTAATATCATGTTTATAAAAACACCTTCGCAAATAATGCATTTTTGTAGAACAAATTTGATTACCATAAAAAAAGGTTATAGTGAGTCAACCTTAAAAGATAGACATGCTGTTGAAAATTTTTTTAGAAGTTTTATAGGGAAACAATTTCGTCATACATGATTTTTGTGTAACTTTAACCATTTACGCAGCAAGGGAATCTCTCAAGAGGAATAATTTTTCCCGTTTTTGCAATATTTATCATTGATGCTCCTATCCTATGGATCGTAGCCTGATGTTATATAGTATATAGGCTTTCTCGATAAATGCACTATCCAACGCAATGATAATTTTTAATTTCGATCCAGTAGTTCCTGAGATTAGCGCGTTCAACCAAAAAACTCTTCAGCTTTATAATCCTAACCATCCTAACTTTATATTATATCTATTATACTCCGTTGGTTATTAACTACTGTAAAAGGCTGCTGCATTCAAACCTTTTTTTTTTCAACAAAAACTATAATATTATAAAAGCGAAAGTAAGTTTGTTTGTTACCTTTTCACGCCTAAACCACTGAACACACCCCACCCCCACTGCCTTTTTCTTTTCTTTCTTTCTGAACCGCTCATCCTGAAAATTTGCATATACGTTGTCTGGTGTACAGAAACGGACTTATGGTACCTTTCATCCCGAAAATAAGTGCTGTTCCCGAGGAAAACAACAATAACGTTATTATGATAATAGATGGCGCCACGCGTCTTTCGAATCATGATTGAGTTATTTAGAAATTTTAGAGTTTAAGAGTTTTTTTTTTATTATTTAAGCCTAATTTGATTGTCAAATCCAAAATTAACGCGAGCAAAGCCGCGGGCAAAAGCTAGTATTAAATATAGATGAAAAGGTTATTGTTACAACCATTCACCATCATTATCACCATTTCAGCCTGGAATCACCCACTGCTGGGTCTCTAGGCATTCCCCTTTCTCAGCCATACTTCCTGGTTCCATGCGTCCCTCATCCAGGTGTTTCCCGCGTCTTTGACGATATCGTCAACTGAACGTGCTTTTAGATAGGTCTGGTTTCTTTGGCTTAACCTTGGCCATCATTCGGTCACAGCCATTGAAGAGGCTAAAACCAAGAATGACGACTGAAATACAAATGTTTAGATGCATTTCCAAACTGCAAATAAGTTGATAATAATCAATTCAATGATATTGTCGTATGCGGTCATGCGCATTAATTATACCAATATTCTACCAAAATCTGTTCATTATTGAGGCCATGCCCAGCGATTCACATTAATGGTCCCATGTCAATAATAATTATGATAATAATGGCAATAGATGGAATTCATGATCACATCATTTGGATTCAAACAATGTATAACTGACTTGTTAACTACTATGTTTTTTCTTATTAGATACTAGTTTCTGCCCGCGGCTTCGTCCGCGTGAAATTCGTAGTTTCCTCTTAAAATTTCGAAAATGCATGTTTATGATCTTTATTATTTATTTAGATATAAATAAGTATTCGGATTCGGATCAGATTTTTCAAATAAACTGTATCCCCCCCGCTTTTTAGCCCCACAGGGGTGGAATTTTGAAAAATAGTTTGGGATGTGTTCATAATGTTGCGCGCCAAAAATAATGCTTGATACATCGCCATGTATCGCCATTAGTTACCACTAGCGCCATCTTGTATCGGGTAGCAGAACTAGTACCTTGGCCTTGGTACTAGGACATTGACCCTTCCTGTAGGTACTAGTAGTTCCGAGAACTATCGACGTCGAGTCAGTCGGGACCAGTATGTACTCGAACGTTCTAGATGTTTATGTACTAGCTCTGCGGCACTATATAAGGCGGGCGCGAGCCGCGAGACACATAGTTTCGATTAAGCGATACGAGCGATAACATCTAAGGCGATATTCGAGTGCGACTTAAGAGTGATCAGTAAGTGCAATTGTGTTTCGTAATTAGTGTTTGACTTGTAATTAGTGTTGGTGAGTAAAGTGTCATTTTTTGGTTATTAAATCGGCAGTTTTTATTGTCACGAACCCCAAGCTCGTAACAATTGGTGTCAGAAGTGGGATTTAAAAACCATGCCGATTTTACCCAAAGACGACATGGAGGGTATTCGTACCCGGAGTCAACGCCAGCAAGAGACGGACCAGAGGCGATTCGGTGGAGCAACGCCACAGAGGTCGGAAGGCCAGCTACCGACCACGGAGGCCGGCCCGTCCACAGCTGCTCCAGCATCATCAGCACCAGATTTTGCTGCTCTGATGATGATGCTGCAGGAGCAAGCTCGCCGACAGGAGGAGCAGGCTCGCCGACTGGAAGAACAGCTCCAGCGGGACAAGGAGGAACAGGCCTGCCGACAGGAGGAGCAGGCTCGTCGGTTGGAGGAACAGCTCCAGCGGGACAAGGAGGAACAGGCCCGCCGGTTGGAAGAACAGCTGCTACGTGACAGGGAGGAACAGGCTCGTCGACAGGAAGAACAGGCTCGCCGGTTGGAAGAACAGCTCCAACGTGATAAGGAGGAGCAGGCGCGCCGCCAGGAGGAGCAGATGCTCCTTATGAAGGACCTTCACGCTACCTTAGGGAAAGACATGAAGGAGATGAAGGATAAGGTTGCTCAGTATAACAACCGCCTGTCGGAAGCTGAAATCCGAATCGAGCAAGTGAATAACAGGGTTGACAACGTGATGGCCGACGTGAAGCAAACCGTGATGGCTGACGTAAAGAAAACGCTGGATTACCTTAAATTGGGGGATGGAATCGCAGCTCCCGTAGCTACAACACCTTCGCTACGTGGATTCAAAGTGCCACCGTTCGACGGAACTTCTTCCTGGTCGGCCTACAAAATCCAGTTTGAGGCTGTCATGAAGGCGAACGGGTGGAATAAAAGACAGGCCATGACTGCCCTCACCCTGGGCTTGCGTGACCAGGCCTTAACTGTTTTGGAAGCTCTCGGTAAGGAAGTGACTTACGAGCAGCTCCTTGAGGCATTGGAGGCTCGGTATGGCGACGCTCACCTAGAACACGTGTTCCGTGCGCAGCTCAAGGATCGCGTGCAACGCAGCAATGAAAACCTGCAGCAGTGGGCCCTGGAAGTGGAGAAGCTGGTTCGCAAAGCTTACCACTCCGTACCTGCACTTATTGATGGGAACCTGGTGCAGGCATTCATCGACGGCATCCGCGACCTTGAAGTTAGAGTTGCTGTGAGGCTCGGTCACCACGGGACGCTGAAGGACGCCTTGGCCCATGCACTGGAGGTGGAAGCTGTGCGGCAATATCATCGTTCCCATCGCGTCAGGGAGGTTGCAGCGGCTACAGTTCGCGAGCGCAGTAAAGGATACAGCCCTAGGTGCTACGGCTGTGGGGAAAGGGGCCACCTTAAATCCAGTTGCCCTAAGCAGACTGCAGAAAGGGAAGGTGGCTGGTCCCCAGAGGGTAGTGCGGCTAACAGCACCGCCCAGCAGCAGCAGAACGGCCTTGTGGTTAAACATCGCAGCGGGAAATATCTTGGCAACACAGATGCATTGTCAAGAAGACCTTGTCCTGAAGACTGCAAGCACTGTACTAGGCAGGAGAGTAAGGAAGTGGTACCTGTAAGGATGCTCAGGACAGACCTTAGCAACGAGTGGAAGGAGAGCCTACAACGTGCACAGCAGGAAGATTCAGACATCAAGCCGATTCTGGAGTGGATGAAGGCCAGAGCTCCTAAGCCCAGGTGGAGCGACGTCTCAGCGATGAGTTCGGTCACAAAAAGCTATTGGGCCCAATGGGACAGCTTGGTGGTTCAGGATGGAGTCCTGTGCCGTAAATGGGAAAATGCTCGAGGCGACAGCTGTCATTTGCAAATGGTTGTCCCTAAAGCTCAAGTACCGGATGTTCTACAGCTGTACCATAATGGTTGTTCAGGAAGTCATCTGGGAGTAAAACGGACTCTACTGAAGATACGAGAACGGTTTTACTGGGTCCACTGTCGGGACGATGTCGAGGATTGGTGTCGCAAATGTACAAGTTGTGCAGCTGTAAAGGGACCCCAGACTCGTAGTAGGGGTGCATTGAAATTGTACAATGTTGGTGCACCATGGGAGAGGATAGCCCTTGACGTTGCGGGGCCGTTTCCGGAAAGTGAAAGTGGTAACAAGTATTTCATGGTTGTGATGGATTATTTCACTAAGTGGCCGGAAGTCTTCGCCATTCCAAATCAAGAAGCTTCGACAGTTGCGGATAAATTAGTTCATGAAGTCTTCTGTCGTTTTGGAGTACCTTTGGAGATTCACAGTGATCAAGGAAGGAATTTTGAGTCACAAATATTCCAGGAAACTTGTCGAGTTATGGGTACTCATAAAACAAGAACGACTTCTTACCACCCACAATCGGATGGAATGGTGGAACGATTTAACCAGACACTGGAGAGGTATCTAGCAAAAGTTGTGGAAAATCGGCAACGAGATTGGGACAAGCACATACAACCGTTTTTGTTGTCATATCGAAGCGCTGTCCACGAAAGTACATCGGTGACGCCAGCTTTCGCAAACTTCGGAAGAGAACTACGGCTGCCTGCAGACCTGATCACCGGAATACCACCTGATGCCCCACGCAGGGTAACTGATTATGCAAATGATTTGCGGAACAAGATGAATGACATTTATGAGCACGTCCGACAATCGGGCCAGCAAATGTCTGAAAGGATGAAAACCCGTTATGACCGCAAAATGAATAATAAAGGGTTCGACGAAGGTTCACTAGTGTGGTTGCACAATCCAGTCCGCAGCAAAGGGAAATCTCCTAAGCTTCAAGCTAAATGGGACGGACCGTACCGGATTGTGACAAAGATCAATGATGTAACCTACCGGATACAGAAAGGTGCAAGAGGTACTCCTAAGATCGTCCATGTGGATCGACTGGCGCGTTATTATGGAGCCAATAATGCTCGGGACGAGCGTGTCTTAGGAGGGGGCAGTGTTGCGCGCCAAAAATAATGCTTGATACATCGCCATGTATCGCCATTAGTTACCACTAGCGCCATCTTGTATCGGGTAGCAGAACTAGTACCTTGGCCTTGGTACTAGGACATTGACCCTTCCTGTAGGTACTAGTAGTTCCGAGAACTATCGAAGTCGAGTCAGTCGGGACCGGTATGTACTCGAACGTTCTAGATGTTTATGTACTAGCTCTGCGGCACTATATAAGGCGGGCGCGAGCCGCGAGACACATAGTTTCGATTAAGCGATACGAGCGATAACATCGAAGGCGATATTCGAGTGCGACTTAAGAGTGATCAGTAAGTGCAATTGTGTTTCGTAATTAGTGTTTGACTTGTAATTAGTGTTGGTGAGTAAAGTGTCATTTTTTGGTTATTAAATCGGCAGTTTTTATTGTCACGAACCCCAAGCTCGTAACAATAACTTGACTCGAAGACCTATACCCATTTTCGAGTTAATGGAAGCAAGCAGTAAAATCCACCCCTTAAACTTTTCCACTTTGGCAGGAGTCGATTTTTGAAAAACCCTATTTTTTGTTTTAGCAGTACCGAGTTTCGAGTTAATCCGTTACTCAAGCTACTCATTAAAATCCCCTTAAAAATTGAATTACCACTTTTTGTCCCGTCAGGGGTCAATCATTTTCGAAAACCCCATACACTTATTATTGATTCTTTTCTATCAAATCTGTTTCTTATTGTTATTCTTTATTTTTGGTCTTAAGTTTAAATACTGAGTTTCAAGTTAATCGGACCGCGCGTTAAAATTTTTTCATACAAACTTTGGCACCTCCCAATTCAGGGGGTGGTTTAGAAAAACAAAAAATGCCAAACTTCATAATTTACTTAGATAAGTATTCATACCAAGTTTTATGGTTATTAACTCCAGGAATAAGATTTTTCATACAAATAAAATCCCTCCTTTTCACCCCCTTAAAGGTTGGATTTCTAAAAACCCCTTCTTAGTGGATACCTATTCTTCACAAAGAACACACCCTCCAAGTTTCATGTCTCTAGGACCAGCGGTTTCAAGGGTCAGTCAGTTTACCATTTCATATAAATAGATAGTTTTCTACGCAATATTTTAGACTAGCAGCGCCCCGCGGTTTTACCCGCTCATGTGTCGATCCCGTGGGAATATCGGAATAGAAACTATTCTATGTCCTTTCCCGGGACTCAAACTATCTCTATACCAAATTTCATCAAAATCAGTTCAGCGGTTTAAGCGAGAAGAGATAACAGACCGAGAGACAGACACACTTTCGCATTTGTAATATTAAGTATGGACTTATAGTGTACACTTATTTGTTATGAAAGGGTTGCTTACCCATCATTTACGACCGCTTCAAACTACTTTTCCCCACAGTTAATATTTACAACTTGCGGGCTATGATAAAAAGCTGTAAACAGTTTTGGTTTGTAGTACCTATCTATCGTCATAAAAATATTTACTGTGTAATTTTAGGTTCTTTTTTATTACCTTATCATTAACATTTCTCTTTCTTGATTGAGAATTGTTTCATATTTAAAATTCAACGCCGCTTCATCAAGAACGCCGTTTTTTATGTTGTTATAATTTGTTTGATTTTTCTACCTACTTTTATATTTATATCGTTATTTGTTTTCTCATTTCATCAGTCACTTTCCTTTGTGTTCATATCATCGTGTTTGGTACGTTTGTTTTCTTTTTATTATATCTCTGCATACCGTTTTCCTTATAACACTCAAGAATATACAGGTAATAAAATTGAGTATAAATTTATATCCTCCAAATGCGCGAAGCGTATAATCTTGTTAGTCAATGTCATGGAAATACAACAAAATCGAAATACAACGGCATAATCTATATATAGGATGTTTGGAAGCTGAATGCAAAGCTTTAAGGGAGTGATAGTCGACACCATTTACAGCATTTAGAGCCATATTTTTTTTAACTGCAAACTGTTAGTCAAAAATAACATACCAACTTTAACTGCGAAAAAAATAAATAAACATACTTCGTCTAAGACATGTGTGGCTCAAAGTGCTCTAAGTGGTGTCAACTATCACCCCGTCAAGGCTTTGTATCCTGCTTCTAAACACCCTATATACATATAAAATTCAAAGTCCAGACTGACTGATATATTAACACACAGCCTAAACCGCTGCGCTGGTCCTAGAGACATGAAATTTGGAGGGTGTATTATTTGTGAAAAATATGTATCTATAAAGAAAAGGTTTTTCGAAATCCCACCCCTAAGAGGGTGAATGGGGGTAGAGTGAAATTTCATGCGGACCAAGTTGCAGGCAGAAGCTAGTACAGCAATAAAATTGTACTTATCCTAAATAACAGTAGTAAGGAAGATAAACAAAAATTTAGTAGCTTCGAATTTAGAAACGCACAATTGATTGATACCTAGAAAGCGATAAAATTTCATTTAGTTGACATTTGCAACTAGCATGTGATGTCGCAACTGATACTGTCTATAAAACAACAAACATTCACTGCGAGCAACAATTCAAGCTATCTAAGCTTCTATATATTTCCTAGATAAGAATGGAACTTGAAATCAATGTGATAATATACATAACATATATGCAAAAAACAGACTTCTTCGTTGGTTTTATGGTTCCAAGTGCTACTGGTGAGCATGAAATCCTAGGTTCGTTTTCCGGGTTGAGCTGTAAATATTATTGGGTTTTTCTGTTAAGAATTTCTCAGTAGCACCCCGGAGTCTAGATTTGTGCCCTTGCACATGGGACTTAAACATAACTCTTGAAATGTAAGTACCTATGGGTGCGTGGAATACGGGCGTGATATGATGTAACTTGCTGAAAAGTCTGCTACTCTATCTAGTCTATAATATATATGAATATAATACAGTTATTACTGTACACTATATTTAGTGTAAGACAAATCATTTGAAAGCAAGAAGTAAAATATCTCACACTCTGATTTTGACTCGTTAAGAGACGATCCTTATCGTGATGAAATAACATGGCGAATAGTCAAATAGTTTTGAAAATATTCTATCACTGTGGTAATCCAGTGATGAAACATTGTAATACATAAGCTCACAAAATTCCGAAATGGAATACCCGAAACAATAACAAAACAGTGAAGAATTCATTTCCAAGTACTAAAATACCGAAGATAGTAACAAACTGAACAATACCGCTATTCTTACTTTTAGTTTTCATTCAATAAAGAGGATAATACACCTTTTGTAAAGTGTGCCGACGAAACAAGCTATCTTTTATCCGACGGAGTTAAGAACTTCCATCTCTTCATGCACTTTATGAACGTAAAAGTTTTAAACGATACTCTAAATGTTATTGTATTATAAAGTTGAAATGTGCACGTCTTAGGTATTAGGTAACGATTTTATTTTAAACTAAATTACGGGAACTACTTTATTCACGAATTAATTTAGCTGTCGAATGATATATAGGATGAAATTCAATAAGTGCGCCCAAATTTTAGAGCATATCATTAAGAAAAAGGATGCACGCACATACGTGTGCATAGGAAAGCGATTGGCAACGTTCTAGTGCGCCTATTTTTCCTAGGAACAGTCAAAATTGGGTAAATACCATTGGTTCAATGCGATGTCAACGTACTTCGTGTTGAACTCTGCGATGAATAGATGGTAATGATGATGATGGATCGGGCGCGCGCTAAAATTGATAAATTTATAATGCTACTGTACCTCCTATTTCGAGTTGGCATAAGTTTTCTATTTCATCCTGTATAATATTATAAAATGTTGATTCAATAAATTCGTTAGCAGAAATTGTGACACCATCAAGTTTGTTTCGTTAAAATTCCTTCGTGTTCAATGTAGATTTCTATTTTCATGTTTCTCGGAACATCTTTGAACGTTGAACAAAATATTTCTTTCAGTTTTATTACCAAATTTCCACGTTGGATTTCAAGAATTTCAGTAACTCGACGCTTGACTGTAAATGATAAAAGATTTTATTTCTGTAAGTAGGTTTGTACAAACACTTTTACACGTCAATCATATTTTAAAAAACTAAATGAGGTCGGCGTTACCTATCTGACTTTTGAGGAAAGAACCACATAGTTTTGGATGGACCTGTCCAGTCAGTACACACATTTGTCAATTTAGATAAGACGAACAATACCAAAGAAAGGACATAAATAACTAGCAGCGCCACACGGTTTTACCCGCATAAGTGTCGATCCCGTTCGAAAGACACGTGGCGCCATCTATTATCATAATAACGTTATTGTTGTTTTCCTCGGGAACAGCACTTTTTTTCGGGATGAAAGTACCCTATGTCCGTTTCTGTACACCTGACAACGTATATGCAAAATTTCAGGATGATCGGTTCAGTGGTTTAGGCGTGAAAAAGTAACGAACAAAATTACTTTCGAATTTATAATATTAGTTAAGATAATATTCATGTAATATTCCAACGTGTTTTCCTGTATAACCAGTTCTATGGGAAGAACCTATTCGTATATTGGGTCTATTACTTCAAACTTAGACTCAGCAACTTAATTCCAGACTGTCGCAAACGTTCAATTATCTTGCGTTATCTGCCAGTTAAATAACAAATTGTTTAACTTTATGGTTATGAGCAGTCGTTGTGGTACCATCAAATACTGGTATTCAAATTAATTTCGAAAACTTATCTCAAATTCCCTCTTAAACTTTGTGAAATATCGGATATTGAACTTTAAAGTTATTAAGGCTTCTTGTATAAAATGTTCATACATCTTAGATATTTTATTAAAAGTAACCAAGAGTTTATATGGATGACCTCATAACATGCGAGCGTAAGCTCCGCAGTCGGTCACCGTTACAGTATGATTTTATTGATACATCGTATACTATACTCATGTTTTATTTCAGTGCTTAATATAATATAAATAAAATACTTAGGTATATGTTGCGCCGATCCCAAGTAAATTAAGGTAGGGGCAAGAGAATGACGAAGATGATCACATTCTATCTTAAGATCTTCTTATAAAAAGCTGATGTTGTTGAAAGGACTAGGTTCACCCCTTAGGGGTGGAATTTAGAAAAACCATTTCTTAGTGGATACATACTCTTCCCAAAGAATTCACTCTCAAAATTTCATGTCTGGACAAGCTGTTTAGGCCGTGCGTTGATATATCAGTCAGTCAGGACATTGAATTTTATTTATAATACCTATAAATAAAATTTTGCTGATATCTAGAATAACTAAATATATATTTTAGATAACAGCAATATTGGGCCCAAAACCCGAAATGGCATTTTGGATTTTGGGCCCGTGGCTGGTCTTCTTTAAAAATATAAGATCATAATTCAGCTGTTTTTTATGTATGTTTGAAACATTCTACAGCATAATATCATTATTACATTATTCTTTTTGATAACCTATGTGATTTACTGCTCTTCTGACATCCAAGATAAAAAGCTGAAACATAACATACCCACCATGTTTGAAAAATTTATTACACCCCCTTTCAAAGAGTCCCGACGTCACTTCTGTGGATACAGAACAAATATTTGCACAACATATTTCTTGGGAGACAACGCGATGCGGATGTACAAGATACGGTGCCAGGCAAATACTTTTCATTGGTTTGTGTCTAATTTGAAAATAGGAATTGGGGATGAAATTTTATTTTGGTTTGTTACAAGAAGAATGAAAGAATACGGCGAAGTTATAAAATTGATGACAAGGACTCATCAGTTCATTAATAGGAGCAAATACACACGTGAACTCAAATCGGTTATTATTGTGTTTTCAAATTGTAACAAGGTTACAAAGCAGTATAAAAGCAACAAATAAAAAAATCTGCTGTAACTCTGCGTTACTGCAGATTTTCTATATGTTGCTTTTTACCTATTATAATCTGGAGATTCCGTTCTTAATATAATTAAATTGTGTTACATACAAAACTCATCTAAGTAATAAATATCCAAAAATATTTCATCATCATCTGCCTAGCCTTTTCCCAACTATGTTGGGGTTGGCTTCCAGTCTAATCGGATGCAGCTGAAACCGGTATTTTAGATAGAGCAACTGCCTATCTGACCTCCACAACCCAGTTATTGGGTAATACGATACCCCTTGGTAAGACTGGTTGTCAGACTTCCGGTCTTCTGACTACTCGTAACGAATGACAGCCGATGATATTCAAAAATATTTATGTAAATAAATATTATAAATTTATGTAAATAAATATTATGATTAGAAAGGGTGTGACTGTCGAGACGACGACTAATAGAGAAGTATGGAAGAAAAAGACATGTTGTGCCGACCCGAAATAAATTAGGATAAGGACAGGAGAATGATTTATGTAAATAAATTTAAATATTACCTTTGACAAACAACATTAATGGGATTCCAAGTTCCAACTTCACTGCAAAGCCAATTCAAAATAAATGTTCGTTCAACACATTTTCATTGAAGCAATATGACCGACATATTGGGAAGCGAAATGCAAATTCTTTCCATTGAATATGTCGACTGAATACCTTATACTAATGTATTCCAGAACTGAATGCATTCCATAACCTTTGGAGTGGTAGAAACGAACATAATGTTATTTTAAACTGGAATATTTTCACCCGAGCTCTCTATACTCGCGATTGCCTTTATATATGCGGGTATACAAGACTACGCTTTGAATGGGAATCTTGAAATAAATAGCACCATTCGCTTGTTTCCCAGTGAAGTAATATTTTGGATGGAGGTGGAATGAATTTGGGCTATTGAAATTTTCGTAATGTAAAGTATATTCGTAAGTGTACATGTTTATATTTTGCTTTAACGTTTGAGTAATTAAAACTGGTATTTTACATACATAGTTCGCCAATAATGATGATAAGTCATCTATAAGTATGTAAGTCAAGCCAAGTCTTTATACATACCTATGTAGTATTTCTAAAGACTTGGATATAATTCAGTTCTTTGTTAATTCAGTTTGAATCCCAATAATGTAAACAAATGGTGCTAAATGCTAGTTCAATTACTAGTACTAATATTGCTCTTTTAGAAAGAAACTAGCTTGAAGTAAGTCCACAATGGAATAAACTTTATTAATTTCAAACTTCCGAAGTATTATTAAATGTCTTTCTGGTATGGGATTTTTCTCGGAACACTAGAAAATTAAAATACTATAAGATGTTAACGTTATGATGTATTCCCTATACATTAGTATTGGCAGCATTCCAATTACTTCTTTTTCTATTTAATAACAAAACAATTTGGAAACATTTCCAAGAATTTCTATTTTGACATTTTTAGTTTGTGAGCCTCCTTCTGCGAAGCAGTCATGCTAGCGAAGGAGGCGGCGGGACGGCTGAGGGAGAGAGCCTCCCGTCCTAGCCGCCGCGGGAGACGCTCCGGGCGTCGGGAGCCGCGCGACGACTCCCGGCCACCGTAGGCGCGGGCCTGCGGGCTGAGAGTAATGGGCAACTCACCGTCCGATCAGGACCAGGCCCATGCCGGACGGCGCGTACGTGTTCCACGCGCGCCTCAAAGAGATGTCAGCATCAATGGAAGGGGCCCGTCAGGGCCGAAGCCTGCCGGGTCAGCGGGATTGTCCGAAAGGGTTACCGCTGGCCCGGAACATAAAGGGCTAAGGAAGGAACACGGGTGGGTTTTAGTCAGTAAGAGTCTGACACTCCCTTCCGCTCCACCCAGAGCGGGAGGAGTCATTTGATGATTTCCCATCCTGAAAAAAAAAAGGCCTAACTGATAACTGAAAAAATTGATCTGGCGTATTTTCAGAAGTATTTTTCATACCTTAATAAAATACTTCTAACTTTTCTAGGCACTTAATAACTAATTTGTCTGCCCTTACAAACGGCCGGCTATTGACGGTGTTTAAAATGTTTTTTTATATTGCTTGTCTTGACAAGTTTGATGCTTTTTTGTTTCATTCTTATTTAATTTTTCTATTAGCAAAAATTGCCATCTCTTATATCTTCTTTCTGCCTATTATCACACATTGCTAGGCATGTCTCTTTTGTTTTCTGACATGCTCTACGTTTTTGAGCATCCCTCTTCTGTTTACCGCAACGTTTATGTCATTATCATCATCATTTCAGCCAAAATACGTCCACTGCTGGACATAGGCCTCCCCGTAGCACCTCCACTGTCCACTTTCTGCTCACTGCATTGTCCGGTAGGTTGTGGAGTGGTGACCGCGTACCGGAAGACGTAGCGTTGGAAGGCCTCCCACAAAGTGGAACGATGACCTTGAGAAGGCTGCAGGAACCCGCCAACGGGTTCAAATGCGAGAACTTTTATGTATTCATCAATATTGATAGCCTAGTTCCACCCAACGCTGAAGGAAGCCTATGCAGGCTTCCTTCCTTTTGTGCCATGCTTCCCTGATGTATGCGAGTCTCATCCTTCCCTGATCTTTTTAAGTTCATCTGTAGTTTTTGCCTACCTACATTTATTTCAAAACTCTGTTTCATCATCATCAAAAAATTTGTCGATCCGTTCCACTATCGATTCCAATCCCACCACTAACCTCAAATTACCAGCAATCCGCGTTTCATTCCTCAATTTTATTAATACTAAACACGATAAAATAAATTCCGTACCTTGTAAATCCGCAGCAGTGGCACGACCGTTACATCGAAACGTTATCGATGTTATTACTCCAGTGACTTGTGAATTCGATACGAAAATACTAGTTATTCGAGAATCCAACACGAGATATTTCTGGAAGGAACTCGAATTGATACCATTCCTCAGTATAATATTACTAGAGTTGAAAATACATTGCGATTTGTGATTTTGTTTAAAGTTAGAGCTAGAGTTTTATATCGATGTTAGGGAAGCCAGAGATTGTGGCAAATGGTGTCTTATTAATATTTTATCGATATAGAAAATGCTTGGATAACTAAGTCGCCGTAAAACTGGTAAAACTGAATTCTCTCAAGGAAATGGGGAATGTTTAGCCTTGATTGTAGATAGAATGGCAAAGTTATGCAATAATGAATAATGCAACGTATTTCTATTCATGCTATGATAATTTGTTTCCTTATGGGGTGTGGAGGTTAGATATTTTCGTAAAACCACTCGAATAGTCATGACACATACACGGTTTGTGTTCTTATTTTGTGAGGCGGATGTTTTAGGTACAAAACTGTTTCTTTCATCATATATTTTTTTTTATTTAGGACTTCATCAGTTTTGACTAAATATATTTAGCTTATTTGAATGCCAATGACTGCGTGTAATGGCTAGTGTTTGAAAAACTTAGACTTAGAACTTAGTACAAAATGCAACCGTGACCACAACAAGCTATAAAAAAATCGGAAAATAATATGTATAGATAGTAATTGTTATTCAATAATAAAAATATAATTCATATTCATTGGCATATATCCAATGTTCTGACTTTATCTACCGTGTACAACGGCCCGTCATGCGAAAACTTGATAACGTAAACAAAAGTAGCGGAAAAGTCGAACGATCGGCTTTTGAGAAACGATTTGAATTTTGTTGCCTTCTACTATGGCAATTGTTGTTTGATTGATTTATTATCGCTTTGTTTGCTACAGTTTCTGGTAAGCTGCTGTTGATTTATTTAATTTGATTATTAAAACACCTACATTGTCAGACAATCGAAATCTTATTGTATACTTTGAAAGAAGAACGAATGCAAAAATACTTGGTATTAGTGTCATAGTCAAAGTAATACAAGCAGAATACGTAAATATATATGTACCATACTAACATATAATAAACCAAATAAATAATAAACTAAAGAAAGTCATAGATACGCTGCGGTCAGAAGTAAACGTTAAAAGAAAGAAGGAAAAATAACGGAAACATGATTTCGCAACAGTACAAGTAGTTCACGTATCCTGTTACGGAAGTTAGAGACAAAATATCATATTGTTGTACACAAAGTTAATGAGTTCGTGAACTATTTTATTGTACCCAAGAATGGGCATAGCCAAGCAAAGCGTTGGTCGAACCACGATAATTATAATTGACACAGAACTAGGGTTAAATGTATAGTCGGTGGGATATAAAGACAATTCTGGTTATGGTAATCTATACGTATTAGAAAACAAAGTCAATTGTCTGTCCGCTTGACCGCTTAGTTCTTCTAAACTACAGATAGATTTTGATGCGGTTGACATCATTTAGAAAACTTATTTCAGAAGGTTTAAGGTTTGTGTGTATAAAACAATAATATTAAACTTGGATACAACACTGAAATCTCGATGCCTTGACATTTACCTAACCAAATTCCTCCCGTGCAAAGTAAGGGTGTGTCAAGAGTGATGAGTATTTTGTTGAGACGCCTTTAATTTTTCTTTTGAAACCTATAAATGTTGACTAGAAAAAACTCAGTCTTTAGACAAATACCTAATAAATAGGTAAATGTCAAAAATATATTTCATTAACAATATTAAAACTTTTGTTACAGTTGGACCTACTCTACAAGCCAAGTATCCTGTGGTCATCTTCATCCACGGTGAATCCTTTGAGTGGAACTCAGGGAATGTGTATGATGGCTCCGTCTTGGCCAGCTATGGCGGGATGGTTGTCATCACCATCAACTATAGACTTGGGATTTTGGGTAAACGATTTTTTATTATTATCGTTATTGATATCACTGTCTCCTCCTATCATAGAATAGACTCGATTCTTAACAAACATTAGTTCTCTTGTTTTTACAAGGTGATTATTTTCAGATCTCTTGGCGTGAATTTAAACAATTAAACTCGACGAGATCTGCATCTTTGCTAGGTTTAAGAGCTGTCAGTGTCAATATTCATAAACATTGATGACAATGACACCACTTGTCATTGTCATAATGACGCGGTCTAGATGTGCTAATTGCACATTAGTTTTATTGCTGAAATTTGCCCTTAAGTTATTCTTGTGTTGGGTTCCATATTAGTTTATAACCTTGTAATCAATGATGCTATTAACAAAGTATATCTACTGCAAAAATAAAATACTTTAAGAATATTTTTCTTTGATTTTTAGTCAAATGGAAGACGATTTCATTACATTTATTTATACCAACTACCAAGCGCTATCATAAATATTCTCTAACCAACTTTCCTGATTTATCTAGCACTCCCTATTATCACTGAATCAACTTACGCTCATTTACGGGTCTATTTCATCGAAAACTAAATATATTTCCCCGAACCCATTAAGTAGTTTTGTTTTCATACACTGTAATTATAAATGACTATAGCTCCGAACTCCTACTTTCGTCACGTACCACTCCTCCTAATTAAACAATACTCATGGAATTCACCACACCGATTGCCTCATTGAATTATAAACTTTATTACTGAATCTGTATGAATGATTTTTGGTACACACGAGAGAGTTAACAAATAATTTTTGCCAGGTTCGGGGTTTTCAACGATTTTATACAATTTATTATTTACTGGCTAGGGTCGTGATTTTGTTGCAGTTTAAATGTTCGGTTTCCGTTTCTCAAAATAGATTAGAAATTTTTTGAACTACACCTTTTAGACTAATATTTTCTTTTACTTACAGTATAAGGAAAAGTTTAAATAAAATCTAGCCTTTTCTGAATACAACTCACGTTTTTAAGTTATTACCAAAGAAAAAGTCTTGATTATTTTACCATTTGATCGGCTTACCCTATCTATAGTATATATAGTTAATGCACAACGCCTTGAAAAAATCTGGCGCTACCGATATTAACTTCTATTTGGTCTGTCTAAATACTTTATAACTTGGGTATCAAAGATAATTAGGTTCTTACATCTACAGAGAATAAAACGTAATATCTTGAGTAGGGAATAGGTCTTCATAAGCTAAGTACTTTGTTTTTCGTTTCTCGGTAATTTGATTTTTATATTTTCTTGTGAAGATGTTATTAATAAGGACATATTTGCCCAAGTGTATAATTTTAATTGGCTGGTCATTTTGTATGAGAAAATATTCTTTCTCTACAGATATTCATGCTCAATTTGACACAAATACGAAAACACAATTGCTAAGGAATAACACGCATGGTCGGTTGATGAGTCGGCAAGCCGGGTGGGGCAAAATATATGTAGATAAATATCTCCGCAAAAAAAAGCACTCGGTTTGTTAGCTGAAATTATGCCGAGCCGACCTGAACGTGATTATGCGAGTAAAGAAATGCCGAACAAAGTTTCCCGATAAGCACGACCTGAATGAAAGTCGAATTTTGTGTCTAGTAATTGCTTCAGGTCAGCTTTGTTGTTCAACTGAATCGAATGAGTGCACCCCTACTATTTACTCTCCTAATTTCAGTCTGTTCTCCAACAGGTTTCCTAAACGCAAACCCGATACCGCATCTTAAAGCCCGGGTAGCGAACTACGGCCTGATGGATCAGATAGCTGCCTTGCATTGGGTGCAACAAAACATCGCTCTGTTCGGTGGCGATGCTGGTAACGTTACCATGCTGGGCCATGGCTCTGGAGCAGCTTGTATTAATTTTCTCATGATTTCGCCTACTGTTATGCCTGGTAAGTAAAGAGAATTTTCAACCGCTATACTATATTAATTTTCAAAAATATTAACATTATTTATAAGGCTTAATTCACAATATGTACATGTATGAAACAGTCATCAATCATCAGAACCTTTCAAACTGTAAGTTTTTTTCACATCTTTTGTATCCGTATGGCATGGCTTATGAATCTAGCTACGCGCTAGCTCCATTGTAGAGTGACTATGGGTGACTTTATATGGTGTAGACTGATATACATATGTTATGTTAAACATCTTGCCATATAAACTCACCGCTTATGGGAACTACCTACGCACCGCCATTTTGAAGGACATAAAATAAGATGGGTATACATATGACCTTTTAGGATGCCCTTGATGTCCCCTTCCTGAATTTAATACTTATTTATTTAAACCAATCCCCCCTTAAAAATGGTAAAATTAAAGGGGGTTGGGGGGGGGGGGGCAACTACCCCTTTTACCAATTTTAATACTGAATACAACATTTTTTTTGCCTTTTCTACCTTAGTTACTCGTATGGTTGATGACTTTTTTGGGGAAGGCTTTTTTCACAAAATCCGAAACGTTGGTCTGGAATTCATACCTGAAAATTGACGTAAAATAGAAACAGAACAGTGACGTATTCACCATTGCACAAACCGTAAAATTGCAAAAGCACACCAATATGAAATACGATGTATCAAACGCTATGCAAATAAAAATTCCTACAATCCATTTATTTTCCTACGCTATGAATAAAAAACCAATACAAAAATTGCTTCAATAAATAAAAACAGTTTCATTTTTCATATTTACCTAGAGATCTCAATTAGTTTCATTCAATGGGGTTTCCGTTGCCTTCGTGATTTAAAAAAAATATCTAATTTTTTTCTAGTAAAACACAAATTCATTTCGATACTACAATATCGTTATATGATAATATCGTTTCTGATTCCAAATTGGTAGTCGATTAAGCCAGCACGTATAAACGTAGTGTAGTGCTCGTCCCAAAGTAATCATCAGTCGCTTTACCGTGTACAAATTTGGCAAAATCGAACCTAAAATTATACCCTCACTTTTACAATTAGAGCTCTTTTGGGATTTGAAATTTATTCCGACGTGCAAGCTACAATTTTCAATGAAATTGCCTATTTGGATCAATTTGCTATTTTTGGAAAGTATGGGAAAGCTTTTGTGTATAATATTTGTGATAGAAATAGCGACTTAAAGTAAACTGAGATTGCATAATCAGCATATAATGCCACTCCTACTCTGGGACACAGGCTTGCTCTCTATGAGAAGGAGTGGGCAATAATCCACTACGCGGGCCCAGTGCGGGTTGGTGGATGTCACATGTCTTCGAATGTTTGGTTCTAAGACATGTCGGTTCTCTCACGATGTTTTCCTTCACCGTTTTGAGAACAGTGGTGATGAAATTAAATACACTATATAATGTGTCTGACTGGGTTCGAACTCAATCTACAGTCGGGGCCGATACCACGGCTCTTTCGCTGTTTTTACCTGAGATTAAAATAAGTTTAATAAAAAATACGAGATAGATAATACGAATAAGCTTCAGCTTTACTTTCTTTCTGGCAAATAAACTGTAGACTGTTACATAAAGAGCAGGTAAATGTAAACTAAATGATGTTCTAATTAAATCTCCGGGCAGTTAAAACGTACCTCTCACACCTTTTTCATTCTTGAGACTTCATTTTACAACTGGAGATAATGCGGAACTTTAGCATAAAGATGAGAAAAACAGTCTGTTAAATGTAATAACTTTATCACAGCGTCATTTGCTATTGCATTGCAGATTTGGTTTCCCTATAAAAGTTGTTCTTATATGGCCCCTGAGACTCGTGTTTCTAAATGCATCCACATATTGGGAGTATTAATTGCCGGGGCACAAAGTTTTATAAAGATACGTAATTCATTTAAAGTCTGTATTGTTATTAAAAATGTTGCTTCCAGAAATGCTTATTCACGAATTTGTTGCAGGTCTCTTCCACCGCTCAATTCTCCTCTCAGGTTCTGCACTTAGCTCTTGGGCATTAGTCGAAGACCCAGTCAGCTTTTCCGTCCAATTAGCAAAACAGGCTAACTGCACACTTCCAGAAGACATCGTCAAAGACCATGAGCTCATAGTCGACTGCCTGAGAGAGGTACCACTTGATGAGCTGATGTCTGCAGAAATCAGTACACCAAGTTACTTAACAGCGTTTGGCCCATCAGTTGACGGGGTTGTGGTTAAAACTGACTATGCAAAAGAACTCCTAACATTCTTCATACCCAATGACCTTCAAGGTTTTTCGAGCGTATCAGGAGTAAACAACCTAAAAGCGGATAAAAGAAGCGGAGAAAGAATGTTTGGAATAAGGGGTGGACAAAACAAGTACGACCTCCTCTTCGGAGTTGTCACCAGCGAAGCCCTTTGGAAATTTTCGGCTCAGGATATACAAAATGGGTTCGAAGGCGAACGAAGGGATAGAATAATAAGGTGAGGTCGATGTTTATTCAGCAAATTGGTGTTTGCGCTACGGTCATAGGACGTCTCCTTGAATGCTTGTAATCAAACGTATTGGATATTGGCGGTGAAATATTCTTTCGTAGAATTGAGTAGTATATTTGGTATAATCAAGGCGTGGTCGTGTGTCAGACGTGTTCTGTTTGTTTATGTATTTGTATACCTGAAAAACGACACAGCTTCTAGTCGGCTGTAGAAATGCAAAGTCGAAATATAAATTATTAACACAGTGATAAGCGAAAAGGAGTGTGAGGAAGGTAGTGCAAAAAGAGTAGCTTTTAAATTTTTAATTCTTAATACATTTTAGTGTTGAAAAAGACATGCTTCGTTTTTACGGTTATCTTACTAATATTTGAAATGTAAAACTTTAGATGTTTGTTACACAATCACGCAAAAATGGCTGAATGGATTTGGACTCAGGAAATTGGGCATATAGTTTATAACTTTTTATTCCGACAGAGGTACGTTCACGTGGGATATTTTTTGACAACGAGGGCGAAGCCGCTAGTTAAAGCTAGTTTAATATATTAGTCAGAAGTCTTTTATAATTATATTTGAAGCTGATTGCATGTAGCAAAAACTTCATGACAAGAAACTAAACTAATCAAATAATTAAAATAAAAGTAATACACAATGTATGAAATTACCGTATTTCTTTCAGACAAAAATATTCATAAATGGCAGCATAATTTGTTACCGTTTAATCCAATTAAATACTTACAATAATAACTCCTCTATCGAAACGGTGTATCGGAATCGTATGAATTATTTCCCGAACCATTTACCGCAGCCCAGTTTTATTTAAAAATATACTAGTATTATAAATTCTCATTTTAATGTGCATGTTACGCCGTACGAGCGTTCTCTTTGCATTTTTTTCGCAGACACCAATTACTGGCTTATTCGCTGCAAAAGCCTAAAAGTGGGTTTTATTAAAAACACAGTAACACAGTCTTTTGATGTGAACTTGTGTGGCGTGTCTGTATGACGAATTATATTATTTCGAAAACGTAATGATATTTCAATGTATTTTTTTTAATGCCTTTGTAAATGTAATGTTTTCGTTTTTGCTACAGAAAGAGTTTTATAGTTTATGGTATTGAAAAAAATATAGCATATTCAGCCTATAATCTTCCCAACTCACTGCTAGGAAACAGACCTCCTCTCTGTGATAGGGAGTGGGCCACAATCCACCACGCGGGTCCAGTGCGGGTTGGTGGATAAAAATATACGTTCACTTAATGTTTCTGTTTTTATGTATCTACAGTAATCGTATTATAAAAAAAACTGGCACTCCGGTAGTGCCGACAGAAGTGAAAACTTGAACAATTACGAGTGTATTTTGTGAATCGTCTTATAAACAAAACACGCGTGTTAAGGTGTGTTCCTTATTTTATAGGGTTTTTTGCAAATCAGGTATGATGACCAAAGTGACTGGTTTATTCTTCTCGTGAAAGGAATTTATTCAGATTTACAAATAAGCACACAGGATAGACTTCAGTTCGTGGTGTTGGTCGCAGCAGTGGTAAGAGAAGCAAGCCCATGGAGCTCGTCGTCAGTTATATATCCGTGGTTCAGCGCCATCTCGTCGTTGTTGGATGAACTACGTAGTTAGTACGCGAGGCCCTCGTAGTTCTTCCCGATGTGCATAGATGGCGCTGTCCTCAACAACGCGCGTCTTTCGTTTTACGCGTAGACAGAGAATACTATTCTCTGTCTACGGTTTTACGTCTTACGAATCTTACGATCAGGGTCACGTGACCTGACGCGAATTTAGAAGTTTTTACCCATTCCAAAAAAAGTACACAGCGCCGCTAAAGAAGTTTTCACTTCAAAAATACGACACCAATATCAATATTTCTAGTCTGAATATTCCACCAAAGTACCCAACAGTTTGATATTATTTGTGTGAGGGTCAGTAATATGTACGAACTGACAGGTTATTGGTCCATTACCGTCGAGTGCCCACAAGGACAACCATCTAAGCCGATCATTTCTTTGTAATAACTATTAAGTTCTGGTAGGTATTATGTTTGGACAGTCGGTAACTAGTAGGTATAGAATTACAGGAACTTGAAAAATTATTTCTTTTTTATTCTTAGTACTTACCTATTCTCAGACCACTTAGGCTTATAACTCTGAGTTTATTAGAAATAATGTAATGTATTACAACGGGGACAAACTCATTACAAGAACCTATAATAACGTAACTATACGTTCCACTGAATTACATAAAGCATTTATACAAGGAAATTTGCTTTATATATCATCAGTATTTAAACGTCTAATATGAGCTGCATGTCTATCAGCTTACCCATTGGTAGGAAATCATTTAACAAAACTACCTTTCCTGGAGTTCAGGACCAAGAAATATTATTTACCAGCTTTTAAACGTTGCTTCGCCCGCGTGGGTGTCGAAAAATATCCCACGTGAACGTATTACCAGGATTGAAAGTAGGTATCTTATATGTTAATCCAAGTTATAAACTATCTGTGTGGGGTAAGTAATAGATGATATAACAACAAAATCTCTAATATTTACAATATATAACAACGGAACCTATAATTTTATTTAATATAGCGATTAGTTAATATAATGAACGATTGATATAATTTTAAAATAACTAATTTTCATAAGCATAACATACATTAAATATAAAATCGTTTGACATACCACTCAAAAGATATAAAACTTATTTGGTCTAATTAAACAATAACTTTGTATTTTGTTTAAGAAATATTTAAAAGTATTTTTTCTTTGTTTTATTCTTTGTAAGTTCTATCGTAGTTATAGGTAATAGTCACCTAAGTAGATATTTAACATAACTAGTAACTAATTACCACCTGCGCTAAGATAGGTCGACGGAGGCCCGCTTCGCGGGGCTCCTATTTCTGGGTGGTTTAAAAAAAAATAACCACTAACCTATCCGAGTCGGGGTACTCTGAGTCGGGGTGTTAACCATAATAACGTTTTTATATACATAATATTAAACGTTAGACTAATGATTTTCGATTAAATAAACAATATACATATTAAACGTTAGACCAAATGATTTTCGATTACATAAACGTTATATCAAACAACGTTATACTAATTAAGTTTTAGAAAAAATAAATGTTTTATGTAAAGAAATTATATCAACAGTTGGTATATCTCACGTTGATTATATCTTATGAACGATAATAAAATGAAATTAGACCAAATGAGTTTATACGTTATGAGACGCACCCATCTGTGTGCCATATTTTATCTAAATCTCTTCAGCCGTTTTTGCGCCAATCTGGAACATACATCCAGATAAACAGACAAAACTTCTTCGTTACTATTCTAGAATACAACGGGTTCCTGCGGGATTCACCAGGTCGTCGGTCCACCGACATAAAACCGGTCGAAGTGGAGGTGCTTGGGGGAGGTCTATGCCCAGCAGTGGACGTCTTTCGTCATGACTATGTTATTATATGTATAGATGTATCTAACTAGCTATTTAACCTTTTTCGAATACTAAAAACTTTTATTATTTCAGGACCTACGTCAGAAACGCATACACATATCATTTGAGCGAAATATTTTTCACAATCGTGAACGAGTACACGGACTGGGAGAGGACTGTTCAGGTAATTGTGATTATTTATTGGTTCAATAATTTATTCACCACGGACTTTATTACTTGTTAATTCTCATTATGGGTTAATTATTTGTCAATGTGCGCACTATATGTACTACATTTACGAGTATGTACCTAAAACAAAAAGGTGTCTGTAATGATCAAATTAATGATATTAATTGTGATGATGATGAGGTTCTAATTAGGGTTCTTCTTGAAGATTAAAAATTGTTAACACTTTCACGGACAATGAGATGAAGTTGACATACTGAAAATGGCACTAAAAAAATGTATACAAAACAATACCACGCCTACAGCCGAACTGCTGTAAAAAAACAAGTGAAGGTACCTAAGTACGGTCAGCGGGATTGTCCGAAAGGGTTACCGTTGGCCCGGAACATAAAGGGCTAAGGAAGGAACACGGGTGGGTTTTAGTCAGTAAGAGTCTGACACTCCCTTCCGCTCCAGCCAGAGCGGGAGGGGTCATTTGATGATTTCCCATCCTGAAAAAATAAAAAAAGGTACCTAAGTACCAAAGGTAATATGACACTTCATGTCTGGTGGTATAGAGAGCTAACGGCCAGAGGCGCGTCGTCGCACACACAATACATGTGCGGCGGTACGAAATACATTTATATTATTTTTTGCCTTGACACTAAAAAAATTTATTGAATGAAATACGACACTGGATCATATTGGCTTCTTAGTAATATACGCAAATTTATAGGTCTATAGGGGTTTGTCTGTTTTGATCGCGAGCGTCATATAAAACACGAAAACAAATACGCCTCTGGCCGTGACGTCAGTGAAAGCTTTATTATTTAAAAACTGCTAACATCGTCAAACTATTAGTACGTACACTTTGTATGACTAGAAGTATACCTATCTCAAGGCGCAACATTAAATCTGAAAAAGATAGGAATGGTGAAGCCAAAATTATATTATCTGAAAAAGATAACGAAGATAAATTCAATATCAAAACATTTAATTTACACAACATAAACTTTGTTCCTATATTTCCCTCCAAAGCTATCAAACTCCATGAAACATCACCCAAAGTAGCATCAACTTGACCCACATCCACACACATTTAGGTAACACACGTTTCTGATGACTTGGCAGTGCCACTGAAAGGCGCGTTTCGCACTTCCCTCTAAATTCCTGCCACTGCCAAATTCCCACTGTTTCCGAGTTCAAGCGACTTCGTATTGAGTGTCCCGGATATATTTTATAGGATAAGTTTTGAGTAGTTTGCTGAATTCTCACGATTTATAGTGATTCATTTTCATTATGATTTTCGTCTGTTATTGTTCGTTGGAATTCTTCTATTCGTGTTACTGTGGCTTCATTTGCATGTTTGACTTTAACGCTATGGTTGGTTTCATGCGATTTGATTGCAACATTGTTAATTACTGTTACCGTTAAATTCAGTTTAAGTTTTAATATCTTACATAGCATCAGTTCTATTATGCTAATCTTAAGTAGGTATTTCATTTTTATGTCTGGGCGGTAAAGAGTATTCTATCTTTAGATCAATCAATATTGGTATATTGATTGATAGGTAGAATTCTCTTTATTAAGTACACCATATAAATTACAAAATTGATTCTCATCAGAGTCTCTATTTTAACTAATTAATGATACGTCTTGTCTAAAATTAGATTCATATCCTTTCCACATTTATTAATCTTGTTACTCTAAACTAAATGTTGTTACAAGTAAACAAACTCCTGCAATGGAACTATACCATTGAATAGTTTATATTGGACCTATCTATATGTTTTAAGAATATGATGTTTTGTTAATGTGATGATTTGCGATTATTGATATTTTAAGAATATGATATTCTGAGACAGCGTTGTTAGACCTCGTCTGTTCGAAGCTATCCACCGACCATTGTCCCACTCAATAATAACCATATGACCGAAGCACATCCAACGAAGGCACGTTATAACGAGTGAATTAATCATAAATATAGCAGAAACGGTGGGGTGACCGCCAATCGAAAGGTCACCGGTTCAAACTCAACCCTGTTAATGATTGAGGTGGACTTACAAACATTTAGCTTTGGAATTTCAAATTAATTTTAATAAAGGACCTCGTTAATATTAATTAAAACTCTGACCGAAGTAAATGTGTAAGATTTTGACAGCCAATAAAATGCCTTACTTTGCTCATAGTTTTCTACTGAATTCTTGTGAGAATTTTAATCACGTTTGTGAAATATGTTTGAGTTTCGTTAGCATTATTTTATTCTAGGAAAGCTTTGCTGGATAGGCTAATTTTGGTTCAAGGCTTATCTACGCAGTCATTTTAATAAAGACGACTTGTTTACAAAGGAGAAACAAAGAAAAATTCGCGGAATTACGTAACGTACTTACACTACCTACTCATGTTAAGTCTTTGTGTAGTTTAGACAGATTTTTTTTTTCCAGCAGTAAACGTTATGTGTTAGATGAGCTGATGACGATGAGAATTAACACTTAGTTCGGTCAGTGATCAAAGGGTCAAACGTTTTCAGATTAGTTTGTTAAAGCATTGAACACAGCTGCTGTCAGTGGGAACATTATAGGCTAATATTACGCTGTTATTTTCGTAAATTTTCAACTTTTAAAGGTTCCTGTTATTTTAAACTCGATGTATTTTTATTTAAATGTTTATTGTGTACGTCTAGTTTTCAGCCGCATCTAGTCATACAGGCATCTTCCTTTTCTCCTTCTTTAGGACGAGCTGGTACACATGTGTACCACAAGCGGTACACATTTTTACTTTCTCATAGAAAACTTACGGTACCCATTTCCACTTTCTTTTGTTTTAGCATCCCATAAACACACGAGACGCAGCTGTACTGGCGCTATCAGATGCTCAATACGTGGCACCACTGGTCCAGACCGGAGACTTCCTCAGTTCGCCTGACACCTCACCTAGAACCTTCTTCTACGTGTTTGATTACCAGACCAAGGATGGGGATTATCCTCAGGTGAGGGTTAGAATATTTTTATTACTTTATTTGTTATCTATCTCGTCTTTAGGAGCAACTAGATTGATATCGACCGGTCACCTCACAAAATCACCCGTGGTCGTTCTATGAAAATAATCAGCTACCGTGCACTATACTGTATTGATCTGAATAATCGATGTGATTGGTCGAGGACAACCTAGTTATTCTGTCGTGTTCATTTTCTCGTATTAGTAGGTCAATATTGAAAGATAATGTAAGTACCTACTCTTATAAGATAGTTTTATGTACTCGCATGACGTCATATTTGTTTTATTCAATCATTTTTTAAAATAAATAAAATCATTGCTCGCTGTAGTAAAATTAAATCAATCATGTTCCATTGAGTGCTTGAAATCCAATCAATGATAGCTTTCAATTATAAAGGATATGTATTTCTGGGATGTATGATTGCAGTAAAATTAATGACTAATTACTTTTCATGCAAAATCAGATAAATGTAGCCTTAAACAACATTAACCAAATCCATATATTCCAGCACCACATTAAATTCCTCGTTAAGAGCGTTTACGTAACTTTCAAGCCCTTGTTTTTCGAAATGAATAAACCGATTTTAATGAAACTTCATACACATTAGCAGGATACAAAGGTCTAAAAAGTTAGTAAAGAACATTTTCGAAGTGTCTTATTTAAAAAAAGATAACTGGAAATATCTGTTTCTATGGAAAATTTAAAATGGGTCTAATTTGGCTGTAACACTATTTTTCGAAAATGTTCTTAACTACCTTTTTAGACCTTTGTATCCTGCTTATGTGTATGAAGTTTCATTAAAATCGGTTTATTCATTTCGAAAAAACAAGGGCTTGATAGTTTGTATGAAATGACGTACGTCGTAAACGCTCTTAAAGGCATGTATGTTTTTTAATAAATGTATCGGCTAAAGTAGGCATAATAACTGCCCAGAAATCCTTGGTTTTCTTAAGATCCTTGATCCTTAAATCATGTCCTCCTTAAGCCCCGTCCTAATCCTGTTTGGCTGTGTGGCTGTGTGGTTTAGACTTTAGTGGCCTAAAGGCTACAGTAGCCACAGTTAGTTAATTGTCCAATCCTAATTGTAAATTCTTCCAACAAATCATAGGCGAAGTGCGCACTATGACTGTGATGTAATATTTTAATCGCATGTTCATGCGAAATAAATTCGCGCACGCTAATATAATTTTTCTAGCGATTATTTACCGCAGTTCGCGGACTCTAGTACATTAGTATTGTTCACAATTTGGCGATTATTTTCCACAACGATCATACTTCGTGGTGCGCGCTTAGCCTTACTCCATCCACCAAATCATAGCCTATATAGAATGGCACATAATTTCGATTCACCAATAATTTTCAAATTTTATCCCCCATCTTTTCAATTCCAAACCTAAATCTTCCTTCAACCCAATAAATTTCACCACTTATACGATTTTCTATTGCAGCGGATGGGGTCAGTCCACGGTGAAGAGCTCCCGTATTTATTCGGAGCCCCATTAGTGGAGGGGCTCGGCCATTTTCCCAGAAACTATACGAAGTCTGAAGTGGCTTTGTCAGAAGCATTTATACTTTATATGGCTAATTTCGCGAGAACCGGGTGAGTTTGTCGAATAGTACGTGAATTTAGTTTGTTGAAATCTTGGTTCAATGTTTCAATGAAATTAATTTTGTACCGTGTTTTCAGAAATTTCTAAACAAGATTAAGTTTTTTTGGAGAAATTTTCTTCCTCTGGGATTGTATCGCTTTAGAGAATTTTCAAAGTATTAAATAGTGACAATTCATTCGTTACTTTTATTGTTAGATAAAACGATGAGTTTATGTAGGTATAAGAAACATAAGTAATTAGCAGATACTTGATCAATCTCCTATTTATCTAATAATACCCATAGCTATATTTTGTATTAATTAGTATATTTTAATATTTAAAATCTACGAGATATGGAAAATGGTGTTAGAGGAACGATATTGCAAAAAAAAAATACATTAGATATTACAAAGATTAAGATCAATGGCGACGGCCGACGTCACAATTTTGTAGGTTATGTTAGTTACACTTTAAGCAATTGATAACTACTCATAGAGAAAATAACATAAATAATCCTAATCATATAATGTTTGGACCTCAGAAAAGATCATCGCCTCTGAGTGTATTTCGGCATTTCTTCTCAGGGATCAGTCAGCTAGGAAATTCTTCTTGTTTTAAGATATTGACGACGTGTAAAAGTGTCTTAAAAGATCTACTTACTTATAGAAATAAACATTTCATTTCAATCATATTTTCTTTCAAAGAAATCCCATTACAGTTTGGCAAACTAGAATGGTCTAAAGTTTTATTCTCAGTTTTCATTAGGGACACCCCACAAGGTAAATATAAAAGTTATTGTATGGGCCCTAACAATAACTTTTATAACTTGAGCATTAGGTAATATACTAAAAGCCTCATTATTATAAAACACCCACTTTCACTAATCTTTAATAAAAGAAAATCAATAACACCTCCAAGCCTACGCTACCTTCATCAGAATTGCGTGTGTAACAAATTCATATCCGTCGCACCACTTAAGCGTGAACATTATTTCTCACGACAGCTATAAATCAAGGGAAATAAAACAAAACTATCATTTTTTTTTCTCTAGTTTAGTAAATAGAGACTAACTAATGCTTTCCTATAACCTAGGTACATGATAAAATTATGTTTATTTCTGTAAGTAGGTAGGTTTGTAGAAACACTTTTGAACGCGCGTGAATCACATCACATCACACTACTATTAAAAGGCGAAAGTTTGTAATTGTGTTTGTATCTTTGTTACTCTTTCACGCAAAAACTACTGAACGAATTATGATGAAACTTTACAGCAATATAGCTTATACATCAGAATAACATATAGAATACTTTTATCCCGATATTTATGCAAGTAAAACCGCGGGGCGCTGCTAGTATTATATACGCGGAAGTATGGATGAATGGATACAAAAAAAATACAAAATAGTTTATTGTGTCAATTAGATATTACATTACATGTTAATGTGTTTGGAGCCCCCATTTAGGCCAACAATGCCTGTATTAAAAGGCTCCAAATGGATGATGTTTGTTAAACTTTCACGCTAAAACGACTGCACAGATTTACATAAAATTTGACACATAGATAGTTTATAATCAGGACTAACACATTTACATATTTTTATTTCGATATTCCCACGGGCTCGAAATTTATGCGGGTCAAACTGCGGGGCACTGCTAGTATTTTAAAAATCGAATAGAAGGTTGTAAGAAGAGGTCGATGTTTTTTCTGAGAAGAAAATCGAAACAAACTCAACTAGGTCGCTGTTTCTTTCTTGGTTCAGACATTATCTTGGTCAGATCATGTGAGGACCATGTAGACCACATACATATGCGTAGCTCATTCGTCTTTGTACCGGAGCCAGCACACCAAGCCACCCGAAACTGTCAAATTTTCCCGATCAACCTTGAACCTTATACTTTAGCAATAAAGTTGAAAATCTGTTAAAGAAATTTGACAGGTTGTAGTAGCTTGATGTACTCACAATACCTTGTTTTCCAGTTTCTAAATCAATATTCTTTTTTACAACCAGTAATATTATCGCTGACGCTTACATATAAACAAGAAAGTAAATGAACAATTTGAGAACAAAACAGCCTAAATGATTAATGGTTAAGTACCTCATCATAAGCCTCACTGAGTATATTTCGGCATTTTCCCGTATATTTTCCAACCAAGAAAGTTCGTTGCCAGCCAGCACCATTTGTTTGGATTCAATTTAATTCAAATAACTGTAATATCTCAACTAGTCGTTAACAAAACTTTAAAGTAATTGTATTGTTCATAACTATTTTGAAACAAACGTTGTTTAATTTTAAAATTTATTGCTTTCGCTTAAAGTTTCTTTTAGAATGGTGAATTAATTTAACGTAGATAGACAGCTAGAATTATCTAGTCGTTTTGAATACATCAAGGTTAGCGTTTGTTGAACGCTGTATTTTCATTAAAAGTTTGTTTAGTGAATTCGCTCTCATTTTGAAATACTCTTCAATGGTCTTTATGTTTACAGTTTCATTAAAATGATCTGTTTTACAATTAACTGATGGTTTATTTAATGCTATTGTTTGTACTAAGGCGAGGTTAAAGGTTAAATGAGTGTATTTGTATGTAGTCGCTTTTCTTGAGTCGGGTAATTTACTTTGCAGTCAGATTCTATAAGTCTGGTTCGTAAAATGAGTTGTCTGTTTTTTATTTTTTATTTCATTGAACGTAAACTACGCGACATAATTTTTACGATCAAATTTATGCTCATTGCTCCATTTACACGATGCAAGTTTCTTGCCTGTGTCATACAATAAAATTGAAGCATCAAATGACATGCATCGCTTAAACACTGTTTCAAGTTATGGTATGCCATAGGCAATCAACTCACATCGTGTAAATCAGGCTATAGCTTTATTCATAAACATGTTCTTCTTTTGTTTCTCTAGAAACCCGAATGAAGTTCATCGTCAAGAATCAGTGCTGCCAATATCAAGAGAGAGGAACAAATACAAGAGCATACTGTGGGACGAGTATGATACGCTGTACCAGAAGTATTTGGAAATCGGTAAGCGGATATTGTACAAAATGTGACGTCATTGGCGGCATCAATTTGTCAAAGCTGCACAAAAGAAAATCATTATAAACCGTATAAAGCATTGCATAATACAAAAAATCTTACGATTTTTCAAACAAGTTTATATCCCGATGAACGATCTTATCTAAAAGTCTAATAACAGAACGCTATTCTCACATTAATCTTAGACAAAATTTAATCTCGCTCACCTGACGACCACTGGCAATATCAATTCCGAAAAGTTAATTACATCAACCATTTTCATTTATCCGCGCCACACCATTTTATCCCTACAAATTCCTTTACGCGTTACACAATCAAAAATTCCATTGCAGGGATGAAACCGCGGATGAAAAACCATTACAGGGCCCATCAGCTGTCCGTGTGGCTACGGTTGATCCCGGAAATCCACCGCGCGGGGATGAAGGACGTGGTTGCGAAACACAACCTTTTCAGGAACCACAACGACCCTGAATTGTACGACGGACTAGTCAGGCCGGACCCTCTAACACGCGCCAACTATTTCGATCCCACGATGGAGCTGTACCGCAAACCGACTTACAACCTCACATTAGATATACCCTCCACTACGATGGACACTTACGTGACTACGTGCATTAGTGTGATGTCCGCGCGGCCAGGGTCCGCCGTCACACAGAGCCACGTTCCAAACAACACGCACACACAGGACGTATCTAATTTAGAAGTAGCAGGTTACACTGCCTACTCTACTGCCCTAAGTGTAACCATAGCTATAGGATGCTCTCTACTAATTCTTAACGTTCTTATATTCGCCGGGGTTTACTACCAAAGAGATAAAACTAGACTCCAAGTAAAAGCACTTCAACAACAACAGAAAAGGAACCATAACTCAACGTTCGATAGCGTATCATCGAAGCATCCCCATTACTTCGTCGGACACTCGCAAAGCTCGAGCACGATTGTCGACATCGATCATCAGGACAAAAACGCGATAATCGCAATGACAAATCGAGTTCCCCACTTCACTACAGCGAACTGCCCGAACGTTTGTCACACGGGAATACAAATGTCGAATTTGTCGCAGAAAGCGAGTCCGCCAACGAATAGGGGACAATGTACGACTTTGCCGAGAAAAGTGGGGTTCAGTTATCAGCAGAATCAGATATGTAACGCGTCGAATTGTATGACGCTACCGAAGAACGCGACTTTTATGAGCAGTGCGGGGAATTTGCCTGACGTGCAGGCTCAGACGGGGCAGTCTCAAGGGCCAGGGAATGGGTCTGCCCTTCCCCCACCGTCGTCGCCTCCCTCTCAGCACTTCTCGCAGTCTAGGGTCCCTCAAGCAGCGATGTCGGAGATGAATGTATGAGACATGGAAGATATTTACAATTATGTGTAAAGTGACGGTCGGAACATTCAGAGTGTGTCACGGGACAAGACATGGTTGTAAATATCGGACTAAAGCAGTGTATATACGACGTTAAATTAATGTAATATGTAATACAGGTAACGTTTTAAGTATTCCTAGATGTAAATGTAATATAGGTTTCTGAATAAATTGACATTTTTTAAAACGATAATCCAATTTTTCAGAAATCGTAACAAAATGAATCTGTACATTTTGAACTTTTCGTTGGTCATGTAAATATTATTATTATTGTAATATCATCGCCATTCAAAATGGGTGACAGAAGGAGGCTATTTGATAAAAATAAACCCGACAACCTCATAACAAACAATGTAAATTCAGAAAATAATGAATGGATATTTTGTCTCGTCGGTCAATCAAATCATACAGCAAAAATAACAAACATATTGTTACTTCACTTAGTACTGTCATTGAAAATGACTATTATTGTAAATAAATTAGAATCTTAAAGACTGTATACTTAAAATAAGATATTTTCATTTCAAAGAGTCATGTGACACAGATCGTTAACTTCTTTCCGGCAAAGAATTACTTCGGAATGCTTAAGTGTCGGCATTAGAAAGTATTTACCGCGAATTATCTTTATTTTTCGTTCTGAGTACGTGCTTGGAACTTTCTAGAACAAAAAAGTAATTTGTTTCATTTACACGGCAACCCTAACCGAGTATTAAATTGAACACGTAGAAAACGAAAAACTTATAAGAAAATATACTCGGGAATCGATGCCTTAAGAATTTTGATATTTATTTTTCTGGAAATGCTTAATGTATTGGGTAATCAATCTCTTTTATATTGTGTAGATATTTCGTTGTAATATCGAGATTTCTTTTGATTTCTTCTTAGTACAGTTCAATATGTGCTGTGGCAATCCTCTTATTTTATGTAGACCTGGTAACAGACTACAGACTACATAATGGACTTTATTTAGGTCGAATCTAAACTTTAAAAAATGTATTTACACATAAAAGCGCTCACAAACAACCACTCCACATCAATAATAAATTGAACATAAATAACACATTTGTAAAGTTCCCTTCCATTTTATTGTTACAAAACATTTGAACCCTCGAAGCCAATCAGACAAAGCAATGTCTAAAACAAACAGTACACTTTTACCTTTCATGGATAAATAAACTGTTTTAACTTATCGTGAATACAAAGGGTACAATCGTGATTTATAGATACGAGTAGGTACTTTTACCGAATCCTCTTTAAAAAACACAAACAATACATGATTAAAATGTCCCGAAACGTATTTACGATTCTGTATAAAAAGAAAATCATCAAAAGGGAAAAAACAATCTGTATTGTCATCAATAAAATTGTGTTCATCGCGAGTTTGGGAGTTTTGAACTATTTTGTTCCTGCCGTGTGCAGCAGCCGACGAAATTGTAATGGGCTTTTGTGTATTGAAATATTTTTGTTGTACTGGTATTCTGGATGAGTACAGGGATTACGTTTTTTGCATCGTTTGGATTAGGGTCACGAACGCGGGATTACTTAGTTTTAAACTTTGTGATTGATTAATCGCTGCCGCATCAGTAGTAGGTTATGTGAAGCAACTGCTACTGAAAAGCTTTTGAAAATCAAGTTTCATATTATCATCTTTTTCGATTAATGGTTTTTAATCCTCGTCGGAATTTTTCGAGATTCATCAATTTTATTAGGTTCTAATATTTGTGTTTATCCACAAATTGGGACATACAAATCGGATTTAACATCGGTAAAACATAATTCACACCAAAGTGATTATGATAATTTGGTAAAATACTTTTCAAAATAAGCCTCTCTTTATGGATGAAACTGGAAAA
Organism: Luperina nickerlii; assembly: GCA_963855955.1. Taxonomy (NCBI): domain Eukaryota; kingdom Metazoa; phylum Arthropoda; class Insecta; order Lepidoptera; family Noctuidae; genus Luperina; species Luperina nickerlii. The sequence continues at coordinate 22,725,170 of OY979664.1, read as the reverse complement.
AAAAATGGATTTCGAGATTGAAAAACCACATACAATCCTGCCAATACACACCCAAAAGTAATTTAAGTCTTCATGAAAACTGCGTCCAATTTCCTATCGCAACCAAATTAGACCACGCAAGCTTAACACGAATATTAGCAAGCCGGTATTTTTATCAAAAACAGCGCACATTTTCATATAAGCCGGGATCAGAGAAATAAAATGTATGTGAAAAAATGTATATATGAAAAAAAAAAGAGTGAAATATTTCGCGCTGCGAATCAGAGAGGCTTTAATATCAACACGCTGAGTTTATGAGGTCAGGAAATCTAGCTATAAACTAGCTGGGGTTCGGCGAATGGGTGCTGGGGCGAGGTACCGAGGTCGCCTGTACATGTTACATATAGCGGGGCGATTTAGGGCTCACGCATGACCAATTTTTTGTTGAATTACTGTTTTGTCATAGTTGTAAAGTGTGGCTTTATAATAAAAGTTTGTTTGTTTGGTTTTGTTGTTAAATGGTTTGGTTTTATAACGTGAAAGATATATGAACTATTTAACGTGTTTTATCCAATAAGAAGTAAACCATGCTTCGTGGTTTCAGGCAAGGAATAAATTTTTATTTTATTTTCTATTTGATTCTCCCCATATATTTTGTGTCTATTCTGTTAATGGTAATCAATTTTAATCTATCACGCCAGTATGTTGCAATATGGTTTGATTTTCTGGACATGCAAAAGCAGCAAAGGTACTGGGTTACTTACGGGAATACTGTTTAATTACTCGAAGCATGTAATCTGAGATTACGCTGGGGAAAACTATTTTTCCCGTAGTAGGCACCTAATATACAGTATATAATTGTGGAACTGTTTGTACTGGTGCAAGCAAAATGAAACTTACCTACATAATAGATACTCCGTTGACTTTGTAGGTGCATTCTATTTGCAGTTGCTGGTCCAAGGAGGATTCAGGCATTCACACATTCTTGGAATTTTTTCAAAGTAATTTAAATTTGCCTATAGACTGCTCAGTTGGTCTAGCAGTTGCATGCGCTACTGCTGAGCTTGAGATCCTGGGTTCGATTCCCGGATCGATCAAAGTGTTATTGGGTTTTTTCTTCTGCAATTTTCTGTAGCAGCCCGGAGTCTGGAGTTCTATGTATGGGATAGGCTGGCCCCTACTACATAACTGGCGAAATGTGAGTGTGTGGGTGTCAGGAAATACAGGCAGGCAGGAATACACTCTTCGGGGAATCAAATTTAAATGAATATAACATAACTGTTATGTTATGTTCATTTAAATTTGATTTTGCATAACAAAGAATGTTTTGAAACAATCATAAAAAACTTTCTAGGTCAAAATAACCCCGGTGAACATATTGGAAAAGGACATTGCCCAAAATCAAAACCGCTTTAAAGCAATAAATTATGGCCATAGAAATATAAAACCTATTTCGTTATTCATAAAAATGTTATAACAAAATACCGTACGCGCAGTTTAAACAAAACACTAAATATTTACAAAATAGGTGAAAGTTCTGTTCCTGAAAATATTCCCAATATCATTTCTAACGCTACATTTTATCTAAAAAATATTAAGATAAATCTGTGTCACATGCTCTCAATATGTTCGTGTTGTTTTAACTCGTGTTCCGTATAGTTTTATATTGATGTATGACTGTTGTACTATAATATCATACGGTTTGTGTTGTGTGTCATTTACTCTTTGCCCATTACGTCGTGATCACGATTTTTAAAATGTTATGTAAATAATTGATTTTTAGATTTTCTGCTGTTTTGCTGAGGTGGTGAAACAGGTCATTAGCGATTCATTATTTTATTCTTTGTACAGACGCCAGCACATCAAGCTACCCGAAACTGTCAAATTTTCCTAATCAACTTTGAGCCTTATGCTATAGCGATAAAGTTGAAAATCTATTAAAGAAATTTGACAGATTGTAGTACCTTGATGTGCTGGCGTCTGTACATTTCCTATGTTTTCAATTATTTTTTAATAATGTACATAAATAATTCATTGCATTCACATCGTAATAGGCAAAGTTTCTGCGACACATTTTCTTTTAACGTAAGTTTTGTATCGAATGTTTTCCTCAACTATTGTTTGTGAAAAGATCATATAATTATTAACTTGGTAATTATCATAATATGTTGGAAATTTATAAGATAACAAGTTATCTAACCGTTACTATGAAATCTTATGACAAGTATCAAAATTTAAAAAAATAAGACAGAATAAAATTCGTGAGAAAACCTTCATGATTTTGTTTTATTTTGTTCTACCTTCACAGGTTCATGGTTCACAGGTCTTATTAAAGGCGCAGATGAATCTTTCTATACTTTAATAAGGTAAAGTTAGAGGTAAGTACAGTTAGACAAAAAACTAACTTTATTGTCTACACACTGGGTTCACTTTACATAATTCAAGTACTTATAATTTCTATCGACACAAAAAGATGAAGTAGAATTTATTGTCTTCAATATGTTTTGTGACTACACACTGATACAATTATTATGGAACAATGGTCGTTGTTAATTAAAATAATTCTTGTCGATATATATATATATATTTAAGGGGCTTGTGGCTAAGTAATAAACAACAGCCGCACGTTCGATTGATCAGGTTAAGCTACGCTTGCCGCGGTTGTTCCGTGGATGGGTGACCATCTTTACATACCAGGACCCACCCCTTCGTGCCTCGGAAAGCACGTTAAGCGGTTGTTCTCTGCTGTCATTCGTGGATCTTTGACAGTCGTCACGGGTCGTCAGAAGCCCGAAAGTCTGACAACCAGTCTAACTAAGGGGTATCGTATTACCCAGTAACTGGGTTGTGGAGGTCAGATAGGCAGTCGCTCCATATAAAATACTGATATTCAGCTGCATCCGGTTACACTGGAAGCTGACCCCAACATAGGAAAAGGCTAGGCAGATGAGGCAGATGATATACATATCTTTGAGGCTATATAAATATATATATATATATACTATACTATATACTACAAATAACGGACAACAGACGGACCAGTTGCTGATTGCATAAGAAAGGCTAAAGCACATTGCTATGTTGCAGTTTGAAAGGTAAGTCCGAGTGCCGGTGAAATGACAGGAATGACTCTCCACTTTGTGTCTGTGGTCGTAATACAAGGACAGATGCTAAAAATGTATTTCAGCCTTTAAAGGCACATCAGGTTAAAGGCTCGTGCAAACAGACGCGACACGCGATACAATGGCGCGCGACATGAAGGCACAGCTCGTTGCGAGACTTGCGGTGCCTTTGTGTCGCGTGTCGTGTCGCGCCTGTTTGTAGGAGCCTTAATTTCGTAACACATAATAGCAATGGTGTCGATTCCCTTGTTCACAAACTACACTATTTTTGTATGGACGTTGGACCAAGTGCTGCCCAACATTTAATCATAGTGCATAATGTTCCTTAGACTAATACTAGTCTGTGACCAAAAGCGCTTCACAAACTATCCGAGGAGTATTGAGAAAAATATATCTCTTTTAAAGGTTTCACATTGGTGAAAAATCATAAACAACAGCTTATTTTAAAAATAAAAGACGGTATATTATAAACAATGGATTATATTATTATAATAAAACTTAGATAAGGATTGTCATTCAATCAATAATTCATTTAATCGTTATATAGGTTTACAACATAATAAATAATATTCTATATTATGCCTTATGTAAACATTAAAATACATAATCAATCATCATCCTCATTGTCGTCTATAATTATTGAGTCTAAAAATAAAGCAGGGCGCCTCACAACGTCTTGGTGCCTAGCCCACCCCAAAAACCAAACTAGGCAAACAACGTGGTTACAACTGCCGATCGTTCTTCGTCCAGTAAAACATGAGCAGCAATAATGTTGAATGGAATCGAGCCCATGATTGTTCTCGTCAATTAAAATATAACAACAACTCAGGGGCCCAATCAAGAAGTAAATGTAAGTAATGCGCAAAGTACAGATGCCAGCACATCAAGCTACCCGAAACTGTCAAATCTTCTTAATCAACTTTGAACCTTATGCTTTAGCAATAAAGTTGAAACTATTAAAGAAATTTGACAGATTGTAGTAACTTGATGTGCTTTATCAACCAATGATTTTTTTTATCAACCGTTACTTTCCCACTGCTGAGCAAAGGCCTCTTTACTCTCTTTCCATCTCCCTCTGTCCAGAGATGCCAAGGACCAATCTTTATGAAAGCAGTCCAGCTCATCCGCCATCTCCGTCTGGGCCTGCCGCGATGACATTTGCCAGTAGGCTGGACGCACTGGGTCGTAAGTTTAAAGTATTGATTTCATGAAATAGTAATTCAGTAGGGTTATATAAACATAGAGGGTTGTATTGATGATTATAAACCTGTAAATACGAACATACTTGTTACGGTCGAGATTCATATTTTGTACAAGATACAACCTGACACTGACCTGCAAATTGCAAAAAAAATTAAGAAAATTTGAATTCCGCGGTTTACCCTGGATGCTTCTCTCTAAAAAAAGAAGGTAAGGTAGCAAGGATCATTCGAAGGTAAGTCAATACAGAGCCTGTACGCATGGGATACTTAGGTATCTACCTGCTATTTTATCTATTATATATATTATGTTTTATTTTATCGGCAAGCACGTACCAACAAAAAAAGATTACTATACCTAATACAAATACGTGAAGCTTACATTACGAGAAAATTTTAACGATAAAAACGCAAAATTAAGGTTAACTTTTCCAACAAATTAAAACACTGTAGCAGTCTGCTCCACAAGGGCCTACATTCCAACAAAAAGTAAACAACCCAGTAATGTATGAGAAACATTACGAAACCTCTGACCGTTTCATGATCGATGGCTCGTTGACCGGCCGTGAACCCGCTCCGGTTTACGCGCCTTTTGCTCGTAAAAATATGGCGTTCGTTTGTTTTATGGTTTCAATACTAAATGAGGCTGAATACTAATGGAGAAAGTATGTTCTGGTATTGCAGTGAAACGCTGATAACGTAGAAATTGTGTAATAATCGGTTTCTGTAAAGCATGGGTTACTGACATTTGATTTTGATGTATTTGTAGGTTCACATGGTCACCCGACGTTTTCGCTTTCTTGTTAATATTTAAACGGTGTTGCAAAAGATACCACCGAAATCCTAAAAAAATATAATCTAAATCCCTTACTGCAGCTAGAAAGGTTGAAAAACTCTAGATGGATTTCTTACAATCAATCTGTCTCAAAAGGTTAGCGTACCTACCTTAGAAATTCCGAAACTCACTGTGTATATAAAAATTGTTATTAGGTAAAAAAGACGGCTCACTTATCATAACTTAAATTACGACATAATAATATACCTTTTTTCCATTATCATAAAGAAGCAGCTTCTTAATAATTAATTACAAACAGCCTAAGACTAATAACCAATTTGAATCCAACTTATTTTTTTACGTGATAAATTATTTTATATAGTGTTGATTGTACAGACACTAGCACATCAAGCTACCCGAAACTGTCAGATTTTCCCAATCAACTTTGAACCTTATACTGTAGCGATAAAGGTGAAAATCTATTAAAGAAATTTGACAGATTGTAGTAACTTGATGTGCTGGCTTGATGTATTTTACAAAAGTGTTCCACTTTCTTAGAGTTTGATAAAGACATAAACACTTTGTTCAAGTGTTATTGTGTAACTATTATTTCTACACTAACTCAAAAGGTTTTCTTCGTTATAGTTTTCGTACTGTATTTGTTTGGTCTAACAGCTGAATTGCCTCGATGCTCATATGCGGGCGGAGTCGTTGTTCATGGCCCATGGGCCTCCGCAGATTTTTGGATTATGTTAGTGATGGGAATCATTTTCAGGTCACGATGGCAGTCATAATTTTTTAAATACCAGGACGCATTAACTTTGATGTTGGTCGGTTTTGTACAGCAGCACTTATGCATGCATTATATGCATAATTTCTTATACCAATAAGGACAATATTGGCATAAGAAATTATAATATGTATATAATAAAATTTTGTTTTGTATCGATAGGCAGGACTCCCGTCCAATCAACCAATTCATTACATGTTTTTAAAACGCATGTCCAGTTCCTGTTTTCTTTTTTACGTGAGCTTTCCAGCGCAGTTTCGCGTCAAACGTTATGCTAAGGTATTTGGCTGTATTTGCGTGTGGCACTTGTTGACCATTTATGAAGATTTGGTTAATGATTGGGAATTGGGATAATCACAATTCCTTTTGGTGAAATCAATTTGAAGTGACTTCGATGATCGATTTTGTGCCCAATCATGAGTTTCATTTAGAGCCATTTGTACTTTTTTATTGCATCTGTATGGCATGACCCTGTATCCGTATTGGCAATGTCGTCCGCAAAGGTTGCAGTCCTAGCTCTGGTATATCATAAGTGTACAACAGGTAGAAGACTGGACCCAGCACCCTACGAGTACCTAGAGGCACGTCAGCTTTAATAATTTTTAACTCGGCAAAGGCATCCTCGTGCCGTATTCGAAACTTTCCATCCGGAATGTATGATTGCAGTATATCGACAAAATCATTGGGCAGCATTAGTCTTAGCTTGTATATCAAACCCCTATAGCAAATTCTATCAAAAGTTTGTAGCACATCAAAATATACGGTGGAGAAGACTTTTTATCTTCAAGCGTGATGTTGGTCTTTCTACGTATATGATACTAACTTCCGCCCGCGGCTTCTCCCGCAAATTATGTCGATAAAAACGATCATATATCCTTCCCCGGGATGCAATCTATCTCTTTGCCAAATTTTATCGAAATCCATTCAATGGTTTAGGCGTGATTAGGTAACATACAGACAGACAGACAGAGTTACTTTCGAATTTATAATATTAGTATGGATACGTAAACATCTTACTGATAAATCTGCGGTAAGCATAAGAGATAAATCAAGTACTATGTTGAAATTTTGAATACCCATTCATTACTAAATGGAAATTAAAAACTTTACAAAAAATAGCTTCATAAATTCATTCTTCTTTACGTAAAGGCAATCCCTTAGTCACTGACAATAGTTACAATGTGTACAAAAATGTGTAAACAAAAATACACTGAAGACTGGAGTCTTTATTAAGAATACCTGTGCTTACAGATCTCCCGGCCTCGAAACTATTCGAACAAGTCACAGTTGTACAAACATCTAATAATAGATGATAATGTTGGGACCGAAGATAAACAAGAAGTTAAGACTAATAAAACAAATCATTACAGTGAATATGTGTGCGTGTGGGTGATGGTGTGTCGGAGTCGGTCTGAATGTGGAAGTATGTGATAATCAAGACTGGTCTTCTAATATAGTATATGTATGTGGTGTTGAGCAGCTTTTTATGAAATTACTTCGAAGAGTCTCTCACAATATCCACTACATGAGATGAAAGTCTTTGTCATTCAATTTTATTGCTTGAAGTAAAAATTGTATTGGGCGATTATTACGTATCTACATAACACATTCCTGCATTCCTGGAAGGTTTAGGCAGAGTTCTATAGCCTACCCTCATATATTTTGCCTGATTATGCATAGATTTCATACGTAACAAAATTGATATTGCTATTACACACCAAGACTCACCACAACATAAAAAATGTGAACCTAAATAGCAAAAGTCCTCATTACCCGAGCACCAATCTATTCTTCATGCTGCCCTACTTTGAAATGACTAGTAAAAAATAACCCAGGAAACCCTTACCAGTCATAGCAGTATTGAAGTTACAAAGACCTGAATAAGGAATTGAGAGTTTAGATACAACTTTACAAGCTTTAAATTCGATTACGGTAGCATCGTCACAGATGCCAGTCTCAAATTTTAAGTAAAAGTCTAGTTTAAGTTTGATAGTTTTCAGCAAAATATACATAAACATATTACTTACGAGCACAAGTAAGATTGAATGTGGTATGTACGAGGTGCATCGTAAACTTGTCTAGTTGATATCTTTATGATGCACCAGGTTGATGTGATGCGATGTCGCTTTATTGAAGTGAAGAATAAAGTCGTCGCTTTTACATTCCGTTTCTAAAATGTATATGTGAAGTGTATCGCAACAAGACCTTAGTATCTTGTTCAAAAGCAACGAAATAAAGTAAGCATTTCTGATCAATGTACCTAGAGAGCGCTGAACAGAAGCTATTAGATTCGAAAAATCTGTTATTGAATTCCTTTAGATTTTATTCAGAATTATCTAATTAGTATATGGCAACAGAAAGACTGATTATTTTATTCTTTAAAACACGTGTTCCAGTAAGGAAAGAAAACGAAACGAAGAAATGTGTAATTACATACATAAATTATGATTCTACGTAAGATTTCTCAGTAAATTCATTTTACTTTTGAAAACCTTCATATCTGCCAAGCCAAAAACCACGAGTGACAATAACACAAAATCCAAACAGATCCAACAAACTGAAAAGCACTTTGAAAAAGCCCAAAAACATTAGTTGGAACATTCACTAACTGTTGTAAAAATGAGTGTAAAAGATCGCCAAGAGGCACGACTAAAAGCGAATAGCCATTTTCTTTGAAAGGCACTCTGATGCTTTTTAGCTGCAAAGGATACCTACATATCTACATAAAGAGTCACCTTTGACGAAGTTATCTCGTCTCATCTTTTTCATGGTTCACATAACGTTACCCGCCAATGTACTAGGGTTTTAGAGGCGTGAAATATGGCAGCTTCATTTTCTCCTTTTTTATTTTTATAACTATATGTGAGATGTGGTGTTAATTTTTTGCATGACGACGCGAAAAGGGCTTGTACATTTTGTTGATGAGATAAATTTAGGTCATCCCGACTACTTTTGAGGTAAGGGTTGTCGCACACGGGGGATTTATCTGATGATACATTTAGGTCGCAGTGACTGCCTATCGACATACACAAGTTGAAGAGTCCTACGTGGCTGATTTTGAGGGGCTGTCGACATTATCTACCCGTGTAGCCTGGTACCTATTAAAGTATCTTCTTAGGGATTACAGAAACAGCGGGATAGTTGTATAACACGCGAACAATAGGAATGGCTTTAATTTTGACAGTTCAACAATATTCATTGCGTTAAATACGAGTACGTTGTTGAGCGGACAAATTTTTTGAACATATAAAGCAATGTATTAGCAATATGCTTCAAAACGATTCAGAATGTGATTGATAGTGAGTTACGCGCTAAAAGGATACGATTTACTACAATAAACAAAATCAGAAAAATATATGATATTTTTAAGGATATGTACTAGGTAGATAGTTTATTGAAAACATAATACAACTAATTTGATACGATAGAAAAGAAATCATGAATATACACCTCTAAAACTTTATTTTTACAATAAAAACTATACTAATATACATACAATAATTCTGAATTTTTGTCAGATTATTCTACAAGTAACATACCTACTGAAAGCACTAGTGTTTAATTTTTTTAGTCCAAACAATAGATTATTTGTAAATAGATAATTGCTTCATATTTTGTAATAAATTACCAGGGTTGTGTCATCGCGCTTTTCATTCTTTTCTAGGCATTCCGACAGTGACCTTAAAGTACACACATTTGGCCAGTTAAGTCCCACGTGGGACCCGTTTACTCATCAAATATTAAATTAACCCGATAATGTTCTAAAATTAATATTTTATTACATAGAAAATGATGATAATGCAAAATCTCTTCACACTATCTTCACTTTTAATAAGCAACTTGTTACCCATATAGTGTCACATAGACGATTTTAATGGCCGATAAAAATCTGCAGTGTGGGATAGTTCTAAGGAAAATGGGTCATAGCCGTTAAGTGATAGGCTAGTAAACTGTCGCCATTTATAAAGAGTTATGATTTCCAAACTTATCTTTATTACATTTTTTAAGTTTACCACAATGTTTTACAAAATGGTGTCATAATTACAGTTAGGTATAACTACAATATTTCATGTTTTTACTGCTTATAATTTTTGGGGAAATTAATTATTAAGGAAATTGAGAACCATCTTAGAATCTCCGTATTCAATATTCCAGTCATAAATGTAATTCTTTGACAGTTTTATGACTCGGTAAATTAACGTAGGGTATCAATTTGCTTCATAATTAATTTCCCTGTCTGTACCTAGGCAAAAATTGACCAAGATCTTAGATATAAGAGATGTTTTCCAAGTATGTGTACGTGATTGACTGATCAGGACGCCAGCGCCATCTGGTGGTGCTTGACAAAGTCTTGCCTGAGTTCGTGGAACTCGAGAGCGCTACAGAGCGACGTGGACTCACTTGGACATTGGACAACATGTGCTCAGAAACTATCTCGCGTTCCGTATCTAGTTTTGTCGTGTACCTACAGAGTGTGATTCGCTAGTGCGATTAATTTATTTGTGAAATTATAATCTGATTTGTACTGCAAACGGTTTTTCTATTGCGCAATAACCAACACTACCCATAGTACGCCCACGGTATTTAAAATATGGCTGATAATAACGAGACACGTTCCTTTTCCGTCATCTATATTATACCCGTATAGTTCCACCACCACCACCACCACCACCACCACCAGCTCGAGATGTTGATTTGTCCCCGGTCGATGGCATTAGGCGCGCCGCCTATTACATGGGACTTAAACATTATTGGCGAAATGTGGGTATACTATAGATACACGTCTGCCTAACCCTACGGGGAATACAGGCGAGATGTTGTGTTATGTTATCTATATCCATAATATTATAAAGCTGAAGAGTTTGTTTGTTTGGTTGAACGCGCTAATCTCTGGAACTACCAGTAGGATTTGAAAAATTCTTATTGCATTTGATAGCCCAATTCTTGAGGAAGGCTATAGGCTATTTAAAATCACGCTATGACCTTTAGGAGCCGAGCAAAAAGAAAAAAAGTCAGAAAGAACGCTAAGCAAAAACGAAGTAATAGCACGGGCAGGCGATGCGATGCGACGGGGTGGGTCGGAGTAAGAAGAAATTTCACGCGGACGAAGTCGCGGACAGAAGCTAGTATAATATTATAAAGCTGACGAGTTTGTTTGTTTGTTTGGTTGAACGCGCTAATCTCTGGAACTACCAGTCGGATTTGAAAAATTCTTTTTGCATTTGATAGCCCAATTCTTGAGGAAGGCTATAGGCTATTTAAAATCACGCTATGACCTATACAGGGTTATTTTGCAACCACCATCCAAATTTTCAGAAATGATTTAGAATCGATAACCTTATCAATTAATGAAATAAAAATAAATAAAAAAAATTATATGATTTTCACCATTATCCGCTACTAAAATCACAACGTGTGGAATAAACACAGTTGAACAATAGGTCGTTGAACTGTATGACCGCACACGCGCTTACCTCAAAATTCGGGAAAGAACCATGGACTACGCCCCCCTCCCTCACACGTCGCAACCCGCGCAGCCCCCGATCGGCCCTGCGCCCGCGCCGGCTGTCAGTTGACCGTGACCTAGTTACGTGTGAACGTGTGCCATATTTTTTTGTCACTCTCGCTGCATTTTCGCTTCAGAATTCCGTTCGATCATCATCGCACACATGGCGACTTTTTATTCTAATGCAGAGTATTATGAAATGGTCAGGTGTTATCTTTTAAGTGGCGAAAGTTTAAATAGTGCGCAAAGAATGTACCGTACAGAAAGTTTACCGCGTTTACAAAGACGAGGAATTAATTCGCGAGTGCCTAATAGACAAACAATTTTAGCAGCAAATCAAAGGTTGTTAGATTATGGTCAGTTTACCACACCAGCCCATGCAACAAGTCATGGCGGTCATAACGAAATAACACCAGCAGTCGAAAATTCTGTACTCGAGTTTTTCGAACGTGACCCCTGCGCTAGCACTAACGAAGCTGCTCGGCGCTTCGGTGTCAGTCAGTATTACGTGTGGAAGCTGCTGAACTCTTCTGGTTATCACCCATACCATTACCAACCAGTGCAATCTCTTCATGATAACGATGGACCCGCTAGAATGGAGTTTTGTGAATGGCTGTTAAGAAACATTAATTGTAACATTTTGTGGACCGATGAAGCATTATTTACGCGAATCGGAATTTATAACAGCCGAAACGAACATTATTGGGCGTTAAGCAACCCCCACGTTATTAGAAATAACTACCACCAAGTGCGTTTTAGTGTAAATGTTTGGGCGGGTATTATTGGTAATGTTATCGTGGGACCGATTTTTATTGAAGGACGCTTGACGGGTACGAATTATTTAAACATGTTACGTGGTGTTATTGAAGAGTTACTAGACGAGGTGCCACTTTCATACTACAACAATCATTATTATCAGCATGACGGTGCACCACCTCATTACACAAGTGCAGTGCGTGACTTTTTAAATAATAAGTATGGCGATAGATGGATTGGTCGCGGAGGGCCTGTACCATGGCCTCCCAGGTCACCAGACTTGACTCCGCTTGATTTTTTTTTATGGGGTGAAGTAAAAAGACGTGTTTACGTTGAAGAAGCACAAAGTGTTGAGGACCTCCGTAGTAAAATAATAATAGCATTTAATGACATTAAAAATCAAACAGATACTTTAAACTTATTAAAAAATAGTTTAGAAAAACGTGCACGTTTGTGTATTGAGAGAAACGGACTCCATTTTGAACAATTGCTGAAGTACACGTGATTTGTAGGTTAATCGAGTTTATTTGGTAAGTTTAATTATTGTAAATAGCTAGTTGATTCCAATTTTTTAAATACGCCATAATAAAAACTAATAATTTCACATTCCTTATTTTATTATGTCGGTCCTAAGCCCGTAAAGTATGAAGGGAAAATTGGAATCAACCCTTTTAAGAACGCGTAGGTACCTACATCAGTCGCACTCGCAGCGAGCGAGGTCAATAACCTTGCTGTGTCTCTCTACATTCTGTTATTTTTCGGATATTTTCTTTTGAATGTTTTTTTTTTGTTTTTGTTATTATTTGATTATAATGTTTCACATATGAAAATAAGTTAATTAAAAGTCCTCGATTTTAAAATTTGGATGGTGGTTGCAAAATAACCCTGTATAGGAGCCGAGCAAAAAAAAAGTCAGGAAGAACGCTAAGCAAATACGAAGTAATAGCGCGGGCAGGCGATGCGATGCGACGGGGTGGGTCGGAGTAAGAAGAAATTTCACGCGGACGAAGTCGCGGACAGAAGCTAGTATAATATTATAAAGCTGACGAGTTTGTTTGTTTGTTTGGTTGAACGCGCTAATCTCTGGAACTACCAGTCGGATTTTAAAAATTCTTTTTGCATTTGATAGCCCAATTCTTGGGGAAGGTAATAGGCTATTTAAAATCACGCTATGACCTTTAGGAGCCGAGCAAAAAGAAAAAAAGTCAGAAAGAACGCTAAGCAAATACGAAGTAATAGCACGGGCAGGCGATGCGATGCGACGGGGTGGGTCGGAGTAAGAAGAAATTTCACGCGGACGAAGTCGCGGGCAGAAGCTAGTAATATTATAAAGAGAAACTTTATAATATAACTATACGCATTAGTGTCGATCCCGTGGGAATATCGGGATAAAAAGTAACAAACCTGTTAATCCTGGTTATAAAGTATCTTTGTGCCAAATTTCATCCAAATCTATACTCCATTTACAATAAGATTAGACATTTAAACAAAACTTTTTACAGTCCGTTCAACCGATTTTTACTTCTATTCCGTAGGCATAAGGACGGCATTAAAAGCAAAAACGTGATTATAATACCAACTGTTTATTGCAGCTGCCATTTGTCATGCCACCAACGCAATAGAAGTCAAAATCGGTTGAACGGACTGTAAAAAAGATTTATTTCAATGTCTAATCTTATTGCGAATGGGGTATAGCAGTTTTTGCGTGAAAGAGTTACAAACATCTATCCTCACAAACTTTCGCGTTTATAATATTATACTAGCAGCGCCCTGCAGTTCCACTCGCATAAGTATCGATTCTGAGGGAATACGGCATAAAAGTAGCCAATATGTTAATCCAGGGTGTCAGCTACCTCCATACAACATTTTATCAAAATTGGTCCAGCCGTTTGAGCGTGAAGAAGTAACAAACTTATAAACAAAAACACACACTCACAAACTTTCCCCTTTATAATATTAGTGTGATTAATTAGAGTAGGATAGTAGGATAATATAATTATCAAAGACCTGACTGAAATGACATGACCTAATCATCAAGACGTCACTGGAGGCTTCTACTTGTTTTTTATTTTAACTATCCCTTCTCCACTCCACAAAGCCCCGAATCTCAACCTATTTTCTCTCCTCAAACCAAAGCTAGAAAACAGCTCCCGAAACGAACTCAAAACCCCAGAAATGAAGTCTAATCAAATTAAAAATTTTGCTAGACAGAAACTTTTGCGTCCGCTGACCCAAATTACGGAACCCTCGGGCTCAGTGAAGGGCTCTCACCATCGTCACAGCGTATGCAACATCGGGTAGGGTTGCCCAAGGACGGAATATTGCACTTGGGTTATGTAAAAAGCAAAAAAGAAGGGAAAAAATATAGGGTAAATGCACCGACAAAATTGAGCAACTTAAATAATTAAAAAGAACAATTTGCAATTCGTACAAAATAAACTGAAGTACATTTTAATGAAAGGCTTCGCGGATTTTCTGTCGGCTTTTTATTTACAAACAAACAAGGATAATGACACAATAACAATTTAAAAACTTGATCAAATCACTTGAGATGGTAGGAGGGACTCGACTTTTTTTCTTAAGGATTTGTCACAAACAGCAGTAGATAGGAATAAGTGAAAGGAGGGAAGGGAGGCTTTTGCTCTACAGTGGGACATAAACGACTGATAATATTTAAGTTAATTTCACATATAAATTTTAGTGTTAATTTTAAATTATTTTAGTAATAATTTATATTTATAGAGTACTATAAATATAAATTATTATTGGAGGACGGGCCCGTGGCTAAATAATAACAGCCGCACAGGTCGATCGATCAGGTTAAGCTACGCTTGCTGCGGTTGGTATGTGGATGGGTGACCATTTACATACCGAGACTTATTATTTAACAAATTTTGATAATAATAAATAATTTCATTAGAAACGTCTAAGGGGCCTCTGCTAAGCTGGCTTCCTCTCACGCCTTCCAAAGGTCCAGGACCTCAGATTTCCGAGAAATGTCAAGAGACGTATGCCAATTAATCACTTTGGTTTGACATCTTAGTTTGACGAGTTCATTTATATCAGAAAACTGCAGCTTACATTAATATATTTATAAAAAAAAAACAGTGATTGCTACAATGCAAGCTGCTATATGAATTGGCATTGAATCGCGGCAACACACCCAAAGACTAATAACAATCTCGCGATCATACGAGACAGCGAATTTTGTCGTCTCTCACAGCTCTTTCTGACATTTTTTTTTTTCAGTGTGTGAAGTAACCCCTCCCGCTCTGGGTGGAGCGAAAGGGAGTGTCAGACTCTTACTGACTAAGACCCACCCGTGTTCCTTCCTTAGCCCTTTATGTTCCGGGCCAGCGGTACTTTCGGACAATACATATTATTATTAAACTTCAACAACAGCTTCTGATTGGTAATCACATGGGTATGTCACGTAGGCATATAAGCTACTTGCATACTTTTCTGCAAGCATTCTAGCACGTGTCTTCCCGCCTGTTTTTTTGTAAAGTGAGCTTGAAGTGACCTGTCATTCCACCTGATACTAGGGTTTGACACTCAATTCAAGTTCAGTTTACCTAAGTTTTCACGGTGAGATTTTTACATGATAGATTAGCTGCTTTATAAGCCATCACATACCAAAAGTAACCACTGCATTCATGCAATTACCATGTCATTCTCTTTCCTTCCATTTACCAAGAAAAAACAAAAGAGCATCATCATACACCAAAACGATCTCATCTCCGCAAATGGACCGAATATCGCTGAATACAGACGAATCATAATATCATAAGACGACTTGCAGACATGTCGGCGGCTCGCTATAATTGCCGCTGTTATACCCGTCAGCGTGGGAAGGAAGTAATAAACCAAGAATATTATCATATAAAAGCAATTATGTTGTTATTATTTATATGATCGCGGTTTTGCAGACGGTGTGAAGGTGTGAAGGGATTATTAGGTGGATGGGGAACCCTCAGGAATCCGAAGATTAGCGAAAGTTTTATGGTAACCTTTTTCAATGTATTTTTGAAAATAATGAACTATTGCCGCCACCTCTAAATTCTTTAACACCAAAAATATAGTTTGCCTATACCGATCTTTGAATTAAAATGACAAAATGAAATGACCAGAGGGGCAATTCTACTAATTTTAACAACGTTCACAGTCTGATCTCAGTCTTAATCTGTCAAAAAATACTTCAAATTTCCCTACATTTTGACAAGTTTTTGACATTTCTTTGTCGCTGAGATGAGACTGCGACTAGATTTTGAACGTTTTAAATTACGAGAATTGGCCTTCTGCGGGTTAATAAAGAAACACACTAAAAGTAGAAATGTCTTTCATTTTGTTACAGTTTGTTTGGGAGTTAAATAACGAACTCCTTTATGTTTTTTCAATGTTGGTGTTTAAATAAACTTTTACAATAAGTTAAAATGAAAACGAGTACGAGTAGGTGTCGTTCTCTTCAACGGAATGCGCGGGGAATGGCTGACCGGCACTCGTAGCTGTTTTGACGTCTCAATGACAGTGACAGCGTCACATTAGCGATCCGCGGCGCCAACACAGTTCAACAACATTCATTGCGATATTCAGTTGTTGCGCTGACAAATTTTTCGAACATAATAAAGCAATGAATTGGCAATATCCTTCAAAATTATTTAGATTTCTATTGATAGCATGTTACACAATTAGGGTGCAGGGTTTTTTAAGGGTGCAGGGTTTTGTTAGTTGTCTTATGTTATTTGGAAATAACTCAAACACTTAAATAAAATTTCATGGTTTTTCTTTTTATACCTCAGGGACACCACAATATTCTTAATATTTCGTAAGGTAAAAAATTAAAGGCAAATTGTACCCACCAACCCAAGACGATAATATTCCTCGCGCCACCCCTACAAATATGAAAGGGGCTACAAGAGTCATTTCAGCACTTAACGTGTCTAACGTGTGTCGGGTATTCGTCACATGCATAGCTCACGTACGATATTAGCGACTTGTCCGCACGATAATAGCAACCTGTCCGACATTATCATAAAGTACCGGTTGCTTGGTATTTGCTGATGAATGATGGTAGGTAGGTTGGTAGAAGATTGGTATGTTATGTACAGACGCCAGCACATCAAGCTACTACAATCTGTCAGATTTCTATAATAGATTTTCAACTTTATCGCTAAACTATAAGGTTCAAAGTTGATTGGGAAAATTTGACAGTTTTGGGTAGCTTGATGTGCTGGCGTTTGTACAGTCACCAGCACATCAAGCTACTACAATCTGTCAAATATCTTTAATAGATTTTCAACTTTATTGTTAAATCATAAGGTTCAAAGTTGGTTGGGAAAATTTGAAAGTTTTGGGTAGCTTGATGTGCTAGCGTCTGACAGATTATGAATCAAAGTCTCTAAGTATTGGATTTACTATATAGAATGCCTACCTAATAAATGGAAACTTAATCGATCCGATAGTATTTGCCTTTTTCTTTTTGATCTTTTTGTGTGCCATTTTTCTTTCTACTGATGACCATGTGAAGGCCTCTGGAACCTGCTAAACGAAGCGGCGGTGCTTATGGGAGGTCTATGTCCAATAGTGGACGTCTTTCTGCTGATGATGATGATGATTTTTTTTCTTTTTAGCCTTTCTTTGGAGTCGATTGAAATTACAGACTGTGTGTGCTCTGCCTTTTTTGACTGTTGAATAAGCATTGTAAAAGTAATGAATGAAAAAAAAAGTAATACCTAGTAGTAGTAGTATAGTAAATGTATTGTATTTTTGTATTTGAATGTATTGTATTGTATTGTTTGTTGTATTTTCCAGTGTAACTGCTAGAATATTTTCCTGTAGGTACTTACAAAAGACCTTTGTCCATACAGCTCTGTCACAAATTGCTTCTGTGATGATGAAATACACAAAAGTAATTCTCATCATAATCAGCCTATAATGTTCCCATTGCTGGGACACTGGCCTCCTTTTTTCGAGAAGGAGTGGGCTCAGTAATCTACCACGCGGGCCCAGTGTGGGTTGGTAGATGTCACATGTCTTCGAATTATCGGTTCTAGGACATGCCGGTTTCCTCACGATGTTTTCCTTCACCGTTTTGAGAGCAGTGATGATGATATTATTTACACAAAACAAAACGCCTGCCTGGGTACGAACCATGCTAAAAATTTGTAGGTTGTGACCTACTCGTAAGCGTCATCATTTAATAAACAAAGATGCCTAAAGTAGAACGTTTTAATAGTAGATTCAATGAGCAAAACAAACATAAGATTCACGAACACTCAGCTCAACATTTCACTAACAAAACGAAAGCGTCTCAAAAACTTTTCGACATTAAAACGACCCGTTTTCCCTTACGAACTCTTAAAACTTGCTCAGCATGACAAGATATTTTTTGTGTACCCTCGAAGGCTGAATCTCAGCACAACATTTTTCGTCGAGACTGTTTGCCAATGAAAGAAAGTACAGCTTAAGTAGCAAGCTAATTAGAGACTTGAGAACGAAACGTAGGATTTTATTTTTAGTGAATTTTGTGGAATATAGGCTAGATTCTATTGGGTCATGTTGAAAAGAGAAATAGTGTAATGGTCCTTCAAACTGTCTAATGTCACTAAACTATAACATTTGTAGGGTTCCGTAACTTAAAAGGAAAAAACGGAACTCTTGCAAGATCACTTCGTTGTCTGTCCGTCAGTCAAGACCCTTTTTCTCAGGAACGCGTGGAGTTATCAAGTTGAAATTAATATCAAATACTCAGGACTCTAATACCTCGAATCAATCTGTCCGTCAGTCAAGACCCTTTTTCTCAGGAAAGCGTAGAGTTAGCAAGTTAAAATTAATACTAAATACTTAAGTATTTAGTATTAATTAAGGCATTACATTCTTAAGCAGTCTTAAGAATGTAATGCCTTAATTAATACTGTAATGTGTAATGCCAAGAATCAGTGAAAAAATCAAACTTCTAAAGGCTCCTGCAAACAGGCGCGACGCGCGACGCGAATCGCGCGCGACACAAAGGCACCGCTCATTGCGCGACTTGCGGTGCCTTTGTGTCGCGTGTCGAGTCGCGCCTGTGTGTACGAGCTTTAACTCAACGCAATCAAAAGATATGCGCGACCGCGCAAGGTATTGTGTTGGGTTCCATTCCCAACAAGGTCGTCGGTGGATGGCTGGTACGAGTAGCAGCGACAGTAACCGGGAATCGTCGATAGTATTAAATGTCCTGTGTTTGAGATGGCTTACTGCGTTGGTGTAGTGGTTGCAAGCGCTACTGTTGACCTGATCGGGCAAAGTGCCGTTGGTTTTTCTATCAGGAACTTCACAGCCCGGAGTCTTGTTTTGTGCACGGTTGATGGCAATTGACGCACTCCGTTTACTATTGGGACACTTCTGGCTTACCCGTCTGGGCATAGAAGCGTGATGATAAGATAGTACGATGGGAATCAATGAAGAAAAAAGCCTCAAAAATCAATCAATCATCACACTAATATTTTAAAGGCGAAAGTGTGTTTGTTTGTATGTTTGTTACTTCTTCACGCACAAACGGGTGAACTAATTTAGATAAAACTTGGTATGGAGGTAGCGGACACTCTGAATTAACACATAGGCTACATTTTATCCCGATAGTCTCACGAGATTGAGCCTTATGCGGGTGAAACCGCGGGGCGCAGCTATAGACGTAATTTTTTTTTTATGTTGACTATTCAACATAAAAATAAAAAAAATTACGTCTCTATGCCTGTCTCTGTGCCTATGTCTCTAGGGCCTATACCCTCTCTTGACCTCGATCACGCTTGATCGAAAGCAAAGGATGCGAGCATGTTTAGAAGATGCCTAAGGAACTGGAACTCCCACGCATCGACGAAACAGCAGGGTGCTTGACGCTGGACTCCGGTGGGAGGGTGGTCGCAAACCAGACGGGAGTTAGTCCTACCACCACAAGGGTAGAACTGCCCAGTCAAATAAGGTGTTGGGTGTGACTATCCAGAATGCTCCGAGCGCTCGGTTCAGCGGTGCCATTCAGTAAAAATCACACCGTGAAAACTTAGGTGAAGTGAGCGTGGAGTGAGCTGTCAATAGTGTGAATTCTTAGCAAAAACAGACTCGCTTCACCTAAGTTATCACGGTGAGATTTTTACCGAATCGACCGGCAGTAATAATTATTATATGACGTACGTTTGACACGTGTTTTCCATTTGAAATTTTTATGTGATTCTCACAAGCATGACTGATGGAAATAACATAAACCAACTCCCAACTCAATTATCAACCGAAAGTAAACCGGTGATTTTAAACTTTTAATATTACGCGTGTAATATATTTATACAGGATTGTAACTTACTGAAACATCGGGAACAGAATAAATATTAACTGAATTGTTAAACATCTCGTTTAATATTACCAACATACATTATAATATGGAGGATATAGCTGGATTGAAAATTGGAACGTCTTTGGAGAGTACTGTTTACCTATTAAAACATTTATTACTCTGATCAAATTAAGACAACAATAAAATAAATATAAATTTATCTCTTCTATATTCAAAAATACTTAATATCGGTCCAAAATATTTGGTGCCCATAGGGAGGTACTTGGTGTCCAAGGTTAATTTCTTGGTCTTCGATGGTAAGTAGGTACTGCAGTGCGATTCTGTAACCATCTCACCGTGAAAACTTAGGTGAAGTGAGCGTTGAGTGAGCTGTCAATAGTGTCAATTCCTAGCAAGATTTTGAGATATTAACCAATCTGCTCAAAGGACTATTATCATCACTCAAGTCTTATATTGTGAAAGTTTTTTTATTGGCTAGTATTTAAACGATCGAATATTTATTTTTATTTTTTATATTTGAAATGGATTTGCTCTTTAGTCTACGTCAGAGATAAGGAAGGTAAAGAGGTAAGGAGGTGGAGGAATTTAAATTCAAACTAAGCAAACAAATTTAAAACACTACAAATTACAGTTAGTCATTTTAATTGTAATTCACCTATTATAAATTACCCCGCACTTTAGAAGATTTAATTAAATTTCCGCAATTAGAAGTAGTGTTGCCCAAAATCGGTCTTGGTCTTGCAGTCTTGGTCTTGTTCTTGCATTTTTGCAAGACCAAGACCAAGACCAAGACCGACTTATTTTAGCAAGACCAAGACCAAGACTGAACCCTGCAAGACTTGAGCAAGACAAGACTAAGCCTGCAAGACTCTTGCGTCTCGCAGTTAAGTCAAACTGAGATTTGGGCGTTATAGTAGGTATTTGGTTTCAATCCCGATTATGCGAAAATGGATGTATTTTTTTATGAAACAGTAAATTACATTGTTGAATTGCATTCAAAACTAAAATTATTGTTGATAATAAAAAATATCGAAAAATTACGTGACTATCAATACACTTCTGCACGTTTTTTTAATCTTCTTTACTTAAGGCGAAAGCGGTATTAGGTAGCCCGCGAAATTCACTGACCAGCAAATTGCAAAAAACGTAAGAAAATTTAAATTTCGCGGGCTACCTTAGCGCTTCCCCCTTAAATCGATGAAGTTTTAGAAAAATAATTATCCCCTCATCATTATGAGGGGATAATTATTTTTGATGAATTGAATGACCCATTTACTAGTTTTATTTTAGATTCGTTATCTAAAATAAAAATAGTAAATGGGTCATTCAATTATGTAGATGATTAAAATGCCTCATGTGACGCGTCTGTTAGATTCATTGGGATTCATGGCCGACTCGACACCGCGCGGGGATTCCCGCAATCTTCCGCATTTTTTGTCAGGTTCAAGCATTTATGCACTTTATTGTAATAATTTTAAAGTTTATTTTCAAGTGCGTTAATAATACGAGGAGACCGCTTGGCGCTGCGGTCCCTTTGTGGCGGCATTTGAAAGTGAATAGCGTAGGTACGAAGACAGTGTTGACCTCGCAAATGAACTTTAGCGATACAGCTGATCAGGTAGCCCTTTCGAGTTTTATTTACATTGCTGTTTTAAGTGAAACAAGTGAATTTACAATTTTTTAATTAAAAATCTCATTGGGTCAGATAGAAATAATGATTTTATACAGTTTAGAGTAAA
Source organism: Luperina nickerlii (assembly GCA_963855955.1). Lineage (NCBI taxonomy): Eukaryota > Metazoa > Arthropoda > Insecta > Lepidoptera > Noctuidae > Luperina > Luperina nickerlii. Next base: position 22,702,978 of record OY979664.1, on the reverse strand, counting down.
AAAATTGCAGAAAAAAACGTAAAAATTAAGAAAAAGCCGACGAAAAATTTCAACGCAGGGGGGGTCCAGAATCATGTACAGACGCCAGCACATCAAGCTACCCGAAACTGTCAAATTTTCCCAATAAATTTTGAACCTTATGCTTTAGCGATAAAGTTGAAAATCTATTAAAGAAATTTGACAGATTGTAGTAGGTTGATGTGCTGGCGTCTGTACCTACTGAATCCATGGTAAGCGGTTGCGCGTCGATGTCCCTGCCACCCTGAGCAATAGGCTAATAGGTATTTGAATGTAGTCTAGTCTAAGTAGTAGAGTCTCGCAAGACTTGCGAGACTCTTGCTGCAAGACCAAGACCAAGACCAAGACTGAGAGCGCAATACCAAGACCAAGACCAAGACCAGGTGTATTGACGCAAGACCAAGACCAAGACTGGCTAAGGTCTTGTCTTGGTCTTGCATTTGGGCAACACTAATTAGAAGCACCGGCCCATTCAGTATTTTTCTCGCCTAATTTAGTATTTAATTTGAACACTTGGAATTTTAGTCGCTAGCTTAGATTAACTAATTCCCACTGCTAGTAGCTCATTTTACGAATTTTAATCATTCATAATAATTATCGCCAGTTAAGTTAATTTTTCGCAAACATAATTTAACGCCGCCGGGTTTGGTATTAAAGTATCTCATCCATATTATTAGTATTTGCCCTGTTAATAATTCCCCTTTTTTATTTACTATTTTTATTAAATGGAATGATTTCAAACACAGTGTACAGATGCCAGCACATCAAGCTACTCGAAACTGTCAAATTTTTCCGATCAACTTTGAACCTTATGCTTTAGCGATAAAGTTGAAAATCTATAATCTATTAAAGAAATTTAACATATTGTAGTAGCTTGATGTGCTGCGTCGTCTGTACATTGTTTGTGAATAAGTTCCATTTAATTTTCAGCATGATTTATTTTCTCATTCTTTTTCTTGGACCAATTGAAGAAGCATATTAAGAGCTTATAGAAGATACCAATTAAGAAGAGGGGTAAATAAAGCTCTCATAATCTAATCAAATAGATTTTTTTTCCAAATCACTTGAAAAAATAAACATTGTAAACGTCAAAATATATAATTATTACTTTTAAACAAATGCCCTTATTAATGTTCTCATTACTAACAATAATATTCACAGAGTTCAGTTATTTCGTATAAAATTCATTCTGACCATTATTGTTTATTAAGGCATTTTGTAAGACCGCGGGTAAAATTAAGCAGCGGTGAGTAACCTTATACGAGCGGCTATAATAATATACAAAAATATAAACTGTGCGAGACAAACAAAAAGCTTTTTACTAATACCTTTCTTTCTGACATTTCGATTAGAATACCTAATGACTTATGACTACATGAAAAGAGTCATGTATTTCCTTTTCATCCTTACCTATTTTGTTGCTCATAAGTGAGCCGTTGCCCGGAATATTACATTTAAAATTTATAAGGTACTTTCCTTTGACCTAGAATCATGAAATTTAGGAAGAAGCAAGATCATGTAGCACTAGTAAAGGAAAAAAATCTGAAAACCGTAAATTTGTAGGTACATAAAACAAAACCCGTGATAAACTATTTACATACCTACAAAGTACGGAGGCCTCGGTGCGCGACTTTCACTCGCACTTGACCGTTTTTTTGTTTGTGTTTGCGTTCGTTCTCTGCGTCATGTCCGCAAATAAACTTGTTTTTTTCTTAAGTTGGGAATCAGACCGAAAGCTAGGCTATTCGAAATAATTTTATTCAACCGTATATCAATCAATCAGTTTGTCATTTATTGCTAAGCTCAGAAAGTTAAGTTAAGCAAAGTTAAAGGTCGCGTGGAACGAAATATAAGAGCCTCGCACCTCATGCTAAAAAAATGTTAATCAAATTCCGGAAGCCAGAACCGCAAGTATAACCTGACAAGTGATAAAACAAGAAATTGAAGCCAGGAGTTTTAGTACCCCATAACACCTTGAATGGCGTATTTTTTATTCGCGAACAGTGAAACGATTTGGTCCTGTCCACCATTTCTACCTGGATTTATAAATGAGGTTGTAACTTTTGACATTTCGACCTAGGTTTATGTGGCTCATAGGCAGGGGTGGAGTATTTTCGTGATTATTAAGGCAACACATGAAACAGGAGGTGTAAAACTAGGACTTACGTTATTCATGGAGGAGTATGGCTGGCTTATGAGAGCATGGACCTTGAAGCTAGATTAAATTCGGTGTATTTTGGGAATTGTTTGCATAAAGGGTTATGGAGCCCTGCTGATTTGAACCATAAGTTCAAATTATCTTGGGCGACGGGAAGTAAAACGAGGTTAGAAAATTGTTGATACTTGATGACATTTATTTTTTAAATGTCGCAGTATCATGCTGAGATAGGAGCTTTTTGGCCTCGTATAGGACTTTCTGTTTCATTTTCCTTTTGTTACTTTTTTTATATAACTTGGATTTTTATTTTACTGTGTTTAGTTTAGTTTGTGATCTTCCTGTACGAGTCGCAATACATCATTTTTCTTTCTCTTTCTTTCTTTTGATAAGAACTGTAAGTGAATCCACCTAGTTCCTTTCGTTGAGAAAGATGCTTAAGTGCCTAAGCCTTTTTTTTTGTGGGGAATACCTTTTGGATACCTTCCGTCTGGGATGAACGGAGGGTTATGTCAGAGTTCTACCGACTAAAACCCCACTCTTCCTTCTAGTACCATGAGTCGGGGGCCCGAGAGATACTTGTATTTACATTCGCCGCACCCCCGAATGTGACTAAGCCTAGTAAGCAAACATACATTTTCTTCTCGAAGTAATAATACCAAGTGGGTTTATACTGTAGTAAAACACGAAAGCTAGTATTCGTTAGCGAGGATGGTATGTAGGTACGGTCAGCAACAAAAGTCGATTAACACTTCAGTTTATTTAATCTCAGATATTGAGCAAAATATTAGCACTTCAGTTTTTTAATCTCAGTTATTGAGCAAAATATTTGTTCAAAATTGCATTGTACTTCCGCTACAATTATGAACAAATATTTTACCCAATATCTAAGATTAAAAAAATTACTACAGATCGAGTGCCCAACGTACTCACGTCCTTATAAAGAAAGAAAAAGAAAATACATTTATTTGCGGTAAACACGACGCAATATAAAGAACATAAACACAAAAAAAAAAATAAGAAAGGGATATGGGGGAAACATGCGTCACTGCATCCACGCAAAACCGCTATCTTTTTTGAACAGGAAGATTTTTTTATCACCATCCAAATGTTTACAGGCTGTTCTGCTCATGAATATGAACAACTTTTACTATGGGACCAACTCTGAAATCACGAAAAAAAAACAGCTGTTTCATACATTTTGGTCAAGTAGGTAGGTATTGAACTTTTGTATTAAACAGCTGGTTTATTTTTCGTGATTTCAGAGTTGGTCCCACAATGAAAGTTTGTTTATTTTATTCATGGGTATGTATGTATGTATGTTCCTTTCCATGTATGTATTGTTCCCTGTATGATCCCTGTAAAAAAATTGGATTGTGATATAAAAATCTTCCTGTATACTCTAATTACGCACTCCAGGCAAAAGTAATTCCAATACATTATAAACTAGAACGATAGATAACCAAGAACTGCCACAAAAAATGTAGGTATTTCGTAAAAATCCATCACACATTTATAGATTTGAACTTAACGAACTGGGCGTTATGAAAACCTGATTAGTAACGGTGACCTACATGCCAAATTAATTTCTACCTCTTTCCACTCCCCCTTATAAGATTAGGAACGGCATTAAACCCTCCTAAATTTAACACGAGTTCCGTGAAACAGATGGGCAAAATCCCCTTCAAACATGAAATAATTTGCAATTTTGTACATCACTGAAAAAAAAGTCCTACTTTAACAAATAATTGGGTTACATAACAGAGAAAAATTAACTTGTGTATGAAAATGTACGAGGGATATTAATTTTGTAGCTAACTTTGTGAGTTATGTTACAAAGTTAATAAGAGTTGGTGTGCCTTCTACAGGAGTTGAAACCGACTCTTGACTTATAAAACAACCTTTATTGTAGAAGGCAGGTACAGTTGACCCCGTTATTGCTTTATTTTGCCTTAAGGTTCAATGTCTCTTGCACGACGTCTTAAAACCACAAGGTTTGTTTGTTTAGGGGCGTTTTTTACAATTCGCAGGTCCGTGTCAGGTCAAAGTCAAAGCATTTATTTCAAACTAGCTGCGTCCCGCGGTTATACCCGCGTAAATTTTTGCGTAGCCACCTTGAGTAAGTTTCTCAAGTATGGAACCCTCAATATGAGATCTACAAATCTCGTATTGAGTCTGTTCAAAGGAAATTTTTGCGGTACTTTTACTTCAAGGCTAGGCAATTATCAGTTGACTATGAACACCGTTTTAAGCGATAACATTTCTTACGTTGGAAGTAAGGCGTAATATCAGTGATATTTGTTTTCTGGTGAACATCGCAAACGGCACCGTCGATTGTCCTCGAACTACTCAGCAAAATACTTCTTCGCACTAATCTAAACAACCTGAGAAAACGGTCGCTTCTCCATGTACCATTCGCATCGACCAAGTACAGGCGCAACGCCTTCTGCATGCGTAGTATTATAGCCTTCAATAGTTTACCATCACACATAGAAATTAATTTATTTTGCACCAGTGCACATAAAATTAGAAAGATTTTAAACAAGGAGTATTTTGGTGACAACCATAAATAGCTTTCAATTCCAATTTTGATATTGCACGACTTGACATACCTACCTATTATATTATCTCGACATACCTAATATGTTTACATTGTAATTTGTTTACTTAGCCAAATCGCTGTAACTGATCAAGGCAAATAACGCCTAACTAAGTAGATATATACATGTGGAAGCTTGTAATTAGCAAATGTCCTTATTTATGCATGATTTTAAATATTGTTATTAGTCTGTAAGCTTTCTTTAAAATTAAATAAATAAATAAATAAATAAATGTCGATGCCATGGAAATATATGGATAAAAAGTAGCCTACATGTTAATCCAGGGTGTGAACTACCTCCATACAAAATTGTTCCAGCCGTTTGAGCCTTATCTGGTACACAACACCCCTCTGGTATATAAACTTTTTTTTTTTTTGAGCATGGGAAATCATCAAATGAACCCTCCCGGAGTGGAGGTGGAGCGGGTGGAGCGGAAGGGAGTATCAGACTCTTACTGACTAAAACCCAAGGTACACGGGTGGGTTTTAGTCAGTAAGAGCCTTAGCCCTTTATGTTCCGGGCTAGCGGTAACCCTTTCGGACAATCCCGCTGACCCAGCAGGCTTCGGCCCTGACGGGCCCCTTCACTTGAAGCTGACATCTCTTTGAGGCGCGCGTGGAACACGTACGCGCCGAACTTAGAGGGTTCAGGTTAGGTTATGTACAGGGGTGTATTGATGTTTTTAATTATTATAATTCTGTAAATACATACTTCTAACGCTCGCGAATCATAATATCCTAATCAATATTCAACATTACACTGACCCTGCAAATTGCAAAAAACGTAAGAAAATATGAATCTCGAGGGCTACCCTGGCGCTGTAGCGGTATCTACAACGCCACAAGCAAACAACGCGTCGTAATGACGTCACACAAAATCCTGCATCGCGCAAGCAGAGTTTACCGCGCAACTAGCATATATACAACGGCCCGACATGAATCATCGGGGAGTTGCCCGCCAGACACAACACCCGTCTGGTCGGAGGATCCTCCCTTTTCTATAGAGTATGAGTGAACTTTTACACCCTGTTCCACATACCTCTATAGCGCTTCCCCCTAAAAGACCGTTAGAAAGTCCTTAATCATAATCTACTTTACCATTTTAAGTAACATGATTGTTTTTAACAAACAACATTAATTAAGTCATTATTATTTTAAGCCGTTTATGGGCCACTGCTGGGTAAAGGCCTCCCTACTCTTTTTCCACCTCTCTCTGTCCAAAGCTGCCAAGGACCAATATTTCTCAAAGGAGTCCAGCTCATACTGCCATCTCCATCTGGGCCTGCCGCGATGTCGTTTGCCATTAAACGAGACCCTCTGGGTCGTAAGTTTGACCCACTGATCATCTGACATGCGGCAGATGTGTCCAGCTCAATTCCATTTAAGCGTGGCAGCTTTCCGAGTGACATTAGTTATTTTAGTGATGGAACGGATTGTTGTATTCTTAACCCGGTTCACAAGTTTAATACCCAGAATACCCCCGTTCCAAAGCTCTGTGTTTAATCATACCCAAAACATAATTATTCATTCTTCTTTTAAATGCCCGCCTTAAAATTCATTTTTTATTTAAAACACTGCTGTATGAAGTTCATAACGTTCACCGCAAGCCGTGCAAAGTCTCCAGTTTCATCATAATTATTATCAAATGAACATAACGTTTTTGATTCGGCTCTGTTGCTGGGGTCATAGAATAATAAATGCGTGTAGAAGCGAAACGATGAGCGTCTGGGACAAAATAGGGTTAACACTATTGTAATTTGGTACATGGATTGACCATGACCAAGGTAAGAACTACTTATCAGATCGCAGACAAAGTCGCGGGCAAGTCAAAGTCAAAGCATTTATTTCAAATAGGCACATAAAATGCACTTTTGAACGTCAAAAGAGCAAGAGCTTGTTAATAATATACCATAATCTTGATCTCATTTTTGACAATTGGAGAAAAATTTTTTGTGTGCAGCTTACTAATAACCAATCGTTGAATTGACTTTGACATCTTTATCTTTGATTTCAGCATGCAAAACATTACCAACGTAGTGACAGAAAAACGAATATCGAAAGAAACAAATGACAGATAGTACAGACGTCAGCACATCAAGCTACTACAATGTGTCAAATTTTTATAAAAGATTTGCAACTTTATTGTTAAAGCATAAGGTTCAAAGTTGATTAGGAAAATTTTACAGTTTCGGGTACCTAGATGTGCTGGCGTCTGTACATAAAGTCCTTCGCAGTTATTTTACCTTTGACAGAGGCAACTCAACAGCAACCCTATTAAAACGAGAATACAGATCGCCGTGATTTTGACAGTGATGCTAAATCAGACTTAAAATAACTGAAAAAGGGCTTTAGTTTAAAGGAGTCACAGTGAATACAAAAATTAAGAAGATAAATGTCACTTTTTATTAACCGACTTCTAAAAAGGAGACGGTTCTCAATTCGGATATTTGTATTATTTTTTTTATGTATATTCGGGCATAACTCCACCGTGAATAAACGGACTCAGAAATATTTTTATCATTCATTTTTATCTGGTGCCCTTTTGTAGCATACATCGAAGCAGCAGTGTCGCATCTACACAAAGTATTATTTCTTCGTGTATGCTGTATGTACCATTATTTGCATGAATTTAAATGCGAGGTCACGTGAAGTTGGCTATTTTTGGGAGATATGTTAGCTTTTCGCTGGATTTACGTGGAATTGTTAATGATGAGTTCAAAATATGTTGGCGGTAGCTTTCGTCGCGAAGAGATATATTATTATGATTTGTTTTTTTTTTGGTCGAGGTTTTAAATTCAACTGTTTGTTTTAATAGGTGTTTTTCTTGATGAAGCTTTGAGACGACCTCTCAATATAAATCTAGGATAAATAATAGAACTCTTCAATGGACGAAATTTGATTATTGCAGTAGTCAGCTGCTGGATGGAGAGCCCACTGCAAAGCTCCATAGGTATCCCAAAAAAATTGCAAACCTAATCAAACATTTTAAAAGTTACTCCATCTGAGCGAATATAATGTCGATTTCATCTAGCCTACACCTACATACAATGCGTGCCACGAAAGATGAGACTTGACCCCGCCTCCCCCGCTCTTTCCGCCGCCCCTATGACGTCCGGTCCCGTCCCGCACTCAGACCTCATACCGCTAAAGATACCTAAAATCGTGTACTGCGCATGTCAAACCACGTGGTGTGTCAAGTCTCATCTTTCGTGGCACGCATTGTACAAATCACATCACTGCGGGGTAATTATGTAACACAATATCAGTAGCAATGGTTATCATTTTGACAGTTCAACAACATTCATTGCGTTTGTTACGTTGTTGAACAGACTCATTTTGCGAACATATGAAGCAATGGATTCGCAATATCCTTCAAAATAATTCAGTTTGAGATTGATAGTGTGTTACGAAATTAGAGTGCTGATCTCTATTTATAAAACCACCCTAATCTACAGGTCAGCGGGATTGTCCGGTCAGCGGGATTGTCCAGTCAGCGGGATTGTCCGGTCAGCGGGTTTGTCCGAAAGGGTTACCGCTGGCCCGGAACATAAAGGGCTAAGGAAGGAATACGGGTGGGTTTTAGTCAGTAAGAGTCTGACACTCCCTTCCGCTCCACCCAGAGCGGGAGGGGTCATTTGATGATTTCCCATCCTGAAAAAAAAAAACCCCCACACACAACTACAAAAAAATACACAGAGCAGATAAAAGCCACAACGAATCCATACAAACTGACTGAAAACCTACATTTTTGTACAGACTCCCGAATCGATCTGTAACACTCAGGCTGAGCGTAAAAACGAGCTTCATTTTTAATTTTTTTTCTCTTACTCCGCTTTCACGGCAGGCAGAGACTAATGGACAGATATATTGTGTAAAAGCTTTTTAGCTATGTAAAACTTGAGTAAGCCGATCAGTATTCCGATTATTTTAGTCTTCTTTTCAAACCGCTTGGGTTTTGAATAGTGATGTAGTTTGTGCTGTTTTTAAACGGTTCTATTTAGATGTACTTTTGTTTATTTGTTGTTTATTTTATTGATGTGAAATCTTCTTTATGAGTGTTGAGCGACGATAGGGTAAAATCGTATGGGTTTGCGCCACCGACAAGCTAACGCTTCGTATAGGTACCTACGCTTTGGAATGGGCAACTAGCTTCATATTTTCTGACTAACCGACTTCTTGACAATTCAAAAGTGCCTGTAAATGGTTTAATTGAAATAAATGCTTTGAGTTTGAGTATACATATGTATTATGTATGTTATCATTTTTATACTTATTTTAATTCACTTATTATAAAACTTAAATGTTTGATACTACAATTAATTTGAAATTCAAGACACTGGTATTTCATAACTTTAAGTTTTCGCTTCTGTCGCCAGTCCCCGTAACCTCGGACCAAATAAAAGGTCTGAGCCCGTGACTGTCTATTTTTTGTTGGACAGTAAGGAGACGGTCCAGATACCACTACATAAGTAACACTGACTATCTATACAGTAGACAACGAGATTTACTTATATAATAAAATAAACACTAAATTAATTAAAAATTATTGTAACTAATTGGATAAAACCACTAACCTATAATGACAGGATGCGCTGCTAGGATAAAAATATATAACCCTACACCTGCTTAATGCACCATTCAAAACCGTATACATTCTGATCCATTCGTTTTAACATTCACACATCATGATCATTAATTTATAGCTTTAATTCTCTCTTTTTTGTATTATTATTAAAAAAAAATTTGAATTGCATAACACACTAACAATGGCAATGCCTTTTATATTGACAGTTCAACAACAATCTATCAGAATACCCTTTTCCCAACAATGCTGGGATCGGCTTCGAGTCTTACTGGATGCAGCTGAATACCAGGATTAAACACGGAGCGTCACCCACCCACAAACCAACCGCAGCAAGCGTGGCTTTACTTTCAATCGACCCGTCCGGCTATTAATATTTAGTCTCGAGCCCCGTTGAAAGTTTAACAACATTATTTATGTTGTTGATTGTTGTCAAACTTTTGAAACATAATGAAGCAGTGAATTAGCAGTTAATTTCCTTCAAAATATTTTAGATTGTGACTGATAGTGTTTTACGCAATCCGGTGCTGACCTGAAAGAAAAAAACTGAAATGTCCGTCTCACCGATAATTTCACAAGCGAACTTTTTCGACTGGAACAAATGAATCTGTATCAAATAATTGTGCAACTCATTATAAACGTCACACTAAACTCGCTTACCCATAATGTGGTGGTCATAAAATATGGCTGATGATAACGAGGCTCACGTACCTACCTTTTCCGTCATATATTATATGTATCACTCTTTTAGTTAGTTGCGTTTAATCCCTCCTTGGCATTTGCCCATACCAAGGCAACCAATTGCCTTTCAACTTATCGGTAACTGGCTGTTTGAATATGATGAGAACAAGATTATAATAATAAAATAATAATATAGGCTGTATTCCCGAAAGGGTTTGGCAGAGGTGACATAGTACCTACATCATAGTTTTTCCAGTTAAGTCCCATGGGAGGCGAGCCTATTTCCATCATCATCATTATAGCCGAAAGACGTCCACTGCTGGACATAGGCCTCACCCTCCACTTCGTCCGGTTCTGTGCTTCTCGCATTCCTGCGGCTTTCACAAGGTCGTCGATCCACCTTCCGGTACACGGACGCCACTTCATAACCTTTCGGCCCATCGGCCACCTGCTGTACGAGCAATATGTCCTGCCCACTGCCACTTAAGTTTGAGAATTCTTCGAGCCATGTCGGTTACCTTGGTTCTCCTGCGGATCTCTTCATTTCTGATTCAGTCACGCAGGGAAACTCCAAAAATAACCCTCTCCATTGCTCTTTGGGTGACTATTGCCATCAACCAACCACAAATCCAAACTCCGCGCTGCTACAGAAAAATTCCTGATGGAAAAATTCAATAACACTTTGCCCAACAAGCCAGCCACCGCTGGCCCGGAACATAAAGGGCTAAAGAAGGAACATGGGTGGGTTTTAGTCAGTAGGAGTCTGACACTCCCTTCCGCTCCACCCAGAGCTGGAGGGGTCACGTCCCACACTGAAAAAAAAAAAGCCACATTAGCCGTAGAACCGATGACCGTTGGGGTAGACGTGTTCTTGAGTGGAGATCGCGAATCGGTAAACGTAAGGTGGGACGCCCTAGGCTAGGTGGAGCGACGATCTTCGCAGGATGGCTTGTAGCAGCTGGATGAGAATTGCCGAAAATCGAGTTGAATGGAGAGAGATTATTGCCCGGAATGTTACCATTTGATATATTTCATGTTCATACCACTTTTTGTAATGTATATTTTTATTTATTTCGTATTTTGATTATTGTTTTTATTTATATCTAATCGTTTGCTGCACTGGCTGACGTCATCACGTCAATTACCGGCTGTCGCTGAAAACCAGCGCTGGGGCTCTGTCTCGTATAGGGTCTTAGCATTATGCTGAGCGTTGGCCGTTTTGCGTAGATGTGACGCATACTTTCTCCCAAATTGTTATGTTGTTTTTCTGTTGTTTGTGTTTTTTTTATTTTTATGCGTCATGTTTTCCGCAAATAAACGTATTTTCTTTCTTTCTTTCTTAGAGAAGAAACGTATGTCCAGCAGTGGACTGCTATAGGCTAATAATAATATTAATCATCATTTTATTATCAGGCAACTAAGCCCCATAGATAAAATACACAAAATAATCTTATACAATAATAAACTAATACATATTAAAAAATCTTAAAACTATGAATAATGATGATGATGATGACCTGGGAATCGGACCCAAGACTTCATGCTCAGCAGTAGCTAATAGAAATCATAAATAGCAAAATCGGTACCTACATTCATGTTTTCTAAGATTTCCCACAAAAGTTAGGAATATTAATGTGAAAGATCTAATGTAGAAGTTAGTTCTACTTGACAACTTTACTTGGATTGAACTAATCTGATCGAGTTCAGAGCAGTTCACTTTTAGCTAATCATATTTACACGTTATGAAGATGTCTTACGTATATTTTGTTTAGGATTATGGTAAACACGCTTCGTTTATTATATATTATATAACATCACGCTTCGTTTCCTCGAAGGGATAAGCAGAGCTGTATGTATGGTTGGTATAGACGCCAGCACATCAAGCTACTACAATCTGTCAAATGTCTTTAATAGATTTTCAACTTCATCGCTAAAGCATTAGGTTAAAAGTTGATTGGGACAATTTGACAGTTTCGGGTAGCTTGATGTGCTGGCATCTGTACATCTACATTTCGGCAGTTACGGTGTGGTGTGTTTGTTTATTCGATGTGTTTGTAAGAAATTTTAAATTACCAAATATTTTGCTTCGTCTTATTGGTTTGTACGACATTAAAATGTTGATACAATATTAATTACGTAAGTGTATATTGTATTAAAAGCTACGTTGTTATTCCTTTTATTTTATTTATGATGATATTAAAAATACTGAGAATCCTTTTGAAAACAAAAACCATGCTTAGCGAAACCCACTCGATGTTCGAGCTCCACGAAATAAAACGTATTAATTAGTTAAACAGTTTCAGTTAAAAATATTGAAACAACAGAGTCTTAACATTCATAAATTTTTAATAATCTGGATCTTTAGGGTCATAGGCCGTTTGTCCACCACCACCGTCAACGGAACATTTACTATAGCCGCGTGTCTACCGCACGTTCAGTTTGAATAATCTTGTTGACGTCCCGTTGACGGTGACAATGGACAAACGGTCTTATAATAGGGTACTAGTTTCCGCTACAAATCTCTGCAGGTTGAACTACGGAAAGAAACATTACCTTTTTCTTTATGTGTGAGTGCTTACGTTAATATAAAGCTATTTTACCGACACCGATCGGTACCGACTTGTCTTTATCGGGAACCCGCGTTTTACGCAAGCACCCTTACGCTGATCGCTGTGAGGGCTAAAGCCTTTATCCCCTTTTCACCTTTACCGGCACTAATTAACTTTTGTGTTTACTTGACTTAACCCAAAGGAATACAGTCCTTAAAAGCAAGTTAATTTACAGCTGTTATATTGACTTATTTACAAACTTTTGTTCGAATCATTCCGGTCCAGTAGTTAGAGAGCTTCTTTGAAAAGATTTTAAGACCAAGTTGAGTCTGAATGTAGGATTAGGAAAATTAATTGAATTATTGCCTAAGAATTTCAGTTTACAGTGAACAGTATATTTAATAGTCATCATCTGCCTAGCCTTTTCCCAACTATGTTGGGGTCGGCTTCCAGTCTAACCGGATGCAGCTGAATACCAGTATTTTACATGGAGCGACTGCCTATCTGACCTCCACAACCCAGTTGCTGGGTGATACAATATCCCTTGGTAAGACTGGTTGTCAGACTTTCGGGATTCTGACTACTCGTCAACGCCTGTCAAAGATCCACGAATGACAGCTGGGACCAACGGCTTAATGTGCTTTCCGAGGCACGGAGAGTTCATGATATGTAAAAATGGTCACCCATCCACGGACCAACCGCAGCAAGCGTAGCTTATCCTGTTCAATCGACCCGTGTGGCTGTTATTACTTATTTAATTATAAAGTTTTACTCAATTTTGGAGAGCAGTGGTGGCCTAGGGTTAACGGACCCGACTTACCAAGTTGAAGATTTTGGGTTCAAATCCAGACAGTGGCTTTACTTTGTGTAATTAATTTAATTACCACTGCTGTCAAAACAGTGAAGGAAAACATCGTAAGAACGAAGAATTTTAAGACATGACTGTGACATCTACCATCCGCATTAAGCCCGCATGGTAGAATACAGCCCACTCCCTCTGGATGAGAGGAGGCTTATGTTCAACAGTGGGAACATTATGGGCTGATTATAATAAATTTTGTGAGAATGATATAATTACATACTTTGCAAAGTTGGCTAGCTAAAGTGTCAGTGCTCTGATTTACAGTACCCGGCGATAAATATTGCACATCGACCTTTTTACGCAAAACCATTTTATACAAAGAATAAAAATAATTATCAAAAGAAGCAAATCATAATTGTTTTAACAGCTCCTAATAGATACCGGACTGTTTGTATTTCGTGCGACAGAGATAACGCTCTACGAAGCCGGAATTAGCCGATTGTCTCTTTCCAAAGGTCGATGTGCAATATTTATCGCTGGGTACTGTAATATGTTAACAATAGAGAGGGAACGAAATTTTGACCTGAAGAAGGCAGCCATAAAAGACTAAATCGGAACAATAACTGGAAGTAGAGGTGTAACTAAGATAATACTACTGTCTACCAACGAATTGCGATTGCCTGAGGTAATTGATTGCTTTTGTAATCGATAAATCTAACATTGGTTGAGTGATATCAGAATTGATACTAGACAAAGAATTCGTGCGGACTGGCCCCACTGCCTTAGCTCAGGTTCGCACGGGCACGTTCCTCCCGCGATTTTCTTTCGCGCAATCGATTTTCAGCGTACCTACTGCTAAGCGCCGAGAGTTCAAAATTCAACAGTGTGTTTTTTAGACGCGCTGGGATGCGCTCTGTTGGTTTTTTGATGCTCGGCTCACCACCGAGAGTTGGGAATCCAGTGCACGATAAAATCCGGCCGCGATATTTGTACATCTGTGAGAACGTGAGCAACCGGCAGAATCTATTAAATTAGTCGGAAAATGCCTCGAGTAGTATATCAACTTCCTAAACAGAATTTCAATTTGTGCTTTCTTGGCATAAACTGAAAAGTTATCTGTTATCGAAAATGAGCTAAGCAATCAAACAAATATGAGGATATAAAAACGTTGGGTTCATGCCAAAAGAGAACTGCGAACGAAACGCAACTTGCAATACTGGGCTGAAGCAAGCAATTGATTGTCCATACAATAAATTTTTATGATATAAACTATTTTAAGACTCTTAAGATAAACTATACACACTGATAGACAGATAAACTATACTCAGTGTATAGTTTATCATATGAGTCCTAAAATAGTTTATATCATAAAAAAATATTGTAAAGATTCTGTATCGGAAGAGTGCCCCAAATTGCTTTTTATACGGTGTCGATATTTCACAGACTCGTTTTGTGGGCCTTATTTTGTGTACTGATATTGTCAGCGACACCGCTGCTGGACATTTTTGTAGTCTAGTCAATACGAGGCTTATTAGAAATAAAAAAGTTGGGGTTTTTACTAACACAGGTATTCGTACTGGGACTTATTGACAGGTTTTTAAACAACGAATGGAAGAATAACGTGTTGCGCCGACTCCAACATGGGACAATAGGAAGATGATTATGATGACTGGGAACCTGTGAATAGAATGATTACCAGAGGCTAAGTTTGACGTCAGCGGGATTGTTCGAAAGGGTTACCGCTGGCCCGGGACATAAAGGACTAAGGAAGGAACACGGGTGGGTTTTAGTCAGTAAGAGTCTGACACTCCCTTCCGCTCCACCCAGAGCGGGAGGAGTCATTTGATGATATCAAATACTGAAAAAAAAAAGTTGTATTTTGCGGGAAAGAGAATGCAGTGTAGGTACTTTTCAATTAAGTATGTTTATTGTGAAAAACACAAGAGTTATATTTCAATATGAAATCAGACATGCTGACATAGCAGGAGGGGTCCATGGCTAAATAATAACAGCCGCTCAGGTCGATCGATCATGTAAAGCTTCAGATCATGCTTGCTGCGGTTGGTCTGTGGATGGGTGACCATCTTTACATTCCGCGACCCCTCCGTGCTTCGGAAAGCACGTTAAGCCATTTGTTCCGGCTATCATTCAAGGATCTTTGATAGCTAGTCATTACAGGTAGTCAGAAGCCCGAAAGTCTGACAACCAGTCTTAACTAAGGCGTATCGTATTACCCAGTAACTGAAAGAAAGAAAGAAAAAGTATTTATTGCGACTCGTACAGGAAGATTACAAACTAAAGTAAACACGGTATAATAAAAATCTAAGTTATATATAAAAAAAGAAGTACCAAAAGGAAAATGACACAGAAAGTCCTATACGAGGCCAAACGGCTCCTATCTCAGCATGGTGCTACGAAATTAAAAAAATAAATGTTGCACCGCTGGTATTCTGATAGACACCGCTGTGATGTCACGGGCAGTTACAGAAATAAATAAATAATAAGTAAATAATAGCAAATAATAAAATAAAAAATAAATATTTTTTCAATCTGCGCCAGACGTAACCTCATTACTTGCCTACGCCTTAAGTGTCAGATAGGCAGTCGCTCTATGTAAAATACTCGTATTCAGCTGCATCTGGTTAGACTGGAAGCCGACCCCAACATAGTTGGGAAAAAGGTAGGCAGATAAAAATGCGGACAGAAAAGCTAGCTTCCAGAGTTACGGACAAGTGGCGAGTATCCATTGATACCGACCAGACAAAGAGTAGCGACACAATAGTAATGTAACAAACCACACATATTTATCTACTATTGATTTTAGTAACCACACGTTCCCCTGCTGACTTCGAAAATAAACGAACGTGCATACAAGTTATCAGTAATCGGATATGAGCTCAGCAATCAAACAAATATAGCTGTCTTAGAACACTGGACAGATGCCAAAAGAGAATTGTGAACGTAATCAAAGCAAGTTGTGGACCCATTCGTCAGATATTCTAATGGAGGTACTGACATAGATTAATTCGGAGAGGAGATGGTTCAATGAAATGTCCCAGTTACGGATAAAAATTGTGGCCATGAAATGGATGAGTGACTTTTAAAGAGGCGATTGAGGAACATAACATAATTTAGTTGTGAATCAGCTTTGAAGCGTCGAATAGTTAACATTGTCTTTTATTTGGAATCGACACAGCAGCATATTATGTCTCGTAATTCTATTTGTTGCAGTGTTATCAGCTTTGATAAAGTGAACATCAACGAAGCAAAATAAATATGTAAGGATCGTACCAGATGTCGTTCTGTAGTTTTGCCTACCCCCATGGGAAGAACACGTGAGTTTATGTACAGACGCCAGTACATCAAGCTACTACAATCTGTCAAATTTCTTTAATAGATTTTCAACTTTATCACAATAGCATAAGGTTCAAGGTTGATTAGGAAAATTGACAGTTTCCGGTAGCTTGGTGTGCTGGCGTCTATATGTATCGGCTTTTAAAGGCTTTGTCTTATGAGAAATAATCATCAATTCGGCTAAATTCTAATTTGTATTTTACATTATTCATGACATAAGTATACACATTTGTTGTTTGTCCCGGTTTGGATTCATGTCCCGTGTACTGCATTGAGGAAAATCAGCTAAATGCAAAATTACTGGACACACGCCAAACGTAAAATGTGAACACGATTGCAATCATAGCGAGTGGCGATACCTCAGATATAATCTAACGAAGGTGTGAACATAGATTAATATTAAGATGGGACATTACTTTGCAAGACAATACGCTCGCCCCCGTTTAAGTTCCATGTAACATATGTGACTTACACATTACTGGCGAAATGTGGGTGTACTAAAGGTACAGACGCCAGCACATCAACCTACCCGAAACTGTCAAATTTTCCAAATCAAATTTGAACCTAATGATATAGTGATAAAGTTGAAAATCTATTAAAGAAATTTGACAGATTGTAGTAGCTTGATGTGCTGGCGTCTGTACACTCTGCGTAAGCCTTCGGAGATTACAGGATGTTATGTCACTCTATTAATTGTCATCTCGGTCATATCGAGCCATATTATCGTTCACACAGTCCATCCATCGTTTCTTTGGCCTTCCTCTTCCTTCTTTTAGCCATCCAAATTCTTACACATAACTGGAAAGTTTTCATGACACTTTCCTCACATCGTCCATACCATGATAATATACCACACGATGGAACAAGATTACACAAACTGTCCTATCTATACAAAACCACTTAATCTATTCCAAGTAAATACGGACAATCCGTAACATCACCCTACATCGCAATACATATAACGTATGATTTTATGCCGTTCCTCCTTTATACTATGTGCTTACCTACTTTAGTTATAAAAGCTAAATTATTACGGAATTCTCGGAAACTTTAATGTTGTAGAATTTCTTGCTTTCTGTTTTTAGTTGAGGAATCAAAACGGAATGTGACCCATATTTTTGAGGATATGTTTTCAAACTACATGACATATAATTGTCATAGAAATTAAGAAGCATGCGGTTATTTAATTTGATATTCGTCTGTTGCTTACTTAGGATAGTGGCAGACGCACATCATATTATTCCTAAAATGTTTCTATTGAGCTGTAGTCTTCGTAGTGAATATAAAGAGCAACCCCAATTCTTTAGGAGACAATACGCGTTTTTCGTGGATGCTAAGAGTATACATACCTGAAATTGACTTAACCGTAACCGTTGTTTTTCTGATCTTCAACTTTCAATTTCAAAAAGAAGGCTAGTGGGTGAGTGTTCTTTAAAGAGGGGCCATGCCTTGATATTAGGCAATGGCTATAACCAAAGCATCAACCAAAATATACCAATACATACATATTGTAATAGTGATTGCCCAAAACGCAAGGTTTACCTACCAATTGCTGCCTATACGGTTTGCTTGCAGTCCGATAATATTAGTAAAAATGGAAGACCCCAATATTTTATATCCTGTACATATATTGTACAGAACTATGCCATAATAGTAAAATATCGTCGTAAAAATATCTGATCAAAACTTATTTATTCCGTCTGATTTCATTTTACGATTATTTGATGTGTAGTTTCTTGCAATAACCCATATGGACCCTCGAAATTGTATACCTACCAAATATCATATACTACGTCATATCGAATCGAATATGTTCAATATTAATAAAATTATTATATCGTCCAGAGCATCGACGCTAGGTTTTTTTTTGTGAATAAATTTCGAATTATTTGAGTCGTTTGAAAGTTGGCACGTCTTAAATGTATTTCGTTTCGAAATTGTCCACTCTGTGGGGTAAATGGTAACAGACGTAAAAGGGCAATGACTTTCATTTTGAAAATTTAATTATATTAATTGCGTCATTTGCGTTGTCGAGCCGACGAAGTTTTCAAACAAATGATTAGCAATTTCATTGAAAATCCTTTGGATGGGTGAAAGTGCATTACGCAATTTGGGTGCTTTCAGTCTCACTTTGTTCACTAAAGTCAATGAAAAATGTTCATACTTTTAAATTAACACGAATAACCCTTTACTATTATCGGTCGTTAACCAGTACCTATTTTACTATATTCTGTATATAGGGAGGCTGGTTCAAAAATGACCATAGCACTAATTTGAGAAAATACATTTAAGGCTCCTACAAACAGGAGCGATACGCGATATAATCGCGCGCGACACAAAGGCACCGCTCGTTGCGCGACTTGCGGTGCCTTTGTGTCGCGTGTCGTGTCGCGCCTGTTTGAAGGAGCCTTTAATCCCAAAACGGTGATGCATTCACAAAGTTACAGCGTTAGCGCGGGGTGCAATAAAATAGCGGACTGCATAAATAGGCAATAGTTTAATGCCGCCTTATCTACAAATATAAACTTTCTCGGACAAACAGTAGATAAAAAATTTAAGTAAGGAGTATCATCGGTCGCGGTGGAGTCTGTTGAAGCGAGTGGTCATCGGACCGAGCCGTTTCGTCGCCGCGCCGCGCCTCAGTTTGCCGATGACGCGCTGTTCACGCTGCCTGCGCGTGCAAGCCGCGCGCAATGTATTGTGTTGGCTTCGATTATCTACACTCAGTTTAGAGTCAATATGTTTTGTATCTAACGCACAAACTCACGCCTGTATTTCTCGGGAGGCAGAGGGAAATCTCTAAACTCTGCGTTTGAGGTTAGTTAGGGAGATAGGTTTGGTAGCCAGAAGTGTTCGAACTTTGAATAACACATAACAGAACTGAACGTGATCAAACCAAATGATCAATAATAATACACAGTAAGGTTATCACATTATACAGTAAAGCGCAGCGGTTGTTATAAGTTGTGGTGTGTTGTGTCAATCTGAAAAAATAATTAAAAAAAAACAATTTGACTTAAAAAAGGAAACCGAATTTTTCAAACAAAATAAATAGCTTAAAAATTTGCACGGGCAATGGAACCAATTATATGCCTACATTTTTGTGAGAATAATTAATTAATTTTGTATTTCATTGTTGTTATTAGTTTATGTTTTATGTTGCTACTTATTATATATACATTGATTTATATAATTAGTTTCTTAATCCGTATAAATCAAATAAATAAATCAACAATTCAACACAAACTTCATGGCATTGTTACCAAATATTCATAAAATAAGTTTAATACTATATACACTACACTAATACTCATACTAATAATATATATTATATTGCCTTCCCCCTGGACCTCGAACATGAGCAGACGTGCCATAGATCACAGCAATTTTATTCTAATAATTAACATTTAAATTCAAAATTAAATATCTACCAAGAAAATAGGAGTGCATATCTCCAAGGAGTCAGTGATTTCAACTACATCGAACAAGTACATCGTGCGGCCGCGTGAGAACAGAAGCCCCACCCATCTGCAGCGTAACCCAGAGGTATAGTACTATCTTTGTCGTTCGCACGAGACCCTTCGAGTCGCTGGCAACGTTCCGATCACTCCGCTTACTGTCTGCGCTCCTAGTACTCGCTATCACAGGACATCGCATCGGCGCATGCGCACTGTTCAGAACTACTTCATGTGCGACAGCGGAGTGCGTTCAGCGTGCTGTACCGGGAAGAACCATTACCATCTGCATTGCTTGGGCGCCTAGTACTTTAGGGTAATTGTAATATACAGGGTGGCAGGGACATCGACGCACAAAGGTCGTGAAAAGGTTACACCTGAAGGCTTAAATAAAATTACGAAAGTCATTAATCTCGGAAATGACCGGTTAAAAAAATTGACATTTTTGAGCGCGCAATGTATTGCAAACATCGCGATCAAAACGCTCAGCAGATGGCGCGTGCGCGCTCGCGCTACCTAACCTACACACACACATACACACGTCTGTGGCGCTGGCGCGGCCGCCCGCCGCGCAGCCGCGCCGGCGCCGCCGCTGCCGGACGAACGTGAACGTACCTACGAATTATCGCCTGATCCAGTAATGTTTAATTAATGAACTTAGGTACCTTAATCTCGCTCATTCCTAATGAGATAGGGTTCGAAGTGGCCGCCACCAACTCGCTCGCAGATCTGAGCGCGGCGCAGAGTTTCAGCGTGGACACGGGGCAAAAAAGTGGGTTCCTGGACACACTCCTCACGCAGCGTCGCAAACACATTCACAATGCGATCTCTCATTTCTGCTGCGGTATCGCACTCGGTCACAAACACCTTATCCTTGACGTAACCCCAAAGAAAAAATCTAATGGGGTCAAGTCCGGTGAGCGAGCTGGCCATGGCTGTGGACCGAATCTTCCAATCCACCGGTCTCTAAAAGATTCGGTGAGGCAGCGTCGGACAGGAATGTCACTCTCAAACACAAACACACACGGAGAGAAAATTACTTTTGATTTTAAAAACTACGTTAAGATCACAAATTCGCGACAAACAGCACGTCCGTTTGCGATCAACAAAATCTAGGAACTGGCAAAAATCCGTTACAAGTCGGTGAAATGCAAAAGAAATGTACCTACAGTGCATGCACCGAACACAGATCAACAAAACGATAGAGTGTACAAACTCATTTAGTTATACCTTGTTACCTACTCACGAAATTAATTGCGAAAATGGATGTATTTTTTTATGAAATAGTAAATTACATTGTTGAATTGCATTCAAAACTAAAATTAATGTTGATAATAAAAAAATATCGAAAAATTACGTGACTATCAATACACTTCTACACGTTTTTTTTTTAATCTTCTTTACTTAAGGCGAAAGCGGTAAGGTAGCCCGCGAAATTCACTGACCAGCAAATTGCAAAAAACGTAAGAAAATTTTAATTTTGCGGGCTACCTTAGCGCTTCCCCCTTAAATCGATGAAGCTTTAGAAAAATAATTATCCCCTCATAACGAATCTAAAATAAAAGTAGTAAATGGGTCATTCAATTATGTAGATGATTAAAATGCCCCATGTGACGCGTCTATTAGATTCATTGGGATATGTCGCCTTATCACCTAGCTTCTTACGAGGAGACCGCACGCCCCACGGCGCCGCGGTGTCTGGCGCCGCGGTGTCTGTCGCCGCATTTGAAAGCGAATAGCGTAGGTATGAAGAGACCGGTCGGCGCCACGGTCTCTTTGTCGGCGCATGTGAAAGCGAATAGCGTAGGTACGAAGACTGTTGACCTCGCAAATGAACTTTAGCAATACAGCTGATCAGGTAGCCCTTTCGAGTTTTATTTACATTGCTGTTTTAAGTGAAACAAGTGAATTTACTATTTTTTAATTAAAAATCTCATTGGGTCAGATAGAAATAATGATTTTATACAGTTTACAGTAAAAAAAAATGCAGAAAAATACGTAAAAATTAAGAAAAAGCCGACGAAAAATTTCAACGCTGGGGGGTCCAGAATCATGTACTGAATCCATGGTAAGCGGTTGCGCGTCGATGTCCCTGCCACCCTGTATACCCGCAACATCGATCATCAGTAATAGCTAAATACAGTATAGGTTATACTCCTGCCTCAGCTTGTTTGCCTAGTACTTTACAAGAGGAAGCATGCCGCTAGACCGCACTCCAACAGACTCACCCGTCCCGTTAACGCCTACGGAAAGCACTCGTAGTGAAATAGTGTTTTCGTCGACAAAGGAACAAAGTGCGTCATCCCTACTACACTGTGAGTCAGAACCCGATCTTCATACTAAAGAAAAAAGCGGAAGTATGACGGGGACCAATCCGATCTTTTAGAAATAATTAAAAAAATGTTCGCTTCGTTCTCCATCGAACAAGAAAAACGTTTTCAAGACTTGCAAGCAAGTATAGACCTAATGTCAAATAAATATGATGAGTTTTTATCGAAAATAGCGTATCTTGAGAAAGAACGACAGTCAGACAAATTAATTATTAAAGAACTGGAGGACAGACTGGAAACATTAGAACGGAAGAGTCGTGGGGTTGGGATAGAAATTCGAAACATACCAAAACAAAATGGAGAAACCAAGGATAGTCTAGTGAGTGAGATTTCTAAATTGGGAGAAATATTAAATGTAGATATTAACACCAGTAATATAAAAGATATATACAGGCTAAAATCAAAAGATTCTTCAGACCCCATCGTAGTAGATTTCACCACTGTGCTTTTGAAAGAAAAGGTCCTAAAATCTGTAAAAACTTTCAACAAGATTAAACAAAAAGGCAACAAATTAAACACGACCCATTTAAACCCAAGTTATAATCAACAACCGTTATACATATCAGAGGCCCTCACTCATAAAACCCAGCGACTGTATTACTTGGCCCGCCAATTCCGGAAAAGTCATGGGTACAGCTTCTGCTGGACAGCAAATGGTATTGTTTACCTAAAAAACAACGAAGACTCCTCACATATCCGGATAAACAACGATGCTGATTTAGAAAAATTACGCAATAATGTTAAACCGCTGTGACTAATTTTTGCTCTAGTATACAAATCTTGTCTCATTATTATACTAACTTTAAGATTGCATGCTAATGTTAAGTTTAAATACATGGATAATTTCTACACTTACAAAGTACAACTCAAAGTCTACACTAACCTCTCACATAAATTCAGGGAAACCGAAAATCAATCAAAACACTCCGTTATCATAACCATAACCCAACTGAACACTATTTCAGAAATACACACAACCTATTTTTCAAACATACTTCGATTACTCAACTCACTTACTCATCAAATTACAATCTCAAACACTATACACCTAAAACATACTCATAAACACTGTTCAACTATTTACATACAAACTCTTTCCATAATCAATGTACCCACCCTGACCACAAATTGTGTCTATACCTACCCTCATTTTAATCATTCGATCACGTAACTAATTTATCGCATAATATTGACCAGTTATCCGTATCTCACTCACAATCCGCGGACCTAGAGGATTGTCAAAATATTATTACTTCTAGTACGGACAACCTAATTATATTGACACAAAATATACGAAGCATAAACCGAAATCTGCCTGGCTTAGAGGTTCTATTACAAAGACTTAAACTTAAATGCGATATACTAATTTTAACAGAGTGTTGGCTTAAAAGTGCAACGGTAATCCCTCACCTTTCTGGCTATTCTCATGTAGCAACAAATATAAATCCCATACAAAATGACGGAGTAATTATCTACTACAAAGAAAACATTAACCTAACTATAATAGAACCTAGTTTCCATGAAAGCAATTGCCTACTAGCCACCGTTGGAAAACACATTGCCATAATTGCCCTTTACAGATCGCCTTCTTACACTAAACTGGAGCCGTTCCTCTTGTCGTTGGATAATATGTTACAATCAGTGTCTTCTTTCAAGCACACCGTTGTTATAGGCGACATGAATCTAGCAATAAACTCTAATAAAATTAAATCTGAAGGCGAACGCTATCTAACCTTAGCTGCTTCGCACGGCCTACTACCAGCGCACACTTTAGTTACACGCAGCGCACACCAAACATGCATAGACCATGTCCTTATAAAAACTAAACACTCTTCCAACACCATAGTCCCTAATGCAACATTAACAGATCACCATCCCGTTTTATTTTGCTTAAATTTAAAAAAACCACGGCAACATGCAACTACAACAAAGGCCATCATTAACGATAAAACATTAGCACTAGACATTTTACATATAAATTTTGAACCCATTTATCAAACAGAAAATCCTAACACTAGTCTTAATTACCTAACACAATGCTTACAAACAGTAATAGAAAAGAATACAAAAATCGTAACACTTTCCAGACGCCAAAAAATCATTAAGCCCTGGATTACTCCAGGACTACTACGTTGCATGCGAAACAGAGACCAACTACACAAAAAGGCAAGTAATGATCCGGATAACGAAGTCTTGAAAATTACCTACAAACGATACAGAAATTTCTGTAACTCTCTATTACGTAGGTTAAAAAGAGCATACGAAAAAAACAAAATCCTGGAAGCACAGAACGACAATAAAAAATTATGGAAAGTCATCAAAAACATCACACACACAACAAAAACAAAAAAACACCATAAAGATCTTCTAACTCTATCATCTTCTCCAGACCAATCACTTCACGAAGCAAATAGCTATTTTATAAATGTGGGTAGCTCGCTGGCGGATAAAATCAGTCAACAAAATATTAATTCCCGGAATCTACGAGTACCATTACTGAGTAACACCCAAGACAAAGTACTAAATGTCCCCAATTCTTTCGTCTTAATTGAGACAGACTCATACGAGATTGGACAACTTATTATGGATCTAAAAACAGATAGCGCACCAGGATGTGATAATATCAGCAGTAGATTCCTAAAACAACATAAAAATATTCTCGTACATCCCCTGGAAAAAATTTTCAACGATTGTTTAAGAACTGGAGTGTTTCCCTATTCCCTAAAACGATCAGAAGTGTGCCCAATCTATAAGAATGGAGACAGGAGTCGTATAAGCAACTATAGACCGATATCTATACTGCCCGCAATTTCCAAAATTCTGGAAAAAATAATAAATATTCGTCTTGTAAAATATCTCGAAAAAAATAATCTCCTATCAGTTAACCAATACGGATTTCGGCACGGAAAATCTACAGAACAGGCAGTGAATAAACTTATTGAATTTATTAGTTGTAAATTGGACAAAGGGAAAAAGTGTCTTTCTATTTTTCTTGACCTGGCAAAGGCATTTGATACGATTTCTGTCTCTCTCTTAATCGACAAATTGGAGGCACTGGGTATCAGGGGCACCCAGCTTGAACTTTTCAAAAGCTATCTCTCTGGGCGAACTCAGTGTGTCCGAGTGGATAAACACAAAAGTACACACCTTCCAGTCACACACGGCATGCCTCAGGGAAGTATACTAGGGCCCACCCTTTTCCTCGTGTACATAAATGAGCTTACCCGCCTTAATCTTGCCAAAGGTGAAATTATCTCTTTCGCAGATGACACTGCGCTTGTTTTTGCGGGTGATAGTTGGGAAGAGGTCTTCACTATCGCACAAAATGGCTTTGATATGACTAGGAGATGGCTGCAGAAAAACATACTTACTCTAAACGTAGTAAAAACTAAATATATTTGTTTCAGTATTAGACAGGCGGTGAATATTCACGGCGACCTGCGAATTGTTTCACATGAGTGCACTTCTGCGGATAGTTGCGCATGTTCACCTCTGGAACGCGTTAATACTCTAAAATACCTTGGTATTACTTTGGACAATAACCTCAACTTCAAAGAACATGTCAAAATTCTTTGTAATAGAGTACGAAAATTAATTTATATATTTAAAAACCTACGTCATGTCGCGGACCCTGCACTGCTGAAGCGTATATATCAGGCCCTGTGTCAGTCGCTTCTTACCTACTGCCTTTCATCCTGGGGAGGTATCTGCAAAACCACCATAAAGGCAGTTGAGGTCGCCCAGAGAGCTGTACTGAAGGTTAGCACGTTTAAACCGATGCGCTTTCCTACTTATACACTGTTCCAGATGTGCGAGGTTCTGACAGTAAGACAGTTATATATACAAAAAATCATCTTGCAAGAACATAAAAAACAACCCTTCAACCCAGTGTTACTACAGAGACGTCGCAAACATCATGTATGTGACAATTTAACCACATTTAAAACAACCTTTGGTAAAAGATTTGCAAGTTTTCTGGGGCCTCGCCTCTATAATAAGCTTAACAAATCAGTAAATATATACACCTTGACTAGTAAACAATGCAAACTAAAAGTATCCCAATACCTGCAGAAATTAAGCTACGAGGAGACGGAACAACTAATATACTTACCACACTAAGAATAAGGCTAAGAGCACAGAAATCAAAGATACACTCACTACTCAGCTCACCTACACACATATACACCCCACTTACACCCACACATTCTCATATACATACACCACACATAATACGAACACACAACCACACGAACACACACACACACGAATACACACACACGAACACACACACACACCCCAACACACACACACACACACACGTACACACATACATACACCAAATCCATTTAGTTAATTGCACTTATATTATGTACTTACCTATTTGAAAATTACTTATCTAGTTTACTTTTATACTATTTTTCTGTATTTCTGTAGTACTGATTTATTTATATACGTCTCATTTGCTTGGCACCTATTCTTGTTTTATAATACTCGAGGGGAACGGTGCTGATAGCCGAAATACAGGCTATGCCTAGTTCGGCTACAGACGCTAATCTCTTTACTTTAATTGAAATTGTTGCCACATTGCCATTGTAAAGTAGTACTAAGTTTTTGGAAATAAAATTATTATTATTATTAAAAAAAAAAAAAAAATATGACGGAGAAGGTATAGTGTGTCTCGTTATTATCAGCCATATTTAACTATTGTGGGCGTACAGTGGGTATGTGTTGGTTATTGCGCAATAGAAAAACCGTTTGCAGTTCAAATAAGATTATAATTTTACGAACAATTTAGTCACACTAGCAAATTACACACTGTAGGTAGGTACACGACACAACCAGATACGGAACGCTGGACAGTTTCTAAGCACATGTTGTCCGTACGATGTCCAATGTCCAAGTCCAAGTCCAAAGTGAGCTCCACACCGTTCTGTCGAGCTGTTTTCTAACCCCCACGGACTCAGGCTAGACTCTGTCAAGCGCCACCAGATGGCGCTAGCGTTCCGACTAGTCAAATGCATGACCGGATGCGACATAATATATTATACTAAGTTTTATACTCAAACTAAAAAAAAGGTCCCATGACTAGAATGTTGATTGTTATTGTGTATGTTTAAAATACGCAATGTAGAATAAATGGTTTCAATTTTTGTTTTATATATTTTTTTTTAAAACGTTGCCCCACACTAGGAATTTCTCCTGTATCGTGGGTGCGTTTACAAACATTTAAATTCACATACACAAACAGCAAATAATGTGGTATACCTAATCTAATCGCTACGCTGTATCCTCCATATCGATGACGGTCACGGTGACTAATCTCTTTTGTGATTGACCGATCTCAACAGACATTAGCCAGGTACGCAGGAGAGCACTCTACTCTTATCGTCCGATGAGACGGCAATCCGACGCAACCGGAGAGAGATCAGGCGCAGGACCAACGGCTTTACAGTACCCGGCGATAAATATTGCACATCGACCTATTCGATCCTATCGATTTTATACAAAGAATAAAAATAATCATCAAAAGAAGCAAATCATAATTGTTTTAACAGCTCCTAATAGATACCGGACTGTTTGTATTTCGTGCGACAGAGATAACGCTCTACGAAGCCGAAATTAGCCGATTGTCTCTTTCCAAAGGTCGATGTGCAATATTTATCGCCGGGTACTGTACGTGCTTTTCCAGGCAAGAGGGTATTACACCACCAACTTCCAAACTGCGGACTGCTACTGATTAATTCCCAATTGAAAAACTCAATAATACTTTGCCCCATCTGAGAATCAAATCCGGGATCCCACGCTCAGAAGTCGACCACGAGATCAACGGGGCAATTGGACAAACAATCTATAGGTATAATAAATGCGAAAGTAACTTTGTCTGTCTTTTGGTAGGACATATCGACGGGTGCAAAGTAAAAAAAGTCAACTGCAATTTAGAGATTTTTGGTTTTTTGTAAAAACTAACTTAAAATATCATGTTCTACAACATAGCAAAAACAAAAATACAAATATCACCTTATTTTTGGTACTTTTGTCACGTAAAAGAAGACAACTACGCCTGTTTTGTTTAATTGAACGATGTAGATGCGGATAACTACCGCCTGGCCGTTTATACGCGGGACGCGCGGGGGACCAGCGGTCAGTCATAATCGTCATCAGTCAGATGACATGTTCTTCGCCGGCCGGTACGAATATTTGTTTGTTTTGGTTTGTTAAGTGATAAGTGTGTGTAAAAGTGTTATCATATTAGTAAACAGTTTGGGTTCAACACAATAGACATGGAAACACGGAAATTATTGGTGAATTTGGGCAAAACGAGACGACAATGCGATATTATGAACCGAGAAGATCGATTTGAATTCCCACGTAGAAACGACCAAGTGGTAGTTAACACAGTTGTCATATTTTTAAGCGCACTGTAGATGCAGACAACTACAATATCTCGTAAATTAAATATAATTAGAAGAAATGAAATATACATGTGGATATATTATTAAATAATGAAGCAATGATGAAAATTTCAATAAATTTGGTTTAAAATTGACAAAATGGGAGCATTTTTTCCTATTATGCGCTCTCCTGAAAAGTAGATGACACTTTTTACTTTGCACCCGTCGATATAGGATACTTTTTATTCGGTAGTAAGTTCCCGTGGAATAATTTCTAAGCCCACGCGGAATTTTCCAGCGTTCTGTTACATTTGAACTCTATTTCAGGAACAATAAAAGCAAATAATTGTGACCCGAAAATGTTAAGCAACGTCCCAGTAAAAAGGTTTCTGTACAAAATAATAAGTTTTAAACAATTTTAGAACAGTATAGCTCATGACGTCATCAGGAATCTGACAAAAGTCAGTAGGCTTCCTGTTATGATAAAGGGCGACTTGAAAACAAGTTAGAATGAAATCGTCAACACGCTCGTGGGACCAAAACTTTCGAATTTAATATTAAATCCGGAGAAGACTATAATTATAAGAAGTACAGACGCCAGCACATCAAGCTACCCGAAACTGTCAAATTTTCCAAATCTACCTTGAAACTTATGCTGTAGCGATAAAGTTGAAAATCGATTAAAGACATTTGACAGTTTGTAGTACCTAACTTGATGTGCTAGCGTCTGTACGAATAAGATTGGTAGATGTCACATGTTTCGAATTTTTGTTTTTTTTCTGGGTCACCACTGCTCACTGGGCACATCACTCCAGGTACATAGGTTAAAAACAAATTAAAATAACATAAGGGGATTAAAATATTACCTACAGCTAAGTAACATTAGTTACCAGTGAGTCTTAAACTACACACTTAGGCCCGGATTACACTCTCTCTCACTCAAGACCCTTGAGTCTTGAGTGAGAAAGAGTGTAATCCGGTAGTAATGCTTGCATTACTTAAACTTCGTTTAGAGGCATTTGATTGGTTGAAACTAGTTTTAAGTAATGCTTGAGTCTTGAGTGAGGGTCTGTAATACATACTTAGTCTATATCTTGGGGCACTGAATTTGATTTCTAGAGTAGGGACAAGAGAGGCGATTATGCATATGGCGGTGTGACATTGTATGTTTATATGTATTATAAGTTTACGTGTCCTTTATATTAGTCACAAAAACTCCCCATCAAAGTCAAATTATTTATTTCATATAGGCACATAAAAGACACTTTTAAACGTCAAACATTACAAAAAATAGAATTGATTCTGGTCGCCCTCAACTTTAAAAGCTGCCACACAATATCCAACCATAGTTAAAACCTAACCCAGCCATCCAAACCGCCCTGTAGTTAACATCCCCCGACATTATGATAATGCACAACTTTCTGAAGGATTCGCGCTTTTAGTTCAACGGACAAGTTTGTTCTGTCCTTCGCCTGTTCTCTTTTGTTGAAACTTCACGATTGTGGAGATACGGACAACTTCCACAATGGTATCGCTTGGTGTGTGTAAATAGGCCGTCGGCTCGCTTTTTCGTCTGGATTTTTGTTGTTTTGTGTGTGAAGTATAGGGTTTGAAAGCGTTAGTTTAAAACGAGAATGTTCTGGAATAATGCAGTGTGGCGTGTAGCATTGTGTGAGCAGTTCTTTACATTTTCTAAACAAATCTGACGGACCAGTATACGCCGCTGTCATCGTTAGGATTGCATGAATGAGATTCTTATTCTTAGAACTTTCCAAACTCCTTAAAATGATATTATCTTAAGATTATCAGATTAGTGTTATAGTCAGCATATACAGTGTTATTGGTAAAACATTAACAACCTCTTAAGAGGTCATTGTACTCATCATTATGAACAACTTTATTTGTTTGTATTGAATTCGTTTGATATTTGTACTTACAAACAAAAAGCAAGTTACTTTTCTAAGTGCACGTCGTACTGACGAACCTATGACACAACGAGTGTGAAGTTAAGAAAATATTTTTGAAAGATGATTTCCATCGTTGAAAACCTTGACTCTCACTAAAGGAAAACATTACAAGGTGGCAGGAACACCGCAATTTTTTTTTAACCAAAACAAAATTTCAACGCATTTGGGTTCAGAATCATTTGCTAAATTTTCATGGTTACATGTTCCGTGTTTATTTCCCTGCCCGCCTGTATATATAACACGCACGAATAGGCAAGGTAATTTTATTTCTCAGGATGATAAACACACGTGCAATGTCTGTGGTAAGCCTATTTATAGAAAATGTTTATAGGTAGGCAACGCGGTCAAAATGTATGTAACAACAGATTTTTTTTAAATAACCAACGAAAATTGTCAATTCTGATGGGTCTAGTCTAGGATCATGATTGTATTGAATTGTATTGAGTTTGCACGTCGATGATTACTCCGTGTTCACACATTAAGCTTCTATGCTACCCTATAGATTGTCACATAAAAAATGCAGCATCAAAATCGCAATTACGACTTTGTCATCCCAACACGCAATCCACGTGCTGTGACAATGGCGAGACGTGTGTGCAGCTATTCGAAAATGAGTACTATGAGCAGTCAGCGTTGCAGTTACCCGCTCGGCACGTTCTCACATTACTCGCTACATGCAAGCAGCGCACGCCTCAATGACGTGTGTGCGCTTATGACGTAGTAATGCTTTACGAGATCTAGTTCATTGGGTTTTGTAAATGTGAGTTACCTATATTTTCTACACAATATTTAAATACAAATTGGAAGTCGAAGGTTCGAGCCCTGGCAGACGCTTTATTTTGTGTAAATTATTTCATCACCACTGCTCTCAAAACTGTGAAGGAAAACATCGTGATGAAACCATGTCTAAGAACCGAAAATTCGAAGACATGTGACATCTATCAACCCGCACTGGGTCCCCGTGGTGGATTACGGCCCACTCCCTTTCACAGAGGAGAGGCCTGTGTCCCAGCAGGGGGAAAAATATAATCTGATTATGCTTATGAATCGGGAACACCCAGAAATATAATATCCCTAAAATGCGTCCTGTGTACCGGACATGAGGACTGCTTTCAGCTTTAAGCCCTTTATCAGACTGCCTAACGAGAGCCTCTTTAGTTAGATTGTATCGGGATGTCATTATCATTAGTCTGTTGTAATAGCTTCGTCTAGTCTGCAGACATTATGTAGACAACTCCATGTGCCAAATCCAGATTGGCGAGTATATCTTTTTCATCTTTCTCATAATGACATCACCGTAATGTTAGTAGTCTTTTCCAGTTGGTATCCAAGAGATTCTCTTAATGAGATATTTATGATTCATAATTTAATAAATTTGTAAATTTTTATCATATTTTAGCAATTTGTTAATTTTTTATTTGTATTTAATTTTTATCAATTTTAACAATGCTATCAATGTCAAAGAATCAGAATTTCATAAATTTAAATTTCATTTAAATGTAACGTTTTACCGATGTAGCGATGTTACCAATTTTTTTTTCAGTCGCGCTTGTTACTAATTTAGTTAGCTAATTAACCGTATTTCTCTGATTCATTGTTTCACTCCGAACCCACCATACCCCTGGCCATACCCCTGGGGGTAGGGTGGGACTGAATCATACCACCATAGAGATGTGCTAACCCAGTTCCATTACGTATATTCATTTATAGGAATGGAACTACTGCGAATAACAGGTAAGTGTAATGTAGTAATAATAATATAATTATGCATATGGTGTTTACCTATAAGTAACGGATGCACTCTTAGTTTACCTACTTTACAAAAGGTATTAAGTGTTTATATCAGTGTAACCTATTGTTGGTGAACATTTAAATATGATGGTGATGTTTATCTAAACGTAAACAAGGCAAAAAGAATGTAAGGTTCGTCGCAGGTGGCGTCCTACCCCCATGGGAAGAAGGTGTGAGTTGATGTATGTTTATTTACCTCATAGACTTGCTAGTCAAATGAATTACAAATTCAAGCACGTTCACTCAACAAATAAGGTGGGTATGTTATTCTTGCATACTGTTTACGAGTACCTACCGCCACCCAGCGGGTGCCGCGGGCAACAGAGCGCGACGAACAGCAGCGACGTGGAAGCCAATGCGTGGAAGGGGAACAGTGCGCTCCGACCGTAGTTTTTTCGCCCAACGGTGGGCCACATTATATATATTCACGGCGGCTGAGTACGCAACAAAAATCAAAAATTGTAAATCACGATAATTAAATTCGACCTTTCTACATCAAAGAGTTTTTTTCAATATCGTCTAACTTCTTCATCACGACGATTGACCACCTCTTGCATACATACCTAACCCAAAGCAAAGACATCCAATTCCAAAAATAAAGACAATTTTCTTCTCACGACGACTGCTCCTAAAATAATATAA
Organism: Luperina nickerlii; assembly: GCA_963855955.1. NCBI lineage: Eukaryota > Metazoa > Arthropoda > Insecta > Lepidoptera > Noctuidae > Luperina > Luperina nickerlii. The sequence continues at coordinate 22,669,661 of OY979664.1, read as the reverse complement.
CTGTCTCATTACATTCCGCTGAAGAGCCCTTAACGTTTAGATTGAGATAATTATATGACGCTTGAAGATATGAATACAAAATATAATCATGTTTTCCTTTTAGGGGAATATATGAAGAATCTTAATAAATAAAAAAATGTTCCTAATTTTTTCTTCGACGTACATTCGCTAGCATAAATACCTCACACTTACGAAAAATTCACAAGCAATTTTCTTGTAAAATAGCGATTGCTAAGAGAAAATACATATTTTATAATAAAGTCCTCCAGACCGTTTTTCGGCCACTGCGGCAAATCTCAACGGAGGCTTTTTGGCACAGGAAATACGTACATATTATAGTGGACAGGTGCACTCCCTCTTCCACACTCTCATAGTCCGATGGGATGGCAATCCGACGCGACCAGAGAGACATCAGGCGCAGGACCAATGGCTTAACGAGTTTTCCCAGGCACGGGGGTATCACACCGCTGACTTCCAAACTCCGGACTATTACTAAGAAATTCCTAATAGAGAAACTCAATAACACTCATTTCACACATTTTATAAAAGTATGGTTTCGAAAATACTATACGTATTAAAAATTTATAATATTTATAATGTCTTTCGATTCACTTATCATAACATCACGCCTGTTACAAGAAGGATTAGGCAGAGGTTTGTATACAGTATGGAAACCAGATATATGCATCTAGCTTTTGCCGGCGGCTTCGCCCGCGTGGAAGACGAAAATTATTCACAGAAAATTCATTGCCCTGTTTCACTCTTTTAGGGGTGGAATTTCGAAAAACCCTTTCTTAGTCGATACCTACTCTTCACAAAGAACACAGTCTCCAAATTTCTTGTCTTTAAGACCAGCGGTTTAGGCTGTGCGTTGATATATCAGACAGTCAGTACTTTGAATCTTATATAATTAGGTATATAGATAAATTATACCACACACTTTTTTTTTTTTTTCAGGATGGGAAATCATCAAATGACTCCTCCCGCTCTGCGTGGTGCGGAAGGGAGTGTCAGACTCTTACTGACTAAAACCCACCCGTGTTCCTTCCTTCGCCCTTTATGTTCCACCACCACCACCACCACCGGTGTATTATACCACACACTTGTTATCGCCTTTTCTGACGCAAAAAAAAAGCAGCTGTTCCCTACATTTTGACGAGTTATGCGAACATAAATGTTACTGATTTTTTTCGCAACCGATTTCGTATTTTTTTTTTGTATATCGTCAGAAAAGGCGATAAAAAAGTATGTGGTATAATTTATTGCATATACCTATGTGGTTTCTGTACTGTATGTAACTACCACCACCACCACCAATTTCATTCCAGTTCTGTTTTAAGTTCCATGTAACCGAACGAAGTGGAAAAAGCCGCGAAGGCTTTTCAGGGACACGTGCTTCTGTAATGAAGTACGCGACCAAGAAGAAGCAGAATACGTTAGGAGAAAATCGCTTTAGAATATTGCGTTAGTGTATCGTATTTAAGAGAGCAGTGCTGGCCCAGTGGTAACGAGCCCAACTTACGAGTTGTAGGTCGTAGGTTCGAAGCCAGATAGGCGCTTTACTTTGTGTAAATTATTTCATCACCACTGCTCTCAAAACGGTGAAGGAAAACATCGTGAGTAAACCGTAATGTCGTAGAACCAAAAATTCGAAGACATGTGACATCTACCAACCCTCACTGGGCCCGCGTGGTGGATTATAACCCAATCCCTCTCACAGAGAGGAGGCCTGTATCCCAGGAGTGGAAACATTAGGTATAGGCTGATTATTATTATGTATGTATCGTATTTATGCTCGTGACTGTACTCAATTTATTAAGAAACAGAGTTACTTTGGAGTAAAAATGTTTCATATATTTTATACTTATAAGTCGCTTGTCATGTTGCGTAAAAGGGATCTAAAAATAAGTAAAATGTCACAGCAAGGGCGTAAAATGAGGAGGCAATTTAACTGATGTTTATTTGAGCGAATGTAATTAAAATTGGGAGCCTGAATTTTGTTAAACTCAGATCGTGTGAGGAGACTATCCGTTACAAAATAGCGCAGGAGATAATTTTATGAACAAAAATGCATTACAAAACTCGGGAATAGGTACATATTATTTGTGATTTTAAGTCACACATTACAGCCGCAACGCATACAAAGGAGTGCGGCTTGTAGTGTGCGTTGGTGTATAAAAAATTTACGAAAGTAATGAAGGAGGATTTTTGCAATGCATTCTGTTGCAACGAGGCCCACCCCAATCTGCACTAGCTTTTAAAATAAATATTACTTTGATGTTAGTTGTTTGCGAAAACAATGGGGTGAATCGGTACCGAATATCATCTTTTTTTAAATAGCCATGTACGGAAAATGATTGTATCAACCACTATTTGACGAAACAATTATTTTCTATTTGTTATTAGAATAGGTAATACGGGCTGGTGTCCGCAACTCCACGTCAATGCGCGTATTCTGCGTACAGTACCCGGCGATAAATATTGCAAATCGACCTTTGGAAAGAGACAATCGGCTAATTTCGGCTTCGTAGAGCGTTATCTCTGTCGTACGAAATACAAACAGTCCGGTATCTATTAGGAGCTGTTAAAACAATTATGATTTGCTTCTTTTGATAATTATTTTTATTCTTTGTAAAAAATACACAATTACCAAAGGTCGATGTACAATATTTATCGCCGGGTACAATGCGTGCCACGAAAGATGAGACTTGACACACCACGTGGTTTGACTTGCGCAGAACACGATTTTAGGTATCTTTAGCGGTCTGAGATCTGAGTGCGGGACGGGACCGGACGTCATAGGGGCAGCGGAAAGAGCGGGGGAGACGGGGTCAAGTCTCATCTTTCGTGGCACGCATTGTACTGTACCTTGTTATTAGAACGAAATGAATTGAATTTGCAATTTGACCATATGGATGGATGGTGATATTATAATAACTCATCTTTCGTCACTTAATATAATTTATAAATTTATAATTTATTTACTTAAATAAAGTCACGTTTTCTTCCCTTGGGATGGGTAGAAACTATATAACGCCATATACTCCTTTTGTTTCGTTGACGTTCATACATCTGGTCTTACACGGTCGCCAGTTGCGAGTACTACGGACCTGACCTTTATAAAGAACATCACCAATAAGGTCATTATATAATGTCCTTCTGTGACGTCATATGTCCCGGCGTTTCCACTCACATCTGCTCATCATCATCTGCCTAGCCTTTTCCTAACTGTATTGGGGTCAGCTTCCAGTCTAACTGAATGCAGCTGAATACCAGTATTTTACATGGAGTGACTGCCTATCTGACTTACACAACCCAGTTACTGGGTAATACGATACCCCTTGGTAAGACTGGTTCTCAGATTTTCGGGCTTCTGACTACCCGTAATGGCTGTCAAAGATCCACGAATGACAGCCGGGACTAACGGCTTAACGTGCTTTCCGAGGCACGGAGGGGTCTCGGTATGTAAAGATGGTCGCCCATCCGCAGACCAACCGCGGCAAGCGCAGCTTAACCTGATCGATCGACTTGTGCGGCTGTTATTATTTTTTTTTTGCTCACACACCAACATCACTCACATCTGCTGCAAACACAATTTAATTTTAACAGTAACAAAATGAGCGAAGACCATTTCCTACGAAAATAGCTCACACAAAATCAAAGCTCCCATCAAATCCCTTTATGCCTCAAAACTAGTGACCGACCGAAAGTTCGGTTTCGGTTTCGGTTTCGGCCAGTTTCGGCCAAATAATCTAGTTTCGGCCTTAGTTTCGGTTTCGGCCAGAAAATGGCCGAAACTTTCGGCCGCGCCGAAACTCGAGTGTTCATGAATTATCGTCCATCGTTCGGCGAACTTCGCGGCTAGCTCGTGCTCGCTCGTCGCGTCGCCGGCCCAGTTCGCCGCCGTCCATCGTTAATCGCATGGAGTTGAGGTTGTGTTTTGCACATACGAGGGCGGTCCCATAATGAATTGGCCTAACTATGAACTAATGAAGGAAATGAAACGAAACCAATTTTATTTTTCAATATAATCACCATGAATACCTACTACTAATACACTTCTGACATCTGTGAATCAATATCTCTAAAGCTTTATAAAAATAATCACAATTTTTAGCCTCAAAATGACCACGAAGACGGCCGCCTGCAACTCTTCATCGCTTGAAAATTTTCTTCCTCTTAAGTCTCGCTTTAAATTTGGAAATAAATAATAGTCGGACGGAGCCATGTCTGGACTGTGAGGTGGATGTTCAACTTCTGTGAACCCGCATTGACGAACTGCATCCTTCGAAACACCAACGTTATGAACAGGGGCGTTGTCATGGAGCAACAGGACACCTTTAGACAGCTTGCCTCTTCGTTTTTCCTTTATCTTAAATTGTCTCGTAATTTATATATTAAAGAAGCATAATATTAGCCGTTCACGACTGTATTACGTTCTTTAAAATCCACCATTAAAATGCCTTGAAAATCCCAAAAGATTGTGCACATCAGTGTTTTAGCCGATTGTTGCACCTTTGCCTTTCTAGGGGACTTTTCACCCTAATAACGCCATCCTATTGATTCGCGCTTGCTTTGTGGATCATAATACAAGATCATAGTTTCATCACCAGTCATTAGCCGCTCGATCAGTCTTTGAATTTTCGCCACAAAGATCCAAAAACTCCGAAGTGCAGCGCACTCTTTCCTGTCTCTGTACCGCTGAAAGAAGTTTCGCTACCCATCTTGCACTCACTTTTTTCATGTGAAGATGTTCATGGATCGTACGATGACGTACTTTAAGAGAGCCCAAGCCTAGCTGCAATTTCTCTAATCTTCAAACGGCGGTCACTCAGAACCTCCTCTTCGATAAGACCAATCGTTTCGGGAGTGAGCACTTCCAAAGGTCGACCGTCGTGGCAAATGTCTTCGACGGTTTCTCTCCCGAGGCGAAACTCTTTCACCCAATTTTTTACTGTGCTATAGGAGGGGGCAGACTCCTTATACACGTCATCCAATCGTTCTTTTATTTGGGCAGGGTATAAACCTTCTTTAAACAAAAACTTTATGACACTTCGATACTCAGTTTTCGACATTTTGAAAAAATACGCGACTCTCGTTATGCTAATGCCTGCTAAACTAAGACTAAGCATTTCATGTCGATGCGTGTTTCTTATAATAAGTGCACGATAAACGTACTATTTAATGCAACACAACATGTAGCGACATGTCGCGTAGAACTATACCAGGGCAGTTCATTATGGGACCGACCTCATAAATGATTAGGTAAATTCAACTGTTTGTATGTATAATATACATTGTACCTATATTCAAATAAATGTGTAAAAAACACACCAGATTTCTGTATACGATAGAAATTTTAAATATATTTAAGTAAGTTTCGGTTTCGGTTTCGGTTTCGGCCGAAACTAAGAGCAAGGCCGAAAGTTCGGTTTCGGTTTCGGTTTCGGCTGAAAAACCTGTTTCGGTCGGACACTACTCAAAACACAGATTCTAATAACACAAGTCAAGATACCTCACAATATCCATAGGCATTGAAATTCTAACCCAATGAAATCCCCTATCCAAACGGTATTTGGTATGCAAATGAATGTCTACTGCACCCTGGTACAAATCATGCGAGTAACGGGCACACGGCGAATCAGTTTCGTATGTGATCCGAATAATGCGACGTCTATTTATTTCTTGGCTTTTCGGTGTTCACTTCGAGTTTTGGCGATAAAGAGGTATGAGGAAAAGGATGTAATGTTCACTCCACCTCTATAGAAAAGGCAAGATCCTCCGACCAGACGGCTGTCGTGTCTGAAGGGCAACTGCCCCACGATTGATGCGGGGATGTTGTATAATCTAGTCGCGCGATGAACTGCTTGCGCGATGCAGGATTTTGCGTAACATTTTACCTAAATTTACCTAAAAAATTAACAAATAATAAGCGGACAGAGATAAAACTCTAAAAAGCTGAACTATTTCTGCAAACTTTAAAAATAATATCGAGGTAAGATAGAAATATTAATTATGTATTTCAAATAAGGCGAATTTTTAGAAAACAAAGAAGCAAATTTTAAGATAACTGACAATAGCGCATCGCGGCAACAAATAAGGTTCAAAACAGCGATGACAGTAATTTCCGCAAAATTACTGTCATCGCTTTAATTAAACAAAAAATAAATGCACAGCTCATTGGAATGATTATTAGGTTTTTCTATAATTCATTGAATTTCCTTTATATTCATAAAACATGAAAGTTTAACTCTTTGAGCTCAACATTTTGAGAATTATGCGATGAAGAAAACTGTTGAGCTCTGTTTTACGGTTGTTTTATCATGATACTATTTTATTTTTATGAAATATTTTTAACCTTTTGACCGCCAGTCATGAATGTATAGATGTTAAACCAAAATGTGCTCAGCACGCCACGGTTCGGCTACATGACAGACTTTGACGCCGAGGACACGTTTTTGATTTTTTGACGTGTGGCGGTCAAAAGGTTAAATAAGTATTTTCTTTGAACATGACAACACACAAAATTTTTGTCTGGCTTGTAATATAATTATGTTGTTTACGCCTGTCTGACAAAAAACTAAGCGATTTACGGTGTCCTATGTTTGGGTAGGGCCGTATCGTTGTAATTACAAGCTTGATATGCTCGTAACAGGAATGACTCATTAGTAGGTAATCATAATCAACCATTTCACATAAGTTTCATGCCTAAAATATTGACTAATATCCGTACTCTAATTGCGTCTCACACTATCAATCACAATCCAAGTAATATACAGGGTTATTGGTAAAACATTAACAACCTCTTAAGAGGTCATTGTACTCATAATTATGAACCACTTTTACTATGGAACCAAACCTGAAATCGCGAAAAAAAATCTTCCCTACATTTTGACGAGTTATACGAACATATATGTAGGGAACAGCTGATTTAAAAAAATCTATTAATGAAATTTGACAGATTGATAAATGATTTTATTTTTGTAAGTAGGTTTGCACAAACACTTTTACACGTCAATCATAATTATATTTTTAAACTAGATGAGATAGGCGTCTCCTATCTGACTACTCTGAGAAGAAAGGCCGAAACAAACTCAGAGGTCATAGTCTCTTTTAAAGTCCAGACATAGTCTTGGTCAGGTTATATGAAGACCATGTAGGTCGATATCTGAGATGATCTTTTGAGGAAAGAACCACACAGATTGAGAGGACCTGTCCAGTCAGTGCACGCATTTGTTAGAAATCGTGCAGCTCAACTCAAGACTTAAGGAGTAGTAGCTTGATAAGTAGTTGCTTGATGGTAGTAGCTTGATGTGCTGGCGTCTGTACCTTTCTTCCAGGAGAAATAATTGACTACAGTTACTGAACTCCAGGATATAACGCAAACGTCGAAACTGTCCTGCACCCTAATTGCGTGACACACTCTGAATCACAATCTTAATCATATTGAAAGATATTGCTAATCCATTCCTTCATATGTTAGAAAAATGTGTCTGCACAACAACGTAAATAACGCAATGAATATTGTTGAACTGTCAAAATGAAAGCCAGTTCTACTGACAGTGTGTTACGCAATTACCCCGCAGGTTGCTGCGTATTGGGGACCTAAAAAGGCCACTTTCGCAGAATCATAAAAGGATAACTTTATAAATCATAATGGACAGTTAAATCCCATTGGTGAAGGATTTTTCAGTTATTTTTTTCTATCTGTGCTAAAATACCAATCAATCCAATCCAAATCCAATCCGAATCTCTTTGATTATACCTACGTAGTGCAGCGAAAAATTGAAAAACATCGACTGTGTTCGCCATATTATAATTCGTAATGTTATCCTTTTATGATTCGGCCAAAGTGGCTTTTTTAGGCCCCCTGGATGGACAAAATGTAAGATGGAACTAAATACCATAACATACATATACCGCCGTATCCCCTACCATTTTTATCTCTACATCTAACGTATCTATCTCCTGGTTCAAGCTTCCTTTACCTATAATATCTCAGACCACAGTAGAGTACACATTAACATAGCACAGGTCTGATTTATTCATGTTTGGGTAGGCCACGTTTCTAATATTAATGCTGAGGGCAGTTTGAGATCTCGTATCAAAGAATGTTGACGGTCGATACGAAAGACGTGAATAGTTTCAAAATTTTGGCACTGATATTTAAGTAATAAAATAGGTATCAAAGTGTAATTTAAATAAGTGAAAACCTGAAAAGGATAGGACAAATTTTAATAAAACTGTATAACTTGGAATCGCAAAAAAAACAACCGATATTTTGTTTTCAGTTATTTCAATTCATATTCAAGTACACCTTGTATATGTTAGGATGTCCACACTGTGCACGTAACTTAACAACATGAGCAAAATCAGACTATAATGTTCCCAGTGCTGGTGGACCTGTGCGGGTTGGTAGATGTCACATGTCTTCGCAATTTTGGTTCAAGGACATGCCGGTTTCCTCACGGTGTTTTCCGTCACCACTTTCTGATCAATGGTGATGAAATAATATACACAAATTAACGCGCCTGTCTGGGTTCAAACCTACGACCTACAACTCGTAAGTCGCGGAACTGGGCACCACTGCTCTCACACTCACATAACAACATAATTAGCCTATTGTGTTCCCACTGCAGCTGTGCGTGCACGTTCCTTCAAATAATGTAATAGAAAACTTGTATTTCACACGGGAGTCCATAGGGTTAGCAACATTTTTACTTAACTTCTAGTACCACGTAGTAGTGTAGGTTACAGACACAGGTTAACATAACACAATGAAAGTTCAGCGTGGAGCTGCATCCACCTCCGAAACATCGGGGAATCCCACCGATCTGCGAATACACTGAGAATACTGTTGGTACTGCCGCGAACACGCGTCATCAGGGATGCTCATCTATTCCAAGATAGATTACATTAGCCATCATAGCATACCCTCGAACTCTCCAGTCGCCAAAACCAAAACGAACGAACTGTTATATAAGTGATATATTGGCAAAAATAAAATTGTTTTGTTCTAACGAACTACTGAGAAATACTTAAAGTTCTATCATTCTTTACTACTAAATACAGAATTAGCAGATTGTTCTTCAAGGCTACATTCTGGAAGGAACATAATATCTTTAAATGACCTGTCTGGGTGCCCCAAGGAAGAAATTTTGGTAAATCAAAACCTATTTTTGGCGTATTGACGTTTTTATAGAAAAAAATATAGAAGGTTATAGCGGATTCCCGCGGTTTTCACAAGGTCATCGGTCCACCTTGCCAGACTTCCAACGCTACGTCGTCATACACCACCAGCAAAAGCTAGGGCTAGTATATCAAAATAAAACAGACCCAAATATTTTATAATCGAGTGTCTACGGGTCGACTACTTTAATTATTTTAGATTTCTTCTCGAATATTCAGCCTGGATATTCGAATAGAAAATCTGAGTATAAATCATAGTTGCGAAGTTCATTACCGTGATGTACGTTACCGCAAAAGTTTACTATCGCAATATTCGTTGTTGCCAAAACAGACACAAGTAAAAAATAACTTTAATTTCGGGAATCGGTATTGCTGGGCTCACATTTTCGTTGTTTGATGAAAACCACATTGTTTTGACTGGAACACGTTCTATAGTTGAAAAGTCTTGTCACTTGTTTGGATTCGTCCAAGTAAATAAAAAAGTAATGCTGCTCGTTGGTAAGCGTATCACTTCAGGACAGTGGGACCGTTGGCTACTTTTTGTTTTAAAATGTTCACGATCGTCCAAATTACGTTTTTAAGGAAAGAAAAGTTGGAAAATCTTCGCAATCGTAATCGTCTTTTTTAAATGACCGATTGAAATTTGGACAGGACGTCTGTCGGGTAAGCAGTTATTTTGTTATAAAAATAGTCCCTATTTTGTATGTTGAGTGACTTAAATTGGTTATTTTAAAGTTCCCTTATTAACCCCCTCCCGTCCCCGTGTCCATTTGTCCGTTCCATTTTCAGTTATTACGTAATTTTATACTTTTAATAAATACGTTTATACATTGTTAATAAATCATTGCCAGCGTACAAGAGAACGTCGCCACTCGACTTGACTTTATTGCCAGATTAATTTTGCAAACACTGCTTCGCTATCATACCACCCATTCGCAGCATTATACTTATAGATTCCATACCATTATCTAATCCAATTGATCGCTTAACTCCATTCGCCCGCAAGGGAATTATGTGTACGTAGTCATGATGAATGGTAATGATAGCCTCTGGCTGCAAACGTTAGAATAGCAACGTTTATACTGACGCAATTTGATTACGCCTCTATCCCTTTCCCCGGATTACCGGGAAAGCTAAATGGTTATTATTTTAGAAGGATATTCTTGATGGGAATCTTGGCGCAGTGCGTGGGTTAGAAAGACAATACCTTCTGTAATTTTGTGACTGTTTATTTTAAAAGTTTCTATTTCTACTAAAATAGCACGACCCTCACTAGTTGGATTGTGTATTACACAATTATTACACACAACGTCAGGGAAATTAATGATTTATCGAATTAGCTGCCAAAAAAAATTACCGTGTATTTTCATTCTTTGTAAATTGTATGAAATGATTTATGTCGCGGCAAATCGATAGCGATATAGAACGGGGCCTAAAAAGGTCACTTTGGCAGAATCATAAAAAGATAACATTATGAATCATAATAATACATAAGCAAAGACAGTCCGTGTTTTTCTTTTTTTCGCTGCCCTACGTAGGTATAATCAAAGACATAAAGAATAATATAATATAATAATATAATCAAGGATTGGATTAGGATTGGATTGATTGGTATTTTAGCACACACAAAATAAATAAAAACTTGTAAAAAATAACTGAAAAATCTCGCACCACTGGGATTTGATACGATTAACTTAACAGTTAACTGTCCTTTATGATTCATAATGTTATCCTTTTATGAATCTGCCAAAGTGGCCTTTTTAGGCACCTGTAATCTCTACAAATAAATAAAATTGAAGTCTGTTTTTAATATCATAATAACAGCTTTTTACTAAATGCATATGAAAGTATATTACGCTACTTATAACAAAACTTTTTTTTTTGTGTATCTGTCTGTCGGTCTGTCTGTCTGTTTGTTCCGGCTAATCTCCGAAACGACTGGACCAATTTTGACGGGACTTTCTTTGGCAGATAGCTGATGTTATGGAGTAAAACATAGACTTTTTGTCCCGGTAGCACGTTCCCGTGGGATAATTTCCAACATCCACGCGGACGAAGCCGCGGGCAGACGCTAGGGTTAAAATAAAGGTAAACTTTACATATCTGGTAATCCCTCCGAGGTATACAAACGTGATGTTATTTTATGCCATGTTGTGATGGGGCCCATTAGATCAAGTGTTGCCAAGACGTCATGCCGGGAATACGAAAACACATGAGCGAATTCAATACCCCTGGCATTAGCACAAGTTGGAAGAAGACACTCCTTCAATGGAACCTAAAGAAAGCACATACTTAATTATCACTTTTAAGCTAAGTACGCATTACAGCCACGTTGGCACATGGTATTTCAATATAAAAAAGTATGGTGCGGTCTGCGTGTGGTGTGTGATGGATCATACAAAATTGATATCGGAGGATGTTTACAATGTGGTGCGGCCCTCCTAAATCTGTCCCAGCCTTTACTCTATTGAAATATTACGTACTTCAGATAGATCACTTCGCATCAACCATTTCCATAATGGAGCCTCGATACATAAATTATTCAACATCTTCCGCAGTGACCAATAAACATTGAATAATAACTCCAACGAAAAGTTTCTAGAAATGCTAAACCGTCTCGGAACCGGCGACCGACTTACTCAAAAGAAAGAAAAAAATATGGATGAAAGAATTCCTAGCTCTACAGTTGTGCTGGAAGGATAAAATGGTAAAAATGTACCGCTGGATATTAATAGTTAATTATATTCTTACTTGAAAGCAGTAGTGTCGCAGTGATAACAGCCGCGACTTACGAGTCGTAGGTCATAGGTTCGAAGCCAGATGCCTGTGTAAATTATTTCATCACCACTGCTCTCAAAACGGTGAAGGAAAACATCGTGAGGAAACCGGTATGTCCTAGAACCGAAAATTCGAAGACATGTGAAATCTACTAACCCGCACTGGGCCCGCGTGGTGGATTACGACCCACTATCTCACAGAGAGAAGGCCTGTGTCCCAGCTGTGGGAATATTATAGGCTGATTATGTTTGTTCTTACTTGTTCGTCTGATGGAGAAAGTTGAATTAATTATCTTATTAAAATGAACAATACAATATACATTAATAGTCTGACCTCAGTCCCATAAAATGCGTCCGGTAATAATATTCTACATGAATCGCGTAACTATATTTTCGACAAAGGAACATTCCGAATCCTATTTTTGGGACAACCGATGTTTTAAATTTAAGTTCTTATTCTTAGCTGACTTTAATAACTTGCCGTAAGGGGGAAGCGCTAAGGTAGGTAGCCCGCAAAATTCAAATTTTCTTACGTTTTTTGCAATTTGCTGGTCAGTATTAAGTTGTACGCCGATCAAAATATGATTCGCGGCCGTAACAAATTTGTATTTACAGAATCATAATCATTAGAATCAGTAATACAACTTGTTAGGTTAGTACTTATAATCCCAAAATATCAAGATTTCATGAAATAGTCATTCTCTGGGATTACTTGGTCTTAGACACTTGTGTTGATGACTTTAATGATTATAATTCTATAAATACATATTTGTTACGGCCGCGAATCATATATTAATCAACGTACAACTTAATCCTGACCAGCAAATTGCAAAAAAACGTAAAAAATATTGAATTTCACGGGCTACCCTGGCACTTTCACCTTAAACTTGAAGTTTTGAGGTTTTAATTAAGATGGTTAAGTATATACCTAACATAACGCCTGTATTAACCAAAGGATCAGGCAGGAGTGTAAGTAGTACGCCTACATTTTGCTAGTTATGTCATAGTCCCATGATAAGGGGGCGATCCTATCAGTAATTCATTACCCGAGCACAAATCCATACTCTGGGCTACTACCAAAGATTTCCTGATGGAAAACCTAATATCACAAATCAAATCAAATCCAATCAATTTATTTTAATTTAATAACCTTATCGGAAATTATATTTTCGAGCCGTTTGAGGTTGAAACTCTCGGGCCGTGGGGTCCGAGTGCTCATGGTCTTTTTAAAGAAATTTCTAAATCGCTTGTTGACACTTCCCGTGACCCAAGGGCTGGCTTTTACCTTGGCCAGAGACTAAGCATCGCCATACAACGTGGTAATGCCGCCAGTCCAGTCTCTTGGGTACACTATCAGTCGACAGCGATGCGGATGAATTTTTTGACGCTATTTTTAAATTTATGTATAGTATTAGTTAAGTTAGAATTTAAGTCTGATTAATTATTAATGAAAACACAAACTTAAATATTTAAATTTTTATAGTAAAAATAAAGTAAATACCTACCGAATTTATTTGCCATAATTAGTGTTGGTACTATTTCGGTCTTAACATAAGTAATTATACAGATCCATAACACTAAGGGCTGATTTTTCCATCGCCAGATAACTTTAATCGAGCAATAAAATTGACGTTTGACAGTTTTTGTATGAAATAACTGTCAAAATTTCAAAATTATTCTGCAAATAAACTTATCAGAAGGCCAATTCTCGTAATTGCCATCCATACCAGCGCTGCAACATTTATTTTTAAATGTCGTAGCATCATGCTGAGATAGGAGCCTTTTGGCCTCGTATAGGACTTTCTGTTTCATTTTCCTTTTGTTACTATTTTATATAACTTGGATTTTTATTTTGCTGTATTTAGTTTAATTTGTGATCTTCCTGTACGAGTCGCAATAAATACTTTTTCTTTCTTTCTAATTTAAAACGTTCAAAATCTAGTCGCAGTCTCATCTTGGTGACTAACAAATGTCAAAAACTTGTCAAAATGTAGGGAAATTAGAGGAATTTTTGACAGATTGAGACTGGGATCAGACTGTGAACTTTTGAAAATTACGAGAACTGCCCCTCCGATGATTGAAAAATCAGCCCTTAGTTATAAAAATGTGACGTGAAAACATTCAGATTTATAGTTAGTCATCTGTCATCTTGAGCAACCTGAGACTTAGGCTCATTACTCCACGCTGAGGAGTTGCGCTTGCCAGTACTTTACCAAAAGGCAGTGAACAGGACACATCCAGCAGATTTATATTTAAGTCATAATAGTATTCAATTCCTTTTTTGAAAAGAGCAGCACCAATTTTAATGCCGCGTAAATATGACGTGTATTGAATAATAAACGGAATTCAGAAAGGAAAGGTAGTTAGGTTCATTGTGTTATCATAAAAGTCGGTTGGAATTCCGAATAACGATATTTTTTTGGCTGATTCCGGTTGGCGTGCGCTAAAACGATCATATGAAAGTTTGGTGAACCTTGGGCCATGGTAAGAATCTTTATGACTAATCTTGCCACCAACACGTGAATACTTCTAATATTGGACGTGTCCACCATACTTTCTTACATAATTTACTGCTGTAACTAAGCTAGAACGGGCAATGACGACCACAAGAAAAGTGCCGAGACGTTAAAGCTAACGTGTCGCGAAGAATGATTCAACTATTTTAGAACCCACAATAAAAACTATTATAATAGAACAGTGAAGGAGAAAGAAAAACCTCGTGAATGTGTTGAAAAAAGTGCCTAAGTACAAGTTGAACTCGCACACGAAGGGTTTCGGACTACAAAGCAAAAAACGCCGAAAAAATATGTTTCATGTAGGAAGACCTTTTAGTTTTTAACTTTATTCTTATTATTTTTTATTATAGCGAAGATAGAAATACACACTCTGTGAAAATGACAACAGACTACCTATCACTTTTCATGACATACAGCCCGTGACAGACAGAGGGACGGACGGACGGACGGACGGTGGAGGAATAGAATGATGGACGGACTGGAGGACGGATGGATGGAACGACGGACGGTTGAACGGACGGACAGTGGAGGCTTAGTAATAGTGTCCCATTGGCACATTTTGTCTACGGAACCCTACAAAATCCAATTCAGGAGTGCAATTTAAATCCAAGGGATGCCAATCACTGTTACGGCAACTGCACTTTTCATTTCTCTGCCAAAATTTCAGATATCCTGACGGTTATTCAATTTTTTCAGTTACAAAATCCTTTCACTCACCTCCAAACGGAACGTATTTCGACAAAAAAGAAGTGCAGCCCTGAGCTTCACAAACGCTATGTAAACGTCTGGTCACTGAATAGGGATGTTGGCTGCATCGGCTTGCAAATTGCGGATTCCCTGTGTCTACATATGCTGTAATACTGCTCTCATAACCTTTGGATTACCAGCCCTGTTGATGCTTGTTGTGTAGTGTTTAGATTTAGTAGCGATCTAGATAGATGCATAATCCTTTCTCCTTTGTATCTGTTAACTAGTATAAATTAATAATGACCATTATTATTCCATTCCAGAATTATGCCATTTCTGTTGCAAATATGAGTACGTCGTGCTTGATTATGTTTTGAGAGAGAGATAGACAGTATCATGTTTCCATCTCTCAAAAAACATAAGTTCTTATAATACCTCGCGCGAACCCCAACCCAATCATACTGCTCTTGTTTTGATTTTGTGTAAGGGCTAGAGCTTTGCGGGTAGACTGCGCACGTCGTTAGCGATTAGGATAGAGAGAAAAAAAGAAAACTAGCCAGTTAGCTTCATAAATATAAATATATTTATCAGCATATCGTCGATTCAGGTCATAGAAATTAGACTTGCGCAGTATTAACTCATTCCTCCAGTATAAATAAATCTAAACATGCAGTCATATCCTTTCAAAACCCATCTTTATTCCCTACAGCATACTCTAAAGCCACCATCTGTTAGAGCATGTTAAAGCGATACGTTGCTGAAACATATTTCCGTGTATTTCCAATTGCAACCACAGTAGTAGCTTGAATATTCTCCTTAGAGGCGTGCAAGCTAGGCATCGTTATATTATGAGTAACCCGCTGCTTATTCAATTGCTTCAGAGAAGTTCAGCGTCGTTTCCTCTCGTTTGGTTGACGTCTTTTTGTAATGTCTGGGTTTTATGCTGTATAATCTTGTTGCTTTCAATCTATTTGCTGGGTTGCTTAGTTTTTAATGGCGATGGAAATGGTTTCTTTATGAAAAACCAATCAAAAGTTGTATATGAATTTGTTGTTGCTGTATTAATACTGTGAACCACTTCCCTGTTTTTTCCTGTCTTTCAAGATCACTCATATTTTTGCAATTTAGTTGGTTTGAATTCCTCTGTTCGTAGAATAAGCAAGCTAAAGTGGCATTGGGCCGGGTATATAAGCCATAGAACCGATGACCGTTGGGGTAGACGTGTTCTTGAGTGAAGTCTGGGAATCGGCGAACGTAAGGTAGGACGCCCTCAAGCTAAGATCTTCGCAAGGTGGCAGCAGGAGCAGCTGGATGAGAGTTACCGAGAACCGAGCTAAATGGCGAGCAATTTGAGAGGTCTAGCAGTGGAGTGCTGTAAGCTGATGATGATGATGATTATCATCATCTGCCCAGTCTTTTTAAAACTATGTTGGGGTCGGCTGTCAGTCTAACCAGACGCAGCTAAATACCAGTATTTAAAAGGCGAATTAATTTTAAGTTACAAATCATTCGAAAGCATCTGCGATAAACAATCAGACTGTGGATACAACAATGCGATTAATAATAACTTTTAGCTTAGATATTGCGTTCAACGTTTTCATAACGACCACAGAAAGACCTCTTCAAAACTAATAACAGAAGTTGGCAGCTAACATTTCTTTTAAGTGACCATTCCACAATGAGAAGGCGACAATGTCGGGGGATTTGCGAAATATGCTCTCTTAAACAATAATTTCTTTAGAATTTGTGTGTTAAGGTTATGACTTTCCTTCAGAAACCTATGGGTTTGTCGTTTAAACTGTTCCAAGGTCACTTTTTGTTTTTGAATGTTACGATATTTACCAATCAGAACTAATGGCTGCGTCAGCGAACGGTATTCGCGTTGCTGAATTTTGGGGCAAACAAATTAACAAAAATGAAATATATCTTTTCGTGTTATTTATTGATACGCGAAGAAGAAGAATTAGGTAGTTAAAATTGGATCTTTAACAGCCGTTACGGGTCGTCAGAAGCCTGAAAGTCTGACAACCACAACCCAGTTTCTGAGTAGTTTCAGTTTCTGGGTATCGTATTACACAGAAACTGGGTTGTGGAGGTCAGATATATTAACAAAGTCTTTGTGATCAATTGAGTGTGTGAGGAACGCTTGCACGAAATGGTGATGTTAAGTTACCACTTAACATCACCATTTGCTTTTTCCGTCACTGCTTCAGGTTTCTGAAATCGAGTTAGGTAATACCAAATCGAAGACACACTGACAACAACCTAACATAAATACTTAAGATGTAAATAGAATTTTAACCTCAGAATCAACCAAATACAAGATTCAAGATACAGGATTTTCCTAGTATAAACGGCAGGGGTCTTTTCAAATGTAATAGCCATACCCATCCCATAGTGAGTTAACACTGATGTTACTTAGACTAAGTCTTTTAGTAAAATAAATAATTACTTACTTACCAAATAAACTTTCAAAGACCAAAGTTTGCAAAAACAAGATAACCAAAACTTTCTCATCATCAAACCATCACTCCTGTCAAACAAGTCCTCTAATGGACTTTTCATTTCTTTCCTAGAAATAGCTCGAGGTAACAAACCAAACTCGTGTTAAATCGAGCAGTTGGGAGTTAGAAACGTAACGTATATTACTTTTATTTCTCTTGGGACGGAACTGTTACTAGAACTTTTTAACGACACCTACAAGTTTCGCCACTGTATCTTGGTTTACATAAAATGTTGGTGTTATGACATTTCTGTTCGGTTTTTCTCCTTTTTCTGTTGCTTTTGAACGTTGCATTGGAAGTTTTGATTGGTTTGTTAGGGAAGATTGAATTTTTCAAATGTTAGTTTCCAACTTTGACTGTAATTATCACAAAGTTTATTTTCTGGCAACTGGCACGACACTAGTTTTGGTCAGTGCAAGCTCTTTCAAAATGGTGAAGGAAAACATCCTGAGGAAATTGGCTTGTCCTAGAACCTTAAAATCCATTACGTGGCATTTACAAACCCGCACGGGTCCCGAGTGGTAGATGATAGCCCACACTCGAACAGAGTAGGCCTGTATCCCAGCTGTGGAAACATTATGAGCTGATATGCAGTGCAAGCGGATTTAAATTCTTTAGAAGTAAAACACTTGGAAGATTTTTACTACTAATTAAATGATATTTTCCTTATTAGTCATGCCAAAACTGTGCTAAAATCTTACTCTAAAACTGTTTACTTTATAACACGTGCTCAACGTGTTAAGACAACTCCAATATTTTTCTATGCCTTTATCTGCAAGGTAGTTAGGTGCATATTTATATTATATTTATAGGTTTTCACGTCCCTTTATATTTAAAAATGTTATTCCTTAATTTTTACAATAGCACCTACTAGTATTTGTCTGTGCATCACCCAAAGGATGACTGGTAGAAAATGCCCATGGCATTAAATCCGCTTCTTCTGTACATTTGTGTGCTTAAATAAATAAATAAACTGCATATTTATCAAAGTAACTGCATCCCATTAAAACTCTTTAATAACCACTATTAAGAACTTCAAAGAAAATTCTCACATAAATAATCTTCGTTCCAACTTTTCACGCCTCAAAAAAAATATTTCCTGAACAAGGCGAGCCAACTTAAATCGATGTTGCAAGCTCTAAAAGTTGTAGTTAACAGTTCGGTACTAGTTATAACTTTCCTAATCGACTAGTTTACGAGTAATTACTTCATTACCACACCGAGTACATGTTTGCTTAGTGACCGAGTTCAGTTTACCTTAGGGTAAGGGTAAGAAGAACTATTTACAGTTGCTTACTCAGCCGGAATAGGTATTTTCTTTTACATGAGGATTTGGTGTTTATTTCTTGGTGTTTTTAGGGTTCCGCACCTCAAAAAACGGAACCCTTATAAGATAACTTCGTTGACCGTCCGTCTATCCGTCTGTCAAGATCCTTTTTTCTCAGGAACACGTGGAGTTATCAAGTTGAAATTAATATCAAATACTCAAGGTTATAATCCCTTGAAGCAGTGAAAAAATGAAACTTCTAAGTTAACGCAATAGAATATAATTATGTAACCTAAGGAACGCATAATGTCTAAATACAAACGAAGAACAATGAAACACATATTATTTAGTTTAAATCAAAAATGATAAATGATTTATTTTCTGTAAGTAGGTTTGTACAAACACTTTTACACGTCAATTATATATTTTTAAACTAGATGAGGTCGGCGTTTGCTATCTGAGTATTCTGAGAAGAAAGGCCGAAACAAACTCAGAGATCACAGTCTCTTTTAAAGTCCAGACAAAATCTTGGTCGGATCGTGTGAAGAGCGTGTTGATTGATGTCTGAAATTGTCTTTTAAGGAAAGAACCACACAGATACAGCGGACCTATCCAATCAGTGCACGCATTTGTCAAAAATCGTGCAGCTCAACTCAGAATTTGAGGAGCTCAACGATTCGACGAATAATACCAAAGAAACGACATTTGAGTTGGTAGGACGCGTAAATAACTCAAACTGCCAGATCATGATTAAAACTAACTAAGAAGGAAAACAGAAAAAAAAAGAGATGACCCACATAGTCCTCACATTCACAATAATTATATTAAAAAACTGGCGCTCCGGTAGTGCCGACAGAAGTGAAAACTTGAACAATTACGAGTGTATTTTGTGAATCGTCTTATAAACAAAACACGCGTGTTAAGGTGTGTTCCTTATTTTATAGGGTTTTTTGCAAATCAGGTATGATGACCAAAGTGACTGGTTTATTCTTCTCGTGAAAGGAATTTATTCAGATTTACAAATAAGCACACAGGATAGACTTCAGTTCGTGGTGTTGGTCGCGGCAGTGGTAAGAGAAGCAAGCCGCTCGCATGGAGCTCGTCGTCAGTTATATATCCGTGGTTCAGCGCCATCTCGTCGTTGTTGGATGAACTACGTAGTTAGTACGCGAGGCCCTCGTAGTTCTTCCCGATGTGCATAGATGGCGTTGTCCTCAACAACGCGCGTCTTACGTTTTACGTCTTACGAATTTTCGATCAGGGTCACGTGACCTGACATTCCAAAAAAAGTACACAGCGCCGCTAAAGAAGTTTTCACTTCAAAAAACTTTACAAAGTTTTCATCAATGTCAATGTGTATATAAAAAATCCGGATATAATCTTTGAACAATTTAAACCACAAGAACAATTTAAACAATTCATCATTCAATGTTGTGGCTACATAAGACAATCTAAACTACATCACTATATACTATCAAAACTACATCTGCAAAATGTATTAGGATAAGAACTTTCTGAAGTCTCTACAAAAAACTAACGCTAAAGCCCTTGATGGTTCAAAAACATACAAAAAGAAATAACAAGCATAGAGGAAATGACCAATCTTATTAGAAAACGCATGAACATTTGCACAGGCATCGGCAACACCATTTTAATTAAAGAAATCTCTGAAGAATATTATATCGAAAATTTAAAACAATGTAGATCCACTGTCAAACATGTAATCAAGTTAAATACGGTAGGAAACCTATGCCTTTATTGGAAAAAAACACCAACATCACTACATAGTATAAAACAAAGTCGCTTTCTCTGTCCCTATGTCCCTTTGTATGCTTAAATCTTTGAAACTACACAACGGATTTTGATGCGGTTTTTTTTTAATAGATAGAGTGATTCAAGAGGAAGGTTTATATGTATAATAACATCCATTAAATAGTGGAATAGTACTGTTATTTTTGAGGTTTCTAATGTGATGTCGTAAATAATTACATTTTTTCCGCTTACATTGCAAACGCAGGCTGAACCCTACGAGTTTTATCAAAATAATGTACTAAGTATTGTACACATTGAAAAGGTCTACAGAAAAGTCCGTGATGGTATATGTCTATCTCTTATGGATAACCCACAATAACTTTTTTTTGTCATTTACTTTTTACGACAAATAATGGCTAATTTTCGAAGCGATTTTAACCAATACAGCATTAATCCTTAACCAATTAAATACCTTGAATACATTGTTCATTTAATATAGATCTATATGGCCCTTTACACCGTATGGTTTAAGTGAATATTTTCGAAGATATTACAGATTTAAAAATTGCGGGACGTAGCGAGAGCGTGCCTATAAAAAAGCCGGAGCGGGCCGCTATGTTTTTATATACAACGTTCACAGTTTTTCTGTAGTGTATTTAGTATCAGCATTGCACCCGTGCGAAGCCGGGGCGGGTCGCTAGTAACATAATAAACCTATGGAAAGATGGCAAATAGATACACTATCTTACGAACGAATCATATACTTAACAGGTATATATCTATTCTCTAAATTGGCCTCTAACAGAAAACCCTAGTTTCAAAAAAAAAACATACAATACCTGACGCTTTAAGTCAGTTATCAATCAATCACCAATTTAAATGTCTGGGCCAGAAAAGTAGTTAAGCGTTAGCGATCCAAGTCATTACCTAGCTGTTTGATTGAATGGTTGAAAATTATTCAGGCCTCTAGTTGAATGGCGCCGTTTAGTTAAAGGGCTAGGCATTGAATGGCGCCGTTTAGTTAAAGGGCTAGGCAGTTAACTAAAAGGCTGATTTAGACATAAATAAAATATTTTCCCGAACGTTAGTGTAACTGAAATATAATTAAGGGGCTTACAGGACCTAAACACAAAAAACGCAAGTTTTAGAAACAATAAAAGGATATGATCGACTACAGTATACAAAATCAGAAAAATATATGATATTCTTCAGGATATATGCTAGGTAGATAGTGTGTTGAAAACATAATACAACTAATTTGATATGATAGAAAAAAAATCATGAAAATACCTCTAAAAACTTGCTTTTTACAATAAAAACCATACTGATATACATACAATCATTCTGATTTTTTGTCAGATTATTCTACAAGCAACATACTAAAATAATAGTATCTTAATTTATTAGTTCAAACAATAGATTTTTTGTTAATAAATAAATTCTCTTTCTTTTCTATGCAGTCCGACAGTGACCGCGCTTTAGGTCATGTAAGCCCCTTAAGTCCAGAAAAAAAACAGCAAAAATTATTAGTCCTAAATATTGCATAAAAATGTGAAATATCAATCATGTCTAGGAATATCATGAATTCCCTTAGTCTTTTCACATGACTTCAGAAAGCGAGAAGGTATATTCCTACAAGCCGGTACAAAACCACAATTGATTCTACACCATCCAGGACCAAATTCACACCATTTCCAGTGTTCTGCACATGAATAATATTTCCGTAAACCCTAGTACCACGACATAGCTGGGTGCAGAAGGCTTCACAGGTATGTGGTCAATTTCAAAAGATTCTCGCGAAAATTGTTTACACAAATGAATCAAAAAACGTGTCTGTGGATGCCATTTTGTAATCATCATCATCATCATTTCAGCCGAAAGACGTCCACTGCTGGACATAGACCTCCCCCAAGCACCTCCACTTCGACCGGTTCTGGGCTTCTCGCATCCAACGGGTTCCTGCGGCCTTCACAAGGTCGTCGGTCCACCTTGTGGGAGGCATTTTGTAGTTCTACTTACAAATTGAGTGCTTTGATTTGATTACTTCTTAAGCCCGATGTTTTTCATTTGACAACCGTTTATTAAAATTTAAAGTTATTCAAATTATTCATTGTTATTGGTGAGACATGTAATGTTCAAACCTTTTAAATACATAATAATATGAATGTGTTACTAATTCCCTTTAGTAAGTGATTGCGTAAGAATTGAACCTAAACAGGGTTTGTTTACTTTTGGAACAGACTATACGCGTCTCATCATCTGCCTAGCCCCTTCCCAACCATGTTGGGGTCAGCTTCTAGTATAACCGAATTCAGCTACCAGTACCAACTACGAGTACTAGTATTTTTCATGGAGCGACTGCCTATCTGACCTCCACAATCCAGTTACTGGGTAATGGTCTTATCATTACCCTTTATTAGTTGTTAGACTTTAGGGCTTCTGACGACCCGTAACGACTGCCAAAGATCGATGAATGACAGCCGGGACCAACGGCTTAACGCGTCTATGGGGCTTTATTTATAAACGTTACTTCAAGTTAAGTAATGATTAGTGACTGTTACATTTTTATACATTTTTTAATGTCTGAACGTCTCTTAACTTTAAGCAACATTTATAAATAAACCCCTTTCTGTGCGCGCCCCTGTTTTCGCTCGTTGTATGGAGCCAGCCTTCTGTACCTATTATATTTCGTACCCCTACAGACTAAGCTCAATACGTTTGTACTAGAAGGTTCGCCATTCCGCTCAAAGGAGGTTTGAGCTCCCCTCTCGTCTCGATCGTCAGTCACCGCATCTGTATATCTATTGTTCGGTGAATAATTTAATCGAAGCAGATTTTGAACTTGCGATTTCTCACCCTAGATTTCAATGGAATACTGTTTTCCTATACTGTGTAGTATAGGAAAACAGTATAGTCTCGTGCGTTGATTTGTAGAGGAAACTGTGTAAATCCTTCAGTTAGACATTATTTATTGTTGGAAGAGGTTTAAAATATTTTCAATACAAAAGATTAGAGGTACTGAATGACAAAAGTTGTTACAGGTATCATTCTATGAAAAAAGTACGTAACTATTTAAAACTCCTACAAATAGACGCGACAGGCGATATAATCGCGCGCGACACAAAGGCACCACTCGTTGCGTGACTTGCGGAGCCTTTGCGTCGCGCGCGATTTTATCGCGTGTCGCGCCTGTTTGAAGGAGCCTTTATGTAATAAGAAACCTGATAACATATTCCATACCGTCAATTGTTCTCCGATATTGATTACCAAAAAAAAATAACTCGTATATTTCCATTCAGTAAAAATACTTTCACAAAATTTATTTTACTGACTTTACTCGTCGTGTTTTATTTGGCACAATATGGCGTCTGTAAATAAAAGTTTTTTATTGTCCTACTTGCTACATTGTAGTATAGTGCCCTAAAGGCACATGGCAGACGTGCGTACTATAAAAGGCACGTAGGTACTAACTGTTGTTATTATTCATGCTGATTCGGAGAATAAAAAACCACGTATGTTTACGCAGAACTACTTGTGGCAACTTTACACAAATGATTATTTTCTTCTTCATTGGTTTAATTTATATTAAATCTCGCTATCTTCTCAGTTATTTGTTGTGAATGATTCATTTCACATTTTCAAAAGATCATAAACTAACACAGATGGTGTTACAATGATCGCTGAGTCCCTCGTATGCCAAGTCGATATGAACTTCTCTGCTACAATACAAATATACTTTATTTTTTATAGAGGCACAAAGGCACGAAGTTTAATAGACATATCCCCTTACGAATAAACGTTGTATAGCGTCTGTATAGTTACACAACGCTTTGTCCTTCTTCTTTCGAAAGTCAAATGACTGAAAGAGAAAAATCAGTGTGTAACTAATTAACATGGAGATATATCATAGAGAATATAATATGTCTATTGCCATGTGGATATCAAAAATAAATTGTAACAAGGTGCATTATACACTTCTCTCCCTGCTACTAAACCTTCAAAAACACCTTCGCGATGTCATGTTACGCACAAAGCTAATTTAAAATTTTAAGCCCCGAACCAATCGCCACCTAATCTCCTTATTCAAACAATTTTTTTTTCTTCTAACAAAGCAGGTGACATCCATCTTTGTTTACGACCGTACGTATATACGTAAGTCGGAACGTGAATCGTAAACTGTGCGCGCTACCGTTTACGTACAATCGTAAAATTGATAGGTCCACTGGGTATAGGGATTCCGCGTTCCAGTTTTGTGTAACGTGTAATGGGTTATGTTTAATCCAGAATGGGTGGGGTATTATAGGATTTTTTGAAGTGAAAACTTCTTTAGCGGCGCTGTGTACTTTTTTTGGAATGGGTAAAAACTTCTAAATTCGCGTCAGGTCACGTGACCCTGATCGTAAGATTCGTAAGACGTAAAACGAAAGACGCGCGTTGTTGAGGACAGCGCCATCTATGCACATCGGGAAGAACTACGAGGGCCTCGCGTACTAACGTCAGACGTAAAACTTAAGACGCGCGTTGTTGAGGACAGCGCTATCTATGCACATCGGGAAGAACTACGAGGGCCTCGCGTACTAACTACGTAGTTCATCCAACAACGACGAGATGGCGCTGAACCACGGATATATAACTGTGTGCTTATTTGTAAATCTGAATAAATTCCTTTCACGAGAAGAATAAACCAGTTACTTTGGTCATCATACCTGATTTGCAAAAAACCCTATAAAATAAGGAACACACCTTAACACGCGTGTTTTGTTAATAAGACGATTCACAAAATACACTCGTAATTGTTCAAGTTTTCACTTCTGTCGGCACTACCGGAGTGCCAGTGTTTTTTTTTTGTTGGATTATTTGTAAGTTTCCAATTTATATGGCCATATTTTGGAAATAGTGCCCAGCAGGGTAATTACGTAACACACTATCAGTCACTATCCTTTATTTTGACAGTTCAACAACATTCCGTTGTTTACGTTGTTGAGCGGACAAATTTCGAAAAGCGAATATTTAACGAAATGAATTAGCAATATCGTTCAAAATGCAATACTTCGGAGTTCGGAGTGTATGTATAACATAGGAGCATCTGTTGCCGAACTAGGCTGATCCTATATCTCGGCATATAGCGCCAGACCATTAAGACAGACCGACATTTATGCCCAAAAGACATGCAAAAAGATGTAGGTATCTATGAATGGTCTAACAAAAACGGAAACAATACTAAAATACGTGAGTGAATGTATGTACAGTACCCGGCGATAAATATTGCACATCGACCTTTTTACACAAAACCATTTTATACAAAGAATAAAAATAATTATCAAAAGAAGCAAATCATAATTATTGTTTTAACAGCTCCTAATAGATACCGGACTGTTTGTATTTCGTGTGACAGAGATAACGCTCTACGAAGCCGAAATTAGCCGATTGTCTCTTTCCAAAGGTCGATGTGCAATATTTATCGCCGGGTAATGTATGTGCGTGTGATTTTGTGTAAGTCTAGAGAGAGTAGTACATCCCGCTACTGGGCAAATGCTCCGCTTGTGTCTCCCAAACCTCCCTGTCTTGTATGACCACTGACACATTTGTGTAATTTATTCAAATTCAAAATATTTTATTGTGGGCATATGTTAGTTACGGTCTAAAAAATAAATTTAAGTTCCAATATGTCCTGCCTAATAGGCATACAATAATTATGTAGTGGCGTTCCATTTTTTTATTATTTTCAACATCACTGCTCCCAAAACGGTGAAGGAAAACATCGTGAGGAAATCGGCATGTCCTAGGACCAAAAATTCTAAGACATATTTTGTGACATCCACCAACCTGCGCTAGACCCGCGTAGTGGATTATGCCAATGATTATACTCAATAATTATGTACCTAATAGGCAGATTACTATAGAAAAATTATGCACGCTGTAACGAAGAGTCTTCTTTGCTGTTTCCCTTGCCATTTTGATTGATATTTACACCAGAATTGTGTGGAAAATTTCATCAACACTTCTACCCTCTTTGCCTCACATTACTGATGTTTAACGCGGTGTTTCCGAAAACCTTTCCATTTCACACGTACAAGTACATACTGAGCCTCTTGAAAACTTTGAAACACTTGATTCGGCTACTAACCTTAATAGTTTTCAGACCGTTGGAAGTTTTAAGCGGGTTACACAACAAAGAGTGAAGCAGAGAAACATGAGGATTTTTTTGTATTTATTTGTATGTTTAGTAAGTAAGGCATTTCATTTAGTACGTAGTGTAAATAGTTGGTTACTTTATATGTTGTATCCATACTATAATATTATAACTTCGAAAGTAACTCTGTCTGTCTGTCTGTATGTTACCTTTCACGCCTAAACCACTGAACGGATTTCGATGAAATTTGGCACAGAGATAGATTGCATCCCGGGGAAGGACATAGGATGGTTTTTATCCAAATACCTCGCGGGCGAAGCCGCGGGCGAAAGCTAGTATATAATTTTAATGTTTATGAATAATAATAATGTATTAATTTAGTAGCAAAAAAAAAAATATTCTCGCAATGTTGGAAATAATTTCGATGCTCAAGTTGTCTGTGTGGTGCGCAATTTACAAAGTAAGTACCTAGGTATCTCATCACACATACGTCTACCTGCTTAGATAAGAGCGACGTGTATAATTACAAGATAATTACTTAACTTGAATCCACGCATGTAATAATAACGTCGACTTTTAAGTAATAATTAACATCTGTTCCGTACATTTGTGACGTATGTCTCTTAACTAAGGCATAATCAGCTTAAAATGTAATCCACTGCTGAGACACAAGTCTCCATTTAGTTAGAAGAAGTGGGCCGTAATCCACCATGCGGCCCCAGTACGGGTTGGTAGAATGTATTCGAATTTTCGGCCCTAGGACACGCCGGTTTCCTCACGATGTTTTCCTTCACTGTTTTGGGAGCAGTGGTGATGAAATAATTTACGCAAAGTAAAGTGCCTATCTGAGTTCAAACCTACGACCTACAACTTCTATGTCGCGGCCGTCACCACTGCGCCACCGGTGCTCTCAACTTAACTTTAAGCAATGTTCAAAAATAAGGGGGTTTATAGTTTTCTTTGTTCAATGGGAATTTCCCCAAGCCAACGGCTGCATGCCAGTTAAATTATTTTGTAGAAAAGCACTATGTTAAATCCTTGCGAAATGTGCTGCTTTCAGAATCATGAATAAACCTTAGTGAATAAAACTCATTTTAAATTGCACTGTAAGTCCGCACACTCATTTTCAAACATCAGCTTAAAAATCATAACTCCTATCAACTTTAAATACTGTTCCGAATTCCATCCAAAAATCCGCGGCCAAACTCGAGGTAACTAGCGTCTGCTTCAATATCCTATAAGATATAAATAGCCTACATTCCATTTGGTAACCTATATCTTCATTTTAAGGTTGGAAATTGAATGGGTCTCGCTTTCGCTCAGCTCTCCTTTCTCTAGTGCGAAATACGCCCAAGCCTCGTTCTGCAACCACACTAAGAATTTCGGATTCTCGCCTCCCTTAATCTGACTTCAGATAAGTTTTGAGAATTATCTGGATCAAGGACTATGCGCGGAATTTCGAGATATCCTCTAAATAATATGAGATAACAATCTTAAGTGGTCGGCTTAGAGTCAATTTTCGGACGAATTATGAGGGTTTTGTCTCGTTTTAAATAAATGCAAGGTTGGTTTTGTCATTGTATTGTGAAACAATCTTAGGATTGCTTGAAGTTCTTCAATACATTTCATCTTAAAGTCGTTCATTGTTTCATACATCGCTTTGAATAACAACGCGAAGAAACTTGTACTCACGCCCATTTGCTTTGCTAAATAATGCTTATACAGCCATCAGTTAGGTGGAATGGTTTCTTCGTCGGGAACCATACGGGACCGCTTACTTTCAGGACACAACTGAAACTACTACCCTGACAATGTATCGTATAAAATTAGACGGCTGAAATGCGAATCGTCAGTTTTAAATAAATTATTTGTATAATATTATTATTTGTATAGGCAATTTGAATGAATTTAATTTATTTGTAAGCGACTCGTCAACTCAAGAAATATGAATTAGGCAATTGGCACGTTATGATTTTATTTTTGAGTAAATTCGTGCGAATCGAGTAAATATTTGTACGTCGATTTTAATGTAGGTTATCATCATCTGCCTAGTCTTTTCCCAACTATGTTAGGGTCGGCTTTCAGTCTAACCGGATGCAGCTGAATACCAGTATTTTACACATGGAGTGACTGTCTATCTGACCTCCACAACCCAGTTACTGACTAATCGATTTTAATGTAGGTACCATGTTTTAATATAAACAATAATATTATATTCAATTCTATTCTCCTTTTGAATAAGCAAGACATCACATTTCACTTTGTTTAATCAAACGAGCTTCACACATTTGGTGCAATCGATTTTCTTTTGTTTCGAATCTTACGTCACTTTCGAATCGAGTGCTTTTGTTTTTCTCCTTCAGCTTTGACAACAAACAAAACAAAAGCACATCGTTCCCGTACCTTGACAGCTAATCTTATACAGCTTCTAACTCCAGTCTATCCCCAAGTTAAACCATCATTTTCTGCTTACGATTGCACAGTTCGTAAATCATTCACTGTTAAGGCTCGTAACACACAGGCGCGACGCGACACGCGACACAAAGGCACCGCAAGTCTCGCAACGAGCGGTGCCTTTGTGTCGCGCGCGATTCGCGTCGCGCGTCGCGCCTGTTTGCAGGAGCCTTTACGGTCACCGTCGCTTCCGTAAAAAGAGGACTAACCCTTCAACTGGAAGTTATATATCTATGTGTTATCCGACCGTGAGGAGTGAAGTGAATATTGAATTATGACTACACGGGGTATCGTTTCGGTTCTTAAATTAGAAAAAAAATAAAAAATTACAACATACACAACAACAACATTTAATCTGCATTCGCGATTTATTTGCCAAAAATGTAAACAAAGACGAGTTTATGGAAAAATAACTTTAAATCCTACACAATAAAGTTTAGTTTACGCTACAACTTCAAACATTTTTACAACTTTTTCAATAGTGCTAGTCACTCAAAAATCAACTTAATTACCATTAAAATAGAATTAATATTTGTTTAACTTGAAATTATATTAATTTGAAACATAAGTTTGAATAGACTTTAACAAGATTATCAAACTTTTAACGTTTTGAATATGAGGCTTTTGACTGCTGTGTATTTCGTCAATTTATTTGTAACTAGCTGCACCCCCTGGTTTCACCTGCGTAAATGTCGATCCCGTGGGAATATCGTGATAAAAGTAGCCTATATGTTAATCCAGGGTGTCAGCTACCACCATACCAAATTTTATGATAATTGGCCCAGCAGTTTGAGCGTGAAGAAGTAAAAAACATATAAACAAACACACACACACACACAGACACCCATAAACTTTCACCTTTATAATATTAGTGTGATGTGCGTCTTGTTTTTGCAGAATACACAATTTTTCTTTTATCTATATTCCTACAGTCCCGGCTGTCATATTCCCTCAAATTAAGTACAGAATTTGAGCAGTGTTTACCGTCTACTAATATTAACATTCCAAGTGTCGAAATTGACGACTAGGTACGGGATTTTGTCTCGGTAAAAAATAAACAGCCGAGTCCTCCCTGTGTAAGAATTTCATATTAAAAGAAAGAAAATAAAACTAAGGTCAGAAAAAACTCCTGTCGCAGTATAACGCTTTGTCATCTTAAAACTGAGCGCAGTATTCTAGGCGTCAAATTGACAGACCATATTGGCAATACTACACTGCGCTCCAAAACACAGACTGCTGACGTTGCTCATAAAGCCTCTAGGCAGAAATGGGACTGGGCTGGCCACGTCTGCCGTATGGCTAATGAGCTGTGAGCCACTACATGGAGCGCTGACACAGCTAAAAAAAAAAGAAAGAAAGAAAAGAAAAAAAGCTAGAAAAAAAAGCAAAATAAGGAAAAAGAGCGAGAGAGGGAAGAAAAAGAGCTAGAAGTCATGGAGAGAGCCCTTTGCCCAGCGGTGGGATTATGCAGGCTAACAGTATCAGTAACAGTAAACTAAACAAACAGGAAAGTTAAACTTTCCAACCGTGGATATAATATTAAAACGTAAAATTTAGGACCGCCGTAATAATTTAGGACCCACCGCACGCAATCAGCTTGGCAGATTTATGGCAAAGATTCGATGTGGCTAACTCAGAGTTATTGGTGTCATGTTTTATGGAACATATTCATATTTATATGCATATAACTTTGAAGTGGGTGGTTTTCCGGTAGACTTGAGTGACTGGTTTGGGTATTGTCAGCGTTTTACTGGCGAGTGGCGATTTGAGTCATGTTTTAGTGACTGCTTCGGGTGACAGATCTCGGCGATAAGCGAAAGGCCAGGGATGTGTGGCCAGCTTTGGGTTTCATCTCGATGGGTCTCTTGAACGCCAAGAATATGTCGTACTGAGTTTTGCGGTAGACATCAGGAAGAATTTCAGATTTGTCTCGTGAGAACCCTTCGATGTTAATCGAGAGTACGCACAGAGCCGGTTTTATAAGTGGACTTTGGATTGCCATCGTGGTGAAAGGATTAGCCAATCAGCATGGACAACTCGCTGATTGCCCAGGGTGCGCCGAACGTATAGTGGTTCCGTAGATACGTCGCTCACGGAAGCTTCTTTCATGCATCTCGTTTATACCAATTTTAGTTTTGGAATATTTCTAAAACCTTGCTTTATTTTGTTTCTGTTTCTGTCATTTTTTGTAAGGTTTTTAGATGTAAATGAGCCAATTTAAGGACGTAAAGAAAGTAGAGAAACCTTCATCAACCACAGTTTAAAATTCAACAAAGATTTAATAATAGGCAACAAAAAATCTTAAACCATACTTCTCCAAAAATTTTCTTCAAATATGTCTTTGAATGGTTTAAATAAATATTGTCAACTTTAATCCACACAATGCCGTACATTTCAAAACATCTACGGCAACCCCATACCCGGATCAACCTGTCAGATATTAAAAGAAACCTTCCATGTTCTTTCACAGGCCCCAAAACTGTATAAGGATTGAAGAGTACCCTTATCTTAGGGCGGATACATACAAGCAATTTTCTTCCTTCGAGCTGAGGTTGGAAGCGAACCTGACTCATGAAGATATGCCGAATGTGCTGTATTAATACACAGACTAAGTGGATAGCTATGCTGCATCGCAGATAGCAGGAGTACACTACGCATTCGGTTTATCCTCGTCTGGTCCAAGAAGCTGGCTGTTAAGTTAACTAAACAAACATGGTCTCTCCGTCGTAATTTTTGACAGAATTTATACGGCAAATCTGTCAAAACTCACAATATGGAGAGACCAATGCAACGTTTGTAAATTAATAGACTTTAAAATTATTGAATCATTTTTTAAATTAAACACAAGCCCAATTTACGCAATATGAACAGTCATTAAGAATGCTACCTATGTGGATGAGAGGAAAATTACTGCGTACTTAAAAAGCTGCTCTTCTGGGCATTTCGACCAGCCTCAACTAACCATCGCCATGTCATACCTACAATTAAATACCATCAAAAAGTGTCGTCAACACCAATAGACTTCTATCAGCGACAACAATCGACAATCGCGGTAACCGTCGTCAGCTTGCACCAATCCTTATCTCTAGCATGTGACAAAAAAGGACCAAGGGTCTCGATTTAATATCTTTCTTTGGCGAGTGTCATATATCCGACTGTTCTTCACTTGTTATTATTTTTGAGACACTTTTCCTCGTCCGTAATTGGTAAGGTGATACAAGGGATCTTTTAACAATGGTTATAGTCTCTGTTATTGGTAATTATGAATGCGTTTTTGGTTGGTTTTAGAAGTTAATGTTAGAACTTGTCCTTTGGGGAGCAAGATTGTTTGTAAAAGCCATCGTTAATGGATTAGCTTTCACATAGTTTACCGGTATTGAACGAACACTGGCTTCTTTGATGATATCGTTACTATAACACATGCAATAATAATGTATAAAAAATTACGGTTAAAGGTACAGGTCACACATATCAACTCGGAAAGGGATCGTCATATCGCCTTTCGCCTCGCCGTCAAACAGGCGTTAACCTGACGTAAGCGCAGCGGATCAGAAGCTCCGATACGTCGACCCGGCTACGGCTAGGCGACGCCGCGCTTACGGCTCGCCGACCGCTGGTTGATGGTGCTGCAGGCAGGCCGCGGGAGTAGTGAGAGGGGCAAGGATGGACGGAGAGACGTAAGCTTCCTGAGCTTACGTTTCTCCGAGAACTGTAAGAAATTAGGGGATCACGTTACGATTCCGATTAGTGTGCGTTGCAGTAGGGAATTTCATATAGAATACTGAATGGCTCAATTTTATACGGTGTCGATCCCTTTCCGAGTTGATACGTGTGCTACGACCTCAGCTGACACATTTTTTACTACGATATTAGCTCATAATATGACATGTTTATACGTGAAAAGAAACCATGATTATCATGATCTACAAACAATACAATTCAATTCTAGTGAGATGATGGAGCGACCTTAGTGTCCGTAACACAGTTTAATTCCTTGCACGGAACTGGGTTTCCTCCACTATCCACTATAATATTCCTATCCGTCGCTCATGATGTAGTATTTAAGTTAACCTGTACTCAAAAGTAGTTTGAAAAATAAACATTTATAGGATTCTTCGATAGAACCTGTTATAATCTAGTCCAAGATATTGTCCATGTTATATTATTTTTATTTGTGCCCGGTTGATGGCAATGAGGTCGAGGTCTATTACATGGGACTTATCCATATGTATAAGTCCCATGTAATAGAGCTCGACCCACATACACCCACCTTTCGGTAGTTATATATATATAACTAGCGAAAGGTGGGTGTATGTGGGTAGACCTCTGCCTAACCCTTCTTGGAATAAGGGCGTAATGTTATGTGTTACTGAGAAAAACATTCCTTTACCAGAATTGGTAACAAAATAAGATGGCCGCTCTTAGTGTTTGGCCAGACTGGCAGCGTGGGTGCGGGGCGGGCGCGGCGCGGCGAACTCAAACATTATGAACTTCTTTTGAGTGTCCATAGTGGGCACGCGGGCGCGGTGAGCGGCGCGGGCTGCTCGTCGCAGAGAGCGCGCGGGCAACTCACGCCATAGCTCGTTCATACAAGTGGCCGAACTGGGCGCGCGGTGCGGGCGCGGCCCACGCGGGATCCGGGATTCGCAAACTAGTTCGAGCTTGTTTCTAGTAAAAATAAATTTTTTTCATCTCTGTCAGTCTGGCCAAACACTATTACCATGATATTTGAGTCCCAAAAACTCCTAGAAAAATATTTATAGGGACCGAAAGGGTATAGTTACCAACTTTTCTTGTTAGCCATCGAATTCAAGTACTTTTCAAATAGTCCTCATATTTACTTAGTTCATGCTTGTGTAAAAGGGACCATACACTGGAGAGGTTTGTCGTCCGTTCGACTTGGATTTCCAATTAAATGTTGCCAACCCGTGTTAAGGCTCCTTCAAACAGGCGCGACACGACACGCGACATAAAGGCACCGCAAGTCGCGCAATGAGCGGTGCCTTTGTGTTGCGCGCGATTCGCGTCGCGCGTCGCACCTGTTTGTAGGAGCTTTTATGCAAAATATCTATTCTGTCTGTTACGCGTAGTGATTGTGGCAATTTTTTTTTTACCGTTATCGTCTCTATGGCATGATGAATCATAGATGAAATCATACCTTATCAAAAAGACCTGTACCAGATTACCTTAAAACATGGAAAAATGTACTCTGGTTGGTATCGACACGAACCTCATAAAAATAGCTCACACTGTTATAAAAATATAACCAATCTGGGTCATTTTTCCACCATTAAGGGTCTTATATGACCTAAAGTGCGGTCACTGTCGGACTGCATAGAAAAGAAAGAGTAGCGCGATTTTACAACGCTGGTAATTTATTGGAAAATATGAAGCATTATTTATTTACAAAAACTATTATTGTTTGGACTAAAAAATTAAAACACTAGTGTTTTAGTATGTTGCTTGTAGAATAATCTGACAAAAAATCAGAATGATTGTATGTATATTAGTTTGGTTTTTATTGTATAAAGAAGGTTTTTAGAGGTATCTTCATGATTTTTTTCTTTGTATCAAATTAGTTGTATTATGTTTTCAACACACTATCTACCTAGCATATATATCCTGAAGAATATCATATATTTTTCTGATTTTGTTTACTTTTGTCGATCATATAATTTTATTGTTTCTAAAACTTGCGTTTTTTTGCGTTTAGGTCCTGTAATCCCCTTAACAGAATGCAGATTCAATTTTGTCGTCTGTCACGCTCACCCATCGTAGATATTGATATGTCTTACTCTTTACATAAAGTCAAGGCTGTCTTACATAGGCATTATCATAAAAATGAAAAATTTATATTGTAGTTTCTATTGTCTTATTCATTTACTTAAATCTATCTTAATAAGTAAAATATGTTTTAACTGCATTTCCTACTCCTACGTTTAATGCATGGCCGTGGCAGCCCTTAATTAAGGCTACACTATAAAATGTAAAAATAATGTGGGCATTTTAACATGTATTTTTGGTGTATGCTTTGTTGGTTGTCCTTAAATAAATAAATATTAGTTAATCAACAAAGACCACGTAGTAGAGTAACCGACTGCTCAATGTGCTAAGGACGTACGTTTTATGCAGATGTAGCCACAAATGTCAAAACCAATCAATCAACTCAGACTATCGCAGTCCACTGCTGGACATAGACCTCTCCCAAACTGCGCCACAGCACCCTGTCCTCCGCCTTCCGCATCCAGTCTGTCCTAGCCACCTTCTTCAGGTCGTCCATCCATCTAGCTGGGGGGCGTCCCACACTACGCTTGCCGATACGCGGTCTCCACTCCAGGACTCGTCTGCTCCACCGGCCATCGGTCCTTCGACAGACCTTTGAACAAGGAAATCAATTGATTTACACAATTAGCTGCATTCATAATTCCGTGAAAACGTAGTGAACCAATGAATGCAGCTACCCGAAATGGAAATTAACGCCAACCGTTTAGCGATAAAAAAAACATTCAGTTGAATATTGGTGCGGTCTAGGGTTACTTTATTGAACAATAAAATCAAAAGGGTTTAAAAAACAAACCAGGATTGAAGTATTAATTGCAGATATATTTATTAGTATAAAGAGACAGAGAGACATTTGTTATGTACCCATCTGACTGCTTCATACACAGGATGCTAAGAACACCGACACGCAACCTGTGATTCAGTATATGATCCTGAATCCCCTGTGCTGAAATTTTAGCTGTTCCATACATTTTCACCTCATAGGTTGCACTAGTCAATGAAACAGCAGTTTCTTTTTTCGCTTCAATGTTCCTGTCACCCTGTAAACAGTCTCTTTTAATTCTCAAGAAAGAACAAAAAAGAAATAATATATATAGTTTATTTGGACACAGTTCGTGAAACACAAAATACGAACGAAGGCAGAATGCTTTACGTGCATCCAAGTCATCAACATGGATATCCAAATTTACTACTGGGGCAAGATATTGTAGAGTATCTTACTACAAATGGGAAGGTTTCAAAGTAATCTATGCCATACTCTGGAAATGAATTGAAATGTGAATCCCTTGGCTACAAGTCCAGCTTTGTAACGAAGTAACTGACCTTCTATCTTATTATTATGTCTAAAATATTATGTGTATATTTTGTGTTTATTATGTCTTAATAAAATACATAATTAGCCTATGATGTTCCCACTGCGTAGACACAGGCCTTCTCTTTTTAAGAGCTATCCACCACGCGGGCCCAATGCGGTTTAGTAGATGTCTTCGAACTTTTTGGTTCTAAGACATACCGGTTTCCTCACGATGTTTTCGTTCACAATTTTGAGAGCAGTGCTGATGAAATAAATTACACAAACAACTGGTAAGTCTGGGCTCTTACCACTGGGTCACCACTGCTCTCTTAAATTTAATCATTTTATCTTATTGTTTTATCCTCAATGTGAAGTTCCTCTTACATTCTACGTATTTGCCTTTCGATCGAGCCAATTACTTATTGGCTACTAGTAAGGAGTAGGGTTTCGTCTAGATTTGGATTACCATGCCACATTAAACTATGAGCTGGGTCTGACCTCGACCTTTGTCTGGCACGTCCTTATATGTTATACCTATTTAGTCAAAACGGCCAAGTGCGAGTCGGACTCGCCCATGAAGGGTTCCGTAGCAGCAAGTAACATAATAGAAAATTAAATGTTTTTTTTTTATATATGAGTTGATTGAATGATAGGTAAATTGCGGTTTACGATTTATGACCTATTAAAAAAAACAACTTGCTAGATCTCGTTCAAACCAGTTTTCGGTGTAAGTTTGCATGGTAATGTACATCATATATTTTTTTTAGTTTTATCATACTCTTATTTTAGAAGTTACAGGGGGACACACACATTTTACCACTTTGGAAGTGTCTCACGCGCAAACTATTCAGTTTAGAAAAAAATGATATTAGAAACCTTTATATCATTTTTGAAGAGCTATCTATAGATACCCCACACGTATACATTTGATGAAAAAAACATTGAGTTTCAGTTTTAAGTATGGGGAACCCCCAAAATTTGTTGTTTTTTTTTTGTTAAAAATCTTATGCGGTTCACAGAATACATCTACTTACCAAGTTTCAACAGTATAGTTCTTATAGTTTCGGAAAAAAATGGCTGTGACATACGAACGGACAGACAGACATGACGAATCCATAAGAGTTCCATTTTTTCCATTTGGCTACGGAACCCTAAAAAGGAGCTCAGATAAAATTATAATGTGACCTTGTCGGTCTGCGGATACTAATGATTGATATTAGTATCGCATGAAACGGCTTTTCTTACAGACCTACCTTAGCTATATGATAGCTACGAGCATAAGGCTGCCTTTCCACCAGAGATGAGCGAGGATGCGTAGCGAGGGATGTGTGCAAAACTAACCAATACCAACGCTAACTTAGTTCAAGCTATGAAAATGAAGCGATGTTATTGGTTGGTTTCACATACATCCCTCGCTACGCATCCTCGCTCACCTCTGGTGGAAAGGCAGCCTCAGATAGGCTAGCGATGTGAGGAACTGTTTTTTTCTGGTCCCAGCACAGGGTTTCAGAAATGCTGCTTATGTAATAGTTGCAGACATGAGAGCAGCGGTGCTATTCTGTAAAAATCTCACCGTGAAAACTTAGGTGAAGTGACCGTAACCTGCTTACCAAATAAGGTAGGTGGACCTTTGGGTTGCGGGCGCACAGAACGGGGACTCTGTCCACCCACCAAGTGACCCCAGGGAAGACGGTGGCACAGTGGTCACGTTCTGCCGTGCATAGCAAGGCTCAGGGGAGGCCCCTTTACAGTCTCCCCAGGGATGTGCCTTACAGGCATTGCACGGGGAGGTTCCGGAATTGGTCTTTTAAGAGGAACCGGGACCACCCCTAAGTGCTGATGGTGATCACCGGGGTAGTTTTAGTGAGGTAAAAATCCCACACTCCCCGACCTCCCTCCCCGGAGATCGGGTGCCTTTTGAAGGTTTCCCCCCTGACAACAAAAAAAAATAAAGTGAAGTGAGCATGGAGTGAGCTGTCAGTAGTGTCAATTCCTAGCAAAAACAAACTTACTTCATATAAGTTGCGTTCACGGTGAGATTTTTACAGAATCGACCGGCAGAAGGCTAATTCTCGTAATTTAAATCGTTCAAAATCTAGTCTCAGTCTCATCTCGGCGACAAACAAATGTCAAAAACTTGTCAAAATGTAGGGAAATTATAGGTATTTTTGACAGATTGAGACTGAGTTCAGACTGTGAACAATCTTAAAATTACGAGAATTGCCCCTCTGATATCGGGACCTCAAAAGAGTAGTAGTTGGGGTTAAAAACGTTTCTTTTGTGCATGCTCGGGCATTACGACTCAGATACACTATACCTACATGGTGGGCCTTTTTGGCGCAGCCGTCAAGCACACATTCCTGCTAATTTCTTAAATCGGACTTTACACTTTTTCATTTGTTTTTATCCGATGTATGTCTCTGGTGTACTATGTGTCTTTACGTTTGTGCTAAATAAATGTATTTCTTTCTTTCTTCTTTCTTTATACACTTAATCCGTCGTCTGCTGAACTATGCGCGTACGTCATCGGCTGAACTCGGCCGATCGAACCATAAATAATATACAGGGTGGCAGGCACATCGACGCACAACCTGTGACTCACATCATTAATTCGAACCGACGAAAAATTTCTACGCTAGAAGACCCCCAAGCGTAGAAAATTTTCTGTCATGATGTACTGAATTAATGGTTTCAGTTTGCGCGTTGATATCCCTGGCATACTGTATGTACCTATCTGATTATATAAAAGTAAGTGCGTGCATACATGCACACATTCAATTTTTTTTACACATGTTTGGTTTGCTCAGTAGGCGTAGTAATTTGGCCGATAACGGATTAAATGTACGCCTCGCGTAAGGACTATCAAGCATTTTAGAAGGTCATACAAAATGTTACACTGAAATCCACCCCAATATTACACAGATTAATTTTATGCCAAAACGGTTTAGTGTTTTCAGTAACAGTTTGAACGACCAAGCTTAGTATTTATATTAAATTACTAGCTGACCCGGCGAACTTTGTTCCGCCTTAGACGCCATAAATGAGCAGATTTTTGATTTTATTAAGTTAATTGTTTTATTATATAAAGTTGTCAGGTTGATCTAGCTGACCCGATAGTTATGACTATGAATATTGAATTCGAATTGGTATAATTCATAAAAAGAGTGTTTTTTATTCTAATGCTTTATGGTATACAACATTCTTAGTTTTTTTATCTTGCGCTAATATAAACAGTTTTGTTGGTATACCGACACGGGAACCCGGAACAGGCGACATATAATTGGCCATGTGTAAAACATGGATTTTCAAGGTTGATGCCGCAAACAGTTAGGGACTGCCCTTGAGATTTATTTATTGTCATTGCAAATGCTAGCCGCACTGAAAATTGCAAACGTTTAAAGTTGAATGGCATGTCATTCGGAATCAAAGGAATCCGTGGAATCAAAACGTCTTCGCCTTTGTACTTTCCTTTCAAAATTGTGGCTTCGATGACGTTGTTCATTAATTTCTTCACCGCAAGTCGGGTGCCATTACAAAGACGTGGTGGCTGGTTTATATTCCGCAACATAATGATTACCGATCCGATTTTTAATTGCAGATTATGAGGTGGTAATCCAGGTAACTCCAGCGAATTTAAAAACTCCGTTGGATAGTTGACAACATCATCTTGGTTAGTAACGGAATCAATAGATTTGTATGTCATTAATTCGCCAGCTATCTTATTTTGAATCTGAAAATTCATTTCGTTGACATCAACGTTTTTTGCAGCCAATATAACTCTTTCGCTCAATCATACATGATCTCTGTAATTTTGAGCAATGTTTGGTAAAACCTTCTCGATGAGTTCGGTCTTAGTTTCAGTAAAGTGAGAAAAATTGGTAGGAAATGTGATGTATCAAGACGATGAGTCAACAGGTATTTCGCCATTACCAATATCGAGCAATTGTTTGGAAAAAACTTCTCCAGAATGGTCGTTCTGCAATTCGACTCGCATGTTTATATTTAATTTGAGCGTTTTAACGTCTTTTGCTGTGAACTGTAATCTATTTCCACGTTATAATTGAATGCAGCTCGATAGGGGTTAAACGCAACATTTCTATGTACTTAATTGATTTCGATTCCATCGATTCCTTTCTACTTCATTCCGCGCTTCGCGTTGCTCGTCATTTTGACTTGCTCTTGTATATCTTTGACTCGCAGCATTGCGAGTTCTGCGACTTAAGTTTGTACGTCTAGCTGCTGGCATTTTTATAAACGAAAATTCATCTGTAAATTAAAATAAAACTATTGTATTCTTCTTTATAACCAAGTAGGTATATACCACTTGTTATGTTAGTAACGTGTATGTTAGTCTATCCAAACTTACCAAAATTCCATATTAAATTGAACTTTTAATATTAGGCCTGATGGCTCTAAAGTAACCGTCATGTGAACTAAGAAAATCAGGTTTCTTAGATCCTTTAATTTAATTATTTTAAATGTATTGTTTATCATTAAAATAAGATTGACAGAAGAATCCGTTTTAAACGTCATTTTTTTTTCAAATGTTTTTGTCAAATGTCTTAAGGTTACATTAAAAAGGTTACATGAAATAACTTTATATGGTGGTTAAGTAATTTTAAATTTTCTAATTTTCCGCGCAATTTCCTTATTTTTTTCTTTCATAAGAACCTTCTCCTGATAATAACGAACAGAACAAAAAAAGAATTAGCGAAATCGGTCCAGCCGTTCAGGCGTGATGCCGTGACCAAGGGAAATAGGGATTCATTTTTATATATATAGATAATGCTAAAACCCGGTTCATTGGAAATCTGCTCGATCCCAGAACTAAATATATAATAATTAGAATTGAAAATTTAATTACTCCTGGTAGTTGAATCCATCAGAAGTTTCATCAATATCAAATTAAAGTATCAAACGGCTGGATTTTAATAATATTGTTTCTATGAAGCTGCAGTTTTAGTTTGCAAGATTCTTGAAGGAAAAATTGGATGAAAGGTGAACAATGGCAAATACCTATTGTATTTACATGTTTTTATACTGCAATATAGAAATTGGGGGATGTTATTGTATTTATTGAATTTGTATTCACAAACATAATGCATCACTATCAAATGAATGGCAAATAAAAGATTGCAAGTTTGTCTTTTTGCAAGTTTTTCTGAAAAAAAAATCTAAAAGATAACGCTCGTAATTTAAAAGTAATTCAACGATCGAATAATTTTGAATAACTATATATTACGATAACGATGAATAAATCTCTGCACGTCAATAACATTATCCATTTTTTTTTTAATTGATTCGATTAACTGCATTAAGTCAAAGTCAAATCATTTATTTCAAATAGGCATATTAAAGGCACTTTTGAATGTCAAAAATTACAGTAAAATTGAATTGATTCTAGACATATGATTAAACCCTATTATATCCACACAAACCATACTTATTCAACCAAAAATCGTTCGACAGCTCAAAATCTCAAACGTCTGGCATTTGATTCAATCAATTAGAAGGCATTTCATACCAA
This sequence comes from Luperina nickerlii, assembly GCA_963855955.1. Taxonomy (NCBI): domain Eukaryota; kingdom Metazoa; phylum Arthropoda; class Insecta; order Lepidoptera; family Noctuidae; genus Luperina; species Luperina nickerlii. The sequence continues at coordinate 22,627,780 of OY979664.1, read as the reverse complement.
GAACGGTTTACATTTGTCAAGACTACTTAAAGTGCCATTTCGTCTAGAATTCAAGAATAATCCAGATTCCAGCCCCGGCTGAAGGATTTACATAATGTCAATCAACATTAGTATGCAGGGATTGATTCTATTATAGAATAGCAAGAAAGATTAAATGGTCAAATTTTGGTGGAGCGGACGATTTATTGGTCAAAGGAACATCAGCACTAGGACACTAAGATAATAAGATATCTTCAAGGAAACTTACACGACCACCTGATGCATAGGTTTTGAAGGGGTTATAACTTTAAAATGGGCAATCATTTTGTTTATAGGTACCTACCTAAGTCAAGAATGGGAAATAAAGTAAGCAAGTAAAAGTATGTCAATTTCAAAGGATTTTATGACTCCATCGGTGAACGGTGTTCACGTAACTAAGTTTTAAACCTGTTTGACCCTGTCGCTATTGATACGTTAAAAAAGAAAATGTCTTTTGGTTGCTGTAAATTGAAGACTTCTTGCGTCACTCCTTTTGTCGTACCCACGATGATATATCAAGCTATAAATTTCCATTTTTAGCTGTCTTCGCATTGTATAGATTATGAGAAGTCAACTTAAATTGGAAATGTATAGCTTGATATACTATGTCGTCGTACGTACCCAGCCAATTAAGTATTCCTACAAAATATGGATGTAAAGTCATTAAAAATCCCACAAATCACACTTCTGAACTTCTGCTATGCGGAACATGTCGGAGCCACGTTTTTCTCCAATCCCCGTTGAAGCAAGATCCGAAATTTCCAAATTGCTTCGCGAGACTAAAACCATTTTTGACCTCGTTTACACCGTATCGTAACAGTGCTTGCCATCATAGTAACCAACCACATCATTACACTAAAACCAAACCTTTTAGTGATATTGGAAAGCGTTTATAGATTGTTTCATGGCTGAAAATATTACTGTCAATAGTATTGTGTAGACCACACAGTGATTAGAGGAATTTACAAGTCAATATTGGATTCATTTTATTGGACTAATTTAACACTTTCTCTGTCCACAAAGTAGACACAATAATTAAACAATCAACCCGAACCATATGTGTGTGTATGTCTTCATGGTCCCATGAACACGAACAATGAACATGAACTATGTCCGTGTTTAATTAATGTACGTGTCTTCTTTGTAGACAGTGAAAGTGACCCATTCTCTGTCCCATGAACCATATGTGGTTCATGGGATAGAGAATGGGTTGATATTAACATTTTTTATAATACTGTTAGTATCGTTTTAATGATTCTGTCATACACAAGCTTCACTTTATTGTAATCATGTTGTATGGTACCTATGTACTTAAAAGTGGTCCAGCGCATGTTATCCCAACCGCAAATGTGATATCAAAGCATTAAAATATACCTTTTCACACCACCTGCTCGAAAATGTCAAATTATATGTCAAGCAACCTTAACCTAAAGTGAGTCATTAGTGGCCGGGGCACAGCCGGTCAATAATGTTGTACTGGATTTCATTATGACCCGCTGGTCAATAATGTGATTTGAATTTGGAATCTCACATGCTCAGCTAAATTGGCAGTATAGTACTAACAAACACCCTTTGGTGCCAGAAAGAGGAAAGCTATTCTCGATACCCTTACTACGCGTGGATGATATTCTCGATTTCCTACAAAATCATAACGACTGCTTCTTCATATCGTTGCCATGTTTTCGAAGACAATATTGTAAGAATAATTAGATAACTACGAACCATTTTTTAAAAGGAATGGAAATGCATATAACTAACTAGTTCTAAATATGTTATTCTTACTGTTTGTTTATTTAATAAATACTTTGTTTTTCGTACTATGGCTATTATTTTCTCACAGTAGGTGTAAAAAGTAGAGTATCCTCCTCTGGGCTAAAGGTGTCTTTACCTTGGGCTAGCTTGAATCCCTCGCTGCATTCAGGATTCTTGTATTAACTCCCTCGCTTCGCTCGTCAGTTAAACTCTTAATTCCCTCGCTGCGCTCGGGAGTTAAATCCCGAATCCTTCATTGCGCTCGAGATTCAATATGACGCCCGTGACATAAGACACAACTTTAGCCCCTCGGTGCATAATCTACTATTTTTTTGTTATTTACATTCCGTTTTTCTTACTGCTCTGTTGGTCTCAGACTGCTAAGCGTTCAATTCCGTTCGTTATTGGGTTTTTCAATTCTAGTAACTACCCAGAGTATAGAAGTTGGCGGTGTGATACCTTGTGCCTTGGAAAGCACGTTAAGGCTCCTTCAAACAGGCGCGACACGACACGCGACACAAAGGCACCGCAAGTCGCGCAACGAGCGGTGCCTTTGTGTCGCGCGCGATTATATCGCGTTTCGCGCTTATTTGTAGGAGCCTTTAAGCCGTTGGTCCTGCACCTGATCTCTCTGCAGTCGTGTCGGATTGCGTGCCGACGCATCGAACTATGGACTATGAGAGTGAGGGAAGAACGTGCACCTGTGTCTGTGCACACACTTGTGCTCTATAATATCTCCCGCGCCGAAGGCTAGTCTTCGTTGAGATTGGCTGCCGTGGCCGAAATACAGTGTGTAGGACTATTACATTGTTTTTTTTTTCAATATATTATGGTAAAACATTACCACACACAAAAAAAAATCTGTATAGCCTTTCAAACAAAAATAAAATGACACAGCTAAAAATATTCCACAAACATTACCAACACTAAAAACATATTTTCAAATCCAACTACCTAACGTACTAACAAAACATTTCAACTTTCCACAGAACATTAAAAACTATAGCAGTGCCATATTTAAAACTAAACTTTTGTGTGACAGGACAGGCAAGTGACGCTATACGGAATGGTGTTCATCAAAAGATAGCAATGAATGAAAAGCTTTCACTGCGCGTCGGATGTACCAGCACACTAACTATGGTGGATGGTTTCATGCAGCAGTGTTGCAGGAATTTTTATCTTGTGGCACTATTTTGAAATGTAGGCCGATTAAATAATAGGAAGTCGGTTTTTTATATTTACGATATAGTAAAAGACCTATATAAAAATATGGATGGAGAATATGGCATGAAACAAAACTTATAATACGTTGCATCGGTTTAGTTAAATGACTGATTGATAAAAAAAAAAAAAGAAAGTCAGGAGGATTTCTTGACAATATGAACTCCCAAACAACGAACAATCATGGTAATCAACGTTTACAGTCTGATTGTAAAACTGTTCTGTTGCTCTGTAGTAATTATTTGATGCCTTTGTTAGATTCTTATTCTCTTATTAATAGAGTCGAACTGAAATTATATAAAAAATAATTATGATATCAAGCTAATTAATAAAAAAAAATAAAAAAATAAATGCTAATGCTAATGCTAATGCTTATTAATTATTATTATGACTTACTCGAGTAAAGTGAAAAGTAACTTTAGTAAAAATTATTTTACTAAAGTTACTTTTCACTTTACTCGAGTAAGTTTGCTTTTGGCTTATTCATGAGGGGGTTAAAAACTTGAACTTCGGTGTAACTCACATTACACTACGGTGTGAGAACCTTGGTATGGTACTAACATAGTGCGGCCTTCAGGCATTTAGAGCGATGAAACGCTTTCTACCAGCTATTTCTGTGCGCCTGGTACATGCGATCACTTACTCGTTCACATTTTCGGCTTCAAGGAATTTGAAAATTTTCAACATAATTATGATTGTGAGGAGTCACGAGAATGTTTTCTGAAAAGGATAGAATATTGTGAGGAAAACAGAGGTTAGTTTTAAGGACAGAAATAATAAAATATTCATAAACTACCCATTTATCGCCATGATCAATTCTACGCATCTCTGGTTTTAACGTCCCAATAATCTGTATCAGTAGCGATCTGTATGCTTTTCAAATTCAAATTTATTTATTTTAGGACAACTCAAAATCCAAAGGTTAGTAGGTAGGTATACAAAAACTTAAAAAACTATTGTTAGTTCATGTATTTACAAAAAGACAATCACATACATCATTTAAGTAGACAAAAATGAATAAATGAATACTCCTGCGCTGTGATATCCTACCCCATCAAGATAACCAATAGGGAGATACCTCCCTAGAGACCACCAGACGAACGAAATGCCTCAACACAGGGGCACGTACATCCTCAGCTATAGTTTTCAAGATGCTGTTGTGACTCCCCCGCAACCTCCTCATAAGTGAAACGACTTTTCCGAATGACGGCATGAAAACCGTCAGTCTGAGTCTGCGCGCCAGTATAATTTTAACTGTCATTATATTAGGTATAATGACAGTTATAATTATAACCATCAGTAGCTATCGGGCCCGTGGCTAAATATTAACAGCCCCACAGGTCGATCGATCAGGTTAAGCTACGCTTGCCGGCTGACCGTTAATCTGTGGATGGGTGACCATCTTTATATACCGAGATCCCTCCGTGCCTCGGAAAGCACGTTTAGCCGTTGATCCCGGCTGTCATTCGTGGATCTTTGACAGTCATTACAGGTAGTCAGAAGCCGGAAAGTCTGACAACCAGTCTTACCAAAGGGTATTTACCGAATAACTGGGTTGTGGAGGTCAGATAACCAGTCGCTCCATGTGAAATACTGGTATTCAGCTGAATCCGGTTAGACTGGAAGCCGACCCCAATATAGTTGGGAAAAGGCTAGGCAGATGATGACCATCAGCTATCTGTGAATAGGTTATTTGGTTCAGCCGTTCGAAAATTCAGGCTAGTTGGATAGATTAATGTGCTTTACATGAATTTATCTACCTAGCCTGAATTTTCCCACTGGAGGGCAAAGTCCCCCCCCCTCATCCTTTTCCACACAATTCTGTCTTTTACTAGTACCGGTCAGTTCTTTCGATAGGAGTCAAGCTGAATTTTCCCACTGGAGGGCAAAGCCCCCCCCACCCCTCCTCTTCCTTTTCCACACAATTCTGTCTTTTACTAGTACCGGCCAGTTCTTTCGATAGGAGTCAAGCTCGTCTCGCCACTTTCGTTTCAGCCTGTCGCGAAGGCGTCGTGCGTTTAGTGAGACCCAATCGGTTGTTCTCTTAGCCCATTTGTCACTTGACATGCGGCAGGCATGTCCGAAAGAAAGAAAGAAAACAAATACGACAAAATAACGAGAATTTCAATAACCTCAGGGCCAGTAAGTTTTCCCTTAAAACACATTTTATCCGTATCATAAATATCAAGTACATAGCAAAACATGAACGAGCCCATGCAAAACAGTATCCAACCACTTGGCATATCGCATAACCTCGCATGATCAAACAGGATTCACTTCAGAGATATCCGAAGCGCTCAAGGTTGATGTTCTGCTAATTAATTACAATTTACATCTAAGGAGCACTCGTCACGGCTTTGATCGCTGATATATAATATCGTTGACGCAAAAACATCTAACGTTTAAGCTCGATACTGTTTTCTTGAGAAGACTTTGGGAGGAAGAGTATCTACTATTTTATTGCCTATTGATTAGTTCTCAGCTGTACTTAACCTTCGTCAGATTGTGGAACTCAGCGGTTTAATAAAAGGTAAACAAATAACACACTCCTTTTTATGCAACCCATATACAGGGTGGAATTTTGTAATGCCACCTGGAGGGAAAGTACTCTTAATACTGCAGATAGAAAATTTTACTCAAAGGAAACATTCCTTTATTTTTGAATAAAAAGCAAACTGCATTCAAAGATTTTCGAAAATTCTCTTCTCCCACACCCGGGAATAGGACCGGCTAAAATCTAAAAAATTATACCCTGCATGTCGATTCTGTAAAAATCTCACCGTGAATATTTGCGTGGAGTGAGCTGTCAGTGTCATCCCACTGATGCTAGGGATTGACCAAGCAAACATTTACAATCATAAAAGAGATTTTAATATTATTTTTTAATGCTAATCCTATTGATATTTTTATATAATTCAAGCTAGTATTTTAGTGGTCAAAACATTAATATTTTGTGGGGTTTTACTTACAATAAAATAGCTAAACAGAATCTCAACCTTGTTTTTTTTTTTTCTTTTTTCCCTAGACTAGTAAGTCCTTATATAACCAGACAGCGCCAGCGCCTAACACGCTTGCGCGGCGTGAAATATGGCTCATTCCGAATTAAGTCATCATCGCTCACATGAATAATTTGCTTTCCGATTTAGATAAATCACCACTATGGCAGCTGAGAGTCAGTAATATACCTATTCACTTGAATAGTTGCTCATGGTTGGATTATAGTATTTATTTGTGTATACACCACGAATTTCTTCTTCTTTGGTAAGGTGGCGACTGTAGCCAGAAGCACAATTTCGAAAATGCCACGTTAGTTTAAAGATCGGTGATAATTATTAATTTAGGGCATGGTCGGTAGTCGGCGTTATCGCAAGATGGCACATGCCGTGACTTCATATATGTCGATTCACGGGACATCGTTATCGCGTTCACGTTAATTCAGAAAAGGGCCCTAATTCACTTTGACCACTTAATGATTCATTACTTCGAAACCACGTCAATTCCTTAATAACCTAATCACTACATCTGTATTCTCTATGACACAATGACCGAAACCGGTTTGAACTGTCAAAATACCACGCTTGACAACCGTACGGCGTGGTAAGATTATGCGGGGAATAATAGATAAATACCATACAGCAGAATTGGGGTCAAGGTGTAAGCACGCTGTAGTCGATTACAGTGCAATTCGGAATGTACCATATATCACTCCACTCGAATCTCGTAACCATGGCAACACCACCTCGGCGTCAACACCTCCACCAGCCGCGTTTTGATTGGCGAATACCTCGTCTTTTTCTACTTTAGTTACACATTTTGAAAATCGCTCAACGAAAACTTTGCTTAATCTGCCCCTTGGCAGACTCTAAGGCAGGGTCGCCATGAAATGTTGGGAGTTCAAGGGTCGTTATAATTAGACAACCAGCTTGATACTTTAATGAATATCTAGTGAATTTATGTTACAATGCGCATTGATGTAAACTGCTTACTTATATTCTAAAGGAGTGTACTTACTACGTTATGCACTATTAGGGACCATACATACACTTCAGGGTTGACACCAACCACTTCTTCATTTAAGGGTTACTAGAGGTGCAGTGCAAACACGGGCGCGCGATGAGCGATAAAATATTTGCACTTATTTGACGTTGGTATTGCATTTTCCTAATGTTCTTATACATGACGCCTTACAAGTTAAATATGTAAAAACAAATCTCTAATGTGATAATGAGTGACTAACGCGCAAGCGCGGCGTGATCTTAATTATCACTTCACCTTCACTCCACCCGATTCACGACATTAAATGTCGTGAATCGGGTGAAGTGAAGGTGAAGTGATCACGCAATCTGCAATGTGATAATGACAGTGATTAACGCGCAAGCGCGGCGTGATCTTATCACTTCACCTTCACTTCACCCGATTTACGACATTTAGTGTCGTGAATCGGGTGAAGTGATCACGCCACACAAACTACGTGGGATTACATTCTATGGTCCGTCAGCTAGGCATCCGTTAGCACTCGATGACTTGACACACTCGGTTATCTCTTCTAATTCAATAGATTTGGGTTAATAACAACGCTGAACATCGTCGCAGTCTTTACTAGACTCGATCTACAATTGCTCATAATAACCAAACAATGTCGATGCGTATTTTCATCAGTCTAGCTGTCATAAACGTGAATGTTTTAATTTTATTTACTGTTCGTACGTGACGCGCTCGCGCCTCAGTCTATATAAGGACTTACTAGACTAGGGAAAAAAGAAAAAAAAAACAGGATTGAGATTCTGATTGCGCTTCTGTTTTGCTATTTTATTGTAAGTAAAACCCCACAAAATATTAATGTTTTGACCACTAAAATACTAGCTTTGAATTATATAAAAATATCAATAGGATTAGGCTAAAAAAATATTATTAAAATCTCGATTATGATTGTAAATGTATGCTTGGTCAATCCCTAGTATCTGGTAAGATGACACTGACTGTTCACTCCACGCTCACTTCACCTAAGTTTTCACGGTGAGATGGTTACAGAATCGCACTGCTGTACTGTTATTGCATCGATCGTTAGGGTCAATTATAAGGATGAAATCTCTCCAACAAACATGATAAATTAAATGAAAGGAAAACCAGGAAATCTGAAGTTACAAATTCCAATTCAATTCCTTTGAGTAAAATTTTCTATCTGCAGTATTAAGAGGACTTTCCCTCCTGGTGTCATTACAAAATTCCTCCCTGTATATGTATTACTAGCAGTGCCTCGCGGTTTCACCCGCATAATTTTAGATCCCGTGAGAATATCGGGAAAAATATATACCTACTGTGTTATAAACAACATATAAATGTGTGCCAAATTTCATTCAAATCCATGCAGAAGTTCTTGCATGAAAGAGTAAAAAAACATCAAAAAAAAAAACATAAACATCCATCCATCCATTCTAACAAACTTTCGCGTTAATAATATTAGTAGGATTGCAGGATTTAGGCTATCAAATCGCAGTTTTTACTATAGCAAATTACCGCGCCGATTACTCACATTCGATAGTCATTACTAACCTTCAGACTACCAAGACTTAGGTACCTTATGCCAATAAGTAGGAAACCTCTGACTCCAGTTGAAAAAGTCACATCATCATCACATCAATAGCTGAAAGACGTCCACTGCTGGACATAGATCTCCCCTAAGCGTCACCACATCGACTGGTCCTAACTGGTGGTGGGCTGGTGGTGACTGGTCATATTTGCTATACTAGCTTCTGCCCGCGACTTCGTCCGCGTGAAATTTCTTGTTACTCTGACCCAGGCGCTATTACTTCGTTTTTGCTTAGCGTTCTTTCTGACTTTTTTCTTTTTGCTCGGCTCCTAAATGTCAAAGCGTGATATTAAATAGCCTATAGCCTTCCTAAAGAATTGGGCTATCAAATGCAAAAATAATTTTTCAAATCCGACTAGTAGTTCCAGAGATTAGCACGTTCAACCAAACAAACAAACTCTTCAGCTTTATAATATTAGTATATGTAGATTACATAATTTACTTTAAAAGAAAAAAAAAACTAAATTTTGAAGTGAAAACTTCTTTAGGCGCGTTGGGCATTTTTTGAGATGGGAAAACCATTGAAATCGCGCCACTGTCACCGTAAGCGACACCGCGCGTGTTTTGTTTATAAGACGATTCAAAAATAGCCGCTTCGGATGTGTTCGGCTGTCCTCAGGATGTACTCGGTTTTAATGTATATCCGATATGTCAGTGAGTGATGGCTAAGTATTCTGTTTGTGTTTTGTTTTGACTTCGGCACTCCCGGAGTGCCACTGTTTTTTTATATTTTTTTTCTTTAAATCTCCTAGTATTTCCAATAAATGATACCCAATAAGGAAAAACAACAATATTTTTATTTTAACGTTCTAGACGTTAAAATAAAAATATTTCACGTTCATAATGTTATTGTTACAAAGTAGTATTATTGTGTGTCCATTTTGGTCCTGATTGGTAATTTGGTGTATTGGATAAGTAATCAACTTAGATTAATGTGCTGCGTGTAGGCAAGGTCCACTCGTTACCTATTATTGAATAAGAACTAATATTCTCATGATATTAGAAAGCTAATTATACGGTTATGTATTTATTAACCTGTCTATTGCCTTCACATTTATTTGGTGAAATTATACAGGTATGTGGAATAGGGTGTAAAGTTTACTCATCTTCCAAAGAAAAGGAAAATTCCTCCGACCAGATGAGTGTCTTGCCTGAGCCGTAATTCTCTATAACACAATGAACGAAACCGCGCGAAATCAACGCGAGATTAGCTAAGGAATTGCCGTGGTTTCGAAGTAAGGAATCGTTAAGTGGTCAGTGAATGAGGGTCCTGGTGGGCTTCTGCCCGATCTGTGACTTATGTAAATTTGTAAAGTATTGTAAGCGGTAAATTCTGTTTCTGGTTTCAGTGTGATGCGAAGTTCGCTTGTGGCGATGTACAGACGTCAGCACATCAAGCTACCCGAAACTGTCAAATTTTCCCAATCAACTTTGAACCTTATGCTTTAGAGATAAAGCTGAAAATCTATTATAGAAATTTGACAGATTGTAATAGATTGATGTGCTGGAGTCTGTACATGAAACACATACCCATAATAATACAACGACAAACGACAAATGGCTTGAGGCTAACTGGAGCAACGATCTTTCCAGGATGGCTGGTAACAGCTGGATGAGAGCAGCCCAATTACTAATAAATGGGGTGCGATTGGAGAGCCTACATTCAGTAGTTGACCGCTATAGGTTGATTACAGCTTTTTTAAAGTAACCTAAGTTTTTGAAGCGAAAACTTCTTAAGGTGCGTTGGGCATTTTTGAAGTGAAAACTTTAGGCACGTTGGGCATTTTTTGAGATGGGAAAAAACAATTGAACTCGCGACACTGTTACCGACACCGCGCTACATTCGGATGTGCTCGGCTGTCCTCGGGATGTACTCGGTTTTAATTCCGATATGTCAGTGAGTGATGGCAAAGTATTCTGTTTGTGTTTTTTTTTTCACTTCAGTCGGCACTCTCGGAGTGCCACTGTTTTTTTAACTTCTGCATAATCAGGCTATAATGCTCCCATTGCAGGAACACAGGCCTCCTCTCAGTGAGAGGGAGTAGGCCATAATCCACCACACGGGCCAGTGCGGGTTGGTAGATGTCACATGTCTTCGAATTTTTGGTTCTAGGATATGCCGGTTTCCTCACGATGTTTTCCTTCACCATCTTGACAGCAGTATGCAGCCTTAGCAGCATGCTCTCTCATTCACTCATCGCTACGTTCATATTCAATTCGTTTTCTTAACATTATGATGCGTTCCGAATTAACACTCTACATATATACATATATTTTTTTGTTTTCTAAAATTTCTCACTGCTGAGCAAAGCCTATATTAATTTTTCAGTCTTTCATTTCCAGTAAAATCTCAAACTAGCCCTTGCGATACGTATTCTGGTCATCTGGCCTCCTCATTTTAAGCCAGCTTCGGTGGTGGATGGGAGACTCTTGCCCTAGACATCACACGAGCAGCTGACATGCCATATTTCTAAAAATTACATTCATAATAAAGAGTATAATATATAACCTAAAAAAACCCAATAATACAAAGGACCCAGACCATCTCCCAAACAGTCCCTAAGGCAACAGCTGTTACAAAAGCCGTTCCTTTTTACCTACAAAAAATATTCCTTTAGAAATACTAAGTTTTTATCCAACGTAGAAAGAGCAGGCAATCAGCATAATGTCAGCATTAGTAGGGAATCGCGTGTGTCTGACCAAATGTGAGCATTGACCCAATTTCTCTTAGAAGTATTATTATAAGAGTTGTTTTTTGTTTGTATATCGTCTTGCAGGGTTGGTGAATCTTTTATTATTGGTTTGATAATACTGGCTTAAGCTGAGTGAAGTTAATGTATATTTATAACTAGCAATGCCCCGCGGTTTCACCCGCATAAGTTTCGATTCCATGGAAATATCGGGATCAAAGTATCTTATGTGTTAATCCTAGATTATAAACCATCTGTTAGCCAAATTTCATCCAAATCCGTTCAGCAGTTTGTGCGTGAAGAAGTAACAAACATACAAACACACAAACGTTCGCCTTTATAATTTTAGTGTGATTTATTTCGGATTACAAGTGCTCACAATCCATATAGTATTAGTAACAATGACTTAAAAACTATGTTAGTAAACTTTTACAGACTAAAAGAAACTAAAAATGAAGTGGCCAAACACTCGTTAGCACGGGCCTCCGTATCCAGTGCCTAATAAAGGGACTGTCCATTTTATCTGATCAAAATATGTAATTACTTAGAGATAGAAGCACTCATAGTCATGAACCACTTTGAGTGTGGGACCTATTTAGATTTGGTAAAAAAATATTAGGAAAAGTAACGATTAGAGTATTCAAATATTGAACTTGAAAGCTCCAAGCACTTAGAGTACTATCGCACAAATAATCAAATAATTGAAAGCATTTGACTTAGGGCGCTTTCAATTTAGACGTTTCGTGTCAGACCGTTGCGGTACCGAAGCGGTGCGTTTTTCGTATTGCGCACGCACGGTCGTTTGTTTTCATACAAAGCGCGCGGTGCGGCAACAGTGCGGCGTCGGTACCGCGAACGCTCGACAACAGGTCGGCAACGTCGCAAACAATAATAACACAACAAACACTACACTAACATACACTAACACTAGCATACAAACGCACGGCAGTCAGATACGCTTTCAATTTAGGCGTTCGGTATCGGACTTCTACCATACTGCAGCGGCACGGTACACGTGCGGCAGCGGTCCGACACGAAACGTCTAAATTGAAAGTGCCCCTAGGGCTGATTTTTCAATCGACAGATAATTTTTATTCGTGGAATAAAATTCAAAATTATTCCTCGGATAAAATTATCAGGCATTGGAAAAATCAGCCCTTATTGACTTATTTAAACGAATACCCAGTTAGTTTGAATTGCGACAAGTTAGCGGGGGAAGTAATCAAATTACAGTTCGGCCGAACAGAGAATGCGTGCCTGACACCTTTCAGTTTCATACAAACGAATACGTGTTTTGCGAATTTGATAATAATAATAATAATTTCTTTATTGCCATAAAAACAGGTTACAGAAAAAAATTGAGACCCTGGCTCCAGAGTTAGGTTAGGGTACCTGTATTTCAGGAGCCATTTGATCTTTATTAGTTACTAAAATTGTCGCACAGACAGGTGTCAGGAATGCGTTTTCTTGACGGTTGGACTGTAATTATCCCATTCAAACAAAACGATACAAATTACTGAACTAAATTAAAAAAAAAACTTTTTATTTTTATTTCTGTTATTGTCAACTTCATCTAAATTATTTATGTTTATAAAATGACGTCTTTATCCATTTCCTATATTATATTACTTATGGTAATATTCCACCAAAGGTTGGCCCAACCCTAACTTGTTGAGTGAATGCATTGGGTAATCTGTGTGAGGTTTATAAGGCAATCAGATTTGATAGAGGAAGTGTATGAGACTTGTTAGATTTAAGTATTGAGGAAAACTGAACTTGGATGCAAATATCGTGGTATTTTGTTCTTGTGGGGTAAGTTGAGAAGGCAGTTTGTTTCTGAAAAGAGTAATTGTGTTTACAAACCATGAACATTTGTCGTTTGTAAAGTGTGTTGTTTATCGACGATAGATTTGCGTTTGTTTTCAGTCCTTACGTGTTTTCGGAAGGTTCGATAAAGACGCTTGATGTTTCTTTTCCTACCCATTCTTAGTGAAGAACCTAATTTTTAGCGAGATAATTCGATACGAGCCGTTTATGAGAACATCAGAGGGGCAATCCTCGTATTTCTAAGAAAGTTCACAGTCTGATCTCAGTATCAATCTGTCAAAAATACCTCTAATTTCCCTACATCTTTGACAAGTTTTTGACATTCATTGTCGCTGAGCAAACAACGCTAAACATGCCGCCATTACCGCTTGTCGTTAAACATGATTTCTTTCTAACTTTCTGAGATGAGATTGCGACTAGATTTTGGACATTTTTAATTACGGTAATTGGCCTCCTGTTCATCATCCCGTTAAGAGGAAATGCGGTCGGAGAGATTTTTGAAAAAGCCTAAGTAAAAAGTCATAATTCGAGGTTTGGCTCTCGCTTATTTCCTCCTCCAATCTTGGACCAATTTAAAAGATATTTCATAAATTGATAGTAGGATAGGTAATAATATACTGTGTCTCTATGTTTTTCTTTTTTCATTACTACTAGTGTACAAAAAAATTATGAGGGTTCTAGTGCTTATAAAAATAATGTATCATCGAAAAGGAAAACATATGGACATACAAGTAGTTAAAATTTATTATTCTGTAAAAAATCATTGCTTTATGGTCATTGACCAGAAAGAAAATAGGCGAGAGCGTTTCTATGGAGAAAAGACTACCCGCATTTCCTCACTAGTTTCTCCTTTTAACTTTAAAACACGCTTTAAGAAGCTCTACTGAGGTCATCGAGCAGTTTACGGAAGTCCTCCATAGTCTCAGCCGTGACTACTATATCGTCGGCAACCCGAAGGTGAATGATGTACTCGCCATTGTTGTTGATGCCAACCCCTCTCCATTCATCGACCGATGACCGGGTGAAGGCCGCAGAAACCGGCCGCACAAAACCGGTTAAAGGCTCCTACAAACAGGCGCGACACGCGATATAATCGCGCGCGATACAAAGGCACCGCCCGTTGTGCGACTTGCGGTGACTTTGTATCGCGCGCGATTTTAACGCGTGTCGCGCCTGTTTGAAGGAGCCTTAAAGTGGCTGGTGTGAGGCCTTTAACCTGCAGTGGACGTGTTTCGGCTGAAATGATGATGATGATGATGAACCTTAAAAGATCTTTTTGTTTTCATGCTATGTTTTTTCAACCCAATGACACACACAACACAAAAAAAAAGAAAACCCAATGACTGCTATACATGGGCTAATTTTACGCAGATTTAGCTTTCGAATCTCTGGATTTGCCCATTTCGACATTCTTGTTTCGTATACAGTACAATTTAATCCAGCTCAGAGGATTAAATTTTACATTTTACAGCGCCGCTTTAATTTTATATGAAGGTTTGCTATCTAATCTTTGTGTAGAATAACATGTGTTTTGACTTACGAGTGGTTTAGACAGACGCCAGCACATCAAGTTACTACAATCTGTCAAATTTCTTTAATAGATTTTCAACTTTATCGCTAAAGCATTGGTTCAAAGTAGATTGGGAAAATTTTACGGTTTCGGGTAGCTTGATGTGCTGGCGTCTTCTGTACGTTTGCCATTGTTTTTTGTTACGACATTTAGTTTTAATTGTTATGACGTTGGCAACAGCAGCATAATGCCTATAATGTTCCTGCTGGTACACAGGCCTCCTCTCCGTGAGAGGGAGTGGGCCGTAATCCACCACGCGGGCCCAGTGCGGGTTGGTAGATGTCACATGTCTTCGAGTTTTTGGTCCTAGGACATGCCAGTTTCCTCACGATGTTTTCTTTTACCGTTTTAAGAGCAGTGGTGATGAAAATGTTTGGCTTGAAAATATATTTCTTAATTATTAGCTAATAAGAACACTCTCGATCAAGACAACAATCAAAGAATAAAAAATCAAAATCGGTTCACCCGTTTAGGAGCTACGATGACGCAGACAGACACACAGATACACACGTTAAACTTATATCACCCCACTGTTTTTGTCGGGGGTTAAAAATAAAGTCATGAAGGTGATCTCAATAATTGAGATCACCTTCGTGGCTTTTTAAGTTGTTTAAAATTATTTTAAACAACTTAAAAAAGTGGGAATGCATTCAGCGGGGTTTTATCATGTTTATTTTTTTCACATATGCGTAGTAGATATGCCAATGGGGAATTTCCCGATTTTTTAAGAACGTTCGCAATCTAATCCCAGTCCCAATCTGTCAATAATATCTCAAATTTTCATTCATTTTTGACAAGTGTTTGACATTGATTGACGCTGACATGAAATTACAAATAGATTTTCAACGTTTTAAATTACGGTAATCGACCTTCTGTAATATCACCTACCGTGCGATTTTAGCCATCTAAAACTTTTATTCCACTGTTTTTTTTTACCGTGAGTTTGGAGCTGTTTATGAAGCAGCAACCCTAATTGAGGAACGCACTATCAATCGGAATTTGAATCATTTTGAAGCAAATTGCTAATCCATTGCTTCATAAGTTCGGAAAATTTGTCAGCTCAACAAGTAAATAACGCAATGAATGTTATTGAACTGTCAAAATTAAACCGATTTCGATTGATAATGTGTTACGCAATTGCCCCGCTGGTCATAAATACGATCCAGGGCAATTGCTTTCAAATATAAGAACCAAAAAATACCCTACACTTCACCACACACCCATAAAACATAAACATAATAAAATAACGTCCCATTATAGCGCCACTCAGAGATAACCTCACCCATCCTGTTTGACAAATGCGTTCGCACCGCACATTACAATGTTATAGCGTACACCCCCGTATGTATAGCACTGCTCTTAACCGCACTTCGATGAGTGCAATTTGTATTTACTTTTTGGTAACGGGATGAGCAGAATTGTAAGTGCCTGAAATATTGACTGATGGTAGGATGAAAAATGTGGGCTAGCATTAGGTTTTCATCCATCTGGCAATCTGGACTGTCAAAGAGAAATCATCAAATCAAGCAGTTAAATTTAAATGGGTGTAAAAAGTAACCTAAAGAGTTATTATAATACTTTAAACGACTTTTTGAAAAGTATTATAATACTTTAAACGACTTTTTGAACGATACCTTGACATCAAAATTTAATTATAATCTTTTATACTTTGAAATCTCTCTTTGATAGTAGATAGTTTGACATTGAATAATACTTTGACATTATTAAATTAATAGATATTAATTTAAAACCATGTAATGTATGTATGTGTTCGGACAAATAAATTAATTTGAATTTTAATTATTTTTTAGGCGGTAGGACATTAGAAGGCAATTTTGAACGTCAAAACTTACATGAAAATAGAATTGATCCAAGGTGCCATTTTAAAAGGTAGTTTGTAGCAAAGGTTCCCCTTTAAAAACTCTTCTCTTCTTCTGTTATGGCTATTGGATGCCAAGAATTCCTTAAGATCGGTGCCCAAGTTCACACCTTTTTAGTTCAATCACTCAATACTGACTAGCATTATTGGCAAAAGTCGTGTTAGTAGCAAAGGTTCTCCTTGAAAGCTCTTTCCATTAGCATATATCTTAACGCTATTGTGCAATGCAGCAGGCTTAACGTTCTGTCCCGCCAAATGACTCTTAAAAACATATTGTTCCTAAAATGACATCAGGAACGCCAATATTTTGAAATGTCCATTTATATAATCACTTAAAAGATGATGTTTGCAAGACTTTTACGAAATATCAGAATTTCAATAATAGCTAATTACACACATTTAGAGTTCTGTAGCTCCTTACGTACTAACAATCAAGAGAAATACTTTTCTTGGGGAGACATTTCCATTGGTATGTATATTAACGCTGTTGGGGTTCAGGGCAGGTTCGCCCAATCTCCTTTACCCAAATATTTAGTATCCGGCGTCTAAGTGCGTTTTATTAATGCCAAAACTAACTTCAAAACACAGTTACTCCGATTAACACCAAAACAAATAACAAAGCTTACATTAGTTAATTTAGCCAACTTCAAAATAAGAGGAGGAATTATTTTGAAATTGTGTTCGACAAACTGGTTCCCCCTTCCCCCCATTACAATGTTACAGCACGGTGCTCCTCTTAACCACACTCAAATGAGTGCAATTTGTACTAGCTCGGTTTTTGTTAAGTGTTAACAATCATTGCACTGATATTAATCAAAGCGGTTTACGACTGGTGGTAAATAATTCAGAGATGTAGTAAGTTTATTTAGACGAAAAAAATGCAATAGAGAAACTGAAACTGGTTACCGTTTAGTGCTCACCGAAGTTTTATCCAGGAATCTGGAATTGTGAACGTTTGATGGGAATGAGCTCATTCCTTATTGCATGGAAATTAAACGTAACGACCGGTTGCTGTTAACAAATTACCATTGATCGTGATTGGAATGTTTAGTCTGCACCATGCATATATCACAATTGATTTACATGTCATTGCTTAATTTTTAATTCTTTTTATCTTTTATGGTAGACTAATTTTATTCTAGGTGCATCGTATTCACATATAATTATATAATGAATGGATACAAAAACTTGTAAAACATTTTAAAAGAGTAACGGTGGAGTTTCTTGCCCATTCTTCTCCATACGAACACTACCTTTTGGAAGGGGCGACTAGAATCAATTCTTTTGTAATTGTTGACGTTCAAAATTGCCTTTAATGTGCCTATTTCAAATAAATGATTTGACTTTCGCCAAATAAATTGAAATAAGGACAGGAGAATGATGATTTGACTTTGACTTCGCGCTAAACGTATTATAACCCAGTCAATTTATATACAATATGGTCAATTCATTTGCGACATGTATATAAAATGAGTACCTAGCTTGATAAAGTCATTCTGATAACGTTTTCCATGCGAGTTGTCTTAAATTCGCTTACGACAACTCGAGTGTAAAAAAAATTAAATATCCCGCGAAAAAATCTAGGTTAGAATCTAGAATCATGTGCTGAATTACAAGGTTTACAGTTTTCCTGTAATAATTGTTCGTATACTCAAATCACAAATGTCATTTTTTGACAGTAGTATGTAATAGCTATAACACGGCACACTGACGTATGGTTTTGGGCAATTTTCTTACAATTAATTTCCCTGACTGTATATCCCTAATAAATTGTTTGACAAATACGCTCCCACCGCACATTACAATGTTATACCACGGTGTTCCTCTCGACCGCACAGGAATGACTACAATTTGTATCAGCAAATTTTGTCTGATGTGAGCAGAATTGGAAGTGATTAAAATTATATTGTTGCCAGTTAAAGCGACAATTGCAGGTGTTTTGTTGAATTGGTGACGGATGGAGATAAAATATATGTACGTTATTTTTTGTAAAGACGACGCTTGCTCGATGCATTCTTTAAGACTTCTAAAAGAAAGAAAATACATTTATTTGCAGCAAACATGACGCATAAAAAGAACAAAAACACAAATAAAAACAAGTTGGGGAAAACATGCGTCACATCCACGCAAAACTGTCATCGCTCAGCATAATGCTAAGACCCTATACGAAACAGAGCTCAGAGCTTTCAGGGACTGCCGGCGTTGACGTTGCGTTCGCGTATTGTGAACAGTGGTAGCCCAGTGGGGAGCAGTGGAGGCTAAGTCATAACGGCCCCGACTTACTAGTTGTTGGTCGTGGGTTCGAAACCAGACAGACGCCTTACTCTGTGAAAATAATTTCATCACCACAGCTCTCAAAACAGTGAAAACATCGTGAGGAAACTGGCATGTCCTAGAACAAAAAATTCGAGGACCAATGACATCTACCAACTCGCACTGGCCCTGTCCACAGCCCACTTCGTCGCGAAAAGAGGAGGCCTGTGTCCCAGCAGTGGGCATTATAGGCTGTTTATGATTCTCCGCAGAAAACCCACCTTACATTATTGCTGTTGCTAGATCTCCTTCCATTCATTCCATTTCTCATGACTGCTTTTTTCTATAGATGTCCAATCTTTCTCGAAGTGTTTTCCGCGGAAGCGACGGAACACCACGTCCTGCGGCAAAAATTCTTCTTTCTAGACGTGGCAATTCGGAACTCGTACCACGAACGCTTTAAGTAAGTTGACTTTGCAGCGCGACTCCAGTGTCACCCTCGGCGTGTCTTCTGGCGCACGGACTCCATGGTCCCAAAACACAATTAACAAACCTCTGAAAGTTTTGTAAATAAGTTGACTCACGGCTCTCATGATGTTTTTCCCCGTGATCATCATGGAAGAAAGGAACAAAATATATTGCGATTGGATATTTGCGGCAAACATGACGCATAAAAAAAAAACAAAGCTACAAAAAAAAACAAGCAACACAACAAAACAAGACATCATCAAGACAACAACAACAAGAAACAACAACAATAAGATCAGTGTTGAGATTAGGTAATCACATTAATTGAAATCACGTATTTTCCATTACGTATAACATAAATTTTAAATTTCTTAAATGATCAATGACAATTATCATTCCATTGGATTTTTTTTTATTTGATTAATAACAGTTTTTTAAATGATCAATGACAATTATCATTATTTTGAATTTTTTTTTTCGTTTGTGTATTTAATGTGATTATTTGGTAACAATGTCATAAAGTTTGTTTTGAATTGATGATTCCATCACCCCGCGCGTGTCTAGTGCCTTATTATCAGAGGTGGTTTATGTCGTGCCAAGTTTTAAGCCATTTATTTTGTTTGAAGAATTCAGTTTTCAATTTGTAGTAAAATTGTTTTATTAATTATTTTAACAGACTGATAATAACTTTAAACAACCGCTGTTCTCTTTAGGACCGATTTTTCCATCGCCAGATAACTTTTATTCGAGGAATAAAATTGACGTTTGACAGTTTTTGTATGAAATAATTGTCAAATCTTCAAAATTATTCCTCGTTTAAAGTTATCAGATGATTGAAAAATCAGCTTTAATGTAATAATTTGATCGGCACTCTGCATTAAACTCAGTGTTCGTCAAAAATTCGTCATGCAAGAAAAAATCCCAAAAATACCTCTTCCATGAGTACATTTGACAAATGTGCCCGCTCGCACACATTTCATCGTAATGGCGTGGTGTTGCTCCAACCTCACTGGAATTAGTGCTATTTGTTACTTCTTGCACCAACTGGGGTGGGTAGAGTTATAAGCGGTTGAAGTTATTGTAGTGTTTAAGGTGATAGTGAACAATAATTATGTACCCACGATTTGTAATATCTTGATTTAAAAGAGTGTCCATGGAGTTTCTTGCCCGTTCTTCTCCATAGAGATCTACGTTTTGGAATGGGCAACTAGCTTCAACTTTCTGACTAACTGACGGACTATTTTAATTTTGACAATTCAAAAGTGCCTGTACAAGGTTTAATTGAAATAAATGCTTTGAGTTTGAGTGATATATCATGGTGTGGTAGCAGGTGTAATATTTTGATTTTTTTTTTGGCTTGAAAAAAATTGGCTTGTTTTATCATTTGCAGAACTAACTATGAACTATGAAATTAGCTGGCTACCCACACACAACCTGGCTAAATCTGGAAGGCTAATAATTCATATCATGGATCCATCGGAATACAATTGGCTACCAGATGAAGTTGTAAGCGCAACGTCTGACAATGCTTTCAAAGCGAAAATTAAAGGCTGGTTAACCGACCACATATTTTATGACCTAAAAGAATGGTTTTAAGTAATTGATTTGATTATGATTTAGGTATTTGTCTGTTTTTTTTTTTGTTTTGACGAATGATTATTCTATTAAGTATGTTATTGTAATTTTTCGCAATTAATCTTTAGAATGTATGATAAACTGGTGTTACGCTCTCTTTTTTTGTAAAAATGACTAATTTTAAAGCCATGTAATTTTGATAATTATTAATAAATTAACTGAACTGAACAGATAAATTCTGATTAACTTATCTGGCAGATTTGATTAAGTTTTTCTAGGGTATTCCTACTTCAATATTTATGTCTCTGACACCAAGCAGCGTTATTGTGCTAAACCTATATATGGTGTTGAAAGTGCCGAAAATCGAAAAAAAAATTCTGGGCTTTTTGTCAACTTTCTAAACAATTTAACAAAAAAAAAAAAGATTTTTATATCTCTCAGACCGTCTCTTTCACTTGAAAAGCGGAAAAAAACGGATAAAAGACAAGGATTAACTTGACAAAGAAGTATAAAACAGCTGTTTACAATATTCAGCTTCTGAAATATTCATTAAGGCATAATATTCATAACGAGGCAAAGGAAATTTAGCTAGTCGCCGGCAAGTCACTCCATTATGAAATGCACGCTTTATACTGGTTTGTAGAATTATAGTGATGTACTGGATGTACTGTATGTCGTCAAGTGAATTCGGTAGTGCCTTAAATATTTTATGCAGTGAAGCATGAAATCTTGTTTCAAGCAATTTTTTTTATTTTTGAAGGAATTTTAGTGAGTCCTGATTATTGCATAGGTTTTATGATGAATAAACTCTATAAGGTAAGTAACTACAAAGTGTTGTAAGTAATTAAAAAAATGTTTTTTTTTCTAATTGACTAGTAACTAATCAATCAGTCTATAACTCGGTCATGCATTTGGACAGAAATCTATCAGTCAAAAGTGTATTTTTTTCTATACTTACTACCTTCATATAAAACACCCGGAACCAAGTTTTAGGTAGCACTTAGAAGTAATTTCAACGCTACGGGCACGTGCTACGCCAAAGAGACTTAATTTCGTAGCAGCTACGATACGTGTAGCAGCGCTACGTGTATTCTGTAGCACAAAACTCACAAAATAGATGGTTAAAGAAGGTTGGCTGGATACATCCAGCGAAAACACACGCACGAATAGACACACTTCGTGTGCGTACGCCTGTTTCGTTCATTGTACCCAGTCTGCCTTCTGTACCTTTTATTCTGTGCTAAAGTCTTGAAGCAAGAAATTGTTTTAATTTTAATTACCTAGGCGTAGGATATCTCACAAGGTCGTTTTAAGACTTGAGAGAGACGGGTTTTTCAAGTTTCTTTGAGAGTACCAACGTTGAATATAATCTTCATCTCGCCTTTTCTTAGACTGTTCCTTAGAGACGCGTGTTTATTAAAGGCTGTGTATATAAAGGAAATACTAGCAGTACCTACCTGTATTTTAGAGGCAGATGCCCAAAAACTTTCTTATGACGCATCTTGGCAAAGATCCCCAGTTCTACCATTACCTAATATTTATAAATATTATTATTGTGTGCCGTTTTGCGTGAATGTGACTTTCCGCCCAACTTGTTCTTTTTGTGTTATTTTTCTGCGTCGTGTTTACCGTAAAAAACGTATTTTCTTTCATTTTTTTATTCTGACTGCCTCGTTGATCTCGAGATCGTAAACGACTGCTAAGCAAGTGCGGTCATAAAAAGATTTAATGGGTTAATGGTATTAAACACTCCTCCTACTTATGAGACTATGACATAACTGGTAAAATATGAATAATGTGTTTACATTACTGCTAACATACATTGCCACTTTATTATTATTAATTTTTTAGGGTTCCATGCCTCAAAAGTAAAAAACGGAACCCTTATAGAATTTTGAATAACGGGGTCATTTTTGGGGGGCAAATAGAAACTCAAAAAATAAAATTTCGCAATCTGTACCGTGTGACATATCAAATGAAAGGACTTGCTGTGGGGATCTCAAATAGGTTTTTTTCATAATTTTAAAGTAAATTGTATTAAAGTTATTTAAGAAAATAGATGAAAATTGACCACTCTCCCCCCTTATCTCCGAAACTACTGAGCCTAAAATTTTGAAAAAAATTCAGAAAATAGTTCTATGAAAATCTATAAGAAGTTTGTGGTCTTAAAACAACATGGTAAATCTCTCAATATTGTGCGTACACACTTACATTTTCAGTTGGAATGTATGGCAGAACATGCTTTTCAACAACAATGTTAAGTTTGATCTTGGGATAAAATAAATTCATTCGAACTACGGAACCCTTCATTGTGCGTGGGTTGACACGCACTTAGCTGGTTTCTTTTTACATTGCGTACGTTACCAGTCGACAGCGGCGTATGAATTTTTCGACGCTATATTTTAGTTTTAGTTACGAAGTATTTACCTTCAAATCATAATGTCAATGTCATCTGTCATAGTAACTTCAACTTTTTTCTTTATTGTCGAAGTCTCAAAAAAGGCATGTTATAGTCTATGGTTTTTTGTCTATGCTTGAGTTAGCAACACTGCCTTGCTCTCGTCTACCATATATCTCAGTCTTTACCATGTCTTTACTTTATAATAAATTATGTAGTCCAATCCGTCTACCCAATGGTTTAATTGAAAGCCGTAGCAGCCGCCTCCCGACAGGATAAATAAATAAACATGGTGTCAGAAGTGGGATTCGGATTTAATTTTGTTATTTTTATTTATTAATTAGGTATTAGTTATTATTTGCTTCGGTAATTATTATTTTAATTTGCAACACTGCTAACTCTTCAAGGAACATAAGTATGAAATGTTTTTTTTATTTTGTATTTTTTTTTGTGTCCCAGTAACTGGGACACAGGCCTCCTCTCAGTGAGAGGGAGTGGGCCATAATACACCACGCTGCCCTATTGCGGGTTGGTAGATGTCACATGTCTTAGAATTTTTGGTTCTAGGACATGCCGGCACGCTGGCCCAGTGCGGGTCGATAGATTTCACATGTATTCGATTTTTTGGCTCTAGGACATGCCAGCTTCCTCACGATGTTTTCCTTCACCGCTTTGAGAGCAGTGGTGATGAAATAATTTACACAAAGTAAAGCGCCTGTCTGGGTTTAAACCTACGACTGTAGGTCGTAGGTTTGAACCCAGACAGGCGCTTACCTGTAAGTCGGGGCCATTACCACTGTGCCACCACTGCTCACCTAAAAAAAAATACCTATGTTAAATTCGTATGTAACATCAACATAATGCATTAATTAAAATGCGTTTAGCGCAAACTAAACGATCCAATCACGATCAATGGCAATTAGTTAACAGCAACCGGTCGTTATTACAAGTTAGCTAAGCATTTAAATGTTTGCGGTCTGCTCATTTAAGTCCAGCGCCATTCAATTTATTGTTTTGTCCAGAATTGTTTGAAATTAATTTGAATGTGGTAAGCTTGAAATGAGTGTATTTAATTTGTTTATTTTTGAGGAGTTGGTTGGTTGGAAATGGATAGGTTTGGTTGAATGAATGATCGTTGTTGTGTTTTAATGGATGACACTTTTGGTGACACTTTGACATTTCCGGATTGTTTTGAACCCTAAGTACCCATCTCGTTATTTAAAGAGAAGGCTTAAAGCTCCTGGTTTAAACTGATTTTGACACACAGTGTTCCCAGAGTAATGGAGTAATTAATTTCTTGTTAGTCCAGAATCATGTGCTGAGTTTACACTGAAAGAAATAAGCAGTAAATAAAAATGAAAAAACATTAATCTGAACTGCTTTAAACAGTTCCTTATGAGCCTAACGTTCAAAACAGTATTTTAACTGATCCGAAAACAGTTAAAGCTTGAGGCAAAATGTTACCATCACAACAGTAAAACTTTAACGTTTTAAATAGCTAAAAGGTTACAAAATTAACTGTTTTTTTCAATGGTGATATCTTTTCAAACCATTGAAACTTACATTACAGTAACGGTGGTTTTCTTTTTCTTTGTTGTTTTTTTCAGTAAATAGTATGTTCAGTCATTAAAAGTTACTGTTTTGTCTTTTCGCTTTAATGTGCTGTAGTAAGAAATTATTTTTTTCAGTGCTTGGTTACAGTTTGCGCGTTGACGTCTCTGCCTCCCTGTATTATCTACAGATGGTACATCAATTAAAAAGAATATTACTGTTGTAATAAGCAAAGCTCACCATTTAACATCAAAAAGACAATTACTCAGTTCCATACAGGAAACTATACACCACATATTTTTTCTTTCACCAAAACAAAATAGTGTCGCTATCTTTCCTAACGACCACTATTACTAAATCCCCCCTTATGACCCATTACACTAAAACGATGCTTATACATTTGTCATACACGCAAAAAGATTATGTTCAACGCCATTTGTTTTTAGTACTCACTTAATGTGACTAGATTTCGCCTTGAGTTTGTGACATACGTCTTACAGTAATGGCGTTAGTATCTTGTGTCTAGCTAAGAATAGGTTATTTTCTTTCAACTCAAAAGGATAGAAGGAGCTTCTTCCTGCCTGTTAGTAAACATTCAAACGCAGGCAAGCTCTTTGTGTCTAAAATTTTAATCACCATTACTGTCGAGACGGTGAAGAAAACATCGTCAGGAAACCGGCATGTCTTAGAAAATTCGAAGACATGTGAAGGCCAATTCTCGTAATTTAAAAGATTCAAAATGTAGTCGCAGTCTCATCTCGGTGACAATCAGATGTCAAAAACTTGTCAAAATGTAAGGATATTAGAGGTATTTTTGACAGATTGAGACTGACGTGAACGAAAAAAAAAACCGAAAAATTACGAGTATTACCCCAGTGATATCGGTCAATCCGCACTGGGCCCACGTGGTGTATGTGTCCACTCTTTCTCATAGAAAGAAGTGTCCCAGCAGTGAAAACATTGTAGGCTGATTATGCTGCAGATAAAAGCATTTTAATCCGAAAAGAGAACATCACATCACATCACACTAATATTATAAAGGCGAAAGTTTGTGTGTGTGTGTTTATATTATGTTTGTTACTTCTTCACGCTCAAACGGCTGGACCAATTTTGATAAAATTTGGTATGGAGGTAGCCGACACCCTGGATTAACATATAGGCTACTTTTTATCCTGATATTCCCACGGAATCGACACTTACGCTGGTGAAACCGCGAGCGCAGTTAGTCGTATATAAAACAAAATCAAAAGATATAAGTTTACACCTGGTATCAATATCAATTAGAATTAGTTTAAAATCGGCACCAAGGTCGTACCGTTAGCCTAACAGACATCTAATTGATATGATTCCATTGCTACCAATTAGTTACCAATTTTGGCACGAAACACCAAAAACTTAAGTTACAATTTTGACACAAACGAGCAAACTCAATAAGCTTACATTTGAACTCAATAAAGTTTAAGACAAACTGACCATCACTAAGTTGGTCGAAACACTCCAGTACTAAGTATTATACAGTTATTTATCAAGTTACCTAAGTTACCGAGTCAACTGCATCGGAAACTTTGATAGTATCTTAGAGTTTAGGATGTTAGGAGATACTGGGTTAATATTTGGCGAGCATGTTGGCTGTG
Source organism: Luperina nickerlii (assembly GCA_963855955.1). NCBI lineage: Eukaryota > Metazoa > Arthropoda > Insecta > Lepidoptera > Noctuidae > Luperina > Luperina nickerlii. The sequence goes on along the minus strand of OY979664.1, from coordinate 22,601,354 downwards.
AACGTATGCGTGGCGTCGCTTTGTACTCATGATAGGCAACGCTAAAAATAATACGTAAACGTGATAAGAAAATCTAATTTTGAGCATCGTCAATAATCACTATATCTTTATTTATTTGCTAACGTATAAAAAAACACTGGATAATAGGCATGCATTCAAATTTCATGACACAGTGTTAAGACATGTACCCTGTAAGGGTACTGCAAATTTTATATATCAAATTGCATAATATTATAATATTGATTCTAATTATTACAACAAATTTACATTATACTAATCATTAAAAATTAAACATAATTACACAAATTTATTTTATTTTAAAATTAATCATAGGTACTATCAATTCGTTCATTTATTTTAGTCATACCGGTAAATTAGTATAGTCATATTATTTCACAATTCACATTATTATACCAAAGACAATGAGAAATCGTCCATTTAAGATGGATAATACTTTGAATATTCAGTCGACTTACAGATTGCTCTAGAGCCGTTTTAGATATAAAACGCTCCGACAGCCTCCGTGGCAGCCTCGGTCATAAAATGTGCGATTAGGACGACAAATAATATTATACTCAAAATTCCACACTGAGTCTCATGGCGTCTCGCTCTCAAATTTTACGACTGCGCGTCTCATAAACGTGACGTTTAGTACAGTCGAGTTACGTAATTAAGTATTTTTAAATAAATTAAATTAAATGACATACAATTAATTTAATTCAGGCAAGACCCATATTACATACAATAAAAATATCACAATGCCTTCTGTCACAGAATAAAATTTCTCTAAATAAAATGCCTCTGAATAAAATTTCAATGCATATAAATAATTACGTCTCATTACCAAAAAGCTGGTTTCATAATAATTAATATCTCACTGTGCGGTTCTCCGAATGAGACTGCTGTATGTGAACATGTCTGTACAGTGCGGTGTCAGGAAGCAGCCGTCTCGAGTATTGGAGGCAAACTGAGTCGGGTGTTAATAGCAACGCTTCGTAGTTTATCATCACGCAAGCTACTATAGCTCTGTCATTAATTTTCGAGTTTGTTTTATTGGAGAGAAATGGCTGATCTTTTTATTTATCCCATTACAGACCCGGTTCATAATTTATTGTATTTAGTTTAGAGGAAAGTTGTGATAAGTCAATGAACAAAGAAGATGTAGTGACAAAAACTAAAAGGAACATTCTTAAGGACATGGCACATTATACCGGCACCGCAACTGCACACCTGCTACACGGCATAGCCTTGAATTTAGGCTATAACGGTTAGTCGCAAGCGGGGTGATTACGCGTCGTCCGCGAGGTGCAAGCTCAACTCTTGCAAACAATAAAAGTATACTGCTGTTTGTTTGTAAGAGGTAATCTCTGGAACTACTGACCCGATTACAAAAAAAATCTGATAGAAAGCCACGCTATTTCAGCGTGCCATATGCGTGCGTGTTTTATGGTGCACACGGCTACATATCAAGCTATACATTTCCAGTTTTAGCTGACGTACAATCAGAACTCAGCATATACTGGTTAAGTATAGCTTTATGTGTAGCCGTGCCACATCAAGCTACTACATTCTGTCAAAAATCTTTAATAAATTTTCAACTTTATCGCTAAAGCATAAGGTTCAAAGTTGATTGGAATTGAGAGTTTCGGGTAGCTTGATGTGCTGGCGTCTGTACGTAATATGCCATTAATGTATAAACTCAACTCTCAAACTGAAAGCATTTACTGCAATTAAACCAATTACAAAGTCGGTCAGGCATAAATATGAAGCTAGTTGCCCATTCCAAAGCTTAGTAGGTACCTATCGAGAAGAACAGGTAAAAAACTCCATGGACACTTTTAAATTATGTTGTTAACATAGTTACATCATTATTCTAGAATTCATAACTATATGTGAGAACGATTTAAAAAAGACAAATTAAAAGCGTCCAGAGTACAGCAAAATAGAAACCAAAAAAAAAACAATCCAAAAATAAAATAATTAAAATAAACCGGGGCAGCTAAGAGATGACCAGTCTCAACTGACGGCGCCCATTCACGAACATGATGCGTGAGTTAGCACCATTCAGCTCAACCATTTTGAAGGGAGCTAAATGATCCAACACACCGTCAGAGAGATATGTTAATAGGCATCATGCCATGTTTATGGATATAATATAGTAATGGATTATGATCATGACGCGTGTTGCCGCGATACGTGAATAGATAATGCTGTAGCAGAAGATTAGTCAGTCAACTAGGATGGTAGTGGGCCTGGATATATGATGATAATAATTTTGTAACATGCGGACGTTTGGAACTATTCTCTAAAGCTGATATTTATTTAATACTTTAAGCACACTACAGGGGTGGATTTAATGCCATTGGTATTTTGTACCAGACAATCTTTAAGTGATGCAGAGAAAACCGTGATAAGGTGCAATAACAAAAATTGAGGAATATTTGATGATGATGATGTAATCCGACCGATTTCGACCAGGGCGATTGCTTCAACTCCGCAGCAGCTGCCGTTCGTGAGCTCGCGTGTGGCTTATGGAGCCAATCTTCTTTAAGAAAATCATCGCACATTGTGGGCACGTGAGCACACTATCTATGAAATTATAGTTAATTGCCGCAGGTGATCGGGCTTTCAATTGGTCACGCTTGGCATCAAGCTCAAGGCGCCGCCGCCGCCGTAATTCAAAGTCATGAACTTTGGAAAAATAAGGAATAATTAATATACATGATAACTAATAAAGAGAAAATATTTTATTTTTTGTATGTTTGTTTGTTATGCTTTCACGCTAATATGCCTGAACAGATTTGTATGAAATTTGACATAAGCGTAGACCATGACCTGGAGAAGGATACAAGCTACATTTCATCCTGGATCGCAGAAGAAATCGCGGGCAACAGGTTGTTTCAATGTTTTTATGCACATGTTTATTCGTCAGACCTTTTACTCGAGTGAGGTCATTCGAATAAATGTTCCTTTTTGTTTCATTCCACGTTCGCACAACACCAACAAAACAACATAGTAATAAACGTTCATCTGCTCATTTCATTTCACTGTTCGATCATTCCGAGAAGACTGAAATATGACTAATCCACCATCATTGAATCAGTGCAATGCTGAATTCATTTTTCACTTTTGATTCATTTTGTATTCAGACATTATAATTCGACAGCAAAAGCAAGAGACAACAGTCAGAAAACATAAAGAAATAATATAAAATGCCACCCAGACAACTCCACTAAAAAACGCACGATACGACACAAAATTTTTAACTACAAAATACACTCCATACTTCGTAACATACTCAAAAATAAGTCCTCTCCTCCTAAACTTACAAAGCTGCCAAACTCTACGTGCCTAAATCGAAAAAAGGATACTAGCGAAGTGCATTTTGTTCTCAAACGTACTCCGCTTGCGATACATTGAAGGTAAAGTTTCCGAGCAGTTGTGCCTTTTTCGGGGCCCGTATACGAGGTGTACAGTCTGCAAAAGAGAAAAGTGTGCAGGCAGTTAAGTGCAACTACTTTTTATAAGTTCGAGATTGGCCTTTTGTTAGGTATTGTTAGAGGTTCGTTGATATCTTCTCGCTAAAGTTAATTTATATTTTTAGTTCTACACGATAACATGTTACTCAACTCAAATGGAGTTGGGCAGGACACCTGTCAAGGCACAGTCATGGCAGGTGAAGTAAAGCAGTGACCAAGAGACGTCTAAGGACTGAAAGATGAAGTTTCGGTCGTCCGACAATCTGATAAAATCACTTAAATTGAAATTAACTGTCTGTTAGCAAAATTATGAATAGGTGTACCTTCTAAAAACTAGGTGTGTTCAATTATGTTTTAAAATATGCATTGCAATTTATTTATTCCCTACAAACAAAACTATTTCGCCGAGTGTACAACTGAGTAGTAACTTTACTGGTGGGAAACATTTTCGGGATGAGTTTTTCTGACGCAACGTAACCAACGACTGCGTGTCGTCATGCGTCGTTGGCTACCTGATTGCAGTGAGATAAAAAGAACTGGTTTGTCATTTGTTTTTGCACAATTTTTGGGGATTTACTAGGGAAAACATTTTGGTAGTTATTAGTGTAGTGTGCCAGTATCATTGCTCTAAGTAAATTACCTTTACCTATGTCTGCAGTCCGACATGAGTATGTTACCTTTCCGAAGCTTTATATACCAGTGTCAAAGGTACATAGAAAGACTGGCACCACAAGGACCTCTACGTGTAAAATTAAATCCTTCTACGTGTTTTAAAGCTATGCCCACATAATTAGTGCCAAAAGTTAACATGCAATGAAAAGTACGTGATCGAATCAGAAATAAACAGATCCGCAGGAGAATCAAGGTTACCAACACAGCCCGTAGAATTGCCAAACTTAACTGGCAGTGGGTAGGGCACACTGCTCGCAGAACGGACGGCTGATGGGGCCGAAAGGTTCTGGAGTGGCGACCGCGTGCCGGAAGTGTTGAAACTATTTGGTTTACCTTTTTTAATAGAAACACCCTGGCCACTTGTTAGAGTAATTTCATGTACTAGGTACTTATTTTGAATAGAAAAATGTTGTTGTCATTCTGTGTGTCAATCCAAATGTGCTCCATAATAGAAGCGTCGTAACATAAAATCGTATTTTATTTCAAAAGGAAGACGTAGCGTTGATAGGTCTCCCACAAGGTGGACCCATTACCTTGCGAAGGCCGCAGGAATCCGCTGGATGCGGGAAGCATAGAACCGATTGAAGTGGCAGTGCTTGAAGGAGGCCTGTATCCAGCAGTGGACGTCTTTCGGCTGAAATGATGATGACGATGAATAAAATGTAATAATACTTTCAAAATAAGGTAATCACTATAACATCGTTTTAATCCAGTAAGAGTTGTCATAGAAACTAATCGTTCAACCCTTCACGGTTAAACTAGGGCATACAAAACCGGTTTTCCGGTTTTGCGCAAAACCGAAAATCGGACAAAATTTAACGATGTTTGAAAACCGGTTTTGAGAGCCAAAACCGGAGCTCAGCTCCGGTTTTCCCATTATTGAGTAACAATTAACATTTTGATTTTTATCAACATTTTTTTCGAACACTCTAAAAATAATTAATTTTGAGGCATCAAATGTATCCGAACCGAACACAGCCTGCATCCACCCACTTACTTACACGCCTCCCTTCACTACCCCTAAAGATGCTGATTGTGTTTTCTATGTTTAAAATATATTATTTTTGATAGCAGACTTAATAGGTACCAAAGATACCAAAAACTTACTTGTTTTTGATTTGATCTCAGTTAATTAATCTTTATACTATTATAAGTTCATTGTTATCTGTACAATTATTATGGTTTGGATTAAAAAGAAATGTATCATACAATTTGTTTTATTTGTAGACTTAGTGGGTATTTAAAAAAAATGGTGTTTCTTTTTAAATTATACTACATTCGATTTTTTTAGCTAAAACCAGACCTAGCTCCGGTTTTCGGTTTTGGTCCCAAAAAAACGATGTTCAAAACCGGTTTTGATGACTTTCCGGTTTTGCATGCACTAGGTTAAACCCTTCACAATAAATAAAAATACAGTAAGTATTGTTCTTATCCAATTTTCATTTCTATCATGAATGAATGGAACCAAAAATTGTATTCAGTATCAATAGAAAAACCAGTCAACTGATAATCTATATCAAAATTATATATCCTGAAAAAAAAAACGCATAGATGAAACAGAAATAATTTTAGCGAAAAATACAAGCAATTATTCGGGCACCAACCTATTGTGTTATCAATCAAACAAATTACATAGTACTGTGTATCGGATTCACTTCAAATATTTACTTGAAAACATTCTTATAATGTGCGAAGCCCTAAAATGGCGGCGAGACCGGACCGATCAGCTGTATCGATAAATGTGGGTGTTGTTTTTTTACTTATGTTTGTGGGGTGTATTCGGAAAGCAGTAGTGAAATGATTTTCTGTAGCATAACGTAAGTAATAATTTGTCAAATATAACGAGTGACTAAGTGTACGGTTTAAATGTCTTTTATGTTGATTCACTTGAAACAAAAAAACATCTATTTATCATGGTCATTTTAACACGAATGAGAACGAAAGCCTAAAACAGGTTGAATTAATACAATGCATAAGAAGTGAGCTACCGTCGCACAGATTAAAGTGTGTGTGTGTGTATGTGTGTGTATTGTGAAGTGTGTGTGTGTTTTAAGTGTTATTTTAAATAAATAAAAAAGAGGGGTTAGTTACACCATTTATAACTCAAGAACGGCTGGATCAATTTTTATGATCTTTGATTTGTTGGGATTTATCTCCGCCCCGAATACCAGAATAACTATTAAAATATGAGAAAAAGTCATGAAAAAACAAACCTCCTCCTTTTTTGAAGTCAGTTAAAAAAATAATGAACCTCATAATAATTTTTCTCATAGATTGATTCTGAGGCGGTTCGAAGTTCACCGGGTCAGCTAGTTATCTAATAAGGTAAGGGACCATTCAAAATCAAAGAATCATTGTACAAATTGAAAAAGACTACCCAACAGAGAAAATAACCAATTCGCAACCCCGCAATCAAGACCCAATCCAGGACTGAACACTTAATCAATTCCCTAGCTAATCCTCCTCGATATCCTACACTTGGGTAGCCTCCTGCCCAGACCAGGCTACCTGGCATGCACATCACGCCGCCCAAACGTGACTTCCATTCGGCAACTCGTCTACACGAACGGCTAAATTTTCAAGATTATCTCTCCAGTACTTTTTGGAAAGCTGCCAGAATGAATATTACCGGATAGTAGGGTAGTCAGATTTTTTTAATTTCCCTTGTTCGTTCATACGGTTTAAGCCTGTTATTATTCGGGAATTAAAAGTGTTCCGTGAAAAGAGTGAAAAGAGTATTTTTGAATGCACTGTGAGATATTGTTTTAAACCGTGAGGGGTTTTGGCAAACCGTAACCTTGTAAATCTCATTTGATCGTATTGAAACCTAAAGATTTCACACTAATATTGTAAAGGCGAAAGTTTGTGAGTGTCTTCTTCACGCTCAAACGGCTGGACCAATTTTGATAAAACTTTGTATAGAGGTAGCTGACACCCTGGATTAATATATAGGCTACTTTTTATCCCGATATTTCCACGGAATCGACATTTACGCGGGTGAAATCACGGGGCACAGCTAGTAGATAATAATTATAGTTAGTTTTTTATTATTTATAATTAAACTACTTTGAATAAAAGAGTCATTTTCAATAGGGTTCCTCCTATGGGTGAAACAAATGTATTGGAAAAAAAAATTACTCCATTAATTGGTTTTTTTGCAAGCTACAATGTTTTCAGGTTTCATAATTTGATTGACGTGATTTTATTAGAAATAACTTGATGTATTTTTCGTTTCGCATTAAATAAATTTTTGAAAAGTACAGAATTAATTTCCATTAAATTATCTATAGAATGGTATATAAATTAAGTAGGTTCTGTGTACTAGCAGGAGTATAACAATAGAAACAGCTCCAGAAAGGAGACAAAAAATGTTTTCAAGCGTAAAGCACTCTCTAATGATTCGCATTACTCGTATAAGTCGTACAACGTGCGATGGTATGGCCGGTTTGATATGGAGGGAAATTGAAACTACATCGACTAGGTATTGTATAATTATATTATTTCTTATTATGATTGTTGTTTTTTTATCTTATCGTATGTTGCACCGGTTGAAGTCATCACGTCAACGCCGGGTGTCGCTGAAAACCAGCGCTGTTGCTCTGTCCCGTATAGCACTTAGCTTTATTCTGAGCGATGGCCGTTTTGCGTGGATGTGACACATATTTTCTCCCAACTACTACTCCCACGTTTACTCCTACGTTGTTTTTTTTTCTGATTGATTGTTAAAGATAAAGATTTATATTTATTTGTCCAAAACAAGAGTATACACACATGGCATGCAAGATGTTACAATCAAATTTATCACAGTCAAGTTTTGCCTTAGCGGCGTACCAATATACGTAGCGTATAGCGTACTTAGTTATGTTATTACATACACATCAAATAATTGTTGCAGACTTTAGAGCCTGCAACAATAAATTTCAATGCGAACCTATATTTATCAATATAGGTTCGCATTGAAATAAAATTGAAATATGTAGGAATTGATATATTTATTTATTTATTTAGGTTCGCATTGAATCTTTATTTCATCTGATGATAATTGCAATGTTTTCGACGATGATGCACGCGGGCGTTTTCATTAAAAATTTAAAACCATTGGAAAAAAATAATAACGAGTAATACAATAATAAACGCCCCGCTGTACCTTTAACCGAACCATATAACCCGATACATTTTTATTAAAATTCGCATTTTGGCCAAAGGCTTTCGCAGAACTGCAAATAGCTACGCGAAATGAAACGTATACGATTCTTTTGTTGTAAAAGTACTTTTGACTCAATGTAGAGTTAAGTAGAGTCGACTTGTATTATGTACAGATTTGAATGACGAGACTATTGTTTGGCTCTCTTGTAAAGGTCAGGATTGCGGTCAAAAGACTCTGCTTGATTGTTTCTTGGAATATCTTGCTTTTATTTTTCATATATTTGGCACTTTACTTCAAAAAAGACTTAGGAGGCGTTATAGGCTACCAATAACACTGTACTTATTACGTCGCGCAGCTTCTAAGTGCTTTCAAGATACCTATGCATTGACCATACTTTGCATTGCCTTTTATCTAACTATCTGGTGTATTGTGTGTCTCTTAGTCTGTGCTAAATAAATGTATTTTCTTTCTTTCTTTCATTGTATTGTCTTTGACCAGTGCGTGTTGCCAATGATGACTTATGGCACTGAAACGTTGTTGCTCACAATGGGCCTTATAAGAAGGCTAAAAGTCACCCAAAGGGCAATGGAGAGGGCTATGGTTGGAGTTTCCCTGCGTGATCGAATCAGGAATGAGGAGATCTGTAGGAGAACCAAGGTAACCGACATAGCTCGAAGAATTGCCAAACTTAAGTGGCAGTGGGCAGGGCACATTGCTCGCAGAACAGATGGCCGATGGCGCCGAAAGGTTCTGGAGTGGCGACCGCGTACCGGGAGACGTAGCGTTCTAAGGCCTCCCACAATGTGGTTCGACGACCTTATGAAGGCCGCAGGAACCCGTTGGATGCGAGAAGCACAGAACCGGTCGAAGTGGAGGTGCTTGGGGGAGGCCTATGTCCAGCAGTGGACGTCTTTCGGCTGAAATGATGATGATGATGATGATGATGATGCATTGTAAGAGTAAAGCTTCATGTAAGATTTTGTCTGTGCAAGTGGGTACTACTTTCATCCGCAAAAATATATGTTTCAAGCAATATATGTTTTATGTTTTTGAAGTGAAAACTTCCTTAGTGGCGTTGTACATTTTTTTTGTAATGGGTAAATAATGTGAAACTCGCGTCAGGACACGTGACCTGATCGAAAATTCGTAAGACGGATGGCCGTAGCCGGTACCGCGCGTGTTTTGTTTATAAGACGATTCACAACATACACACGTAAAATTGTTCAAGTTTTCACTTCTGTCGGCACTCCCGGAGTGCCACTGTTTTTTTTTTAATAATAAATTAATAGACAAATATGTAAAAAAAATAATGATCTATTTTTTTGCCATGACACCAAGCAGTCGTTCTATGTCAATTAATGATTAAAACTAATCATTTAATAATATACCCCCAGTATATACCTGTATATACCTGTAAATTAATTTATTTACTTATTTAAGGTTTACCAACGAGATACTTTACAATTATCTTTTTGAACCACATTTCCACCTACATTTACTATACACAATAGTCCAATCAAGTAAATAAATGACCAATAGTTTAGACCAACGTGGCAGGTACGCCGTACATCACGGACGGTCCAGTTTGGCAATATAAACTCATTAACATAGAATAGGAATGTATAGAAGCGACAAAACCTTTCCAAACGCATTCTTCTACAGTTTTGAAGCGGCCACGACCGTACGCTCAAGCGATGCAAGTTGCGTCCAATCGCAAGTCGATATCTTCCCTTGTGGTATCGTCATCAAATGATGCCCGATGCCGGTTTTGGCTTGGGTGACCGTGGGCCGTAGATTTGAGTAGGTAATGGGGAGCTGTAGGAGATTAGCGGCATTGGCGCAAGCACATTCCCGGAACAACAATGTTAAGTAATTTTCAAATATATTTTTGGATTGACATTTTTCACACACACAATTTTTGACACAACATTTTGTCTCTACGTAGGTTCAAAGTTAGAAAATCGGTGCATCTAATTTATTCAAAGGTTACACGACTTTCGCTTCTAAACGATTTTCTTTCAGAATGTAAGTAGTCTGGAAAAGTATAACATATGCACGGTGCAATCCTCTTCATTTCATGAGTGTAAAGACGACACTGTATTGTACAGACGCGAGCACATCCAGCTACCCGAAACTGTAAAATTTTCTCAATCAACTTTGAACCTTATACTTTAGCGATAAAATTGAAAATCTGTTAAATAAATTTGACAGATTGTAGTAGCTTGATGTGCTGGCGTCTGTACATAAGTGTCGCTTCTTCACGGTTTTCTTACTCTATGTCATTACCTAGTTTCTACTGGCCATCCCTTCTACCACCATTTAGTTGCCTATGACCCCCAAGGGATGTTATAGGACGGTCCTTCGTTACATGAAAACACCTTTAAAGAGTGCTAAATTATGCACATAAATATGGGTAAAAAATGTTATACTTTGGGGATCAAACTCAACATAAAATTATGTATAAGTTGGACCCCACAATAATATGTCTTTGTGATATTTTGTCAGTCTTTTTCTCAAATGATTTTGTAATACAGCAAAGAGTAAATATTACGTGCTTCCATAATATAGTTTTCAGACGAAATCAACAACCAGAAACTCTTCCTAATAAGGTTAATCCCATTAACGCTAGGAATACCTACTCTACAAAGAATTCCTACCTAGACTTTTTAGGCCCTTTTGTACAATCACCAAAGGAGATAAGTAACTAGGGTCGTCGGATATAGTTCAAGTTTAATAAGAAACCGATGGATGTTTTCGAATACAATTTAATTTAATTAATAGAAAACATTCGGTTCATTTATCAAATTAAATTTCATTCATTTTCATTTCATTTTTTTTTCATTTTTCAATTTTTTTTTTCATTTTTTTTTTTTTGGATTTTTTTTCTTCAATTGGTTTCTTACTAAACTTCTATATCCGACGACCGTGGTTACTTATCTCCTTTGGTGACCGTACACATTCGTTTTTCTTGCTGTGAAAACTACAGTTTATTCGCCGTGTAGGCACGGTTGTCAGTGTTGTATGGATCATTATGGAAGCTGGTTGACACACACGTTTTTTGTACGGCGCGATTTACGAGTATGTGCCGTAGCGTAATGAAACTGAGCCGTGTAAGAAGGGGCCTTAGGATTCCGTTTATCTGTTACCTAATTGACGAATGACGACCGATGTTCGAGAAACGACTAACGTTGAAACTCTAGCATGCCTAAAACAAAAGAAAACAGTGGCGCTCCGGGAGTGCCGACAGAAGTAAAAACAAAACACAAACAAAATACTTTGCCATCACTTACTCTGACATATCGGATATACATTAAAACCGAGTACATCCCGAGGACAGTCGAACACATCCGAAGCGGGTATTTTTTTGATTTCGCTTACGGTAACAGTGGCGCGAGTTCAATGGTTATTTCCCATCTCAAAAAATGCCCAACGTGCCTAAAGAAACGAAAGACGAAGAAACGATTAACATTAATGATAAGGATTGAAAGAATCCTGAAGCTATCAGCGAACAATGAGGGATTCTCTTTTTATTTATTTTTTTAACTTTTCTCTAGTCACTGGATAGATGGCGCTGAACTTGGTAAGTTACTGCAAGGAACGGAACGTCACATCTTTTTTTATTATTTCACATGAATGTAATTTTGAGATCGAAACGAAACGTACATTAAAAAGGTATTTATTTATTTAATTAACTACGAAGTAATTAGTTAACTTCGTTTGGGCTTTGGCGCCTAGTAACGTAGTCAGTTCAACGCCATCTACAGAGTTCTTGGAAACTATGTTTTTTTTTAATACTAAAAAAAACCTCTCATTTCTGCAATCCTTCCTATTATGATCAACGTTTTTATCTACGAACATTGTTTTATTATTGGTCAGGCAGGGGACATAGTCCTTCCATAGTTTAAAGTAACCGATTCACTATAGCCATCCAAACCCACAGCCCAATAATTTTGTTTAGATATGTTCTGCAATAGTCCGCACCAACTGGGGATTATTCTTGAATGCATAGTGCGTACAAGGATAATCGTCAGTTTGTAGGTACATCCTCATCATTTCAAATTGTCTAACGGGCCTCTGCGACTTGGCTTCGGCGCTTAGCACGCCTTTCAAAGGTCCTGGACCCCAGGGTCCCGAGATATGTCACAGACATTTTAAATAATAAAGTTCCTGAAAGAATCCTGAAGCTATCAGCGAACAATTCCTGCAATCCTTCCTATTACGATCAATGTTCGACAAAAAGAATCTATTACTCTTTCTACAAATACTCTTACGTATGTAATGGTCCTATGAATAGTCATGTGAGATGAGGAAATTCAACAAAAGTGATTTTAAATCTCGTAGAGACAATGTCGGGTGGCTGTTACACCGTACTGTGTCACATACATAACGTTACACAAAAGTTAACGTAAAATGTGATACGTTTAAAAGCTGAAGTGTGAAGGTCTGTCTTACCTTGGATAAGCTAGCAAAAACTAGGCTCAGCCAAAATGTCTATGATAAAAACTAAATGAAATGATAATGTTGCTCAATAATATCGGAATCTTTTCAATGTTTCAAAAAGTTTCGGTAAGACTGTTCTAGTTAATTAAACCTTTTTTTGCCCTTTCCAGCAATACACAAAAAAGTTGGCTTATAAATATAAAACCCAATCACCATCCTTTTCTCCTGTCCCTTAAACATATGTGTAGCTGTCGCGTAAGTTTATCATATTATCGTCAGGAAAATGGTTTTCCATTACCGCATCGGTGTAACAAGCGACCATATTATAAGGAATTCAATATATTACCGTTATAACTTTTAGATTCCTCTTTATCAGTTCCTAACATATTTTATGCGCGTTTAAAAATCCTCTCTGGTAATACCATTGTTGTTTTATGTCCATGACTATGTTATTTTAAGAGGTGAGTAGAATAGGCAATAACAATGCTTAAAATATGGTGAATTTTAAAACTGATACTAGCTATATTGGACAGACGCCAGCACATCAAGCTACCCGTAACTGTCAAATTTTCCCAATCAACATTGAACCTTATACTTTAGCCATTAAAGTTGAAAATCTATTAAAGAAATTTGACAGATTGTAGTAGCTTAACGTGCTAGCGTCTGTACATATTTTGATTATAGTGCTGTAGGGACTGTGTCTTACGTACCCATCCCTTGCATAGTTTTAAGAATGTAATATTTTTATAGAGGAACTTATTGTTATAATTTTTAGAAAGTTTCATTTTTGTGTTTTTCCCACGTTGAACATCTGCAAGCAATTTAAGTTATAGGTACTATTGTCTTTCATGATTCTTTACTTTTAAGGTTCATTGTTCTATTTGTTTAGTTATCTTGTATTGTACCTATCTGCATTTCTCGTGTTTTATTATACTTTTAAAAGGCAATCGTTTGGCCGCTTCCTTTGTTTAGGAACTGCAGATGTGGATTTGCCGCGTCCTTTGTTTAGTGAACGGCAGATTTGGGAGAGTTTTGGTTCTGAGCTTCAGTCTGTGCTGAACTACGATCGTGCGAGGTCCTCTCTGACCCCCGATCATATTTTACTCGCCGAAGCTCGCCGTAATAGTTTACGGCGAGCTTCGTGTTTCTAGTAGTTTTACCATTCATGTAACCTTATTTAATTTTACTTTTTCATGTCAAGTGTAACTGCTAGCTTTAGTTACATGATATCTTAAATAAACTAATCACTCCTTATTTACAACTTACTTCTGTGTATTACTCGCCCACGCGGTCACGAATAGCCCCACAGTGGTGACCCCGACGTGATTTAAACTATCAATAGCGTGAGTTCGTGACAGTGCGGAAAGAGTTTTGCGAGTGCTAAATCAAAGTACGTGTTAAAATGGCGAGCGATCCAGCGGGAGTCACTAGCGGCGGATAACGCGCATTCCCAGCCAGCCAGCTCCCACGGCTTCAACGGGTATCCTGACCACCAGCATGCAGCGACCGCGCATACCTGGTCATCACCCTCAGCCTCATCAGCAACCTCGGCACAGCACACTGCACTTTCGGCCGGTCAACAAGCAGAGCTCAATTCCTCTCCTGGTCGACGCAGCAGCCAGCCTCAACCCGGCGCTATACCACATCCGACGCACCGGAGCATAATGCAGTGCCCGCGCCACCCCGACTCACTGGGGACATCTTCGCAGACAGTTCCGACTCACCGTGAACTATGCGGCAACCGGTTCCGACTCACTGGAACCATAACGCAGCGCCCGCGCCACCCCGACTCACTGGGGACATCTTCGCAGACAGTTCCGACTCACCGTGAACTATGCGGCAACCGGTTCCGACTCACTGGAACCATAACGCAGCGCCCGCGCCACCCCGACTCACTGGGGACATCTTCGCAGACAGTTCCGACTCACCGTGAACTATGCGGCAACCGGTTCCGACTCACTGGAACCTAAGTTGGCCTGGCAAGCATATTCCTCGCCGTTCTGGTAGGCGAGTTAAATTTCCTGATTACTATCAGGCAGGTGTTTCGTGATCTTTATCACTGGTAGGGGGGTACTGTAGGGACTGTGTCTTACGTACCCATCCCTTGCATAGTTTTAAGAATGTAATATTTTTATAGAGGAACTTATTGTTATAATTTTTAGAAAGTTTCATTTTTGTGTTTTTCCCACGTTGAACATCTGCAAGCAATTTAAGTTATAGGTACTATTGTCTTTCATGATTCTTTACTTTTAAGGTTCATTGTTCTATTTGTTTAGTTATCTTGTATTGTACCTATTTGCTATTTATAGTTAAGGTTCATTGTTCTGTTATTTTCAGTTGTCTTGTATTGTACCCATCTGCATTTCTCGTGTTTTATTATACTTTTAAAAGGCAATCGTTTGGCCGCTTCCTTTGTTTAGGAACTGCAGATGTGGATTTGCCGCGTCCTTTGTTTAGTGAACGGCAGATTTGGGAGAGTTTTGGTTCTGAGCTTCAGTCTGTGCTGAACTACGATCGTGCGAGGTCCTCTCTGACCCCCGATCATATTTTACTCGCCGAAGCTCGCCGTAATAGTTTACGGCGAGCTTCGTGTTTCTAGTAGTTTTACCATTCATGTAACCTTATTTAATTTTACTTTTTCATGTCAAGTGTAACTGCTAGCTTTAGTTACTTGATATCGTAATAAATCAATCGTTACCTATAATCAACTCACTTCAGTGTATCACTCGCCCACGCGGTCACGAATACCCCACAGTGCACTATTTACTGTTTGCATCATTCGATTTCAGAACCACCAATATGTCTTGTTATTTGGGTGTTGGTACAGACGCCAGCACAACAAGCTACCCGAAACTGTAAAATTTTCCCAAAACAACTTTGAAGCTTATACTTTAGTGATAAAGTTGAAAATCTATTAAAGCAATTTGACAGATTGTAGTGGCTTGATGGGCTGGCGTCTGTACAGACGCCAGCACATCAAAGTATAGATGTCATAGTCAAAGGTCGCTATGCAGTCTCTTCCTGAAATGAATTGTTTGACCAAAAATTTCGGGCAAACCCCTTAATAAATTCCAATTTCGGCCTTTGACTAAAGTATTTTTAGTCAAACCTAAAAGTTCCTAACTTTTTAGTCAAACGTCGAAAGTAAAGTAATCTGTTTCGGGCTTTGCCTAGTCAATCCTAGAAGCGACTGGCAGACTCGGTCAAACGTCGACTGTACTTGTAACATGTTTAAACAAGTTTATACTTGCGGTGTTCCGCAAACAAGTTTCTGCTTTCTCTGTTAAATTATTTTATCATTTCATGTTTGGACATTGAGCGTGCGGGTGTGTGAGAATAAAGATGAGTGAAAGGAACAGTGTTGTTACTGAAAACGTGGATGAAGAATGTGTGTGTGTGTGTGTGTGTATCTGTAAGGTAAAAAGTAGCTATAAAGAAAAAGTCTTTACAGTATCACCGTCTCAAACGCTACGATATTATGGGTTTTGGGGACGACATAAAATTTATTAAGCCTAATGGCTTAATAAATTTTAATTGGCTAAATAGGACGTTATTATAATTAATAACGTCCTATTTATTGTATTGTGCAAATCTAAATGTCATATTGCCTTACCATGTACGAATAAAGACATTTTTTTTAGATTTTAACTATCATCATCTACCTAGCGTTTTCCCAACAAAGTTGGGGTCGGCTTCCAGTCTAACTGGATGCAGCTGAATACCAGTATTTTACATGGAGCGACTGCCTATCTGACTTTCACAACCCAGTTACTCGGTAATACGATACCCCTTGGTAAGACTGATTGTCAGATTTTCGGACTTCTGACTACACGTAACGACTAACAACATTAAAACAATAAACATTAAAATTAAAAAAATATCGTTTTATTACACCTAATCTAACAAACTAAGACATTCACCTAATTGAAGTTTGACTGGTCAAACCCCGAATTCATTAAATTGAATTTCGGCGTTTGCCTGACCAAATGAGTTTCTCCTAGGTTTGACGAAAAATCTTTAGACTTCATTTGTTTGGGCTTTGACTAAAACTTCAAGTCAGACCTGAGCATTGACTAGTCAAACTTAGAAGCGCCGGAGCTTCGAGGTTTGACTATTACATAAATACAAACATGTCATCATAATATATATCAAAGTGAATTTTTGAAACAAAATACGTTGTAATAGATACCTATTATATAATACTTAATTACATATTGTTTTCGTATTGGAAAGCATTTGTACCACATTGCATGCTGTTTAGCTAATTGGTAATTTGGTATAGTTGAAACACAGTACATATTTATTGCCAATGACTATTCAATTGTGGCTGGTAAAATACAGATAGTACGAACAAAAGAGATTATAAATGGCGATAAAATGGATTTAAAATTAATTTGTGTGTTTTAAATCTATATGTTTTAAAATAGTTTTGGTATTGTAAATGAAAATGTGTTGCTAATAATATCTAACATTGTATCTAATCTATATTAATTACCTATTAAGAGGAAAATATTGTAAATTTGTCTCTGGACCTACCAGTCGGATTTGAAAAATTTCATTTTTTATTTGATAGCCTAATTTTTGAGGAAAGCTAAAGTTTATTTAACATCACGCTATGATCTTTAGGAGCCGGACAAAAAAACAAAAAGTCAGAAAGAACGCTAAGCAAAAACGAAGTATTAGTGTGGGCAGGTGATGCCATGCGACGAAGTCGGTCAGCAGAACAAGAAATTTCACGCAGACAAAGGCGCGGGCAGAAGCTAGTCTATGTAATAATAATGAAATTATGTTCGTTGATAAGCGCATCACTTGGGCATGGCTCGAACAATTTGGCTGTTATTTAATTTAAAATGCATGTAATAATCCAAATTAGGTCCTAACGGAAAGAACGAGAAAACTGAATGCATTATCTATGAGAACTTTGTTTGAATTTTGGATATTTGGACAGGATAAAAACGGTGAAAAAAAACATCGTGAGGTAACCGGCATGTCCTAGAACCAAAAATTCGAAGACATGTGACATCTACCAACCCGCACTGGGCCCGCGTGGTGGATTATGGCCCACTCCCTCTCACTGAGAGGAGGTCTGTGTCGCAGCAGGCAGTCGGAACATTATACGCTGATTAAGGACAGGACAACGTCTGTTGGGTCAGCTAGTGATTCTAATAATTAGAATCTAATTGATAAGTAATTGTTGTTTTTGTTTTGACTGCCCTGTCGGTCTCGTGGTTGCAAGCGCGACTGCTGAGCGCAGGTTAGTGGGTTCGATTCCCAAGTAAATTGGTGGATTAACACCCCCGTGCCTCGGAAAGCACGTAAAGCCGTCGGTCCTGCGCCTATTCTCTCCCCGGTCGTGTCGGATGGCTGTCCCATCGGACTATGAGATTAAAGGAACAGAGAGTACACCTGTGTTTGCGCACACACTTGTAGACTATAATATCTCCTGCGTACCTGGCTAATCTCCGTTGAGATTGGCCATCGTGATCGAAATCTGTCGGGAGGTTATTATTATTATGTTATAATTGTTATTTTGTTTATTTTCATCGGCCAATTTTTGGCCAAACATCGTGTGCCTTAGTCGACATTATAACTTAAGGGGGAAGCGCTAAAGTAGCCCGCGAAATTCAAATTTTCTTACGTTTTTTGCAATTTGCTGGTCAATATTAAGTTGTACGTCGATCAAAAATGATTCGCGGCCATAACAAATATGTATTTACAGAATTATAATCATTAAAGTCATCAACACAACTCTCTAAGACCACATAAGTCTAAAGAATGATGATTTAGTTATTCTTTGGACTTACGTGATCGTAAGAGTTGTGTTGATGACTTTAATAATTATAATTCTGTAAATACATATTTGTTACGGCCGCGAATCATATATTAATCAACGTACAACTTAATACTGACCAGTAAATTGCAAAAAACCTAAAAAAAAATTGAATTTCGCGGGCTACCCTGGCGCTTTCGCCTTAAGGGGCTTTGATGCGTATCTACCCACATGCTCTAAATATGAATATTGTCAGTTGACTCCTTATGTACTACCAGTATTAAACTAGCCTTTGTACCATACACTCGTTCGTTTCCTTCGTATCTCCCTAGTTATATACACATCATTGGCGACGAGATCGGTCTTACCCTCGCGTGTTTTAAAAAAAGAAAATGGCGAAGAATTATTTGGGGAATTTAACCACGTTTGATTATAAATCATGCGAGTGGTTAATTTTTAAAGGACGATTGACGCAATTTTTGAAGATCAACGATGTTAAAGAAGACAATAAAAGTGCCATTTTAATCACGCATTTGTCAGATGACTCGTACCGGTTGGTGCGTAATCTGGCATACCCGCAAAGTTTGGAGGAGCTGGACTACAAAAAGCTGGTGGAGTTGCTCGATACTCATTTTAAACGAAAGCAATGTTCCTTTGCGGACAAAGCGAAGTTTTACGGGGCGAAAAGGAATACAGGCGAATCGATTGGCGATTGGGCGGCGCGACTGCGAGGTTTGGCGAGCTACTGCGAGTTCGGAGCTGCCTTAGACACGAACCTTACTGATCGCTTCGTTCTTGGCCTGGGATCTGGGCCCGAGCGCGACAAATTATTTGAGCAGGATGCCTCAGCGTTGAGTTTGTCGAGAGCAGTGGAGATAGCAGAACGAGCTGAATGCTCTAGGGAAGCGAGGAAGGAGATATCTGACACAGCCTTCATAAAAGAGGAGGCAGTGAACAAGATATCGTACAAAGGTTACAAGCGGCAGAACGATGGGAGCGGTAAGCGAGCCGGGAGCGATGGCGGTGCTCGGGCGAGCGCGCGAGAGGCGCGAGCGTCCACGTCGAGTCGCGATCGTGAGCCATCTTACGAAGATTTCCGTTGTTCAGTGTGTGGATTAAAAAACCATAATAAGGACAAGTGCCGTTACAAAAATTATAAATGTAAAAAATGTGGGGTACAGGGTCATTTAAAGAAAGTGTGTGACAAAAAGCAAAAATCCCGTGTGCGAGTGAATAAAATGGACAACAACAGTGACACAGACACGGAAGCAAGCTGTGAGGAGTGTCACAATTTTAATATCAGGTATGTGACGGATAAACCGTTATGTTTACAAATTACCGTCGGGAATAAAATTGTGACTATGGAGTTAGATTCCGGTTCTGGCGCTTCTGTAATGTCTAAAAGAATGTATTCGGAGATGTTTTCACATTGTAAATTAAATAACTGTAAGATCAAAATGTGTCTATATAATGGGCATAAAATTTCACCACTGGGGTATTTTGAAGAAACAGTAAAATATAATAATCTTAAGAAAGAGGTCACATTTTATGTAGTAGACTCAAATGGCCCGCCCCTACTCGGTCGTGATTTTATGTCCGCTTTTGGATTAATTTTAACAAACATTTATAAAATAAGCCAAGACGATGAAGTTAATGCATTATTGGAACAGTATTCTAATTTATGGCGTGACGAACTAGGTTATTTTAATAAGTTTAAAGTTCATTTGCAACTGAAGGATAATTCTGTGCCTAAATTTTTTAAGGCTCGTCCCATACCTTTTGCGTTGAAAGAGAAGGTGGAATCTGAACTGAGTAGGTTAGTCGATCTGGGTATATTAGTGCCAGTAAGCAATTCACAATACGCAACTCCTATAGTTCCAGTATTGAAAGATAACGGCACAGTTAAGATCGCAGGAGATTTTTCAGTCACACTTAACAAGGATCTCATAATCGATAAGTACCCGCTACCTAGAATTGAGGAAGTGTTCGCGAAGCTTGGTGGGGGCGAACATTATTCAAAAATAGACCTAAAGAATGCATATAACCAATTTTCTCTCTCGGAAGACTCCCAAGAGCTTACCACAATAAATACATCCAAGGGTTTATTTAAGTATACACGCTTAGTTTATGGTCTTGCCAATGCTCCTGCAGTAGGTATTCCAAAAAGCAATGGAGGTATTGTTGTCAGGTATCGAAGGAGTAAGCATATGGTTAGACGATATTTGTTTAACTGCGCCAACGAAAAGGCTTCATTTAGCGAGACTAGCTCAGGTTTTGAGTAGGTTAGACGAAGCCGGGTTGCGCCTTCAAAAAGATAAATGCGAGTTCTTTAAGGAAAACGTAACTTATTTAGGTTACGTTATCGATAGAAATGGTTTACGTACTAGCCGCGACAAAGTTAAAGCCATTTTGAACGCTCCGGAACCGACCAATATAACAGAAGTCAAAAGGTTTCTCGGAGTAGTTAATTACTACAGGAATTTCATCCCAAACGCGTCGAGTATTATGAGCCCGCTCCACGAGCTACTGCGCGCCAGCGCTAGGTGGGAGTGGGGACCGCGCCAGCGCCGCGCTGTGCGCCGCGTCAGAGCCGAGCTTGCCTCAGAGCGCGTGTTAGCGCATTTCGAGCCGAGCGCGCAGCTGGTGCTGGCAGTTGACGCGGGGCCGCACGGACTTGGCGCAGTTTTATCCCAGCGGGATAGCGATGGCCATGAACGACCATTGGCATTCGCCTCACGGTCGCTCTCGACAAGTGAACGTAATTACAGCCAAATACAGAAGGAGGCGACGGCTATCATTTTTGGGGTAAAACACTTCCATCAGTACCTGTACGGCCGTTAGTATCAATATTTAATAATAAAACAGGCATTTCGATAACTACAGCATTACGATTACAAAGGTATGCAATAATATTATCCGCTTATAACTATACAGTTCAGTACATATCGAGTGAGAATAACTTAGTCGCTGATTATTTCTCCCGTGCGCCTATACCTGATGTTGTGTGCGAAACAGATAAGGGCTATGACGCATACTGCTCATTAAATTTCCTAGACTCGATCGCGCCGGCCGTTTTGTTTACGGATATAAAGAATGCCACTGAGAATGATAAAACCATACAAACTGTCGTTAAATATACCAATGTCGGTTGGCCCCGAAAGATTGTTTGTGCATCAATTCGACCATATTTTTTGTGTAGAACAGACTTACAATATGAAAAGGGTATTTTAATGCGTGGACATAAGGTGGTAATTCCTATGGCGTTACGCGAAAGAATGCTGCGTGAACTTCATAGCACTCATTTAGGCATTGTAAAAATGAAATGTAATGCTCGCAGTAGGATGTGGTGGCCCGGTATTGACGAAGATATCGAGCGATGGATCGGCGCATGCGATAAATGCACAAGCGTGCGGCACGCGCCACCACGAGCTACGCCGGCACCGTGGCCGAGTCCAGCGGCACCATGGGAACGGATCCACATCGATTACTTGTCGATAGGACAACAAACATACCTGGTCGTGATTGATGCATACTCAAAGTGGTTAGAGTGTATCTGGATGCATAATGATGTTACTACCCAATCATTAATTAGGAAATTAAAGCATATTTTTTCCGTGTTCGGTATACCTAGTACGCTAGTATCAGATAATGACGTTAAAATAAATTCTAAGGATTTTAACAACTTCTGTTCCAATAATGGCATTAATTATATGACGTCTCCAATTTATCATCCATGTAGCAACGGGCAAGCTGAAAATTCAGTACGTACTTGTAAAAAAATGTTAAAAATAATTTTAAGTGAAAGCTTGTCTCTCAGTGTTTTGCAAGAAAAATTATTAGGATACCTTTTTGAGTACAGGAACACGATACACTGTACTACCGGATATTCGCCTGCTAAATTAATGTTTGGGAGGGATTTGAGATCACGTCTAGATTTAATACTTCCTATAGAATCGAAACCGCGTGAAACGTCAACACTAAGGACAACTGAATGTAAGATCAGAGATTTTAAAGTTGGTGACAAGGTATGGGTCCGGTGGTATAGTGGTAGGAAAGATTCTTGGAAACTAGGAGTAGTAAATAAGGTCATAGGAAATAGAATGTATAAAATATTTATTGAAGAACAAAATGGATTTTCCATAAGACACGTCGACCAATTGCTACATTGTAAGAAGGGAAAATGTTCTAATATTTCCAGATCAGTCGATTCTAATGAACCTGAACCGGCACCCTCACTTCCTGTGTACAGTCCAATGTCTTCACGAGTTCCTATTAGACCAACAGTATTGCCAATGCCAGACAATGTCAGCGAGTCCAATACAGTTAGCACAGTAGTCGGTGCAGCTACCGAGGAACCGGTGAAGGACGATGGTGCAGCACCGACTGATACTGCGACAGAAACTAGTGTTGAAGCTGACAGGAATCAATGTGCTGTCACTGAAACTGAGAGCAGAGAACATGCACGACCGACATGTAGTGAGGTATCCGAAGGTCAGGCTCCTCAAGCCTCGGTCGTCATACAGGAACCAGTTACCTCACCTGTGTCACGAGCACGTTCTCAGCGTACCAGAAAGAAAGTAGACTATTCTAAATATTATAAGTAAATTAGTATAAGATTGTTATGTTATGTTAAGTTATTTTATGTTATGTTATTTTGTCAACAGGTTTCAAAAATAAGTGTGGAGGAATGATGCGTATCTACCCACATGCTCTAAATATGAATATTGTCAGTTGACTCCTTATGTACTACCAGTATTAAACTAGCCTTTGTACCATACACTCGTTCGTTTCCTTCGTATCTCCCTAGTTATATACACATCAGGCTTACATGACCTAAAGCACGGTCACTGTCGGACTGCATAGAATAGAAAGAGAAGCGCGATGACACAACTCTGGTAATTTATTGCAAAATATGAAGCAATTATTTAATTACAAAAAATCTATTGATTGCACTAAAAAATTAAAACATTAGTATTTTAGTATGTTGCTTGTAGAATAAATTGACAAAAATCAGAATGATTGTATGTTTATTAGTATGGTTTTTATTGTAAAAAGAAAGTTTTTAGAGGTATCTTCATGATCTTTTTCTATCGTATCAAATTAGTTGTATTATGTTATCAACACACTATCTACCTAGCATATATCCTGAATAATATCATATATTTTTCTGATTTTGTTTACTGTAGTTGATCATAATACTTGCTTTTATTGTTTATAAAATTTACGTTTTTTATGTTTAGGTCCTGTAAGCCCCTTAAGATGAAAAGCCACATTATTAACGTTATGTCTGAGCAGATGAATTTCTTAATCTAAACCCAACCAGTCATTTGTAAACCTTCCAAAAAATAAGATACAACTTTTTTTAAATCTTTAGTACTAAAAAGGAAGGAAGAACTTGTAAAATCAGGGAACTAATCCTATCCTACTATACTATACCTATAGGGTTACTAGTAATTCGACGCATATCCGTCAGGAGCAGATAGGGGGGATCGAAATTCAACAAATTGAACCCCCATATGTATGGCCGAAATTTAATAGTTTTAGAGACATTTGAATTTTATGGGTTTTTCAATTTTTACCCAAAATTTGACATATAATTCCAAAATTAAAAAAAAAACAACATAATCGAATGGGTACCATTAAAGAATAATATTGTAACTGGCTCTTCAATTAAGCTGTGAACATAATTAAAAGTACTTCATTCAACAAAATAATTAAAATGATGAGCGATTTAAGAATAATATCGTACCAATATTTTAATTTTACGCTTCAAAAATGTCTCGTTAAAAAAAGTACTATGACATTAAACGTACAAATAACTAAAATAACTTGCCTATTCTGTAAGTTTTCAAAAAGTTATAAAAAGTCAATTTTATGATACATAATTAGTGGCATGGCATGTGTTTGAATCGACGCGGGGAGAAAAATCATCTGTGTTTTAGTTGGTCCTTGCTAAAACAACCAATTTTACTGGCGAAATTCTTCGTGATGGGGTGGGGTGTGCGGGCGGGGGAGTACACGGCGTCTGCTGCGCTCGCGTCCCCTTCCTTCTAGTGATGGGTACCTCATCAATTTTATGTGAGATTGATGGAGCCTCTCTATTTACCTCGCGAGGTCCTCACAAGTTACCCCTCATTTGAGGCGAGGAATCGTACGACGGAGTATTCAAAGACGATGCGTATTCACCTCACGACTCGTGAGCTCGAGCCGAACTCAGACAAAGCTCCGAGGGAGCAAGGCGAACGGGTGCAACGATGACTCACTAGTACTCACGAGTTACGACTCTGATAATCCGATTATTTACAAAAATTTTATCTCGATAATACGTTTCCGTGGAATAATTTCCGACCTCTACGCGAGCGAAGCCACTGGCAAAAGCTAGTTGTTAATAAATTGACTTTTTTTTTTCGTTTATTTTTCAATACTATTAAATTACACTAATTATTAAACAAGCATACACTTTTCTAAAAACCCTTGACTATAACCCTACCAACTTAATACCCATCGCGTTTGCGAAGTTTAGCTAGCCAATTTCATTTAACCTTTCATATTCACATCACAACTGTCATTCCTTGACAGTTTTATGAAAAAACTTTTAACACGGTAAATTAACGTACCTAGTGTGCCAATTTGATAAACAATTAATTTCTCTGAGCGATCATATTAATATGAATAAACTTCTGAACACACTTTCGAACTAACTCTGGAATGAGATGAAAATATCTTAGTAGAGTTTCCTACCAGTTGTTTAGAAGAAAAAATTTCAACTTAATAGCAAATAAAATCTCTGTACCTACCTTATAATATCGAAAAATATTTAAGTAAACATACAATCAATTTGCCTACCCTTTTCCAACTACATTGGAGTCGGCTTGCAGTCTAACCAGATGATTATGATGTTCATGTTTTGTGAATAATTTTATTGACATGTATTTTTGATAATTCTTTTCTTTCTTTCTTTTAAAAAAAAAAACGTCCACGTCGTCGGCCTCGTCGTCGTCGTCGTTCTTTTTTTAAATGAACTGAACTGCATCTCAATACCAGTATTTTGCATAGAGCGACTGCCCATCTGACCACATTCCAGTTGCTTGGTAACACGATGCCCCTTGATAGGACTGCTTGTCAACGCTTGGGCTTCTGACTACCCGTAACGACTGTCAAAAATCTAAGAATGACAGTGGGGACTAACGGCTTAACAAGCATTTCGAGGTAAGCAGACCGCGGCAAGCGTTAACATTAGATACCTTATTTAAAAACCACGCTTTTTCCATTTTTTTAAATAATATTCCTACGAAATATCTGAGTAAAATATTCGTAAAAAACGTTAAAAAATGGCACAAAGCAGGCTTCCAAAAATTCATAGACAGCCTGAGGCCAAAATTTATTGTGAAAACTAAAATTTCCCCGAAATTGAGTGCTCAAATATTGAGCATTAGTCCACACGAAACCTGTAACCGACAGGATAAAAAAAAACCTTTTCACTTACATCTGAACGTATTTTTCACGTGTGGAGTACGTAAACTTTATAAAAATGCTTTTCGAAATGCGATCGTATTTTTCTGAATTCATTTTCACTTGTACTAATGACTTGGCAGTTCCTGGTAGAGCCCAATGAATGTCACAGTTTTCCAATGGATTAGCTAGCTCTCTAACTAAGGGTGATGTTTCCTATTAATGCTACCAGCCGCCAGCGTCAATCCGCATCGCTATCTTTCTATGAAAATTAACTGATGATCTCTTGCATGGCTCTTGTATTCTCTTGGGCCGTCCAAGAGAATACAAGAGCCATGCAAGAGATCATGAGGGAGAGAGCCTCCCATTCCAACCGCCGCGGGAGACGCTCCGGGCGTCGGGAGCCGCGTGTCGACTCCCGGCCACCGTAGGTTCGGGCCTGCGGACAGAGAGTAATGGGTAGCTCACCATCCGATCGGGACCAGGCCAGACGGCGCGTACGTGTTCCACGCGCGCCTCAAAGAGATGTCAGCATCATTTGAAGGTCAGCGGGATTGTCCGAAAGGGTTACCGCTGGCCCGGAACATAAAGGGCTAAGGAAGGAACACGGGTGGGTCTTAGTCAGTAAGAGTCTGACACTCCCTTCTGCTCCACCCAGAGCGGGAGGGGTCATTTGATGATTTCCCATCCTGAAAAAAAAAGCATCATTAGAAGGGGCTGAAGCCTGCCGGGTCAGCGGGATTGTCCGAAATGGTTACCGCTGGCCCGGAACTTAAATGGCTAAGAAGGAACACGGTTGGGTTTTAGTCAGTAAGAGTCTGACACTCTCTTCCGCTCCACCCAGAGCGGGAGGAGTCATTTGATGATTTCCAATACTGAAAAAAAAGGATGAAGTTTCCTGTTGATGCTACCAGCCTCCGCATCGCTATCATCCTATGGAAATTAATTGATGATTTCTTGCATACCCACCGGCACCCTAACTGCGTAACACATAAACAATCATAATCTGAAATCATCTTCAGAAGGATATTGCTAATCTCTTGTTTTATACATAATTATGTTCGCAATATTTGTCTGCTTAACAACGTCATTAACGCAAGAAATGTTGTTGAACTGCCAATATGATGACCAGATGAACGTTCACGAGGCAAAAGACGTAATTAAGGATCGTAGCAGGTGGTGGTGGTATATTTGAAGTTGTAGTCTAAACTGAACTTTATTGTGTAGTAATTCAGGTTATTTTTCCATAAACTCATATCTGTTTACATTTTCGGCAAATAAATCGCGAATGCAGATTATGTTCCAATTGAATATTTCATCATAAAAAAAAACTCGAACATTCCACGCCACTCGCTTCACCAGTATCCATTTTAAATGTCACACCTTATTTAAACGGAAAA
Source organism: Luperina nickerlii (assembly GCA_963855955.1). Classification (NCBI taxonomy): domain Eukaryota; kingdom Metazoa; phylum Arthropoda; class Insecta; order Lepidoptera; family Noctuidae; genus Luperina; species Luperina nickerlii. The sequence continues at coordinate 22,573,994 of OY979664.1, read as the reverse complement.
AAAAACAAATTAAAAGCCCAAACTGACAGTTCGATAGACATTATGCCGTAATTACCCCGTGTGTCCCAAAAATAATCACCCTTGCCCGCTGACCCTGTGACGTTTACTTTCTGTACCCTGTTCTGTTCCCTGGCAAATTGATTACGCTCTATTTCCTGAGTTCCGTTATTGCGAGGTTTGCTCGGCAGCTTTCGTATTGGACAAACATTGTCCATGTGTTGAGATAAATAGTTAGCTGAGGTTGTGTTTTGTTTTTATTTGAGTGTAGTATTTGATTGTGTGGTCTTTAATTAGTGTACTTAAACTCAAAACATTAGTAATTTACTTTTGTCGATGACTGGAAAAAGTTAATTATCAATGTTTTAAGTTCAAAAGGGTTTTGCCTGTATAATTAATTTCACTGCTTATAATACTTTTTTGAGAAGCTTGTGGTTGACTTATAACAGCCGCACAGGTCGATCGATCAGGTTATGCTACACTTGCCGCGGTTTATCAGTGGATGGGTAACCATCTTTACATATCAAGACTCCTCCGTGCCTCGGAAAGCACATTAAGTCTTTGGCCGGCATTTGTGGATCTTTGACAGTTGCTACGGGTCGCCAGAAGCCCGAAAGTTTGACAACTAGTCTTACCAAGTCGACGGCACGGTTGGCGCAGTGGTTAAACGAATGACTGCTGCGCTGCGTGCCGCGGGTTCGATTCCCGCACGGAACAAATATTAGTATGACCTACAAGTAGTTATTCCGGGTCTGGCTGTTTGTGTGACTTTAAATGTTTGTAAACGCACCCACAATACAGAAGAACTTCCTAGTGTGGGGCAACGTTTTTATTATATTGCAGTGGCAGTGGGCAGGGCACATTGCTCGCAGAGCACATGGCCCATGGGGCCCAAAGGTTCTGGAGTGGCGACCGCGTACCGGAAGTCGTAGCGTTGGAAGGCCTCCCACAAGGTGGACCGACGACCTTGTGAAGGCTGCAGGAACCCGTTGGATGCGAGAAACACAGAACCGGTCGAAATGGAGGTGCTTGACCTATGTCCAGCAGAAGACGTCTTTCAGCTGAAATGATGGTGATTATGAAATGTGAGATGCAAGGCACTCGCGACCGGCACCTTTATTTATAGTTTATGTTTATTAAGTCAACAACTATAACACACTTAGGGTAAGCCCTCATTGTACTATAAGTTAAGTTAGCAAGTTTAGTCTGACTACATAGCTCGCGGTGTGTATACATGACTTTGACTGAGAATGCACTCTAAAAGTATCAGTTTTTCAATAGCTAAGACCTGACTTGGTTTCCGTACATCCTTTTCGGGGAACTACTGAAAATCAGCGCTGTGCTGTGGGTCTTCATAGCACAGCATCATGCTGAGTGGAAGCCTTCTTCTCAGTCAGCGGGATTGTCCAAAAGGGTTACCGCTGTCCCGGAACATAAAGGGCTAAGGAAGGAACACGGGTGAGTTTTCTGATGATTTCCCATCCTCAAAAAAAAGAAAACAAGCCTTCTTCTAACAGTCATGACGTGCAGCCGTCGACTGTTATGTTTTGTGTTCGTGATAAATAATTTCTGCGATAATTAAACCTACTTTCTTCAGTGCTTCAACTAAAATAAAACTTACAAAATCATCGCACTGAAGTTCAAGCAACTTTGTTGTATTCCGATTACACTTTACAGTGTGGAGAGCCAGTGTCTTACTCATCCACTTTGTCTCTCACCACAGCAAAGCTTGTTGTTTTCTGTAAAAAAAATAACCGGTTTCGGTTCTGTAAAAACAGCAAGAATGATATGTGTATCATAACATAATGCCTATTTTCCACGAAGGGTAAGACAGAAGTGTACGTGTAATAAACCCACATTACGCCAGTTATGTTTCAAACCGTTGTAATGGGAGGCGAGCCTTTAATAAATACGTTCAAAGTGAAACTATTGCTATGAACCCAGAAATTCAAGCTCCGTCGCCGTTTTATTACTAGAAATCCTATTTCAATTCTCATGAAAGACTCCAAAACGTTCAAACACTTTTAACTGACCGCACTACACAGCCAACGCAATAACCAAGTGCCCGATTGAGATCTCACAGTGTCAATATTTCGTCCACGTACCGCCGCAGTGTGAAGCGATACCAACACAAATGACAGGGGTCTGTGTGACGAATAGCGGCTTACATGAGGGAAGGATTTATTTGGCCCATGTGAGCAACAAGCTTCTAAATCTGTTTGCTACAGATTTTTGAAATAGAAGTGGAATAACACAAGGAGGTTTTGCTGCTGTAGATAAAGGTGCAGCACGCGTAGTATGACCACACTAGAAACAGGTTTAGTCAGCGGAAGAATAGACAAAATGACATGATTATTGCCTATTCTACAATCTGACATTTTTGTCTATTCTATCTGGCATTTCTTCTATTCATACTACGCGTGCAGCAAATGAGAGGTATAGAGTTTCAAATAATTTTATTTGTTTAAAACCTTTTTCTCTCTCTTATCTCGCAGTAGTGGCAGCATAACGTAAAGACGTGCATCGTCTGGCTTCATCTGTAACACAAAAGAACAATTATTAAGTCTCAATCATTCTATAAGATAAAATATGAAGCAATGGAGATTTTCATTTCTGTATATGTACTTTAATATCTGTAAACTTACTTACCAAACTTAACTACCTTTTGGGTGATATTCAATATCATCTGCCTAGTCTTTTCTCAACTATTTTGGGTCGACTTCCAAGACTGGAAGCTGACCAGCTGTACCTAGTGGTAATACCAGATAATCAATAAAACCGCAAATATTCAGGCTTCAACCATGAGCACGCTTAAAAACTTTCAAACATTGTATCCTACCTATTATAAATCATGCAACCATAGGGTAAAGAGCTGCAGAGTTGTCAAAACATAATCTTGAATCAATATAATTATGTTATCCGTTTTGTAAAAAACGCTCACTAGAAATTGAGGCCAACTTTATTCTTACCAATAAGAGAACAAAAAAAATTAACCCTATTCAAAAATCGAACCTTTCATCCTGGCCACAAAGCGACCATCAATGATTGGAATTGACAATTTGAATTCTGAATAATTTTCTCTCTTTTGAATTGAGAAGATTTTTTGGCAGATGGCCAAACGTCTCTACAATAAGCGCATTTGAGCTTCGGCGTCACGTGCACAATCAGCACCACTGCTGAAGGCATAGACAGTTTTGTGTAAGTATTTTATCGAAGAATCATAATGTAGCTGGCTGTAAATTACTGCTGTTATACATGAGTTTACGGGTTCAAACCCTCACACACACATTTACTTTGTGTAAATTATTTCATCACGACTGCTCACAGAACGGTGCAGGAAAACATCGTGAGGAAACCGGAATGTCCCAGAACCAAAAATTCGAAGACATGTACCATCCGCCAACTTGCACTGGGCCCGCGTGGTGGATTATGACCCACTCTCACAGAGAGGAGGCCTGTTTCCTGGCAGTGGCATTATAGGCTGATGATGGTAGACATGACCTTTAAATGGCTATTGCTTATACAGACCATAGACAATTATTTTTACTTCCGATTTTGCATCACTGTCAAAACCATAGTGGTCTTTATACTCCTTATAAAATACAGTTACTGTTCGATTACTGCCACTGATAAATCTGTCAAAATCAAAATGATCTTTATTCTCCTTATAATAAGGTTGCTCTTGGGTTGCCGCAGTCAGAGGTATTAAAAACTGTGAAAGGACTTTAGCAGATTGGTTGGTTATAGCAGTTTTCTTCTATCTATTTTTCAAAAAATCTATAATAAGTAACCTGTTTCAACAAACACGGGTGTAAAGAAAGCTAATTCTGTATCGAGATAGAAGCATACGAGGAAATGATAAAATTATTTACACAAGCCCAGTGCATATACACCATCCGCATACAAATTTTGGCTTCACTGTGATCGTGTTTATAAATAGAACAGCCCCGTACTTTATAATTATAAAATGTAATTATATTATACCGAGTAACATAAATAAAAGTTTAATTTTCGGAAACGTTTGATCAAAGTATTAAGATTGAGTAATAAATTAATAATTTGACTGGTAATATTATATAAGAGATAAATGTTATAGAGCATGACACAGTGTAAATGGCCCCAAACTACGAACCTACGAACGGCCTACGTGACGTTGGTCCTGGGTTCGAACCTAGGTAGGTCTCTCCCCATGACTTCCAGCTCTTTCGATACAGGGCTTAAGTGGACCACTGGTCGTTTGTTTTGTCCAGCTAGTCCCGTCATCTTCTACGGGGTCTGCCGCGACGCCTAGTACCTGTGTCAGGGCTCCAGGTGGTGATTATTTTGGCCTACAGCTATTGGGCACACGGCAGACGTGGCCAGCCCAGTCCCACTTCAGCTTAGCGCCTTTTAAAGCAACGTCGGTAATCTGTGTTTTGGAACGCAGTGTGGTGTTGCGAATATGGTCTGTCAATTTAACGCCTAGAATACTGCGCTCCATTGCACGTTGGCAAACCTTGGCAAGCGCTTTACTTTGTGTAATTTATTTCACCATCACTGAAGGATAAAAAAAACAGTAAAGGAAACTTCATGAGGAGGTTCTGGAATAAAAGAATCGAAGACATCCATCAAGTTTTACTAGGCGTGTGTGGTAGCAATATAGGACGGTGGTCGCATCATCATCATCGTCTCCGAACGTCACCATGTCTGAGGAGATGCATCAGACTCTTGTATGCAACATAAGAAGAAACCAAGCGAAAGCAAATCGCATTCTCATCGAGAGCATACTGGCGAATAAGGATGAACCGTGCACATCATCACCACGGATACCCAGATACACGTGACACCGCGCGGTGCTCGGGTAACTTCGCAAAGTGTACGGCGCGTATTGACGGGTCATCGAAGAATGTGTGGCCCACTCCATCTCACAAAGGAGGCCTAAATCCCAGCGTTAAAGCCTAATTATGCGTGTGCTACCGAATTATACCTATAAATCTGCCTAACCTTTTTCCAACTGTGTTGGGGTCGGCTTCCAGTCTAACCACATGCAGCTGAATACCAATATTTTACATGAAACTACTGCCTATCTGACCTTCACAACCCAGTTACTGGATAATTCGAGACCCCTTGGTAAGACTGGTTGTAATATTATGCCTACAACCAGTGGTGCTATTGTGTAAAAACTCACCGTGAAAACATAGGTGAAGTGAACTTGAAGTGAGCTGTCATTAGTGTAAATTCCTGGCCTTAGGTGGAATGACAGCTCAATTCACATTCTATTTCACAGTGAGATGTTTACAGAATAAGACCACAGTATTTACTTTCACTTAAACATAAGTTAAAACGAAGGCAACCTAAAATAGAAGACGTATTATTAATTTAAGTTGCTCGGACGTACCCCGAAGCGACAGGGGACTATGTCCCTGACAAATGCACGGGTATCCTCCGTGCGGTACCTAACTCTACGAGATTTATAACTACCACTATTACAAGTAGATAAGTGGATTACTCTTTTGTTGCTTAGTAGAGGATTGCTGCGCATGAGGTCCTGGGTCAAATTCCTAGGTTGGCCAAAGTGTTATTGGGTTTTAACATCAGGAATTTCACAGTAACAGCCAAATCTAGGTTTTGGCCTGGTTGGTGGCAATCGGCTCGCCAACGTTCTTTAATAAATAAATGCTGGTTATTTCTTAGTCATATATATCAGGAGGTGGACATGAAAAAGAATTTAAACAGGAATCACTTCCACGGTACTGGATTATTCTATGATTCGTGATAGGGTCATGAATGGAACTGTTCTTACCAAAGAATAAAGTGAGGAAATAAACCTTTTGTGATTTTAAACTTTGATCAAATAAATATGGTATCTCTTCTAAAACAAGTTAATTTAGGAGACTGTTTAGTTAATTGAAAAATACAACAATTTTGATGTGGATTCCCATTTAAAACAATTAAAAAAACGACTTATTTTTCCAACGTCAGATAATTATATCCGAGGATTAATTTAAAATTTTTGACATTTCTTCCATACAAAATCTGTCAGACGTCAATTTTATTCCACGAATAAAAATTATCTGTCGATAATAATGATTGAAAAAACAACCCTTAGTTAATTGAAAAATACTGATCCTTTGAATTAATCAGAGAATCAACGCTCAAAAGATTGTCTCGAATGTATTTCTATTTTAAATCCTAACAAAAGGATTCCATTCCAGTTTTTCACTTCAGATGAAGTTCTTCGCGGGGTTTCGACCTTTGTCATTGACCCCTAACTCCGTTGACCTGCCGATACCCCGATCCGATGAGGGCATCGTGAAACTGATGGTTATATTGGTTTTTACATTTTGTATGCATGTGGGTTTGGCGGAATATTTTACGAAGTGGAAAGGGAAAGATTTGCTGATACGTTATACAAAAGTCGTCAGAATATCAATTAATATTTTAATGGTATGGTCAAAACATGTTGTGTAAATTAAAATAATAATTACCGAATCAAATCATAACTAATACCTAATTAATTAATAAAAACAACAAAATGAAATCATAACTTAACTAAAACTATACACAAACTAAAATATAGCGTCGAAAAATTCATCCGCATTGCTGTCGACTGGTAATGCACCCAAGAGACTGGCGGCATTACCACGTTGAGTGGCAATGCTTAGCCTCCGGCCAAGGTAAAAGCCAGCCCTTGGGTCACGGGAAGTGTCAACCAGCCGTTTCGAAATTTTCTTAAAAAGACCATAAGCACTTGAACCCCACGGCCCGAGGATTTCAACCCCAAACGGCTCGAAAATTTAATTTCCGATAAGTAAAGAAGAGAAAAAATAAGAAAAGAAAAAAAAATGCTAGTGAGTTACAGTCCTTCCACAGTTAATTTTGGCCCTGACTGTAGCAACTTAAAAGCAACCTTATTTTTATTTTACTAACCATTAACGTCCCATCGCTGGGCAAAAGCCTCCCTACTCTCCTTCCACTTTTCTCTGTCCAGAACTGCCAAGGACCAATCGTTATTAAAGAAAGAAAATACATTTATGAGTTTAAAGGAGTCTAGCTCAGCAACCATATTGCAACGGAATAAATATCACTGAAAAGAGCGCTATGATTTTGATTGTGTTGCAAAATCCGAAGTAAAATATCTGAAGGGAGTACAGTTGGGTCCTTTATACATGGCACGGACCCGTTTCAGATTGCTGTCCCATCAGTCTATGAGAGTGAGGGAAGAGGGAGTGTACCTGAGTCTGCGGGCACACTAATTATGCACTATACATGAAATCGTCATTCTTTGGGGTTTACGTGGTCTTAGAGAGTTGCGTTGATGACTTTAATGATTATAATTCTGTAAATACATATTTGTTACGGCCGCGAATCATATATTAATCAACGTATAACTTAATACTGACCAGCAAGTTGCAAAAAACCTAAAAAAATAATAATTTCACATCTCCCGCGCCGAAGGCTAGTCTCCGTTGAGATTGGCCGCTGTGGCCGAAAGACGGTCCGGAAGACTTTATCGGGACAGCTTCTTTACGGTACGGCATATAAACCGCACCGTAGAAAAAACGTGTCCGTCGTCACGAACACTGAAAAATACATATTTTTTCTTCCTACACCACATTAAAGTGATTTCATTAAGATTTACTGACTTTATGCAGAAAGAAGAAATGTTTGTAAAACAATAAAAGACAAAACAGTAACGTTTAATGATTGAACATACTATTTATTTACTGAAAAAAAAACGTTAAAGTCAAAATGTTAAAGTTTACTGTCATGACGGTAACATTTTGCCTGAAGCTTTAACTATTTTCGGATCTGTAAAAAATACTGTTTTGAACGTTAGGCTCATTTGGAACTGTTTAAAGCAGTTCAGATCAATGTTTTTTTCATTTTTATTTACTGGTTATTTCTTTCAGTGAATAAACTGTAGTTTTTCACGGCAGGAAAAATTTCTGTGTATAAAGAAGGGCCTTAACGTACCATAGTTGCCTACGCTTGATTCACAGGCCATTGTCATTCCCCGAAAATTCGATAAACCACCTTTTTGATGTGTCAGATAAGGAGAAAAGTTATAGAACAAACTGTTTTTCATATTGAAATGGTAACTTCTTGCCCATCCGTTGCCTACTCGTATCTAATAAAAACTGGCCAAGTGCGAGTCGGACACGAAGGGTTCCATACCACAAGGCAAATACGCCGAAATAAACGCGTTTGTTATATGCGAATAAAATAAATATTTATTTTATTCTTTTTTTAGTAATTGTTGTTATAGCGGCAACAAAAATACATCATCAGTGAAAATTTCAACTATCTAGCTGTCACGGTTCATGAGATACAGCCTGGTGACAGACGGACAGAGGGACAGTGGAGTCTTAGTGATCGGTTTTACCCTTTGGGTACGGAACCCTAAAAAATAACTTTTCCAACTTTTGATTCCCTTCCAATGATACAACTTCCGCAATACTTCAAAAACAAAATTTTAAGAAACTTAAATTAATAACTTTCCCATACATGAACATGACGTCACAACGTCGTTCCAAGCTCTCAACGTAACAACCTTGATTAATATAATAATTATTTATACCCCGACAGCTCCTTTGTTCTAACTATGTATTTAATATTAATTCCCTCTCATACGTCAGATGTTATGGCAGGTTCTTTGCCCACATAACCGGAGTTGACAACGTTTACGTCAACATATTTTATGATTGCTTACTGGTGCAGAATAAAAAGGTACCTCTATAAGTCTATTTTTAATATATCGATAAAAAATATTGTTATGACTGGCTGTTAACATCACCTTTTTGTAAAGGTGAAGTTAACGGCCCGCCAGCAGTTGACATATTTTTTGTGAATGCTTTCCTATGACTTGGGCTGATTTTGTAGCGGTATCTACAACGCCACATGCGGGCAGCGCGTCGTGCTAGCGTCGCGCAAATCCTGCATCGCGCAAGCAGAGTTTACCGCGCAACTAGCATAGATACAACGGCCCGACACGGATCAAATGGGCAGTTGCCCGCCAGACACAACACCCGTCTGGTCGGAGGATCCTCCCTTTTCTATAGAGTATGAGTGAACTTTACACCCTGTTCCTCATACCTCTATACTGGTGACCCCGAACATGAACGTCAGCGCAGCCTTCGTGCAAATACTTCAGCGTGACGTCATCATCATCACTCCCGCAAGCGTTAGCGGCGAGTCACCCAGCCAGCCAGCTCCCACGGCTTCAACGGGTATCCTGACCACCAGCATGCAGCGACCGCGCATACCTGGTCATCACCCTCAGCCTCATTAGCAACCTCGGCACAGCACACTGCACTTTCGGTCGGTCAATAAGAAGAGCTCAATTCCTCTCCTGGTCGACGCAGCAGCCAGCCTCAACTCGGCGCTGTACTACATCCGACGCACTGGAGCATAACGCAGCGCCACCCCGACTCACTGGGGACATCTTCGCAGACAGTTCCGACTCACCGTGAACTATGCGGCAACCGGTTCCGACTCACTGGAACCTCAGCTGGCCTGGCAAGCATCGCAAGATACAGGACTCAGCCCACTATCGACCTCCGGTCTCCGGGGGGGAGTGATGTAGCGGTATCTACAACGCCACATGCGGGCAGCGCGTCGTGCTAGCGTCGCGCAAATCCTGCATCGCGCAAGCAGAGTTTACCGCGCAACTAGCATAGATACAACGGCCCGACACGGATCAATGGGCAGTTGCCCGCCAGACACAACACCCGTCTGGTCGGAGGATCCTCCCTTTTCTATGGAGGTTGAGTGAACTTTACACCCTGTTCCTCATACCTCCATAATTTTACCAGAGTCAGATATCTTTTATCTGTGGAATAAAATTGACGCCTATCAGTCTGTTCAACTGTCAAAAATTCAAAATTTGTTCTCAGGCTTATTCTACGTATAAAAGTTTGGTGGAATTCGCTTTAAGTAACAAAACTTAACCTGTTTTTAGGAAGAATCGAGATGTGGTAAAAACTTTTTTTAATCATTCTTGCATGTGTTAGGGAATTTAATACCCACACAAATAATTAATGGTTAATTTAAGGAGTCCTGGCTCCTGACGTGAACTAATTAGTTCACGTCACAAAGGAGATAAGGTTCGAACTCACAATTTTACACTCTTCAGTACTGCCATTCATTGTATTTGAAATTTTTAATTAACATCTTATAAACGTCCACTGACAGATAGTGGTGATAATGTTAGTCGATATTGTTCGCAGGTCCACCGACCTGGCGGAACATCGGGGAGTCCCACCGGATTCCCCGATGTTGCGGAGGTGGATGCAGCTCCACGCGCTGAATTTTAATTGTATATCTGTGTCTGTAACCTACTAACCCTAAATGTCGAGTAATATTGTTAACAACCCTAATGCTAGAAAGAGTTGTAAGTGGTCAGCAGTGGATATGTCTGACAATAGTTTCAAGCAGATAAAATATTCCACAGTAATTAATTATTTCCAAGTACCTACGTATGTAACTCAGACATCCATAGTTCTTCGCACAATAAATCTAAAAACCGCACAATATTGGACGAAGGAATCACTAAATCATCATGACTCGCCCGTTCCGCCATTTCCCAGTTATTGGATAAGGGAAGTGTGGATGTCGTTCATAATACATCACCAATGAAATGCTTTGGAAGCAAGGACAAACAAAAATAATAATGATGAATTAAAATTTTCATAGGCCGTTTCTTCTAAAACTTGAAAAATGTAATATCAAGCCTACATTTGTGAAAAAGGATTGTTTGTCTACCCACTAAATCCACAATAAGAACTTTGAATGTGAATCATAGGGATATATGAAAAATTAAACAATTATTTAAAAAAAATAGGTAAAAAAAACTTTTTCAGTTAAACGGTTTTATGTTAAAAATACATTGCAATGTTTAAGATAAATGTACTAAAAACCAAAAAATAAAAAAAAACAAAAATTAAAAAATAGATACAGTCGTGGGAATCAAAGTCAAAGTCAAAGTCAAAGCATTTATTTCAAATAGGCACATTAAAGGCACTTTTGAACGTCAGAAATTACAACAAATAGAATTGATTCTAGTCGCCCATTCCAAAAGGTAGTTTTCGTATGGAGAAGAACGGGCAAGAAACTCCACCGTTACTCTTTTAAAATATTTTACAAAATTTTGCATACATTAATTATATAATAATAATATGTGAACACGATGCACCTAAAATAAAATTACTATACCACAATAGGTAAAAGACTTAAAAATGAAACCATGACATATAAATTAATTATCTGATAGATACATGGTGCTCACATATTTACAAACATGGTAAAAGTAAACAATTTTCATTTAAAAAAAAAATTACAAGTAATAAGTCAGGGTGTGAGTAGTAAAGTAGTTACAGAATGTAAATCAATGTCAAAAAAAAAAGTATAAATTTACAATTAAATTGCAACCAGTTTGATTTTGTCTAGGCTCCAGATTGTCCTATGGAGCAGGACCAGCATGTTTCCAAGCGTTCTTATCTTGGATATAATCTTCTAATTTATAGTATGCTTGTTTACAAAGTGTACGTTTAATGTGAGTTTTAAATTTTCTTTCATTTAATTGCAATACATCGCAAGGTATTTTATTGTAACATTTAACACAGTACCCCATAAAAGATGTATGTACCTTGGCTAATCTGAAAAATGGTTGATGTATTTTATCTTTATTTCTAGTATTAAAATTATGTCTATCGCTTATTTTATTAAAAAGATGTAGATTTTTTCTTACATACATAATATTTTCATAAATGAATTGGCAAGGTACCGTCATAATATTAATCTTTTTAAAAAGTTCCCTGAGAGATTCGCGGCGACGTAGATTATAAATGGCTCTGACAGCTCTTTTTTGCAAAATAAAGATGGATTCAATGTCAGCAGCTCGACCCCATAGTAAAATGCCGTACGACATAATGCTGTGAAAGTAGCTAAAATAGACTAAACGCGCGGTTTCTATATCAGTTAATTGTCTTATCTTTCTAACAGCATAAGCGGCAGAGCTAAGCCGCCCCGCAAGAGATGTTATGTGAGGTCCCCATTGTAATTTGTCGTCTAGCGTGATTCCCAGAAAAACAGTTTGATCAACAAATTCCAGTTTTTCTCCATTCAGTATGATGTCACATTCACTACTTCTAACATTAGGTAATTTAAATCTAATGCATTTGGTTTTCTTTTCATTTAGTACCAAATTATTTACCGTAAACCAATCTTGGACCTGAAGAATAGAGTTATTCACGTCGTCAAGATTTTGTGCTCGTCTGTCTATCTTAAAGATCAATGAGGTGTCATCTGCAAATAACACCATCTTCGGTTGATTTTGAAGTAATTGGGGTAAATCATTAATGTAAACTAAAAAGAGGAATGGACCCAATATAGAACCTTGAGGAACGCCCATTGCTATTTCAGACCCTAATGAGTTTACGCCGTTTACTTGAACTTTAAGCTTTCTATCTTTTAGGTATGACTTTAGTAAATCAAGAGCTAAATTCCTAATCCCATAGTGCTCAAGTTTCAGCAGAAGTGTCTCATGGCTTACGCAATCGAACGCCTTAGAGAGGTCGCAAAAGATTCCAATGGCATCTTGTGCTTCCTCCCAGGCGTTAAAAATGTTCTTTATTAGGTTTACACCGGCGTCAGTGGTACAACGCCCTTTGGTGAAACCGTACTGTTGTTCGTGAAAGATGGAATTTTTGTTAAAGTGGCGTAACATTTGATTGAGCATCAACTTTTCAAACACCTTACTGAGAACCGGCAGAATTGAGACAGGCCTATAATTGTTGGGTTCTTTACTATCACCGGATTTGAACAAAGGAACTACTTTACTGTGTTTCATGAGATCCGGAAAGACTCCTTGGTCTACACTGATGTTAAATATGAAAGCTAAATAGGGCGCAATCGTTTCGATGATAGATCTACAAACTTTTACAGACATTCCCCAGAGATCTTCTGTTGATTTAATTTTAAGATCTTTAAAAGCTTTTATAACAGCCTGGGGGTTTGTATGTTGAAACCCAAACTCCGAAGGGCATGCCTCAACATTCTTTCTAAGTAAGTCAGCAGAAAGCGCGGGTGAGGAATTCAAAGCTTCAGTAGTTTTAATGGGAATATTAGCAAAAAAGTTTTCGAATTCCTGGGCAATTTCTATATCTGAATTGATGGGGCCATGTGCGGTCTCTAAATTAAATTCAGTATTACGCTGTTTTTTCCTACCTGTTTCATTATTTATTATTTGCCAGGTAGTTTTTATTTTATCATCGGCTGATTTTATTTTATTGCTAATATAAAGAGCTTTAGCAGTTTTGCATACACTTTTGAAAGTCTTAGAATAAGTTGCAACATACTGATGAAGGCTTGTGCTATTCATATGTTGCTTCAAGCCATAAAGTTCAAAGAGGTTTTCCCTGCTTTTACGAATACCTGGAGTCGCCCAATCGCTAAATAAGAACTTTGTGTAAATACTTTTAGACTTTAGTGGGAAAGTGTCATTAAATTGCGTGTTTAATAGTGAAAAGAACTCGGCGTAAAACTCATTTGGGTCACATAAATTATTAAAACTCTGAACACATAATTTACTGGCCAAAGAATTATTTAATTTTTCTAAATTTTTACATGTAATTGGCCTAAACCTTATTAAAAATTTTTGTAAAGGCACGTAGGAGCAAAATGTTATTGTTTGTCCACTGTGATCAGATGGCAACTTATTTACAATTTGTTTGTGTAAATAATCACAGTTACAGAAAATATTATCTATACAAGTGGCAGTGGAAGCTGTTACTCGGGTGGGTTCAGTAAAAACATTTGACAAATCAAATGACCCAAAAAGACTTAATAATCTGATAGTATTTGAATTATTTTCTAATAAATTAATATTAAAATCGCCACATATGATTATTGACTTACTACTAGCAGAAAGTTTCTTTAGCACATCTTCCATTACAGAATCAAACAAAGCTAGATTCTGGTAACTTGGAGGTCTGTATACGCATACTACTACATGCTTATCGAGCTCAACACAGGACAATTCAATGGTGTGTTCAACAGACAGCCCGACGATGTCTTTTCGTTCCTTCGAATTATAAACATATGCATAGACTAGACTAAAATAAAACCGTGGGGCACGTCAATTGTCTATTGTTGTTGTTGATTGACGTGCCCCACGGTTTTATTTTAGTCTAGTCTATGCATATGTTTATAATTCCCACGACTGTATCTATTTTTTAATTTTTGTTTTTTTTTTTATTTTTTGGTTTTTAGTACATTTATCTTAAACATTGCAATGTATTTTTAACATAAAACCGTTTAACTGAAAAAGTTTTTTTTACCTATTTTTTTATTTTCTAGTTTTTAGTTTTTATTTCGCATTCTGATTAATTCAATTAGTGCTTCATTATTGCAAGGTTTCTTGCCCGTTAGTTTATTGCAGTCCAACTCCTCTATACGTAGTCTCTGCAAAGATCTTACTCTACTAAGAGCCACGTAGGCTTGACCTTCTTCAAACAGTTTCGCACCTAAGTATACGACTGCGTGATCCACAGTGCTGCCCTGCATTTTATGTATTGTAGAAGCCCATGATAGTATTAAAGGCAACATTCTTCTTTCAGGCTGGATTAATCAGATACCTAAATTACAGATTCAATTTCTAAATTTAAATCTTATTATTATACGCCATTTGGTGGCTGCGCCCATCTTAAATATTGAGGTTGTGTAGTGTATTGTATTCTTCTTGTCAAGCCCTTTTATTTGATACCCATATTGGTGGGATTGATAAAAAATTGTTATCAGCCATTTGGTAGCGGCGGCCATCTTAGATTTCAATTTTGCATAGTAAATTGTATTCTACTTGTTGAGACCTTTCATTTGATACCCATGTTGATGGGATTGATAAAACCTAAGTTATCCGCCATTTTGTACAGGCCGCCATCTTGGATTTTAATTTTATATAGTACATTGTATTATACTGGTTGAGCACTTTCATTCGATACCCATATTGATGGGATCGATAAAACCTACGTTATCCGCCATTTTGTAGCGGCCGCCATCTTGTATTTCAATTTTTTATAGTATATCGTATTCTGCTTGTTGAGCCCTTTCATTTGATACCCATATTGATGGGATTGATAAAACCTACGTTATCCGCCATTTTGTAGCGGCGGCCATCTTGAATTTCAATTTTTTATAGTATATCGTATTCTGCTTGTTGAGCCCTTTCATTTGATACCCATATTGATGGGATTGATAAAACCTACGTTATCCGCCATTTTGTAGCGGCGGCCATCTTGAATTTATAAAGATAATGAATAAACATAATTGTATTGTCACCAAAATCCAAAGTGTATACAAAATTTCAGATTAATTGGTTGACAGGAAGAGGGTGAAATTTGAATTACTAAATATGACACAAGAATAAATAATAAATAAAACAAACGGGGTGAGCTAAATAAAACCGTTTAATAAAACCGACTAAGGGAGATCTTATGGCAACCTGGACTGGTTTTCTTAAGACGTTTTTCTTGGCACTCATTACACAAAAAGAAAAGAATTTATAAAGATAAAAAAGTTTTTTTCTTGCCAGATTCGAACGTCGAACCTGGTAATCAAGAAATAGATCCCACAACCTTCTAAGCTACTAAGTACCACAGCAGTTTAAAAAAAATCATCAATCACTTACCAGGTATTGTTAAAAATACATATTATAATACATATGTAGTTACCTCCAAACATTCAAGGTTATCAAACCTTTTAAGTCCTCAAAATGTCCGCGTAACAAAACCGGTCCACTCTATTTCCTGTTACAATTTCGCTGTTGAACAAGATGCGACGTATCCGCGTCAGTGTGCTCGTTTTGACGAGGGTGAAGTAAAAGGGTTGGGACGTCCTATGTCCTGTCCGTTGTATGGGACGATAGGAACCGTGGCATGGATGGGTGTGTGGTGTGACGTATTGTAGTGTATGCTTGTTTGTTTGCTTTGTTGTTGTTGTTTGTGATTGTGATAATTATTGTGTGATATTGTGCTTGTGACAATATGAGGCCGTTACACGATCTAAGTAAATAATGAATATAAACAAACGTGCTAAAGCTTCAAAGTATTAGTGTTAAGACATTAATGCAATTGATACATACTAAGACAGCATGGGACGAAAGAAATTAAACTTACAATGGATAGAACGCCGTTGATCAAGATGTGTGATCACCGTGTGGGTGAGGTAAAAGAGTTGGGACGTCCTACGTCTTATACGTTGGATGGGACGATAGGGTGAGCGGTGTATGGGTGTGTGGTGTGACGTATTGGAGTGTATATTTGTGAATATGAATAGTAACAATAATCACGCTAATATTATAAAGGCGAAAGTTTGTGAGTGTGTGTGTGTATGTGTGTTTGTTACTTCTTCAGGCTCAAACGGCTGGACCAATTTTGATAAAATTTGGTATGGAGGTAGCTGATACCCTGGATTAACTTAACCCGCATTGGGCCCGCATGGTGGATTATGGCCCACTCCCTCTCACCAAGAGGAGGCCTGTGTCCCAGCAGTGGGAACATTATAGGCTGATTATGTG
Source organism: Luperina nickerlii (assembly GCA_963855955.1). Lineage (NCBI taxonomy): Eukaryota > Metazoa > Arthropoda > Insecta > Lepidoptera > Noctuidae > Luperina > Luperina nickerlii. The sequence continues at coordinate 22,557,445 of OY979664.1, read as the reverse complement.
TAATATGTTATGTTAAACAATATCGAGGTAAGTAGGGCCGCACTGACACGGACGTTTATTGAAGATGAAGAAGAAGAATTTAACGTTATATTGTATTTTCAACTTTATTAAGGAAGACTTTAGCTACGTTTTGGTTTGACACAATTTAGATTGCCATTAACAGGCTAAGAAGAAAGAAGACATTATTTTGTTTAGTTTATTAGTCAAAGGTAGATAATACAAAAAAAAATAGGCCTTGTTGCTTTGAATGCAATTGGACATTAACTTTTTATTTGATACTGTCTGTGTAAGTACCTACATACGAGTACAGTGTAAACACAAGAAATTGATATCTAAGATTTTTCATAAAGAAATAAGTTTACTACAGGTAATGAAGTATTAGTAGGTAGTTATTTTTATCAATAAAAGCATTACAAAACTCTGGCAACTAAAATGATCATGCCGCAAAAATATTCTATCTCCTATGCCCAAATAACTCATTCAACAACAGTAACATTGATTTTAAATAACCGATACCTACAATTTGGTATAACCATTCTTACATTATCAACACACACCAACACATGAACATTGCACAACGCGACCATCCAGCGACCAATAATGTAGGTACGAGAGCTCAACATACAGCCCGGATACTGGGTTATTGTCTCCTTCACGTAAGACGTTTCTATACTCGGATGTGCGAAATCTCAGTTTTGATATAAAAATAACACTAATACCAAAGTACAAAGTATATTGGTATTGTAAAAACTTGCAAAAATGGATAGTTTCTTTTCTTTCTATTAACTATGTGTGTCGTGTCTGTAATTCAAAAATAATCAGATCTCGTTTTCACAGGCTTTTATTTAACTTGCACTGTTTGTTGTTTCATTTTAAGCAATTTTATATTCATCAGACCTCGTTTTTATCAAATTGCATAAAATTAAACAATTAAAAATATATTATTCAATGTAAGGCTTTTTTTGCTTTATGTAAAAAGCAAATTATTTTGTTTAATTATTCAAAACTTTTCGCACAAAAAGGTACAGAGGCGGACTTAATGCCTTAGGCATTCTCTACAAGTCAACCAAGGGTGGTTAAGAGATTGATTGGATGGCAGGTGCTGTTTTTTTATTAATAGTTTTTTTGAAGTGAAAACTTCTTTAGCGGCGCTGTGTACTTTTTTTGGAATGGGTAAAAACTTCTAAATTCGCGTCAGGTCACGTGACCCTGATCGAAAATTCGTAAGACGTAAAACGTCAGACGTAAAACGTAAGACGCGCGTTGTTGAGGACAGCGCCATCTATGCACATCGGGAAGAACTACGAGGGCCTCGCGTACTAACGTCAGACGTAAAACTTAAGACGCGCGTTGTTGAGGACAGCGCCATCTATGCACATCGGGAAGAACTACGAGGGCCTCGCGTACTAACTACGTAGTTCATCCAACAACGACGAGATGGCGTTGTAAATCTGAATAAATTCCTTTCACGAGAAGAATAAACCAGTCACTTTGGTCATCATACCTGATTTGCAAAAAACCCTATAAAATAAGGAACACACCTTAACACGCGTGTTTTGTTTATAAGACGATTCACAAAATACACTCGTAATTGTTCAAGTTTTCACTTCTGTCGGCACTACCGGAGTGCCAGTGTTTTTTTTTTTTATCACTGTTCCTCTCAACCAAAGTTTGTGAGGAACGGTGATAAAAAATACTATTAAAACAAGATACACAAATACTTAAATAGGTTATTTACACATACATACTATTTAATATAATATATACTTATAATATATATATATAGACATACAAATTCAAGGGAGAGAGGTGTTGAGATGAGTCTACGCTATATGTTTTTTTTTTTGCTTAAATGCATACCGACTGGTGGCCGTAAACATCAACCAGTTTATTCATTTAAACGAATTACTCTGTCAATCATTATGAGGTATCAAAGCTAGCTGTATTTTGCTCTCAAAACGGTGAAGGAAAACACGATGAGGAAATGTGTTAGAACCAAAAATTCGAAGATATGTGACATCTGCAAGCATTACAGGGCTGGTTATGTATTTTTATGTATGCTAGGTGTATTCAGAAAACTTCAGTATTTTGTTTTGATATAAGCGGTAAGCAATAACTCTATAACCCAATTTTAATTCAATTAATTATTTTGCACGTGATTTTATTTGTATTGCAGAAACCAATAATTATTTCACTTTATTTCTGAACAAAATTTTAAGACAAATTTTAACGTTTCATATTTTTGCGTATGGATGTTAAATTTCATTTTATAAAAACCTATTCTTACAAATAAAAATACAAGACTAACATATTTTTACACAACATATAAATTAAATAGATAAAATAGCAAACGAAGACACCGCTCCGAATTGTCCCACAGAGCTAACAAAGACCCCAGCAAATGTTTGCAGTCTGCCATACGATCCAACACATACTTAGATATCTACACAGGGGTACACTCAAACATACAGGAACGGCGGTAGGTATTGCATCTAATGTGGTGCTATGCTTTAGGATAATATAACTTATTGGGACGTTAATATGGACGGTTTCGCTTAAAAGGCTTTAAACTGTGTAACAATTTAAATCAAATCGTTTTGGTTTTAACAATAATTTAGGGCGAACATTGTTGCGAAATCTTCACACCAACAGCAGCTCGGTTTTGAATTGTAACATTCGACTTAAATTGAAATGAAATTGTTTATTCTATAAATAGGATATCAGAATCACTTTTAAGACTCCTACAAACAGGCGCGACACGCGATATAATCGCGCGCGACACAAAGGCACCGATCGTTGCGCGACTTGCGGTGCCTTTGTGTCGCGTGTCGTGTCGCGCCTGTTTGAAGGAGTCTTTACACGTTATATTATAAAAAATAAATAACAAATAAGCTAGATGAGGCGTTTCCTATCTGATCACACATATCAACTCGGAAAGGGATTGTCACCGTATCAACTCGGAGAAGAAAGTCCGAAATAAACCCAGAGGTGTAAATCGATCGATTTGATTAAATTGTCTGTAGTTACCTTCTAAAAATTATTTTAAAAGAACCATCCAGCTCATATTAAAATCCTTGTCATCATTATTAGGCTTGGTTTTTACAAGTGCTATGCGATGCTAGTTTGATTAGCCTAGCTGCGAATAAATATATTTTTATACCTTCTGTAGGCTGCGCTGAACAAAGATTATGAAAGTAAGCACGGAAAATCTTAGTGGCAGATTTTGTCTCGTAGGGAATTGTTGGAAATGCAGTATTATAATTATATTAAAACTAGCTGCGCCCCGCGGTTTCACCCGCATAAGTTTCGATATCGTGGCAATATCGGAATAAAAAGTAGCCCTTAAGTTAATCCAGGGTGTCAGCTACCTCCATACCAAATTTTATCAAAATTGGTCCAGATGTTTGAGCGTGAAGAAGTAACAAACACACATACACACACACTCACATCGCCTTTATAATATTAGTGTGATTATTGTTACTATTCATACCACAAAATTATCCACGATTAATCTTTCCCGGTGTTAATTTCGCAAACAAAATTCGTTGCCTTTTTCATCATTAATTTTGTTCGCGCTATATATATTTGCACTGTATGTTAAAATTATGCACACAAAAATTTAATTTTCAGTTTTTAAAACGTACTTCAACACTAAAAACAGCAAGTCACGTCCAAACTGGTGTTTAAACTGAACAAAAATATTACTATTTAACTTCAGCATCAGTCGTAAAGACTGCAGTCTCTTATATCATATCAGTTTATATTTCTTCGTCGGTAAGCCTTTGTTATATTCAGTGAAGCTTTAAAGTAAATGCTCGTAGCAGCGTTTACAAATTGTCTACGAGGTTTGCTACGAGGCTACGATATCGTAGCACTTCGTAGCGCACGTATACGAGTTTTTATTTGATGACATTGTTGATTTGTTATGTAATATGGTTTGTGATATGTGTGTGTTATGTGCATTTGTGTATTTGACTGTATATAAAGAAGGAGTTATGTGTGTGTAAACGGACAATAACCTTACGTAGAGCCACTGGACTAACAAGTAGGTTATGTCTTAGTTATGTTCAAATTGTTCCAAAACATACAGCACTGAAAGTTACAAAATAATCTACCAAACCAGATTGAAACAGAATATAAAAGTCAAAAACGTTTGATTTCTAATATGTAGATATAAATATTGTAAAAAAAAACAGTGGCACTCCGGGAGTGCGAACAGAAGTGAAAACAAAACACAAACAGAATACTTTACCATCACTCACTGACATATCGGATATACATTAAAACCGAGTACATCCCGAGGACAGCCGAACACATCCGAAGCAGGTATTTTTTTAACCGTCTTATAAACAAAACACGCGCGTTGTTGCTTACGGTAACAGTGGCGCGAGGTCAATGGTTTCTTCCCATCTCTAAAAATGTAAAAAGCGCCTAAAGAAGTTTTCTCTTTAAAAATTTCGCTTTTCGTGTCTGTATGTGTGAACGCGTTTTCTTCTAAACTCAACTAATTTTGATGCGGTTTTCACAATTATTAAGAGAATTTATTCCGAAATATTCATGTATGTAACATACATATTAAACTAACACATAATAAGGCCCTTTATACACACACGTTTTTCTTGCCGTGAAAAACTACGGTTTATTCGCCGTGTACAGACACCGTCGTCAGTGTTGTATGGATCACTATGGAAACTTGTTGACCGACATGGTTTTTCTACAGCACGCTATAAACATAATTTAGGTCATAGCACATATATCAACTTGGAAAGGGATCGTCACCGTATCGCCTTTCGCCTCGCCGCACACACGGCAAAATGTCATATTTAAGGCGACAAAAATATTTAGTTTCGAAAATTACTAGTTATTGTGTGCCTTCGGACTCATTAGGGTTTTCATATGAAAACAGTACACAATACATGTTAAGTAGGGTAACATTTATAGGAAATAGAGTGATATTTTGAATAAATAAAAAAACATTTTTGTTACTAGATTTTTAATTAATCAGAATCATTCTCACTATCCTCGAAATCATCTGCAATATCATCAGCTTGGTTCATCGGACTATCACGCAGAAAATCGGGAATATCTAACATATTTATAACTTCTTGCGGAAATGGTTTACGCCTTCTTTTTAACACTTTTCGGAGAGATGAAATGATAGGATCTGATGCTATCAGCATTCCGTTCAAAATGTCCGTATTGGTATTTACTCTTGATGTTTTTCTCGAATGAAACAATCTCATGTATTTGTACTCTTTATGAGTAGCTTCTAGAACATCTTCTGATAACTGTCCTACTGGTAATGGTAGCGACTGAATTATATCACTTCCATGTATGAGTAACTTATGGACAGTGGCGCTCATCTTATACCATCCGTACAGTTCTATGCACATTCTTGCAGTCTCTATACAGTAGGTTCTGAATTCCTGTACTTTAATATAGTGGCCACTTGATAACGCACATAAAATAATTCCAAATCTGTTTATTAAACTGGAATTTAATCCTGTTATTTGCGCAACTTTATCTGGATTATCAAAAAATTTTCTGGCTGTATTGCCATCATTGGAGTTGCCTCCACCTTGTTTTGGCTGATCCACAACTAATCCCATTTCCTTGTAAAAGGTTTCAGTTATATATTTTTTTCTATTTTTAATGTTTTCTTTAGCTTCTGACCCTCTTGCCTGCCATTGCTTATCACCCAATTTGTATGAAATATGTAACAGAAATTCAAAACACCTAAGGTATGTATGTAAAACAGATATGCCAAACTTCAAAGTTTCAGTATTACATGGCCGTGTTAGCACTTTATTTAAATCGTTTATATCCTTTGGCGTTACCTTGCAAATATTACAAGCTTGAGTAGATGCAGTTTGTGTCAACACATTGCAAGTCTTACCATCTATCATAGTACATACAGTAACGTGATTAAAATATAAATCTCGGCCGTCATCACTTAAGGAGATCTTGGTGGGCTGTAGTAGTGAAATTTGATTTTCAATATTCTGGTGTTCTTCCTTCATTGTTTCATTAGTTTCTTTCTTTATTTTAAATCCGATTGGGCGACAATACCTTGTCGAAGATGGGCTTAAATTTTTCCAGATAATTATCTTTTTATTTTCAAGCATCACAGACATTTCTAAAGGAACAATAGTGCACAATATTATATTAGAATCTCCATAATGTAGAGAGCTATTTGAAAATGTCTGTTTGTAAATACTGTGCCCACCACTACCATCCAGGCCCCACTTGTAGATTACATCGATATGTGTCACATCATCAGGAATATGTTTGAGTAAAATCTCCGATTGCACCTGAACTAGACGATTGATCGTTAGATCTAAAAGGTCCTGTAGTGGTATGTAAGCTTCGTTCTCCGTAATAAACATATTGGAGGGATAGCATTGCTTTTTCAAAATTGCAACGGAATTATATGGTGGATAAATATTGGCCTTTCTTTCTTTTGCCCCTTTTTGGATATTTATATACTGTTCTTTTCCTAAATCTGAGTCTATAATGAGAGCCAATGCTTCTTCTGGACTGTAAGGAGTGAATGCTGAAGATGTTGAATGAGCTTGTTTCATTCTCTTTAATTTTCGAGGTGATGCAGTTACTGCCAGCTTTAGCACTTGTGCCGATGTTCTTCTGCCACTTTTGACTAAGCTAGATTCAGCAGCTACGCATAACTCTTCAGGAGTGGTATTTGAAACAAGTTTATTGATAGCCCTTTGTTTGGATCTTTTAGAAGTTTCACTAAACAGTTTCCGTGGTCGACCTTTTTTTGATGCAGAACTGACCATTGGTGCAGGTAATAAAACATCGAATTGGTTTATCTGTGGCAGATTTATCTTTACATTAAGCCATTCCGAATTTTTTTCTAAAAATCGATTAATATAATGCCTTGATTCTTTCCATCTAGAGAATAATTTGGACACAAATAATTTTATGACATATTTCAGTTCCTTTTCTGAGTTTGTTGGTAATTCTTCCACTCCAAATTTATTCTTAATATAATCAATTAACCGTACAGTACACTCTGAAGAAGAGAACATAAAGAAACAGTCATTTCTCAACACCCAAAACAGTTCGTTCCTAGTTATGGTTGTGACTGATAAAGCAGTCTCCTCACGACTACCTGCAAAAGAAAATACTGTATATTAAAAAGGGGACACTTGGGGGAAGAACTTTTTTAATTTTCTTGGTGTTCAAAGACTCTTGTAACAAATAAAAATTAAACCGTGCCGGAACTAATCGGAACTTTTTTTATAACCTCTAAAAACACAACATTAAATTGATTATACAATAACATGTAAATATCACTGATTTTCTAAAAAGAAACTTTGCGTTCAATATATTATCTATAGTACTAACAAGTACATACCTGACGCTTCACAATCCATGACAAAATTCGTTAATCTTCCGCCAGTAACTGAAAGAAAACACTTCTCTTTGTCAGCGTTCGGTCGCTACTGGGCACGTGAACGCAGTGGGACGTTGATTTGCGGGGTAGAGGGGGAGGTATACATTACGAGTAAAAGTGAGTCGTGATGAAAGTGAGCACACGGGTTTATTATAGAATGTTTTTATTAATTTTGTTTTGTTTTTGCATTCAACTAAAAAATATATTTTTGTCGCTCTAAATATGGGATTTTGCCGTGTGTGCGCCGTCAAAATGGCGTCAACCTAACGTAAGCACGTAACCAAAGTGGATCAGCAGCTCCGATACATCGACTCGGCTACGACTTGGCGACGCCGCGCTTACAGCTCGCCGACCGCTGGTTGATGGTGCTGCAGGCAGGCCGCGGGAGGGTTGAGAGAGGCAAGGGTGGACGCACAAACGTAAGTTCGGGTACGGAGAGACGTAAGCGCCGGAACGACGAGCCGTAAGCGCGTGAACTGCAAGTTGACCACGCACCGCACCGCGGTTTGTGAGCTTGCCTTGAGGCGAGGCTATTACTTTACGATTCCGATTAGTGCGCGTTGCAGTAGGGTGTTTCATACAACGAATACTGAATGACTTGAGTTGATACGGTGACGATCCCTTTCTGTGTTAATATGTGTGATCACCTTTAATCGTAAAGAAACCGTGCCGAGTACAATACAATATACTAAAGAAATCTCGATATTTCGTCAAGTCTTCAAAACCGCACGACTTAGGTATTTATAAAGAGCTATTGGTATTTTTAATTTCAAGATCTTGGTGACTTTACTTCATACCTGTTTCAGCAGTGCCTCGTCATATTCTTTCTCTAAAATCCTTTCAGCCCTGTTAAATCAAAATAAAGTCACAATCTAGACAGCGATCCCCGTTCCATATTATGAAGATAGAGGAATATAAAGCTTATTTCACACAGTATTTACGCCCGTGGCCACTCCGCTTCATAGCGTACGTGAGAGGGTTCAGCGATATAGGACAGTTACACATGAGAGGACACTTGAAATGTATAACTAAGTTACAGTTATTGTAGCAATCGACAATGTAAAATAAAAAAGAATAGTTAAGTATCAGCCGCCAGCCGTAGTAGCTTGTCGGGTCAGCGGGATTGTCCGAAAGGGTTACCGCTGGCCCGGAACATAAAGGGCCAAGGAAAGAACACGGGTGGGTTTTGGTCAGTAAGACACTCCCTTCCACTCCACCCAGAGCGGGAGGGGTCATTTGATGATTTCCCAACCTGAAAAAAAAAGTATATTTTAATATTAGCTTCTGCCCGCGACTTCGTCCGCGTGAAATTTCTTGTTACTCCGACCCACCCCGTCGCATCGCATCGCCTGCCCGCGCTATTACTTCGTTTTTGCTTAGCGTTCTTTCTGACTTTTTTTCTTTTTGCTCGGCTCCTAAAAGTCATAGCGTGATGTTAAATAGCATATAGCCTTCCTCAAGAATTGAGTTATCAAATGCAAAAAGAATTTTTCAAATCCGACTGGTAGTTCCAGAGATTAGCGCGTTCAACCAAACAAACTCTTCAGCTTTATAATTATATAATATAATATTAGTATAGATATATGTATATATAACCTCACGCCTTCTTCTCAGGGGTAGGTAGAAACAACACAATGTCACCTGCTACGATCCTTACATAATATTTCTTTTGTCTCGTTTACGTTCATACATCTGGTCATACACGCACGCTGGTTGCGAGTACTACGCACCTGACCTTTCTGAAGAACATTAGAAAGAAAGAAAGAAAGAAAGAAAATTTGTTTATTCTGCACAAACAAAAACGCACATTTCAAATAAAAAATAATAATAAGGTGAAATATAATTAGCAATATATATATACATATATTTTATTTTGAATTTGTTTTGTTTATTTTTAAGGTATTTTTTGCCAAATAAACACAATTTTTTTTCTTTCGTTCTTTCCTTCTTTCCTTCAATAAGGTCACTATATTATGTGCTCCTAGAGCGTCCCTGTTTTAATATGTAAATTGTATATAAATATATATTTTCATTATAATGATATATTATTTATTTTACAGTTATATGGCAGGAAGTAAGTAAGAAACAGATAAAGACATCCCACCATATTTTGGAAAAAAAAAATTACAGTAATTGGCCAAATTGAAATTGCATCAAATTAAAACAAATATTTTCGTCAGTTTCCAACGCAGATAAATATGTTTAAATTATATAAGATAATTTTTGCTATCCTTATTGAAAACAAAGAAAAACGGATGGGGTCGGGCGACCCCCGGCAGGAACGAAGTTCAAAATGAAAACCCAAGATGGCGGCTACGAAATCGGGTCAATTGGCGAATCGGCTTCAGAGCCCATAAAAACGACACCCATGACGAAACATTTGCAGCCGCCATATTGGATTTTCATTTTGACCTCACTATCGGCTTCAGCACCTTCAATAACCATGAAAACGATACCCATGACAAAAAATCTGAAAACTTTTGCAGCCGCCATCTTGGATTTTCATTTTGACGTCACTATCGGCCTCAGCATCCTCGGAAACCATGAAAAATATCTCTCTCTCTCTCTCTCTCTCTGACTTTCTCTAATATGTAATAAATAATAATAATAAAAACTTTATTGCAGACCTCGGTCCATAATGTTAGTAATAGGTACATGAAACAGACTTACCTAACTAATATTAGTAACACACACAATCAACAAGTACAATTCAAATAACAACAGACAATAATATACAACACAATGTAGAAAACAGAACATAAAAGCACATAAATGACGTATAACTTAAATACGACACAGGTCGACTCAAAGTAGCTACTTTGAGTCGACCTGTGTGTGCAGCCTCATCCATCGGCCAAGCATCGGGCAGTCCCACCGGTCACTCAATGCCCTCAACATGCTGTGGGAGCATAAAAAGCCGCATGGACTTACACATAACTTTTTTTACTTGAGGATTTCTCCAAGTTTACTCCTACCGCAAGCTCCGTTAAAGAACTTCGTTCCCAAAACAAAAATAAAATTTAATCTAAAAAGATCGAATCAAAAGACTTTTAAAATCTTATACCATTACAATACATGGCTACACTATTGTATCCCCAATAAAAATTTCATTCAAAATTTTACGTCTCAGGAACGAACCTGGGTTCTATTCTCGACATAGGAACAACACATACCGGTGCGAGGCGAACATTTTATTACCGTGAGAGTGAATTTATTTACAGTGTATCTAATACTGCTTTTACGCCATCTTCAGAAGCTTCGGAACGGGCTATAAACATACTTTAGGATGTCACTTTACTGTTAAAAGCGCGTGTATTGAGGACGGGATTTCTTTGGATTTCAGGACAAATTGTGTAGATATGTATGATACAATACAAGGCTTTTTATGTTGGAGTTTGATGTGTACAAGTATGTAAAACAATTAACGGCGTAGAAACGCAACGCAGAAACGCATTTGGCCAAAATTCTGTATGGTAATGATTATTCCCCGCGTGCCACGTGTAAACAACGTCAATATCATGTCTTGTAAAAAACCCCTGTAACGGCAAGGAATGGAAATGTAAACCGTACGGACAACATGCCGTAACAATTCAAACCACGCTAACTTCGCGTTCATTTCGCGCGGTTTCGTTCATTGTACCATAGAGAATACGTTATACTCTGTCCAATAGGTTAATCGTTTTTTGACAGCTGCCCTAGAACGTATTATAACTATTCCAGATTACGTAAAAGTTAACTTTTATTTTTCCTCTTTATTTGTTTTGGGGTTTTTATCTAAACAGATACTCGTATGTCAACCCCATCGTGCCTTTTACCACTGAAATATTAACACTTATAATTATAACTCATAGACTACACTAAAAATTTAAACAACCTATGAAATACTTCGTGATAAAGATAAAAGTCGCCGATGAAGGACTGTTATTAAATGACATAACTTTTTGGCACCTTCTGAAGTTGGTTGGGATAACATAGGTACATGCATTCACCTCTTTCTTCAAAGTGTGTGGGCAGAAAAACAGAAAGTCACGTGATATGATCATTTATATTCACGCCGCCGCGCTCGTTGTCGTCGCCTTTTTGAAGAATATCACCAAAATAGTGCTGCTGTCTTACATCATGACCATCATCATCGTCATATCATCTTATCCTTTGATAGCCATTATTGGTCAGGACTAAGGCTGAAAATGAGAAAAAATGCTTTGAACTTATGTACACAGAGCTTCATTAAGTGCTTACCCCTCCAAAAGACATGTGCGTTCAAATCCGTGATAGGCCCAAGTTGGTTTTTGTATTTTGCAAAAACATTTTATTTTAATTAATTTATTGTTTTAGTGAATAAATAAGTTTAAGATAGTATTTATTTTTTAAAATTCTGTTTTTATTATTGTTTTTTTCAATAAAACGTTAATACTTTTATTATTGCGAAAACGACAAGCAATAATAGGGTTAACATTTACGAACGTTTTATTCATCGTCTAAATAGACTAGAGGTTTCAAGACCGCTTGCCGTGCCTATGAGTGGAAGTTCAAATCATAGCCACGAAATGTGCTTTTTGTTCATTATAATTATTATTTTAATATATTTTTCTATTTTGTTTTAATAATTATTTATAAAGAATTAAAAAATAAAGAAAAATAAAATACCTTAATAATCATAATAATATTTATTATTGCTATTATTTAACAAAACTATGATCTTATTTAACAACAAAGATTTATTTTGATTTGATAATTTTATTTACAGTTATCATAATATACTATTTTGCCAACTGACACAATTGGGTTCCTAGACAAGTGGCATCCTATTAAGGTAAACGATAAAATAGTAAGCGGTAGAAATATTTTAGATTGACATAACCTAACGAAATGTCACGTGACCTGTCATGTCGTCTCAGCATACAAATTTGACATTTGACAGTCTGACAAGTGACATCGAAAGAGACAAGTTTTGAAGCGTTTGCAACTTGTCTAGGAACTAGAAGTTAGTTTGGCAGGATTACAATCATGAGCATAATAAGTGAATAAACATGTTATCAATAGATAATCAATTAACATCTCTTATTAGCTCATGATATCTACTTAGAATATTTTGCTATACAAAGTAAAATAGTGGAATCAAATGAGTTAAATGTCTTCGTTGTTTATTTTGTTGTCATACTTAATTAATATAATTGCTATTTCTGGGCAAATCGCAATCGTTCTCTTCGATGTTCTTCTGTTAGACATATTTTGCAGGTCGATAACTGTGAATGTTCACTGCGTGTAGGTAAATGTCTTCGAACCGTGGACAGAGAGATATTCCATGCCGTTGCGAACTGTAACGAGTGGATGTAAACGGCGGTGTAGTGTGAACCTTAACAATATCCGGATGATGTTCAGATTGGTCCGTATAGATCCCAGTAGTTCTCCGACCCATGGTCATTGTCTTAGCATCGCCGGTTTCTTGAAATCTGCGCACCCATAAGCGCACCGTTTGTCTCTGTATAGAAAAAAATGGTTTTAAATAAGTTATTAAATACCACACACAAGATACCGCAAATAGCTCAACAAGAAAAAAATCGGAGAACACAATTAATATTATAATGAACTTACTGCTATGCCAAGCTGTCTCGCAATTCCTTTTATGCTCACATTTTGTTCACACAGAACAACTATTTTAGTTCTCATAAAATCATAAATCATTTTAAAAATTAATGAATAAATCGTAGTCGTTTACTCTTCGCCGTTTTAAGTGAACGTATACATCAAACGTTATAGTTATAACTTGAGGGTATGGATAAATTTTATAAAGACAACGTATGTAAGTAAAATTAATGGATACCCTCAAATTATAACATCTATCGATTAGACATCCCACCTAAAGATAAAATGACTCAGACCATAGTAGATAACAATTTCAACGCAATTCATATGGGCTCGCTGGCTAGTTCGTCAAACTGCCGGTATGAGTATGACGACGTTCGGTGATGCGATGGTTCGAATCTGAGTCGAAACAATGGGTTCTTTTTGAAGTATTCTTTAGATTATTTGTAAGGAATTTAATGTGTAACATTTTAAAACTTGAGGGGTTAGCACATACTGACGCTATCTGTACAATTAATACTCAAAATCCATCAATTCGTGCACAGGATAAGCGCAGTTACATTTGGTTCTGGCTGTCATTCGTAGATCTTTGGCAATCGTTATGGGTCGTCAGAAACCCGAAAAACTGACAACCAGTCTTACCAAGGGATATCAATATATATCGATATAGGATATGGGTAATAACCCAGTGACTGGTATGTGGAGATCAGATAGGCAATCACCTCATGTAAACTACTGATATACAGCTGTATCCAGTTAGACTGGAAGCCGACCCCAGCATAGTTGGGCAAAAGCATTTACAAGGGACCTAAACGATAACTGGCAAAATGTGAGTTTAGTATGTCACCTCTGCCTAAACAGGCATGATATCATCAATCAGAATTGTAATCTTTCAACCACCCAATAACCGTTGGATTATTACAACAAAATTAAAAAAAAGAACGTCGACATCAAAATGACTGTCAAAAATGATTGTAATAAATTAGTCGTTTATTATAATCATTTTTGACAGACATTTTTTGACAAGCGCTTTGGTTAATGTTGCAGTTTAAATTAATTTAACCCTTAATCGTCCACGCGAAGGTATGCACGACCATGCGTGCATTTTACGAATATTATTAAGACTAAGGTTTGCTACACACGCTACGTTTTTACATTTTAGCAAAAAGTAATCTAGTGTGTAATGTTGTGGAGCATGAAATTTCGTTTATAAATGTACAGATTAATGCGAAAAATCTGTCACGTATCTTTAAAAAGGAAAATAAATATTATTAGACATAAAAATACACTACAAATGGCTGAGTCAAAAAAGAAAAATAAACAAAATAAAATACAACATTGCATTCTTAAGCGCACAAGAACGCGCATTAAAAATAAATTAGGACTACAGATAAGCCATTTAGATATTTTTCCCATAAACCAAAGATTACAGCCACAGCGGCAATGCAGTAAATCATTAACCGCAGACATTAACTGAACCAGTTAAGTGAACAGCCAGCATACAAAATACTACCTAGAACTTCGAGCTCATTACCATAATAGACTAACAACATACCCATACAAGTAACCTGAACCGGTCGAACACAAAATTCCAACAAATTGTTCCTACATTGAACCGATCGCGTGTGTAACAAACCTTACCTGTCAAAATCTGCATTACAACCCGGCCTCTGGTACTACAATAATTATTTTCTACTTAGCCCGTAATAATTTCACGTAGAAACAGTTGCTAGTATAATTAATATTATGTTACAAATAATATATTTTCTTTTGAGCCCCGCTGCGTAGGGTTGCTCGTAAATTGTGTTGTATTAAATTTAATATGTCCTGTCAATCTGTTAATTCCGGTGAGAGAGGGTTGTGTTGGAATTTGAGCTAGTAGATTAATTGTTTCTCGGAATGAAAATGACATTTTACCTACATAGTAATTCCACAATTTATTTCATAATTGTGCCTTTAAAAAAAACACAAATAAACATCATTATCATCTGCCCAATGAAGCCAGATATACGAGTACATATTTCAAGTATAATCAGCTTATTATGTTTCTACTTCTGGGACCCAGGCTTGCTCTCTGTGAGAGGGAATGGGCCACCATCCACCACGCGGCCTCAGTGCGGGTTGGTAGATGTCACATGTCTTCCATTTTTTTGTTCTAGGACATGCCAGTTTACTCGCGATCTTTTCCATCACCGTTTTGAGAGTAGTGGTGATGAAATAATTTACACAAGTTAAGCGCCTGTCTGGATTCGAACCTACGACCTACAGCTCATAAGTCGCGGCCGCTACCACTTGGCCATCACTGCTGCATTTACTTATCAACAATTTCTTTCCTTGCTCGTTATATGGTGTATAAAATCAACAAATACATTGTGGGTTATTTATTCCAAGGAGATCTAATTATTGGTTGTGTATCTCAATACACCACCCATAATAACACCTCCTTAAATTATGAAAAATAGGACTCCAAGATAAGTCTAAGTGTTAACCCTGAAAGCTTACCTGAAAAACGGATATAGGCCAGATTATACCAACATTAATTACTTAGCTAACAGTTCAGTGGAAATGATTAATATACATAATCTGACCAAGATTTTGCGTGACCTCTGAGTTTGTTTCGGCCTTTCTTCTCAAAGAAATCGGATAGAAAATGCCGACCTCATCTAGTTTTTTTTAAATATGATTGACGTGTAAAAGTTTTTGTACAAACCTGCTCACAGAAATAATATCATTTATCATTTGTCAGACTATATGTATGTATAAAGTTGAAGTTTCTTGGAAGAACTACATGAAATTAATGTTTCTCAAGAAAGTTTTATTACTAGGAATAATGGATTCTTGATCATCATTGCCGTGCTATAACCAGCATTGCAGTAAATTCTTTTCCACTCATGGAATTCTCATAAGATCAGAAAATACAAAGCATAGGAGGCCGGGTATTTAGGAATCATTCGATAGTTTGAAATTATCATCTTGCTTATAACGTTTTTTCTCTAAATAGACACGCAATATTGTTGGTTTCAACACTGTTTATTTTAATATAATATTAAAATATAGAATAGAGTAGAATAGAATACTCTTTATTATGTCTCTTTGTTGTGTTGTCTCTTTTTTCTGTTGTCTTTATTGTGTAGTTGTGTGTTGTGTAATATTAATATAAAAAAAACTCACCAATTGTGATATTAATGAGGTATTTCTACCTTCCTAACCTATTTCAACTCTACTATATTATACAAAATAATACTTAAATTCTTGCTTTATCTTATGTTTGTGGCATTTTCAAACGCATATCGATGAATCAATTTTAAATACATATTAATAAACTAAATAAACACTTAATTTTCAACTAACAACCCCAATTTTCGCCCTAATTTCGGTCTACAGTCAACCCTACACCCCTTCAAAGCCCGGACACACGCAACTATAACATTCATCATAATACCACGAGCCTGTTCACGAAACCGTATACTTATCGCATCTGCATTTTTTCATATGTTACTTTATGATTTATGTTGTGTTTTCATTGCCTGGTGAACAAGCCCTTTTTTAGGGAGTAGATGGTTTAACCAAGGATGTTCATAGTTAAATCACAGGTTTAATTACCAATTGCAGGAAGTCGAAAGTTTAACAATGTTTCCAATCGAAAGGTAGTACAGGTCAAAATAATAGCTATGCAAATTATTGATTTACAACAGTATTGATTTAGATTTTAGACTGAAAACCATACGACGGTCGTTGGAAACCGACTAAAATTTAACGGAATATCTCAAAAAACGTTTCAATTAAGACACATGAACCCTATTGTGAAATCTAATATATATATATATATATACATATATATATATATATATTATTAATATATTATATATTATGAATATATATATATATTATTTTATAATTTAATATTTCTATTGTTTATTACTACTACGTTAAAATGCTTAAATGCCTACCAGATTGACTTCTCTGATACATAACATTATTAGTAAACAATTATTTATCGTGATTAAAAGTGGCTCACGCAAAACAATAAGCAGCAAAGAAAGCCACTTTAAGCGTAATGCATTTTCAATCACAATCCAAAGAGTTTTGAAGGAAATTGCTAATTCATTGCTTCATATCTTTGGAACATTCGTCTGCTCGACGTCGTAAATAACATAATGAATGTTGTTCAACTGTCAACATGAAAGGCATTGGCCCTTGTAAGTTTGTTACTCAATTACCCCACAGGATTTTCAGTGAACGTTAGCATGTTTTTATGATATTATGATCATGTACACAAACTAATACAATTGAAGTGTCTGGTTGAAATGATAAAATCAAAATAACAGCTTTTTACCAAATGCATAAATGCTTCTACAAATAGGCGCGACACTGCAAAGGCACCGCTCGTTGAGCGACTTGCGGTGCCTTTGGGTCGCGTGTCGTGTCGCGCCTGTTTGGAGCCATAAAGCAAGTAACACGGTACTTATTACAAAAAAAAAATGTTTTATTTTTGACTGTCTAATTGTCTGTATCTTACGACTAATCTCCAAAACTAAAGCTATTATTATTTTAGAAAAAGAATTAGGGTTCCACGCAAAAAAAAACCCATGAAATCCAGTATGTTTGCCAACATGCACGCGAATGGAGTCGCGGGCACAGCAAATCATAAACAAAAACAATCATGCTATCCTCCAATGACCACTCCCTTTTACGAGGTAAACGGACTCTGAAAAATATGGCCGCGTTGTCTCTATTTGTGGGAGTCAATGAACTAAAAGATTGGGCAACTAGCTAGAATCTCCATATCTGCCGAGACCTCTTGTTTGCCTATTATTGTATACTAGCTTCTGCCCGCGACTTCATCCGCGTGAAAAATTTCTTGTTCCTCCGACCAACCGCGTCGCATCGCATCGCCTGCCCGCGCTATTACTTCGTTTTCACTTAGCGTTGTTTCTGATTTTTTTTCATTCTGGGATCATAGCGTGATGTTAGTCTATATAGCCTGCTTCAAGAATTTGGCTATAAAAAATGCAAAATTAAATTTTTAAATCCGACCGGTAATTTCAAGAAGTAGCGCGTTCAAACAAACAAACTCTCCAACTTTATTAGTAGTTTAGATTAGATAGATTGTGATCACTTGACTGCCATACGTGGCAATTACCTACAGCTATTTTTAGATACAGTCAGAGAAATTAATTGCTAAGAAATTCAATGTCAATTTGCCTCGTTATAGCCATTTCATACAACTGTCAGAGAATGTACGAACAATTTAAGTAGCAGCCAATTTGGTTAATTCATTTCCTTGAATTTATTAAAGCATTACACTTAAGTGAATGAGAACGAACATACCAACAAGAAATCTTTTCCCTCGAGTTTCCGTCCCAAAAGTCATCCCTCAAACTTTTAATGTCCAATTAAGTATACTTATAGAACGTCTCTTTCCATAAAAAGTTCCACTTCGTTTGCTAATTAAGTTAGAATTAAAAGAGATTTACGTCGATACGTAATTAAAGAAGGCAATTAAATTATAATACGATTCTGTTCTGTAACTTTTTCGTTGGTCTCATTTTGTTCCTTAGGCAGTAGGGATGTCAGGTTGTCTTATCGATATTATTTCAGATTATACATTTTTAATTACGTTTTTTTTTTCGTTAGCCTATCTAATGGCCCACTACTGGGCAAAGGCCTCCCCTTTTTCTTTCCAAACCTCCCTGTCTTTTGCGATGTCTGGCCATTTTGACCCTGCAAACTTAATTAGATCGTCACACCATAAGTTATCTTTTAGCTGCTTGATATGATGATACCGTCGATGTGGGAATAACATTTTGCGAGATGTATGTCACCACCTAATTATTATGATGTGGCCAATTTGGAGTAACACAATAATAAAAATTCTTGAAGCAAGATTGAGCCCTGAATGGATGATTCATTTTAGAACGAACATGTTCGTAATTAAACTTAATTATTGTCTCTGAAAAACCAGTCTTAACAATAAATATATCAAACCGCTTAATACCAACAAAATTTTATACTCGCAATCATGTAACGGCGTAGCCAAAAACAAATTTCATCGACACTAAACAATCGATTACACCACATCCCTACCAGTCGTTAGAGCACGAAATCACGTTAAATGCCGTTCGGAAATTAAACGGATACTAAGGCGGATACGACGTGACCAGATGCCGACCTCCGCGGATAAAAATAATATTAGGTTTATAGCTTCTATAGTATAGCTTACACTGAACAGGTGTTTTGTTTACTTAGTTTTAAAACACTAGTACACTGGGACCACACGGTGACGTCGCTGGCTACGTAGCCATGGCTACCTCTGGCTATCTACCGTAGCCATATGAGTTTGCCAAATAAGTAACCAGTGGCTACTGACCCTCAGTTCTGGCGATCAGTTGGCCACTGAGTGAGGGAGGCGTAACTTCCTTATATACAAAATACTGCCGACTTGGCTACGCGTCGCCAGGTCACCAGAGTACCCAGTCTCCACGTAGGGTCCGGTCGGTCGTGGCTACGTTTCCAAATTGATGACGTATGTCGCCAGACCATAGCCAAGTGAGTTAACTGTCATACATTTCAATATGAATTGTTTGGATATGTAGCCGGTGATGTCACAATGGCGTCCCAGTGTGTTGTTAGCACTTAGCGCTCAAGAATAGAGCCAAAAGGACAATGCAAATTTTGTAAGGAGTTTTGGGCCCCTAAAAAAACTACGCGTGTCACGGCGGTTTTAACTTGGTTTTGTAGACCAAGAATTACCTTTTCATGTCCTGAAATGGATTTTAAATTTTTCATCCCAGTTTTCATTCAACACTTTCACTGTGCACGACGCATGAAGGGTGGCAGAGACACCGACGCGTGACCTATTACCATAACACATGAGTATAGACCTATAATCATGTGTTATGGTAATAGGTCACGCGTCGGTGTCTCTGCCAAATTTCTACTCTACGGGACCCCGTAGAGTAGAAATTTGTTGACGGTTGTTAAAAAAAAAAAATGCTGCCGCACTGTATACAAGGTGTATCAGAAAAGTGTTGTTAAATTTAAGGGGGTCGTATCGGACCATCATCATCTGCCATCATCTACCTAGCCTTTTCCCAACTATGTTAGAGTCCTGGAGGGGCCCGTGGCTAAATAATAACAATTGTT
Source organism: Luperina nickerlii (assembly GCA_963855955.1). Taxonomy (NCBI): domain Eukaryota; kingdom Metazoa; phylum Arthropoda; class Insecta; order Lepidoptera; family Noctuidae; genus Luperina; species Luperina nickerlii. The sequence goes on along the minus strand of OY979664.1, from coordinate 22,537,296 downwards.
GTCGTGGTTGGTCTGTGGATGGGTGACCTTTTCGTTCCGAGACCCCTCCGTGCCTTGGAAAGCAACGTTAAGTTGTAGGTCCCGGCTGTCTTTCATGTATCTTTGACAGTCGTTACGGGTCGTCAGATGCCCGAAAGTCTGACAACCAGTCTTACCAAGGAGTATCATATTACCCAGTAACTGGGTTGTGGAAGTCAGATAGGCAAACGCTCCATGTAAAATACTGTTATTCAGCTGCATCCGGATAGACCGAAAGCCGACCCCAACATAGTTGGAAAAAGGCTAGCCAGATGATAAACCCATAATAAAATACAGGCAAGTACAAAACACAGCAACACATATAACCTGTCAATCACAGAGGTAATCGCCATCCAATTGTTAGCCACCTGCCCACCTAACACCCACATTACACGCTGGATAATCCCCACATGACAAGGGATGTAACGCTGTCCCCGATACCTTGACCACTCGGCTAATTTACATGTATGACATTTTGTATTACAATTTAGAGGATGACTCGTAAAGTGCTTAGCGACTGGCTGATTACCCGATTACGGCGAAGCAAAAAGGAGGGTTGTGATTTTGACCGGTACGTATGTATGTATATATTATATATGTTCATCTGTTCCCTCATAACTTCAAAAGTACTTATAATAATTTGACAAATGAGGTATCGCTAGAAGCGTCTTGACCGTCCGCTAGTTATAGGCTATGTGACGTCACCCTAAATGAATGTGTGTGTGTGGTGTGTCTAGAGGACATAAAGTAATGAATTTAAAAATACAAATACATATTTTGTGATGATGCCTAGTGGGGTATCAAATGAAAGGGCTTAATTAGCACATTTCAAAAATATAAATATTACTAAAATAAGCCCCAAAATAATTCAAGAAAAAAAAGTTTAAAAACTAAAACCCGACTACTGAAAAGGATGAAACAAGAAAGTACCTTCCCGTGGTCGCATGCTACCATAGCTTATTTGTATGTAAGTACAGCGGCATGCGACCACGGGAAAGTTTTGTTTTTTTTTTTTTTTTTTTAAACATTTCCCCACACTAGGAATTACTCCTGTATCGTGGGTGCGTTTACAAACATTTAAATTCACATACACAAACAGCCAGACCCGGAACAACTACATGTAGGCAATACAAATATTTGTTCCGTGCAGGAATCGAACCCGCTATACGCAGCGCAGCAGTCGATCGCTCAACCACTGCGCCAACCGTGTCGTCATCAAAGTAATTTCTTGTTTCATCCTTTTCAGTAGTCGGGTTTTAGTTTTTAAACTTTTTTTTTTATTTTCATTTGTCTTTGATATAAAACTTGTCTAAAGAACAACACATACTCATAATCAGCAATTTAGCATACAATGTTCCCACTGCTGGGACACTGGCTTCCTCCCTGTGAGAGGGAGTGGGACGTAATCCACTACGCAGGCCCAGTGCGGGTTGGTAGATATAACTACCTTTTGGAATGGGCGACTAGAATCAATTCTATTTGTTGTAATTTCTGACGTTCAAAAGTGCCTTTTATGTGCCTATTTGAAATAAATGCTTTGACTTTGACTTTAACATGTCTTCGATTTTTTGGCTCAAGGACATATCGGTTCCCTCATGGTGTTTTCCTTCACCGTTTTAAGAGCAGTGGTGATGAAATAATTTACACAAATTACGTTGGCGGGCGAGTATCGTACGGTGGTACGATGCTCGCCTACCAATATACTCGTGATAGCAGAATCAGCCTATGATGCTCCAACTGCTGGAGTACAGGCCTCCTCTCTGTGAAAAGAAGAGGGGCGTAATCCGCCACGTGGGCCCAATGCGAGTTGGTAGATAATACAAGTAATGTAGGCAAACAAAATTTCCGTTAAAACATAAACTCCGACCAGCAGCAATAATCACATGAATAAACGTATTTTCTTTCTTTCATTTTTCATAAATACAACACACTCACACATACACATAAAACACACACTCAGCACAAGAGAACGCCTGCACTAAATTCTCTTTATTTGACTTCGTTTTTCATTACATTGCATAAATAGTTGAGGCCTTGTCACACTGGCGATTTGCAAACAAGTCCAAAGAGAGGCGAGTGCGCAGCGAGTTCACCGCGAGTTCGCAGCGAGCGCGCGGCGAAGTCGCAGTGAGCGCGCGGCGAAGTCGCAGTGAGCGCGCGGCGAAGTCGCCACAAATAGCGCCGTCGACGCCAGAGTGTACACAATGGCATTTTTCGTGGCGTCCAAAACGTGGCGTCAATGGAGTCTTTATTTAAATAATTTTTATATTATTATAAATTAATATCACTATACTAACCTGCACTCTAATTGCGTAACACAATTACAATCACAATCTGAATCATTTTGAAGAATATTGCTAATCCATTGCTTCATATGTTCGAAAAATGGGTCTGCACAACAACGTAAATAACGCAATGAATGTTGTTGAACTGTCAAAATGAATCCCATTGCAACTGTTAGTGTGTTACGGAATTACCCCGCTGTAAGCGTCCACTGGTTCTTCTTCCGTCGTGTCGACACGAGCTTTACGAAAGTAATTAATTCCGAGCTAGAAGATTAGCCAACCAGCATGGCTGTCAGTAATCGTACTGCCCCGAATTGAGGAGGGGGTGGAGGGGGGGGGGGGGTTCAGGGGATCAGACCGGAATAAATCAACTTCAGTGCGATTCTGTAACCATCTCACCGTGAAAACTTAGGTGAAGTGAGCGTGGAGTAAGCTGTCAATAGTGTAAATTCCTAGCAAAAACAAACTCACTTCACCTAAGTTTTCACGGTGAGATTTTTACAGAATCGACCAGCTGGTGCTGGTCGCGGTATGGTCACTTAGAAAGAAAAAGTATTTATTGCGACTCATACAGGAAGATCACAAACTAAAATAAACACAGTAATAATAGAAATAAATACTAAAATATTAAAAAAAAAGGAATATAAAGAAAAATGAAACAGAAAGTCTTAGACGACGCCAAAAGGCTCCTTTCTCAGCATGATGCTGCGACATTTAAAAAATATATGTCGCAGCGCTGGTATTCTGACTTCGATGTAACTTCTTCTGTTAATCTGCCGGTGACAACATTGTATTTTGCAATTGGATACTGCTATCAATTGGTATAATGATCCCTAACTCGCCTTTACGAAACTCCCGTGGGTAGGAATCGCACATAGGTATTCATTAGGTATTAATATAATATCGTAAATTTAGACTTGAAAAACAAAACTTTACGTAAGAACAAATTTTTCAAACCGTCTTCAGTTTAAAGCTCTCAAAATTAACACTTCGTTCGTAGATCAAACTTGAAAATTGTTCTCAAAATGTTCGTGTAAAATCAAACTTTATCTTCAAGACAATACCGTTTGAAATCTTTTGTTAAAAGTTACGAAAGGTTGATGAATACCGTCTTTTGATCATTTCATTCATTCGTTCGAGTATTCGACACCTTCGATGTAGGAAACACTCAACTTTATCTCTAGGGACAGGTGACGTATAGGGTGCTCTGTGCAAAATTACTTCATTAATTGAATTAAAACAAAATATATAGATACCATATTATGAATGTTACTATAATATTAAGATATTTAAGAATGGTGTTTATTAGCATTATTATTTATAAATATTTAAAACTTTGCTGAAGTCGAAAATAAATAATGACACGTTTGATGTTTGTAACAATATTCATCTCAATATATTCTGACAGTTGACAAATGATGTCCTTTACTTACTACACAGAAATAAACTTTACTTAGGGGCCTAGCCTTTTCCCAACTATGTTGGGGTCACCTTTCAGTCTAACCGGATGCAGCTGAATACCAGTATTTTACATGGAGCAACTGCCTATCTGACCTCCACAACCCAGTTACTGGGCATTACGAAACCCCTTGGTAAAACTGGTTGTCAGACTTTCGGGCATCTGACGACCCGTAACGACTGTCAAAGATCTACGAATGACAGCCGAGACCAACGACTTAACGTGCTTTCAGAGATACGGAGGGGTCTCCGTATATTAAGACCCATCAACAGATTAACCACAGCAAGCGTAGCTTACCTGATCGATCGTCCTGTGCAGCTATTATTTAGCCACGGGCCTCTCTTGTTGAATATTGACATATTATATACATAAAGCTTACGGAATAAATTCTCTAAATGGCGGTGAGAACGTGGTATAGTTTAGAAAACTACGTCGGTCACACAAACAGACACGAAAAAAGACTTTAATTTATACTTAATAGGTATAGATTTATATCACAGTGACACTTTCGCAGGTATCAAATAAGTTTTGTGTCAATATAAATAACATTATCGGGATGGTAAGTGTGTTTTAAAATAAATTAATTAACATTTAAATATCGTATTGCGTGTTTCAGAACATTAAATTAGGCATTTAGTTTTGAATAGGGATGAAAATTAATGTTAAAAGCAGATTTGTTAGCTATCGTGCTTTGTAAATGCGTGTCCGGTGAAAATAAATCGTGGTAAATTTAAAGATATTGTTGTTTGTGATAATTTATTGTACAAATAAAATTATGGTTTTATTAGATTAGGTAGCGGTAAAGGCTCCTACAAAAAGGCGCGACACGCGATATAATCGCGCGCGACACAAAGACACTGCTCGTTGCGTGACTTGCGGTGCCTCTGTGTCGCGTGCGATTTTATCGCGTGTCGCGCCTGTTTGAAGGAGCCTTAAAACTTTGGTTTTCTAGAAAAGCATTAAGCAACCTATAGTGTTCCCACTGTTGAGAAAGAGGCCTCCTCTCGGTGAGAGGGACTTGGCCGTCATCCACCGCGCGGGCCCAGTGCGGGTTGGTAGATGTCGCATGTCTTACAATTTTTGGTTCTAGGACATGCATGGTTTCCCCACTATGTAGGAAAGCGGTTCCGTCATATAATATCGGCCATCATGAAATCTGTCACTTTCACCAGTATTTGATATTAAGGTGTCAAAAAACGCTAAGCAAACAGCTAAACACACACGCTGAGCTGGTGAACAGCTGTTATTGTGTGACCGTTCATCGTTTTCTTAGGAAAACAAAGCTTTACAACCTGGTGGGAAATGGAATAGCGGCGGTATGGTGTCTTTAAATGCGTCCGATGGACGAACGAGTTGTTCATGAGTTCGATCATGAGTTTTGAACTCACATACACTTCTTTGACATTTTAAATGCAAGTAGCTTAACTAAAAAGTTTGGTAGAAAACGATTAACGTATAAGATTAATATAATAAACTAAACAAGATATTTTTACTGATTTAAATCATGTCTATAAATAAACCTGATCATCTAAAACCTTACGCTACACAGTTCAGAAAACATATAAATAAAAATAAAATCCGAGAACCCCACTAACTTCACACGAAACTGAAATTCGATTTCTAAACAGGACACCCTGTAAAGGCGAGCGCAAGAAATCTAAATTGAATCGAAATTGTAAGAATTTCCGTGTGTGGGACACCTATTGTCGCGTCTGCACACAATGTAGGGTGTGTGTGTGTGATTGTGTGAGTGAAAGTGTGGATTTGTGTGTGTACGATTATAGGTTTTCTTTAAGCCGTACGATTGTTTCTTTTGATACTGTAACTTATTTTCATGATTTGGCGTTTATTAGGTCTGATGAACGTAATGAGGAAATTGTGGATTGATTTTAATGGGTTTAAAAATGTATAAGTTTTTAAGAAAACCTAACCTAACCCTGTGCAACCTAAGCCTGTGTGGTGGATTACTAACAGCCAACTGCCTCTCGAAGAAATAGTCTCGTGGCTGATGGGATGTTCCCACTACGCTGTCACTATGTACACATGACACATCAGACACTATGTATACATCAGTATACGTTACATGTCTGGCGTATCTACATACAATCAGTTTGTGCCAACGCAATGGAAGAATTCAGCATCAAAACAACGCTAAAACTTACCTGTTGCTCCAACAATACAGGCAAATACAAAATTCATAGGCTAATCGAATTACAAGCAAAATAGCACAATGTTCCACTAGTAACAATTGATTTAAAACCCAGTACAAGTCCGTGTGAATCCATTGGAAACCCGTTAATAAAGTGCTTCTGTTAGTTGAGCTAACTTTTCGCGTTCCGTTCTCGTTTATTTCGCTTGAATACGTTTTAGTACAATGTTTGGCGTTATATTATGGTGCTGCAGGAAGATACAGCAAATGTTAATTTGTATTTATAGTCGGCTACAAAAATTGGGTACCCTGCACGCATACACAAAAGCTCACAAGATAATAAAGTCAAGTTTATGAAATTAAAGAGCGTTTACGACGTACGGCTTTACGTACAAACTTTCTTTCAAGCCCTTGTTTTTCGAAATTAATGAACCGATTTTAATGAAACTTCATACGCATAAGCAGGATACAAAGGTCTAAAAAGAACATTTTAAGAACATTTCCGAAAAATAGTGTTACAGCCAAATTAGACCGATTTTAAATTTTCCATAGAAACAGAGATTTCAGGTTATCTTTTTTTAAATAAGACATTTCGAAAATGTTCTTTACTAACTTTTTAGACCTTTGCATCCTGCTTATACGTATGAAGCTTCATTAAAATCGGTTCATTAATTTCCAAAAACAAGGGCTTTAAAGTTTTTATGAAATACCGTACGTCTTAAACGCTCTTAATTGGTAAGCAAATTGACACACTACTTCAATTTGCCGTGATATAGATATTTTATACAACTATCATAGATTGACGTTTCAAGTTGGTAGTGAATTTTCAAAACCATTAGAAAAGAAAATAATATTAGTTTATTATCATAAGATGTAGATTGTGGGTAAATTATTACGGCAATAATTTATTAAATAACCTATTAAATCTAATTTCTTAACGAAAATCTATACCATAAACAAAAATGGGCTCACCCTTGTTATTCCTTCATAATACTTCTAATTTTAAACTTCGTTCTAAATCGGATTTTGGCAAGGATTTCCGCTGCATCTGTTGTTCAGAGTTTAAGTGAATTTTGATATCATTTCGCCAGCGTTTTTAAAGCATACAACCAACAGCTGTGCTGAATTTTAAAAAGTGGTTCAAGATGTTAAAATTTTCATATTCGTTGACAGTTTTGACTTACGCAAAATGTACACTTGGAGCTTTAATAAAGACAAGCTTGTATCATTATTCATGGTTCAGTATCAATTACGTTAGGTATCACGTATTACGTAAGGTTAGGTATCAATTACGCTGGCGTCTGTGCCTATCATAATAGTTATTAGTTTATAGATATCTATAATATCATACGTTCATTTTGTCCCAAGTGCCCTTTCACATGCACCCTTGACGACCTGAACAACACCTCTGACGCCGCAATAAATGCAACATAGATGTACCATCGAAACGAAAAGAAGAACCTACATTACTCGTTCCTTATGCTAAACAAACCAAAACTCTGAATTTTAATTTGCTAGACCAGAATTACAGCTACTATATAACAAACTAGCTTCTGCCCGCGACTTCGTCCGCGGGAAATTTCGTAGTCGCCGACCCACCCCGTCGCATCGCATCGTCTGCCCGCGCTATTACAGTATCCGGCGATAAATATTGCACATCGACCTTTACCTTTTTTGTATTTTATACAAAGAATAAAAATAATTATCAAAAGAAGCAATCTATATATCTATATCTATATACTAATATAATAAAGCTGAAGAGTTTGTTTGTTTGTTTGTTTGTTTGAACGCGCTAATCTCAGGAACTACTGGTTCGAATTGAAAAAATATTTTTGTGTTGGATAGTCCATTTATCAAGGAAGGCTATAGGCTATATAACATCACGCTACGACCAATAGGAGCGGAGCATCAATGAAAAATGATGCAAAAACGGGAAAAAAATATTCCTTTTGAGAGCTTTCGTTGCGTACGCTGCGTAAACGGTTAAAGTTACGCAAAAATCATGTATGACGGAATTGTTTCCCTTTAAAAGTTCTAAAAAAAAGTCCGCGACAGCGTATGTCTATCTTTTAAGATTTACTCACTATAACCTTTTTTATGGTAATCAAATTTCTTCTAAACTAATGCATTATTTGCGAAGGTTTTCTTTATAAACATGATATTAATCCTTATCAAAATAAATACGTTATTCATCACAAGTATTTAATCTATACTACTAATATAATAAAGCTGAAGAGTTTGTTTGTTTGTTTGTTTGAACGCGCTAATCTCAGGAACTACTGGTTCGAATTGAAAAAATATTTTTGTGTTGGATAGTCCATTTATCGAGGAAGGCTATAGGCTATATAACATCACGCTACGACCAATAGGAGCGGAGCATCAATGAAAAATGATGCAAAAACGGGAAAAAAATATTCCTTTTGAGAGCTTTCGTTGCGTACGCTGCGTAAACGGTTAAAGTTACGCAAAAATCATGTATGACGGAATTGTTTCCCTTTAAAAGTTCTAAAAAAAAGTCCGCGACAGCATATGTCTATCTTTTAAGATTTACTCACTATAACCTTTTTTATGGTAATCAAATTTCTTCTAAACTAATGCATTATTTGCGAAGGTTTTATTTATAAACATGATATTAATCCTTATCAAAATAAATACGTTATTCATCACAAGTATTTAATGTTGAATAAAATTGCCCTTGACATCATTTGATTTCAATGAATATCTTAGGAGTTGCATAGTTTACAAGTAATATAGTCGCATAGTTTACATGTATAAGTAATAATCTTAAGTAATATCTTAAAGTAATGGAATATATTTTTTGGAATATATTTTTAACCGACTTCAAAAAAGGAGGAGGTTCTTAATTCGGATGTTTCTATTTTTTATTTTTTATGTATATTCGGGCATAACTCCCTCATATAATATGTATAGACAGACGGATTTGCAAAAATTTTTTTGTTCGAAATATTTTTATTCCGGAAATATTTTTACTCCGAAACTCATCATCAGATCTTTATGAAATTTAAATAGGACCAATTTAAATTTCATAAAGATCTGATGATGAGTTTCGGAGACAGACAACGGAACTCTTCAATAAATGCCAGCAAATCAACCGCGATTGCTGCTATAGCATATGTATGCATTGTTTACGCAATCACACAACATAACATTACGCCTGTACCTTTGAAAGGGGTAGGCAGATGTGTTCAATAGCTTCCTGTCGCTGATATTCACATACCAAGTAGTGTTATATGAATTTGTTTGGGGTAGGCAGGTACAACAAAAAAGTGAAAAATAAAAACAAAAATAAAAAAAAACAACCGACTTCCAAAAAAATACTACAAAGTGAAAAATAACTTTAATTTCGAAAGTCGGTGTCAAAAAATGAAAATACAGAACCAACGACACCGACTTCCGAAATTAAAGTTATTTTTCACTTTGTATTCTTTTGGAAGTCGGTTGTTTTTTTTTTTTGTCAACAAGTTTTTAGTAGGTTTTTTCCTGAAATTACCGCGGGTGAAACGGCGGGGCACAGCTATTATTAAATAAAGTTACCTTTAGCAGTTAACAGAACAGAAAAACAAACTGTTGTTTGTTTGTTTGAACACGCTAATCTCTGGAATTATCAATTATTTTTGCATTAGATTGTCCAATCCATGTGGAAAGCTTAATCACGCCAGGACTCTTTGGAGCTGAGCAATAAGAAAAAGGTCAGGAAGAATGCTAAGAGAAAACGATGTGATAGCGCGGGCGGGTGATGCGATGCGATGGGTTGGGGGAGCAAGAAATTTCACGCGGACGAAGTCGCGGGCAGAGGCTAGTTAATCATAATTGTTTTAACAACTCCTAATAGATACCGGACTGTTTGTATTTCGTGCGACAGAGATGACGTTCTACGAAGCCGAAATTAGCCAATTGTCTCTTTCCAAAGGTCGATGTGCAATATTTATCGCCGGGTACTGTACGTCGGTTACGCTTTGAGTACTTTCTGACTTTTTTCTCGGTTCCTTAGGGTCCTTGCGTGATGTTATAGCCTATAGCCTCTTTCAAGCATTTAGCTGTCAAATTCTAAATTTTTTTTTAATCCATCTTGTTGTTTCAGAAATTAATCGTGTTCAAACAAACAAAAAAAGCAAACAAATCCTTCAGCTTTACTATTATATATATAGTATTGACAAACAAAGAAGGTCGGTCGCAGCTGTCATTTAATTTTTAATCTAGCAAATTATAAAATCAGAGTTCAGTTGGGTATTCCTGTCAACGCCTTCAAAGCTAAATATCCATTTACTTGGCACAGACTCTCTAAAAGCAATCGCGGTGGCTATCAAAAGTTGCTTCGAAGTCGCCTAACATTGATCCTCTGCCATTAGTACGTACTAGAAACTAATCGACAATGATGTCAGTACAAGTTTGTTAGATATAGCAGTTGTACGGTTAATTACTAACATTCCCGTTTAAATGGATTCGTTGTGTCAATGGAGTTAATAGTGTCATTATTTTCATGACAATACGCAACTTATCTTTCATTATCAATTATTAACGTTCTGATGGTGATCACCGGGGCGGTTTTAGTGAGGTAAAACACTCCCCGACCTCCCTCCCCGGCGGTCAGGTGCCTTTAGGTTTCCCCGACAAAAAAAAAAAAAAAGGTTAGCCGTGATTAGTGTTGCTCAAAATCGGTCTTGGTCTTGCAGTCTTGGTCTTGTTCTTGCATTTTTGCAAGACCAAGACCAAGACCGACTTATTGTAGCAAGACCAAGACCAAGACTGAACCCTGCAAGACTTGAGCAAGAACAAGACTAAGCCTGCAAGACTCTTGCGTCTCGCAGTTAAGTCAAACTGAGATTTGGGCGTTATAGTAGGTGGTGGTTGGCGGTGGTTGGTGGTGGTGGTTGGTGGTTTCAATCCCGATTTTGATAGACGTTCCCCATTATCAAAACCGTATCGTCATAACATTAAAAGGTATTGATTATTATATGTTCCGACTATTTATTAAGTAGGTAGGTAGCGTGTTACTTACAAATTTGCTCCCATATGTGATAAAAAGTACCTAGCATAACTTTCTAGCAAAGTTCATTTCATACCTTGTAGGTACTTATATCTACTTAGAGTATTATATTATACTTGTATAAGTCTAATGTGCAGATCTAACGTTAGTAGGTTGGTAAAAATTATGTAGGTATTTGGGTCGTTCTACTTTTTTACCGACAATAGTCTGTCCTTGGTCTTATTATGGCATCTCGTTGGAGTATTAATATAAACGGTTTTTTAATTCGGTTCGAATAAACGTCCATATTTTTCTTATCTATTAATATTATGCCATTTTTCATGTTCTCTAACCAACATATTTTATACGTTGTTTTCCGTAAAATGGCGTGACAGAGTGGTAAACTGAAATGTAGTCTCTACAGAAAAAGGCCACTTTGTCACATTATTTCTTTAAAAACTAACATTAAAAAAAAATCAATATTAGCCAGAAAGGAAACTTTAATTGGTCCTAATGAAATACAGATGCAGTTTTTTTTTAAATCCCACACAGAAAACAAAATTATAGATAGTTCAAAAACCAAAAAAACAGAAAAACATCGTTTCATTGTCGGTAAAAAAGAAGAACGACCCATTTATGTTTCAAAGTTTAAATTATTCTTCTATTCAGCAAAATTTAAAACTAACAGCGAGTCGAGTAGGTCTACATAGTACTAGTAGCAGTTTTTAAACCAGCCGATGTTATGGTACAGACGCCAGTACATCAAGCTACTACAATCTGCCATATTTCTTTAACGCAATCTTCCGCATTTTTTGTCAGGTTCAAGCATTTATGCACTTTATTGTAATAATTTTAAAGTTTATTTTCAAGTGCGTTAATAATACGAGGAGACCGCTTGGCGCTGCGGTCCCTCTGTCGCGGCATTTGAAAGCGAATAGCGTAGGTACGAAGACAGGTAGCCCTTTCGAGTTTTATTTACATTGCTGTTTTAAGTGAAACAAGTGAATTTACTATTTTTTAATTAAAAATATTATTGGGTCAGATAGAAATAATGATTCGATACAGTTTGCAGTAAAAAATTGCAAAAGAAAACCTAAGAAAATTAAGAAAAAGCTGACGAAAAATTTCAACGCAGGGGGGTCCAGAATCATGTACTTGAATCCATGGTAACCGGTTGCGCGTCGATGACCCTGCTTCCCTGAGCAATAGGCTAATAGGTATTTGAATGTAGTCTAGTCTAAGTAGTAGAGTCTCGCAAGACTTGCGAGACTCTTGCTGCAAGACCAAGACCAAGACCAAGACTGAGAGCGCAATACCAAGACCAAGACCAAGACCAGGTGTATTGACGCAAGACCAAGACCAAGACTGGCTAAGGTCTTGTCTTGGTCTTGCATTTGGGCAACACTGGCCGTGATGCCCCAGTGGTAAAGTCCTCGCCTCTCATGCTCGAGCTATAGGTTCAAATCCAGGGAAATTACTGGCGAAATGTGTGTGCACTATAGATACAACTCTGCCTAACCGTTTGGGGAATACGGATGTGATAATAAGTTTTATGTTATTACCCGACTACGGCAAAGGAAAAAGGAGGGTTATGATTTTGACCGGTATGTACGTATGAAAGAATAGGTGACTAGAATCAATTCAATTTTACTGTAAGTTTTGACGTTCAAAAGTGCCTTTAATGTGCCTATTTGAAATAAATGATTTGACTTTGACTAAGGTATGTATGTGTGTTCATCTGTTCCCTCATAACTTCTAAACTTCTTGTCATAATTAGACAAATGAGGTATCGTTAAAGTATCTTGATCGTCCGCTGGTTATAGGCTATGTGACGTCACATTAAATTGAATATGGCGCCCTCTAGCAGAAATAAAGTCATGATCTAAAAGAAATGTTTCTTTTTTGTTCTTTCCGTGTGGGGTATCATATGAAAGGGCTTAATTAGTACATTTTTTAATATAAATATTACTGAAATAAGCCCCAAAATAATTAAATAAAAAGTAAGCTAAAAAAATAGAACCCGACTACTGAAAAGGATGAAACAAGAAAGTATCTTCCCGTAGTCGCATGCTTGGTCGCCATAGCTTATAAATGTTAATACAGCGGCATGCGACCACGGGAAGGTAGGTACTTTCTTGTTTCAATCTTTTCAGTAGTCGGGTTTTAGTTTTTAAACTTATTTTTTATTTACCCTACCCCGTCGAGAGATGATCGCACTTCTGTTTTGTTTTGACACCTTTGACACACACAATGTTGCATGCTGCCATAGAAAAGTACAGACGCCAGCACTTCAAGCTACTACAATCTGTCAAATTTCTTTAATAGATTTTGAACTTTATCGCTAAAGTTGTAACGTCGCACGTTACATTTTTCACTATTAAACACATAATAACTAATTTAACAACAAAATCACAGCAACATTCCAATGTTTACATACACTCAACTGTCAAAGAGCCGCAGACGTCAAAATATGACAACCACAGAATATTACAAGTAGAGCGGTAGTAAATAGTAATGACTAAGAGCACAAGATATTCAGCTATCGGCGCGCGAGTGAGAATTTATCTATGGGCTCGCGCATGTCCCATCTCTATCCAACGCGTCTTTCGTTTGGCAATAGGAATTTTGGCTTTTCCCGAAGCGGTCACACGTCTCACCAGATTAATTTTTATCAGTGATTTCACACGTGTCTTAACTCGCCATTATCCGGGCCTAAAAACAAATACCTAATCTAAATAATTCTCCGCCATCGAGCAATTAAATTCGGTGATTTTGAAACCCCCATACTGGGGTCCAAAGTTCCGGTTAGGGAACACCTCAAGCTCACGGCCGCACATCTGAAGCTACGCGGCTGGTTCCGTCGTGACTCGTGCGTGCTGTAACGTCCAGGCATCGGACGTCCCATTTGTTGGCCATCTTGCCAAGTGGGCCGAGCTGACTTACGAAGGTCGGCGCAAACACCTGTCGACCGGCACCCCTGCGCATCCAGCGTGGCACCTCGCTGCGGTCATCGCCACGCCAGCTATCAGGGCAGTACAGCGCTACCCACAGGGGGGGACTCTGGGAAAATTGTGACCTGTAGACCTACCCACACCTTTTATTTAATTATATTTTTATGTTGACAAGGTTGCGTGGTCTTATTTTTAATATAACCTGCGCCACGCACACCCCTTTCGTCACAAAGTATAAGGTTCAAAGTTGATTGGGAAAATTTGACAGTTTCGGGTATCTTGATGTGCTGGCGTCTGTACATACGCGGGATGTCTGACCTCACTCTTCACAGTACTGTCACAATTCTTGGCATAAGTACGATGACGCCAAATCTAACAATTTAAATCTTTGTATCAAGCCACCTCTGTAGGTATTTTGTTAACCCTACCTTTGAAAGGCTACAAACAAAATTATTTAGAACCCTATTTCAGCTCCAGGCTTTTTATGTCAACCTAAGGTAAATGGGTAAAGGTTACCCGAGAACTACTCTTTTATACAAAAAGATCTCTTAGGAAAAAGCGTAATACATATAAGCATGGCTTTATACCCACGCACTGCCCCAAAGTAACATTTTCAAGCTTTGTTTGCAACCTCTTACAATCTACCCACTAGATTTATATTAGGTAGTTACTTTTGTGGTCTAGAAGGGTAGTCAGAAGCCAAAAAGTCTGACAATCAATCTTAACAAAGGGTATAGTGGTGGTCGTGGTCAGATAGGCAGTCGCTCCATGTAAAATACTGGTATTCAGCTGCATCCGGCTAGACTGGGAGCCAACCCTAACATAATTGGGAAAAGGTTAGGTTGATTGGTTGTGGCGTAGTCGTACGTACGGACGCCAGTACATCAACCTACCACAATCTGTCAGATTTCTTTAATAGATTTTCAACTTTATCGCTAAATCATAAGGTTCAAAGTTGATTGGGAAAATCTGACAGGTTGTGGTAGGTTGATGTGCTGGCGTCTGTACCACGTTAAGGTTGAAAGTCGCCTGTACGTCATAAAACGAGAAGTTCTATTTATCTATGTGGCAACACAGAATAACTAATAGTACTTGTTGACAGTTAGATAGGCCGCATTCCGAATTAGCTATAATCTTTTTTTTTATTTATTTACCATTTAAAAATGAATTACATTTGTTTCAGCAGAATAGCATTTTTAAACCACTAAGGTTTGTACTTAACGCTACATGTAATGCTACATCGTAGTAAAAACAAAATCAAGGTAAACAATAAATACAACATAATACCCTATTTCGAAATTTGGTAACTTCATCTCAGGTGATATGCTAGTTACTAGTTACTAATTACTCACAGCACTCACATCATCTCAGATGCGTTCCGAATTAGATATTACGATTATGACAGCTGAGAGCTTTCAACAATTTGGAACGCTGCCGCTGGTGAACGCGCTCACAGTGCTTACGCAATGTAAAAACGATATTATTACACTATTTCTTTGTATAAACACCACATTTCTTCTTCTTTGGTTAGGTGGCGACTGTCAGCCAGAAGCACAATTCCGAAAATGCGACGTTAGTTTAATTTGCACTTTTAAAGATATGATGCAACTCAAAACAAAATACACACTGACACATCCTCACACATACACTGTCATTTTTGACAGCGCTCAAATCGATTATATTGATTACATTCCCAACTCGGAACACACCCGTAGTTTCAACCTTAGTGAAGTTTCAATTTCTCAAAAGTGACAACATAATTACGAGGTATTTTTTAATTCAGTTATTAAAGGACGGTAGTAGGTAGATTATGCGTTACGTTTAAAAACTGGTTATGGTATTATTTAATTTTAAAGTAAAGTAAGTTTTATTTTTGTATAAAGTCAAAGTCTTTTATCTAAATTGATACGTACTCATATAAATAACTGTTTTTTACTTAGGCATTGGGTGGGTGACCATGCATTGCACACCGAGAGACCTTCATGCCTCGGAAAGCACGTTAAGCCCGTCCCGGCTGACAATTTTATTGTAGATAGACAGTCGTTTCGAGTAGTCAGAAGTCCGAAAGTCTGACAACGAGTTAAGACTGTTAAGCTTAGGGGCATCGTGTTACCCAGTAACTGGGATGTTGAGGTCAAATAGGCAGTCGCTCCATGTAAAATACTGGTATTCAGTCATTCAGAAAAGTCTAGGCAGATGAGGGAGAAAAAAATCTTCCCAAAAAATCTTTGAAAAAATCCTAAACAACTGTTTCCAAATTATTGCTTGAGATATTATATAGTGTTTAATGAAATTACTCTCGAATGAATTAATACACTATTCACAAAATTAGAGTGGTAGCAGCTTTGATTAAACGAACCGTGAAAATATGAAATAGTAACATTATTCAAAATAGGGTCGCCGCACACTTATTTAGTTAGCTTTCATACTTTTCATAAGCTGTGAATGTACTATAGTGGTTACATGTTTAACTTACTTTAGTAATATTAAATAACTAGCTTCAGCCCGCGACTTCGTCCGCGTGAAATTTCACCCTCCCGCCATTCACCCTCTTAGGGGTGGAATTTCGAGAAACTCTATCTTAGTGGATACCTACTCTTCACAAGGAACACACCCTCCAAATTTCATGTCTCTAGGACCAGCGGTTTAGGCTGTGCGTTGATATATCAGTCACTCAGGACTTTGAATTTTATTTAAATAGATACCTTTAAAATTAATATTATCAGCCCGAGGACGATCACTCGTAAAGGTCACTCTCCCAATACCTCAATGAACAGTCAAATAGCACGATTATTCCTGGATTGAAACATGACTAAAGTCAAAGACTAAGTTAACTTTGTCTTTGACTTTAGTCACGGCAAGACAAAGTTAACTTTGTCTTTGACTTTAGTTATGACAAGACAAAGTTAACTTTGTCTTTGACTTTAGTCATGGCAAGACAAAGTTAACTTAGTCTTTGACTTTAGTCATTGCGGCCAAAGTGTTATTGAGTTTTTCAATTAGGAATTTCTCAGTATTAGCCCGGAGTCTATATTGTGTTCGGTTGTTATACTATGGCTCTTTAAGCAGGAAGCATTATACGAGAAAAAAAACTTATTATTTCTGAGTCTGTAAAATGGACGATATCTTGACTACAGCCGCACGGGTTGATCGATCAGGTTAAGCTACGCTTGCCGTGATTTGTCCGTGGATGGATGACCATCTTTACATACCAAGACCCTTCCATGCCTCAGAAAGCACGTTAAGCCGTTGGTCTCTGCTGTCATTCGTGAATCTTTGACAGTCGTTACGGGTCGTCAGAAGTCCGAAAGCCTGACAACCAGTCTTACCAAGAAATGTCGCATTACCCAGTAACTTGGGTTGTGGAGGTCAGATAGGCAGTCGCTCCATGTAAAATACTGGTACTCAGCTGCATCCGGTTAAACTGGAAGCCGACCCCAACATAGTTGGGAAAAGGCTAGGCAGATGATGATCTTGACGATTTCAGTTTTTTTTTTCACAATCAAAGTTGATGATTGACAACCCTAATTCTAAACTTCAAATATAAAATTAGTTTTACTAACAGTGTTCAAGTCTATGATCCGTATAATACAATTTGTTTTAGTTCAAAAGTCATGCTAAAGTCATAAAGTCAGGGTTTACTCAGGCTTCAAATATTAATCGTGGAATGCTAAGTAGGACTTATAGTTACAGTTTAATTTTTCAAATTATTATTTGAGAGATTTTGAGTGAATATTTAAAATGTTATCAAGGTTTTATACTTACTTGAATGGACGCTGACGTCGGGCTTGACTACAAATTCAAACGCGCTATAGAGCAGGCCACAGATATAGATAGACCTAGATAACGCAAGTACCTATCACGATCTGTATGAAAACTAAGCGTGCCATTTTTTGACTACCTACTTTGACGTCACAAGCACTAATTAGTCATGGGAAATTCAAATCGATTCAAAGACACCGCCGCGTGCGGCACCCGTTTCGCCCCACCCCCGGGGCCTAGCGCCAGCTCTCACGCTTACCCAGCCAGCAGTACTACGGGACTGAGCGCGACAGTGACGGCATACGATTTTTGTACGTAAGCTGGACACGCGAAGTAGTTGCTCTTGCGTTATCTAGGTGTATCTATATCTGTGGAGCAGGCTATGTTCGGAGTTTCGTTAAAATTATCCGGAAAAGAACCGGAGTTACCGACTTATATCTTGCCTCTGCAAGCATCGAGATGCGGATTCGAAGGACAGGGTGTTGTGGGGCAGCCTGGGTGAGACCAGCAGTGGACTGCGATAAGCTGAGTTGATTGACTCACTTGCGATTTTGTATTCATTATAACCAAAATGTCAAAAACACAATTTTTCACCCTCTACCTATTTATACTTTTACGAGCGACCCGCCAATGCTTTGCACAGGCGTAATCTACTAACGAAGAGGACATGTCGAAATATCACAATTGCTGTGCTCTATATAAATAGAATGGTAATGTAAACTAATTGTACATGTTTTTCTGTTTGATAGCCCAATTCTCGAGAAAAGCTATAGGCTACACGCTAGGGCCCTTGGGAGAAAAGAAAAAAGTCAGAAAGAACAACTAAGCTAAAACAAAGTAAAAGCGCCGGCAGGTGATGCGGCACTACGGGGTTGCTCGGGGGAACAAGAAATTTCACACGGACGAAGTCGCGGGCAGAAGCTAGTGTACTTTAAACACCAGAATAAATCCTCTAGGCGATGGACAAAACAGCATCAAAATCCGTTGCGTAGCTTAAAAGATATACAAAAAAGTCACATAAAGGCTCCTGCAAACAGGCGCGACTTGCGACGCGGATCGCGCGCGACACAAAGGCACCGCTCGTTGCGCGACTTGCGGTGCCTTTGTGTCGCGCGCGATTTATCGCGTGTCGCGCCTGTTTGAAGGAGCCTTAAACAGACTTTAATTTACATTATGTATGCATAGAAGATGCTTATACATAGGAACCCGTGGTTAAGTAATAACAGTCGCACGGGTCGATTGATCGCGCTAAGCTACGCTTACCGCGGTTGGTCCATGGATGGGTGACCATCTTTAGATACCGAGACCCCGCCGTGCCTCGGAAAGCACGTTGCAAAGCCGTTGGTCCCGGCTGTAATTCGTGGATCTTTGACAGTTGTTGCGGATAGTCAGAAACCCGAAAGTCTGACAACCAGTCTTACCAAGACGTATTGTATTACCCGGTGACTGGGTTATGGAGGTCAGTTAGGCAGTCACTCCATGTAAA
Source organism: Luperina nickerlii (assembly GCA_963855955.1). Classification (NCBI taxonomy): domain Eukaryota; kingdom Metazoa; phylum Arthropoda; class Insecta; order Lepidoptera; family Noctuidae; genus Luperina; species Luperina nickerlii. Next base: position 22,518,199 of record OY979664.1, on the reverse strand, counting down.
ATATTGGTATTCAGCTGCATCCGGTTAGACTGGAAGCTGACCCAAACAAAGTTGGGAAAAGGCTAGGCAGATGATGAGAAGATGCTTATACACAGTACCGGACGTCACCAAAAGGCAGAGCTAGTACAAAATTAATTAATTACCATTTATGCATTATATTATTTTAACTCCTTTGTAATTAACATTTCATGAACACACATCATTTGAATGTTAACTTAGTACATTACGATTTAACAATAATTTTCGATACAATAATTATTGCAATAAATAAATTCATATTTCAATTGTGAGGTTAATTTAATAAATGGTTATTGAAAATTAACATTATGAATTTGTCAATGTATGCATAATTAGCCTCCGGTCGTAATGGATTGGATAGAGCGTACCATCGGACTAAGTGAGGGAGCAGAGTGTGCATCTTTGTCTGCGCACACAGCTATGCACTTTAATAACCATTGCCACCTATTCCAGTCTATTCCCATTTTTTTGAAGTGAAAACTTTTTTAGCGGCGTTGTACACTTTTTTGTAATGGGTAAAAATGTTAAACTCGCGTCAGGACACGTGACCTGATCTAAAATTCGTAAGACGGATGGCCGTAGCCGGTACCGCGCGTGTTTTGTTTATAAGACGATTCACAAAATACACACGTAATTGTTCAAGTTTTCACTTCTGTCGGCACTCCCGGAGTGCCACTGGTTTTTTTTTTTAATTTTTGCCCCACACTAGGAATTTCTACTGTATTGTGGGTGCGTTTACAAACATTTAAACTCACATACACAAACAGCCAGACCCGGATCAACTACTTGTAGGTCATACAAATATTTGTTCCGTGCGGGAATTGAACCCGCGACATGCAACGCAGCAGTCAATCGCTTAACCACTGTGCCAACCGTGCCGTCAAATGCCACCCTCCCGCCATTGGCTACCCCGGCCAAAATATATTTTGGAGGACTAATATAATCAGCTTATAATGTTCCTACTGATGTGACATGGGCCTCATCCTCTTCAAGCTGTAATCTACCACACAGACCCAGTGCGGGAGAAGGCATAAGTCTTCGAATTTTTGGTTCTAAGACACGCCGGTTTCCTTAAGATGATTTCCATCACCATTTTGAGAGCAGAAGACCACACGCGCACGAGAGTTAGCATTTTACTGAAACTCAAGAACTTTCAGTAAGTTGCTTTACGTATAGTTTCAAGCCCAGAGCCCATTTACACAGATTTTGTAGTCAAAGCACAGCCTGTATCAACATACTGATGTAGCATTAACTGTAATTAAGCTTAGACGAGGAATTGAAAGCAAATAGATAGATAGCGTGTGGTTATGTAAACAGCCTCCTTATGGACATGTAACCAGCGCGGCGCCACATTGACGACCACTAAACGGAACTGTTTATGCATAACTTTGTAGTTTATTTATTTATTTTAGTATCTCCAACAAAAGATAAATACCCTAAACATTACATGTTAGTTAATGGACGACCAAGTATTTGGTAGGTGTACTCTTTCAATTACAGGAGACCATAGCAGGCCTCCGTCACTCCATGTACAGACGCCAGCACATCAACCTACCACAATCTGTCAGATTTTCCCAATCAACTTTGAACCTTATGCTTTAGCGATAAAGTTGAAAATCTATTAAAGAAATCTGACAGATTGTGGTAGGTTGATGTGCTGGCGTCCGTACTTGCGCGCTATAATTACCTATCGCCCGGCCGAGCGGTCTCGGGCCGTTTGCGGACCATATTCAGTGCGGTTGTCGCAAGCGAAGCGCACGCACGTTATTCAATTTTGATCATTCCATTCGTTTGTACGGGTACCTACAATGCCGTCTGGTGCCTTATGTGCAGTAGATGGGTGCAAATCAAGTAAAAGAAGGGATGAACACCTAATATTTTTCCATTTACCTGTCATTGAAGAAAGTTAAGTGATAAACTATTACCATTTTTTGTCGTTTCAAAATGATTACAGTCAGCACCAATTTATTAAAAACATATTTTACCTTTATACGATACAATTTTAAACTACCGAACATATTCACAGTTCTCAATAAAATAGACACAAATAGTTATGTTAATTTAATTTTATCGAAGAGGCAGCCCTGCGATTGCTGTGGGATCACGCGGTGCGAAGCAATCACAGCTGTACGCTTGAGCATTTAGGCACATTTTAGCATGCAGCGGTTGCTGACGCGACGGAGTAGGCTATTATAGCAATAGGTATTGGAAATTTTCTACTGAGTGAAGTATCTGTTACGTAGTAACTATTTAGTAATCTGTGACCACAGCATGCACAATAAAATGAACAACGAAGCTTACAAAATAAATATCTAATACATAATAAAAGAAAAATTTTGACAGTGGAACATAAGAACACGACAAATTATGTCAAATATTAGAACATGGAATAGTAAAATACCTAATATTAACTTAAAATAGAGAAACCAAACCAACCAAATCGTGTCTACACACGTTGCCAGAATTATATGGATCACTATAGGAGCTTCTTGATGGACGCGTTAGTTCTACGGCGTGGTTTATACACCTTACCGTAAAGAAACCGCGACGTGTACCTACAAAGGGCCTTACTCTTCAAAGAGCCCTTCCATCCAATGGAAGCGTTTTAAAAAATAACATTCATAATATTTTCAAAGAATTAGACAATACGAAATGGTTAATAATCATAAATTTAAACTTTATGAAAATCGATTGTAATTTGACTTCGCTTCCGAAAGAGTAGAGACGCGGAACAGACAAAACGTTGGTAATTGACTAACTATAGCTAAGCGGTTTGATGTAAAGTGACCGAATTGACGAAAAAATAAATCTTTTATCCAAATTAAAGTACGGGCATTCGGTTACAGAGGCGAGTTTTCTAAGATGCTCAAATTCTGAGCGATCACTACATTTGGGAGACGTATTGGCCTTTTTTTTGGGGTTTCGTACCAAAATGGTAAAAAGGAACCCTTACGGTGCGACTCAGTCTGTCTGTCTGTCTGTCCGTGTGTCACAACTGGATATCTCAATAATTACTAATGCTATTAACTTGAAATGTGGAATAGTTTTAGATGACGTTTGCCCAACTATTTTGCAAATAAGAAAGAATTCAAAATATGTATACATTTTTTACAACAGGGACTGAAAGGGGGTCTGAAAAATTTGAAGTGGGGCCACTAGGGCATGTGGAGTATCTTAAGAAAGAGTGCAGTTTGTATATTCTCAAACATTTCTTCTTTTTTTTAGGCGGCATAGTTTCCGACTTTTGATGAAAATTAGCTATTTTTTTACAAAAATACCTTCCCCCTCTTATCTCCGAAGTTTGCAAAGGAAAAAAAATTGAAATAATTGTATGTGGTAGAAGTTTATGTAAAGATTACAGAAAAATAAAACGATGTCTCTAAATAGCACACTTTTTCAGAAATCATCAACACTAGTTACATTAGTTCAACTATCGGTCAAGAGATGGCGCTGACCTAAAACTGCAATATTCTACACCGCAGCGCGCAGTGTAAAAATTCTCTGATGGATAAGCCTCGTCGACTAAAATTTAAAAACATTATTCTGATGGTACGGACCTTGCGGTGACCCGACTCGCTCTTGACCGGTTTTCTTTTAAGTTAGCCTAAACTGTCCCACTACAGCTGAGCTAAGGCCTCTCCTAAAACCTTCCAGACATCCTTTTCTAAAGCCACCTTCATCTAACCCTTGCGGTATGTCTAAAGTAAAAGTGCGTGGTGCTGCACAATCCTACCCTATTTCAAGTTAAACAAATATCAACTTTATTTCAATGAAAATCAAGTTGATTTCAGAGTGACTAGCACTACTGACAAAGTTATAAAAATGTTTGAAGTTGTAGCCTAAGCTGAACTTTATTGTGTAGGAATTAAAGTTATTTTTCCATTAATTGTTTGTGTTTGTTGTTTTTGATGCGTCATGTTTGCCGCTAATAAACGTATTTTCTTTCTTACTTTCATTATTTATATAGCGAACATCTTTTTACTACTTTGTATCAAACCTTTAGTCCCACTCCAACCAAACGAAAAGACCTCGCAAACGCTTTAAAATTCATCACCCACTTAAAAAACATTTGAACGTTTAAATTTTCATGTTACTCATACATAGCCGGTCTACATTATTCTTACTCTGAACTAATCTACATTGTAAAGGTAAAAGTTGCTGTGCTACGCGTTACGTTTATTCCACTGACATTGTATTTACTTGGCTTATGTGAATTTAGTTTGGATATGTTTGATTTGGAAGTGATGCGTCTGCATTTTAGGCCTGAAAATGAAAATTCGACAGGTTTGGGAAACTGCTGAGGTCTTTGTTTGAATGACAACGTGTATTTGTTCCCAAAATGTGATGATTAAGGGTATAATATAACTCTTAAGTCGCAATGAGAGTGGGATTAATATGATACGTACAAAAACCTGGATGATAGAAACACAACACAATGAAGAGTGCATGAAATTCAAATGGGCGACAAATTCGTATAAGACTCATCATCATTTCAGCCGAAAGACGTCCACTGCTGGACATAGGCCTCCCCCAAGCACCTCCACTTCGACCGGTTCTGTGCATCTCGCATCCAACGGGTTCCTGTGGCCTTCACAAGGTCGTCGGTCCACCTTGTGGGAGGCGTTCCAACGCTACATCTTCCGGTTCCGCATATAACACGCAAGTAGTGTTATATGCGGAACCGGTATGAAATATCAGTGGCAGGAAGTTATTATAACATCATCAATAAAAACTAAGTAGAAACAATACGTATTATTGAAACTAACTTAAAACCCCTACCCCCTATCAATTTTCGAAATCGATTCACAATTATATACGCGTCGGTCAATTACAGTCAAATTGAGAACCTCTTTCTTTTTGAAGTCTAGTCAGTCTCTGACTATAGCCACCAACTAACCAACGGTGGTTTAGACTTTACTAATGGCGTAAACAGTGGTTAAGGTATACCTTATCCACTGTTTACGCCATTAGTAAAGTCTAAACAATTATCCAAGGTTTGAACACCGCGATCCAATGAAGTACAAACATTTATTAGTAAACCCTAAAAAAAGTAACAAAAAATCTCGCACACATTTCAGCCTTAGCACAAAACAATACCGCACATGCCTTTCTATTTTACCCAGCAACAATAAACGTTGGGAAAACAATTGGAAAATAAAACAAAGTACGGTATTCAGTAATTGCTTTTAATAATTAACAGGCGCGAGTGAATCAAGCGATCACGGTGCGTTTCCAGCTACAAATCACTACGTGATTGTTGGTACAAGTTAAGAGTGATTGGTGTTATGTTGATCGTCAGCACTTGGTTTATTTATTTTGTGTTTACGGGTTGAAAAAGATATACTAAATTCCGATTTATATTAAGGCAAGTCTATCGTAGATCGTTCGCAGTATTATTGACTTTATATTCAAATTTTTGGTAGGACTCCTGAAGGACTGGCCAACACCAGTAAAAGTCAGAATTGTGTGGAAAAGGGGCAGGGATTCCTTTGCCCAGTGGAACAATGCAGGCTTGTTAGATGGATTTTTTTGAAAATTTACAGCTAGGAATGTGAAATGGTGCACTTGGTAATAACATAAATATAGTCAAAAGATTTGACAAATAGGCAAAAATATATTATTATGCTAGATGTAAGGTCACTAAGTTGTAATAACTATTTTTCGACATTCGCAGGTGTTGAATACAATAAATATCGGTAAGATATACATAGGAAATTAGTCTATCTCGACTCAAGCCAAGGATCTGGATAGCTCTGGTATTATACGATCTTAAACGCTAAGACCTGTATTCCCATTTGGCACCCTAATGTTAATTCAGAAGCTTTGCTCATTCTTGGTAATGGGCTAGAAGATTACCCAGACTTATCTCATAGGGCAATATAAACCAGATGATTGTAATGGGAGAGGCTTAATATTCAAGAAAAAGGAACTGAATGACAGATTAGTTATATCAAAAATCAATCTGCCAGCCCTTTTCCCAACTATTTAAGGATCGGCTTCCAATCTAACTGGATGCAGGTGAATACCAGTATTTTAAATGGAGCTATTGCCTATCTGACCTTCACAATCCAATTACTGGGTAACGCGATACCCCCTTGGTAAGACTGGTTGTCAGACTTTTGGGCTTCTGACTACCTGTAACGACTGTCGAAGATCCACAAATGTCAGTCCACATCACACCACATCCACAAATGTGTCGGGACCAACGGCTTGACGTGCTTTCTGAGGCACGGAGAGATTTTGATAAGTAGTGGATGGTCACCCATAATACCTAAATCAATGACGGCATTTTAATTTCTCGAATCTTGTTACTTTTGTGATAGTCATAAAATAAGTTTAGGTATTTCCGGTAAACATGACGCAGAGAAAGATTAAAAAAAATAACAATTAGGGGAAAATATGCGTCACATCCACGTAAAACGGCCATCGCTCAGCATAATGCTAAGACCCTATGTGAGACAGAGCCCCGCCGCTTGTTTTCAGCGACAGCCGACGTTGACGTGATGACGTCAACCGGTGCAGCATACGAATATCAAGATAAGAAATGATAAGATTTACCTACTAAACGCTATCTTTCTTCAGAGAGACCACACGCAAAACAGTCCTTTGGTCATATATCAAGCACATTCAGACACATTGGTCCATTTAATGAATTGCACCAAACGTCCTGATGCTTCCGAAATCTGTTGTGATTTAAACGCCACCCAAATTTATTATAAGCTCAACATTCTCACTGATAACTCGGATTCAATTTAGGATATCATGTATGTGTTCGTGTGAAAATAAATTTTGTACGACCACATTTTTCAAACTACGATAAATAACTCTATGGCTGTGATCAGGACAAATCTATTGCCGTTTCTGGCAAAAATCCAAACGTACCTACCGTTACTGAGGAATCTTCAAAGGCTTGCTATGACACAGACAGTCAGTTATGTAAATAATATTACGTCATGATTCAGTACCAACAAGTGCGTATGAGGCACTTCCCCACAGACAATGGCCAACCTTCCATCCTGCACCGCATGCCCTGTCACATGTGCACTTGACGATCTTAGGACTGCGTCAGTGAGCGGAGTTCGTGCAACTGAATTTTGGACCAAAGATATTTGAACTTTTTACCATCGATACGCTAAGAAGACGGAGATGGTTCAGTATATTTAACCGGTCAAGCCCCGCGCGTACTACATGTGGCCAGATACAATAGAAAATCAATTGTATCTCATTAGCGGAACTGGAGAGGTCATAATGACTGGCAAAACTTAAACTATACTACTCTTAAAGATGAGGTAATACATTTCCATCTAATTGAGATAATTCATTTAGATATCTTTTAATATTTTTTTTTATTGATTTTTCCTCTCAAACGGAGCCCTTGGTTGACTGGTACAGAATGCCTAGTACGCCTTTGTATCTTTTTTATGTGCGAGAAGTTTCTCAGTACAGTACCCAGATTAATGTTGCACATCGACCTTTACCTTTTTTTGTATTTTATACAAAGAATAAAAATAATCATCAAAAGAAGCAAATCATAATTGTTTTAACAGCTCCTAATAGATACCGGACTGTTTGTATTTCGTGCGATAGAGATAACGCTCTACGAAGCCGAAATTAGCCGATTGTCTCTTTCTAAAGGTCGATGTGCAATATTTATCGCCGGGTACTATACCTCAGTAGCTACCCGGAGTCTAAATTTGTGCCGGGTTGATGGCAAAAGGCTCGTCCCCAATTACCGGCGAAATCTGGGTACTATATAGGCTTAAACTACTATACTACTATAAGTACATCTCTGCCTGACCTTTTGGGGAATATAATTTGCACACGATTCCACTATCAGATGGCACATGTTGTGGTAATGTAAATCCCAGCAATTGTCTGATTATCGCATCTGGATTTCAATTTAGAGCGCATTCCTACGAATCGCACTAAGCTGTTTGGTGGAACCGAATTACGAATGCTTTTGCTTTGTTAATGCTGTGCCGTTCGGAATTCGGCAGGGTTGTGAAAGTAGTTGTAATTAATGAGTGTTTCTGTAGTTTTAATGATTAGTAAGAGGATAGGCGATGCAATTACGAGGAGTGGTATAGTTTTCAAAAGAAAATTGCCAGACAGTTGGACCACATGTCCAAATTTGGATTTGAAAATCTGTAGTGGAATAAAAGTGATTGAGTCCATCATTTCCATTAATGTAGGTATGGCTACATATATTGCGGACTTTCCGTGATCAGGCCATGAATGTGTCAATCATTTGCTGTATCTTGGAATGCACGAACAACCAACGTATCAATCTTCAACATATGAATATACACAAAAATCCGCATGATTACTCAGAAGTCTGAAATTAAGACAACCTATAAATGGAATGTGGGTGTAAAGACACAATAACTCCGTATGAAATACAGACTAATATTTAGAAGCATCTGGTTAAACTGAAAGTAGACCCACAGAAGAAGTATTAGGGTCAGGAGGATGGAAGAAGAGGATCTATATATAGATATGCATACATATAGAATGATTCATATAACTTTTAATTTTGATCAGGAGATGAAAACAGTCTAGTCAAACCATTAATAGAAATAAACTACCACAATAACACTACTCCATAATCCATAATCAATCTATAATGTTCCCACTGCTGGGACACAGACTTCCAATGGCTGTAATCTACTTCGAATGGGCTGTAATCTACTACGCGGGCCCAGCGCAGGGTGGAAGTGAGGAAACCGGCATGTCCTAGAACTAAAACCCTCAAGATGTTTTACTTTACCACTTCGAGAGCAATGGTGATGCAACAATTTACACAATGTAAATTTTCTGCTTGGGTTAGAACCCACGGCCTTCATGAACTGCTTTCCATCTTCTTCTGATGAAAATAGTCCAGCCAAAATATATGAAAACAAACACAATGTTATACTGCTCACTCAGCCATAACCACAGTAACATACACCATCATAATTTAATATAGTAATCACAGTGCTCTTTATCACTTTAAGAACGTATAGTATAGCCAATTTGGCTCAGTTAATTACGTGTAAGGGTCGGCTTGCCAGCTTGACATCAGACACCGTATATAGTTGGGTAGTTGAGTTACTAGCGGTGACGTCATCGCTGTAAAGCCTTGTACATACTACGGGGGAAGATTTTTGTACCGATCGTGATTTTTGTCGATATATCAAGTTTAGAGCTTTGGTCGTCTATACAAAATACGAGTATATCCCATATAAGTAGCCATTTAGACAAGGCTTTATAGTACCCCGTGAAGTTTTTCATCTGACCAGTTATAAAACCTCTGAATAAGTTTCAGCTAATCAACACAATATTGCGCTCCAAAACGGACATAGCTGATGTGGCTTAACTTAAATGGGATTGAGCAGGACATGACTGCCGCATGCCGCCAGACAAACTGTGGGCCCATCCATCACAGAACTGGTGTCCTGATACTGTGAGGCGGGGTCGCGGCAGACCACATAGGAGATGGCGGAACGAGCTGGATAGGTTCCGTCAAAATTGGAAGGAGGACGCGCGGGCTCACGGAAGATGGAAGGAGTGGAAGAAAGTTTTTGCCCAGGAGAGGGACAAGAGGGAAAAAACTCCTGTTTCATTTTTTTATTTATTAGGAATTATGCTCCGTTGCTCCCGGCTGCCATTAGTGAATCTTTAACAGTCGTGACAGGTCGTCAGAAGCCTAAAAGTCTGACAACCAGTCTTACCAAGGGGTATCGTATTACCTAGTAACTGTGTTGTAGAGGTTGGATGCGCAGTCGCTCCATGTAAAATACTGGTATTCCGCTGCATCCGGTTAGACTGGAAGCCGACCCCAACATAGTTGGGAAAAGGCTGGGCGGATGATGATGATGAGGCGTTATGTTGTGACACTGTGTAATAGGCCTTACATGAAATCAAAGTGTGTGCAAATTGATACTATACCTTTTAGTAGAGAAATAGGCCTATCCTTCACATGTGGATGTTTCGAAAGCGACTAAGTTTGACCGAAAAGTTGGGCCAATGTGCAAACATATGGCTTAGTTGCTTAGGAGTCTTAACAAGTAAGCCGTGTAGGTAGATCATGATGATTGTGTGTGTGTTCCTTATGATTCTCACTGTATTTGTCATTGGAAATCTAATAATGACCTGTGGATAACAGGTGTAAAAAGACGCATAACGAAGCCGAGTCATTTGTTCTTCCTGTCATTGTGATTTTTTTTGTACTGAACCATAACTTGACCATAACCCTTTTGGTATCGGAGATATTGAAGGTTCCAATTTATTTCATGAAAACTTGTTTTAAACGTTATAAACACAGATATAGATACACCTATATAACGCAAGAGCAACTTCGCGTGCCCAGCTTACGTACAAAAATCTGAAGCCGCCACTTTCGCGCTCAGTCCTGTGTACTGCTGGCTGGGTGAGCGTGAGCGCTGGCACTAGACCCCGGGGGTGGGGCAAGACGGGTGCCGCACGAGGCGGCGTCTTTGAATCGATTTGATTTTCCTAACATTAAATAGTGCTTGTGACGTCATAGTAGGTAGTCAAAAAAATTGCACGCTTGGTTTTCATACAGATCGTGATACTTGCGTTATCTAGGTCTATCTATATCTGTGGTAATAACTTAGTTTTAGTGCTTTACAATTCGCGCTGCGATTTTTCACACCAAAAAATAGAAGTCGTTTCCCAGCAATTGTTGCTCGATGTCACTTAGATTGATTGATTGAGAATGCGTAGATAATGGGTATTTTTACACCCTGTATACTTTCCGTGGCTGATGTAATAATTATCTTAAAACTGGATCACATTCTCCAGAAAAGCACTAGTGTGCTTTCATAAAAAATATGATTGACGTGTAAAAGTGTTTATGCAAACCTACTTACAAAAATAAAATCACTTATCACTTATCATTTATCACTTAAACCTTAAAAGATTTTAGTAATTACCAAAACCAATTTATCCACACATATCTTATTACCCAGGTAATATATTAGCATAGCGATGTTTACTAACGCAGGCTCAAGACTGATTAGTTTGTAATTAGCGTATTCTCCTCTGAATACAAGTTATTGCTTACCGATATTAATGTCTTGACAACGGCCTTGCGTGTGCTGAATTAATGGGTGAGAGTTTTGTTAAGATATCTGATTAAATTAAACAGAGAGATTAGAGAGGCCTGTCGCTAAATAATGACAGCTGCACAGGTTGATGATTGATCAGGTTAAGCTACGCTTGCCGCGATTGGTCTGTGGATGGGTGACCATTTTTACATACCGAGATTACTTCGTGCCTTGGAAAGCACGTTAAGCCGTTGGTCCCGGCTGTCATTCAACGATCTTTGTCAGTCGTTACGGGTCGTCAGAAGCCCGAAAGATTGACAAAGAGTCTTACCAAGGGATATCGTATTACCTAGTAATTGGGTTGTGGAGGTCAGATAGGCAGTCGCTCCATGTAAAATACTTATTCAGCTTCATCCGGTTAGACTGGAAGCCGACTCCAACATAGTTGGGAAAAGGCTTGGCAGAGGGTTATGATTTTATTAAAAACAAATAGAACCAATGTTTTTTAGGCTTCGTTAATAGCCTGCGAACACTTTAGGTAAATATTGTTGTTGTGTGCAAATTTCTATCCTATTCAGCGTTTCCATTCTGCGTGGATTTGTTAAAACACGAAATGATTATATTCTGTGAATCTTTTGCTATGGAAACGATGTTCAAAATGTTTGTTTTACAGCAAACTTGTAAAGTTATTACGCTTCAAAACAGTCAGTTGATGATTGTTTACGCGCGAGATTATTTTACATGAAACAATTTCACAAGAGGCCCTCGGGTGTTCCTTGTTGAAGTCTATTGATGTGATACGCATAAGATTTTTTTTTAAATTATGTCATATATTTTTTACTATGTCGGTTCCATGATTCAGTGGAAACTTGTCTGATATGTTAATTAGATATCATTCGCCTGCCCTCATCCAAGTTTATTTGGTTTAGTCCCATCTCGGCACCCATGAATTTTTTATCAATGCCACGAAACATTCCCATCTCAGTACCCTGTCATTAATCATTGTTAGGTACACAGTTATAAAAAATAAGTGGCCAAGTGCGAGTCGGATTCGCACACGAAGGGTTCCGTACCACAAGACAAAAACGCCGAAAAAAACAAGTTTGTTGTATGGCAGCCCCCTTAAATATTTATTTTATTCTGTTTTTAGTATTTGTTGTTATAGCGGCAACAGAAATACATCATCTGTGAAAATTTCAACTGTCTAGCTATCACGATCTGGTGACAGACGGACAGTGGAGTCTTAGTAGCTAATAGGGTCCCGTTTTTACCCTTTGGGTACGGAACCCTAAAGATGGGTAAACAGTATCAGTAAAGTGAGTGAATCAACTTGATTATTTATAAAATTAAAATAAATATTTATCAAAACTTAGTGTTTATAAAATAAGTTTTAATTTTAAAATACTAGGTTTTGTCTGTAAGATGTGTCTGATTTTAATTTGCCAAGGCAGGGATAATGGAGCCTCTAATTAGAGCGATTCAAGGGTTTGTCTATGAAAGTTCCATATATTTTACTTTATCTACTACCTATACATTAGTATTTTAAATTAAATTTGTTTTATAAATGGTAATTTTTGAAAAATATTTATTTTGATTGAATAAATGATCAAGTTGATTAACTTACTGTACTGATACTGTGTTTCCATTTTGTTATGTGTGTCTAACAATGATTTAGGACAGGGTACCGAGTTGGGAAGGTTTCGTGGGCATGTACCGAGATGGGACTAAACCATTTATTAGGGGTCGGCGCATCATGTCTTTAAAAAAGTAAGTAAATAAAGTAACATAAATTCGTATTCATACACATTCATATTTTCCTCTTCTTGTTCTCACGCATTTTTATCTACATTATTTTCCTTTTTACTTCTCTTTTCGCAAGTCTGCTGGAAGAAATTTCTTAAGAAATAAGCAGTACATTTGTACTCAAATTATAAATATGTCATATCCCTATGTATTTTACTGTATGTATGTCGCAGCCAACTGTTTAAATTAGCCGTTTTGTTAACCACCTGGCCTTTGGAAGTAGTGCTCGCCTCGCTTCGCTCTCTTTGCTCGCACGCGGTTGATCACAGTTTCCTGAGGGGTGCCCTGGCTTAGTTACTGCGACCAATTCGGCTCTCGCGTGATTGGCTACAGTTCCAACCTAAACTAGAATATTGAATATAATTCAGGCCGTTAGTTGAACGGCCGCCGTTTAGTTAAAAGGCTAGGCGGTTAACTTAACGGCTAATTAAACCAGTTGGCTGCGACATGTACATAAATAATAAATAAAATGCTGCTTAAAAAATATGAATTTAGGTGATTTTGGGTGTCAAGTGATAATTCAACAAACGTAAACTCACCAGTACCGTATTAAATAAATGTCAAAGATACGTAATACATCAGAGCTACCCAGCTTCTTTCCATTTTCACAAAAGGGACATAGGTACATTTAATTACGTTATTATAGAGTGACGTAATTAAAAGTTTAAGCTGACTTTTTTCCAACACGATGAGATAATTAAAACCGATGTATCTTAAACTAAAAAAACATCGCTTGTGCTTCCATTTATCGACTTAATCGCTTATCGATTAACTCCCCTATTTCTTAGGACATAAAGTTCAATTTGCCATGATTAAACGAGGTCATTCATTGGCTTGGACGAGGGTTCACGGCAATTGTTTTAAATAGCCGTTTGGGGTCAAAGACGTATTTTTAAATGCCTTTCCTAAGTATAGATTAAAATCACATTGATTATACCACATTATTCTTTTAAGCTTTTGTTAAGTAAGGCAATCTTTTTCCATTAGAGGTTTCTGAAAAATTGGTTTTGGGAAAGTCATGTGCAGTGTTGTTATATTTAATTTAAATGCCGTTTTTATCATTGAGGAAAAATTAATGATCTGAAATTCCAAAAAAAAAGTGATGCTTAGTGTAGTTTAAGTTATAATAGGTGTAATTTACTAGTACAGGAATATTTGGCAAAACTTAAACATGCAGACACGGAAAAACTACTAGAAATTTTAAAATAAAGTCTTATCTACCTACTCTAATATGTCTCTTCATTTACGAGGAACGCCGTTGGAGTTCGTTACGCAGTTTAAATACCTGGGTCATGTTGTCACGGACTTTCTCATTGATGACCAAGATTTAAGACAGGGAGCGCAGGGCGTTGGCGGCCAGATGCAATATGCTGGCTCGCAGGTTTGCGCGTTGTACAAGGGAGGTGAAACTGACTCTTTTTCGAGCGTTTTGTCAATCGTTTTACACGTGCAGCCTGTGGGTAAGGTATACGCAGAAGGCTTACAACGCTCTGCGCGTTCAGTATAATAATGCTTTGAGGATATTGTTGGGGCTACCTCGGTTTTGTAGCGCGTCTGGCATGTTTGCTGAAGCGAGGTTAGACGATTTTTATGCCGTTATGCGCAAGCGATGTGCGAGTATGCTGAAGCGATTCAGGGGTAGCCCCAACAACATACTGGCTACACTGGCGGATAAAATTGATGGGCCTTTCATTAGGCACTGGGCAGGGAGACATGTGCGTACTGGCGTACATGTCGCCAACTAAATTAATTTTAAGCTTTTTATGTTTGTATGTACTAACAATAGGCTAAGATTTTACTAACATTATATGGATCAATTGGTCTGAAATAAATAAATTATTATTATTATTATTTACCTAACTAATAATAGTCTTCACTTTATATACTTTAATATTATTCGTTAATTTATTTAAACATAATATATCTTACATAATCTAGTTTTAAAATATAAATATTATTTTCAATTTAGCTTATATTACATTTGTTGTTTTCTACTTTTTAAATGGTTGATGGAAATTGATGGCCTGAAACACAGGTTTTCCATAAACCTAGATCAGGCAGGTCTACATTAGAGTTAGAATTTAATTTTTCCTCGATTGCAATTGATGTAAATCCTGTTTTTACTTTACTTTTTTGAGTAAAAATTTTATTTATTTATTTTATTTAGTTGTTGGGTGTCCATAACGCGCCTCAAATATTTATTTAGAAACACAATTTTTCAAAATATACTAGGAAAGTTATGAGTTTATGTATTGCCTAATCAGCCTATAATATTCCCACTGCTGGGACACAGGCCTCCTCTCCTCGAGAGGGAGTGGGCTGTAATCTACCACGTCAACCCTGTGCGGGTTGGTAGATAACACTTAAAGGCTCCTTCAAACAGGCGCGACACGACACGCGACACAAAGGCACCGCAAGTCGCGCAACGAGCGGTGCCTTTGTGTCGCGCGCGATTCTCGTCGCGCGTCGCGACTGTTTGCAGGAGCCTTAAAACGATAATAAAAAAAATAAAAAAAATTAATTCAAGTATCACTGACTCATAATATAAGTACATAATACATTCACACAGTCACGTTACATACACAACATTGAATTCGATCCAAATAATAACAATTTCATTTACTTAATTCAATTACATTAATGGTGGTGGTGGTGGTTTTCATTAATGGTGAGGGTACTCAGATAATTTTTGATTTGTTTGGTTTGATTTTTGTATAATTTGTTATTTTGATTTTTTGATACGAAGTATTCATTTTGCGATTGAGAGACTCTAAATAAACAGGGTAATTTTTGAGACTTCAGGGTGAAATACAAAGCTATGGTAAGCAATAGATTGAAATGAATTTAAGTAAATATTAACTTTATTTTGATAAAATTAAAGCTCATTTTATGTGTAACGGAAAAGTTTACACAAACATTGGATTTGTGTCCGATTAATGGCAATTGGCTCGCCCTCTGTTATATAAAGGCTCCTACAAACAGGCGCGACACGCGATAAAATCGCGCGCGACACAAAAGCACCGCAAGTCGCGCAACGAGCGGTGCCTTTGTGTCGCGCACGATTCGCGTCGCGCGTCGCGTCTATTTGCAGGAGCCTTAAGACTTCGACATAACTGACGAAATGAGGATGTATGTACCATGTCTGTGCGTGATGTTATGAATGCACCAAGTATGTGATTATTAAATGCTTTTTTCAGTTGATTTTGTCAAAGGTTCCCCCATATTTTCACACTTTTTTCTGCTGTGTCTTCTCTGTCCAATCGGTTAAGAACGAGTCCAAAACGGCTCGTGATTATTAATCATTAAAAAAAAAGAAAAACAGTGGCCTAACGCCTTACTTAAGGTAAGGCGGTAGGACACTTTTTTTTTTTTTGTTTGTTTTTGTTGTCATTAGACCTAAGGACACTGTAATCCTGCAACATTCATAAAAAAAAGAAAAACAGTGGCCTAACGCCTTACTAAGGTAAGGCAGTAGGACACTGTTATTCTTTTTTTTTATTGTTGTTTGTTTTTGTTGTCCTTAGACCTAAGGACACTGTAATCCTACAACATTCATCTTCACCAACCTACCTAGAAACCTTTTTCTAAGTTAAACGAAAGCAACCATTGAGCTTTAAAACACAAGTAATTAAACTTTAATTAAAAAAACCATTACCTACCGCAATTCGACATTCTCGTTACCAATCAAATACCTATTGCTCATATACTCGTATACTAAGCTAAATACACACGGTCTGACGCACTGCTCACTGCTGATAACTCAGCTGAATGTGGCCCCATAATTAGAGCTGCGTTGAAATTGTATCTCACTATAATTGGTGTTTATATTATCTTGGGGTAAGTCGGATGAGGAAATGCGTAGTTTGGGTAGTCTAAACTGTCATATACAGGGTTATTGGTAAAACATTAACAACCTCTTAAGAGGTCATTGTACTCGTCATTATGAACAACTTTTTACTATGGGATTAAACCTGAAATCGCGAAAAAAAATCAGCTGTTTCCATTTTGACGAGTTATACAAAAATACATGTAGGGAACAGGTGATTTTTTTTCGCGATTTCTGGTTTGGTCCCATAGTAAAAGTTGTTCATAGTGATGAGTACAATGATCAGAAGGCCAATTCTCGTAATTTAAAACGTTCAAAATCTAGTCGCAGTCTCATCTCAGCGACAAAGAAATGTCAAAAACTTGTCAAAATGTAGGGAAATTTGAAGTATTTTTTGACAGATTGAGACTGAGATCAGACTGTGAACGTTGTTAAAATTAATAGAATTGCCCCTCTGTTAAGAGGTTGTTAATGTTTTACCAATAACCCTGAATACACAGTGTGGCGATTAGGTGATCACATTAAATAGTACAGCGGTTATTACTAGGTTTTATCGGTCTGTTAAAATAATAAATTTTACTAAGGGCTAATTTTTCCAACGCCAGATAATTTTATCCGAGTAATAATTTTGAATTTTTGACAGTTCTTCCATACAAAATCGGTCAGACGTCAATTTTATTACATGAACAAAAATTATCTGTCGATTGAAAAATCAGCCTTAAACACAGACAATTGAATTTATTTAACAAAAGAAACAGATTTTAATCTGTTTATTTTGTTTGTTTAATGTTTACATTGGCACGAATAAAACCACCCTGTATAAGGATCTGGACGGTGGATGATCGTCAACAATTCTACACAAACTTTATGGTATTGTTACGTAATAAGCACAAATTAAGTTTATTGTTGTTAAATATTCAAACGAAAAAAAGGTCCCAATGTTAATTGTTTTTGATTATTTTTATTGTGTATGTTTAAAATACGTAATGTAGAATAAATGGCTTCAATTAATGTGATATAATCTAATCGCCACTCTGTATTCTCCCGACCGACTACGATAATATTCCCACTGCTGGGAAACAGGTGTCCTGTCAGTGGGACGGAGTGGGCCATAATCCACAGTAGGTACAGGGTGGGTTTCCTCACGATGTTTTCCTTCACTGTTTTAAGAGCAGTGGGGATTATAAAATGTACACAGTAAAGCGTCAGACAGACGCTTTACTTTGTGTACATTTTTTTGTGAGTTCGAACCTACGAACCACAATTCGTAAGTCGCGGTTAATGCTACTGAGCCACCACTGCTCCTACAATACAGGCGCATGTTATGTTACTATTTTAAGTTTAACAGACATATAACAAACATAAATTATATCTGTAGTCAATTCTTAAGTTATTTATTATTCCCAAGGTACAATAAACTGTATGCCGTAGTCACACTAACCTAATAAATCAAAATATAATAGGTATTTTGAACACCTTCAATAATTATAAAATGACAAAGCATAATTTAGCTGCTAGAAACTCAGATAACAGACATCACGAAATAAACACAGAAACGAAGCAAAGAAGCAATTTCTCATAAAATAACAAATTAAGCTAAATTTGGGCCTGATAAAGTCCACTTCTGGCCAAAGTAAGTGGGTCCCCGAATTAATTCAAAAGATAACGGGCCGCGATAAATAATAGAAATGTTAGCTTTAAATAGAGGGACTTCATAACTTAGCATTGTGTTAAGGTTCCTTTAACATTTCTTTGTGAGAAAAACCTCTGAATGGCCGGTTTATTTTTTATTCAGTGTAAAATGGGTTTGCTTTTAAGACAGTCCCATTTTCGGTGATTTATTTGTAGATTTTTTCAGTATTTATTTTTTACTCAGTGTAAAATAGGTTTGCTTTTAAGACAGTGCCATTTTCGGGGATTTTTGTAGATTTTTGGAGTACAATCATAATGTAAGTATTTGTGTTCTTTTTGTTCCAAATAAAAATTTAAATGTTTAAAAGAATTTTTTTCTAAAAGATCAAGAGAGAAATATAGCTTACCGGTGTAGTTCATGATCTGAAAAGAAAAGGAGCCTCGTAAATGAACAAGGCAAATAATATCTGCAAATGTTATTGTATTGTAATACTAGCTTCCGCCCGCGGATTTACCCACATGGTATGTCGATAAAAAGTAGCCAATGGCCTTTCCTAGGGTTCAAAGTATCCCCAAACCCCAAGTTTCATCAAAATCGGTCCAGTCGTTTCGGAGATTAGCCGAAATAAACACACATAGACAAAAAAAAAATTGTTTTTTTTATTATAAGTACCGTATATAGTTTCATAATTATGCATTTAGTAAAAAGCTGTTATTTTGACATTGCAAAGAGACACTTAAAATTTTATTTATTTGTAATATTGTATTGAATATATTCGGGCATAGTGCTTATCCTCTTGACGCCCTTAACTACCCAAAACAAAAAGTCGTAGTAAATGGATTTCGTAACTAGATTTGTCTGGTTTGTCAGCTAGAACAGCCACTTGTACCTATTAATTAGTTGTTCATATAGGTACAGTGTGTTCGTAAACCCAATTTATCATTGTCGTACCCTTGTCTTTAGCCAACATGTTGGTCTATATTAGGTTCGAACAGGGATTATTATAATCTTCTTTGGTGCGACTACTTTTTCTGGCTCTAAGTGTAATTAAGTTTTGGAGATTCCAAATTAGTTTGTATTATCGGACGAATAATTGCATGTTTTCAATTTATTCTGTTGGTCCTGGAGGAAGTTGACATCAACTAGTAAATGAAAGTCATATACTTAGTATATTTTTTAATTATGATAATTATCAGGTATAGTAAAATTTATTGAGTTCACTTACTTTATTATGAATTGGAATGTTAAATTATGATTGAATGCAGTATGTATTTACATTTTTTTTTTGTAATTCAAACAGCAAGGCTATTTTATTTTTATTTTAATAATATTATAATTAATATTTTATGAGGGATTGGTCTATATTGGGTCAGGATCGAGTGGCCTTTGCCCTGCATTAGGACAATACTGGCTAATTCATCTGCATCTGCCTGCCTTTTCCCAAATATGTTGGGGTCGGCTTCCAGTCTAACCGGATGCAGTTGAATACCAGTATTTTACATTGTGCGACTGCCTATCTAACCTCCACAAACCAGTTACGATTCTACGGCGGTTGCTGCTGGTTGGCGGCGGCTGGTTTGTAAGTATTTTTTATGGGGAAGTAGGTAACAGTGAAACTTTAGAAAGAAAAAAAGAAAATACATTTATTTAGCACAGACTAAAAGACACACAATACACCAGATACATAATATCAGATAGCAACAAATAAAAATCATTTGATTTTTTTTTTTGATACTTTCTATTTAGAAAGTGTAAAGTCCGATGTCAGAAATTAGCAGGAAAATGTGCCTTACGGCTGCACCAAAAAGGCCCAGTTCAGCAAAGAAAAAAAGTAACAAGAGACTATGATACATAAGAAGAAGAGAGGTACCTACATGACATAATATTATTATATAACATACATAACCAGCCTTTACGGTTCCCACTGCTGGGACACAGGCCTCGTCTCGGTGAGTGAAAGTGGCTGTAATCCACCACGCGGGCCCAGTGCGGTTGGTAGATGTCACAATGTCTTCGCAATATTGGTTCTAGGACATGCCGGTTTCTTCACGATGTTTTCCTCCACCGTTTTGGGAGTAGTAGTGATGAAATAATTTACACAAAGTAAAGTGCCTGTCTGCCTGGTGCTCGGCTGTATCTAATTAGACTGGAAGTCGACCCCAACATAGTTGGGAAAAGCCTAGAACCTACGACCTACATAGTTACCTAAATGAACACAAGAATATATTACTACACCAAACGGACATCAAAGTAACCCAATCCTCAAAATACCTTGAATCAATCCAGAAGTTTCACGAAACCAATAACATCCCCAAAACTAAAAGATTCCCGACAATCTCCCAAAACATTATCCGTCGAAATCACAAAAATATCTCCTCAACAAAACTACTTATCCTTAACAGAACTTCTATCGAGGAACCAATCTGGACAAACATCAAGTTAAGTGACGTCACGTCAAAACGTCGCCCGTCTGTCCTGTGTAGACGAAGGACAGAAATATCAGGCAATAGATACATTGGGTGGAAGATTTTGTTACCAACTGTACAGTCGACAAAATCGGGGCCTGTGGCTAAATAATAACAGCTGCACGGGTCGATTTCGTGGATGGGTGCCCATCTATTACATATCGACACCCGTTCGTACATCAGTAAGCACGTTAATCAGTTGGTCTCTGCTGTCATTCGTAGATCTTTGACAGTCGTTACGCGTAAGCAGAAGTCCAAAAGTTTGACAACCAATCTTACAAACGGTTATCGTGTTACTCAAGTAACTGGGTCGTGAAGGTTAGATAGGCAGTTGTTCCATATAAATACTGATTACATCCGGTCAGTCTGGAAGCCGACACCAAAATCTTTGGGAAATGCAGAAATGAAAAATGAGTTTGAGTAAGCTGCCTGGTTACCTGTCTCTTTTGCAGACTGTACAGTTTACATGATGTGGTTGTGTTAGTGCGGTTTGTATCTAGAGCAAACAGGAATAGAAGTTCTGTGGTTATGAGATGTTGAATGGGAGAGTCTTGGGGGACAAATTAACTTTAGATAGGTTCTGTAACTGTGACTAATGCAGCTGCAAAGGAGAGTATTAATACTATAGTATACAAACATTAGAGCAGATGTGACCTATGGAATAGCCGTGACTTACTAGTTGTAAGTTCAAGCACAGTCAGGCACTTTTTTTTTTTCAGGATGGGAAATCATCAAATGACCCCTCCCGCTCTGGGTGGAGCGGAAGGGAGTGTCAGACTCTTACTGACTAAAACCCACCCATGTTCCTTCCTTAGCCCTTTATGTTGCGGGCCAGCGGTAACCCTTTTAGACAATCCCGGTGCCCCGGCAATCCAGACAGGCACTTTACTTTGTGTAAATCATTCCAACCCCACTGCTCACAAAATGGTGAAGGAAAACATGGTGAGGAAGCCGGCATGTCCTAGAACCGAAAATTCGACAACATTTGTGACATCCACCAACCCGCACCGGGCCCTCGTGGTGGATTATTGCACACTCACGAAGAGGAGCCCTGTGTTCCAGCAGTGGGAACATTACAGGCTGAACACACACACACACAACACACACACATCCCCACCCCCCCCCCCCACACACACACACACTTTACAGGCTAGCTGCAAACATCGCTGGCGAAATATGGGTGTGCTATAGGAATAGACGTCAGCACATCAAGCTACTACAATCTTCAAACTACTAAAATTTATTTAATAGATTTTCAACTTTATCGCTAAAGCATAAGGTTCAATGTTGATTGGGATAATTTGACAGTTTCGGGTAGCTTGATGTGCTGGCGTTTGTGCACCTCGGTCTAACCTTTCCGTGATATACGAATGTACTAATAATAAAAACAAAACTGTTACTAAAGAAGTAAATACCAGAGCATCTAGATTCATGACAAAGGCAGGAGACGACAGTTAGACATCAATTGCGTTGCCTTATTGTATTATTGAGGTAGGCTTTGATGACAGACTTTTACTGTGTTGAAACTTGTCTAAAATTCAGTTATTAGACTTTCTCAAGGAAAGAAAGTTTTAGATAACTAATTAAACTAAGATGGGAGTATCAATGAAGTATACTTGTTTTGAATACCTATGATTCTATGTTCTATGTTATGGGGTTTGATTGCCGCACTTCGTCCTTCAAGTGGACCATTGTGCGTCGGTGGTTATTCCAACCAACCCACCTCCCTTCAGAAGTTGATCATGACCCACGATTTTGACCCAGATTAAGAAACCATTAGAAGCAACAAGGACGTTATTTACCAGCTGCCGTCGACCCCGTAATCAACTGAAATATTTACGAGTACAGATTTTTTTAACATTCATTCAATTTCGATACGCACCATGACTGTGATGTTTCAAACGTGATTGATTACAATGTAATATTTGACCGTATATTTTCAGCTTAAAAGTTAAAACCACCAACAATAATACATTATACTGCCCTATTTAATAATTGCTCAAACACCCTACCGTATTATATAATTTTCGAAAGCAGAATCCACCTTAGTTGGTGTTAAAATATTTACATTACTCTAAGCTAACAGCGTTAGTTGTTGTCCCTTGGGTACCATTGAATTAAGTTGCAAAGCCGTAAGCTACTGCAAAATATTTATATAGTACACCTACGTTCCGGTTCAGGGGATTATAGGTTTCGGGTTCAAGATACTATAGAGGTATGAGGAACAAGGAGTAAAGTTCACTATAGAAAAGGGAGGAACCTCCGACCAGACGGGTGTTATTTCTGGCAGGCAACTGCCCGATGATTCATGTCATGCCGTTTGCTAGTTGCGCGGTAAACTTTGCTTTCGAGATGTAGACTTTTGCGTGACGTCAGTATGACGCGGAGTTCGCATGTGGTGTTGTAGATACCGCTACAATACAAAGAATATTGGAATATGATAGGTGTAGGAACAAGGCATGTTAGAACGAGGTATTTTATGGTACTTGTCTTAGTGCGGATTCCACCAATGAAACTGAACGCATTCAGTATATCTAATTCTCAGTTCCAGTATAAACAAAAACGAATCGTTTTGCTTACCAATGGTAGGATTTTTCAATGGAAAACTGGGCATATAGATAGATTCAAACTCAAAGCATTTATTTCAATTTAACCATTTACGGGCACTTTTGAATTGTCAAGAAGTCGATCAGTCAGAAAAAATGAAGCTAGTTGCCCATTGCAAAGCGTAGGTACCTATCGAGAAGAACGGGCAAGAAACTCCGTGGTCACTCTTTTAAAATTATATTTTACAAAAATATTAGTTACATAATGGTGTAACTAATATTTTTGTAAAATATAATTTAAATTAATAATGAAGTAGCTATCACAGGTAATTTTAAATTCAAAAGTAATGACATTTGAATTTAAAATTACCTGTGATAGCTACTTCCTTATGAGAGAATCTACTTTGCAAAACTATGAGGTATTTGCTTCATTATTGATAAAGATACAAAAGTTTTAATTTGAAACAAAAACCGGTCCGTAAATTATCAGAATCGGCCATTAACCGCGTTCAAGAGCTGTCAGTGTCAATATTACAAAACAATTTTGAATGAAATATTGCCTTCAATTTCGCCCTTAGGCGTAGTATAATTATTTTATTATTGTTGTGCCTTTAATGTAATTAGATATTGGTGAATGTCTTGGTGACACAGATATGGCTACTTTTCAGGTTACGTGTGGTAATGTAACTTTTTCACTATCGTACGTACTTTCTTCATTTATTTGGAAACTATAATACTACTTAACGAACCTGATCTGGGCCCGTACGGGCCATTCCCTCTCAAAGAGACGAGGCCTCAGTGGGAACGTTCTAATTGAAGCAAAACTTTGTGTGACAAGATCTTATTTATTTTATTATTTTTGCACACACAGTAAAACAAATACAGATACGATATATATAAGTATTGAGTACAAAGGTACTGCTTATTTCTTATGAAATATTTGTCAGCAGATCTGCGAAAGGAGAAATGAAAAAGAAATGTAGACAATAGTGTGTGAAATTAAGAAGAGAAGAATATGATTAAAATTATATTACATTAAAATCTTTCTGATAGCAAGTTCAATCCTAGCTTTAGGGTCTATTTATGAGAAGGCTTCCGTAATCAATATTATGTTAGTCTGAAAACTAACAGCCTAAAACGAGATCACCCAACTGCTCATCACAAACTACAACCACACTATGTACTCTATCATCATCCCTTTCACTCTCACCACTATCCACATCCACCCATCCCTCCCCCTAAATTTAATCAGGTTACAGCCAAATTAAACGGCAGTATCGTAATGAAATCAAACCTGTCAAACGGGTATATCCGCAAATTATTTGATAAAACGCTGAAATCATGCGCTCGTTAATAACAGATGCCCTTTATTCGAATGATTTATTAGCGGTTTAAATTGGTGATGTCATTATCGGAAATGACACGTGTACACCAGTAGCGATTAGGTTAGATGTGAAAAGCTTTTGATAGTTCGAAAGTTGAACTTGTGTGTGTGAGTATATGCATGTGCATGCAAAGTTGGTTGTTGACTGTAGACAGAAATAGCAATAGACAAGTCATTAAGGATAATCATGATATAGTGTTGTTTGCAGATGACACTTCACTTTTGTTTAAACTTAAGCGTCAGCAGTTGGTTACTGACGATGTAAATAGCGCGATCTCGAAAGTAGTCCACTGGTTCACTGGTTCACTGGACAATATTATACAGTGAATGAATACCTAACTGACATATTATAATTACCTCTTTTTCTTTAATAATTTATAATTTATTGATTTGGCAATTTATACTAGAATTTATTATTATTATATTTTATTGGAATGCTTATTTTTTTATTTTGTTTATTTGAAAATGTTTATTTTTTATTATTGCAATTTGAATTTTATAGTAATGTGTGTTATTTGTTTGAAAATTTATTATAATCAGCATGTTTTTTTTTAAATTATTTGTACGTCGATAACGGCTAGACATAGCGTACTTTAATAATTACAACATCTGTACCTAACCTACCTATGTTCAACAAATAAAAACATTTAGCACAACAGTATTTGTATATTTGTATCAATGTTAATAATTTGCTTCTAAACGAGAAGAAAACCAAATGCATTAAGTTTACGGTACCTACTCCACGTTAGGCAGGTGAAAACTAATGTGTTGATAAAGGGCGAGGAATTGAATCCTGAAGACAGCACAGTATTCTTGGGCATAACTTTGGATGCTAAGCTACAGTGGGGTCCGCATATAGATAAATTGTCAAAAAAGCTAAGTTCTGCAGCATACGTTGTTAGAAAAATTCGTAATTTAACTGATATAGAGACTGCCTGTTTAGTGTACTTTAGTTATTTTCATAGTTTAATGTCGTACGGTATTCTATTGTGGGGAAATGCCGCCGATATTCAGAATATCTTTGTCTTTGTCTATTTTTGTCTTTTATCCTACTTCCAAGTAGGTATGCAAAGGAGTCCACTGTTCTACGTTAGATTTAAATTAAATTATATTATTGTCAACGGCAATTTGTCTTTGTGTTAATTAATGTGATTGGTGTTGTGCCGTTTTAATTAACTATAAATAAATAATCCAGTCAGTCTTCTTGAGCCCCCGTCTTACTTCAATACCAAGTCTATTTTCATTATCATAAGTAAGATTTCAACGACAAGACCGCCGCGCCCATTGTGTTACCTCTTGTAAAACATCTACATTTATATCACTAAAAGAGGTAAGTAACCAGGGTCGTAGAATATAGTTGACATTTAGTAATAAACCGATGGATGTTTACGAATGAAATTTAATTTGATAAAATAACTGTTTGTTTTGTATTAACTAAATTAAATTGTATTCGAAAACATCCATAGGTTTCTTACTATACCCGACGACCCTGGTTACTTATCTCCTTTGGTGACCGTACATAATAAATAGTATTATATTTAATTCTGTCGTGTTCTTTTCTATCAAGTCTCAATTCCAATTTTCGATAACAAGACTTGGCTTGTATCCTCAATCAACTAGATTAGTTAGCGTTAGGAGATAAATCCGTCACGGCAACACGGCACGCTTCAGATTTCACTTAGCACAGATCGGATACCATTTCCTGATGCAAGCAGGTGTCCACGTGGGTTTCCATTGTGTTCTTTGGGATTTTTGAACCTTTTCATCATAATTTGTGACTGTTTTGGTGGAAATGATATAGATCAAGTGGTGCTCAAAAAGGTGGCTGGGACAGATTTGATGCGGAAGGCGGAGGACAAGGTGCTGTGGTACAGTCTGGGAGCGGCCTATGCCCAGCAGTGGACTGCGATAGACTGAGTTGATTAAAGTGTTGCAGGTGAGAAAAATAATAATATCTGCTCTGGAGACAAAAATATTAAAATTATAGGCAGATACTGCAATGTATTGAGCTCAAACTGTAACGAGTGTAAAACTACCCATAACAATGCCGACAGTCACTTGTTCTTTCCGCTAATATTATTTTTTTTTTACTGCACCCTAGCTGGGAACTTTCTGGTTACGGAGATATTGAAGGCCAAGGTTCCAAAACTTTTCATAGTTTTTTTTACGAATACTCCAACGATATCTGTTTCGATGCATGCACCCATAAGCACAATGTTTGACGTACGTGACATTGCGTACAGCTAATAAAGCAAATTTTAGTAAACAGCAAATTTTCACACCAAAAATAAATGCCGTTTCGCAGCAATTATTTTTGTACAAAATTACTTATTACAGACATATTATTCTAAATATATTTATCTAAGGGCTGATTTTTCAATCGATAGATAATTTTTATTTGTGGAATATAATTGACATCTGACAGATTTAGTATGGAAGAACCGTCAAAAATTCAAAATTATTCCTCGTTTAAAATATCAGGTGTAGGAAAAATCAGCCCAAAGAGGATAATATTTATCCTACTAAAAACATTTCATGTAAAATGTTGCCAAGACGACCACATAAGGTTTGCCCTGTGAAAAAGATATCAGATCTCATGTAGAGCCAAGCTTCTGAGTCTACACGGCCTAACTCTACCGACCCTAACTTCACAAATTCTACATATCAGTAAAAATATATGGCTTCACCGTTTCGCTACCGTCGTGGAGGTGATGTGAATATTTAGTTTCTGAAGTAAGTATCCAAAACCTTTGATATACTTAGCTACGATTGCGTGGATTCATTCAATAGTTAAAAAAAAACCTTATCTGTTTGACCAGACCAAGAAGGTATCCTCTTCGCTCTATTGGATTTGACCCCAAAACCGGTTTCTATCGCTCAACTAATTAACATACTTTTACTTCTAATTTCATCAGAAATCTCGTGCCGTCAAACAATGGACCCTTCTCTACCCGACGTGAGGAACATGGACACGTAACAAACCTGTCACCGAAGTTGGTTTAATTTACAATTCGCGCCGTATTTCGGCCCTAGACAGTTTTCCCAATACAGAGCCTTTATTTACTATTAATATTATTTAAGTGAGGTTTTAAGAGCTTTATCATGTTCCTAAGTAGGTAAATAAACTGTAGTGCAAATAGCGGGTTAGCATTAAATTTTAAAAAGCTGTTACATCCTTTGGTTTCTAACAGGAATCAGAAAACTTTACTTTAAAATAAAATATCTAGCAAAACGAATCATATGAGCACAAAATCGAGGGGTTTACTAGAAGCCACTGAAGAGTTCCACTATCCACCTCATGGCTCCATCATCAGATTAACTCCAAGATACTAAATTATTGTATTGTCATCTGTCCTTGACACGTGTGCAATTTTCAAATTAATCGGACTTCTTGAAGTTAATTACGTTGAAAGATTGCGTTACATCTATGCGTTACATAGCTATACACAGATCAAGCTGATAAAAAGAGATTGTTAAACAAAGCGTGTTAATAAGTACAGCGTAGGTACGGTCAGCATCAAAAGTCGATTAACACTTCAGTTTTTTTAACCTCAGTTATTGAGCAAAATATTTATTCAAAATTGCAGCAGAAATACGATGCAATTTTCAAAAAAATATTTTGCTCAATAACTGAGATTAAGAAAAGTGAAGTGTTAATATTTTGCTCAATAACTAAGATTAAAAAAACTGAAGTGTTCATCGACTTTTAATGCTGACCGTACTAGAATTTTTTAACAGATCAATGTGATAAAGCGACTGTTAGGTACCTTAGCAGGTATTGGCCACTAAGAAAGTTGCATCACTGCTGTGTCTTCGTCATCGATAGAAATCTTCATTTAATAGTAACACTAGCGCAACCATCGGTCTTGCAGAGTAAGTAAGCTGAAGAAGCAGTGTGCTGGCCATGTCTGTCGAAGGACCTATGGCCGGTGGAGCAGACGATTCCTAGAGTGGAGACCGCATATCGGCAAACGTAGTGTAGGACGCACCCCAGCTAGATGGACCGACGACCTTAAAAAGGAAAACGGTGACTAGGATGGATTGGATGCGGAAGGTGGGGGACAGGGCGCAGTTTGGAAGATGGCTATGTCCAGCAGTTAACTGCGGCTCATTTGACTGATTGAATCATCAGTAAAATAATTTAGATAAGGTTTGAGGTAACATTGATTAAGGATATTGCATACCTATCAATCGTAGTGTCCCAGAAAACTCCAAAAATAATCTGCGTTCGAGATTTATTTGCTAAAAATGTAAACAAATATGAATTAATGAAAAAGAACTTTAATTCCTACATATTTAATGTTTACAGTTTATAAACTGTAAACATTAAATATGTAGGAATTAGTTTTTTTTTTTTTAAATTATAAAAATGTTTGAAGTTATACCATAGTATAACTTCAAACATTTTTATAAATTTTTCAATAGTGCTAGTCACTCGTTGTAAATGACATAAAATTTATATTTGTTTTTAAACTTGAAATAGGGTGGGGTGTGCAGTACTGCGCATTTTACTATAGACAACCCAATTTCCAAAACGCAAATTTTGAACATACTAACAACATTGACATTTGAAGACCAATGTGACCATACCCGTAGCAGAACTGATCTGATCACCTACCTAGGCGGTTGTCTCCAAAATATCTTCGTCTTTAAAAGGCTTCGTGAGTAAAATAATTGGCAAAGGTTACTGAACTAAGGGTTAATTATTTGCAGCATTTAACTAACGTCTAAAGGGTCAAGGAACGGACCACCACCACTTCTTCCAATTCATTATACTTATATGTATTTATTATTTTGATTACGTTGTAATTATTAACATTCTAGCTATATTTATTTTAGAATTATGTATGTTTATTTGTATACATGTAAGTATATTCTCATAATATATGATTAGTTTTATTATGTAAATAGTTTAAGATTTTATGTTTTTTTTTGTCTCCTTTACTCTTTCACACGCTGTCTGCTATTTATTGTCCTATCGCAGGTATGCTGGAAGAGATTTCTTATGAAATATGTATCGCGAGTATGTATCGCTTGTACCTACTTTTTTGTTCTGTTTTTTTCTTGTCTGTTTATATATGTGTGTACATAAATGGTAAAATAAATAAGAGCTGATTTTACCAAAGTCAGATTTGGAATAAAATGGACGTCTGAACTGTCAAAAATTCAAAATTTATTCTCAGTTTACGACTTATTCTATGTATAAAAGTTTGGTGGAATGGGCCCTAAGCAAATAGACAAGTCAATTTCCACAACGCAAATTTCAAACATGCTGATTCCAGCGCAGTCAGACACGTCAACATTCAGAAATATTATTATCTCTCAGTACAATGTCAAATAACAAAGTCAGAATAGATGAACATTTTTCCTTCACAAAACTTTCATTTGAACTCGTAGACACGGATGATTGATTTATTTTCTTCCCTCACGTATATTAGTATTTTGTTAGTTCTAACTTACAAGGTCTTTCATATTTTCTTTGTTCTATTCAAAGTTTATTAAGCGTAGTTAATAAAGTTTTTGTTAGAATATAGATCGTGTTGTAATAAAAAGTTCCCTTTGTTTTTGTAGGTCTACCGCTCTATTATTTTGTCATTGTATAGTCGACCTTGCACCCAACTACCTAAGGTTGAATGTCTCTTGCACTTCATAAATTAATGACAAGGTCTAATTTTCTGTGTTAGTTAGAAAGTTTGAACCATAGTGAAGTTTTAATTTACGGGTTATTGTTGTTAAACGTGGTAAAGCAAATATGAGGCCCCTACCTCCTATCCTGAGGGGTTTACCTGTTTACAAATATCCGGATATACTTATAGGGATATTTGTAAATAGATATATATACCTATTTTGAATAGGAGCATACGCACGTATTTTCGGAACTACCCACAAATACGAAAAATACTATTATTAGGTACTGTCACATTATATTTTACCCGAATGTTTTGGAAATGCGAATGGTCTATAATTATAGTCCATTCACAGTTTCTTTACCACTGACAACAGCAACCCGATATCAACGTTATTGTAACGAGTATAAAGGCCACTGCGATTCTGAAAGACTTGTCAACGGCAGGAATCGAACAGCAACCGCAAAAACTTTAAAGATTAGTACTGTGACTTTGACATTGATGCAAAATCAAAGGTAAAATAATTGTGGCAGGAATGTAGTTTTTTTCTAATAATAAAGAACACCTTTTACTGATATCTATAACTGTAATTTCGAACACATAGTTATAAACATCGCTGGTTGATCTATTTCGAATCACAACAAAAAAGATAGTACAGACGTCATCAAGCTACCCGAAACTGTCAAATTTTCCCAATCAACTTTGAATTTTATTTTTTAGCGATAAAGTTGAAAATCTTTTAAAGAAATTTGACAGATTGTAGTAGCTTGATGTGCTGGCGTCTGTAAAAACAATAAAGCTATATATGTATAACCATGTGCTATATATAGTACCTATTCTACAAAAGAGGCCCTAGCTCGAACGTGCGTCATAAACGTAACCACAATATAATAAAGTAAATTAGACTGTACCGTAAAGTAAATTCGAACGACATTTTAATTGAAAATACAACTATCCTATAACATTAAGGCGGAAACTAACTTGCAACGTTTGTTTGTAATGTATCATTCGAGACGAGCTTGGTTACAAAACGGCGATACCCATAAGACGCGGCGAAGGCTCGCTTTGAGCGCGCGCTCCATTTCTTGTTACAAAACGGCGATACAGTAAAGGCTCCTTCATACAGGCGCGATCGAGTGTCGCGCCTGTTTTTAGTAGCCTTAAAACGAGAAACGTTGTGCTTGCGACAACGCGTCAACCTGCACAGACTTGTTTGTAAACATGCGCTCGCAATGCACACATCGGGAGGCTCGCATCGAGCGGCTCGGCTCGGTGCTCTGACTACTGTGTAACGTTCGTTACAAAAACTCGATACATTATAAACAAACGTTGCAAGTCGGTCTCCGCCTACATGGTTTCAATATTATCCATAAGAATTTCATAATCGCCCTATACATAGTGCTCCAACCGCAGCTGGGACACAGGCCACCTCTCTTCAAAAGGGACTGGAAGAAATCCACTACGCGGGCCCAGCGCGACTTGGTACATGTCATATGTCTTCAAATTTTTGGTTCTAGACATGTCGGTTTCCTCACGATATTTTCCTTCACCATTCTGAGAGCAGTGGTGATGAAATTATTAACACAAAGTAAAGCGCCTGCCAGCGTTTGAGCTTTCCTTAGATATTATACTAATTGAGATTGTGGCAAGTCTTAAAATTAAGTAAAATGTTTTGTACGAAACGACTACTTTCAAATTTAAAATCATTTGTTTTGACGATACGTTCTCCATGCGTTTGTGCTAGGCCCACAGTTCCTTCACGTAAAATAGATCTGTTACCATACCAACAAGAGTTCTAGCTCTATTTACTTTCACGAAAGTAAACAGCACTTCCCGGAATACTCAAATCTCCCCCGCTACAGACATACCACATTAGTGGTTCTTATAATCCATGACACTATTTCTGAGAAGGATACAGTTACCAAACAGACTAAAAATCACTCTATCGTTGATGCTATCGAGGGGCAATTCTCGTAATTTTCATAACGTTCACAGCCTGATCTCAGTATCAATCTGTCAAAAGTACCTCTAATTTCCCCAAATTTTTGACAAGTTATTGATATTGATTGGCGCTTAAATGAGTTTGTACTAGATTTTGAATGTTTGTAATTACGGGAAATGCCCCTCAGATTTCAATACGTGTTGTCAGATAATTCGAATTAGTTGTTTACTAAATCCGCCATTTTGGAAAAAGGGACGGCTGATAGTTGCATTCCAATTCTTCTATACATACATACAAAAAACAAACTTGAAGTGTCTGTTTGTAATATTAAAATAACAGTTTTTTACTAAATTCATTTGAAATATGAGCTCAACTGTGACTAATAAGACACAATAACTTTGTCGATTGTTATAAATCAAATTTTGATTTTCTCAAACTTTTTTTTTCATTTTTGTCTTTCTGTCTGTCCGTTTGTTCCCTCAGGGTTCTGAAACGGCTGGACTGATCGATGAAATTTGAATACTTTGAACCCTGGGAAAGGACATAGGCATACTTTTTATCGGGTGAAAGTTGTTTTTTAATATAATTAATTACTTTTAACGTCTTCTTCACATTTGATTTCAGTTTTAGAGAGTCGATATATTGGTAGATTTTTTCAAATTATAGAATTGCTAGATTGAATCTATACCTTGATTCGGTTCTCAGTAGGATAAAGGCTCCTGCAAACAGGCGCGACACAAAGACACCGCAAGTCACGCAACGAGCGGTGCCTTTGTGTCGCGCGCAATTATATCGCATGTCACACCTGTTTGTAGGAGCCTTAACACATTGGTACTTATAGAAATCCCAGAAATGAAGAAATTGGAAATTCGACCTCGTGGAGTGCACTTTCTGGGAACGGCCCGTAATGTAGACATGACAAATTAGTACAATTAGCTCTGTTAGACAGGCAGCTTATATTTTATATGAGCAGTTTCGTTCGACGTAAATCAAATATTTTTAAAGGGACATTTGATTCGCATACTACCAATTCATCATATTATGTAGGTAGTAGGTACTAGTGACCTGCCCCTCTGCTTCACACGATTTAACGACTTAGCAAATCATCGAGTTTTTTTATTATTATATAGGTTTGCTATTAATGTATTATACACATAAACATTCCAGAATACGTTTCCAAATAAATGACGGTCAACACCGCATCAAAATCCTTCGCGTAGTTTAGACGTACAACGCGATCACACACACAGACACGAAAAGAGACTTTAATTTGTAATATGTAAAGATAAATATACAGAATATTTTGGTAAGCTAAATTGGGAATGACCTAGTACACAGAGAGCTAGTCTATTAACCTTTCAATAGATATTTTTAGGTCGAAAAATCACCAATATAGTGAAATCGTTACGGCAATCGAGGCGGATTTGCCAAGCCAAACTGAATGCAAATAGTTCGTCACTTAAGGGGAAGGTTTGACTACAGTTTTATATGCTAGGATAACGATCAGAGAGTAAGCTGAAATAAGACCAGGTCTACCGTTGTTTTGTTTCATTGTTGCTCTCCGTAAAGAGCTTCAAATATTAGCCCATGATGGAAATGACCATATATTTTATACTAGACAAATTGGTACCCAATTAAAGTTCATTGTTGTAGTGCTCAAAAGATGTTTTGGAAAACCAGAGAATCAAAAACATCTTTACAGTAATTTACCCTAATTCGTCATTTGGCAATCGACAAAAAGCTTTTAAGTCCGAACTCCCTTGCACCAAATTGCATTGACCAGTGTTGATCGCATTTATTTACCTGTCAGTGCAACAATATTCTTGTAGCTATTATAGATCAAATTCACAAAATACGTATTCATTATAGGTGTACCGGTGCTATTCTGTAAAAATCTCACCGTGAAAACTTAGGTGAAGTGACTGTGAGCTGTCAATAGTGTCAATTCCTAGCAAAAACAAACTCACTTCACCTAAGTTTTCACGGTGAGATTTTTACAGGATCGACCGGCTGGTGTCGAGAATGCATTCTCTCGACGGCCGAACTGCAGGTTTTATCTGCGATAACATCAATCTGAGAGGCAATTATCGTAATTTTAAGAATGTTTTTAGTCAGATCTAAATCTCAATCATTCAAAAATTCTACTAATTTCCCTAAATTTTTGACAAGTTTTTGACATTGATTGTCGCTGACTAGATTTTGAGCGTTTTTATTTACGGGA
The DNA here is from genome assembly GCA_963855955.1 of Luperina nickerlii. Lineage (NCBI taxonomy): Eukaryota > Metazoa > Arthropoda > Insecta > Lepidoptera > Noctuidae > Luperina > Luperina nickerlii. The sequence continues at coordinate 22,483,686 of OY979664.1, read as the reverse complement.
ACACCAGTTTCCGTAAATAAAAACAGTAGCAACAACAACAGTAACAACAGTTTCAGTAGTCAGAAAAGTTGATGAATTCCAATTCTGATCAACTTTTCTGACTACTGATTTACCAACGAATCGCACTTGTGTATACCTTTTCTCTATACAAACTCCTGCAGATGTACAGACGCCAGCACATCAAGCTACCCGAAAGTGTCAAATTTTCCCAATCAACTTTGAACCTTATGTTTTAGTGATGAAGCTGAAAGTCTGTTAAAAAAAAAAATGACAGATTGTAGTAGCTTGATGTGCTGGCGTCTGTACATAGGCATCAGGTTGTGCATCGACTTGTTTGCCATAAAAAACATACAAAAAACCTTACCGCTGAACAAAACCTTCAAAAATAATTTCCGTGTCCTCACCACACACCCTTAACAGTCTATCTGATTTCAAAATTGGCTCTCACACCGCAACAAGTTGCGATCTCCGAACCTCGATAATTGGACTTTTTACTGGCGAGCCTGTTTGTGTAACTTTACTTTGGCCAAATAATTGGCCACATTTTATTTTTATTGATTGTGAGGTCTGATTTGAGAACAATGTACGGTAACGTTACAGGTTGTAAAAATGACCTCTTTTCGATTGGTTTTGCTTTATAAAGTACTAGCTTTTAGCAGCGGCTTCGGAAAAAATAATCCTGTGTAGGACATAGGATTATTTTTTTCCAGGTCATTATCTACCCGTGTGCTAAATTTCATCCAAATCCTATCAGCCGTTTTAGCGCAAAAGCGGAACAAACAAACTCACTATCGCATTTATAATATACTAGCTTCCGCCCGCGGCTTCTCCCGCGAGGTATGTCGATAAAAAACTATCCTATGTCCTTCTCCGGGATGCAATCTATCTCTGCCAAATTTTATCGAAATCCGTTAAGGGATTTAGGCGTAAAAAGGTAACATACAAACAAACAGACAGACAGACAGAGTTACTTTCGAATTTATAATATTAGTATGGATGGACTAGCTGCGCCCTGCGGTTCCACCCGCGTAATTTTCGATCCCGTGAGAATATCGGGATAAAAAGTATCCTATGTGTTAATCCAGGAAATAATCTATTTATGTGCCGATTTTCATCCAAATCTGTTCAACCGTTTACGCGTGATTGAGTAACAAACATCCAAACATCTTCACAAACTTTCACATTTATAATATTAGTAGGATAGTATAAATATAATATTAGGATTAGGACAACAGCCAAATATACAAAGACAGAGAAATAAATAAGATTGCGCATACGTGATTATATCAAATGTTGTTTCACATGAGTCTTTGGTAAACTGGACCCACTTGAACTGGACCCACGGAGTCACTCAACCTAATCACAAATTATTCCCGCTTTCTAAAAAAAGGTCAATTCAATCAATTCGACACGTATGTATGTAATATTATTGGAACTGCATTATATTCACATATGACAATCTATTAGGGCTTCCAAAGAAAAATACAAAATTTTATAGATGTATGTATGTTTGCTAACTATTAATCGGATCGTGACCATTTTTTATTGACTTACATTTACTTCAACTTAGGGAACAGTGCAAGTTTCATCAAAATCGGTTCAGGAATTTTCAAAATATGGATTAATACGTATAAATGTGACGTCCTGGCTTATTGATACGAGCTACGGTACAACAAAACTATTACCTACTTATTACAAACAAATATTTCAGTCCATAAAACTAAAAATTACGAAATAAAAAAGTATTTAAAAAAAATTAAACCGACTTCAAAAAGAAATTAACTCAAAATTATGAAATTACTTTAATTTCGGAAGTCGGTGGCAAAAAACTAAAACTAAAACACAGATCCCGAGACACCGACTTCCGAAATTAATTTTTTCAAATAATTTAGAATAGGTCGACTGGACCCACTGCCCAATTGCGTCATTACAGTCAGTCACGGAGTAAAGCCGAATCTTTTTCAGCGGGATTGTCCGAAAGGGTTACCGCTGGCCCGGAACATAAAGGGCTAAGGAAGGAAATCGGGTGGGTTTTAGTCAGTAAGAGTCTGACACTCCCTTCCGCTCCACCCAGAGCGGGAGAGGTCATTTGGTGATTTCCCATCCTGAAAAAAAAAAAAGCTGAATCTTTTAGTTTTCAAATTCAAGTTTTATTTCTATGACTTAAAATATACTAAAATTAATATTTCAAGACAACAGAAAACGTACCCAGATGAGCGATGTCTAAGACTTTCTACTATATAATTACTCGCTCAACTTGGGTTTAAAAAATAATATTTTATCGCGCCTGTATTCCTGGTGGACACAGTTTTAGTACCTACACCCACATTTTTCCAGTTATCTGTATCTCTTTTGTTTTTGGCTAGAATAAATAAATCCGCCAATATTTCTTCAGAATACTTATCTGACTTTTCTGCGAAAACAACATTATGTTCATTACAATTAGAACTTTGACTGATACTCCTGCCTTGTCTAGTTTATCTACGAAGAGGGCAATGTTAGACTTATAATTGCACGATCGCTTATGTGTTTACTTCACATGCCTGCATTAAATTCCCACGCACAACATACTTCACATAACTTTTAGAGTCTATAGCATATTTATATATATAACAATATTCATACAATATGGATCGCTTTGAGTAGGCATGTCCTATTATTAACGGCGTACTGAGCATTTCACAGATGACTTCTTTCACAATTTTTGATAGCAACATCAAGGATTGGCTTAACTTTTGCCCGATTACGGTTTTGTAGGGTCACTAGCTTCTGCCCGCGACTTGGTTCGCATGAAGTTTCTCGTTTTAACATAAAACATAGCCTATGACACTCAGGGATAATGTAGCTTCTCATAGTGAAAAAATTTTCGGGATCGAATCAGTAGTTCCAAAGATTACCCTACAACCTCAAAAACTTTATAATATTAGTATAGATTATAGTAAATAATAGGTTTCGTTGAAGACAAGATACATAAATAGAAAATTAAATGCAGAAAGAAAAAGAAAAGAATAAAATGAGCTGAAAGAAGAATGTACGATCATCAGAACGATATGCAATGTACATCTATGTATGTATATAGAACTTATGTAACTATTTTTTTTAAGCTCAAGTTGAGCGAGTAATTATTAGAATATTTTAGACATCGCTCGTCTGGTTATGTTTTCTGCCGTCTTGAAATATTAGCGGATTGCTTTATATGTAGGTAGTGGTAATGTATAAATAAGTATAATCAGACTATTATATTCAGTATTGCTATTTATTATGTCCTTTGTTTTTGTATTTTAAGTTAGTTAGTCATTTATTTTAGTACACAGTATGGAAAACACATATATGCAATAAATTATACGACACACTCAAAATCGGTCGTGAAAAAAATCTGCTGTTACACGACACAGCTATGACTTGCTGAGGGTATGTTCATATTTTGTATATCGTCAGAAAAAGCGATAAAAACAAATGTAGTATAATTTATTACATACTAGCAGCGCCCCGCGGTTTCATTCATGTAAGTTTCGAACCCTTGGGAATATCGAGATAAAAACTATCCTATGTCCTTCTCCGGGATGCAATCTATCTCCCTGCCAAACTTTATCGAAATCCGTTCAGTGGGTTAGGCGTGAACAGGTAAAATACAGACAGACAGACAGAGTTACTTTAGCGTTTATAATATTAGTATGGGTATTGGGTTTCCATACTATATAGTATAAATACATAGTTAGTAATCTATACATACAATAAAATTTAATTACTTACACTCATAAATCTTCCGGAATAAGTTCTCTAAAAGATGGTAAAAACCGCACCGAAGTCCGTTTATAAGAACAATTCGGTCACAGACACACACGAAAAACAACTTTGTTTTATACTATTTTTAGAAGAGTATGTAAAAGGCCGCAAAATCTCACATTGACAAATGCCTGGTTTTAACCTCACGGTGGTGTTAAAAAAATGGTTTTGCAGTCGACTGAACAACTATAACCTCCAGTTTACAAACTGAAACCCGTAGTACAACCAATACGATGCATAAACGACAGTTTTTCCGTTGTTTTGCTGTAAATATTAGCAGAACATGTTTCCACAACAGTTTTTGCCAATTAGCTTTGATACAACATTTTGTAGAGAGAGCTATGCAGCGAAATAAAAGTAGTATGTGAAAAGAGAACATATTTTAAACGCATGTTATAAGGCACTGAAATGCAGCCGAACCTAATTATTTTGAACATAATTTAAATTTTTGACATTTTTTCAAACGTATTTTACATTATATTGCATGTTACCAGTCTATAACAAGTGATAAGAAATAATGTTTTGATATTGTTTTTTTTGTCTATAGTGTTTTATTAGGCTTCCGTATCCCAAAGGTTAAAAACGGGACCCTATTACTAAGACTCCACTGACCATCTGTCTGTCAGTCTGTCACCAGTCTGTATCTCATGAACCGTGACAGCTAGACAGTTGAAATTTTCACACATGATGTATTTCTGTTGCCGCTATAACAACAAATAACAAAAATAAAATAAAGCTAAAAATTAAAGGGGTATAAAGGAAACGTTTTTTTTCTCGGTGTTTTATGCCTTGTGGTACGGAACCCTTCGTGTGCAACTTCTACTCGCACTTGGCCGGTTTTTAGAATATAGCTCAGTAAATTACAATTAGAGAAGCAGTGAACTGCGATAGGATAATGACAATCAGGTCGTAATAAAAAAACCGAATGAGTTTTGATAAGTTATACATAATAATTAATACATATGTACGTTGTACGTACATCTTATTATCCAGTTAGACTGGAAGCCAAGCCCTACATAAAATAAAATTCATTTAATTCAGGCAACACACATATCGTCCCCGTAGTTGGAAAACTAAATAACTCCGATTTTCTAGTTTTGAGATAAACGCGATTTAGTGTTTTTTTTTTCAATTAATGTTCATTTGTTAAAAAAATTGAGACAATTTTACTGTCGGTAATTTTATATTTCGTGGACCTGATTATCTTTAACATTATGCTTAAACAAACTGGACTCTATCTTCAACAATAACTAAATAAAATATATAAAACCAAGTTATTTAATTTTGCCACAACTACTTTTTGTAACGTAACTGCAATTAGTTATTTATTTCGGCTATTTATTTAGTTTTCCTACAACCTAGATCCATCTGGTAGAGTAAAAGAAGGTAAAATAAATGCAGTTATTGAATTTATCAAACTTGAAATATGTTTAAATGTAAAAGTTGAACGTTTATTACTTTGATATGTAGACATCTGATTGCTATGTTGATAGCATATACCTAATATTAACCAGGTTATAGCTAATATAACGAATTCTAGTATTAGTGACGAGTCTGTGTTGCCTAGTTAACAACATAGTGATTAATTATGAATCGTCATGTACGAAGGAGGATCCACCTATAATACCATCATCTTTGGAGATCACTACCAGTCAGATAGGGTATTCTCCTTCTGCTGGAACTTATTCGGGCAATCTAAACTCTCCAGTTGTAGTTGTGGAGGTCACTCCGGATATTTTTTTAAACTAGTCGGGGAGACAACAGAAGTTACCCCTTTAAATAACCAATTATTATTACAGAATAATAAAAAGGTATCTTCTGGCAATATAATTAATAATACTAAAAAATCAAAGGGAGTGCAACATAATTTAAAATTATTTAATCAAAATATCCAAGGTTGCGCTTCCAAATTACTGGAATTAGAATTGTTTTTGGAAAACACCAATTTTGATGTCATTTGTTTAACAGAGCATTGGTTGAAAGATCATCAAGTAATGTCAATTAATTATGAAAATTATTGTGTAGTTAGCCATTTCAGCCGGAAACGTATGATACATGGCGGGTCATTAATACTACTTAAACATTCTATTAAATCTAAAGAACGAAAAGACATAATTGGGCTGTCTGTTGAACACACCATTGAATTGTCCTGTGTTGAGCTTGATAAGCATGTTATAGCATGCGTATACAGACCTCCAAGTTACCAGAATCTAACTGTGTTTGATTCTGTAATGGAAGATTTGTTAAAGAAACTTAGTACAAGTAGTAAGTCGATAATCGTATGTGGAGATTTTAATATTAATTTATTGGAAAATAACTCGAATACTGTCAGATTGTTAAGTCTTTTTAGGTCATTTGATTTGTCAAATGTTTTTATTGAACCAACCCGAGTGACAGCTTCTTCTGCCACTTGTATTGATAATATTTTTTGTAATTGTGATTACTTACACAAAGGAATTGTAAATAAGTTGCCATCTGATCACAGTGGACAAACAATAACATTTGGCTCCTACATGCCTTTACAAAAAACTCAAATAAGGTTTAGGACAATAACATGTAAAAAGGTAGAGAAATTAAATAATTCTTTGGCCAGTAAATTATGTGATCAGAATTTTAATAATATAGGTGACCCAAATGAGTTCTACGCCGAGTTCTTTTCAATACTAAATGCGCAGTTTAATGAAACTTTTCCACTGAAAACTAAAAGAATTTACACAAAGTTTTTATTTAGTGACTGGGCAACTCCAGGTATTCGTAAAAGCAGGGAAAATCTTTTTGAACTCTATGGCTTAAAGCAACATAGAATAATACAAACTTTCATCAGTATGTTGCAAAATATTCAAAAATATTTAAAAGTGTGTGCCAAATAGCTAAGGCACTATATATTAGCAATAAAATAAAATCAGCTGATGATAAAATAAAAACTACCTGGCAAATAATAAATAATGAAACAGGTAGGAAAAAACAGCGTAATACTGAATTTAATTTAGAGACTGCACATGGCCCCATCAACTCAGATGTAGAAATAGCTCAGGAATTTGAAAACTTTTTTGCTAATATTCCCCTTAAAACTACTGAAGCTTTAAATTCATCCCTCACGCTCTCTGCTGCCTTACTTAAAAATAATGTAAAGGCATGCCCTTTGGAGTTTTTTTTTTTTTTTTATTTATTAATCAAAAACAAAACATAAATAAATCCTTCGCGGGTTTAACAGCGGTATGGCCAGACTCGGCAACTCGGTGCAATTAGGTACATAGATATTTTTTTTTTCTAGATCGCACTGCAATCTAGAAAGTATCTTTTTAATACTTTTGAACAGTTCTTCGCATTTATTACTTTACAGATTTCCATAGGTAAATCATTCATGTAAGACGGCAGCATGCATTCCCACGTCCGCACTCCATAAACATTATTAGATTTAGGTTCGATAAATGTGGGTAAGTAGGTCAAACAACGCAAAGACTTTAGTCTTTCGTATTTACGAATATTACTTAAATTATGGTAATTCTCACTTATAACACGTAAACGTACCTTGTCAAAGACATTTACAATTTGGCAGTGCTTAAATAAACCCGTGTCATTATCTTGGAATTCATGTTTTATTCTTGTGGGTACAATCGTTTTTAAAATGCGTAACTGTAACTTGTAAATGTCCTCGACGTAAGTCTTGTATGTACGCCCGTAGCTACTTAGGCCGTAATCAATAACGGAGTCGGCCAGTGCCAAATACAATGTTCTAAGTGTTCTATAAGGTAGTTTATACTTAAGTATCGATAACTTTGCTAATATAGACCTAAGCTTATTACATACATGATCAATGTGCGGCCGCCAGTGGAAATTACTATCTATTATCACACCAAGATACATATGTTGAGTCACCAACTCTAACATCTGGCAACTACACGCTGTGACCGGTCGGTGAAGACACTGGTGCTCATGAGCAACGACAAAAGGCACACAAGACGCCGTCAGGTAAGGCGAGTGTATATGCAGTAGTTTGGTTTTTTTTGCATTAATCACAAGACCAACGTCGTGAGCCCACTTACATAACAGATCGAAGTTACTCTGCATCACTCTCTGTGCCTCACGTATGTCTTTGTGTGCAGCAACCAAACATGTGTCGTCAGCAAATTGGTACACGGAGCCTTCCGTGAAAATGTTACACATATCGTTCACGTACAGTAAGTATTCGGTCGGCCCAAGAATCGAACCTTGAGCCGTGCCTTTATCGGTTGGAATCATGCTACTTAGTGAACCTGAGATATTTACCGACGTGAAGCGGTTTCTGTGGTAGTTTTTAAACCATTCTAAGAATGGCCCCCGTATACCATTTTGCTGTAATTTAATAAAAAGTGTCTTATATTCTAAACAATCAAAAGCTTTGCTAAAGTCAATGAGGACAACAAGTACGTGTTCACGATTGTTCAGGTACCCGTTGACCTCATTACTAAACTTTGATAATAGTTGTGAGGTATTTTTGTTTTTTTGAAAACCGTACTGTTTCTCATTAATAATATCATTTGATTTCAAATAATTGTTAATTTCGAGTCCGAGATACCTCTCAATTATCTTATCAATACAAGATAAAATAGTTATAGGCCTATAGTTGTTAACATCTGTGTACGAGCCATTTTTATGGATAGGTCGTACTATTCCAACCTTAAGCTGATCTGGGTACAAGGACGTGGTAATGCATGTGTTAATTAAATGCGTTATAACGGGAGTAATTTCCTTATATATGTATTTTAAGTCTTTGACTCTGATACCGTCGAAACCCGGGCATTTCTTCGTTTATGTTTCAGCATACAAACCCCCAGGCTGTCATAAAAGTTTTTGAAGATCTTAACATTAAATCAACAGAAGATCTCTGGGGAATGTCTGTAAAAGTATGTAGATCTTTCATCGAAACCATTGCGCCCTATTTAGCTTTCATATATAACACCAGTGTTGACCAAGGAGTCTTTCCGGATTTTATGAAACATAGTAAAGTAGTACCTTTGTTCAAATCCGGTGATAGTAAAGAACCCAACAATTATAGACCTGTGTCAATTCTGCCAGTTCTCAGTAAAGTGTTTGAAAAGTTGATGCTCAATCAAATGTTACGTCACTTTAATAAAAATTCCATCTTTCATGAACACCAGTACGGTTTCACTAAAGGGCGTTGCACTACTGACGCCGGTGTTACCTTAATAAAGAACATTTTTAACGCCTGGGAAGAAGCACAAGATGCCATTGGAATCTTTTGCGACCTCTCTAAGGTGTTCGATTGTGTAAACCATGAGACACTTCTGATGAAACTGGAGCACTATGGAATTAGAAAAACAGCACTTGATTTGCTAAGATCATACCTGAAAGATAGAAAGGTGAAAGTTCAAGTAAACGGCGTAAACTCATTGGGGTCTGAAATGATAATGGGCGTTCCTCAGGGTTCGATATTGGGTCCATTCCTCTTTTTAGCTTACATTAATGATTTACCCCAATTACTTCAAAATCAACCGAAGATGGTGTTATTTGCAGATGACACATCATTGGTTTTTAAAATAGACCGACGGTCACAAAATCTTGACGTCGTGAATAACTCTATTCTTCAGGTCCAAGATTGGTTTACGGTAAATAATTTAATACTTAATAAAGAAAAACCAAATGCATTCGGTTTACATTACCTAATGTATGTAAAGTAGCTACATACCTCAGATGAATTATCTTCTTCTTGGCACATTTTCACCATAAATCTACCCCGCGAATTCATTATAGTGTAAAACTTTCACTCTGGTCACTGACGTCAACGCAATTGAAGGTTACGCATTACACTAAAATGCTTGTGACGCGAGCGATGCATCAGTCACACGCGCTGACACCCGCGCTTCCCCCCGCGCACTTCCTTGTTCCGATTCATTGAATAGACACTACAATATTTTGCGTGGCAATTATAAATAACTTAATCTATTTGATTTTATTTGCCTATCATCTTGTAATTAATAATTATCTAGTTGTAGAAGAAATAGATAACATCAAGTGTTTATAAAGTAATGTACGTTTTGACCGAATTCTGAGTAGCAAAATTAATTAAGTAGAGTTATTTAGTTTTCCTAGAACTTTGTTAGTTTTATGATAGAATTTGTAAATTGAAGAAAAAATCAACAACTTATTTTATTTAATTTATTAAAAATTTAACTAATCATTGACCACAGTTATTGATTTATTTATTGAGTTGTTTATTTTTCCTTCAAAAAATTAGAATTAGTTTGAAGATATGCATTATTCCATCTGAACGACAAAAATGGCTATATTTTTGGAACGGAATAAGATAAGTAAATTCCTGTAAGACTCAAACATGCGTCATGTTTTGGATTATTTAAAAATAGGGAAAAGACAAAATCGCCAAAAACGAAGTTATTTAGTTTTCCAAATACGAGGACGATATTTACATAAAATTAAAAAATATATATATAAATCACACTGGACATATCATAGTTGGGAAAAGGCTGGGCTGATGATGATTGTACCTGCATCATTTTATACCTAACACCATATTCAACTAAGTTACACTGTTTGTAATTCCAGAAATATTACCCATAGGTTAAGATTTTCCGTGAACCAACTTTGTTACCCTCGGGACGCCTTTACTACGAAACGAAGGCATCGCTGCATCGGTGCGTTTCACTGGAGATCCCTTAGGCCGTTTGTCCACCGCCACGCTAACGGAACGTCAACTAGAACGAGATGACGCGACGGCGACGAAGTAGCGATACATAGATTTACTATGGCCGCGTGTCTATTTTTCGTTAACTCATCTCATTTTTCGTTGACGTCCCGTTGACGGTGGCCGGTGAACAAGCGGTGTAAAGCTACAGTTTCCTGGAAGAGCGGTGACCGTCGATTTTCGCCGTGCGGCTTGTCGCTTAACAAATCGCCTCACAAGCCAAATCACCACCCCATGTTGTCCAGATTTCCCCCCTGAGGGGGATTCTGTCAGGGGGGAGCAGTGGAATAAGCCGTTGTATACAGGTCGATAAAAATCGCAGGTGACTAGTTTATTTTGCATCAAATTGTTGACCTTCATGCGGCGGGCGATCGCCTGCGACTGAGCATTTTCACGGTCGATTTTAGTCACCCGGCGCATATGACCTGTCGCCGTACAACAAAAGTCGAAACCTTCTCTACTTTGGTACTTGCGATTTTAGTCGCCTGCGGCCTAGCGGAATTACTTAGACAGCCGATTTTGTGTATTCACACAAAATCGGCTGTCTAAATGGCACAACAACACAAGTGACTATTCAGTCACTTGTGTAAAACCCGAATGTCTCGTGGCATGCCCTAAACAAGTTCTTTCATTTGTTTTCTCCGCAGTCGCTGTCGCAAGACGCATGTCGCTTAAGCGTGTAGCTCGTGGGCACGGGGTAGGCCCCCTTATTTATTTATTTAGGACCCCCCCTTATGTTCTTAGGATGGTCACAGTGCGAGTTTAGGCGTTAAGGATCTGAAATACCCCCTTGCCTTTCCCTTTTATGGAGTATCTATGAGGATTTGCTTTTAAGTGTGTTGTTTTTAACCAATAGGAGTTGGGTAGAGATCCAAGCTATTTTTATAAATACATTTCCAGAAGTTTATATTTATAATACCTACAATATTTCTAATATCATTTTAATATTTTTATGCACAATGAACACAAGAAATGATAGGATATGTATGAAGAGAGATTTATTGTCGACCTTGCAATTATCTTACCACTTTTTCAACAATTCCCATTAAATTTAAACTTCACTGAGATTGAAACTATCTGTCTCATAGGCTGGTCATCACATAGCTACCTCGGCTTATATTTAATTATTTTATTTTTGGATCGTTGTTATTATTTGCTGTACTCTGGACGCTTTTAACGCGTACATCTATTTTTACATCGTTCTCACATATAATTATAAATTCAACATTAATGATGTAACTATTTTTTTTAAATATAATATAAAAGTGTCCATGGAATTTCTTGCCCGTTCTTCTCCATAGGTACCTACGCTTTGGAATGGGCAACTAGCTTCATATTTTCTGATTGGCCGACTTCTTGACAATTCAAAAGTGCCTTTATATAGTTTAATTCAAATAAATGCTTTGAGTTTGAGTTTTGATTTAATAGACCTTGTCTTATGACGTGCGAGTGACATTCAACCTTAGGGTGATAAAGAATTTACGAGGTTGACTGTACTATTTATACACGTCTACCTACTCTCTAAGAGAAAGGTTCATGATTCTTTTTTATTTTGTTTAAAGAAGGGAGACAAGATTTTTAGCAAGATTTTGGATGATTTTTACGTACAGACAAGAGGGTAATTCTCTTTATAATCGACTGAATAGAATGCTACTCCTGTAGAATCTGTGCGTCGCATCGCAGCGCAGTCTGGGCACGTACTTTACAGTTGAATGTATTACGGTACGTGTTGTCGAGATCTGCGCAATCGCAGTGTGTGAGAGTTTACAGATTTTCAATATTCTATTCTTCAACTTCCAACTATTTTTCAATATTCTTCAACTTTCAACTATTTGAAACCGACTTCGGAAACGAAAGAGGTTATCAAAACGAGGGATGTTTTTATGAATGTTGTTTTAAGTGTCTGGACTTTGTACAAAAAGTTTAAATCACTTAACATTACAAATAGATAAAACTACACTACACTATATTTTTATTCCCTGGGGGGCCCGTGGCTAAATAATAACAGCCGCACAGATCGATTGATCAGGTTAAGCTACGCTTGCCGCGGTTGGTCTGTGGATGGGTGACCATCTTACATATCAAGTCCCCTCCGTGCCTCGGAAAGCACGTTAAGCCGTTGGTCCCGGCTATCATTCCTGGATCTTTGACAGTCGTTACGGGTAGTCAGAAGCCCGAAAGTCCGACAACCAGCCTTGCCAAGAGGTATCGTATTATCCAGTAACTGGGTTGTGGAGGTCAGATAGGCAGTCGCTCCTTGTAAAATACTGGTATTCAGCTGCATCCAGTTAGACTGGAAGCCGACCCCAACGTAGTTGGGAAAAAGCTAGGCAGATGACTATACTTGTATTTCCTGATGAAGAGGTGAACCTTATATATGCAAACGCCTGCATTCCCCGAAGAGTTATAAGACAGAAGTGAACCTTGTGCAAACGCCTACATTCCCCGACAGGTTATAAGACAGAGGTGAACCTTGTGCACATGCCTGCTTTCTCCGAGGGGTTATAAGACAGAGGTAAATCTTGTGCACACGCCTATATTTCCCGAAGGGTTATAAGACAGAGGTGAACCTTGTGCAAACGCCTACATTCCCCGATAGGTTATAAGACAGAGGTGAGCCTTGTGCACACGCCTGCATTCCCCGAAGGGTTATAACACAGAGGTGAACCTTGTGCACACGCCTGCATTCCCCGAAGGGTTATAAGACAGAGGTGAACCTTGTGCACACGCCTGCATTCCCCGAAGGGTTATAAGACAGAGGTGAATCTTGTGCACACGCCTGCATTCCCCGAAGGGTTATAAGACAGAGGTGAACCTTGTGCACACGCCTGCATTCCCCGAAGGGTTATAAGACAGAGGTGAACCTTGTGCACACGCCTGCATTCGCCGAAGGGTTATAAGACAGAGATGAAACTTGTGCACACGCCTGCATTTCCCGACGGGTTATACGACAGTCATTACACCGCTGCATTCATTTCATTTTGCTAATAGGTGTGTTGCCATTAAAAAAACAAACAAATAAATACCTTTGGGAGCATAAAAATCCCCTGTACTGCACAACAATTTATATAGGTACCTAAAAGTAGGTGGCGCTCCCCGGGCTTCGCTACCAACCTAGCTAACTGGCTAATCCTAACACCCCTGCATAAGTTTGATTTAGCTAATGGCAACACAAGCCAAGAATGTCTAATATCCTATCCAAAACAATTGACAGTAACGACAACCGACGCTCAATCTGGCTCGTTAAAACTAGCGAGCTAGCTCACCTACACGACTATTTACGTGCGAGTTAAAACCGGCGATGTATCAACAAGTCAGAGAGCAGTGAGGCGAGCGACGCACTCGACCGTGCACATTGAATGAACGGGCGACCGCTTGTGAATCAACTGAAACTTGTACCGGCGTTGCTGTAGTTCTACTACGGATTATTCGTCATTTGTTTTTAGTGAATCCGTCAGTTTTACTTAGCCTTGTGTATACCAACATTTAAATCAACTGATTAAATAATTAATCATTTCTATATTTGACATAAAGGCTCCTACAAACAGGCGTGACACGCGATAAAATCGCACGCGAAACAAAAACATCACAAGTCGCGCAAGGAGCGGTGCCTTTGTGTCGCGCGCAATTTTATCGCGTGTCGCGCTTGTTTGTAGGAACCTTAAACCAACTGTTTAAATACCTAACCGGTGGTAGTTTGAATGTTGGTGAACTTAGGCCTTAGTGTTGATTTTTCAATAGACAGATAATATTTATTCGTGGAATAAAATTGACGTCTGACAGATTTTGTATGGAAGAACTGTCAAAAATTCAAAATTATTCCTCCGTCAAAATTATCTGGCGTTGCAAAGTTCAGCCCTTAGAAAAAGAAACTAAACCAAATCAATCAATCTGTCTGGCCTTTTCCCAACTGTAATGGGGTCGGTTTCCAGTCTAACCGAATACAGCTGTATGGAGCGACTGCCTATCTGAAATCCAGAACCCGTGCGGCTGTTATTATTAAGCCATGTCCATAACCAATCTTACCAAGGGGAATCGTATTACCCAGTAACTGGTTTGTGGAGATGAGATAAGCAGTCGCTTCATGTAAAATAGGTAATGGTATTCAGCTGCCTTTTTCCAACGCCAACACAGTTAGTCAAGACTAGGCAGATTGAAGCAGTATCATCAAAGAAGGTCTTCACGCTACAGTTTCACATACAAAATTCTACGAAAATAATTACAGAGCGCTTTCGTATATTTGTGATATGCGAAATAGTAGCTTTGGGAATTTTGTACTTGTTAAATGTTCACGAATTATTATAGTTTTGAAATTGTAATGAGTTTTGAAGTCGTTTGACCTGGAAACGTACCTAAGTTCTTTGGTGTTTATGAAAGGGGATTGTGTTGCTTACAGTTTTCGTAGAATGTAATCGTTACCTAATTAAAGTTTCATGATTATATTTCATCACGAACACAAACAGAATTTTCTTGATATCTATACTTAATACACATGATGATAGGGGACATCGACGCACAAACTGTAAGCATGAGAAAAATCTGCTGTTCTACGCGGTCAAAATGTACAATGCGTGCCACGAAAGATGAGACTTGACCCCGCCTCCCCCGCTCTTTCCACTGCCCCTATAACGTCCGGTCCCGTCCCGCACTCAGACCTCATACCGCTAAAGATCAGGGATTGAAAACCGGTACGAATTTGGGTTACGGTTCTTCATTTCGGTTCTTAAAAAGGTTCTTCTTTTCGGTTTTTTGGTTCTGGTTCCATAGTACCGGTTCCAAATAAAGGTTCCAATATACCGGTTCCGTATCATCCGATTTAAAGGTTCTCTAAGAAAGAAGGGATAATGTTTTACGCGTGGCTAGCGTATCTTTTCTTTCAGTTCGCCTTCGAATTATTGGTGAGTAGAAGCACAGGTCTGTACCAGTGTCAGCAAATATTGACAGTAATTATTATTACTGGTTTATATAATCTACAGTTACTGTTAATAAAATTAATATAAAATGGACAAAGGACAATCTACAAATGCAATGTACCCCTCTCCCCTCTTACAAAATCTCCTACCTTGCCGCTATTGTCCTGCGCTGAGCGGCATCGTATGAACTCGTTCGGACCGTACTCGTACCGCTAAAGAACCGGTAAAATAAAGATTCTAATTTAGATTCCGGTTCCGGTTCGGGTTCTAGCAACCGGAGCACTAAATACCGGTTCTTTACCGGTATTTTAGGAACCTTTTCAATCCCTGCTAAAGATACCTAAAGTCGTGTTTTGCGCAAGTCAAACCACGTGGTGTGTCAAGTCTCATCTTTCGTGGCACGCATTGTACTGAAGAGCAATATTTTTTTTAATAACCTACGAAAAATTTCTACTCATGGGGATTCAGAATCATGTACAGACGTCCACATCAAGCTACTACAATCTGTCAAATTTCTTTAATGGATTTTCAACTTTATCGCTACAGCAGTAGATTCAAGGTTGATTGGGAAATTTGACAGTTTCGGGTAGCTTGATGTGCTGGCGTCTATTTTTTGAATCAATGGTAACAAGTTGTGTTTGTGTGTTTGAAGGTTCTAATCCTTAGAAAGTCGGATTTAAAAAGGCGATGCGATGCGTCGCGCTGTATCGCGGGCCGAGGGATATTCATAAAATGGAGCTTCTGTTTTTGTCATTTTGTATCTTACAACTTCCACGCGAACAAAAGCGCGGACAGATGCTAGTCTTTAATCACACTAATATTATAAAGGCGAAAGTTTGTGTGCGTGTGTGTGTGTTTATATGGTTGTTACTTCTTCACGCTTAAACGGCTGGACCAATTTTGATAAAATGTTGTATGGAGGTAGCTGACACCCTGGATTAAAATATAGGCTCCTTTTTATCCCGATATTTTTACGGGACCGAAACTTATGCGCGTGAAACCACAGGGCGCAGCTAGTATTGTTATAATTTCTTGACGACCTTTAAAAACAGTAAAATAATTTTACAAAAGAAAATACTTTAATAGAATAGAATAGTGAAACGAAACGTTTTAAAGTTTTAATAAACGTGATATTTTAATATCATTTTCCCCTACAATGTTACATGTGTCTATATATTCTCATAGCTATCCGACATGAATGTAAGCTATTGGAAAAACGTTGCGACGTCAGATTAACAGACTGCATTCACACCGAAACAAATGAAAAAATTTCAAAGCTACTACTTTGCGGTTTTATTGATTAGGCACGTCACAAGCTGGGCAGATGATAAAGACGAGAAGGAAATTTAATATCAGCATCGGTAAAATCACATCGACCGTTATAGATGTTTATGAGCTAGGTGTCTATGGTTCAATTTATCTTTTTAACCTTTATTTTTTTTTTCACCTTTTTTGATGTTTTTAATGCCTGTATTGTGTCTTTTATTGCACTGAATAAACGTTTTATCTATCTATCTATCTACATGAACAAGTTGGACATGGTGTTGTGGCGGCATTCACATCGCCACATTACGCATCACACTGATGTCACGCCAAATCCAGCATCGCGCAAAGAGTAGCATATCCAACGTGCCGCTACAATGGCGACATTAATTTAACACACGGATAGGGCTAGTGGCCGGCCGGTCGATTCTGTAACCATCTCACCGTGAAAACTTAGGTGAAGTGAGTGTCTACGCCTGAACGCAGCCCTTCTTCATATTAACGAACGCATCCAATGTCAACGGCGCTCGCGACAGGCTTCACGCGGACGAACCGGACGAACTTCACTTCACAATATTAGCGCGCACCGCCATACTTTTGTCGCGACACACAAATTTGTAATTTTCGATAAATAAAACTATAGCTATCATAACGAGGTCGGTCTTATTTGTATCGCCCACAGTGAGTTTGTTTTTGCTAGGAATTGACACTATTGACGGCTCACTTCACGCTCACTTCACCTAAGTTTTCACGGTGAGATTTTTACAGAATAGCACCGCAGTAATCATAGAAATTATAATAACATCAAATAATTCTTAATTTGAAAACTACCGTCTTGGCCGCTCGCCGACATCGCTGTCTCTCTTTCCTTCAATTCGTCTACTCTTTGTACGTTATTCGTTTTTATTTCATTAATGCGAGGTTATGATCTGTGAAATACAGGTTGCTCCAAGATGGATTTTGAAATTGCAAATTAATAATAACGTTCAATAATATTATAATATTATGTTCATAAAACGAAAGCGGGAAACTGTATGTACGCAAAACGTGTGTTAAATTAATGTCACGCATTAAAGCGGCACGCTGTATACAACGTCCCAACATCAATCGTCGACCACCAGACATAACACCCGTCTGGTCGGAGGATCCTCCCTTTTCTATGGAGGATGAGTGAACTTTACACCCTGTTCCTCATCCCTCTGGTGACCCCGACGTGATACCTCCATAGTATCTAATGTATGCAAACCTTCACAGAAATACTCATGCTTGGAACACCACAACCTAGCTTATAACAAAATTATTGTCAAAAGTGCCACGGAAATCATAATGGCAGATGTCGCCAGAATGGAAAAAAAGCGACGGGAAAAGGCTCCTTCAAACAGGCGCGACATGCGATAAAATCGCGCGCGACACAAAGTCACCGCAAGTCGCGCACATGACCGGTGCCATTGTGTTGCACGCGATTATATCGCATGTCGCGTCTGTTTGAAGGAGCCTAAATACTTTTAAAAAGATGTTATTGAATAGTCCTAATATGTCAAAAAGTGTTTCATATGAAATGTAAATGTGTGTGTGGGAGGTTGGTCTGTCGTCATCATCATTTGAACTGAAAGACGTCTACTGCTGGACATAGACCAAGCAATCACTGTCCTTTCCAAAGTTGCCATGGAAAAAATCACAGAAAGTGATAAGGCCGACAATTGTATATTTTGTAGTGTTAAATGTAATTTTTTTTTGTTTTGTGTTTTTTGGTGTACAATATAATATTTATAAATAAAAAACCGAAACGTAAAAGTGTAATTTGCCTATCAGAGAATTTTCAATTAAAATCTCTTACAACTTTGTGTTGCTAAGTCGTGTACCAAGCCAAGTTAAATAAAAAGATCCCTTCAGCTGATACGCGTCGGTGTGAGAAACGGCCACATAAGCTGACCGTCGTATATAACCGCCGACCACGCAAGCGGCGCGTGTTTACATCGCCATTTTAATCTTAGCTTCACGCTATTTACTGAAAGGAGTGGGAGGAGTCACAAGCTGGCTATTTTAAAGCAAGCTTTTCCACATAGGTTTATTTTGATAGAAGACATGTTGAGGGATATCATCATACATTGGCTCCAATGTTGGTTTGATTGGTGCATATTACGTGCATAATCTACACAATATAAAGCATGTCCTCTTCGCTTCAAAAAAAATAAAAATATATTTGAAATATCATAAATAAATACGCAAAGTGACCTCTGTTTTTGTAACTTACTACCATTTTTCTCCTAAACTATCAATCACAGGATCTTTTAATTGCCACCAATATATTATATTAAGTAATGCCGATGTCCCCTTCGGCTTATTTTTGCCAATAACTTTCTTAATTATTTATAATCGATTTTTTTACGTAATCGCTACTCGCATATCGCGTAGCCACCCCTCCGGCGCCCAATAAATCAGTGCGGGACGAGACGCTGTGCTGAACGGACCTGTGATACTTTTCTCCGCAAACACACTTTGACGACACGGTTGGCGCAGTGGCTGAGCGATTGACTGCTGCGCTGCGTGTCGCGGGTTCGATTCCCGCACGGAACAAATATTTGTATTGCCTACAGGTAGTTGTTCCGGGTCTGGCTGTTTGTGTATGTCAATTTAAATGTTTGTAAACGCATCCACGATACAGGAGTAATTCCTAGTGTGGGGCAACGTTTTCTTTAAAAAGAAATAAAGAAACAAAATTATTTTCGGTAGCCCAACCAATTAGAATTTTAAAGTAGGTATACACAAAATTAGTAGGTATACGGTACAGACTCTATAACATAAACTAATACGAAAAGAGAATTAGGTCTTTATTACTAAACCATAAACGGTGAAAACTAAAAATTTTTCTAAACTAGGTAAGTACGCAGTTTACTAAAATTATTCTGAGAATCCGATGCACAATCGAATTACACGGTTAACTTTATAAAAATAAGGTCTCATTTCGGTCCAATATTTTCATAGAAAAGAGCACCTCGCAACTAATAATGAACTCTATTTCGACGGGAGAAACGTTTTATTATTCTGTTCGTATTGTCTTTGTAGAAGCCGCTAGCCACCGCCAATCCGCCACTGTCACACAAAAATGTTTTGAAGGGCACTATTATTTTATAAATCGTTTATGGTTGATATTTCGGTATTATGAACGTAAAACTATGTCAACAAAAATTATGAAAGTAACGAACATGGATGTTAAACATTTTGTCAATTTTATTTTTATAAAGTTTGTGTAGATATCTACAACATTATTTTTAGGATATGCGAAACCTGAATAGTTTGTTCAGAATCAGTAACTGAATCGATTCCAATAATTTTTACACCCATGTTATATTTTGTTCCAAAAATATTTTAAATAAATTTTATCACAATACAATCATTAATTAATTACAATACAATCACTGTACGATTAGGTATCATCCAATGAGTTCATCAATAGCCCTTTACATTTCAGGGTCACGGTTACCTGATAAGACAGTCCCACGACCCCGGCAGGCGTTTGGCCCTCTATGGGGGCTCCGTCAGATTGCTGAGAGCTCTTTGAGGCGCGCGAAGTACGTTATCGCGAAAGTTCTTTACTGCGAAGTACATTATCGCGAAAGTTCTTTACTGCGAAATACGTTATCGCGAAAGTTCTTGATTGCGAAGTACGTTATCGCGAAAGTTCTTTATTGCGATGTACGTTATCGCGAAAGTACTGCGATGTACGTTACTGCGAAAGTTTGTTATTGCAACGTAAGTTTGCAATAACAAACTTTCGCAGTAACGTACATCGCGGTAATGAACTTCGCAATGATGACGTACACTCAAATATTGTGTCAGTTTGGTGACAGCGGTTATTTTATGAATATCGACAGTTTCACGATTTTTTTCTATTCCGTGATTGAACCCAACATTTTGCATTAAACAATCGTTGTTTGTTTACAGCTCCACTGCCAATAAATAGCCTAGTTTTAATAGATTTTTTTATCATTGTTCCTCTCAAACAAAGCACCTGCCATCCAATCTCTTCACCACCCTTGGTTGACTGTTAGAGAATGCCTAAGGCATTAAGTCCGCCTTTGTACCTTTTTGTGCGAAAAGTTTAAATAAATAAATTATTATCACCCAGCGTACAACAAAAATCGGTGCATTTAATAAATTATGGAGAAAACATGTATAATTTTGTTTTAAATAAACTCACAACTCAAGATATTACAGATTGAGGAAAGAAATTGGGTAATAGCAACAACTAGGCTACATTTATTTATTACACTTACACAATGATCTTCGTGACTTTTCAGTTCTACTACCAAGAGTCCCCCAAGTACTCAAGAGTCACCACCTATTGAGCATAGTTTGCAGCAAGATCGAAACCAAATAACAGATGATAAAGAAACAGAAGATACCAGGTTCTTTAACAATCTTGAGTGAAATAGATAGAACAGTTTGTTCCATTAACTTAAATTAATTTTGTTTCAGACTAAAATCTATTGGTAGACGTATTGTAAATGTAAGCCATTTTTTTTAAAGAACTACAGAACATAGTTATCATCCCATGAGCCTTTGAATTGCGGCTTACAGTCGATTGAAATTATATCTGAACGACTGACAGGCCTAGTGACTAAATTGACGCTGAAGTGTCGTTTATGCAATATGATTTTTGTAATCGATGAAAACAATAGTACAGAAAAAATTAACCTAAATACATGTGGTGTGGTTGGTGCAATAGTTGCAGGATGTGGACACGATCAATTTCAAGAAACTACATCACATCTGGCCTAAAATGTACGACTATCATATGAACATTTCAACAAAAAATAATTTTTTTTCATATATACATATTATGTTCCGTGATTTTTTATTTTCCTTTAATTCTTTTGCAATAAGTTTTACCAATGTAATTATAAGTAGGTAATAGATTTTTTCAACTAACAGTTTCAGTAGTCTGACAACGATATAATTTTGTTGTCATGGTAACACAACAGCAACATCATATACATTTTGTTAGTATAATAGAACCCTTCAAAATCACGCAAATTGGCGATGTTATAGGTAACCCGGTCTCGGAAGGATGGAGTCAGATTGACAGTTTTGGTAAATCTGACCGGTCCTTCCAGGTTCATAATGTCCCAGATTTTTTTTAAGTAAGTAGTAAATTTTATCGAGTAAATCAAGATATACAATGGTAACATGTAAAAGTCTCTTCATCATAGTTAAACCTAAAACGCGTAAAAATTATAAATTATACAATATACATAATTATATTTTCCCTTGCTTTCGGTCTTGGACATTCAAAAGGTTTTACACCTCTGCATTAGCTACAGGTACTGGAAGCGATAGCGATAGATAGCATGCGGCGCGCGGCGAGGGCCGGGCGCCGGGCGCTGCGATGATGCAACATTATAGCACAAAATTATATTCGCGTTGCACGAAGTTATTGTTAGGGGTGGGGAGGCGCACGCGGGGGGCTTTGTCTTGGTAACGCCCACATGACCAAGGTCAATGGCGTAGATCCAGCCCTTAAGTACCTAGCTAAAACGTCACAAAATTAACTGTTTTATTCATTTGATGACATCGTTCAAACCATTAAAATTTACTTACATTACAGTAATGGTGGTTTTCTTTTTTTTTTGTTGTATTTTCAGTAAATAGGATGTTCAATCATTAAAAGTTACTGTTTTATCTTTTGCTGTTTTACACACATTTCTTCTTAATGTATAAAGTCAGGTAGTTTTAATGAAATCGCTTTAATGTGCTGTAGTTTTTTTTTTCATATTGGTTTCAAAGTAAGGAATCTTAAGGTGGACATAGTGAATTAGGGTGTCGTCTTTACACGATGCTGTGAAATCTCCGATAAATCACGAATCGCTGCAGTCTTCAAAGCATGCTCTCCTGCTTTGAAGACTGCAGCAATTCGTGATTTGTCGGATTGCCACTCCTGTTCCAATGCACGCGGCCTTCAAAGCACGCGCCTTTGCTACACTTTTCTTTTGTTCAGCATCTACGTATTATGTGCGTGAGGTTATGGATCTTAACATGAACCTAGATCTTTTATACTCCTATATTTTTCGTTCTTAAGGTCGTTTTTAGGGTTCCGTACTAAAATGGTAAAACGGAACACTTATGGTGAGACTCAGTCTGTCTGTCTATCTGTCTGTCACAACTGGATATCTCAAGAACGACTATTGCTATCAATTTGAAATTTTGAATAGTTTTAGTTGAAGTTTGCCCAACTATTTTTCAAATAAGAAAGGAATAAAAATATATGTATATTTCTTGCAACAGGGGGTCCGAAAAATTCGAATTGGGGCTACTAGAGCATGTGGGATATCACATGAAAGAGCGCAGTTTGCACATTCTCAAACATTTTTTCTTTTTTTTTTTAGGCCGCATAGTTTTCGACTTTTGATGAAAAATACCGCTCCCCCCTTATCTCCGAAGTTTGCAAAGAGAAAAATCTGAAATTATTCTATGTGATAAAAGTTTATGTAAAGATTACAGGAAAAATAAAACGAAGTCTCTAAATAGCACACTTTTCAGAAATCGTAAACAAAAGTTACATTAGTTCCACTATCGGTCAAGAAATGGCGCTGACATAAAACTGCAATATTCTACACTCTACTTCAATGGATCTAATATACTTCAATGACCCTATAAAACCGTAATCGGGCAGAAGTCAAGCTAATCCTTGATGTTTCTATCAAATATGGTGGAAAAAGTCATCTGTGAAATGCTCAGTAATCCCTTAATAATAAGACATGCCTACTCAAAGCGATCCATATTGTACGAATATTGTTATATATTTATTTATGGTATAAGAAAGACTTGTGGTTCAGTAATAACAGCCGCACGGGTCGATCTATCAGGTTAAGCTACGCTTGCCGCGGTTGGTCCGTAGATGGGTGACCATCTTTACATACCAAACCCCCTCCGTGCCTCGGAAAGCACGTTAAACCATTGGTCCCGGCCGTCATTCGTGGATATTTGAAAGTCGTTACGGGTCGTCAGAAGCTCGAAAATCTGATAACTAGTCTTACCAAGGGGTATCATATTACTCAGTAACTGGGTTGTGAAGGTCAGATAGGCAGTCGCTCCATATAGAATACTGGTATTCAGCTGCATCTGGTTAGACTGGAAGCTGACTCCAACGTAGCTGGGAAAAGGCCAGGTAAATGATGATTTATGTGTGGTATATACTCGTTGTGTATGTGGAGTTATGCGAAGTATGTTGTGAGTGGGAATTTGATGCAGGCATGTGACATGAATACATGATATAATCGTGCAATTATAGGGACTGATAGACATTTTCGTCTTCCTAGATAAGTTAGGTAAAAACGTTGAAGGAATACCTATTGTTTATTTTATTAATTCTAGCAAAGATACACAAAACACTGTAACTGGGTGTGTTTTTTTTTTACATAGTTCTCAATTATAATTATAGATTCAACACAATAACAAAGAGTTAGAATTTAAAAGAGTGTCCATGGTGTTTCTTGCCTGTTCTTGTCCATAGGTACCTACTACGCATTGGAATGGGCAACTAGCTTCATATTTCTGACTGACCGACTCCTTGACACTCAAAAGTGTCTGTAAATGGTTTAATTGAAATAAATGCTTTGACTTTTGTGTTTATTTTTATTTTTTTACGTATGTATACTTTATTGTACACTAGAAAGTACATAACAAAAAAATACGATTATTAATACAAAACATACAATGGACGGCGTTATCGCTGTCTGCGATCTCTTCCAGGCAACCTTGGAATGGACAGTGATTGCGTGGATATAAAAATGGGGATGCCATGGTGCAAAATAATATACTGTAATAGATACATAGATCTACATACAATGCTGTATAATAGATACATAAACAAATACATACATATAAACAACGAAAATAAATGATGACTACAGATTATTGCAGCTACTAAACAACCACAAGTAATGTTTGCAAAATTTCTTTCACTGTGGATTATCCCTGTATATATTCCCTTGGTTCTTTTAATTACCCTTAAGCTACAACTGAATTGGCCTCGTTGATCTAAGTGGTCGCAAGTACTACAGCTGAGCATAAAGTCCTGGGTTCAATTGCTAACCCGTCGCAGGGGAACCAAGGATGCCCCGACACGGGGTCGTCTGACGCCTTTGTGCTGGTTTGGTCCCTGGGCTGGTCACGGCGTGCTATGTGTTCTGGTGCGCCGGTGATGGGCGGTACTCCCCAGAGGAGGGTCCGGTGACGTACAGCCGCGGCGGGTCACGGATGAGTGCTAACGCGTGCCCGTGTTCCCACCGTAAGTGGCAGAGGAGGACACCGTGGAGTTTTAGTGGGTTAGAGTCCCACATAACTGCATCTATCTCCCCGTGGTAGTGAAGAATGCATGAGTATTTCTCCACGATAAAAAAAAGGTTATTGTTAGCCTCGCCTGCTTCGTAGGTCCAGTGGCGGCAAGCGCTACTGCTAAACATAAGGTTTAGGGCTGGACTCCCAGGTCGGACATTTATTGGGTTTTTCCATCTGGAATTTCACAGTAGATAGTAGCCCGGAGTGTGAATGTGTACCTGGTTGATCGCAATAGGCTCTTTCCCTATTACGTGGGACTTAAACATAATTGGCGATAAGTGGGTGTATTTTGCGATACCTTTCTCTTGTTCAGCGTCTACGCATTATTTGCGTGGGCTTAAGCATCTTCTCATAAACATAGATCTTCAATGCCTCTATATTATTCGTTCCTACACAAAAACCTAACATAATACGTGAAACTGTTATCGCCTACCCGAGGTACTTTGAAAAGCCACCTGACACCGCACATAACGTGAAAATGTTGAAAAAAATAAAGCAAAATAGGTACCTATTATTTCGTCTGACGTCACACCACATAATACATCAGGCGAAGTCGTAAACAAGGTATTATCAGACATTTGTTAGAGTGACGCCACACGGGCGTTGCCGGTGCGTTGCGTCGTCGCACCGCTATAATTTCAACGCACCGAGTGCCTCGCGGACAATGCAGTGTCGCATAGCAATGCCGCTTACTACGACGTCGCGTCGCAGCGTCTCGGTGTTGCATGTGTCAGTTTTTTTGAAATGAAAACTTCTTTATGCGCGTCGGGCATTTTTTGAAATGGGAAAAAACCATTGAACTCACGCCACCACTGTTACCGTAAGCGAACCCGCGCGTGTTTTGTTTATAAGAAGATATAAAAAAATACCCGCTGCGGATGTGTTCGGCTGTCCTCGGAAGTACTCGGTTTTAATTTCTATCCGATATGTCTGTGAGTAATGGCAAAGTATTATGTTTGTGTTTTGTTTTCACTTCTGTCGGCACTCCCAGAGTGCCACTGTTTTTTTTTTAGTACAAATAACACTGCTTTCCGCTACGATTCCTCTCCGACGCTCGGTATCGCACCGCAACATCCTTCCCCGCTTCGTTTCTCTGGTCTCCCTGTCTGTTGACAACGCACCTTGTAACTTGTGACAATGATTTGTATGTAGGCTGACGCAGTGTCACCGTTCAGGCGTCGCAACGCACCGGCAACACATCGTGTGGCTTCGTTCTTAGGTTTAGTTCAGATTGTCACGATACCGCGCGTGTATAATACTCTAGTTTACTTCAAAAGTGGTCCTAGTCACCTTAACAGGCAAAGGTAATTTGTAGCAAACATGTAAAATGCACTTAAAATGCCGCTTTAAGTTAAGGCATTGTGATTAGTTAATGAATATTATTATTTTTAACAATAGCAAGCGACCGTTCACGCGAACTCTTCCTCACGCGAATTATTTGTGAAACTTTCTAAAACGATGACACAAAAAGACATTAAATTATTTACGACACAATGAACGAAACCGCGCGAAAGCAACGCAAGCTTGCCAGGATTAGCTAAGGAATTGAGGTGGTTTCGACGTGGTTTCGGTAAGGAATCGTTAAGTGTCAAAGTGAATTAGGGTCCTGATTGAAATAAAAACTTGGTCGTGTCAAAAATATAAGTACCTAAGTTTTAAGAGATGAAGGGTTACTTTTTAGTAATAAAATTCCAGAGGAAGGTGAAAGAAGCTTATTAAAGTAGGTGTCGACTTTCATAATTTTAAAATAAGTATTTTTTGGTATTTTTTAACCGACTTCAAAAAAGGAGGTTCTGTATTCGACCCGTATGTAAGTATGTTTGTATGTCCGCGATTTTCTCAAAAATTAATGAACTAATTTTGATGTTTCTTTCATTAACGTGATCTACATACCTACTTTCAGGAAGGTTTTAGTATACAATACATTATGTAATTATTCTTATGTACGAAGTTATATGTATAAAAGTACTGCATCTTCGGCATTTGAATTTTCTTTCTTGCGAATTTTGATGATTCTTGAAGTCAGTGTCTTCAATTCTTCAATACACCTTAGCTTGGCACCGCTTGGGTGCAATTGTATTTATCTACGTATTGTTTTTATTGGATAAGGTATGCCTCAGGGGGGGGGGGTCCTTTACTTGGGTAGTTTTTGAGTTAGCAATTCAATTCTAATACGATTTTTTTCCACTTAGTTTAAATTGATGACGTTTTAACTGATATTTCCATAGGAAGTATTGTTAAATGAATGTGTGTGGGGTAAGTACCTACAGCTAAAAAGTGAAAAATAAAAACGTTTTTACAAAAAAAAAACACTACAAAGTGTAAAATAACTTTTATTTCGGAAGTTGGTGTCAAAAAAACAAAAATGTGATACCAACGACACCGACTTCCGAAATTAAAGTTATTTTTCACTTTCTAATGTTTTTTTTCCTTTTGAAGATTTGCAATAAATATATATATGTCGCATCCGGTCATGCATTTGACTAGTCGGAACGCTAGCGCCATCTGGTGGCGCTTGACAGAGTCTAGCCTGAGTCCGTGGGGGTTAGAAAACAGCTCGACAGAACGATGTGGAGCTCACTTTGGACTTGGACTTGGAGATTGGACATCGTACGGACAACATGTGCTCAGAAACTGTCCAGCGTTCCGTATCTGGTTGTGTCGTGTACCTACAGTGTGTAATTTGCTAGTGTGACTAAATTGTTCGTGAAATTATAATCTTATTTGAACTGCAAACGGTTTTTCTATTGCGCAATAACCAACACATACCCACTGTACGCCCACAATAGTTAAAATATGGCTGATAATAACGAAACACACTATACCTTCTCCGTCATATAGATAGCGTCGCCACGAAGACGCGACCCACTCTTCTTCCTAATCACAATAATTACTTACTAGTGGGTATAATTAGTGTGTATAAAAAAACTAAAACACTAGCGGAAAACTACTAGCGATTAGTAAGAAGAGTGGGGCGCGTCTTCGTGAATTGCGCTATCTGTAGATACAGATGCCAGCACATCAAGCTACCCAAAACTGTCAAATATTCCCAATCATCTTTGAATCTTATGCTTTAGCGATAAAGTTGAAAATCTATTAAAGAAATTTGACAGATTGTAGTAACTTGATGTGCTGGCGCCTGTACATACGAAAAGCGCGAAAAGAGCGAAAACCGCACTAGTGGTTACGTAAACCTACATAAACGAGGCAAATAAAAAAAGTTCATATTGGCTGATTTATGATTACAACAAAGATTGGTTCTGGTGTTGCGCTTAGACAGTGCTAAAAAATCATGTGAATGTTAAAAGGGCCGTCTCGAAGAGTCGTGATTTTTTACAGAATCGAAGAAAAGGGACCAAGAAGATATGTTCAGAGAATAAAAACCATAAGGTATATTTTGCAAACACGTTAAAAGATTATCTATCACGTACACTATTGTAATCTTGACGTGTCACGTAAAACGCGTCACAATAGTCCCCGCGGTAAAAATACGGGGGAGTATTTATTTGTGGGCGGGAATGTTATAGGTACTAGTTTAGACTATCATACTTTTAGAAAATTACACCCGGTTTCTGGGTTCAGGGGCTTACGGCTAAAGATTCGGCCAAACCTGCGCGTCGAGTACGCGGGACGCGGGGCACGGAGTCACTTTTGTCGCGCATATTTTATTTTTTATATGAATGGCATCTCGCAGTTCAACCTATGAGGTTGTCGTCTGCTTAACCGGGCTTGCCTGTGGATGCCTCAATAAATTAAGGCCTCCAGCCAGGGCTTAAAAAACTTAAAAACTAAGCGACTACACGCTAAGAGCACCCCCTGTGGGGTACGGACCTCGTCTTAGGGCGTCGCTGGGAGAGGGCAGCAAGGGACAGGTTTGATCGGAATTAATTTGGTCGCGGAGGGTTGGCAGAAGCTTAAACTACGCTTGCAGAGGTCGGTCTGTGGATGGGTGACCACTTATTACACATCGAGACCCCCCGTGCCTCGTAAAACACGTTGAGCCGTTGGTCATTCGTAGATCTATGACAGTCGTAGTCAGAAACCCGAGAGTCTGACAACCGGTCTTACCAAGGAGTTTAATGTTACCCAGAAACTGGTGTTGTGGAAGTCAGATAGGTAGGCTCTGTTCAACTTTTTTTTTATTATTCGAGTTAAGAATTATCTTTTTGTAAGCACGTGTTTCTGTGTCATATAAACCAATTTTACTTTCTTTCTTTCTCCATGTCAAACACGGGTATTCAGCTACATCCGGGTAGACTGGAAGCCGACTTCAACATAGTTGGGAAAACGCTAGGCAGGTGACCCGGTTTCTGATTTTTAGAATTTGACTTTGAAAACTTGTGAAAGTCTACTTTAGCATTAACAAAATTAACATTTTCTTTTCAAAAAAAGCTTAAGAACTTTCGAATTACGTACAGTTTGACAGGTTCTCAACTTCAAATCCTCAGTTCACACAGATGTAGGTAAATATAATAAAAAGTTCCCTTGTTCATAAACGTGCTCATTATATTTGACCACAACTCGTTTCACAAGTAGGTACATTTTACAATCCAGTTAGTTAGAAACAAGTAAGCAGAACCTTTTTGAAATAACACCGCATTTTGGGAGCAATTTCTTTAAAACAACAGACAATGTACGTAATTGCTCAATTTCTCATTTTATTTAAAGTTTGGAACACGCTTCAAAGTAAACAAACAACACTTGTGAAGCTATTTGAAGATTCTTCGAGATATTATTGTTGTGGAAGACAACATGTAATGTTGACACTCACTATAAAATTGATTCAGAAATAACATGCTTTTGTTAACAGCTATTATTTATTTATATAACAATTGCTTGCAGCACATACAGGTTACAAAAACTTCATGCAAACATTAATCATAGAATTCCTGCTATAGTATGTTTTTATTTTATCTTCCAACTAGCTCCTGCCTGCAACTACGTCCACGTGAAATTTCTTGATCCCCGACCCACCGTATCGCATCGCATCACCTGCCCGCGCTATTACTTCGTTTTTGCTTAGTGTTAATTATTTGTCCGCTCGTAAGCGCCATAGCGTGATGTTAAATAACAGGCGCGACATGCGATATATTCGCGCGCGACACAAAGGCAACGCTCGTTGCGCGACTTAATGATTTAAATATTTAAAATTTGTTTAAAATTGATTTAAAAGCACAATAGAATGACCAAACTTATTATTGTTATAAAGCTAACTATTATTATTAAGAAAAACGTGTTCACCCTAGTTACTTTATGCATATAAAACTCAGTCTTATCGCCATGAAACAAAATTGAATTTTCTTTGGCTCAATCGATGGTTAGTATGGCAAAATAAATAATTAAAAAAAACTATATTAAAAGTTACTGAAATGGATTCAGTAGTCAATTATGAAGAAACTACTTTCAGGGCATACATTTATTACTCGTATGTTATTTACACACCTTGTATAACATCAAAAATTTATATTATTTTCATCGATTATGAAGAAACTACTTTCAGGACATACATTTATTACTCGTATGTTATTTACACACCTTGTATAACATCAAAAATTAATATTATTTTCATCGAAATATTTATTTCTTGGAACGTTTCGGTCAAATGAGGCGAATTTTCTAATTCAATCATATTTAATAATACTTTTAATGACTCGTGAATAGTTAAGATAATCTTAGGAATGCTTTTAATGTATTATTTCGGGATTGAACTAATAATTTATTAAATTATTTAAAAATATATTTAAAGATTACTAAGAAGATTAAACTAATATTAAATTAATAATTCTTTGAGTGTTTAATTAAATACCTATGAATTCTCGAAAATACGATGTCTAATTTTTATTTCATTTACCTGGTGATATTAAAGTACCTACATCTGCTTGCTGAGTTATATTATTGAGACCAAGTTTTTTTTTATAGATCTGGACTGATAAATATTATTTTCACTTCTCATGCTCTGAAAGTGCTTCTTTGTGCAGGGTATAGGCTGCACAAAATCGAATTTTGTGCACAAGGGCATTAACGTATCTACTCATAAATGTATTATATTAAGGCAAAGAAAATGAGCCATACAGCCAAATGCAATAAGAAGTTCATAGATAGAATTTGTTATTATATAATATTTACTTTAATTTATTTGCCTTATGTGTTTTTTAAGATATAATAGATATTAAAATTTTATTTCAAGTACGGTAGGTTAGTTGATTTAAGAAAATTATTATTACAAAATTAATTTAATAGTAGGCTGTATAGGTCTGCAGCCTAATATCAATGTCGTAAGATTTAAAAAAAATAATTTCCTTCAGTATTCAAAACTGTTCTAATTTTACTTTGAATTTTAATTAAAGAAATGTTATGTTATACTACTGTTTTATTTCCTCGCAATCGAAGTGAAAAGCAGAGTTTATAACTCGTCCACAAAACCATTTCTATCCTCGACATTACTATCAGCCCTCGCCTTCGGCTCGGGCTGCTAAAAGTCTCGGATAAAAATGGTTTGTTTTGTGCACTTGTTGTAAAATCTACTATTTCACTTCTCATGCTCTGAAAGTGCTTCTTTGTGCAGGGTATAGGCTGCACAAAATCTAATTTTGTGCACAAGGGCATTAACGTATCTACTCATAAATGTATTATATTAAGGCAAAGAAAATGAGCCATACAGCCAAATGCAATAAGAAGTTCATAGATAGAATTTGTTATTATATAATATTTACTTTAATTTATTTGCCTTATGTGTTTTTTAAGATATAATAGATATTAAAATTTTAATTCAAGTACGGTAGGTTAGTTGATTTAAGAAAATTATTTTTACAAAATTAATTTAATAGTAGGCTGTATAGGTCTGCAGCCTAATATCAATGTCGTAAGATTTAAAAAAAAATAATTTCCTTCAGTATTCAAAACTGTTCTAATTTTACTTTGAATTTTAATTAAATAAATGTTATGTTATACTACTGTTTTATTTCCTCGCAATCGAAGTGAAAAGCAGAGTTTATAACTCGTCCACAAAACCATTTTTATCCGAGACTTTTAGCAGCCCGAGCCGAAGGCGAGGGCTGATAGTAATGTCGAGGATAGAAATGGTTTGTTTTGTGCACTTGTTGTAAAATCTACTATTTAGTATTAGAAATAAATGTTGGTTTTTAATAAAGAAATTATTGAGCAGTTAATGTAAGTATTGATTATATTTTGTTCTCTAAAGGCTACGCTGACCGCGCAGTGGCGCCCTCATCGTTTGTTTGATTATTTCTTTTATAACGGTAGTTTTTAGGGTTCCGTAGTCAACTAGGAACCCTTATAGTTTCGCCATGTCTGTCTGTCCGTCCTCGCTTAATCTCTGTGACCGTTAGCACTAGAAAGCTGAAATTTGGTACCAATATGTATATCAATCACGCCGACAAAGTGGTAAAATAAAAATTGGAAAAAAATGTTTTATTAGGGTAGCCCCCCTATATGTAAAGTGGGAAGTGATTTTTTTTTTAATTTCAACCCTAACTTGTGATATATTGTTGGAAAGGTATTTAAAAATGAATAGGGGTTTACTAAAATCATTTTTGATAATGTCAATAATTTCGGAAATAATCGCTCCAAAAGTAAAAAACAATGTGTCCCCCCCCCTCTAACTTTTGAACCATAAGTTTAAAAAATATGAAAAAATCTGCAAAGTAGAACTTTATAAGGACTTTCTAGGAAAATTATTTTGAACTTGATGGAAACAACAGTTTTTGAACAAAAAAGACAAAAAGTTGTACAAAATAATTTCTGGACTAAGTTTGTAGTATAATCGTATATGCAAGCATTTTTTTAACTTCGTTTACATATTTTATTATCCTGAACGTATCCCTTTGTGTTCGCGCTAAAAACCATCACGAGTTGGAGCGCCTGCCGCGGAGCGTGCAATGATGCACGCTCCGTGTTCGCGCACGTACCCACTACCGGGAGCAGTTGCAGGAGCGCGGAGCGCTGCTGGAGCGCGAACATAATGGATACCCACTTTTAAACTTATAAGTGGGAACACTTATTGTGACGGACGGGAAACTACGGAACCCTACACTGAGCGTGGCCCGACACGCTCTTGGCCGGTTTTTTTATTGTTTAGTTTTATTATAATCACTAAAACGGATAATAGTGGCCACTATTATCCTACCTTTTATAATAATATTAACGTATAATCTTGTGGAGCCAACTTAACGTGCTTATTTTCTGCATTTTTAATTCTCTCATTCTCTTAATTTATGAACTACTAGCTGCTGCCCGCGACTTCGTCCGCGTGAAATTTCACCCTCCCCCCATCCACCCTCTTAGGGGTAAAATTTTGAAAAACCCTTTCGTAGTAGATACCTACTCTTCACAAAGAACACACCCTCCAAATTTCATGTATCTAGGACCAGCGGTTTAGGCTGTGCGTTGATATATCAGTCAGTCAGGACTATGAATTTTATATTAACTTATACATTAATTTAGTGAACTATAAATTAATTACTTTACTAATTTAAGATGAGATAATTAAAGATGTTCGTAGTATTATTAAGGTCAGGCAGGGGCCATCGTCCTTTCATAGTTCTAGGTAAGTAATCAATCCACTATAGCCACCAACTGCACATCATCAGGCGGGAGGAAACGCCCGGGTGTCACCATTGCCAGGATCGCCCAGAGGACACGGTGGAGCATACGGTGGAGGTCTGCCCCGCTTGGGCGGAGCACCGCCGTGTCCTCATAGAGGCGATCGGCAGCGGCGGCGACCTCTCGCGTCCGGGCCTGGTTCAAGCCATGGTCCGGGGCGAGAGGGAGTGGGGGGCAGTTGCCTCCTTCTGCGAAGCAGTCATGCTAGCGAAGGAGGCGACGGGATGGCTGAGGGAGAGCCTCCCGTCCCAGCCGCCGCGGGAGACGCTCCGGGCGTCGAGAGCCGCGCGACGACTCCCGGCCACCGTAGGCGCGGGCCTGCGGGCGGAGAGTAATGGGTAGCTAACCATCCGATCAGGACCAGGCCCGTGCCGAAAGGGGCGTTCGTGTTCCACGCGTGCCTCAAAGAGATGTCAGCATCATTCGGAGGGGCCCGTCAGGGCCGAAGCCTGCCGGGTCAGCGGGATTGTCCGAAAGGGTTACCGCTGGTCCGGAACATAAAGGGCTAAGGAAGAAACATGGGTGGGTTTTAGTCAGTAAGAGTCTGACACTCCCTTCCACTCCACCCAGAGCTGGAGGGGTCATTTGATGATTTCCCATAGAGAGAAAAAAAAAACGATAGGCACCAAACCCATCATGATCATCATTTCAGCCGAAAGACGTCCACTGCTGGACACCCCCAAGCACCTCCACTTCGACCGGTTCTGTGTTTCTCGCATCCAATGGGTTCCTGCGGCCTTCTGCACAAGGTCGTCAAACCCATAGCCAAATGTGTTTTATTTCCATGTTCTGCAATAGTCCTGTACCAACTGAGGGTTGTCCTTGGGTAAACTTGCGTAGTGCATACAGGGACAATCGTCCGTTGGAACCGTATTTCATTAAAAGCGTCTAAGGGGCCTCTGCAAATTAGCTTCCCTCGTACGCCTCCCGAAGGTCCGGGACCTCAAGGTCCCGAGAAATGTTAAAGGTAATATTAATAATAACACATCATCCCTTTTTTGTCACCATAATATACAGAGAAAAAAATTCTACAAAAAATAAGAAAAGTCTGTAGATTACATATTTCTACCGCATACCCGCACAAACAACCCTCCCGTATGTTTCCAACCTAACCTACCAGTCTTCATATTTGCATACTAAGTACGGACACGGAAGGGACACGCATTTTTCAGAAGCGAATAATGGCCAGTAAATATTTTAACGGGGCCTTTCCCTTGAAAAATAGTGTCGATATTCTTTTATTTATAACGCCATCTAGCGGTGTAACGACGTACTAAATTATTTTTATGTTTACCTTATTGTATTTATGGTGACATGATTATCATAATGGGGGTTAGTAGTTTGTAGGGGATATCAAGATATGTTCGGGATACGTGTTGGGAATAAAATGAACCTCAAAGATTTACAGTAAATTACGCTCAAACCTTGTAGTTATTGTTGTGGTTTGTGGTTAAGAATTGTTTGTTTGTGGCGTAAAAGACAGCCAAGGAATTATCTCACAGGATAAACACAAATGGAGTGTCCATTAGGTTGATAGGTTGTTGCTAAAATCCCCAGATTTTGGCAACAACCTGTATCAACATTCTTTTAACGGTCATTGCAGGAGGTCTTACGGATTTGGGAGGCCCGAGTTCTTCTTTAGATGTTAACGTTTTATTCTTCTGACTGATGAAGGGCGGGCGTTTTGGGGGACTGTGTTATCTAATTTGACGTTTGAAAAATCTGATTTTCAGCCTAGTTTAAATAAATGACTTTTGGTTTGATTTGATTCCAATACATAACGGTTTCATCCTTAAAAAGAAAATAAAAGTGTTTATGGAGAGGCGAACACTGCAATAAAAACCTTTCCTCGATAAAATAAAAAAAAAACAAATCGTCACCTTAACCAATGGTAAACAATAGTCAATATTATGAAAACAACGCCTAATAGCCATTAAAAAACTAACCCCAACTCGTTTGAAAATTAGAGGGACCAAACTTCAGCTACATCAAAACGCAACGACATCATCAAAACTCCATACCAACAAAGTAACAGAACTGAAAAGTTAGCAAGCTGAGCATAACACCAATTATGTTAGTTATACCCGCCGGGATCAGCGTATAATTGGATGAGCTAACTGGCCACTTCGTTAGCGCAGCTAATAATGATCGAGGTTGGTTTGGGCACCGCTGCTCCATCGTTTGAAGGGATTTTGGATCATTAAGACTATTGATAATTTGGTCTTCGATTTAGCCCGATAGGTGGGATTGAAGTGATTGGTTCAGAAATTATTATACGATGCCTTTATAAGCCATGATCATTATTAACATGCTATATGAACGTCATGGTACCAAACAAGTACTTAATTTAATTAATGTAACCAAAACTTGCGACTCAGTTTGGGACAATCGCTGTCAGATGACATGGCCTAAATGGAACGGATAAACTGACGTCATGGTACGAATTAGAAGAACAGTTCAGTTTAGGTCCTAAAATGGATCGCGTTAAAAGCTCGTGGTAGGCCTTCAGTACTAAAAAAATGGCCAACTAGCAAGCTAATCTCTCTGGGAGATAGAACAGATAATCAAAAATAAATATCATTGTACAGACGCCAGCAAGTCAAGCTACCCGTAACTGTCAAATTTTCAACCTTGAACCTAATACTTTAGCGATAAAGTTGAAAACCTATTAAAGAGATTTGACAGATTGTAGTAGCTTGATGTGCTGGCGTCTGTACAATGATATTTGTTTTTGCCTCCCAAGTAGCACACAAGGCTGCTTATCAGCCGAATAACGGATTCCCATCATGCTTAAAGCTGAATAAAAAAGCTGAATAAGGGTTGTATAGGGCCTTATACAGCTCTTATAACTCTTAAATGGGCACAAATTATTCAGCCTTAAGTTCACGTAACTGCTTAGGAGCTGTGTAGCAGCAATTTAACAGTGTTATAAAGGGTAACGACAGTACTATGCGCTGAATATCGACTGACTAAGAGATCACAAGTTACTCTTTATTCAGTAAATATGTCACATCTACGCTCTTAATAGATGTTTTAAACCGGGAAAGGCTGCTTGCGGCCAGTATAAAAGTGAACATATTTTATGTAGCAAACATATAGAAGCAAATACAAACACTTATTTCGTGGAGTGAATTGTACGTGGATAATATTCATTATATTATTAAAGTTACTATGTTTTACATATTAATAAAAGAAAAATGATTGGGAATGTAATTTCACTGACATTATACATATATATTGTCTAAGAAAATTTTAGTGCGCCTCGAAAATATTCTGTTTTTAATTAGTTTTATGATATAAATAAGCCGTGATGAAAACTTGAATAAACAATTTTTAGTGCTTTGAAAAGAATTATAAGATAAAAAGTTATTTTATGTTATCAGGAAATGAAAACTAATGCAATAAATTCCTAATTCATACACAAAACATCATAAAAGTTGAAAAAATGTAACGTTGATGGCGAATATATTCGCCATCAACGTTACAAGTTACACTGACTGATTACAGCACCACATGTTACTTTTATTTAGATAAAGTCTGATTAAAGGTACTTATGTGTACCACTATAAAGTTAAAGCCGTTAATTCGATACACTAGTGAGTCTCTAAGCAGCTGCAACGCATCTAGTGAATGTTTAAACAGCCGCTATGCAGACACTATCAATGGCAGTATAAAGGCTGATTAGCCTTAGACATATTCAGCAATAAGCTGTAATCATCCCACAAATCATCCATTATACAGCTATTAACGTCATAATAGTTCACACGTGCCCCTTTAGTAAGTCAGTGTAATAGGAGTTCACAAATACCTTCTTATACAGCATTTGGTGTAATTTCATCCATTAAACAGCCCTTACTACTGCTAAGGCATTAGAAAAGGTTAAAAGCTGAATAGCGTCGTTGAAAATATACCTTTATAGCACTCTAAGCGTATTAATGGTAGTTTTGTCGGTCTTAATCAGCCATAATGCAGCTCTTAATCAGCCTAAGCTGTTTAAATATCACTGACAGCTATTATGCAGCTGTAGGATCACCAGTGTACTCTTAAAAGAGTCTTAATACGCATAGAGTTTCAAATAGGTCTAAAAGTGAGTAGTTATACAGCTATCTGTGCTACTTGGGCTATCTCTTTTATCTCCCAGAGGAATCACCTTGCTAGTTTGTGATTTAATTAGTACCTACTATTAATAATGTCATGACTTACAAAGGCATTGTATTTCCGTCGATTTTGGATTATGAAACCATTAATAATAATTAAATGATTAAAATCCGGACTGGATTTTACTTTCATTCAACATTAAACTTATTGTAACCTAATGTCAAGGTCTCAGGGCTCGTGGATAAATAATGACACCCGCACGGGTCGATGGAAGGTTAAGCTAACGCTTGCCTAGGTCAATCAGTAGATGGGTGACCATACATTATACAGTATGTTAACTAACAGAGGGCGTTCCCGTTAACCCGCAATAGTATAGCATCCATACATGCTAAAAAAAATATTACCATTCGAAAATAAAATGTTTTTATTTTTTTTTTATATTAAAATATTCACTAAAAATCGTAAATTGATACTCTATTTATTCAATTAATTCTAATTTATTTAATTAAATAAATTCCGACATTGCTGTCCTTCAAGTACGCGTGTACAGAGTGTTTCTTTAACGTATCAATTTACGATTTTTAGTGAATATTTTAAAATAAAAAAAAATAAAAACATTTTATTTTCGAATGGTAATATTTTTTTTAGCATGTATGGATGCTATACTATTGCGGGTTAACGGGAACGCCCTCTGTTAGTTAACATACTGTATAATGAGGTCTCTCCATGCTTTGAAAAAGTCATTAAACCGTTGGTAACCCGGCTGTAATTTGTAGATCTTTGGTAGTCGTTATTTGGTTGTCAGAAGCCCGAAAGTCAGACAGCCAGTGTTACCCAGTAACTGAGTTGTGGAGATCGGATGCTTATCTGAACGACTGCCTTGTTTTCATCTACTTTCGGTTAGACTGGAGGCTGACATAGTAGGGAAAAGGCTAGGCAGATGGTGATGATAGTGTCAAGCTTTACTTTTATTTACTTTCCAAATATACCCATAGCGCCCAGATCAAAAACTAATACAATACATTACTAACTTTGAATTAATCCAAGTTTCTGTGGCAAACTTCTAATCAGTCCTAATAACAATCGTGGTCTCGTTAAAGTTAGCGTCCAATAAACGGACGCCGGTCAAACAGGGAATGACCTTTGAAACCTTGTACAACTGTAACTACATAATTAGAATATAGAGGTATGAGTAACAGGATGTAAAGTTTATAGAGGTATGAGGAACAGGATGTAAAGTTTATAGAGGTCTGAGGAACAGGATGTAAAGTTTATAGAGGTCTGAGGAACAGGATGTAAAGTTTATAGAGGTCTAAGGAACAGGATGTAAAGTTTATAGAGGTATGGGGAACAGGGTTTAAAGTTCACTCATCCTCCACAGAAAAGGGAGGATCCTCCTACCAGACGGGTGTCGTGTCTGGCGGGCAATTGCCCGATGATTTATGTCGGGCCGTTGCATATTATGCTAGTTGTGCGGTAAACTCTGGAAGATGCAGGATTTTGCGTGACGTTAGTATAATGCGTAGTTCGCAAAATTATGGCGATGTAGATGCCGCCACAAGGACAACTTTTTGAAAAGCAAACAATAGGTATAATCCGCGAGCGATGAGAATGGGATGGTAACTTGTCAAAGTAAATCGAAAAAAATAAAACTCGAGCAGTCTACTATTGCTACTGCTCGAGTTTTATTTTAAATGCGAGATTTATATATTATTGTGTAATTATTTTACTTGAGAAATGTCATTTTCGGTTTACTTTGACAAGGTCCCATCCCATTATCATCGCGCGCAGATTATAATAGGTAATACGGGCTGGTCTCCGCAACTCCACGTCATGAGTGTATTTTGCGTACGGATGGGAAAATCGATTAGGTATTCGATCCACCCCAGCTCCTCAAGGAAGGCCAGCAACGCCTTTATGTTACTGACCGTTTCACGTAGGATACCTGTGTTACCGAAGTACTTTGCCCTGTACGTGGCGACCATCGGGCAGTTTATAAGCACATGTGCCGCTGTCTCTTCGCCCTCCATGCAGGCCCTGCACAGCGAACTGTCTGTTACTCCTATGACAAAGAGGTGTTTATTAAATGACCCGTGGCCAGTTAAAGCTGCAGTAACTATACGCAGCTTTTGTTTAGTTAGACGGAGAACCTGTTTCGTGAGGTGGGCATCTAAGTGCTTCCCTAGCCTGACTGCATTCGCCTTGGTCCGTCCAAAGTGTCATGTTGGTCTCTGGTGCGTTTCCTTACCAGAGTGCGTAAATACCCGGAGGGGAGTGGCACGATGGGCTCAGGTCCCACTGGTGCCATGCTCGACCCCCTTCTTTGTATCGTTGCCTAGCGTATTTAATATATATAAACAATATTTGTATTCACATAATTATATCCATAGATGTGTACGTGGCATTACAGCGGGCCCTATCAAAATACCAACGCTGCAGTATTTATTTTTTAAACATCGCAGCATTATGCTTTTTGGTCTCACATAGATCTTTATTTTTGTCAATTCGAAAAAATATATGTTATTTTTAATATACCTTTTTCATTTACCTTGCGTGCCCAGAATACAATAATTTTCTTTCTTTATTTTACCCTAAAGCTGGAAAAATATGGAACAGTCCTCAAACATGGAGCATTATAAGGAGACCGTGTCAACGTGAATGTCGTGGCGTAAATTAAAAAAACGTTAATTAATTGTCTGGTGCGAGTGCGCGTTTATGTGGTGTCAGTTTAAATGTGGAAATGTGCGTTGTATGATACTACGTAATTTGTGCAAGGTCTTCGGTCTTTTTATAGTCTAATTGCTGAAGCCAGCCAACAACAATTGTTTTAACTCTGTTGAAATCCTAGTTCTATTGGAAGCTTCGGTATTTATACTTGATAGCTATACGGCTTTGATCCATACGATCAGATAAATTGTCAATAGCCCGCATGTCTATGGTCTGTGTAGGTGTATCCCTTATCTGCGCTGTCATTTAAATGCAATAGTGAGAGATGCATTCTGAGAGTATTAGTCTGACAGTTTTTTTATCGAAGAATTGTCAAAAATTCAAAATTATTATTAAAGATAATTATTAAAGATAAAATTATCTGGCGTGGGAAAAATCAGCTCTAAGTTTAATTCTCGAGATGCACAAAATGAGCTTTTAAAATTTACTTACACCGTCAGAGCCCAAGCTTACCTGCCTAATTCCTGTTAGTGAACATACCAAATAATAGCAGCCATAAGGCTTTATTTACACACACGGGTAATAAAATTTCATACAACACTAAACCTTTCCACTGTCTGTAGGTACAATTAACTAAAACGGCTTATGTTCAATGAAGCTGACTCGCATTTGCGCATGTTGTACACAAACGATTGTGAACCCTTTGAGTTGGTAATTAGATTCATTTCGGGATGTGAGCGATGTGAATATTTCATAAAGGTCGGGCTACACAGTATACAAACCTTATGATGTAATGTAGTAATGAGCAAGGAGATGCAGATTCCGTTCTGCTGTGACAGTTTGTATGTACCTGGGACCTTTGTTTGGTTGTGGTTTAAGTGAGGAAATTAATGCGATTTAATTTTGAATATTTATACATGTACATATTATTATTTTAAATAATTCTGTTAGCGTACTTAAATAACTATGTAAATATTATCTTGAACTAAATAAAACTTTTTAATTTCTTCTTTAAAGAAATATGAAGGGCTGATTTGTCAATAGTCAGATAACTTATATTTGAAGAATAAATATGACAGTTTGACATATTTTCTACCCAAACGTCTCAAACCCTAATATATCAATCTTCAGACAAAAATTATCTCGACTTTTAAAAAATTAGGTCTAAATTAAGTTCATAATGTTTTTGATATTTAAAAAATGCACTCATGCACTCATGCGAGAACAATGTCTCAGTATGAAGATGGTGTATATGAAGTATTTTCCCATGCATACTTACACAGGTACAAATACAAATAAATAATCCCATTACTGACTAGTCAATCTATTTTGAAGTGGTCAGGATATTACTTTTAGCTTCCATAACTAATTAAATTCGACTATGTGTAGATATTTAACACCTCTTGTTAACCCCTTACGAAATACAAGTGTGATGCTACATTATGCTAGGACACCATCGGTTATAACACGCCTTCTTCTCGTAACATGTACCACACATTGGTACTGCTAAGTTTCAGTTTGTCTTGCGAATAATATGCAACTCAATCGAGCTCACGGATTAGACAGTTCATAACTTTGCCAGAAACTTCTAGCATCTATCAAACAAAACTAGATCATTTAATAGTCATAACTCGTGAAGAATATATGTAAGTCTCCCTATTTCCCTATTTAAACTACTTTACTTTTAGTGAAATTTTCATTACTTCGAATTTCCAGTTCCTTTTAAATGCTGCCAGAGAAAACTTTATCAGCATGAAATCATTTCTTTTAATACTTATTACGATAAATCTATTAAAGAAGAATTAAAAAGAATAAACATTTTATGCCAGTTTAAAAGACAAAGTGCTATTATAATATTAATCTTCATCGTGACAAAAAGAAAATTCTTGAAACGCTACATTCTTACAACTTGCACCAAACATTCAAATTCAAGAGCCTTTGAGCATTGCACTAAGTTGAGAAGGTCTTACGGCTGTGCAACTAACAGCCATGTGACACGTGTCATCTGTAACAATTACACGTTGGAGTAATTTCGTAATATCTTATTTTATTGTTTTATCTATATGTATGACAATTTAATGTTAGGTCCTTACATAAAATATGAAATTGGCGCTTTGTCGAACTGGCCACTTTTAGTTAAGACTTCCAAATTCAAATTTTTAAATTTAGGCTTGTCCGTTTGTGTTTCGAATTTAGTGATTCATTTGTTTTCGCGCCATTAGATTTTTCTTTGACATCGTCCTATTCACAATATGGAAAACTTAAAATATCGCGTTATTTACTAATATGAGTTCCATCGTGGCACCAGAGATGTGTATGGGGAGAAGCTAGATACTGTAAAAGAAAACTCGGTATGTTTTTGGTTCCAACGTTTTCATTCTGGAAAT
This sequence comes from Luperina nickerlii, assembly GCA_963855955.1. Taxonomy (NCBI): domain Eukaryota; kingdom Metazoa; phylum Arthropoda; class Insecta; order Lepidoptera; family Noctuidae; genus Luperina; species Luperina nickerlii. The sequence goes on along the minus strand of OY979664.1, from coordinate 22,440,907 downwards.
TTTGAGCTTCAGAACAAACCCCGTGGACGGCCGGAGACTCTAAATGACAATGTAAATTTAAAAGTGATCATGGAAGCGGATCAGAGTCAGAGTTAACGGCAGGCTTCGGTGTAAGCGATAAAACAAGTTTAATTCACTTGAAACAAATTGGAAAACTGAAAAAGCTCGGAAAATTGGTACATACCGCATCAATTGAGTGAAGCAAATCCTAATAATAACTACGTCTGTGGTCTGTCACAGACTGTCTAGCATTACTGTTGAGTGTGGGAGCTTCTGGTTTCAATCTCCAGGTCGGGTCTGATTCTTTTTCGATTCAGTAGTTGATACTCAGAAATAATAATACTAGGTGGCACGGACATCGACACGCAAACTGTATCCACAAATTCATCACATGATTCCAAACACCATAACGTAGGTAATCTGCATTCGCAATTTATAATATACGCCAAAAATATAAACAAATATGAGTTTATAGAAAAATAACTTTAAATCCTACACAATAAGTTCAGTATACGCTACAACTTAAAAAAATACATATATAACTTCGTCAATAGTGCTAGTCTGAAACCAACTTAATTACCATTAAAATAAAGGTGATATTTGTTTAACTTGAAATAATATTAATTTGAAAAATAATATTGAATAGACTATACTGTACTAGAAATATTTCGTCGGTTTGATATCAATAAGAAATCAGCTGTGTCATAGAAAAGTGCAATACCTAATACGCGGTAAAAATGTATGGAACATCGGCAGGACATAACATTGGCATGGACATCGACGCTACCTTGGATTCAGTAGGTAGGTACTTTATCCTGCGATTATTTATTTACTATATGGATGATAAGCTCATTTTAATCAAGACACTTATCAAGACTTCAGTCTGCTACCAGGGGTTATATAAATAAAAATAAAACGCTATTACACTTTTCCCAACCCAAGGTTCAAACAAGGTTCGGTTGCAACTACTAGACCGACGAGGCTATTTTATTAATAGATAGAAATAAAATATAATACGTACGAAACTATGCCAGACAGAACCCAGCGCTGGTTATCGAGATGACGTCAACCGGTGCAACATGGACGATAAGATGAAAATAACAAAAAAAATAAATACACAATACCTAGTTCTAAATGTTTAAATACATTTAACATAATTATTATTAGTGCACTAAAGCCCGTTTTACGTCTCCTTATTCTCAGTACACAAGAAAGAAAGAAAGAAAATACCTTTATTTGCGGCAAACATAACGCATCTAAAAAAACAAAATAACAAATTGTGAGAAAACATGCGTCACATCTACGCAAAACGGCCATCGCTCAGCATAATGCTAAGACCCTATACGAGACAGAGCCCCAGCACTTGTTTTCAGCGACAGCCTGACAGACAGAAAGACACGTGTTTATAGTTCCTACTAACGCGCTAACGTCTGTTTACGGAACAATATTACTGTATTTACTTGCCTGGTTTGAGTTTGACATGGTTGTCGGAAACTGTTAGCAGATTCTAAGTGTTAATGATATGAGGTTGTTAACTTAGTTATGTTATGATTTTAATTCTGGAGATGTTCATATTATACAATATGTTGACTCAAATTAACGAAATACTAATAGTTAAAATATCAGATTAATGTGATCTGTTATTTTCCGAATTATTGTTTTTATTATTATGCAAAATGACACCCTACGTCAATATACCGTGTTATACTCATTTCATACAACTGTCAAAGAATTACAGTTATGATTTGAATATAATATCAATTTTAGTAAATTTGCTTGATAATTAATTTCTCTGACTTCACCTACTGTCATAAAAATTTAAAGGCCACCTAGATACTTAGCAAGTTTGAAATTGAAGGCTCAGAGAAATTTGACCGTTTGCTGGTAATACGAGTAGAAACACATGAAACTAACAGAAGGTTGTGAAGATATCCATTGGAGTATTATTCCAAACAATACCTAATACCAAAAAAGAATTAAAATGTAACTGCTCCAAAAAGTGAACCGAAACTTGTAAAAAAAATAAAGAATAAGAGAGATTTGGTATTAGCGACAAAGAGAGTTGCATCTCTTTTCTCTGTCAGGTAACCAAATGTGCCTTAACGCGCCCTTGAAATTTCACTCACAACTGTCGTCTAATTATCAAATCACCGCTTACGAAGTTTCACTTCATGAAACATAACCCTTTCTTTGCTGTCACGCATTATCATGAATAATCAGCCTATAATGTTCCCACTGCTGTGACACAGGCCTCCTCTCGGAGAGAGGAAGTTGGCCGTGATCCACCACGCGGGCCCAGTGCGGGTAGGTAGATGTCACATATCTTCGAATTTACGGTTGTAGGACATGCCGGTTTCCTCACGATGTTTTCCTTCACCGTTTTGAGAGCAGTGGTGGTGAAGTATTCTACACAAAGCAAAGCGCCTGTCAAGGTTCGAACCTACAACCTTCAATTCGTAAGTCGCGGCCGTAACCACTGAACCACTACTGCTGTAACGCAGTTGGGTGAAAATATTTACAAACAACGTTGCCTTCCAGTCCGTAACCGTAACTTTTACCGCTACAAACGATTATTCAGAGATAGGTTTCGGTTGGCAAGCTGTCGGTACACACTGCGGTTTTATCACCTTTTAATCCACTGCTGCTGTGCCAAATGTGGTTTTAATATATAATTTGGCACTAATTATAAACGGACGCGACACAATAGGGATCATTATTATGATGTTATTTAAATACCAGGGTGCATTCAACCAGAAGTGAACCTCCACTATGTTTGTTGAAGGACAGATGGTTGGTGGAGCAGACGAGTCCTGGAGTGGAGACCGCGTATCGGCCAGCGTAGTGTGGGACGTCCCCCAGCTAGATGGACCAACGACCTAAGGGGCCTTCCCCATGAGCGAGAGAATCGCGGCGATGTTATCGACATGCCAAGTATTTGTATACACTCTCTTAGAACGTATCTCCACACGGCGATATTATCGCGGCGAAAATTTGATGGCACGGCGAGACTATCGCCGCGATTCTCTCGCTCGTGGAAACGGCCTTTTAGGGGCTGGGACAGACTGGATGCGAAAGGCGGAGGACAGGGAGTTGTAGCGCAGTATGGAGAGGCCTATGTCCAGCTGTGAACTGCGATAGGGTGAGTTGAAAAGCCTATACAGTACCCGGCGATAAATATTGCACATCGACCTTTGGAAAGAGACAATCGGCTAATTTCGGCTTCGTAGAGCGTTATCTCTGCCGCACGAAATACAAACAGTCCGGTATCTATTAGGAGCTGTTAAAACAATTATGATTTGCTTCTTTTGATAATTATTTTTATTTTTTGTATAAAATACAAAAAAAAGGTAAAGGTCGATGTGTAATATTTATCGCCGGGTACTGTACTTTGAACGTAAAATGTCAGTCCCGCTACCAACTTTACTGAGCTGCACCTTAAATGCGTAACAAACTATCAAATACAATCTGCATAGAAGGATATATGCTCATCGATTGCTCAACAACGCAAATAACGCAATGAATGTTGTTGAACTGCTTACGCAATTACAATGCGTACCACGAAAGAAGAGACTTGACACACCACGTGGTTTGACATGCGCAGTACACGACTTTAGGTATCTTTAGCGGTATGAGGTCTGAGTGCGGGACGGGACCGGACGTCATAGGGGCGGCGGAAAGAGCGGGGGAGGCGGGGTCAAGTCTCTTCTTTCGTGGCACGCATTGTACCCCGCTAGGTTTTCTTTCTATTAAACTGATACCAGACGCATCACTTTCGTTTATTTTTTGTCTTTCATTTGGCACCTTTCACTCGAAGTGAAACCTCTGGACACGAAATTAATTTTAAAAAATTAAACATGAACCCATCAATTAGTCCATTCATTTGAATGAAGCGAATTTCAACTTTGCCACGCAGCCATTGGAAAATTCTGGTATAATAAATAAATAGACTGTATTTATTTATTATAACAGCCGCACGGATCGATTGATTAGGTTAAGCTACACTTGCCGCAATTTATCCGTGGATGGGTGACCATACTTACATACCGAGACCCCTCCGTGCCTCGGAAAGCACGTTAAGCCGTTGGTCCCGGCTATCATTCGTGGATCTTTGACAGTCGTTACGGGTCGTCAGAAGCCCAAAGTCTAACAACCAATCTTACCAAAGGGGTATCATATTACCCAGTAACTGGGTTGTGAATGTCAGATAGGCAGACACTACATGTAAAATACTGGTATTCAGCTGCATCTGATTGGACTGGAAGTCGACCCCAACATATTTTGATATCGTATTTAGTTTTCGAGACATAGACGATTTTATCACAAAAGACGTGAACAAAATGCGAATGTTTTTAAAGTTTTGCATTTTCCAAAATTTTTTTTTGGTTTTGCACATATTTTTTTCACTATCTTGTAGCTCTTGTTAATACTCATTTTTTGAGACCTCAACCATTCACATACCCTTAAAACTCACGAAGCCCTAGCCATATGTAACTATTTCGTAAAATGAGGGCCTATATCCGGAGCCAGTGAAAAAGCAGATTCTATGCTAAAATCTAATAAACTAGATTCGCCATGCTAGCCCAAAACATTCGCCTATCGGCCATCAACTGTCACACCCAGTGACGTGTCCAGCGAAGGCGGAAAACACACCCAATTGGCCTTATTAATGAGCATCGTACATTACGAACCCGCACTGATGGATGAGTGTGGACGCGGCCTGTTTCATGCGACCGATTTCACTGGACATTGTGCCTGTCGGAATTCTGTTGTAGTTCAATTTACACGTCTCTTTCATAAAAGAGCGGTGGCCGTTACATAGCATCTGAAATTTACCGGATGACGTCACTGAAAAGTTATTTATGAAGGTGAGTTGGCATGTTTTTCCTAGAGAGCATTTTTGACATCGTAAAGTCAAACCCCACTGCAATCATTTTCATGACAGCTGTCACTGCTGCCGTTATGTGGCGGGCATCGCTCTACTAGGAAACTGTAGCTTAAAGGATGATTCCCACCAAACGGCTCGCATCGCATCGGATCGGAAAGGATACGAACGGATTCGGCGACAGCCGATCGCGTCCGGCAGCATGTCGACGCATACGATCGGCTCCGTACCGTCGCTTGCAAACGTATCCGGTTCTGCGCCTAGTCAAATAATTTAATTCCTACCTTGTTGACATGTTCTAATTTTTGAAAATAGTTGAAATTGATGTAGTATTGTTGGCTATTGCATTAGAAGAAGAAGAAAATAATCATAAAACACAGAAGAGGAAAAGAAAAATTTCAACGATAGCCGAAAGGATTCGATCGGATACGACGACAGGCGAACGGAGACGATCGCGCGTCGCAGCATAATTTCGGCTACGATCGCGTGTCGCGGAAGACGCTCGCGGTCAAGCTGCTGTGCGCGGCTTGGTAATATAGACTTTAAATTATATTGTGAGATTGTAAAATCGGTTCCGATTCAATGCGATGCGAGCCGTTTGTTGGAAATCAGCCTTTATTCATAATATTTTTTTTTCTTTTCTCTTCAAGTTTTCACATCTACCTACAACAAGGTTGGCTTCCATTCTAATTATTCCCCTGGCAACTAAAGACCTTACAATATGTACGGACGCCAGCACATCAACCTACCACAATCTGTCAGATTTCTTTAATAGATTTTCAACTTTATCGCTAAAGCTTAAGGTTCAAAGTTGATTGGGAAAATCTGACAGTTAGGTGTAGCTTGATGTGCTGACGTCTGTACAAACGCCAGCACATCAAGCTACCCGAAACTGTAAAATTTTCTGTAAAAACTGTAAGTGGAGATATCGAGTTGAAATTAAAACCGTATAATCGAATCGGTGGTCCCTTGAAGCTGTGAAAAAATCAAACTTCTAAATTAACTTAAAAAAAAACGATCGTTTATGCCATAAGAAACGGTCACTCTTAAGGGAATCAAACTGTATAGGGTACTTCCCGTTGACCTAGAATCATGAAATTTTGCAAGAAGCAAGGTCATGTAGCACAAGTAAAGGAAAAAATCCGAAAATCGTAAAAGAATAGTTACATTAAAAAAAATCGGTGATAAACTATTTACATACCTACAAATTTGTACGGAACCCTGGGTGCGCGAGTCCGACTTGCTCTTGACCGGTTTTTTGCAAATCTGTAGGTCAGTGTCAGGTTGTATGTTGAACAAAATATGATTGAATAATAATTATTAAAATCACAATCTAAGCTCATAATAATCCTATTGAATGATCATTTCATGAAATATCATCTCACGTGATATTATACCTAAGATTACCACCAATCAGGGATGCTCGCTACTCTAAGTACACAAAACGACCACAAAATAAATAAGTAGTACAGAAGGCCGACTCCATACAATAAAGGCTCCTACAAACAGGCGCGACACGCGATATAATCACGCGCGACACAAAGGCACCACTCGTTGCGTGACTAGCGGTGCCGTTGTGTAGCGCGCGATTTTATCGCGTGTCACTCCTGTCTGAAGAAGCCTTAAGCCAGAACGCACGTACACATAGCCACGCTAAACGCATAGCAAGTGCAAGCGCGCTCGTGACTGGCGTTCATTTGAGACAGCTTACGATTATTATACGTGGGTACAGACGCCAGCGCATCAAGCTACTACAATGTCAAATTTCTTTAATAGATTTTCAACTTTATCGGTAAAGCTTAAGTTTCAAAGTTGATTAGGTTTGACAGTTTCAGGTAGCTTGATGTGCTGGCGTCTGTACCTAAAAGAAAGAAAAAAAAATTGTTTATTCTGTACAAGCAAAACGCCTAATACGTACAGTTGCGCCACGGATCTTTGTTTGTAAAGTTATTTGCAGATCGCATTTTCTCGTCACACAGACTTTAAAAAAAAAAGAATCCCTTTCATTTTTAAAGTCTGTTGGACGTATTAGAATCTACGAGAAACTGCGTCTTTTTATACTGGGCACCGTTTTTTTCCGAATTTGTGTTTTCCTTCAATTTCTGAAGAAATTAGCGTATAGAGGTATGAGGAACAGGATGTAAAGTTCACTCATTCTCTATGGAAAAGGGAGGATCCTCTGACCAGATGGGTGTTTTGTCTGGTGAGCTACTTCCCGACATTTTGATGTCCGGATATTGATTGTGTGTATGCTAGTTGCGCAGTAAACTGCACGCGCGGTGCAGGATTTTGTGGTTCACATAAATGGCGAGGTAGATGTCGTTGCAAGCGCAAAAATTCTACGTAAGTACAGCTAATTTTAAACTTTACTGTATGTAAACGTATATTTATGTGTGCGTGCGTTTTTGATCGTTGTATGGAGCCTATCTTCTGTATTTACCTATTTCGTGGGCACGCTAGGAACACGTCTCAACTTGACAGCCGTTAGCGTTCACTTAATTAAATCGTCTAGTTACGCTTAGACACGTTCTTCTAGGTTAGAGTTTGCTATAACTTTGACACTGGGATTCGCTTGGTTGGGTTTCGTTTGCTGAAAGATGTGAGAATTTGATCATTTGGAGTGATATACTCGTAATGGAAATCAATAACACTTATTTTTCAAAATAACATGCTGCATGAAAGAATATAAATATTTAATATTTTAAATATTTATATTGAAAGAATATAAATATTAAATGTTTTAAATATTTATATTGAAAGAATATAAATATGTATTTTAAATATTTAAAATTTTTAAATATTTTAAATATTTATATTCTTTCATGTGGCTCGTGGCTAAGTAATATTAGCCGCACTGGTCGATCGATCAGGATAAGCTACGCTTGCTGCGGTTGGTCCGTGAATGCTCTACCTCTATACAAATCCCCTCCATGCCTCGGAAAACACGTTAAGCTGTTAGTCCCGGCTGTCATTCATGGATCTTTGACAGTCGTTGCGGGTCGTCAGAATCCCAAAAGTCTGACAACCAGTCTTACCAAGTGGTATCCTGTTACACAGTTATTAGGTTGTGAAGGTCAGATAGGTAGTCGCTCCACGTAAAATACTGCTGCATCCGGTTAGACTGGAAGCCAACCCCAGAAATAGTTGGAAAAAGGCTAGGCAGATGATGATTCTGTCATGCACATGTTTATTATTTGCATGCTCTAAAATTCCGAGACATTGTGCTTTTAAGCTATGTGTCGAGCGAAAACAAGTGATGTAAGAATCTTAGCAGGTGCCTTTCTTTAGTTTCTGCCTACTCTCATGGGAAGATGGCGTAAGTTTATGTAATCTGCATTCGCGATTTATTTGCCTAAAATGTAAACAAATATGAGTTGATGAAAAAATAACTTTAAATCCTACACAATAAAATTCAGTTTACGCTACCACTTCAAGCAGTTTTATAACTTTTCACTAGTGCTAGTCACTATTAGAATTTAATTTTGTTATTTTTGGTTTTTTTATGTCTGTATATAATGTCAACTAGAATAAATAAATAAATGACTTCAATATAAAAAAAAAATATGAAATAAACTTAATTACCATTAAAATAAAGTAGATATTAAATTTGTTTAGCATGAAATAATATTAACATGAAACAAGTTTGAATATACTTTATGTAAAAGCAAGCGATTTATTATTTGTTTATCTGGAAACCCCTGACTACTTACAATGAAAAGAGCGAACAAAGCAACATCCATTTAAATAAAAATAAATCCAATAAACACGTACCTAGAGCTAACATCAAAGCACAAACTACGGTAGCACCACTTTAATATAATTCCCACTATAAAATTTTCATGTAGTACAAAATAAAATTTCACACAAAAATCTTCTAACGAACTCTAAAAGCGAACAACGCGAAAGTTTTCCACAAAACCTCGCATATTGGGCTAACGAAGCTAAAAATGTCGCCACAAAAATGCATACAGACCAAGGTACCAAAGTAAATCTTATTTTAACCTAAACATTGAGAAAAATGCTTTCACAAACTTAATGAAAATATAATTTGTTCAGTTAGTTTAAAACACAGTGCTCGGACAGTTTGCTGGAGATTAAAGCCGTTACTTATTGTTATAGAAGTTTGTTGTTTGGTTTTAGAAGTTGTTTTTTTAATACGGGCGGGGAAATATTTAACTGGTCCTCTAAAAAGTTATTGAACTTCTAATGATATAATACACTTATTTAAATGAAAGAACCTCTAACAACTTTTAGCGCTTCTAATGATGCATACTTTTTAAATAATAATTGAGAATTTATTTTTACTCTCATACAGTCTCTTCTCACAGTTGGTCGCAGTAACTAAGTTAGAGTACAGACGCCAGCACATCACGCTACTACAATGTGTAAAATTTCAATAATAGACTTTCAACTTTATCGTTAAAGCATAAGGTTCAATGTTGATTGGGAAAATTTTACAGTTTCGGGTAGCTTGTTGTGCTGGCGTCTGTACCTCAACAAACTGGTTAGGTTATGTTGGAACTGTGTCCAATCACGCGTGAGCCTAATTGGTCGCAGTTACTAAGCTAGGGCACCCCGATCAAATGGGTAAGGTTAGAACTGTGACCAACTACATGGTCGCAGTTACTATGCTGAGGCACCCCGACCAAATGGGTAAGGTTAGAACTGTGACACATCGTTCGTTGCGCGACTTGCGGTGTCTTTGTGTCGCGCGCGATTACATCGCGTGTCGCGCCTGTTTGTGGGAGCCTTTTTTTTTTTTTTCAGGATGGGAAATCATCAAATGACTCCTCCCGCTCTGGGTGGAGCGGAAGGGAGTGTCAGACTCTTACTGACTAAAACCCACCCATGTTCCTTCCTTCGCCCTTTATGTTCCGGGCCAGCGGTAACCCTTTCGGACAATCCCGCTGACCCGGCGTTTGTGGGAGCCTTAACTCTATTTTCCTCAGATAATTTAAAGACCTTATTTAAAGAGCAGGTTTTTTTATAAGGCTCTAAAAGTCAAACGGTATGTTCAATGAAATCTCCAAACAGCTGGTTGACACTGCCCGTGACCCAAGGGCTGGCTTTTACCTTGGCCTGAGGCTAATCATTGCCATACAACGTGGCAATGCCACCAGTCTCTTGGGTACATCTATATCGTCGAACGCGATGCGGATGAATTTTTGGCGCCATATTTTAGTTAAGATTGTTAGCCTCGCCTGCTTCGTAGGTCCAGTGGCGCAAGCGCTACTGCTGATCATAAGGCTCCGGGCTCGATTCCCGGTCAGGCAATTATTGGGTTTTTCCATCTGGAATTTCTCAGTAGTAGCCCGGAGTCTGAATTTGTGGCCGGTTGACGGCAATAGGCACCCCCCCTATTACATATTGTGACTTAAACATTTCTGGCACAGTGTGGATGTACTATATGTAGGTACAGCTCTACCTAACCCTTTGGGGAACACAGGCGTGATGTTATGTAAAAAACAGTGGCACTCCGGGAGTGCCGACAGAAGTGCAAACCTGAACAATTACGTGTGTATTTTGTGAATCGTCTTATAAACAAAACACGCGCGGTACCGGCTACGGCCATCCGTCTTACGAATTTTCGATCAGGTCACGTATCCTGACGCGAGTTTAACATTTTTTAACCCATTACAAAAAAATTGTACAACGTCGCTAAAGAAGTTTTCACTTCAACAAAAAAAAGTCCGTCAGTGTAAATAACGACTTTATATTTCAGAAGACCAATTCTCGTAATTTAAAACGTTCAAAATTTTGTAGCAGTCTCATCTCGGCGACAAACAAATGTCAAAAACTTGTCAAAATGTAGGAAAATTGTAGGTATTTTTGACAGATTTAGACTGAGATCAGATTGTGAACGTTCTTAAAATTGCGAGAATTGCCCCACAGATGTCATTGACGCTTGAAACTTCAATTACTACAACAATACATTCATTCTCAAGACTACCCACACAAAGCAAGCTACCTCCGTTTCTCGCATCTCACCTCAAAAACTCATTACTGACAAAGAGAAACCTAAATGTCATCACTCTCTTCATTTTTCAATATACATTATTATTGTCATAAAATATCATTTATTTCTTTATCGTCAACGAAGGAGAATTTATTAAATTTCGTCCAGTAAGCTCATAACACCGAAATGACGGAATACTTTTAACAAAATGAAAAGAATTACTGGTTTTACAAACGCTTGGCTATGAATGGGAAAAGGATTTCTTGTGGACTCTTAGGGAAATTAAATCTATTGTAATTTTCTATGCCGTCTGGGTGGTTTATTAAAATAATAAATACGTTTGTAGGGAGATAACAATACTGAAGTAAAACTTTTTTACAAAAAAAAACAACCGACTTCTAAAAAAGACACTACAAAGTGTAAAATAACTTTAATTTCGGAATTCCGTGTTACTGTGTCCGTGTCGTTGGGTTTCGTATTTTCATTGTTTGCCACCGACTTCCAAAATTTGTTATTTTTCACTTTGTAGTGTCTGGAAGTTGAATGTTTTTTTTATGTTTTTATATTCAATGTACAGGTTTTTGTAGATGAGAAGATGTAAGTATCAATTATCTTGTATCAATAATCAAATTGAGAAAAAAATAATTAAAGTAAAAATAATAAAAGAAAGAGAAAGTCGAAGGTTTTTAATTGCTAAACATAAGTATTAAAAAAAATGAAGAAATTGCTGTATTTAATTCGATGTCGGAGTGGGTTAGCTTCCTTACTGCGACCCAATAGGTTCACGCCTGGTTGGTGACAGATTCAACCTAACCTAGTATTGTATACAATCAAGTATTTTCTAACTGAACAGACAGCTGTGCTGCTGGGGAGTTTGTTGCGCCACTTCTCCCCAGCGAAAGCACTAGGAAGTGGTGAAGGGCGGGCTTTTTGGAGGACTGTCTTTTGTAATTTTGACTAATTTGAACAAATGCCTTTTTATTTAACCTAACTCGTTTGGTCGGGGAACCCTAGGTTAATTGCTGCAACCAACTGTGAGTAAAGATCAAGAGCTTAAATTATTTAAGAAAAGTGTCCATCGTTAAAAACACAAAAAGTTTTTATAGTTTCATTAAAAAAAAAAGTGTCCAGCATTAGAAAGCCAGTAAGATTTTAGAGGATCGTTTAAATATCTCCCGTATATTATGGCAACACGCCTCACTATGTTAGAGCATCTTACGTTTCGCAGAAAATAAATGTTATATACATATATGTCAGAAAAAGCGCGCAAAATACACAATTTTTAAAGACCACTATTTCTGCTTTATCATAATGACTTCTTCAACAAAAGTCATAAAACTTCAACTTTTTTCTCCCTCGTTATTAAATCATCGCACTGTATTTATAAAACTGCGTTGAAATAAAATAAATTATGCAATTTTCTTTACACCTTCCTTCCGCGGTGTGGCAGAGTGCAATCTAATTATGTGAAGCAACTCGCCGCTCGCGGGCGCAATCTAATATAGTGGATGCTGTCTTGTTGTGGATACGGTAACTTAAAGAAAAAGATCATGTAAAATACTTGCGTTTTCTGAATGGGGGTTTTTGTGAAAATTTACGACACCAGTTGGCACCATTTTGACAAGAGGTCTTCCAATATAAAATATATGATGACGTTCAGCATTCGATTCATTCATTCGTTCATCATTCAGTCATGACTAAAGAAAATATAGGCTCTTTGACAGATGCCTGGACCTGACGTGTCAGTGCTGCCACCTAGCGAACGTCATTTCAGAATACCCTCATTGCGACATTACGTATATGTGTGCGTAATTATGTACCTATTTAACCATTTCATGGTCAATGAAAGATCTGCTAAAAGGAGATCTATCAAAGGAGATCTACCACTATACCTCAAATGGATAATTATGGACATGTGTATTCTCCCCATTCCCACATATGGTGCTCAAACTTGAGGGCAATTCTCGTAATTTTAAGAACGTTCACAGTCTGATCTCAGTCTCAATCTGTCAAAAATACTTCTAATTTTCCTACATTTTGACAAGTTTTTGACATTTGTTTGTCGCCGAGATGAGACTGCGCTCCAGATTTTGAATTACGTTTTAAATTACGAAAATTGGTATTCAGGTCACCTCAACAAAAGTCCAAGCTCGAGGTTTGCCAGCGAGCTATGGAGCGCAGTATACTGGGAGTTCGAATTTCTGACCGCATAAGGAATACAACACTGAACGCCAAAACCAAGATCACGGACGTCTTCGCCTACGAAATGTATGGGTTTTTATCAAAGACTATTGCGATTTCTGACTTTTCTAGTAGGTACTCAAACCTCAGTTGTTCCAATAGAGGTTTTTGATCCTTATAAGAATCAGGATTGATTGGCATCTAAAAAAGTTTTTGTGAAAATTACACATTTTTCTGCTGGCAGTATTTTTAGGGTTCCGTAGCGAAATGGCAAAAAACGGAACCCTTATGGATTCGTCATGTCTGTCTGTCTGTCTGTCCATCCGTACGTCACTTTTTTTCGAAACTATAAGAACTATACTGTTGAAACTTGGTAAGTAGATGTATTCTGTGAACCGCATTAAGATTTTTACACAAAAATAGAAAAAAATATAAATTTTGGGGGTTCCCCATACTTAGAACTGAAACTCAATTTTTTTTTTCATCTTACCCATAAGTGTGGGGTATCTATGAATAGGTCTTCAAAAATGATATTGAGGTTTCTAATATCATTATTTTCTAAACTTAATAGTTTGCGCGACAGACACTTCTAAAGTGGTAAAATGTGTGTCCCCCCTGTAACTTCTAAAATAAGAGAATGGTAAAACTAAAAAAAATATATGATGTATATTACCATACAAACTTCTACCGAAAATTAGTTTGAACGAGATCTAGTAAGTAGTTTTTTTAATACGTCATAAATCGTAAACCGCAATTTACCTTTCATTCAATCAACTCAAATATAAAAAAAATTATATTTCTATTATGTTACTTGTTGCTACGGAACCCTTCATGGGCGAGTCCGACTCGCACTTGGCCGCTTTTTTTTAAATCTCTGTATGAACAGACTAGAAGAAAATAACAGAAAAATACGTACAAAGGTTCAATTATTTTCAAGCTTTAGCACTAATCCAGACTCCGGTCTACTAGTGAGAAATTCCTGATAGAAAAATACAATAATAATCTGCCCAACCTGGGAATTCAACCCAGGACCTTATAGTCAGCAACAGCGCTTGCAACCACTAGATCATCGCAGCTTGTCAAATATTGTCAAGTAGAGTAGTTTGGCCAATTAACTTGAGCAATAAAAATGGTTCAAAATGTAATTCACAAAAATTTTGCTTGTTTTGCTTTTCCAAAAAAAGCGCGAGCACAATTTCGTGCCGAGTGAGCGAAGCGGGCCCAATGACGCCACGATTGAGCAGAGCGCGCTTACTCAAGCAATGAGCTAGCGAAGCGAAAACAGGTTTTCGGTTTTACGGTTGTTCGACATTATTTTCTGAATGTTTCACTTGGAGTTTCTCTTCTTATGAAACTCTTATAAAAATACCACCTCCTAGAAAATCTTCATCCGTCCACGATGATTCCACAACCTCGAGTCGCAATACGAATAAAAAAAGTTGTTTTTTTATTACAACGACGCTTGTTGGTTCAATTTTGAAATTCAATTTAGTTTTAACTTGAAGCTAAAATGTCTTCTGTAGCTCTCGACCAGTGTTGTACTTAATCAACTGTGTGTTCAGTTAAGTCTTTTGTGAATAACCCAAATAATGCGTTTGTTTTCAGTTAGCTATAACCTGGAATATTTTAAGTCTCCTGAAGGCGAGTCTCAAATAGATTACCTCTAGAGGTTCTCTAGGGAAGCGAGCAGTGGTGGCTCAGTGGTAACTGCCGTGACTTACGAGTTGTAATTCACAGGTTCGATCCCAGACAGACGCTTTACTTTGTGTAAATTATTTCATAACCAACCACTGCTCCCAAAACGGCGACGTAAAACATCGTGACGAAACCGTGGTTACAGTAGAACCAAAAACTCGAAGAGATATCACATCTCCCGCACTGGGCCCGCGTAGTGGATTACGGCCAACTTTCTCTCACTGAGAGGAGGCCTGTGTGACCTGTGTCCCAGCAGTGGAAACATTATAATAAGCTGATTATGCTATGCTTTAGCTTTAAGTTTTACACTAGTCATTAATTAAGCATTAATTGCCTATCTATTGATTACCGGTAAGGGTTCTGAATTAGATACTGACACGATTATTTTGTAGATGTGGCAGGATATCAGCCATTTCACATGAAGCGAGCGCGCTGATTTCTGGGAATATGGATACCGTTAGATATCGGTTCGGTTAATTCGTTTTCAGAGTTGTGACCTCCCCCACATAACCGCATCGATAACTCATTAATGTGATATCCCTGCCATAATGTGTACTAGACACATGATGGCACGTTTGCGATCTCTGATGGTTCGGCTAAGTACGTATTAGCGCATTTATTGCATTGGGATTACCTTGTAACGGATCTACCGTTACTCTTGTACTAACTATTATACATGATGACACGTTTGCGATCTCTAATGGTTCGGCTAAGTAGGTATAAGCGCATTTATTGCATTGGGATTATCTTGTAACGGATCTACCGTTACTCCTGTACTAACTATTATACATGATGGCACGTTTGCGATCTCTGATGGTTCGGCTAAGTAGGTATAAGCGCATTTATTGCAATGGGATTATCTTGTAACAGTAGTTGTAAGGAGAAATTAATAAATAAATGAGTTAGTAAGTATTTAAAAAAGTAAATTTCTAAAATTAAAATAAAAAATACGTGTCAGAATAAAAAAGGTTGTATTAGGTCGTTAGTTATAATGGAAATCCGATTGAAATTATTTCTTCTTCTCGTTACCTATTGTAATATCAGACTTTGTTAGAAATTAAAAAGACTAGGTACAGTAAGACAATGGCACTGATTTTACACTGAATATAATTTTATTCTTTCAATGAAAATAAGTAAAATCCTTTTATTTTGTACAACTAAAAAGATCCATACATTGTTAGTAACAGTTTTGCACATAAAACACTATCTATTGTTAGCAACTTAAACTAAAAACGATCGAATGAGAAGACCATCCATCAATTGGACACAACGAGAAATGGAAACTAGGGAATATTTAGTCTTCTCACAAATTGCCTTAGTATGACGAAGGAAGTGTCTGCCGCCACAGACTTCAGTATGCTATTAAGGGGACTACAGGACCTAAACGCAAAAAAAACGCAAGTTTTATCACACTAATATTATAAAGGCGAAAGTTTGTGAGTGTGTGTGTTTACCTATATGTTTGTTACTTCTTCAAGCTCAAACGGCTAGACCAATTTTGATAAAATTTTCGATGGAGATAGCTGATACCCTGGATTAACATATAGGCTACTTTTTATCCCAATATTCCCACGGGGTCGAGACTTTTTTTTTTTTTTTATGCGGGTGAAACCGCGGGGCGCAGCTAGTAATGCCTAAAAATATAATTATGATCGTCTACAGTAAACAAAATCAGAAAAATATGTGATATTTTTCAGGATATATGTTAGTTAGATAGTGTGTTGAAAACATAATACAACTAATTTGATACGACAGAAAAAAAATCATGAAGATACCTCTTAAAACTTCTTTTTTACAATAACAACCATACTAATATACATGCAATCATTCTGTTTTTTTGTCAGATTATTCTACAAGCAACATACTAAAGCACTAGTGTTTTAAAGTTTTAGTCTAAACAATAGTTTTTTTGTAAATAGATAATTGCTTCATATTTTGCAATAAATTACCAGCGTTGTGTCATCGCGCTTCTCTTTCTTTCAGGTCATGTAGATCCCTTAAAATTATAAAGAATAATGTACCCAGGATTTTGTAATATCTTGATTTAAAAGTCCTTGGAGTTTCTTGTCCGTTCCTCTCCATAGAGATCTACGTTTTGAAATGAGCAATCAGCTTCAACTTCCTGACTAACTGACCGAATATTTGACGATTCAAAAGTGCTTGTAAATGCTTTAATTGAAATAAATGCTTTGAGTTTGAGTTTATTCTGACTGCCTGTTTTCTGCTCAGGAGTGAGGCCGTTTTCACGGATGAAGGCATGAAACCTATCTGTATGGGTTACATTACAGAAACACTTCTGAAGCACTGCAAAATCGAGGCAGTCGCAAAAGTATCCTAATAACATTTGTTGTATTGAACCCGTTGAACATACAGCGACCTTTTCGAGTAGTTGACCCAAAGATTAGCACGGTTTTCCACTGCCAGATGATGGTTTAATACTTCGGCGTTCTTTCTTCACAATCTCTACAATATCTCATACCACTGTAGTAACCGTTGGGTTATTACTCCAAAAATATTGCTAAATAGCTGTTGGCCGCGGTTTCGTCTGCAATCCTAGATGAAAAGTTTTCCATGTACTTGCCCAAAATCCGTTCAGCCATTTAGAGTGAAAGAGTAACAAACAAACGAAAATTTTGGAATATTTATTTATTTAAGCTTTTGCCAGTGACAGAAACGTACTACCGAGATAAAAAATCCTGTGTTAGGTAATAAACTATCTGTGCGTCAAATTGCATTTAAATCCGTTCAGCTGTTTTTACGTGATTGAGTAACAAACATCAAAAATTTCACATTTCTAATATTACTAGCAGCGCCCCGCGGTCTCGCCCGCGTAGGTTTCGATCCCGTGAGAATATCGGAATAAAAAGTATCCTATGTGTTAATCCAGGAAATGGTCTATCTATCTGCCAATTTTCACCCAAATCTGTTCAACTGTTTACGCGTGATTGAGTAACAAACATCCAAACATGTTCACAAACTTTCACATTTATAATATTAGTAGGATAGTAGGATAAAGGTATTCATATTCCATGATACCTTCATACCCACAGAAAGACATGCTGACCTAGTTTTTTAAAGAACCTTAGCTTATCAAGCAATAAACTTAAGCTTATTTCTATAATATTAATGATTTTTTTTAACATAAATTATAAATTCATGTTTGTAAATTCAAATTTGTTTAAGGCTCGTACACACAGGCGCGACGCGACACGCGACACAAAGGCACCGCAAGTCGCGCAACGAGCGGTGCCTTTGTATCGCGCGCGATTCGCGCCGCGCGTCGCGCCTGTTTGCAGGAGCCTTTATTCGTTGAAGTTTGCATACTTTAATTTTTAAGCAAAACATGTATGATCTCATATGCTTTAAGAGCACCTATGTATACCATGTTTTACGCAAATAAATCATCCTATCTTAATATAAATAGACTCTGAAAACTGATCCGAAAACCTACCTCTAAATATACCTAATATCTGATAATCCACAAAAGGTATGTTAGCTGTCTGTTACATCGTTACCTATTACGTTTCATATCAATATTGAATGACGTGTACAAGAACACGATATTAGGCTTAGGCATTCTCGAGGAGGGTATTAGGCACTTTGGTACACTGGATACATTGCCCAATCAAGACCTAAAGGGAATTGTGTCGACGTTAACATCAATAATAGGCACTTAGACTCACGAGTAAATATACGGAGAAATATCTCTCAGGTATACCAAAGTCAAAGTATTTATTTCAAATAGGCACATAAAAGGCACTTTTGAACGTCGAAAATTACAACAAAATAGAATTGATTCTAGTCGCCCTTTCCAAAAGGTAGTTTTCGTATGGAGAAGAATGGGCAAGAAACTCCACCGTTACTCTTTTAAAATGTTTTACAATATTTTGCATACATTAAATATATAATAATAATATGTGAACACAACTAAAATAAAATTACTATACCACAATAAGTAAAAGGATTAAAAATGAAACCATGACATATAAATTAATTATCTGATATATTCAAATCATAACTATCATTATTTGACAGTTGCATGAAATTGCCATAACAGGGCAAATTGACGTAATGCATAGTAATATCAGCGGGATTGTCCGAAAGGGTTACCGCTGGCTCGGAACATAAAGGGCTAAGGAAGGAACACGGGTGGGTTTTAGTCAGTAAGAGTCTGACACTCCCTTCCGCTCCACCCAGAGCGGGAGGGGTCATTTGATGATTTCCAATCCTCAAAAAAAAAAAAAAAAATGCATAGTAATATATTTTGATAAACAATTAATTTCCCTAAATGTACCTAATGCGATTTTTCAAAACGACAATATCAGAGTGGGCAAGGTAATTATCACCCTTATGGCCTTGGGTTCAAACATGCAATATTGTGACATGTAAAATTTATTCTGATATCTTATTTACAGAATTAACAATTTCATTTTCTTTTCACACCCAACCCAGATTAAAAAGTTTCGACCATAAATCACCGAAAAGAGCTTCGACACTCCCAAACCTACATTTCATAAAACAAAATAACAAACGTCTTCACTCATTTGAAACTCCTCTTCAAAAGTCCTAGAACAAAATTCCCTCAAGGATAGTCTTGGTACCTTGACTGATCGGCGCTCACAAAAACAGTAGGATATTGTGGGCATTACCGCTCCGGTCACGAGCGGGAGTAACAGAAATAACTGGCTTACTGTACCGGGACACTGTGGAAATTTTATATAGAGGAAAGATTGGTGTAAAAATGCGGGCTGGTTTTGTAAGGCAAGGCAGTTTGTAGAACATAATATCATCCATACTAATATTATAAATTCAAAAGTAACTCTGTCTGTCTGTATGTCACCTTTTCACGCCTAAACCACTGAACGGTTTTCGCTAAAATTTGGCAGAGAGATAGATTGCATTCCGAGGCCTTCCTCGGAATGCAATCTATCTCCTTCCCTCCTGAATAAAAACTATCCAATGGATAGTCATAGGATAGTTTTTATCGACATACCTTGCGGGCGAAGCCTCGGGCGGAAGCTAGTGTAATATAATATACAGAATAATAGGTTTTTAACAAGTTTCTAATCAACATTTTATTATTATTATTATACACTACACTACATACTGCTACTACTGTTATTCGATTTATTGTAGTATTTGTGTGTGTTGCCTGTAATATTGTGTTTGAAGGGTCAGGACGGCCTGGGGACCCTTCACCAGAACTCATCTTCTTCTAATTATGTAGGTAGGTGGGCGCGGAAATAGAAATAAATGACTTCAAATCACAATCGACGTGTTTTAATCAGCATTCACAGGAATCACGATGTAATTAGGTAATTAGCGATTACTACTATACGAAATCAACTTAATTAAATCTTGAAATAGCGTGATGACGAAGATTCTGAGCGATTCGTCACAAGCGTGGTGCGCGGGCGCAGTCTTGTTCAAAAGTGAGTTTCAGATCGCCGCCCGCACTACCATCGACAATGACGCTTCGCTAGGTTGACTTTGACAGCTAAAAGTCAACCTGACGTCTGACGTTAACGGATGCGCCGTCACGGCCGGACTGACATTCGACCGTCCTCGGGCGATTTTCTGAAACAATGAGTTGCAATCGTACATAGTCCGTTCGGCATCCTGACGGATGACTAATTACAATTATCACAATGCGCTATGATACTTAAGACTTAAGGCGAGTGTCTTGCAACAATTAAGCCGGATGACACAGCCTCGTCACTAAACAGCATGTAGGTTAACTGTTCACAATTACTACTAGACACTACTATACTACTACTATTAGACAAGTCAATCCTTTGGTGATGTGACCCGGACGACAATATTCGTCTTACCATAATCTGCAAAACATCCAGAAAAAGTCGGTCAACTTAAAGGGCTCTGACTCGGACGAAATATTTCGTCTCACAAATAGCAAGCGATCATCCAGGACAAGTCAGTCAACTTAAAGGACTCTGACTTGGACGACATATTTCGTCTAACAAATAGCAAGCAATCATCCAGGACAAGTCAGTCAACTTAAAGGACTCTGACTTGGACGACATATATCGTCTCACAAATAGCAAGCGATCATCCAGGACAAGTCAGTCAACTTAAAGGACTCTGACTTGGACGACATATTTCGTCTCACAAATAGCAAGTGATCATCCAGGACAAGTCAGTCAACTTAAAGGACTCTGACTCGGACGACATATTTCGTCTCACAAATAGCAAGCGATCATCCAGGACAAGTCAGTCAACTTAAAGGACTCTGACTTGGACGACATATTTCGTCTAACAAATAGCAAGCAATCATCCAGGACAAGTCAGTCAACTTAAAGGACTCTGACTTGGACGACATATATCGTCTCACAAATAGCAAGCGATCATCCAGGACAAGTCAGTCAACTTAAAGGACTCTGACTTGGACGACATATTTCGTCTCACAAATAGCAACCGATCATCCAGGACAAGTCAGCCCTCTCGAGGGACCTGACTCGGACGACAAATTTCGTCAGATGACGCTAAATAAACCACTGTGACAAGTCAACCAGACAATGACTCGGACGACACATTTCGTCTACCTTCTGTGACGAGTGAAGTGTGCCCTCTAACTACTCACCCTGGAATAGTATGTACGACACTTCTTCGCCTAGGATCAACCATTTGTACAATTCATCATAATTATAGGAATGTTTCAGTACAGTAACGATAGTTTGTACTATACCTGCCTATGATAATGAATTGTCCTGTTCCGTGTGCACTTCAACTTCATGAAGGAACTCCCATGTTTCAGGGTATGAGTGTACGCTCAGGGTGTCTGAGCTTGCAGTGACAGTGTATGAGTCAGCCGAAGCAGTGTCCGAGCATGCGGTCAAGGTGTCGAGACGGTCTAATGACTCGTTATCATTATTTGACCACAAAGTATTTTCTACATCATCAGACGCCGTCTCGGCCTCAACTTAATTTAAAAGACTAGACGCGATTTCAAGTAGTCCACCATGTCCCCGGCCAGCCGAACTAAGATTCATCACTATCACTCGACTTAATTTCTACTTTGTTTCATCAACAAGACTTTTACTTAGCTTTCCTCAAATTCGTCATTAATACTCTGATCCCTTGGCCTGTGCCATGGCATATGCCTTAGCCTCATTAGCGTACTTGATTCAACCAGAGCCATGTAATCAAACTTTAATTAATCATAGCAAAAAAAATATCAACCAGAGCCATGTACCATCGTTATCCACATTACAACAATCTTTTTCACTAAGAGCCTTAGATACCTTAGAGCCTGGAAACCCACACACGAGTAAACTACTCTAACGCCACGGCACTCCGGCCGACCAGCAATCGCATTGCTCTCACACATCCAGCGCATGGATCCATGTGTATCACCCCTGTGACTACACACTTTTTACTACGGCCGATAGAGAACCCCTACTCGCGTGGTTCCCACTACTTAAGCTTGCTCATAGCTCATTACCACTGTGATCACAATCTACTTCGACTGGTACATGACCTACTGGCATCATTCATAACATATCGTGAGCGTATTCAAAAATTGCATCGTTAACTAGATTGGGCTATGCCTAACAATGTAACGGTTTTTTTTTTTTTTGCTGTTGTTTACCAGGGAAGCACTCGATACCAGAGTCAAAACAAAATGAAAACGACTCACCAAATTCAGTAGACAATAGATCTGTAGCTGGCTTAATGGCTGTAGTGGTTGCAATCCACCGTCTCCCCGGCAGAAGTCGCGAAACTCCTCGCTCGAAAAGCACCGTCCTTGATCAGCGATTATTCGTACAGGAGATCCAAAGAGTACAGCGCTGTCCACCACTGTCATTCTGCTTGCACACATCCTTGTATGTTAACCTGTAACCGAAAAAATCAACAGCAGTGCATGTTCCACTCGGTCAATTCTGACCAAAATCATTACAGGTTCTGATGAAAATCACAACAAACTCTTTCTCTCAAAGCCGACATGTCGAACAACACCCATACTCATCCAAATAATAGGAAACTCATTAAAATATTGCAATGCTCATACTCTGACTTCCATCCGGCCTTCATCATCACACTTATAACCTCCATCCGGCTATAAGCATCAAACCAATCGACCTCCATCGGGTCTTCAACACGTAACCTCTATCCGGTCACTAACACAATCAGGCGACCTCTATCCGGTCACCTCCACATGTAACCTCCATCCGGTTACAAACAACACCATCAAGATAATCATTTCGAGCCTTTATCAAAATAATTCTTAAAGTAGGTTTGTTCAACATGTTACTTTATTTTTTCCTATAACGTTACAGATTATAAGAAAACTCTTACTATGCTAGGTACTCTAAATCTTAAGTTGACTACTTAGTATTCAACTAGTCTTGTCAGCGTTATCATTTTCGTCATGGCTAGTCTCGTCATTGTCACCTACGTGCATGTCAACGTCGTTATTTTACGCAGTCGGTAGTGTGCGTACTTGTACGTCCGGCGGAAGAAAGGGACTTCAAAACATAACGATCACTTGTCAAAACAAGTCCACCACCTTAAATGGACCTCTGAACTTCCGATCTAGTTTAGTCTGATAATTCTGATTTCACTCTTCGTTTTCTAATAACACAAAATAGCCTACCCAAATTTTACTTTGCAAGTACATGTCGTGTAGAAATGTAATAAAATTTCAAGTTTTGTGCTGAATACACGCGTTTAACCAATACCAGTCATCGCAACAACATTATTAACTCGTTTGGCACTTGATTTGGCTGCACAACTCTCTTTTACTAACGAGCATTCAGCACCAGAATCGTAACAAAACAATACAGCTGACCTTTATGTTCCAACGTGCCTGAGCGTAGTTGTACGACGCAAACATCCACTCGCCGTTGCTGCCTGCAGCGCGTGCTCCACCTCCATCATCTGCTTGGCTGCCACTTCTCGTGCACCGGGCCGCAACATGTCCTGGATTCCCTCACTTGCAGCACACGAAGGGCTTCACCGACGGCTGCGGGCTGCTTGGCTCGATTCTTGAAGTCACTCCACGTCACTGGTAGCTCCACGCTACGTCCATCGTATTATTTACGACAGCCACGTTGATACTGCTTCCTTTGTGCGCCTTAATAACGGCCACAAGTTGACCTCCTTGCAGTGAATTTTCAGCAAAACACAAATCAGCTGTCGTATTGTGTGCGGTTACGTTTGCACACGCGTCCTATCGCGTTTTCTAATTACAGGAACACTTTTTTTTTCTAACACGGCGGTAGGGCGCAACTGGCACGTCACTGGGCAAAGGTATTCCTGCATACAGCCTATGCCCAAAACAACATTCACTATGATCGCGCATCCGTATCTGGCTTGTCTGGGTTCAACTCTAACAGGTCCACACGATTATTTAATAAGCGTTCGCAGTTTGCACTTTGTTTTTAAAATGTCAACGGTCACTTTCACTTTTAGCGTTCTGATTTTGCGCATGAACCAACACGAATCCCACTTCTGATGAAGGGTCAGGACGGCCTGGGGACCCTTCACCAGAACTCATCTTCTTCTAATTATGTAGGTAGGTGGGCGCGGAAATAGAAATAAATGACTTCAAATCACAATCGACGTGTTTTAATCAGCATTCACAGGAATCACGATGTAATTAGGTAATTAGCGATTACTACTATACGAAATCAACTTAATTAAATCTTGAAATAGCGTGATGACGAAGATTCTGAGCGATTCGTCACAAGCGTGGTGCGCGGGCGCAGTCTTGTTCAAAAGTGAGTTTCAGATCGCCGCCCGCACTACCATCGACAATGACGCTTCGCTAGGTTGACTTTGACAGCTAAAAGTCAACCTGACGTCTGACGTTAACGGATGCGCCGTCATGTTAAAATCGTACGTTATACATATTTTCTGCGTTCATTCACGCGCCTTTCCAAAATAAAAACCTACTCCAATAATGTTGAAGCTCATTCTAAACTTGCTTGACTGTACCAATGCAACCAGAGTTAACTTATTACCAGCCTGCACTACCTATAAGGTCGAGTTTTGCATGCAACCTTTCCATTACCATCAGGAATTTCTCGTCAGCAGCCTGGAGTCTGGATTTGTACTCGCTTAATGACAATAGGCTCGTCCTCTATTACATGCGACATAAACATGATTGCGAAATATGGGTTTTACAAAGGGTATATAATGGGTGTCTCAGCAAGAGTGCACTTTTTAAATTTAGAATATTTTTTTTTTTTCGTTCAACTGGCAACTCTGAAATTCGACAGCCGTCACCTATGTTTATTCCGATTATCAAAAATGGAGCGCTTTTCGAAAGAACAACGCGTTATAATTGTGAAAATTCTTTACAAAAATGGGAAAGTTACGCTGGAACCGCTCGAAAACTCTTTTCAGCCGAGAAAGTGCACCTAATGTGTCAACTAGATCATGCGATTTTTTTCTTTGGAGTTTTATGAAATCTCGGGTTTATACGAAATAACCAGAAACAATTCCTGAGCTCAAATCAGAGATCCAACGCGTCATCAGTGAGATACAGCCACAACTCTGTGCAAAAGTCATGGATAATTTCATGAAAAGAGTGATGGCCTGTCATCAGAGCCATTTGCTGGAAATTTTATTCCATACTTAATCGGGACATGTCTTCTTTACAATTCAATAAAAATATCACAACTCTCTCATAAGATACATGCTTTTATTTTAAAATGAAAAAGTCCGCTCTTATTGAGACACCCGATATATATCGGCATAGCTTGTAGAGCCACTGGCCAGCCCACTGCCACTTCAGTTTGCTTAAAACTGAAGTGGCAGTGGGCTGGCCATGTCTGTCGAAGGACCGATGGCCGGTGGAGCAGACGAGTCCTGGAGTGGAGACCGCGTATCGGCAAGCGTAGTGTGAGACGCCCCCCAGCTAGATGGACGGACGACCTAAAGAAGGTGGCTGGGGTAGACTGGATGCGGAAGGCGGTGGACAGGGTGCTGTGGCGCTGTCTGGGAGAGGCCTGTGCCCAGCAGTGGACTGCGATAGGCAGAGTTGGTGAGTTGTTATTGTTGTTGAGTTTTTGTTGTTGTTGTTGAGTTGTTGTTGTTGTTGAGTTGTTGTTGTTGTTGTTGCTGATGCAGGCGAAATGTTATTTTACTACACTACAATTTATTTATATTGAGATTTGTCAAGTTTTGAAACCGCACACTGTTCCGTTACCTCCAACCCGTATCCTACACAGTATATCACTGTCATTTATTTCATGTAACATACCTTATAAGTTCTTTAAATTTATGCTCAGCCACGCCTGAAATATGTGTTCGTATATCTCCAGTGTGCCACAGGAATAATATGTGATCTTTCGCAACTTATACACCGCTTCATAACTCTCCAGACTATGGACAATGAGGTGATCTGTAGGCCCACTTTGTGGCAGTCTGAGTTAGGTAAAAAATATTCTAGGGCACGTACGAATATATTTGTAGAGCGAAAATATTCGAAGGCACTACAGGTAAATTTTATCCTGACACGTAAAAAGTTATGTGCGAAGTTTGCTGTGGATTTTGTTTAAATATTTCTTTCTTTATTTGTCCTCGAAAGACCATTTCAGACACCAATCTACTTGATTTTCAAATGATCTGACCAAGATTATGTCTGATCTCTAAAAGAGAATGTGACCTCTGATTTTGTAACGGCCTTTCTTCTCAGAGTAGTCAGATAGGAAACGCCGACCTCATCTACATAGTTTTAAAAATATGATTGACGTGTAAAAGTGTTTGTCCAAACTTACTTATGTACAGAAATAAAATCATTTATCATTTGCAGATCGACTCGAATAATACTCGAGTAATAGCTTATGCTCAAAAGATTACATGAGTGCCACATGGGATATCCGTTCATAATGGAATGCTAAACGCAGTTCAGTGTTGTCACCCGTAGAGGTAACTTAATTGATTTTCCTTATAAACAAAATATGTAGCTTAAATTTATATTTAAATGACACATGAAAGGGAATTAATTTTATCAAAAAAAGTTTCATTCAAGTCGCAGGCGTAATCCTCCTCCCTCCTCTCCTCTCTGTAGGTCCTCAGGACCGAATTTCGGCCACAGCGACCAATCTGAGCGGAGACTAACCTGCGGCGCGGGAGAAATTATACTGCACAAGTATTTACGCAGACACAGGTGCACTCTCTCCTCCTTCAGTCTAATAGTCCGATGGGACGGCAATCCGACATGCCCGGAGAGAGATCAGGCACACCAACGGTTTAAGGCTCCTTCAAACAGGCGCGACACGACACGCGACACAAAGGCACCGCAAGTCGCGCAACGAGCGGTGCTTTTGTATCGCGCGCGATTATATCGCGTGTCGCGCCTGTTTGTAGGAGCCTTTGTCGTGCTTTCCGAGGCCCGGAGGTATTACACGGTCAACTTTCAAACACCGGGTTGTTACTAAAATATCCTAATTGAAAAATCCAATAACACTGCCCACACTGGGAATCGAACCTATGACACCACGCTCAGCAGTCTCTCTTGCGACCACGAGACCAAAGGGGCAGTCCAAACATGAAAAAAAAAGCAAAACCACACCATAGATTTCTTAAAACTTATCGGTCAAAAACTCCCAAAAACTTATGGTTTATCTGATCAAAAGATACAGAAAACTTCTCGTCTTATCACGGGCCCTGTCTCAAACCTTTCACAAAGCCATTCAAGCCATTATCTCGAAAAACTTTTTACAAAGATCCCACGCGATAAGAATTTGGTTTCGTATGCAATTAAAAAGTTATCTGCTTCGTTTTAACGACCAACTCTTAATAGGTCTTTAAGTACGTTGCCTTTAATAACAATAGGCTATACGAAGGAGTATGTAGCAGGCGTTTCCTTAGTAAAGTAAATAGGCAGTTTTCATTTCAGGCCTAAGAGAGGGCGCCCACGAGAAACTTAGTTGCCCAGCAACTTTTTTGTCACTGACGCTGTTTCCACGCCGAGATTTGGACGATGCGCACACGGGAGCGACAACAACGCTTCTTTTTCGTAAAATTTTACCGCATTCATCAACATGGATTTCGAAGAGACGGTTGCGGTCTGTGCGGGCCAATAGAGCGGGGCGGGCGACAGTTGCGTCGCCAGCCTGTCTCAAAACCCGCGGAGAAAAAATCTTTCAGCTGTCATGTCGCTACATGCGCGCACTTTCATATAAGACTTGATGTGAAAGACAAATTAATTGCGGAAACAAAAGTTTCTCGTGGGCGCCCTCCCTTAAGGAAGCTTTTCCTTCACGTTTTACTAAGAACTGTTAGGAGCAATTGATTTTCCTTTTTTTCTTTCATACATGGTATTGGTTTGTTTTTTCATTATGTGAAATGTCAGTCTTAAAGACAAAGCCTTTGTTCCACTCTCAATCGTTTCTCAATCTCGGAAATAAAACCTATCGCAATTTTCTCACAATACTTCAAAGTATTTCTTTCTCTCAAATTTTCAAAGCCAATTCAAACCACCGAATCCACATGTCAACTTATATTATACCTACAAAATAATGAGCCTGTGATGTTTCCACTCAGCAGTGGGAGCAGAGGAGGTCAGTGACCCAGTGGTCACTGGCCTCCTCTTTCTGTGAGTAGGAGTGGGCCAAAATCCACCACGCGGCCCCAGTGCGGATTGGTGGAGACATCCACCAATCCGGACCACCATGGCCTAGAACCGAAAATTCTTTTTGGTTCTAGGCCATGTCGGTTTCCTTACGATGCCGATGTTTTCCTTTAGCGTTTTGAGAGCAGTGGTGATGAAATAATTTACACAAAGTGCATGCTTGGGTTAGAACCCACGACCTACAACTCGTAAGTCGCGGCCATTACCACTACAGCACTTACACCTACGTTCCTATTCAATACAGAAAATTGCGTCAGGGGAATTGAAGCAGTGCAGTCAACGGGGCTTGTTGACTTAAAAACAACTTATATCCTCAAACGTACCCTGAAGTCTCCCACACAAAAACAACTTCCAATCAGTAAGACCTCGATCGTTGTTTCCCTTCTTAAAAGCAGATAGAAACTGTCCTCTAATGATAATGTATTAATTAGTTCCGCGTAAACAACGTCCAATTAACTTGAGAGTTAAAGCGACGCCATGTTTTTGCTGAGTCGCGAACGGATAGGAAAATGTTTGTACGATCTTTTGCAGTCGTGCGAGAAGTTTGTACTTGTTTTAAAAGTAAAACGGTGAATTTATTCGGGAATGCTTGATGACACAAAAAAGTTTAACATGTCAGATGTGCGTCCATTTGGTGATGGGTATCAACTTTCTCCTATCTGATAATAGTCTAAACTGTAAACTAATATCTGTCCAAAAAATTTCTGATAAAAGTGTAAACAACCCATGTTCAATTTAAATTCTTACGCAGTCGCTCACTAAATGGAAATAGTAGCACATTCATCTATATTGAGTGATCTGTATTGAGCGGGTTTCAACATCATATCCCACCATTATTCCAATAATTGTCGTTTGAATGGAAATGATAAAATTATATAATATGTGATTTAAAAACAAGAATTTCGGGTTTAATTATTCAAATAATCAAATTAAAGTACTCAATATGTACGTGGCACTACGAATTGGCATCCACATGTACGTTTTCTGATCCATTTGTTTATATTTTCATCAGGCACTGTTGGTACACACTATACGCGCGCCTCAAAGATATTTCAGCATCAGCTGAAGCCTGCCGGGTCAGCGGGATTGCACGAAAGGGTTACCGCTGGCCCGGAACATAAAGAGCTAAGGAAGGAACACGGGTGGGTTTTAGTCAGTAAGAGTCTGACACTCCCTTCGCTGCAGCAGAGCAGGAGGGGTCATTTGATGATTTCCCATCCTGAAAAAGGGAAAACATAGTGGTATCAGTTCACCAATAACAGCAATTTCACCCATGACTGTTGTTTGTAATGTTTTAACGGCTTAAATTCTATATCGTTCTCTAAAGCATCATCATCTGCCGAGCCGTTTCCCAACTATGTTGGGGTCGACTTCCAGTCTAGCCGAATGCAGCTAAGTACCAGTATCTCACATAGAGCGACTGCCTCTCTGACCTCCACAACTCAGTTACAGGGTACGATGACCCTTAGTAAGACTGGTTGTCAGACTTTCGGGCTTCTGACTAACCGTAACGACTGTCAAAGATCCACGAATGACAGCCGGGATTTAACTTCTACATACCTTAATGATCCTTTAAAACCCCACAAATATTTATCGATGAGAATAGAACCTTCTCTACGCGGCGCTTCCTCACAAATCCAAGCAAATAAAATTACTAACCCAGTTTCTCTTACTTTAAATGCTGCTTTAAATCCCACAAATTGCAACAACCAACAAGATAAATACTAACTACTTTTGCAAGGCTATTCTTGTCCCTGTTTTGTTTTCCCTGAAGGAAAGAACTAAAGTTTTCAAGGAGACTCGTGCAAAAACTCAGCTTTAACGTTGATAGATTCAGCTTATCCAGACCTTGTTAAACTAGAAACTGGCAGTAAGTTTAATAGTGTAGCGGTATCTACAACGCCTCACACTGACGTCACGCAAAATCCTGCATCGCGCAAGCAGAGTTTACCGCGCAACTAGCATAGATACAACGGCCCGACATGAATCATCGAGCAGTTGCCCGCCAGACACAACACCCGTCTGGTCGGAGGATCCTCCCTTTTCTATAGTCTATGAGTGAACTTTACACCCTGTTCCTCACACCTCTATAATAGCATACAATGCGGTATGTGCAGTATTCAAGAATCTAGCCTGCGGGGTAATTGCGGAATACTCTATCAGTAGCAATGGGTTTAATTTTGATGGTTAAACAATATTCATTGCGTTATTTACGTTGTTAGGCAGACACGTTTTTTGAACATATGAAGCAATCGATTAGCAATATCCAATGCGTGCCACGAAAGATGAGACTTGACCCCGCCTCCCCCGCTCTTTCCGCCGCCCCTATGACGTCCGGTCCCGTCCCGCACTCAGACCTCATACCGCTAAAGACACCTAAAATCGTGTACTGCGCATGTCAAACCACGTGGTGTGTCAAGTCTCATCTTTCGTGGCACGCATTGTACTTCAAAATGATTAAGATCGAGATTTATAGTGTGTTATTCAATTAGGGTGCTAATCTATGTTAAGGTCAGCTCCAATTCAAACCAGATACAGAAGAACTGAAGGCCAATTCCCGTAATTATAAATGTTCAAAATCTACTCGCAATCTCATTCAAAACTTGTCAAATATTTAGGGAAATAAGAGCTATTTTTGACAGATTGAGACTGACATTAGACTGTACAAGTTCTTAAAATAACGAGAATCGCCCGTCTGGTATCTGACCTCTATAATCCAATTACTAAATAACACTGGTTGTCACACTTTTGGGGTTGTAACAACCCGTTTCTAATGACTCTTATAGGATTACTTTACTGAGACCGGCGGGGTAATAACATAATATCCAATGCGTGCTACGAAAGATGAGACTTGACCCCGCCTCCCCCGCTCTTTCCGCCGCCCCTATGACGTCCGGTCTCGTCCCGCACTCAGACCTCATACCGCTAACGATACCTAAAATCGTGTACTGCGCATGTCAAACCACGTGGTGTGTCAAGTCTCATCTTTCGTGGCACGCATTGTACTAACATTAGGAATGGCTTTCATTTTGACAGTTCTACAACATTCATTGCGTTATTTACGTTGTCGAGCAGACATTTTTTTCGAGGCAATATCTTTTAAAATGATTCAGATTGTAATTGATAGCGTGTTACGCAATTAGGAATGTTGGACTGAAAATTTAACTTACTAAGTTCGAGAAACAGCGGTAGTAAACCTCCCTTGCAAAGAATAGTGAGGTCTCCAATAAGTCAAAAGGCAAATAAAAGCGTTAAGTTTCCTAAGCGCTGTCCCTTTTCAAAACTTTTGATTAAAAAAACTTAGCTTATCGAGATCACTGCAGGACGAAATCATCTCCCGAATTGGGCCACCGCATAACTTCACTTTCCGTCTCCATTTAAGCCCAGGAAATAATCATATACTCTTATAGCAATATTGGCCATTAGTTCGCCGCTTCGGCTGGTCTGGGTCCCGTCGTTATCTTAGCCGCCCCTCAACTGCTTCGTAGACGCACAGGAGTCAGGTGCGAACCTGATGGGAGGACAATCGGTGTGAGTTGTCTTGGCGCGCCGCTGGCTACCTCGACCTCTTCTTACCATTCTATGTGCAGTTGGTAGGTCATGGGTCCTATAAATATGTTGATGGGGAGGTCTGAAGCCACTAAATGATCGCCACAATTATCAATTATAAACTTAGACTCTATTGTATCGTAAGTATGTACGTGTGTGGCGTCTACGCCATAAACATCACAGTCACAAAAATGGCGTCTCGCCAGTACTTATATTAATAAAACTAAGTCACGGGATAACTTCAGGACGCGTGCGCTACGCATGGCAGTCCTCCGGAAGCCGGAAGGAAGTGCGCCCGCGTCTGCGCTTGCTAGTGATGCGCACACAAAATAGTGACGTCCACGATGTCAAAATTACATGAACAAAGTTTAAAAAGTGCAGTTTCGGATGAAGTGCCAAGCGATTTTCGACCATGTGTGCTACAACTATTGCTGTCACCCTAACTTGCCCTGCGCTTGAATCGCTCAGCAAATGGTTATGGAACGAGGCCTTCTTAAGTCGACACTAATTTTTTTAAACATTAAGTAGATATAACATTTACCGTCACATTTTACGACATGCTTCAAAGTATAAGTTCCGATTTGAGCCTGTCATACCTCGCGGAAGAAACCTACTCAAAATGCAAATATCTTGATATGCTTTTATGGTATAACTTCAGTTCATTAGCATCGGAATCTTGGTGCAGCAGCTGTGGCTTTCGAAGTTTGACTCTCGGGTTGTATACCATACGAGAAATTACCGTTCTATAACAGTACGTATTGTAGATAATTTTGGAACAAAGATATTATTCAAATTGCGCTGAATATTTTAGTTGGAGTAGAATTGGTTGGGGCTAGAATATGGTGCACTAGCTGCGCCGCGCGGTTTCGCTCGCATAAATTTCGATCCCGTGAGAATATCGGGACAAAAAGTGTCCTATGTGTTAATCCTGGCTATAAAGTATATGTGTGCCAAATTTCATCAAAATACTTTCAGTCTTTTTTGCTGGCGTATGAGGCGTAGTTAGCATGTGGCAATGTAGATGCCGCAACACTGTTAAGCAAGTAGGCCCTGGAGGTATGTACAGACGCCAGCACATCAAGCTACCCGAAACTGACAAATTTTCCCAATCAACTTTGAACCTTATGCTTTAGCGACAAAGTTGAAAATCTATTAAAGAAATTTGACAGACTCTAGTAACTTGATGTGCTGGCTTCTGTACGTACTAATGATCCTACAAGTATGGCCCTAGAGCTTCAATATATACACAGCAACTGATCTAAGTCTCAAATCAAATGTAGCAACAACATTCCTATCAACAAACACACGAACATTTCATCTGAATGTTTTCCATTGATTCCCTTTGATGTAAATTTGGCATTGTTTATTTGGCAATTGAAAGTTGTTGCTTGTTTGTACAGATGTCTGAAGCAATGTATTGGTTCAGAGATCGTTTTATATTTTCGTATTATTTTGCTTGTGGATAAGTATTAACAGCCGCACGGGTCGATTGATTGGGTTAAGTCACGCTTGCCGCGTTTGATGGATGACCATCTTTACATACCAAGACTCCTCCGTACCTCGGAAAGAACGTTAAACCGTTGGTCCCGACTGCCATTCGTGGATCTTTGACAGTCATCAGAAGTCCGAAAGTCGGACAACCAGTCTTACCAAGAGGTATCGTGTTATCCAATAACTGGGCTGTGGTCAGATAGGCAGTCCCTCCTCCTAATTTACTGGTATTAAGTTGCAACCGGTTTGACTGGAAGCTGACCCCAATATAGTTGGGAAAAGTAGTTACTATAGTTGTCGCATTTTAGCATGGCAATAGCGGTCATTGCCCTTTCCCTAATATATCTCCATAGGAACCCAAACAATAAACTATGCATGTATTTTCGTGAGTGGAAAATTTTGAAGATCAGTTTAGGGGCTTACAGGAGCTAAATGCAAAAAACGCAAGTTTTAGAAACAATAAAAGTATATTATCCACTACAGTAAACAAAATCAGAAAAATATATGATATTCATCTTGATATATGCTAGGTTGATAGTGTGTTGAAAACATAATAAAACTAATTTGATACGATAGAAAAAAATCATGAAGATACCTCTAAAAACTTTCTTTTTACAATAAAAACTATACTAATATACATACAATCATTCCGATTTTTTGTCAGATTATTGTATGTATGTTGCTTGTAGAAAGCAACATATTAAAGCACTAGTGTTTTAATTTTTTAATCCAAACAATAGATTTTTTGTAAATAGATAATTGCTTCATATTTTGCAATAAATTACCAGTGTTGTGTCATCGTGCTTCTCTTTGAGTGTCACTGTTTTGTTTTTATATAATTTAGTTTTTTTTTTATTTTTGAATCAGTTTAGTTTAGTTTGTGATCTTCCTGTACAAGTCGCAATAAATACATTTTGTTACTTTTTTCTTTTTTCACGTTGAAAGGAACGCCTAGTATTTCATTCCAGACATGATCCTTTTTATTATTTCAGTATCATGTCCTAATGTTTATCTAAGGTAATGGATACATTCACCCGATATAAACCTTCCGTTGCCTATGTTCGTTACCTAAGTACCATAAACAGATAAGATGGCGTACTTTAGGTACATTATATCAAGAACAGACTACTAATAAATGGTATTTCTGTGTACATAAATATGTATACTAGCTAAAACAGGATGGAGTGCCCATAAAGTAATGCCCTGGCCGTGGAAGCTTATATACGGACGCAAACTACCACCTTTTTACATCCGTAACAACGGCCGACCTATCGCCAGCTTATTTATTGTAACCAATGGAAACCTAACAGCGAAAAGTTAAATTGAATATAAATCTATTCCAGAGACGTGTGCCAACTTAGCAGTAACACTACGACAAGCTAAATTGAACTTTGGGTATTCTGAAATAAGCGTTGGTTGAGGCGTATTTGTTAAGTTTGCATTCATCTCGAGAGAGCACCATCAATACGCTAGCAGAGGGCTGAGTGTGTTTAAATAAATAAAATAACCCGCTTTGAAGCAATTAGAGATTGGCCCATTTTTGTTTTTGTGCATCCGATTGGAAATCAGAGGTTTTTGTTTAATTTCATTCGCAAATAACTATGATCATTGAATTTTATTTCGGATTGAAAAAAAATAGGAATGGACCGTAAGGGTTACCGCTGGCCCGGATCATAAAGAGCTAAGGAAGGAAAACGGGTGGGTTTTAGTCAGTAAGAGTCTGACACTCCCTTCCGCTCCACCTAGAACAGGAAAGGTCATTTGATGATTTCCCATCCTGAAAAAAAAAGCCTGTCTAAAAATAAAGAATGATCCGGCACGATTCTCTATTTTTATTCCTAACTTGGTGATATTATCATGGACCTCCATAAATGTATGGAAATACGATAACTTTGTCTTAGATATAAATTTAAAAGCGTCTTCATATATTTCCATACATTTTGCTTCCCTGTGTTATCGTGACGTGGACGTTCTCCTTATTATCGAATCACATAAGAAATTTTAAAGCGCACTATGCTGTTAAGATCGTTTACGACATACGGCATTTCATACAAACTTTCAAGCAATTGTTTTTCGAAATGAATGAACCGATTTTAATGAAACTTCATACGCTTATTCAGCATACAAAGGTTTAAAAAGTTAGTAAAGAACATTTCCGAAAAATAGTGATACAGCCAAATTAGACCGATTTTAAATATTCCATAGAAACAGATTTCCAGCCATCTTTTCTTAAATAAGACATTTCGAAAATGCATCCTGCTGCTGTATCCTGCTTATACATAATATGAAGTTTCATTAAAATCGGTTCATTCATTTCAAAAAACAAGGGCTTGAAGGTTTGTATGGAATGCCGTATGTCGTAAACGCTCTTAATTCCTATTTCAACTCATACGTACGTATTGGATGGATTACCTGGAAACAATGTTCCATATTTCATTCGAAATTCAAATAGACCAAACGGTGACTGTTTATACCGAATTCTGATTCTTGAAATACAAGACAACTTCAACTATTGGTCAACTGTCTGTCTTGGTATATTCAAGCGGAGTCCTCGAGTCCTCTTTCAAATAATTGTTTTACTTTTAGACAATACTGTTTATGTTCGTATTTGTCTTACAACTGCCGGATGACACTTTTGAGGAAATAGGCTCGAATATATTTATTTTCTCGCATCCAACTGGTTCCTGTAGCCTTCACAAGGTCGTTCGTCGTACCATCTCAATAAATACTGAACCGGAACCCATAATATTAATCCATTTCTTTGCACGTCACTCAAGAACGAGAAAATAGCAAAACCCTTTAGAAGACTGAGTTTGGTTTATGCGTACCTATCTTTAAATTTAAAATATTTATTCCCCAATTTTTATGATTGCACCTACCACTGTTTGTCTCTGCGTCACTCAAAGGTTGACTGGTAAAAAATGCATAAGGCATTACGTCCGCCTCTGTACATTTATGTGCATCCATACTAATATTTTAAATTCGAAAGTAACTCTGTCTGTCTGTCTGTATGTTACCTTTTCACGCCTAAACCACTGAACGGATTTCGATAATATTTGGCAGAGAGATAGAGTGCATCCCGGGGAAGGACATAAGATAGTTTTTATACCGATATTCTTACGGGGTCGACACTTATGCGGGTAAAACCGCGGGGCGCTGCTAGTAGATAAGTAAAACTAAATTCAAAATTCTTCTCTCATAATATCCCGCCAAATGCGCAGTCTTTCAATCTAAAATACGTAACACAGCACCTACTTAATTAATGATAGCACAAACATTAGCTCAGCCGCTCAGCTGTTTTAATCAAACGATCTATCTTTTAGCCCCTCGAGCCAGCGCAATCTAATTTGCCGAGCTCATAAGGATTTGGAGCTTTGAGCGCCGAAAATTTTCAAAGAAACACTTTTCGATGCGAAACAAAAGAGATACAAGGTCTGTTTGAGGAGTATAGAACCTCGTATTTCTAATTATTGAAATTACCGGTGCGAAGAGGTAATCAGAGATCTCATTTGAGATTAATAATAAAGCTAAAGAGTTTGTTTGTTTGTCTGAACGCGCTAATCTCTGGAACTACCAGTCAGATTTGAAAAAATCTTATAGCATTTGTTAGCACAATCTTAAGGAAAGTTATAGTCTCTTTAACATCTCGCTAGGACCCTGAGGAGCTGATAAAAAAGACAGAAAGAATGCTGAGCGAAAAGGAAATTAACTAGTACATATTATAAAAGTCCTTATTGAGTGAGCCGCTAAAAAGTTGTTAGATGATAATGTTAAGTTAGTAACCCTCGACGCAAAAATGACGGAGTGTTATAAGTTTGACGTGTCTGTGTGTTAGTGTGTCTGTGTGTGAGTGTGTCTGTGTGTGAGTGTGTCTGTGTGTGTGTGGGTGTGTGTGTGTGTGTGTGTGTGTGTCTTGCTATGGCATCGTAGCTCCCGAACGGATGTAGGTACCGATTTTGATTTGGTTTTTTAGTCTCGTTACATAAATTCTTTACATCAGGGGTTTTTAATTATTTTATCCTTTTCCAATTACATTTAACCGTCGTGGGTTTCATTTTTAATTTTTACCTTTTTGTTCTATTTGTGGCTATTCATTGTGTTTTAACTTGTTTTAGTCTTTTTACGTTCATACTATTTTATTTATTATTATTTTGTGTCAGGAGTTTTTAAATTTTTTATTTAATTTTTTAAAGTATTTAATATGGTCATGTTGAGAGGATGAATGGAAGCCGACTAAAAAAAGTATTTAAAGGGCACATGTGAGTAGAAAAGCTGGGAAGGCACGTCCGAAAAGGATATATTTATAGTGACCTTACTGGTGACGTTATTCCCACGGGATCGACATTTACGCGGGTGACACCGCGGTGCGCAGCTAGTATTTAAATATGAGATAATTATGAGACCTAATATACCACACACGTAACACAATGAAGTACTCTTAAGATTTTTTTTAACACAACACAAGCACGTGCAAGTTATAAAGGTCATTTAAATATCTGTGTGCGATAGTTACTGAAAACTTTCTTTTTCATCGCATAAGTCTCGGTTTCGACTTCCGGTTCAGTTAAATGAGAAAATCCATTTGATCTACAGATGTTTGTTCAAATTCTGAATGTTCGGGCAAGTGATTTACGATGTAATGGCACTCAGGATATTGGGAATTCTAGAAAGCCGGGAGCCTAGAATGTTAGGAAATGTAAACGTTACTAATTCGTAGAATTGATTTTAAATTGCTCGAGGAGGAAATTGCCGGAAACAATCTTCGCTAATATTTTTATATGCGTAGCGACATTGACATAAACCAAAACAGACGGTTTTCGCCCTTAAGCCCCAAAGTTTAGAATTTTGCAAATATTTAGGAAATATATTATAACAAGTTACCTAACTCATTTAAGAAACTTACCATCCCCATGTTCAAGAAAAAGCTGACAAGTTGGTTATTGGATAATTGCTTTTATGACATTACTGAATATATGGAATATTGTAAAAATCGAACATGACACAATTTTGACATTGATATTAAAGTAACGACTACCTAATAATAATAATATTAATTTTATTAATTAATTAAAAAAAAAATAATATTAATTGCACTTATTGTAAATCACATATCTTAAAATTAATTTTATTATACCTACTTAGTTATAAAATAATGACATTTGAATATTTGTACACCATAATTATATTATGGTAGTGTTAGAACTTAAAAAAATATTAACACTATAAAGTGAAACTATATTATTACAAATAAATACATTCTAATTCTTATATATTAATTAAATTGTTACAAAAGATTGAGTTAAAAGATCGACCGACGAACCGAACGATCGGTCGAACGGCTGTTATTCCAATTCATGCCCTACACATTGTTATGTGTAGGGCATGAATTGGAATAACAGCCGTAGGTAGGTAACAGAGTATTGTTATACTCTTGAAGATAGAAGGCCTGTGTCCCATCAATTTTCCCACTGCTGGGACACGGGCCTCCTCTCTGTGAGAGGGAATAAGAACTCACAAAGACCACAAACACCCAAACCAAAGGGCTAACCAAAAGAAGTACAGACAACAACAGAAGGCCTCCCTTACAATTTCTTCAAGCAGCCCAATAACCATTAGTACTACAAAAAGGGCAAACTCAAAGACACATCTAATTAAGTAGGAAAAGCAAATCGTACGCACCACCGACATCAAAGGGAAGACAAACAAAGCCAACGTAGGCTCAGAGCTAGGCCTGTGTCTCATGTGAACGATGAGAGCGTAAATTTTCAGGGTTTCGTTTGATTATGTATATTTTCAGATTGTACTTTTTATATTCTTGGTGCTTCTAACAGTGGTGGCCCAGTGGAAACGGCCTTGACTTACCGAGTTGTAGATCGTAGTTTCGAACCACAGAAATAGATACACCTATATAACGCAAGAGCAGCTATTTCGCGTGCCAAAAATCGCACCAGCTTACGTACAAAAATCGTAAGTCGCCACTTTCGCGCTCAGTCCCGAGTAAAGCCGGTCGATTCTTTTAAAATCTCACCGTGAAAACCTAAGTGAAGTGAGTTTGTTTTTGCTAGGAATTGACACTATTGACAGCTCACTTCACCTAAGTTTTCACGGTGAAATTTTTACAGAATTGCACCGCTGCGCTGCTGCCTGGGTGAGCGTGAGCGCTGGTGTTAGGCCCCGGGGGTGGGGCGAGACGGATTTGATTTTCCCAGCACTTTCATTTATAAATGAATGAATTTTAATTTTAATTTAATTTAATTTAATTTAATTTAATTTAATTTAATTTAATTTAATTTAATTTAATTTAATTTAATTTAATTTTAATTTAATTTAATAAAAAATCTCTTGAATTGTCAAAATGAATGCACTGTTATTTATTCTGCATTCGCGATTTATTTGCCAAAAATGTAAACAAACATGAGTTTATGGAAAAATAACTTTAAATCCTACACAATAAAGTTCAGTTTACGCTACAACTTCAAACATTTTTATAACTTTCTCAATAGTGCTAGTCACTCTGAAATCAACTTAATTACCGTTAACATAAAGTTGATATTTAACTTGAAATAATATTAATTTGAAACATAAGTTTGAATAGACTCTATTGGGTGTGTTGCGAAATAACCCCGCAGACCGAGAACCTACCTCATGCGAAGTAGTTATGGTCTTAAGTAAACCTACAACCCCGGTAGGATTTAAATGTCTTATGAACAAGGACTTCTAGACCAGCCAAACAATGCACAGCCCACACCTCTAGGCCTAGAAGCGTGACAAGGATTTTTCAAAAATCGTCATCGAGGGGATAAAAGTTTGTATAGAATTTCGTCATTTTTGCCGATAGGAAATCCCTTTGCTCACACGGCTTTATTACCATAAAATATTTATACCCATGGGTAATACACGCGCGTAGCTATAGACTCGCACTTGGCCAGTTTTTATTGGTCTCTTCTATAACGTTAGCTGTAAGTAACCCAAACACAATAAAACAATCAATTCTCTTCTCTTGAAAAAAAACGGTCCCAAAGAGAAACCAAATAAAATCCAATAGTCCTAAACTTTTTATCTGCGCTATTTCCTGTGCCTCTCTAGTATGTAACCCGTGGCGGTCTGTCACTACTGCCACTCAACAACGACCAAGTTGCTGGTCGCAAACCAAGCACTTAAACGGCTGGTCGCTAAAAGTTTCGATGTTATTTTTCCATCTGATAACACTTGGGTAAGAGCCATGAAGAGAGCGGAAAAAAGAATTAGAATTTTTTTTTGTTGTTTTGTCTGTTTATGTTTCGTGCCTCGGAAAGCACGTTAAGCCGTTGGTCCCGGCATAAGCGGTCGTAGACGCATCACGAAAACAATGCATTTCTATCAAAACGGATTGTTACACAACACATGACGGGGAATGAATACATTGCGAATATTAGACATATTATTATTATTTATGAAAGATTGCCATGATTTAAGTACATCGTTAGGCACTGGTTCATCCCAGTTTATTTTTTGCACCCATAACTTTACATAAATCAGATAATATGGATCTTTTAGTAGGGTTGTCACTTCTATTTTCATAATTCGAGGGAAAATGAATGTAATCCTCATTAGGGTTCCACCCCACTCCTAACGTGTGTGATGATAAGCTGATTATCAGATTGTGTTGTACAGACGCCAGCACATCAAGCTACTACAATCCGTCAAATTTCTTTAATAGATTTTCAACTTTATCGCTAAAACATAAGGTTCAAAGTTGATTGGGAAAATTTTACAGTTTCGGGTAGCTTGATGTGCCAGTTGTCTGTACATTTTGGGATTCTGAAATTAAGGAGCGTGAATTCAACCTATAATTACGCAATGCAAAACAACCAGCTGACAAAGCATTTTCTATTGCGTCCCTAATTTTAATCAATTCACTATTGCAACCTGTCAACAAATCATCCACAAGAAAGTCATTTTGTACTATGGCCCTTATTTCAGGGTCACTACATTCCTCACCTAATTGCCATAAACAACGAGTACTTAAAAAACATGAACTAGTGTATCCATACGTAACCGTGTTCAATCTGAATGATTTCAACGGCTCAGTGTCACAATTACGCCATAAAATTATTTGCAAGTCACGATGACCTTCGTTTAATTCACGAAGATCATCGTGACTTGCAAATAATTTTAACTGCCTGTACATTTTTTCTATATCGCCTGATAAAATATAGGCGTATTGGCGAAATCTAAGCAAAATATTTAACAATGAATCTTGTATATTTCACTTCAAGCAAATTCAATTTCCCGCCGCCTTCCCCGCTACTTTCAGGGCCGGACTCCAACTTGGCCATCCAGTTTGCTAAGTAACACATAAATTGTACCGCGTGTAAGTGCGAGCCACACTTAGTGCAAGTGTGCCGATAGTTTCTGTCTTCCTGGTACTCGGCCAAACGTTCAACTTCAAGTTATTGTAATTTGTATAACGTACTTAGCGTTTTTTAGTTTATTAGTTTGAAAGTTTGATTAGGGAAGTGTTTTGAATATTTTAAATTTTAAATTGATATCGTTTGAGTTATATATATCTCAAGCTTACTGCTAATAATGATGTTCAACTAAATTGTAAATGCCATATGGGCTGCTCGCCGCGGGCGCCATGTCCTTTCATGTACTGTATCATATCCCAGAATGGGGAGTAGAGACATTTGTAAAAGGGTTAAAATAAAATCAAGAAGGTATAGAGTCTACAAAACACACTCTGGCAGAGTAAGCTGTAAATACATACGCAGTCTTACAATATCCAGAGTGTGTCTCCAAGGAGTCCGTATGTCGCAAGGCGGGTAGGACCAGAACAGGAGAAAGGAGGGATTATGTTCCCAGTTGAGTAATTGCTTATTTTTATTTGTTTGTATGTGCTTGCTGTATGCCTTATCAAAAGGTATCTTGTTACCATCGTGTGTACCTACCGTGTGTTTAACAAAGTGTCGCGCGCGCATCACGGATTGATCACCCGTCAATGTCAAATAATAATGTGTGTTGTCTTTGGTGCCTGGCCCTGACATCAAGCAATGGACAAAATTGTCAACATTTTCTAAGCTTGAATACGAGGCTTTTGACTACTTTGTGTGTATTTTATGTCTTTTTTTTAAATAATTTTTAATTTTTATTTGCAATGTTCAT
The DNA here is from genome assembly GCA_963855955.1 of Luperina nickerlii. NCBI lineage: Eukaryota > Metazoa > Arthropoda > Insecta > Lepidoptera > Noctuidae > Luperina > Luperina nickerlii. Next base: position 22,398,409 of record OY979664.1, on the reverse strand, counting down.
TTTTGTTTCTGCAGAATAAACAAATTTTCTTTCTTTCTTTCTTTTCCTAGTTGTGGTTGTGGAGGTCAGATAGGCAGTTGCTCCATGTAAAATATTGGTATTCAGCTGCATCCCTAGTTAGACTGGAAGCCGACCCTAACATTATTGGGAAATGGCTAAACATAGGGGAACTCTATACATATATGTACATACATACAAATGTACAAAATTGAAGTGTCTGAAAGTATCTACTGTAACTATAACAAAACAAAAAAAAATTATTGTCTGTCTGTTTCGGCTAATCTCCGAAACGGATGATTTTGACAGGACTTTCACTGGCAGATAGCTGATGTTATGAGGAGTAATTTAGGCTACTTTTATTTTAGAAAAATAATTTTAAAGCCCATGAAATCCAATTTGTTTTCCGACATTACGATTCACAATGATTGAATCTACAATTTTCCCAATTATACTGAAACAAAAATTTACACGTGAATTATAATTGAAATCTATCCAAAAACAATAACGCGTTAAAAACCAATTATTCTAAGCTGCCGAACATAAATTAATAATGCCAAAATATCAAAATTTAATACTCACTAAGTATCAACAACAGGGTGCTTTAAATTTTATCGAAATTTAATAACGTTATACAGCGTTTCGTGTGTCGATATGTCCTGTGCATAGAACGTTTGTTGCACTACCAATATTAGTTTTTAATTATGAGATATTGTAGGTACTATTCGTTTTATATTCGGTGAAAATGGAAAAGATAAATTAATATCGATATTTTATTAGAATCTGAAGGCTCGTAATTAAAAACGTTCAAATTCTAGTCACAGTCTCATCTCAGCGACAATCAACTTGTCAAAAATGTAGGGAAATTAGAGGTATTTAAGGCTCGTACACACAGGCGCGACGCGACACAAAGGCAACGCAAGTCGCGCAACGAGCGGTGCCTTGTGTTGCGTGTCGCGTCGCGCCTGTGTGTACGAGCCTTTATGACAGATTGAGACTGAGATCAGAATGTTAACGTTCTTAAAATTACGAGAACTGCCCCTTTTTTTTTTCAGGATGGGAAATCATCAAATGACCCCTCCCGCTCTGGATGGAGCGGAAGGGAGTGTCAGACTCTTACTGACTAAAACCCACCCGTGTTTCTTCCTTAGCCCTTTATGTTCCGGGCCAGCGGTAACCCTTTCGGACAATCCCGCTGACCCGGCAGGCTTCGGCCCTGACGGGCCCCTTCGGTTGATGCCGACATCTCTTTGAGGCGCGCGTGGAACACGTACGCTCCGTCCGGCACGGGCCTGGTCCTGATCGGACGGTGAGCTGAGAATTGCACCTCAGGTATTGTTGGACTCAATTATCCTGTCGGAGAATACAGGAAAAAACAGTGCACAAACTGTAACCTTATCAGCATAATAATATGATTCTAGATCGTAGCGTAAAAGGGAGGGGCCCGTGGCTAAATAATAACAGCCACCCAGGTCGATCGATCAGGTTAAGCTACGCTTGCAGCGGTTAGTCTGTGGATGGGTGACCATCTTTACATACCGTGACCCCTCCGTGCCTCGGCAAGCACATTAAGCCGTTGGTCACGGCTGTCATTCGTGGATCTTTGACAGTCGTTACGGGTAGTCAGAAGCCCGAAAGTCTGACAACCAGTCTTATCAAGGGGTATCGTAATACCCAGTAGCTGGGTTGTGGTGGTCAGATAGGCGGTCGCTCCATGTAAAATACTTATATTCAGCTGCATCCGGTTAGATTGGAAGCCGACCCCAACATAGTTGGGAAAAGGCTAGGCAGATGATGACCGTAGCGTAAAAATGATTTGTCGGTTTAAAAAAAATTCGTTGTTCCATACATTTTGACAGCGTAGGTATTGCATTTTTCTATGAAACAGCAGATTCTTTTTTGATAACCGACTAATATATTCTACTCTAGGGGATCTGAAATTAATATAATGAATCCATGGTTAGAGTTTGCGCATTGGTTAAAAGTCCTGTATAACACGTCCTAAGGGCCTAGGCAAAATGACATTCTATCAGCGATAAAGATGAATGGATTTCGATGAAATTTGTCACATGGACAATTTATTACCTGGTTTGACACATACTTTTTATCCCGGTAGTACGTTCCCGTAGGATAATTTCCGACATTTACGCTGGCAAAACCGCTAGTAACTAAATTCTATTCAAATGTATGTTTCAAATTGATATTATTTCAAGTTAAACAAATATCAACTTTATTTTAATGGTAATTAAGTTGATTTCAGTGATTAGCACTATTGAAAAAGTTAAAAACATGTTTGAAATTGTAGCGTAAACTGAACTTTATTGTGTAGGAATTAAAGTTATTTTTCCACAAACTCATATTTGTTTACATTTTTGGCAAATATATCGCGAATGCAGATTACATAATTATTGTGGTCTTATCCATATCATTCTAACATATCCATAAACTGGCATGTGCTAGAGCCAATCATTCGAAGACATGTGACATATGCCAACCCGCATTGGGCCCGGGTGGTGGATTACCTACGTCCCGCTCCCTCTCACCGAGACGAGGCCTGTGTCCCAGCAGTGGGAACATTATAGGCTGATTCTGTTATCCATAAATCTGTAAGAGATCTAGTTTAAGAGCAGATGATTTCTTAGTCTTAATTTATCTCAATGACACTAGCAATCTCCGTATCAACGAAGGTGTAGTTAAAGCCGAACTGCAGCTAAAGGTACATTTTAGAACAGAGCCAAAACACTTTTATCTACCAACTAGCTTCTACCCGCAACTTTGTCTGCGTGATTTCTTTTTTGTTCCCCCACCCACTCCGTCGCATCGCATCACCTGCCCGCGCTAGTATATTGTTTTCGCTTAGCGTTCTTTCTGACTTTTATTCATTTTGTTCGGCTCCTTAGGGTCTTAGCGTGATGTTATATAGTCTAAAGCCTTCCTCAAGAACTGGGCTATCATATCCAAAAATATTTTTTCAAATCCGACTGGTAGTTCTGGAGATTACTCCCTACATACAAACAAACAAACAAACAAATTTTATCTCTTTATATTTATATATATATATATATAAAGATTAAAAATAAATAAATATTTGAGACGCTAACTGTTGGAAAACGTGGTGAAATATTAAGATGAAATTTTTTAAATACAGATATTATGATTAGATATTATGTAGTTATTCCGTAAAAATTTAACCAGAACAGGGTTTGTTTTCACTTTCATCAGATACTTTTTGTACAGACTATACCTGAGAAACATTTTTTTTGCAAGTGTGCGCGCCATCACTATGTCAGAGAACTTTGTCTGTCTTAGCAGAGTCTTAACAACGGTCTGCGCATAGCCTTAATGCAAAAATAACAACCGCCAAACGAAGAAGTAAAGTACCCCGGATTTCCATTATGTTGTCAACACAGCTAGATTAAAACATCTACTATTTTTTACAGGCCATAGAACAAAAGACCAACCCCCCAGAAACTTCATAAATAATTATTCAAAGCTTGCAATACATGAGAAAGCAAACTAAAAACATACATTGTCCCGGGGCACAAATATTTATGTGTGCTTCAGAGATTCTGGAAGTACCTTGGGGTATGAATGGGACAAGCTCATCATCTGCCCAGACTTTTCCCAACTATGTTGGGGTTGGCTTCCAGTCTAACCGGATGCAGCTCAATACCAGTATTTTACATGGAGCGACTACCTATCTGACCTCCACAACCCAGTTACTGGGGAATACGAAACCCCTTAGTAAGACCGGTTGTCAAACTTTCGGGCTTCGGACGACCCGTAATGACTGTCAAAGTTCCAAGAATGAAAGCGGCGACCAACGGCTTAACGTGCTTTCTGAGGCACAGAGGGGTCTTGGTATGTGAAGACGGACCAGCCGAAGCAAGCGTAGCTTAACCTCATGAATCGAACCGTGCGGCTGTAATTACTTTGCCACAAGCCCCCCAATTCAAGTAACTACAGAAATAGTCAGTGTTTATGGATGGACTTTGTACAGTACCCGGCGATAATTAATATTGCACATCGACCTTTGGAAAGAGACAATCGGCTAATTTCGGCTTCGTAGAGCGTTATCTCTGTCGCACGAAATACAAACAGTCCGGTATCTATTAGGAGCTGTTAAAACAATTATGATTTGCGTCTTTTGATAATTATTTTTATTCTTTGTATAAAATACAAAAAAAAGGTAATGGTCAATGTGCAATATTTATCGCCGGGTACTGGAAAAGATGATATGACTAGATAGGGAGTGACACCGAGATGACGACTAATACTCGTAGAGAACTATGGAAGAAAAATCATGTTGCCCCGTCCCAAATAAATTGACCATAAGGGCTGAAAAATTATGATGACAATGATATACTTGGACTCTTTCTTTTATTTGGGAATCAAACAGATGCAATAATAAACATATGTATACAAATAGTTCAACATAATCCAGAAACAGTTTCCACAGATTACTACATTTATACATCCAAAAAACATAAAAAAATTTAATTAATATATATGTAATTATATCCCTGGAATTATTTAATTTTTTTATACCTCGTCTTATCCATACTTTCTTACTCCGGAGAGAAATCTTCTGAAGGAAAAACTCGCCCGTATGAATATTGACACATTTAATTCGCTGGAGTTCGTACGGGACAAATTGGCCATAAGGGCTGAAAAATTATGATGATAATGATATAATTGGACTCTTTCTTTTATTTGGGAATCAAACAGATGCAATAACAAACATATGTATACAAATAGTTAAACATAATCCAGAAACAGTTTCCACAGATTTACTTTACATCCAAAAAACATTTAATTTTTTAATATCTTTTTTTTATTTTGACTTATATAATTAATCTCTTTTACAACTATTGTTCAATATATTTAAATTATTTTTAATTCTAATTCTAGTGATTATTATTTAATTTTAATGCAATGACCCATAATTTTACAAACCGTATTTGTACGCCGGAAACGGCAGAACGTTATGATCGTAACACATAATGCAGGCTAAATGCACATAAAAACTTTTTACAATATTCTGACAAATAATACATTGTATTGTATTGTAAAATTAATAAATAATTATTATCCCTGGATTTTTTTTATTATTTTTTTTTATACCTCGTCTTATCCATACTTTCTTACCCCGGAGAGAAATCTTCTGAAGGAAAAACTCGCCCGTATGAATATTGACACATTTAATTCCCTGGAGTTCGTACGGGACAAGACTAGAAAATAGAAAATTATCGTTTCATATTCAATACGGCCCTTTGTAAGGAGGGTATGTAGATACCCGTATTTTGTGATTTTTATTTCTCATGATATAAAAATTTTGTGGAAAATTATATTAAGGAGCTTACATGACCTAAAGCGCGGTCATTGTCGGACTGCATAGAAAAGAAAGAGAAGCGCGATGACACAACGCTGGTAATCTATTGCAAAAAATGAAGCAATTATTTAATTACAAAAATTTATTGTTTGGACTAAAATATTGAAGCACTAGTATTGTTTCTTGTAGAATAATCTGACAAAAAATTAGAATGATTGTATGTATATTAGTATGGTTTTTATGGTAAAAAGAAAGTTTTTAGAGGTATCTTTATGATTTTTTTCTATCGTATCAAATTAGTTGTATTATGTTTTCAACGCACTATCTACATAGCATATATCCTGAAAAATATCATATATTTATCTGATTTAGTTTACTATAGTCGATCATATACTTTTATTGTTTCTAAAACTTGCGTTTTTTTGCGTTTAGGTCCTGTAATCTTCCTAAGACAGTATTTAGATAATCGGAATATCTTTTTCTATCACTTATTTACTTGCGGTTTTCGATGTTCAATGTTTTGTTTTGTTACGAAATTAAATGAATGTTGTGTTTCAATAAGATCTTATTGAAACACAACATTAATTTAATTTCGTCAAAATCAAAAATAAACAGTAATACCAAACCTCATCTCGTGAAAACCAATTAATGGAAAAATTATATCTTTTAGTTAGAATAAGATTCGATTCTTGTGAATCATTATAAACGACTCTCAAAAGTGCCTTTTAATGCTTGAATTTATTTTTTAAACGTTTGCTTTGAAAAAAAAAATTTATCAGCCGAATATTATTATTTTTAGACTTTAGATACATCCGGGTTCTACAAACAAAGAAAGAAAAAGTATTTATTGCGACTCGTAGAGGAAGATCACAAACTAAACTAAACACAGCAAAATAAAAATCTAAGTTAAAGCTATCATAAAGACCACAACATCACCTAAAGAAAAATTTAAACGCCTAAAACCCACTTCTCTTCATTTTAATACTAAGGTGGAATAGGTTCCCAGACTCAAGTCACCTGTCTCTTTATAGGCTTCGAAAAAGAACAAAAACACGCAAGCCAGACAAACAAAGAACATTGTGTAACTTTGGCAACGGGGGGCAAACATTGGAAACATCTCCTAAGGCAACTAAATTGGTTCAGATCTAGAACTTTTATCGACGAAAAAAAGGATGAGGTTCTCAAACGGTTTTTCCTTACTCCTACCGCAAGCCACGTTAGGTTTAAGAAACTTTGTCCCAAAAAATCATCATTAAAAACCTGGCATATGTTTTAAAACCTAGAACCAATAAAAACGTGACGTGACATCAAACTGCGGGCACAATCATGCGGGCACAAAAATCAACAAGTAAGTGATAGCAGTACACACTAACAAGCTCACACTACAAGACACTTATATAGATCTCTCTCAGACAAACATATGTAGACTGCAAGTAGCTGTCACACTCACAGGCCGAATTCACCACGATCTGTGGACATAATGTAACATATAAACCAGGAAAATAAACATAATTATTTCTATTCTATTCTATTCAGCAATGAGCGATTACTGGTATTCGTATGTACCAAGTGAGTCTTTTAGCGAGTGTTCCACCCGCCGAGCGAGCGTCGCTCGCTGACCTGTCGCTCTCTTTGATAGCTTTTCGCCTTCGACGCTGCGATAAACGAGTACTCGCCAGCGGCATGTGATCAGTCATTTATCAACTATTAATGTAAATTAATATTATAATTATGAATTTCTTTTACGTACACGGGACCTATAATTTTTTATACATTTCTCTCTGGGAAAATCGCAAATAGCTACATAATCGCTGCTTTAAACGAGGAACATATATTTCTCTATGCTGTTAATTTACTGTTATAGTACACCTATGACTACTCCTTCGATTATAGCAGGCGTGATGTGGCACCAGCAAACTTTGAATAAGATAATACTATTTTGACATGGGTTATTATTTGATTAGCGTCTCATGATTTCGTCTGACGTCGATTATATTAGAGTGAATACAAGGATGTCTTGGGGACTGATTGACCGTATTACGTTTCGACGTATTTACTGACTAGCTTCTGCCCGCGACTTCGTCCGCGTGAAATTTCGACCTCCAGCCCACCGCATTGAATCGCTTCGTCCGCCCTCGATATAACTTATTTTATTTTGATAAATGAGCTGTTTGTTTTCTATAAATAAAATTAAATTTTATTCGAGAACATCCACCGGTTTCTTACAAAACTTCACTCTTTTGTTGACTGTACATGTACACACACCCTAAAGCCAAAAGTACCACGACAAAGCTACGTCTTAGCCAGACAGGTGTTCAAGCCGACAGTAATGAAAATCAGCTGCCAACAAAAGTGTAGCACAACCCTCTTCACAAGCGACACATATTACTTTCAGGCGTCATTCCCCGAGATTCTGCGGTCACTTTTACGAATGGCTTTTTATTGTTTGTGCACTTGAGTGATTGCTTACCTAAAAAAAAAAACCAGCTGAATATCAATTTGTCTTTTATTATGAAAAATAGCAAAGCAAATACACCCGACGGGAAGTGCCTATAGACTTGTTAACAAATTCTAGTTTTTAAATAAGACGGAAAAGGTACGTGTCTCTCGTTATTATCAGCCATATTTAAAGTAATGTGGGTGTGAGAAAAACCGTTTGCAATTCAAACCACATAATAATTTTACAAAGAAATTCATCACATTAGCGAATCACACACTCTAGGTAAACTAGAAACTGTCTCGCATTCACTGCAATAGTTTCTGAGCACATGTTGTCCGTACAATGTACCACATGTTCTCCGTACAATGTCCAATGGTCAAGAGACTGCTCCACCTCGCTGTAGCACTTTTTTTTTTTTTGAAGACGGGCAATCATCAAATGACCCCTCCCGCTCTGGATGAAGCGGAAGGGAGTGTCAGACTCTTACTGAGTAAAACCCACCCGTGTTCCTTCCTTAGCCCTTTATGTTCCGGGCCAGCGGAACCATTTTGGACAATCCCGCTGTAGCACTCTCCTCGACTCCCACGAACTCAGGCTAGACTGTGTCGAGCGCGGCTTGGTGCTGGCGACCCGAATCGTCAAACGAACGACTAACGTAGGTATATCCGACAAATTTATATAAATTCCAGTATTCGTCTCTCGTTGGTCTAGTGATCGTCATGCTACTGCTGAGGGTCAGGATTCGATTCCCGGATCGGACAAAGTGTTTTCAGGAATTTCTCAGTAGCAGAACGGAGTCTGGATTTGTTCCCGGTTAATGGTAATAAACTCAACCCCTGTTATATGGGACTTATACATAACTGGCGATATATGGGGGTACTATAGTACCCTTCGGGGAATACAGACGCGATGTTAATGTTACTTAACTAAATAATATACTAAAAAAAAACAGTGGCACTCCGGGAGTGCCGACAGAAGTGAAAACTTGAACAATTACGTGTGTATTTTGTGAATCATCTTATAAACAAAACACGCGCTGTACCGGCTACGGCCATCCGTCTTACGAATTTTCGATCAGGTCACGTGTCCTGACGTGAGTTTAACATTTTTTACCCATTACAAAAAAGTGTACAACGCCGCTAAAGAAGTTTTCACTCCAAAAAAACTATTATTCCTATGTGATGCCGACCTAAAAACGTATAAAGGCTATAGCAGGTATATTATTATATCAACAATGTTTCGACTAATACTAAATAACTAAGGGAGAATTCGACCACACCTATGTACAGACGCCAGCACAACAAAAATGTCAAATTTTCCCAATCAACTTTGGTCCTTATGCTTGAGCGATAAAGTTGAAAATCTATTAAAGAAATTTGATAGATTGTAGTGGCTTGATGTGCTGGCGTACTTACGTAGATTGATGTACTTACTTAGTAAAGTCTTAAACTACGATTTTTTTTAATTTCACAGTTTTTCCACACATAAACGACAGTTTGTGTGGAAAAACTGTGAAATTAAAAAAAAATCGCAGGATAAATTATTGACGTCTGAAAAGACGTCAATTGTTTCCAGGGATAAAAGATACCTGACCTGACTTTGTAAAATCAGTTCTCATTAGCTGAAAAGATATGGCAGTTGTACTTCCCTGGATGAAATCTTTCTCAAGGAGCTCTATTACTATTCTCTTTTATGCCATGCTATTCTAGTCCGTATGTCCCTGTTATCCTGCAACATATTCCCCGTTATGACTTTCATCCTGCAGGCTTATAAGCATGAAAATACATTACACAAGGCACTTACATCTGAACGTTGAAGTTTTAAGCCGAAACAGATTAAATGAAAGTTGTATGGAGATAAAAATGTAACATGAAACTTGGCTGGAACGAAGCCAGGCTAAGTTGTTCAACAAAAATAAATTTTATACTCCAATTTAATTGGTTTCCGTACTTATATTTTTTGTTGGGTTCGTGTATTATTTTCTAGAAAAAAAAGTTAATTGGCGCTTGTTACTTTGGCGCTATCTTTAAAGGGGTTCCAGGTTCTATAAACGAATTATTCCCATGGCGTTGTTTTACTTGACTGGGGGTTTCTTAATGGGCATCTAATGGATTATACACCTAATACTTTTCTTTTATTAGGTATATAAGAATTCCGTGGTAGAAATATTAGGTTGGCCCAGATTTTGGCTACGAGATTGGCGCCAAAAGAAGCGTCCATCAGAAAAGCGCTGAGATATGCCGAACGAACATTAAATTATCGCTTGCTAATCAGATTGGTAGCAATACCCTCTACCCTCCTGACTTCTCATCGGTACAACACATAATTTGCCATGAATCTATATGTCAGCTTGGTTGTACCATTAACCATAATAAAATCAAATCAAATATCAAATCATCGGCCAGAATCAGTCGTAAACAAAATATATAAAGTTGTTTTAATTCGAACACTTCCTAAATTACGGTGTCCTTACAGGGTTCATGTTAGGTGATTGTTGGTTTCTCCTTGATTGGAACATCTACTTACCACATGAGTGGCAAATATTACAGTATGAGTTTGAACATTCCTTACGTCTCTAATTCTCTATTAGTACTTTGTCTTCTGGTGATAGCATGGGTCACCGATATCAATAACAATGGTTCTGAAGCGTTTCTTATCATCTAGTGGAAAATTATCTAGCTTTGTTTACGATTCTAGTCCCACACTAATGTAGGTACTCAAACTTAGCCAAAGAATATCCTATGTCTATCATCCATATTAATATTATAAATGCGAACGTATGTCTATCTGTTACATCTTCTTGATATAGATATAGTTTGAGTCCCGGGAAAGGATATAGGATAGTTTTTTCGCGATATTCCCATAGGATTGACACTTATGCGGTGGAAACGGCGGAGCGCTGCTAGCAAGCTAATGTGTCTACCGGATATAACCAATAGGTAGTTGTGCAATCATAAAGGCCTGTCTTGGAGTAATGATGATAAAAACTGATATCTTAATTAAGGAAAAAACGTATGCAGTGGTTCGCTAGTTAAAACTGCTTTTATAGACGAAACAGAGACGATGCGTTTCATAACATCTTAGGAGCCCTTAACGATGCATGGACAAATACATAATCTAATCAGTCATCAGCCAATGACGTTCCTAATGCTAGGGCATAGGTTTCCTTTCTATAAGATGGAGTGGGTCATATTTCACCACACGGGCCCAGTGCGTATTAGAGGATGTCTACGAATTTTTTATTCTAGGGCATGCCGGTTTCCTCCCAATGTTTTCCTTCGCTGTTTTAAGAACAGTGGTAATGAAGTGGTACGCAATGTTGGATTGCCTGGCTGGGTTCACTAAGGATGTCAAGACAAATATTCAAGTCGTCACAGATTTCTCAAACAATGAAGATACTTGATAAATCAGGCTGATAAACAAAACAATTATTAAACAACTATTTTTCTCCCCTCGTGTCCATTGTTAGTTGATTAAGCCTTAGCATGTAACTCCTGTATAACCTGTGTCTTCGTATATCTTTGGATCAATAAACTTATATTATTTTTCCTCTTTTGATATTTCTCGGGACCCTGGGGTCCCGGACCTATTTGGAAGGCGTACGAGGGGCCGAGGCCAACTCGCAGAGGTCCGTTACACGTTTTTAATGAAATGAGGCACCAACCAACGATTATCCCTGTTCGCACTATGCAAGTGCACCCAAGGACAACCACCGGTTGGTGTAGGACTATTGCAGGATATGGAAACAAAGATCTTGGATTATGGGTTTGGGTGGTAAAAGTGAACTGGTTATTTAGGACTATGGAAAGTCTATAGCCCCTGCCTGACCCATGTTTATATAAATTACACAGATAATATTATTATTTCCTAAATACATATTGTTATTATTATTAATTGACGCAAGGTACCTACTTAGTTCATAGCTAGCTAATGATAGCTGCTAATAGTAGCTGCCATTACAATTTACGTCAATTTACTAATGATGATGGTTATGATAAGGTACATTCATTCGATAAAAATTTATTGTATTTATAATTTGTTCCAAAACTTTTTGGTAAAATGTGTAAACAAACCGGTTCCGGTAAAATTCTTACGCAATCACTCTTTAAAGGTGAACTAGTAACACATTCATGTGTATTGAGAAGGTTTCAACTTTATTTTCAACACTTTTTCTAACCATATAATATGTATTATTCAAATAACATTATTAAATTGTCATTGAAAAATTGTGGACGACAATTATTAAGGTTTTAAAAATAACCTCAATTGTCAAAATCAAAACATATTTAAGGTGACATAAAATTAGAATTTCGTTTTAAGTAGCCAAATAATCAAATCAAATCTTTCATTTTGTAAGTAACAACACAAAATAACATCCACAGGAACGTTTTCATTAACACCACTGGTAGTGCTGTGTCCAAAAGTACCGTTTTTACATCAACTCCTTTGTTCAGATATCTGATCAGTCTATTCAAGTGTTTGTTCGTGGAACTGCAAAGAAGTTCCAGAGTGATTAAAGAGAGAAAGAAAGAATAATGTTATTTGGACACAATTTGTGAAGCACCAATTACAAATAACAAAATAAAAAGTCAAAATAATGCTAGTGTGTGCCTCACGGCTGCGCCAAAATGGATCATTTCAGCATTATTGCCAGACAGATGCTGTCTAACGCTGATTTTGTAATGAACTTATAGGGACAAGAGACGGGAAGTACAAACAGTTTCAACATACTTAATACATAATTGTTATACTTGTAATAGTATCTACAACGCCACATGCGAACAATGCGTCATGCTGACGTCACGCAAAACCCTGCATCTCGCAAGTAGATTTTACCGCGCAATTGGCATAGATACAACGGCCCGACATGAATCATCGGGCAGTTGCCCGCCAGACACAACACCCTTCTGGTCGGAGGATCCTCCCTTTTATATAGTGTATAAGTGAACTTTACACCCTGTTCTAAGTAAGCTGTAATAAGTAAGCGTTGGTCGATATCACTGTCATCAGCATAATGTCTGTCAACTCCATATACCAATCCTCTATGTCAAAGATCGTATCACAGATTATTTACTAACAGATAAATCACTCCATGTACTTACGCGCGCTAACTACCTACCCGCCGCAGCGCCGGGCCGCGCGCGGCCCTTTTGTCGTTGGGTTACTGACAGCCGCGAGGCGTGTACGTACGCATATATGTATTTCGATCAAACTGACGTACTTAGTTTCTAATTCTTATGATATGGCTAGTTCTGGTACATTATGTGCAGTTGATGGATGTAGATCCAGCAAGAGAAGAGATAAAAACTTATCTTTTTTCAGTTTACCTGCTGATTTAACTCAGAATTAAATAATATTCCCGGTTTCAATGAATCCAAAATGTTTATTCGCAGTGACTCGAAGGTCGCTGAGTGGTCATAGGCTCAGTAGGTATTGAACATTTTGTATGAAGTGATTTATCTGTAAGTAATCTGTGATCGTGTGCTAAGTCAAGATACTTGAGTCTGTTATCAACCAGTATCTCTCCTTTCACAACATTATTTATTGGCTTTGTTACTATTATTAAAAACTTTGTGTTAGTGTGTCTGCTTAAAACCATATCGTCCAATTAATAGACGGTATCATTTACCTTGAAATCAATTGCATCCAATTTGGATGTCTCGACTCGTCTAATTGCGCTTAAAAACCTAATCACTATTGAATAGGAAACTTTTTTCAGTATTCACAACGATAATAACATTATTCTCTGAACCATCTGCCAAGCCGTTTCCCAACTATGTTGGGGTCGACTTCCAGTCTAGCCGGATGCAGCTAAGTACCAGTATCTTACATGGATCAACTGCCTCTCTGACCTCCACAACTCAGTTACAGGGTACGATGACCCTTAGTAAGACTGGTTGTAACATTGGTCAAAGTCATTCGCCAGACGAATCTCATTTTAGTACTCATAGTAATTGGGAGGCTGGAAAATTACCACTTAACCGCTGACACCATTTGTTGGTTGAATGTAGGTACCCGTACGTGACATTGGCCCAAAAAATCAAATATAACACACACAAACATAATTACGAAAGTAAACATAAAATTGAATAATCGGTCAGACTTTGATGGTCCATGTAACTATTAACGTTTAACCATACCACGAAATTTATTATTTAGCTTATTCTACCCTAATAAGCTAAATACCTAATTACGGTTCCCCTTCACTATAGTTACAAATAAGAAGCAATCATTAACACCGTAACTAGAACCAAAGACATAAATATATCAAAGGAAAACCATTGGAATGCATAGATTAACAAGAACAAACAACTCCCTGCATTTGTACGTAAGTGTGATTAAATATGGGAACCGAGTACTGGTAGCTATCAGTCGGTATAGTGACCTTCGCGAGTGCGCACCGCGGTTACAATGTTGTTCATAATAATATTGTTGACAACGATAGTTTTGTGTATAGTGTGGTACTATTTCAAGACGAACAGGAATTACTGGAAGAAGCAAAATGTAGTGCAAACTAGTGACGTAATGATAAAGTTTATGCTCAGTAAACAGTCGATGCCAGAAATTGTGAAGACTATATACAATGAACACGACGAACCGTATGTTGGAATGACTACAGGAACAATTCCTACGCTGATGGTGAAGTGTCCTGAAGATATCCAAGCTGTGCTAGCTGGAGACTTTCAAAGCTTTCACAGCCGTGGTATAATAGCAAACACAAACGACCTTCTAGCTGATAATATTTTATTCATCAACGATTTTCAAAGATGGAAAATCTTAAGGCAGAAACTCAGTCCAGTTTTCACGAGTTCAAAACTTAAGAATATGTTCTACATCTTAGACAAATGTTCCCGGGATTTTGTGGAGTTACTGGAAGATAATCATCATAAGCGGCAAAAGCCATTCAACGCTCTATACACGTATACTACATCAGCCATAGGCGCGGCAGTGTTCGGCATAGATACTCACAATAAGAATACTATGGAATCGCCGTTCTTAGACATGGCTTGGAAAACTCTAGAACCATCAATGCATCAAAATATTGTAATTTTAATTGCAAATGTATTCCCTTCTCTGTATAAACTCTTAAATCTGAAAATTTTCGGAGAGTATGAAGAATTTTTTGTGGGCGCTGTGAAAACTTGTTTAGAAAGTAGAAGACACGATACTGCGAAAAGACACGATTTTATAGACATTTGCGTGGAGCTTCAAAAACATGGAGTGATGCACGACTTTACTACAGGATATCAATTGGAACCCACCGATGAGCTCCTGGCTGCACAAGCATTTTTCTTCTTCATTGCTGGCGCCGACACTTCAGCTAACACAATGCATTACACTCTACTGGAACTGTCAAACAATCCAAAAATCTTAACAAAATTGCATGAAGAAATAGACAAGGCCTTTGACAGTGGTACAGAAGAACTCACTTATAATGATATCGAGAAAATGCAGTACTTGGATAAAGTGCTAAACGAAGCACTGAGAAAGTATCCTCCAATAGGTGTCATCCAAAGATTATGTACAAAAGACACATATCTTCCGTCTGGGATAGCTATAGCAAAAAATAATATCGTATTGTTACCAGTGTTTGCCCTTCACAGGGATGAAAAGTATTACCCTAACCCAGACGTATTTGATCCGGAAAGGTTTTCATCAGAAAACAAATCGAAAATAAATAATTATGTCTATTTACCTTTTGGTGAAGGAAACCGTATTTGCATTGGTAAGTAATCTAAATTACTAATCAATAATCATGATTGTTAGTGACATTGTTCATAAACTTTGGGTTATTGTGTTCGGATCGAAAACAATAAAAAACCAAATTGGTAGATAATATCACTTTGTAACAAAACGGTCATTGTTACCTTGGACCAATTATTTATAATTATGATAATAATGTATATCACATGATTCTCATTAACAGATTAGATTTCTGAATACCATCAAATTTTACAAACGAACATACTTTGGGAATACTAGACGAGGTCTAGTATTCAACAAGAGAATTACATACAGTCTCAATACAGACTTCTATTCTATTCAACATTAACATTAAAGTTTGAAAGGTTATACGCTAAGGCCAATACATATAAAACATTTTGTCTTTACCTCTACGAAGAGTGATTATGAGTGATGAGTTATATTGAACTCTATACCACTGATAGAACAGGAATCTGAAGTCGGTGGCAAACAATTAAAATTTTGCGAACCCAACGACACCGATTTCCGAAATTAAAGTTATTTTCACTTTACAGTGTCTTTTTTGGAAGACGATTGTTTAGTTTTTTTTTTTTTTTTTTTGTAAAATAGTTATTATATTATTCTTGCTGTTTGAAATCCATTTGGCTTTGGCCCTTATTCCTTTTATTATGACTCGTTTATTTATTAAATACTTCAAACCCGTATATGCACAGAGACGGACTTAATGCCGTAGGCATTTATCCGTAGTTATTTTCTCCCAGTCAAACATAAAAACTATTCCTATTTTATTTTCCAGGTGTTCGGTTCGCTCGTCTCCAAGTGAAGGTCGGGTTAGCTCGGTTGTTGCGTCGCTTCACTTTAGGTGAACAGAACTGTACTCCAACCTTTGATCGAAGCCCGTTTGGTCTGCGAAGCCCTACTGCTCATTATGAATTGAAGTTCCGAGATATTTAGATGAAGATCCATCATTGCAATTTCACTAGTTATCGCTTGTGGTTTCACTCGCATCCTAAGACTACGTATGCACTGACAGGAGGCTTACTTAGAGCCTAGTGACTTAACATTCTTCGATACACGCGAGCCGTTTCACTTCGCTACTGGCAACGTGACACACTAGGCTCGGTGCTAAGTAAGCCAATTGCAGTGCGTACATAGCCTATAGAAATTATGAATGTGCCCGTGTAAAAATATCTTAGATGTATATAAACATCATATTCCAGAACATGATAATGATGATGATGATGTAGCACACACCATTTTGTGAGCTACTTCATCCAAATCAATAGTTACAAACATCCAAGCTCACACAGTTAGAAATATACGAAATTTCATAATATTTTCAATACTTGTTGGATTTTAATGATCGGAGATGTAATGTTTTGTGAAGTAGTATAGAAGACTTTGCTGTATAGCGTAGTTTTGTCTTCTAATTGTTATTTTCAAACCAAAATATTTAGTTGTCTAGTTATGATTTATGTGTCTATAGATTTAAGTTGGAAGATATTTAATTAAATCGAGATTCATTGACATAAAGATGAGTATCTACTAGAACATTTACTTGTAACAGAACATCAAGCATTTACCATTTTATAATTTTATAGAAGAGCACTTCGAATACGACGCTCGATGTTTGGTTACGACCCGATTTAAAAAATCAACGGGCGTATTGGAGTAATATTTTATCGAGCAAAGGAACGAGCGATCGAGAACGCACAATCATCAACAATGAACTCAAGGTAGAAAGAAATATTACAGATAAATGGTAACTCACCGTGAGCATTATTGAGCATTCGCAGGAACGTTACATTACATCGAAATGATTTTGGAAACTGAGCTTTTTCCTGTATGCAGTGGCGAAGGTTCCATACAACTCGACTCCTATCGGCTTTCCTTTGAAAAATGGCACAGTCAGTATTCTACAGACAAATAATATCATCATATTAAAGATATCTACTTCGGCTTACCTCTTACAAAAATTGAGCCTTCGCTACTGCTGTATTGTACAGACGCCAGCACATCAAGCTACACCTAACTGTCAGATTTTCCCAATCAACTTTGAACCTTAAGCTTTAGCGATAAAGTTGAAAGTCTATTAAAGAAATCTGACAGATTGTGGTAGGTTGATGTGCTGGCGTCCGTACCATTTGTAAGATCGTTACATTACGTGGAAATGCTCGAGAAAATGCTCTAGTGTATACTCACATCTAGAAACATTCCTTTTGAGAAGTAGCGTTGTTTTGTTTATTAAACCATTATTGTTTCAATTTATGTACATATGTGTTCTACTTTTATACTGTCGATTTCGATTTACATTATTAGATTTAAGTAAAGATTTATCAAGTGATCTTTAAGTACCTTTGAAGTGTTGTTTTGTAATTACGTAGGTGTTATTATTATTATTTTTACTTTTTATTTTGACAGCACATTTTTGAAGCATAAAAGACTTAAATCAAGATTCAGAGAGATTGTAAAGATTTTTCGTATGATTTTCATTTTGTATTTTTTTTTAAATAAATAAGCTATACTTTTATGCTTTCGTTTTTAGGGTTGAGTAGGTACTTCAAAAGGAAAAACAAAACCCTTATAAGATAATTTCGTTGTCCATCTGATTATGTCTGTCAAGACCCTTTTTCTCAGGAACGCGTGGAGTTATCAAGTAGAAATTAATATCAAATACTCAGAGCTGCAATCCTTTGAAACAGTGAAAAAATCTAACTTCTAAGTCAACACAATCAAAAGGTACTGGCTTTTATGTTCCGTTTATGCCACCGCATATTTTGACACTCGCAAGGGAATTAAAACCTATAGGGTACTTCCCGTTGACCTAGAATCATGAAATTTAAGAAGCAATGTCATGTAGCACAAGTAAAGGAAATAATTCGAAAACCGTAAATTTGTAATTACATACCTACCTACAAATGTGTACGGAAACCTCGGTGCGCGAGTTCGACTCGCACTTGACCGGTTTATTTTTGTTATTCGCTCCTCTTTCGATTTTTTTGTCAGGAGTAAACAAAACTGAACCGTATGTCAACAACATAGAGCCTATACTCCGTGTGTGTTGGAAGAAACAACTATGTACATTGTTTTTGTTTTATGCAAACAAGCAATTAATGACCCACCGAATGATAAGAGGTGACCGCCACTTATCATCGGGATATCTAAGAAAACAGTTTTGCTGAACTCATAGTTCAAGTAACAACACATGAAACGGTCGTTGACCTCCCAAAAAAACATCATTTTTTTGTAGTTTATCGTGTTTAGATATCCTTCTCGTCTGTGGAGTTTAGCTAGCCAATTTAAAATAACCCTGTCAAAGCTGGTTCGTTGCCATCCCAGCAACAAACGATATACCTCATGATACTGCAATTACAATGGCACCCATACCTTTCAATCTGGAACACTGCAACGTTGCTTTGTGGCAGAACTGTTTTGTTTTGACAAGACAAAACAGTTAATGTACGTACAACAAGCAGAAATGTGTAAGCTACTGTTTGCACACTCACAAACTCCCAGTTCCGGAGCCGCTACTCTCTGTAGACCAATCAAATATTTTGTTGGTGAATTAAACCGTAGACTACGACTCGTCACGACAAAACTTAGGGTTATTGGTAAAACATTAACAACCTCTTAAGAGGTCATTGTACTCATCATTATGAACAACTTTTACTATGGGACCAAACCTGAAATCGCGACAAAAATCTGCTGTTCCCTACATTGATGTTGGTGACATAATTATGTTACTAACATCTATTGTATGCACTGACCTCATTTAAACAAGTACTTGTATTATACGGTCAGTGAGTCTATGTCAATGATCATAGTACCTGTCGCAGCATGGAGGACACATGACATTCGCTGTCGTAAACGTCAGATTAGAGTGTCATTTGACAAGCCGTCATTCTTACGGAGCGTCGCATCTGTGGTAGCGAGGCAGTAGACTCGGACACGTTTGATACGAGAGCCGTTGTCACACCATATTAAGGGGCTTACATGACCTAAAACGTGGTCACTGTCGGACTGTAGAGAAAACAAAGAGAAGCGCGATGACACAACGCTGGTAATTTATTGCAAAATATGAAGCAATTATATATTTAATTACAAAAAATCTATTGTGTGGACTAAAAAATTAAAACACTAGTGTTTTATTATGTTGCTTGTATAATAATCTGACAAAAAATCAGAATGATTGTATATATGATTGTATATATATTAGTATTGTTTTTAATTGTAAAAAGAATGATTTTAGAGGTATCTTCATGATTTTTTTCTATCGTATCTAATTAGTTGTACTATGTTTTCAACACACTATCTACCTAGAATATATCCTGAAGAATATTATATATTTTTCTGATTTTATCTACTATAGTCGATCATATACTTTAATTGTTCCTAAAACTTGCGTTTTTTGCGTTTAGGTCCTGTAATCCCCTTAATGTCGAATCGTTTAAATCCGGCACAATAATTTAAGTGACAATGGATCATACTCATATAGGTCATCCTTAACCTATATACTTATATACTGTTGAAAAATCTAAATTTGAATTATAACAATAGAAATTCAATTGTGTCTCATTCTGTCTAGCCACACTCAGAGTAAATACAAATGAGTAGGATATCTTCATTCATACGCACCGAACACGGTTTAGACGTGAGCGCACTCGTACGTGTGCGTCGTCGCAAGCACACACTGACAAAATTTATATCTGCTAAAGGTACGCCAGTCGGCTACGCCCGTACGTAATACCGCCCACGAAAAAATGAAAAAAAACGAATTGCCTAAGTTGGGAATCTAACCCACGGTTTGAGATGCGAATCTTAACGCTAGAAAATTTTAATGATGTAATGAAAAAAATGTAGTCAGCTCCTGGTCTATGTAGAAAAAATAATTTGAAAAAAAAACTTTGTATTAAAGATCCCTGGATGCTTACCCTACAGGGGAAAATTGTTTTGTATAGATATTGACTATGCATTTTTGACGATTGAATAAACTATTAGGTGACAGCCCTACATGTTGAGGTTATTATCGCTCGCTCGGGGCTCGAGTTGGCTTTCTTATTTGTTTTTCTATGTCACAGATGAGATAACACATTACATTACATTATCTACACTACATAAAGATAGAAACACTGTTTTTATTTTTATCTAATGAAGATAATAATAATCAAATGTATCGTTATTACATCCAGCTTTTTGACATGCTATATTCCTTATCTTATGTTGTTGTTGTTGTACGGTCAGCATCAAAAGTCGATTAACACTTCAGTTTTTTTAATCTCAGTTATTGAGCAAAATATTTATTCAAAATTGCAGCAGAAGTACGGTGCAATTTTCAACAAATATTTTGCTCAATAACAGAGATTAAAAAAACTGAAGTGTTAATATTTTGCTCAATAACTAAGATTAAAAAAACTGAAGTGTTAATCGACTTTTGATGCTGACCGTACCTACTACGCTATTGTCTAGTGCCATATAACATGTTTTATGTCAAAACACGAGGACGAAGTCAGGGTCAGAAGCTAGTTCTAAACAAAAGTCTATTCGAGATAGTTTTTGGGTATATTATACCTATTATGCTGTTTTTAGTATTGAGTTCTCTCAACCAAATTGAGGTCTTTTTATCTAACCCTTTTAGCGTGTAATTTGGATAGATCGGGTCCTCTTTTCTACCGACAAAAAGGATAAGGTTCTGTAATCGACGCGTAGGTACAATATTTTTTTATTGTGTCTGCAGTCAGTACCTACTTTTATTGATAGTATAGCATCTTTAATCTCGGCTTCAATACTGGGATTGTCTAAAGTGCATGTACAGACGCCAGCACATTAAGCTACTACAATCTGTCAAATTTCTTCAACAGATTTTCAACTTTATCTCTAAAGTATAAGGTTCAAAATTGATTGGGAAAATTTGACAGTTTCGGGTAGCTTGATGTGCTGGCGTCTGTACAATAAATTTTAAACGATTTTAATGCCAACATTTTCCTGAAGAGGCGTTTACACAGTGCTATTCATGAATCGGTTGAAAATAAAACATTCCGTAAGTAGGTTTGTACAAACACTTTTACACATCAATCATATTTTTGAATTAAAACTAGATGAGGTCGGCGTTTCCTATCTGTCTATTCTGAGAAGAAAGGCCGAACAAACTCGGAGGTCACAGTCCCTTTTAAAGTCCAGACATAATCTTGGTCAGGTCATGTAAATAACATGTAGATTGGTTATTGAAATGGTATTTTTAGGAAAAAACCACACATATTGAGAGGCCCTGTCCAGTCAGTGCACGCATTTGTCAGTAAACGTGCAGCTCAGCTCAGAACCAATTCGACGAACAATATCAAAGAAATGACATTTGGGTTGGCTGCACTAATTACTCAAACTGCAACCTTGATGACCATCAGTACAATGCTCGATGACCTCAGTAGAACCTCCGAAAGAGTGGGTCTTAAAATGAACATGGACAAAACGAAGGTCATGTCAAATGCCCATGTAACACCCACTCTCATAAAGATCGGAGACGCTACACTCGAAGTCGTGGATGAGTATGTTTACCTAGGACAAACTGTCCAGTTAGGTAGGTCTAACTTCGAGAAAGAGGTCATTCGTCGAATCCGACTCGGCTGAGCAGCGTTCGGGAAGTTACGCAATATCTTTTCGTCCCACATACCGCAGTATCTCAAGAAGAAAGTCTTTGACCAGTGCATGTTGCCAGTGATGACTTATAGCACTGAAACGTGGTCGCTCACAATGGGCCTTATAAGAAGGCTAAAAGTCACCCAAAGGGCAATGGAGAGGGCTATGCTTGGAGTTTCCCTGCGTGATCGAATCAGGAATGAGGAGATCCGCAGGAGAATCGGAAAAACAAGATCAGCGATCAGAGGTCGGGAAAACAAGAAATTTCATGCGGACAAAATCGCGGGCATAAGCCAGTTTATTATAAAGGTAATTCTCCTGCTTCCTAATTTTAAACATTGTGTCGATCTATGCATAGCATCATCCATCTTAAATTTAACGTTAAATTTAACTTTACTCTTAAATACCAACGCACTATGCTAAAATTATCCCTCGCGGTAATCTCATCACTCCACTTGTAATCCTATATTCGCCTGCGTTACCCGGGTAATCCTTTGAACCAGTGATACGGTGCATACCCGGATCATGAAGTTCCAACTGACGGACTGACGTATTGATCCGGTTGTGACGTTTTAAATGCAGTAAAAAATAGACGGAGCTTAAAATATTTTACAGTAGATAAGGGTGTCGATGTAATTCACAAGATATTTTAACTTTGTCTCTGTGTTGGTAACGACCCTGCGCTGCGGTGCTTCTGGTATTGCAAATCCATAATTGTTCTTTTTTGTTCTCAGTCATTTTTAATTAAGGTTCACCATCATCATCATTTCAGCCGAAAGACGTCCACTGCTGGACATAGGCCTCCCCCAAGCACCTCCACTTCGACCGGTTCTGTGCTTTTCGTATCCACCGAGTTCCTGCGGCCTTCACAAGGTCGTCGGACCACCTTGTGGGAGGCCTTCCAATGCAACGTCTTCCGGTACGTGGTCGCCACTCCGGAACCTTTCGGCCCCAAACAAAGCTTAATAAACACAACTATTCAACAATACTAGGCTTATATTATGCATAATTAGATTATTATGTTCCTATTGTTGGCGCACGGGTCTCCTCTCTGTGAGAGGGATTGAGCTGTAATCCACCACGCGGGCCCAGCGCGGGTTGGTAGATGTCACATGTCTTCGAATATTTATGGTTCTAGGTCATGCCGGTTTCTTCACAATGTTTTCCTTCAGTGTTTCGAGATCAGTGGTAATGAAATTATTTACGCAAAGTAAAGCGCCTGGCTGGTTTCCACGACCTGCAACTGGCACGTCGGGGCCGATCACTAAGCCGTCACTGTTTTATACTTATATTATAAATCTTGCAAAACATAAAACAAAGTTCGTTAATCTCACAGCCATACCAATAACAATATATACTGTAGCTCTACCATGAGTTTGCACAGCCAAAACTCGCTAGCGTCTCCGTAAATAATATCTATGAAATATTGTACAGCGCCCCTAGCGGTCACAGAAAGAATTAAAATTCGTACCATGAGCACTATTATAGATTTCGATAGGTAAGAAACCTAACGTAATCTATTCGATAGTCACTAACGTTATTCAGCTGTCACCATACAAAACGGCACTACGAGTCACTAATTTGACAGACGCAATCGAAAAATACGCTTACGATAGTAGTTACGTCACTCACTAGCATTTTGACGAGTGAACGTGAAGTTCACTAACCGCAAACCATTCTATTTAGTCGGATTATTGCCTATCATAACATTTTAGGCATAGGCAATAGCACTACATTTTGAGCATATATGCCGTGAAAACGGCTAAGGAGAAGGAGAGAGATCTCCTTATTACTGAGAAAGAAAGAAACAAAACTTAAGGAAGTGCGTTACATACGACACGTTCTATCGAGTTTACCTTAGCGCCTGCGTAAGACTCCGTAAAACTCATGGTGCAAGCATTATCGAAATATATTCGATCCACGTTAATACGCTAGCGAATTTAACGCTAGCGAGTAAGTTTTCGATAACAACTCATGGTAGAGGTACTGATAGAAAAACAAAATGTAAACGCAAACCACATACGACTACGACTCGCCTCGTCACCAACCACATTATTATACCGCTAATAGCCAATACACTATCGATTGTGCCGACACTTCCAAAAAACAGACTGCTCAAAATGGTTTAATGAAATCGTAACTTGCATACCATTTATCATGTCAGTAGATCAAATATAAACTCTGTGAGACTGATCAGCTTGATTTATGTGTTTATATAAAGTAAGTTTGCTTTTTTTTTTCATGATGGGAAATCATCAAATGACCCCTCCCGCTCTGGGTGGAGCGGAAGGGAGTGTCAGACTCTTACTGACTAAAACCCACCCGTGTTCCTTCCTTAGTCCTTTATATTCCGGGCCAGCGGTAACCCTTTCGGAAAATCTCGCTGACCCGGCAAGTAAGTTTGCTTTAGGTCGTATGGTATGATTGAGCTATCTAAGATTTATGATAGGATTTGAACAGAGATGGTTTATTGTCTTGAGTCTCAGGTAGTGGCAGAATCGACAGATCATTATTACGATTCTCTATATCGATTCGCTGCTTGACGGTATTATCATCCTTAGAGATATTTTTTGGAACGAAATTCTTTCACGGAGCTTGCGGTAGAAAAAAACTGGGAGAAATTGTCACGTATCGACAAAGCGTTATGCCTCCTCCATGCGACTTTTTATTACATAAATAATAGAAAGAGTCAGAGAGAGAGAGATAGTTTTCATAGTTTTCGAGGGTGCTGAAGCCAATAGTGAACTTCGTTCCAGCCGAGATTCCCCCGACAGCACACATTTTATTACGATTAGTATAATAGCTGGTTTTAATAACCACGGCGCTGCGCACTTGCACTACAAATCCCTAAACACGTATCGCTAATTTATTTATAATATATCTCATCATCTCTGTCATCTTCAAACGGTGTACAGAAATATAACGATGTGTTAATATATTTAGCTCATAACGCATTTAGTAACTAGGCCTAAATCTCTTTTAAAAACAAAGTCCTTAACTTTAGTCTCAAACGCTGATATTTCTCTTGAAGCGTAGGTGGCAAGCCTTCTAAGTAATTGACCTTTTCCACCTTTTAACATAAACACGTCACGAAAAAGTGTCGTAATTAACTGTTCAAACGAAACAGTGGACGTTCCACAAATTAATCAAGATCCGTATCTCTAAGGCCCAAGTCTCCACAGATTAGGTTACTGTGTTCCACCGTGTGTGAAATTGTAAATTCCCAGAAAAACCCTGGGAAGTTGGGCAGCCGACCGAGTTTGTGCGCGATACTTTTTGGCTGGTAGCCACAAACGGAATGATAGACGGCTGTATGTTTATCTGGGTGTCGCAGGGGCCATGCTTCACAGAATCGAACGCTTGTGGGAAATCTATCGCGACTTGGAGGAGTTTTATTGGTTTGGTGTATATTTCTTGGAATTCTTCAGGTGGATTTGACGCTGACTGCACTTTATCGCGCGGGCGTGAGGTAAGGTGAGTTTTAGAGTGCATATTAACACTACAGTACACGCGCGGCCTACTATAGTAGACCAGGGTAACTCTTTTTCCAATAACTTTTTAGTATAGCGCGCTAGAAACAAGTGATTCCAGGTAAGCCTCGTCTGATATATTTGTCACAACCTCAGTACCCCTCGCGACCCCTTACGCGACCCACACACAAGCAATTTGGCGCCAAAACCGTGGGCCTACTAAAGTAGTCCGCGCGTGTATTGGTGCACCAAATTCATGTATGTAACTTTTGATGTATTATCGATTTAGAGCGCTATTATATTATGCTCTAATTATTAATAATGTATTTATATGTATGGATATTCAATTGTTATTATTTATATTTAAGTTACAAATTGTAAAATGTATTTTTTTTTGCTTTTTTTAGTTTTTATTTTACAGATGTGCACTCTGCTCGAGAGCCCGAAATCGGTGGACAAAAAAGTGGTGCAAGACTTGCAATAAATGGATTTGTCCCGATCACCAAGCAGTAGTGTGTCCTGAATGCTACGAAAACAAAGAAAATAGAAATAAAGTTTAGTTTTAAGTTTAAAAAAAGTTACGTTGATCTCAGAAGTGCCATTTTTGTTATTTTTTCTTATATATTTACTAAATTGTTGATTATTAATACTTTCTTAATAATTTATCTAAAAAGTAAGGTTCTAAAACTAAGTAAAATAAACACCTATTAATTTCATTTGTTGTTTTATTCAGATAATTAGGAATTTACGTGTTATTGATATTTTAAAATGGCCTACCATAGTAGGCCACGCGTGTACTCAAGTAAAAAATAGTGGCGCGTGTACTGTAGTGTTAATGAGAAGTAAATGTCTGAAAGTAGTTTCTAGAAATTATGACTGCATTTTGTCTTCAACGTTTTACCGTAAGCTAATGAACACGAAGCTGTTACGATAACGTGTGTTGCACTTAATGAAATAATAGTTCAGACTGCTACTGCATTCAAGATTCATATTTGTTTTGACTCATTTTGGAGACATATTACAAAACGAATTAAAACGTTATTATTGTTATAGTTAGTCATACTACCAGCTAATTAGATGATGCGTGTGTATCATAGCTTGGAGACATTTAATCTGTGTAGTCGATTCTTGAAGCAGTTCGGTGTGGGAGCCATCACAACATTTTCCGTAACCTAATATAAGTATAAATTGAAAGTTTGTTAATTATTTATCTACATAAGGTCCCATTAAAATAGATGGACAAACCTTTAGAAATCATTCAGACCGCCAAAATAAGGACTATGGTAAAAAAATATATAAGAAAAACGCATTAAATACTTGCAAGAAAAATAATCAGCTAACGAAAATACACTAATGTGCCGGCAATTTATTATTTTAGGTCAAAAAAACATTGGTTAAAGTGATTTTCACTTTGGTGTTTTTTTTTGCTTGGATATCTTTGGTTAGACGTACTGAGGGGTGCGGTGCGTCTCATAACGTATAAACCCATTTGGTCTAATTTCATTTTACTATCGTTCCTAAGATATAATCAACGTGAGATATACCAATTGTTGATATAATTTCTTTACATATAACATTTATTTATTCTAAAACTTAATTAGTACCTATAATGTTGTTTGATATAACGTTTATGTAATCGAAAATCATTTGGTCTAACGTTTAATATGTATATTGTTTATTTAATCGAAAATCATTAGGTCTAACGTTTAATATATATAAAAAACGTCATTATGGTTAACACCCCGACTCAGAGTACCCCGACTCGGATAGGTTAGGTTAGCGGAGCTCCCGCCTTAGCCTTCGTGGTTATTTTTTTTAAACCATTCAGAAATAGGAGCCCCGCGGAGCGGGGCTCCGTCGACCTATTTTAGCGCAGGTGGTAATCAGTTACTAGTTATGTTTAATATCTACTTAGGTTACTATTACCTATAACTACGATAGAACTTACAAAGAATAAAACAAAGTTTTTTTATGTTTTAAAGTAGGCGTTTTCATCATATTACACCAAATAAGTTTTATATCTTTTGAGTGGTATGTCAAACGATTTTATATTTAATGTATGTTATGTCAAACGATGTTATATTTAATGTATGTTATGCTTATAAAAATTAGTTATTTTAAAATTATATCAATCGTTCATTATATTAAACTAATCACTATATTAAATAAAATTATAGGTTCCGTTGTTATATGTTGTTAATATTAGAGATTTTGTTGTTATATCATCTATTACTTACCCCGTACTGAGCGCTGTGTTAAAATGTATCCATATATTTTAATGGGACCCTGTATATTTATTCAAACTATAAGCACCTTTCTACCAGTTAACCTTAGGGTGATGCAGAGACTAAA
Source organism: Luperina nickerlii (assembly GCA_963855955.1). Taxonomy (NCBI): domain Eukaryota; kingdom Metazoa; phylum Arthropoda; class Insecta; order Lepidoptera; family Noctuidae; genus Luperina; species Luperina nickerlii. The sequence continues at coordinate 22,370,484 of OY979664.1, read as the reverse complement.
CATGGCAGGTGCAACATACGGGAAATGGGTCGAAATGGAATGGGTGGATGTGGTGATGGTCATTTGGGGTACAAACATTCTGTAGTCTGGATTATTTTGCGAGATTTTCACCTACCTAATAAAAGGACATTAAACCTTAAATCCGACTCCAACAGCAAACCGAGTAATGATCCAATAACACTAAGCGACAATTACCCAGGTAAGTACCTAATCCAATAAAAGTAAACAGTAATGACCTAAAAAGTCGATTGGACTTTCGAAAGCAAGGTCAATGTTACCCGGTTCTTGGGCACACTGATTACCTCTTGTATATACCCGGTTGGTCCGTTCGTTAGCGGGGCACATAGCACCCGGGGCGCCAATTTATCCGTCTAACCTAATTATCGCGCGAACGAACACTATTTACTTATTTTCCAGTAGTTACCCGGCTATGTGAAACCGGGTGAAAAATGTTGATACGAGATGTATATTGAAGGGATCGTGTTCCCTGATGTTGGCAAAATAAATAAAAAAAAACATCGCGTGCTAAAGAATTCGACACGCAAAGTTCAATTTAGTATTCCATAATTAGCGTCATCGTACGATCACCAAAGAGATAAGTAACCAGGGTCGTCAGACTTAGTTGAAGTTTATTAAATTAAATTTAATTAATTGAAAACAAACAGTTCATATTTATCAAGTTAAATTTCATTAAAAAACGTATCGTGTTACCCAGTAACTGGGTTATGGAAGTCAGATAGGCAGTCGCTCCACGTAAAATACTGGCAGTCAGCTGCATCCAGTTAGACTGGAGCCGACTTCAAAAATGGTTGGGAAAAGGCAAAGCAGATGACTAAAATAGTAACTTAATTATCATTGCGGACTCTCAAAAATTCATCAAACTCAAACTCAATTTCAAAATCCACAAAATATTACCAGTTCTACTCTCAAATATTTTTAATTAACGCCTTACCATTATCAAACCAACCACTTCATAAAAGCAATTCGACAAAGCGCCTAAAGTTTAATTTTCTAAACCTACAATCAAAAATAATCCGACCGCCACTATAACAAAGATCCAAGAAAATTTAGGAGTGACGTTACGTACTGTTTACCTAACATCATGGTCGGATCTTCTATCTCCAGTATTTTAGCTTTAGGGCGCCTCAGAGACCCCTAACGTAGCTTGGAACTAAGTCCATTCATTGGCCGAGCCCACATCACGTATTTTTACAACAAAGAGGTCTTCTATATGGCCGTATCTTTGCCGGTTTTATTTTTCAGCTTGGTGGCGGTGAGAAAGTGGGTACGGTATTAAAAAAATATTTGCTATGTAAGCTACGTGCAAATTGCATGGTAAAACATTGAGACCTGTATAAAACAGAGATTAAAACAGAAGAAGAACTAGCAGGGGATCGAGGAGAGGGGTGGAGGGGGGTTCAGGTGATCAGACCGGAATAACTCGTATTCATAAATGCAATATAGAAAGCAGGTAAGCAGCGATGCGCAACCTGTTTTCATGGATTCAGATTCAAACCGCCCTTATGTACCTAGCCAGCACATCAACTTACTACAATCTGTCAAATTTCTTTAATAGATTTTCAACTTTATCGTTGAAGCATAAGGTTCAAAGTTGATTGGGAAAATTTGCCTGTTTCGGGTAGCTTGATGTGCTGGCGTCTGTACAAGAGCATACTTTGCATGGCTCCGAAAATTTTTAATAAGCTACCAAATTACATAAAGATTTAAGCTTGACTCAATTTAAACGCAGCCTAAATATTTTTTTAATAGACAAATGCTACTATACCATTGATGAATCTCTTGCTGACAAACTTTCTTGTGACTGATCCTATATTTATGATTTATAATGTAATATGCCTACCTAAAGACTTTTAATTTATCAGAATTGTATCGTACTTAGATTATGTTTTGTTTAATTTCTAATATTGTTGAACAACCTTGGAATAGACAGTGATTATGATGATTATATATTATTAACACAATGTTTTTTTTATAACGCTATTCAAGAATGAGCTATGAATCCATCAAAAAAGCAAATTGTCAATAAACTAAACAATAATGGAATAAACTGTGCTATTTCAGAACGATAAAAGAGCACTACAAAATACAAATACGAAACAAAAAAGTAGGACGACAAGCCATAATCACAGTAATTCCACTTATTACAGTGAATGCATAAAACTCTATCCCTCAGAAGCACACGGAGGACACTACTGGTAAAACGGCAAGTCCATTAGTGCTAGATAGGCTAAGCAATTCATGAATGGATAACACGGAACCGAATATGCTTTCACTGCTTCGGGGTAATGCAGGAAGGTGCAGAAGGCTTGGTGAACTCAATATAATCCCAAAATGTCAAGATTTCATGAAATAGTCATTCTGTGGGATTACTTGGTCTTAGAGAGTTGTGTTGATGACTTTAATGATGAGTAAATAAAAAGGAGGGGAAATAATCAAAGGGCATCAAAAAATTCATCCGCATCGCTGTCAACAGGAAACGTGCCCAAAAGACTGGCAGCATTGCCACGTTGTATGGCAATGCTGATTCTTTGGCCCAAAAATAAGCCAGCCCTCTGGTCACGTGAAGAGTCGACCAATCGCTTGGCGATGTCTCGAAATACTAAGTGGACACTTGGGCCCCATGGCCCTAAAGTTTCAACTTTAATTATAATTATGTAAATACATATTTGTTACGGCCGCGAATCATATTTTAGTCAACGTACATCTTAATACTAACCAGCAAATTGCAAAAAACCTAAAAAAAATATGAATTTCGCGGGCTACCCTGTCGCTTTCGCCTTAAGCTACGCTTCGTGGATGGGTGATGGGTGATCTTTACATATCGAGACCACTCCATGCTCGGAAATCGCGTTAAGTCATCGGTCTTGGCTATCATTCGTAGATCTTTGATAGTCGTTACGGGCCGTCAGAAGCCCGAAAGTCTCACAACCGTTCTTACCAAGAAGTATCATATTACCCAGTAACTGGGTTGTGGAGGTCAGACAGGCAGTCACTCCATGTAAAATACTAGTATTTAGCTGCATCTGATTAGACTGGAAGCCGACCCCAACATAGACAAAGTTCGGCAGATGATGATGATGATGAACGGGTATTTAATGGTATGCCATTTATAGATACGCGTTCAGTAGTGGAAGTTAATCCTGATTTGCGTTCAGTTTTGGGTACATTCCAGAAAATCATGTACATACATTTTCATGACAATGCTAGGCTAGGGATAAATGGAAAACTGCTCTGAACTGGCTGTACCCATTCCTTTGCAATTCCGCGGTTACTTGTAGCTCAAGCTGTAAATGTTGTGGCGTCATTTTAATCCATACTTCTTCTTCTTCTTAGTGTGTCGATGTTAATCAAAATGGACTTGGCCCAGAATTCGGCTACATATTTGGCGCCAATCCATACTTTATTACTAATATTATAAATGTGAAAGTAACTCTGTCTATTACCTTTTAAGGCCTTAACGGCTCAACGGATTTTGATGTTGGCACATGAGTAAACTATCACCTTAGTTCAGACGTAAGGTTACTTTTTATTCCGATAGTATGTTGCCGTCAGATAATTTCCGACCTCCACCTGAGTGAAGCCGCGGGCCAAAGCTGTTGTAGCATATCTAGACCAGCCGATCTATTCTGTAAAAATCTCACCGTGAAAACTTAGTAAAAGTGGGCTGTCAATAGTGTCAATTTCTAGCATGAGATAGAATGACAGATCACTTCACATAAGTTTTCACAGTGAGGTTTTTACAGAATAGGCCTGCAGTTCCAGCTCCATCGAACCTTCTAAACCTACCTGTTTCATCGTATCATTCCATTTTATTCTTTTTGGCACTCCTAAAGTGGGGTAAAATGGTGGATAACTCGTGTTTCGCTTTTACAGTTCAAGTATTAGCAAAGCATTAAGGGGCTGAATAATGAATGTGCTGACTTTCGCAATTGAAATCGTGTGTTTGATATTTGAGTTTAGAATTCGAACACCGATTTCGAATCAGATATTTATGGGAGATTAGCTCGCAGTTGTGTCAGGTTTGCAGCCTTTTATATTCAGCCAGTACCTAACTTTCCCACTGCTTATTTACGAGTACATGCTATATTTTCGCGATAACGTGAACTACACTTCGCGTGCTCTCTCTCGCATACCGCTCGTTTCGCTGTACGACAAAGAGAGCGTGTGGTGTAGATCACTTTATCGCGACAATGTAAGACTGGAACAATGGAAGACTAAAGAAGTTGGAGGAAATGAGCGGCGTGGCCAAAACAGCTGCACCAAGAGTTGGGACAGTTAGTGGCAACTGCAGACGGCGAGAAGCACCTGCTCTCTCTTGGATCGACAGCCGACGGCGACAGCTGCCTTTCACCTTCGTATTGCGTTTTCTCGGTACCAAGTGGTTTGCTGAGTTTTTCTATAAATTAGGATTTGCTTGTAAAAATAATAAATACAGTTGATTGATTGTGTGTATCTTTATTTTTTGTAGTAGGTAAACCTGCTTCTGATAGGTAACACAAGTTTATTGTCATTCATAAATATACGGGCATTGATCAACACGCTTACTCAGTGCATCATCATTTTATTCAGACTTCAGATTATTTATTTATTTATTTTTTCCAGACTTTTTATAAAATACTTTTCTGTATGGAAGGATCGTAGCAGGTGGAACGCCACCTCGGGTAGCTTGATGTGCTGGCGTCTGCACATAACGATGTGCAGACGCCAGCACATCAAGCTACCCGAAACTGTCAAATTTTCCCAATCAACTTTAAACCTTATGCTGTAGCGATAAAGTTGAAAATATATTAAAGAAATTTGACAGGTTGTAGTAGCTTGATGTGGTGGCGTCTGTACTTCCTGCTTACTCTAATGGGGAAAAGGCAAGAGTCTATGTACCTACATGCATAAGTGTGATTCAAGATAATATAGCATTATCAGCCTCTTTTCTTCTTTCTTTTTCTTTTCTTTCTTTATTATCAAAGATAATATAGCATTATCAGCCTCTTTTCTTCTTTCTTTTTCTTTTCTTTCTTTATTATCAGCCTGTAATGTTCCCACTGCTGGGACACAGGCCTTCTCTCTGTGAGAGGGAGTGGGCCGTATTCCAAAACGCGGGTCCAGTACGGGTTGGTCAAGTATATATATTGTAATAAAACTGCCTCACTTCAGTAACAGTATTTATTTTCTTGGTTCTACAATATGACAACTATGTTAACTTATATGCAGATGAAATACCAGCAATGTAAAAGACCAATTGATTTGCGTCCGACTTCGTCGCGACAATCGTACAAGACAAAAAAGTCTCCTCCAAAGCAATCTTCCGCTATTAATTCCTATTGACCACCATTCCAAAAACAATCACACCAATTTTATATTTTTGCTGTTGTCAGCACAATAAGTCGATTACAAATAATCGAATACAAAAATTAATTTATTAAAAAATACTAAATTAGAACAAATTGCGTCAAATAATCAAACCTCACAAAAACACTCAAAATGGTGCGCCGCTAAAGTAAATGCTTTAAAATATACTCACTACGCCCTTTAGATTTGTAGGCCAAACAAAATAAACCAATAACAAATAATATTCAAGAAATATTGACTATGTATTACGTTACCTAGAAAAACTTTCAATACATTGTTCAAATATGTCGAAGGTAAGCCATTTCTTTCAGACAGACAGGGATATTATATGTCGTATCTAGTAAATAAAGCAACATGTTTTCAGTTTAGTTTTAGGTTTTTGTATCTTTGAAAACACTATTAGAACATTGTATTGTATTTCAAAGTCTTCGTAACCTTTAGCAGTTACTGTACCTACCTGTGTAAGTGTTTTTATTGAAAAAAAAAAGGTAGAGAGATGTCACGGGATACCCGCTTGAGACGAAGTTCTTTTCGCTATATATTATATATTAAATAACAGGCACTAAACAAAATAAGAATAAAAAAGTAAAAAAGAAAATGTACAATCACAATGGTTGAGAAAAACTTTTATAGAAAAAAAAAACATACTATGGCAAACATGTCGTAACGGTCAAAATGTTGAACTTTTTTGTTCTAGGTCATTCGCCAAGTGTGCAAGTGTGCAGAGACGTTAAGGAACTCCGTTCCAACAACTTCCAACTCCCTGCAAAGAAAACAAAATTCAAAAAATAACCTCAATAAATCAAACCAAACATGAAATGACCCGCAAACTTTCTGAACACCGATCTACCTTATTTTCACATTATTTTTTGCCACAATAATAATTAAGATGCGGAAAAAACCGGATAAGTTTGCACGGAAAAACTTAACGACCCGGATAACCGGGTCAATTACTTGTGTTAACGTTCACCTGCCCGTTTATAGGGTATCTATAAACATTTTCTGTACATTAACCTTTATAATCTTCTAGCTACCTGTACCGCCTTTCATTTGTCTTTATACGACGACGGGTGAAAAATAAAGGATTATAATATAATCATCTCGCTAACTGTACCCATTTCATTGGTCTTTATACGACGACGCGTGAAAAATAAAGCATTATATAATCTTCTAGCTGCCTGTACCGCCTTTCATTGGTCTTTATACGACGACGGGTGAAAAATAAAGGATTTTATAATCTTCTAGCTACCTATACCGCCTTTCATTGGTTTGTATACGACGACGGGTGAAAAATAAAGGATTATATAATCTTCTAGCTACCTGGACCGCCTTTCATTGGTCTTTATACGACGACGGGTGAAAAATAAAGCATTATATAATCTTCTAGCTACCTATACCGCCTTTCATTGGTCTGTATACGACGACGGGTGAAAAATAAAGGATTATATAATTTTCTAGCTAACTGTACCCCTTTCATTGGTCTTTATACGACGACGGGTGAATAATAAAGGAGTTTTTTTATGAAGCAGCTCCTCGGGAAGTACCACGACTGTGCCTAATATAACCATAAGCGGGATTGCTATGTTCTGTGTTGAAGGGTGCATGCCGATGTAATTACCGGTACAAAATTTATTACCTCTAGGATGGAGACAGACCTATGATGCTCTTGGACCTTGGTATTACGCAAATGTCCTGCAGATCTGGTAGCGTCGTATGGTAGGGTCTGGTAGGGTCGTTGAGCTCCCTAAAATAGGGTTGAGTTACACGATGACTGATGCAAGCAAGCCATCTGTAGTGACACGTCAACTCAAAGCTGCAATTGCTCTGTCTTCAAAATATACTTCCAAACATGGCCCTGCTTATATGTAGGTATGTAACTACAAAACGGTTTTCGGACCTTTTCCTTTACTTGTGCTACATGACATTGCTTTCTGCCAAACATAATTCTAGGTCAACGAGAAGTATACCCTCTAGGTCTTGATTTCGGAACATAAACGCCCGTGTCTTTTGATGGCGTTTACTTAGAAGTTTGATTTTATCACTGCTTCAAGGTATTGCAGATTCTCTGGTATTTGATATTAATTTCAACTTGATAACTCAATGTGTTCCTGAGAAAAAGGGTCTTGACAGACGGACAATGAAGTGATCGTATGAGGGTTCCGTTTTTCCTTTTGAGATACGGAAACCTAAAAATTTACATTTTAATTAACATAAGCTTGTTAGGTCACAAACAACGATACTATAGCAAATGTGTTGTGATGGCCAAACTGATATCCTCATTTCGGTCTAGCTCTCACTTACCAAATTTGCAGAGTATCCAATCAACAATAAAGACCACAGAAACCTTGCAGATCACTTATCGCGACACAAACAGATCCGTTTTATCAAAATCACCTCAAACCGCGTGGTCAGCTAATGGATTTCAATTAGCGTACTTTGCTGGAGTAACACCACAGAAAAAATTGTACAGAAGGTCGGCTCCATACAACGAGTGAAAACTGGCGTACGCACACATAGACGCGTACGTACAGCGATCAAAAACTGTTTCAAGCGAATAGCTGGGTCGACACCGGCGATAAAAATTTGGATCAGCGCTCCACGATCCACAATCATGGAGCGCCGATCGTGGAACGGAGATCCTTTCGCAAGATCCGTTTTAACATACCCGCGATCCAGTCGCGCGCTCCAGTGCCGATACACGTTTGAGATAGATTAAGCTCAGTTGAACATTCGTATATATTACCCAAACGCTCAATCCACTCACAACTATCCGTCCACACCTAGCGCGTTGTGGTGCCTTTGAGCATTGTCAAAAAACTGTCAGCGATTGACCGTTCCTCGGAGCACGCGCTCCATTACCTGTGCTCGGATCGCGCGCTGTACGTCCACACCGACCGTGCATTTGGATCGCGATCCTGCCGCGCCCGATCGGAGTGCACTGGATCACCGGCGTGGACCCAGGTAATGCCGGTTGCTGGCGAGAGTGCTTACATTCGATGAACGTGAAACGTGTGCGTCCGTTTTCGTTTTTTGTATGGAGCCGATCTTCTTTACCTATCTTTTCATGGTAAAACGTTTATTACATAATGAAATCAGTATGACAGCGATATAAGTAATACGTTTCCAATAATGCGTTACATTCAATAAACAAAGGTTACACACAACGATAATGTTGGACAGGCCAATGACAAGTACAAATTAATTATAAAAGGCTGACGTATGTTGGGGCAAAAATCCCCTTTCATCACTTTAGTACATTTTATGTGAACCATCGTACACTACAGGCGGTCTGCATCGAGCATTATCGTTTGTATCTGGAAGCAGTTAACTGACGTAACGTTCCAAAACAAAAAGTTAGAAATTTCCTAGCAGATAAAGCCTATTCCTTATAATGTAAATCAATTTATTAATGAGAGATTTTGACCATGTTTACTAATTTATTATGTATAATATTTTTAATGTTCTCTTGTTAACATGACATTTATTATGAGTGACATTATACTTTATTTTATTAATATTTTGCCAATATTTAAGGCAAACGTGATGATCTCTTTTATTCCTACTTTTAACATCTCTTGCATGCTGACAATTTGTGTTGTATCTATTGTACCCATGTTTGAGCAAATAAATGGTTATCTTATCTTATCTTGAAATAGGTACGATGCACTGTGGAGCGATTGAACTGTAATGTACGCTTAGCTTTATTTCCAAATTACCATAGTGTTGTGATTATTTTGTTCTCGATTTTCTGATGGTGGATTTGAGAGGTGAAATACAGGGTGTAGTATAACAGTGTTCATTTACTTTGTTGTAAAGTCATTAGGTATAATGTACAGACGCCAGCACATCAAGCTACCCGAAACTGTCAAATTTTCCCAATCAACTTTGAACTTTATGATTTGGCAATAAGTTGAAAATCTATTAAATTTTGACAGATTGTAGTAACTTGATGTGCTGGCGTCTATACTACCATTTGATTGCGAAAGCAAAACAGTTACAGTTTTCATGAACTCGCCAGCGACACAGGCGCTACTCGTGGCGCTGCGAATGATGAAGGTATCGCGGTGTCTGAAACTTTGATAGTTGTAACGCGATATCGCGTGTCAAGTCACACCTGTGTTTGAGGGAGAGCCTTAAAAAAATTTATATCTTAAAAAGCGCGAAGGAATTTGTTGCCATATTTGAAGCTAAACAAAAACCGTTGAAAATATAAGTACATAAATGGTTAGCGAGGACTCGGAACATTTAGTAAATCCAAACATTTGTTCTACTGATGCGCCTAAAAAAAAAAACACGCAAAAAAACAAATTGCGACTCGTCAATTTACACTCTTCACAAGTGGTTTACATGGCCCGATGGCGCCGCGCTGATAATAATTATCGGCGAAGCCACCGATAGTCCACATTTAATTACGCGACGATTTCATTTCGACGTGTTATATCCAACTGCAATGCGGTTGGCTTTCAAATACAATTGGAGACTTGAAACTGGTAAATGAGTATCTATTTTGATACTAGCTTCAACTTTCTGACTAACTGACGGACTAACTATTTTAATTTTGACAATTCAAAAGTGCCTGTACAAGGTTTAATTGAAATAAATGCTTTGAGTTTGAGTTTGAGAGTTTGATGGTTTAGCACAGGTTTGAGTGCAATGTTTACGCTACAGTGTCAGATGGAAAGGAATTTCAGCTGCAGTTAGTCACAAACATCAGTTTTTCTTCAAAAAATCTATAAATCAATCCATAATAAAGCATTCCTGGATAATTCAAAGATCATGAAGCGAAAAGACGGAAACTTGAGTTGTTTAAAAAATTAAAGATTCATAAATCCATTTGAAACAAAGTATTGTCATACGGTAAAAAAAAAGCAAAATAAATTTACCCGGTTCCTATACATGAAACAGTTTGGCGTCTACTCATTCCATCCACTTATGTATCCAACCCACTTTGTAATAGTTACCATAAGTTTGAAGCATCTAAGGCGCAATTTGGCACTGGTTAAATATTTTTTTATGGTTTTTCGTGGTATTTACAATAATCTGTAAATACAAGAATCGTTGGGATTGCTCGTTCTAAACAGTAGACAGCGGCAAAGGCCGAGATAGAGGCTGTTTAAAGTCCTGGTGGCCAGTACAAACTTGTAAAAGCTTATAATAGGTGGAGTGGGCAATAAAGATACAGTGGTGCCGATTCTGTTATTCACACAGTGAATTTCAGTACAGTGCATCTTTTTCTACCTATTTCATTAAGAAAAGGACAGAAGATAAATTTTAGTTTAGACCTGTCAAATTAATCAGCGCCTGACGTAAATTGACGTAATTTTAGGAGGCAAGTTTTTAATCACGTCTTGTATGGAGTAGAGTCAGGCGTTAATTAATTTGACAGGACTAAACTAATATTTATTTTCTGTCCTTTTCTTAATGGAATAAAAAGAAAAAGATGCACTGAACTTAAATTTAGTTTAGCTTGTGATCAAGGGAATCGGCACCACTCTCTCTGCGATTGGACTTCTTTACTTGCTCTTAGGCGGAATTCCAGAGGGCGACACTTAACATATTGTCCTGTGTATAACTTGTAGCTGTAGTCAGAGTCGATATTTGTTAATTAATCATTCACGTTAATTGACAGGTAAAAATTTGAACCCTGTCAGTCAAAATATGGTAATTTAAAAACATTTCATTTCAATTCTTTTCCATTTTTTTTTTGTTGGTGCTGGTGTGTAATAGGTTTTTGGGTGAAGTCTCTGAGTGTGGATATTGTGACTACATTGCTGTATTGGGTTCCACCTGTACCATCAAATGTAAGTGGTAATCCTAACTAATATTATAAATGCGAAAGTAAGTTTGTTTGTCTGTTTGTTACCTTTTCACGCATAAACCACGGAACCGATCATCCTGAAATTTTGCATATACGTTGTCAGGTGTACCGACATGGACATAGGATACCTTTCATCCCGAAAAAAAGTGCTGCAGTGCGATTCTGTAACCATCTCACCGTGAAAACTTAGGTGAAGTGAGCGTGGAGTGAACTGTCAGTGTCATCTTACCAGATACTAGGGATTGACCAAGCATACATTTACAATCATAATCGAGATTTTAATAATATTTTTTTAGCCTAATCCTATTGATATTTTTATATAATTCAAAGCTAGTATTTTAGTGGTCAAAACATTAATATTTTGTGGGGTTTTACTTACAATAAAATAGCAAAACAGAAGCGCAGTCAGAATCTCAATCCTGTTTTTTTTATTTTTTCCCTAGTCTAGTAAGTCCTTATATAGACTGAGGCGCGAGCGCGTCACGCACGAACAGTAAATAAAATTAAAACATTCACGTTTATGACAGCTAGACTGATGAAAATACGCATCGACATTGTTTGGTTATTATGAGCAATTGTAGATCGAGTCTAGTAAAGACTGCGACGATGTTCAGCGTTGTTATTAACCCAAATCTATTGAATTAGAAGAGATAACCGAGTGTGTCAAGTCATCGAGTGCTAACGGATGCCTAGCTGACGGACCATAGAATGTAATCCCACGTAGTTTGTGTGGCGTGATCACTTCACCCGATTCACGACACTAAATGTCGTAAATCGGGTGAAGTGAAGGTGAAGTGATAAGATCACGCCGCGCTTGCGCGTTAATCACTGTCATTATCACATTGCAGATTGCGTGATCACTTCACCTTCACTTCACCCGATTCACGACATTTAATGTCGTGAATCGGGTGGAGTGAAGGTGAAGTGATAAGATCACGCCGCGCTTGCGCGTTAGTCACTCATTATCACATTAGAGATTTGTTTTTACATATTTAACTTGTAAGGCGTCATGTATAAGAAAGAACATTAGGAAAATGCAATACCAACGTCAAATAAGTGCAAATATTTTATCGCTCATCGCGCGCCCGTGTTTGCACTGCACCTCTAGTAACCCTTAAATGAAGAAGTGGTTGGTGTCAACCCTGAAGTGTATGTATGGTCCCTAATAGTGCATAACGTAATAAGTACACTCCTTTAGAATATAAGTAAGCAGTTTACATCAATGCGCATTGTAACATAAATTCACTATATATTCATTAAAGCACATTCTATCAAGCTGGTTGTCTAATTCTAACGACCCTTGAACCCCCAACATTTCATGGCGACCCTGCCTTAGAGTCTGCCAAGGGGCAGATTAAGCAAAGTTTTCGTTGAGCGATTTTCAAAATGTGTAACTAAAGTAGAAAAAGACGAGGTATTCGCCAATCAAAACGCGGCTGGTGGAGGTGTTGACGCCGAGGTGGTGTTGCCATGGTTACGAGATTCGAGTGGAGTGATATATGGTACATTCCGAATTGCACTGTAATCGACTACAGCGTGCTTACACCTTGACCCCAATTCTGCTGTATGGTATTTATCTATTATTCCCCGCATAATCTTACCACGCCGTACGGTTGTCAAGCGTGGTATTTTGACAGTTCAAACCGGTTTCGGTCATTGTGTCATAGAGAATACGTTAATAGCAGATGTAGTGATTAGGTTATTAAGGAATTGACGTGGTTTCGAAGTAATGAATCATTAAGTGGTCATAGTGAATTAGGGCCCTTTTCTGAATTAACGTGAACGCGATAACGATGTCCCGTGAATCGACATATATGAAGTCATGGCATGTGCCATCTTGCGATAACGCCGACTACCGACCATGCCCTAAATTAATAATTATCACCGATCTTTAAACTAACGTGGCATTTTCGAAATTGTGCTTCTGGCTACAGTCGCCACCTTACCAAAGAAGAGGAAATTCGTGGTGTATACTTACACAAATAAATACTATAATCCAACCATGAGTAACTATTCAAGTGAATAGGTATATTACTGACTCTCAGCTGCCATAGTGGTGATTTATCTAAATCGGAAAGCAAATTATTCATGTGAGCGATGATGACTTAATTCGGAATGAGCCATATTTCACGCCGCGCAAGCGCGTTAGGCGCTGGCGAATGTTTTGACCACTAAAATACTAGCTTTGAATTATATAAAAATATCAATAGGATTAGCATTAAAAAATATTATTAAAATCTCTTTTATGATTGTAAATGTTTGCATGGTCAATCCCTAGCATCAGTGGGATGACACTGACAGCTCACTCCACGCAAGTATTCACGGTGAGATTTTTACAGAATCGACATGCTGTTCTGGAGGAAAACAACAATAACATTATTATGATAATAGATGGCGCCACGTATCTTTCGAATCAAATACAGGCAACGTCTGTCGGGTTAGCTATTAATATATAAAATAAATTAATAAATCAAGCCCAGACTACATGTAGTTTCCAAAAACGAATTTATAACCAAGACATAACGAAATGGTCGGGTCATTTCAGCCAGTGCAATAAACAAAAACTGCCAGTTAATAAATACCACTAAAAGGGTTCAGAACTAAAACCTCACTTCAAAATTACTTTTATACAAAACTCTGTTAAAACTTTTCGTAGTAAACGGATTCGTTTCGGAGACGTTATTTAATTCTCTCGAAAAACTTTTAATGAGTCCTTCGTTGTAAAGTTTGGTCCTTTTTCTCTTGTTAGACACACCTTTGGTCCTTGTGTTCGCATAAAGATGAAAGGGATTTGATAATCGTTTATGTTCTCCGGAATCGAGTTCCAAGGTATCTTCTGAAAGGGATTGTTCATGAAAATGTACTTTACACAAATAAGAGCCATGGCAGGATTGGTTTTTCGTTTAGAAATTTTCCGAAATAATTTCAAACGGTTGAAGATATTTGATAGCGAACATAGGCTTTTTCCAAAAATTCGAAGACATGTGATATCTACCAACCCGTACTGGAACGCGTGGTGGATTACGACCCACACCCTCCCTCAGAGAGGGGGCATGTGTCCCAGCAGTGGGAACATTTTAGGTGTCTATTGCCAAACCCATATCTCAATCAATCAATCAATCAATCAATAGTTTTTATTTGTAAACATAGGTTCCAACAGTGTGTAAGATGTTACAATTGTTATATTATAGTTTCTCTGTGTTTTGCCATTTGGCGTACAAATATACATTTATGGGAGGCTTTTGCCAATTAAGTATCTTAATTTATAGCAATTCAGTAGTATCAATGTCAATTTTTTTTTTTAATGTAATTTAATAATATGCAATAGGTAATGTCTGGTAATGTCAATATTTAACGAAATTCTATAATGTCAATGATAAATAATTATAATGTCAATAAGTTGCTAATAAGAAAAAATGTTTAAAATTGATATTGTCCACAGAACCACTATTAGAGTCGACATACATAAATAGACATTTTGCGAAACAAATATTATTATATTGTCAAAGAGCTGTCGTCAAAATATTCACTAAGACAATAGTAACATTTCTGTATTAATATAGTACGTAATTCACGCTTGAAATTTACTAAATTGAGACTTTTTATTGAGCAAGGTAACTTATTAAATATTCTTTGGGCCATACAAAAAAAGCTTTTCCTCATTAAAGCCGTACCCACATGTGGTACTTTAAGCTCTAACTTATTCTTATCGCGTAGTTTCCTATAATGGCTTTTAAAAGCTATTTCATATTGGGTGAAGTTTGTTTTAACAAATACATTTACTTCATAGATGTACAAAGAGGGCAGGGTTAAGATTCTGAGGCCTTTAAATAGAGGTTGACAGCTGTCAGTACCCTGTAAACCACACATAGCTCTGATGCATCTTTTTTGGGCTTTGAAAACATACTCTTTATTTACTGAATTGCCCCAATATATTATGCCATATCTCAATGTGGATGCAACATAGCCATGGTAGGCCATTAAAAGTGATTCTAAGCTTACAATTTTAGCCAGTTTATAGAGAGCATATGCAAATTTATTAACTTTTTTACAAATATCGTCAGTTTGCGGTTTCCAGGACAAGTTATTATCTATAACAACACCAAGGAATCTAGTCATAGTTGCCGACTCTATTTTAGTCCCCAAATATTCAATGTCAAGGTTTATATTGGGAATCCTTTGATAAAAGTGCATTATTTTAGTCTTTTCTAGATTTATGACAAGATTATTATTATTTAGCCAAGTAATTATTTTATTTAATGTTAAATTTATCTCTGCTTCGTATGTATTAGGATCGTCACATTTTACTACTACCGTGCTGTCGTCAGCAAATAGTACCATAGGATGGTTTATTTCTCTAGGCAGATCATTTATATATGTTAAGAATAATAGAGGCCCTAACACACTGCCTTGTGGCACTCCGTATTTAATCATCCTACTACTAGATCTGTATCTTCTCTCGTTTCCAGTGCGTGGGCATATTCGTGTTATTTCTAAAATCTGCTTTCTGTTATATAAATAAGATTCAATAAGATTCAAAATGTTGCCTCGTATACCATACTTTTCTAATTTATTTAATAGTATCTTATAATCTACATAGTCAAAAGCCTTTGTTAGGTCCATATATATAGCACATACGGCATTTCTTTTATCCACATTCGATAAGATAGGACACAGCAGATCATGGATAGCCATGTTAATTGTTCTGTTCTTGCGAAATCCTTTTTGTTCATTAACTAGAATGTTCGTTTTCTCTAAGAAAGTATAAAGCGCTTTATATATGACCTTTTCAAATATCTTTGAAAATATAGGTATCAAGGCAATAGGTCTATAATTTTTCATAAGACATTTGTCTTGCCTTTTATATAGTGGAGTAACTATGGAGGTTTTGAGCTTATCCGGGAAGATACCATTCTCAATACTTAGATTGATTATGTAACTAAGATGAGGGGCTATGTACTGAGAGACTGCTTTTATGGTTTTTGTGCATATTCCATCACTACCTACACTGTTTGTATCCCTAAGAGACCCAATATGATTCATGATGTCAAGCGGCAAAGTTGGCTCCATAAATAAAGAGTTCAAAGTGTTTGAATTAATGGGCATTTCTTGTGTTACGTTAAGATTTGGATTAGATACTTGGTTAATATAATATTCGTTAAAGGAGTTTGCTATTTCAGTAGGATTCGTAACCGTCTTTGTGTCAGTTTTTATTTCAGTTATAGGTTCTTTAGGAAAGTAGGCTTTATTGTTGTTTATTACGGTCCATGTTGCTTTAGATTTATTTTTTGACGTTTTGATAAAATAGTTATTTTGAGATTTTTGTGTTAAAGTTATAATTTTTTTAAGTCTATGTGAATATGCTTTGAGCGCATTTTTGTTCTTGAGGTTGGGCTTAGTTCTATATTGCCACAGAAGCACACGTTTCCTTTTACTGCATTTTTTTATTCCCTTTGAGATCCACTTAGATTTTTTAGTTAATGACTTTGTGATAGTTTCGTAAGGAAAACAGAGATCATAAAAGCATTGAAATAGGTCCAAAAAACCGCCATAAGCCTCATTAGGGTCCGAAGTATTGTAGACATCTGAGAATGAGAGACTTTTTATGCAATCTTTAAACTTTTCTAAATATTCCTGGCAATAGTTTCTTCGTCTAATACGCCACGACTTAATAGCACACGTTTTTTTAACTGGGCATCTTAAAACCTGTGCGGTGTGGTCTGACAGTCCAAATTCAATAATTTCTCCCTGACAACCTCTGATATTGTGCGCGAAATTATCCAAACATGTCCCACTGCTTATTCTAGTTGGTTGAGAGAATTGCAATTGTAAATTATAGCTAAATAGTATATATTCAAATTCTAGGGTCTGTTTATTTCTTTTTAATGTATTTATGTTGAAGTCTCCACAAACGATTACCTTTTTATTGCGTTGAATGCATATTAAATGGAGAATATTTTCCAATTTGTCATAAAAAGTATTTAAGTCAGAATTTGGGACCCTATATACACACAAAACAATGATACCATGTTCGGTCAATTCAATTGCGCAACATTCAAACAAATTTTTTATACAATAATTGTTTAAATTTACCACTTTATAGTTATGTCCAATTTTTGTTAATACACATGCACCACCTCTTTTACATTCTCTTGAGAAACTTATAGCTATGTTATAGTTAGGTATATTTAATAATTCTTCTTGCTCAGGCGTCATAAAATGTTCAGTGATACACAGAACATCGATAGATTTTTTCTTACGTTGCAGCTCTTCTAAACAGACATTGAGGAGGTCACTTTTGTTTAGTAGTCCGGCAATATTTTGGTGTAGGACATATATGTTATTGTAGACGAAAAAAGCTGGAATTATCCTTGTGGCTTGCGTTTTGCTCGTTTTTGTCGGAAACACTTACTTCTATGTTATTATTATTATGTACGTTGATCTGACCAGATACATTCAAATCGACTAGTATGTTACACATAATATTGTCATATATATTTCTCATTCCGTATTTATTAATTTTGCCTGTAGAGTAGGAGAACATTTCATGTGATAAGTTACGATTGCTATCGAAGATGTATGCGTACTCATGATTTAGTATGTCTAGGTAAAGGAGGTTGTTAAACATGTCAATTTTAAAATTGTATATCGGTGCTCCTGTTATATATGTAGGGAGACAAATAATTATGTTGGTGTGTGTGACTTTTCGGAGAGATTCATTTATTGTCTTTATTATATTTATATAGTTGCTCTCCTCTTTTATATCATTTCCTTCAATGAAAAGCAGGCAATAGTCGTTTAAGGTGAAGTTTTTTAATTTTTGTTCGATATTATTTACGAGCCGTTTTGTGTTGCTGTTGGGCATTATGTAGTGACAGTAGTCGAAGTACTCGGAGAAAACTTCTTCAATTGTTGACAGGGATCCCTTTTTTGTGTTACTACTGAGAATACATAGTTTATTCTTTTGTTTCGGCTTTGATACTATGTTTGAGATCTGCTCTTTAGAAGTAACTACCTCCTTTACTTTATGTGGCGTCTGAGTACAGCTTTTAGTTGTTTGTGTCTCTTTATTATGTTTATTGTGTTGCGTAGATACCTCTTTTACTACATTTGGCGTCGTACAGCTATTAGTAGTTTGTGTCCCTTGGTTCTGTTTTTTGCGTTGCGATTCGCATTCCTGATTTAGTAGGGAACTTGGTGAGTTTATTCTGTGTAGTTTTTTATCTTTGCGTGACGGCGTTACACTTTTTTTCTCAGGCGTTGAGCATATTTTCTTGTATGTGTTAATAGTTTTTATCATATTTTGTATTTCGGATTTGAGGAGAAAGTTTTCACTATTTAAATTGTCTATTTCTTGCTGTGCGCTCAATAATTGATTTTTAAGTGTTTTGTTTTGTTCAGTAAGGTCACTTATGACTCCAATATGGTCGTTAAAACTATCTGGTAAGCTCATCATTGTTGCGTCGAATATACTTTTCTCGTTACTATCAGTTATGTTAGATAAGTTGGTTAATGAGCTCGTTCTATAGGGTTTAAGTTTTCGGTATGTTATGTTATTGCTGTCAAAATCCATTTTAGTTAATGCCGTCGTGGCGCCCTCTGTTGGAATGTTTTAGACTTATAAGAACTTCAAGTTGTTTAATGCTTTAGATATTATTAAACCAGAAATGGAACGTTTTCAACTGAGTCTGTTATTCAGCGCTAGATGGCGTTAGTATACTGAACTATGTTTATAATGACTAAATTCACAGTGTTCGGACCTGGAACGCGCCCACCTTATTTATGGTAGATGATGGGGCGTTATTATTGTTTTCAAATGTCAACGTTTATTTTTAATGTTCCGACAACGTTTTAAGCATTTTTAGTGTTATTTTATATGATTTCAGTTCGTGATAGTGTTTCTTATTTAGAGTAATTGCGTTTTAATAGGTTTTAAAGCCACTATTTTCGTTTGCGGATGTTTTTTAGACAAACACTAAGTCACCACATATTTAGCTTTTTAAACTTTACCGTACTGTTATTTCACTCTCACTTGGTAATCAGATGGTCACAATATATTTTTTAATGTTTTATAACGAAACACTTCCAGTTTTATAATTAATTATCGTAAATTAACTAGGAGATGAACTTGTTCATTTGACAGTCCAGTATCTCTGATAAATAATTGACTAAGACACTCCCACACGCAACTTTTAAAAAAAAAGTCAAAATAATGGACAATAGAATTAATTTTCACCTGTAAGACCCGACTTGAGATTACAGCTTCGGTGAATTTCCAAGACATCAACTAAAACATTATGGCAAATAACTCCCCATGAAGCTAACAGACCCCATAATTAGGTAATTGCTAAAATAAATAAAGATAATTAAATAAACCTATAAAGGCAGGGCACCATTTTCTCGAACGACGTCGTAAAAAGACGTCATGAAAAAAATAACGTCAAAGATACTAAAAAGTTTATAACTTTAAAGACTACCTTTAAATTAGTTAATGACCTTTTAAATACAACATAAGGCCTTAATGTTGGCAGTTATTTGGGAAAAGGTCTGTTTTATTTTAGTGTTAAGGGCAAAGTAGGATTTAACTCCAAAAAACCAGAGTTAAGTACTCACGTACACAGCTTGGGTTTACGATCGATTCTAGTCTAGACAACTTGGTCCAATCATTTTCTTAATGCCTTATTATTTTAAGTTAAAATCTCGTGTAAGTATCTCAAATCCGAAGTTTTCTTTCCTACCGTACCTTCTCTAAAATTTATCCCGATATAGTCGAACTTAACCAAACCAAATCCGAAGGACCAAGTTGTATCATCCAACTCTTTATCATTCTCCTTGACATAAAATCCAGTCATTGACATAAAATCTTTCAGTCCCCAAATTCGACCACCCAAAAACCAAACAAAAACATTCACCTCAAATTTATACCTACTACGTTCGTTCTGTTTATTGCCAACTAGTAAATTCCAAGCACATTGATTTCGCGAAGAATGACTTTTCAAAAAGAAACCTCACACCAAAATACAGACAGCACTCAACATAAAAATCTCAAGGCCCTAAACCAAATTCACAAAGCCACAAGTCGCCATACTTCTTACCAGCTTTAGCGACAATAGAGTGGCCATATTTATATTCCGCGGACGTACCAGAGTCGCCTATTAGTGATAAACAAAATTTATATATACGCCGTCTTACACTTAAGGTTGGGCTGCATGATAAAGCTGCGGAAAATCTCTAACATTACGACGTTGTAAGGATCTCCGAGGTTTCGTGACGTGTTTATAAGGAGTTGGTTTAATAACCGTGAATTTGTTTGGAAGTGCATGCAACAGTAAATAGGGTATCAATATAGCTAACATAGAATGAAAAACAAAACACTAACGTTTTCTTAAAAACAAATCGTTGAAGAACCAACTTACATAATGAAGATAAGAAATTAGAAGAGGTAACGATAAATCTAAAATTACAATTCGCTACTCTTGCCTTCATTTTGCAAAATGCTGCACAAATAAATTCCACAACAGCAATAGCATAATCAGCTTTTAATTTTCCCACTGCTCGGACACTGGCCTCCTTTCTTCGAGAAGGAGTGGGCTGTAAACTACCACGCGGGCCCAGTGCATGTCAGTAGATGTCACATGTCTTCGAATTTATAGTAGGACATGCCGGTTTCATCACGATGTTTTCCTTCACTGTTTTAAGAGCAGTGGTGATGAAATAATTTACACGAAGTAAAGCGCCTGCCTTCGTATCCACGACCTACAACTCGTTAGTCGGAGCTTTTACCACTGGATCACCAACGAACACACACGATAGCAACACCTTTGATTATATAACACTGAAAAAAAGGCAGCTTTTCTGAAATGACTTCGTAAATCTTTGAAATGGTTAACCCGCAGAGTCTCAACAAGTTAAAATCATAAAGGATAACAGCTGTCTAAGCTGACAATGCGAAAACATGGCTTCAATTTTCAGTACAAAGCGAGAAGAATACTTTCAAGTCCACTGCGCATTTTAATTATTTCACATGTATTAATACCAATACACACACAAATCCGTGCCCGCATAAGCCCAACCCCAACACTGGACTCGCCGTTATTAATACAACATGAAGCCTGATATGCAATTCAGTTACAAAAGTACAATAAAACATTTATATCGCTTTGTCGGCGTTTGCTTCCATTTTTTTTGTGGTACAAGGTTATTTAATTAGCGATTTAATATGCATATTAGACGTATTGCTAAATAGACGTTTCGGTTCGTTAGACGTTTTGGTAATTAGACGTGTTGATCGTGAGGCCCAAAACTGTAACTAGCGATGAACGCGGTGCTGTGACTAGCGATGTCTGTGGTTTTATATAAACTTCAACGCTTCTCGTAATTACAAAGAACTATAGAGGTATGAAGAACATGGTGTAAAGTTCACTCATACAGTCATACTCCATAGAAAAGGGAGGATACTCCGACCAGACGGGTGTTGTTTCTGGCGGGTAACTGCCCTATGATTTATGTCGGGCCGTTGTATAAATGCTAGTTGCGCGGTAAACTCTGCTTGCGAAATGCAGGATTTTGCGTGAAGTCAGTATGACGCGTAATTAGCATGTGGCGTTGTAGATACCGCTACAGACCTTAAAAGCCGGGTGTTAACTTGTAAACAGTGAGCGGAGAGCCTTCAAAGCCGAAGAAAATATTGCCTCCACCTAAATGTATTAACAACGAAGAAAGCATTAGATTTAAAGGTTAAAATATATATATTATATAAAAGTTTAGTTGTACGCAAAATACGCGCATTGACGTGGAGTTGCGGACACCAGCCCGTATTACCTATTACCTATATAAAAGTTTTATTAGGAACAATTTAGGTGTAACTTATAAGATGTTTGAGATATAAAAAAGTTTACAAATTGCACGATGAGGATAACATTGATAAGGTACCTAATGAAAAATATTTTTTTTGTACTAAGACGGTCTAATAGTTGGCCCAGTAACATCAATTTTCTCTTAACTCACGCACTAGTCTAGACACTATAATATTATAACAACTCAAAAGTCCCAGAAAATTGTCATACAGGTACCTTATTATGATGGCTTAGTGTAAGTGAGAGACGGAGCTATATATGACCAATAGCACCATCCCTTTTTCGCACTAGAATCATGATGGCATTAATACTTCGTAATATGGCCCCTGGTCCTGTTCACTCAAACTGATTGACTGGTGTCTGAGATGTCTCTTGGAACGCAAATCGCGATTAAGTGTTATCATGAAGTTACATAGTCTAAATTCAAAACTAACTAATAGTTAATTGCAATATACTAAACAATTTACTTCCGTGAAGTTTCCCGAACAATTTCAATATCTACATATTTGTTAAATTAATTAAACAAACTCCTAAGATAATTTCTAACTTAGATCTAATTTATGGGGAACCATATCCACTTGTATCAAAAGATGGTGGCATTATAGTGAATATTTCGAGAAAGACTGATTAATTTTGATACTATCTGTCAAAGTTAGATCTAATGTTAACATCAAAATCATCTAATGTTAGTAGATATCAAAATTTGTCAGTTTGTTAACAAACAATCTAGTTTTACCGGAGGAGTGTATTGAAAATCAAACCTCGTTGAAAAAGTTAGTTTATGTTAATGGAGGCTTTAACTTCTAAGTAAGATTATTACTGTAAATGATGTGTGAGGAGCTTTAGGCAGTTCAAAAGTGGTGCTGGTGATTGAGAAGTGGAGAGGAAATCGGTTGTCATGTTCCGTGCATGTCATGCGGAGGACTGACGGGACGTGAGGAATAGTTTGAGAATGGATATAAAAGAGATGACGGAATAGAGACGTTTGGGATTATTGCGCCGACCATAAACCATTTCGTTTACTGCCCTGGGGCTGCATTGTGGAGGCACTCCGGTATCACCGGATGCCGACCTACTTCCGTCGAGTAGTCGGGGCGTATTTGACGGACAGAGCCGTCATCTACCCCAGTCGCGACGGTGAGTGGAACCAGCGAGAGATGTCGTGCGGTGACCCGCAAGGATCGGTTCTGGGGCCGCTCCTGTGGGACATCGGTTATGACTGGGTGCTGCGGGCTGACCTCCCTGATGACGTCAGCGTGATTTGCTACGCTGACGACACGCTAGTCCTGGCGCAGGGGAGGTCGCATCAGGCGGTGGCCGATGCGATGACACGCGTGGTTGCGATAGTCGTGGAGAGGATCCGGCAGTTGAGTCTCGAGGTCGCACTGCAGAAGTCCGACAACATATTGTTTCATTGCCCCCGGAATACGCCACCATCGGGAGCCCAACTAACGGTAGGAGGGGTTCACATCGGCGTAGAGACGACGATGAAATACCTGGGTCTCGTCCTCGACAACCGGTGGAAATTCATCGAGCATTTTCGACGTTTGGCCCCCAAATTGGAACGGGCCGGGGCGGCCTTCAAGCGGCTCCTGCTCAAACTGAGGGGGCCAAACGCCTCCTGCTGCAGGCTTTACGCGGGGGTAGCGCGGTCCATGGCCCTATACGGGGCCCCGGTGTGAGCGCGTTCACTGCGGCGGCGAGCCGCCCACTATTTGAACGCGCCCCAGAAGGTGGTAGCCGTAAGGCTGATCCAGGGCTACCGCACGATCTCGGGCAAGGCGGCAAGCCTCCTTGCCGGACTACCGCCATGGGATCTGGAGGCGATAATCCTCGCGCGCCTGTAGGAGTGGCGCGCGAAGGCACTACGCCGGGGGGAAACTCCGCTTCCGCAGCAAATCGCGGCGGAGCAGACAGACCTGCGGCGCGATCTCATGGCGGCATGGAAAGAGCGACTGTGGCAACCTAGCGCAGGGCACGCCACGATACTTTGAGGAGTGGCTAGAGAGGCACCACGGCACCCTCACCTACCGCCTGACGCAGGTCCTCACCGGACACGTCCGGCCCTGGTTCAAGCCATGGTCCGGAGAGAGAGGGAGTGGGTGGCAGTCACCTCCTTCTGTGAAGCAGTCATGCTAGCGAAGGAGGCGGCGGGACGGCTGAGGGAAAGAGCCTACCGTACCAGCCGCCGGGGGAGACGCTCCGAGCGTCGGGAGCTGCGCGACAACTCCCGGCCATCGTAGGCGCAGTCTTGCGGGCGGAGAGTAATGGGTAGCTCACCGTCCGATCAGGACAGGCCCGTGCCGGACAGCGCGTACATATTCCACGCACGGCTCAAAGAGATGTCAGCAGCAATTGAAGGGGCCCGTCAGGGCCGAAGCCTGCCGGGTCAGCGGGATTGTCCGAAAGGGTTACCGCTGGCCCGGAACATAAAGGGCTAAGGAAGGAACACGGGTGGGTTTTAGTCAGTTAGTCTGATACTCCCTTCCTCTATACCCAGAGCGGGAGGGGTCATTTGATGATTTCCTATCCTGGAAAAAAAAGGCATAACGAACGGCGAAAGAACTGGGTGGTTCTTTATAAGAACTGAATTTTCTGTCATTCTAATTGAAAGTTCAATCAAGGTCAAAGAAACTACACAGAGACGATCAGGCCTCCATTGGATGAATCAACAACCCTCAATACTCTCATCACTTGTGCCCAAATTTTCCTCAACGGATTTATTAGCCGGGGATCAGGTAAAAGGGTTGGAAAAAAATAAAAGTCCCGACCTTTTCGGTCAGGCTTTAATTGTTTCGCTGATTGCATATTATCCGCCGAAACCATCCGGAATTGAAAAAAGAAGATTACATCTATAATTTAATATAAAAAATGACGACTGTGACTTGTTATTTCTGTGAATGGGTTTTATTTTAGGAAAGCAATCTATTGTCTTTTTTGAGGATATTTAAGGTCATGGTTGAGGACATGGAGGTAATATTTTAAGTTTTGATTACTTTTCTTGATATTAATTTGTTTTGAATACTTTCGATACGATACCGTGCCTCGGAAAGCACGTTAAGCCGAACGTCCCGGCTGTCATTCGTGGATCTTTGACAGTCGTTACGGGTAGTCAGAAGCCCGAAAGTTGACAACCAGTCTTACCAGGGGGTATCGTATTACCCAGTAGTTGGTTGTGAAGGTCAGATAAACAGTCGTTCCATGTAAAATACTGGTATTCAGCTGCATCCGGCTAAACTGGAAGCCGATTCTAACATGGTTGGGAAAAGGCTAGGCAGATGATGTGTGACTTTCGATACGATAAGTAAACTTTGTTGACATTGCTGCTTTCGCTACAACTAAATTAAAAAAAAAATCAACATTAAAAATTATAGTAAAAACGATCAACTGTTTTGTTTCTTAGCAGTCCCTAAAATGGTGCTACAGTATAATATTTTATTACTAAACTTTTAACCATCGTCCTTTAACAATTAATTCTCAACCCTTTTGTTTTTTTTTTTCTTAATCAACTTAAAATTATTACGTGCCCCCAAATTACAGCAATTTTCTCCGTAAAACTGTCTAAGTTAAGGTCTACGATATCGTTTACAGGGAGATACTTAGATCAAGTCTAAATTACTCCTTTCTTTTTTAAGACAATATTACTTTCCGACTAAAATATTGTAGACTTATTTTCAAGAAGCTTCTCTGGATAATTCTTATTTTTCTTTTGTCTTTTATATTTTATCTTATTATATAATACGCGGGCCCGCACTGGGCCCGCGTGGTGGATTACGGCCCACTCCCTCTCGCTGAGAGGAGGCCTGTGTCCCACCAGTGGGAACATTATAGGCTGATGATGATGATGATATAATTTTTATATTTTGTCTTTGTAATAACAACACAACAAAATGGACACTACGATCTTATTGATCGAAGGGCGTGTCAATTTTGTTGTGTTAATCTACTGCCCTAGTCAATCTTTATAGCCAAAACAGCCGATATTTAGAGGAAGAACACTGTTCATGATGAATAATATGGTTGCATACACGTTCCTTTCAGTCACACCCGCTTCAAAACCCATTCAAACAAGTCAGAAAAACAGAACATACATTCTTGCCAACTGATAATACTAACATCTTTCGTAAATTAAATTTCCCGTGTTAAAGTAAAATTGGAGAAATTAATATAATATTTAGTAAAGTTGTGAGTCGTACGCACACCTTCAAAGTCGAAATTAATTAGAAACTCATTGTTTACCGTCAAAGTTTGTCGGAGAACAAAGATGGAGCCTTGGGGTACCCCTCTCGCTATGTATATGGTTGTGTTTAAGATAATATTTTGAAAGACGATGAAAGGGCTAAATATGTTTATGGGATAGCCAAAAATTCTTGATAACGAGTTTTAATTAGGTCAATAATTAAAAATAAGCCATGGTTTCTGTTGTCAGATTTCTCAAAGGCTTAATCTAAATCTACTAGAAATTGATTTGAAACTAATAACGTGGGAATTTCGTTGAAGAAATCCATAATACCAGAAACTATCTACTATAAAGTTTCCTTTATACAACGAAGGTTTCTCGTAGACGTACAGCATATATCCATAATAACGACCCTTCTATACATACGTATATCTATTGTTACTGAGGTCCTCAAAAGTGAAATAGTCCCAACCCAAAGGATCCTAAAAGATGTAACAGAATATCGCGAGCAAGGTTTAATAAATTCGCTCACAAAAGTCGAACGATACGATAGCACGACGGCTTAATTGTGAAAGTTTACCGGCGACTCCGCTTTTGTCGAAAATTTTTATATCAGCCTTAAGTACGTCAAGATTTGATGAGTTTTGGGTTTGAGTTTAGATATTTTGAGCGTGGTTGAAAGACGAAGTTTTGTCGGCTTTTAACTTGTGAGTGAGTTTGTTCTTTAATAATACGAGGTTTTGTTCATGATTAATTGCAAAAGGTTATTTACTTTATTAGGGTTTGTGAAATGTTCGGAAATATTGCATCTACATGTTATAATTATTATGATAGCAAAAAGTAAGAACCGTTTTTTTAATTATTATTTACAGGATTTTACTGAAATAATGACATAATCGGCTGTATTTGCACATATTGAAGATTTGCACAGTAAGTTTTACCATAGTCTAATTATACAAACACGATAACGAAATCATTCATAAGTAAAGTGATTGTGATTAGAAATAACACCGATATATTTATCAAATTAATGTTACTGAAACATTGCATTTTAATTTTCCTATGAAACCTTCCACATTCAACTTTATCCACACAACACGAAACATTGTACAAACAACTATATATATTATTCATACACGCGGCTCCAACCAAAATCCTGCTTTAATAGCGCAAAATATAGCGGAACATTTAAGCCGTTTACAGGCCCTCAACAACAAATGGTCGGTGCTTTGACAGTCAAAAACCCCATACCTACAACATGGCAGCCTACAAAATGCTCCCATGAAAGTAAAAAGTCACTTAGCGACTGTTGGCCTGTATTGCCATGCGCTATAATACCCCGTCCATCATAGAAGATAAAAAATTTCATAATAATTTTCTTTATGGTGGTGTGGTTGGTTATGGTGTTCTAGCTGGGGATGTTTTTAGCTTTTTTTAATATTTTCACTATGCGACATAGCAATGTACCAGTTCTGCTTGGAAAAAAAATATATAAGTTTGTAACGCTCTGTTCATTTCTGATTGGAATATCTCCCGCTACAGACTGTATGGTTGTGTAAAAACTACAGTTTTTTTTTATTTGGGAAGACATCTCGCATGTCAGGTTATCGTCTGCTTAACTGGCCTTGCCTGTAGGTGCCTCGATAAATTAAGGTCTCCAGCCGGGGCTAAAAACAACTGACGTCAAATATTTATTCCCTGTTCATTTCCCTTAACTGTTTTGCAATGGTTTTTACTTTAGTTTGAAGTGTTTTCTTCTCTTTTTTTACATTTCATACAAGAGCACGAATAAAATACGATCTTCCTAAAAACATGATCTGCAAACATCACTTCCTCATGACGTCAGTGTATCCTTTCTAATATTCTTCAATTTATTGCTCAAAGGCACATTACGCCCGCCATAAAGCGTCGTTTGTCATGGCGGATAAAAAATAATACTTCATAATAATCCCTATAGCCTGCCATGTTCTAAATCGGTTGGTACACACCACGTGTCGCGACTGCATAAGTATTAGACCGGGAGTTTGGATTCCAGTATACTGATGAACTTTTTCTCACGACTCTGAGAAAAACGCTAGTATTCCCCTTTATATTTTTATTTTTTATTATTCGTTCACAAATCGGGCAATATTATATAACTTACATACTAGGTATACCGAAAAAAAACACATAACACTGCATGCCCTAAACACTCACAATGTATGAGCTAGTTAAAGATAATTATAAATACTGCTGCCATTGGACTAATTATTTTTTAGTTTGACGATTTTGTCATCTACTTGCATCTCTGTACTTTTCATTACTTGTCATTTATTTATCCAGATCACAGGATCCAATTTGTTATTAATTACATACACATTTTAAACACTAGTGTTAGTACTTTCATTTGGAAAATTTTGGTAATAATTACTAAGAATGTCAAAACAATCAATAATAATATCAGAATCACTAATAGTAATGTTAAAACCACCATTAATAACGTCAAAAACACCATTACTTATGTCAAAATCATTACTAATACAACTTATGGTTCCAAAAACTGGATTCAACATATTATAACAGTAACGGCAATTTTGTAACTAATGGACGCCTTCTCCTCAATTGTCTTTTCAAAATGTATCAAGTGTGAGATTTTGAATACCTACTCACGCAGTGTGTTATATGTTTTTGATCGCCTGTATTTATAAACGATATTTATAGTTAAGAAATGATTAAACGTTAAAAACCGTGTAAACGAATCATAACTTATCTTTAAGCAACGATAAATAAATGCGGAGGTGTTAGCCCAAGGAATTTTTCAACCAGCTATATTTTAAAGGCCAATTATAAGTTTCGTAAGCATTTTATCATGCCTAAATTTTTGCGTAAGATCCCATCTTACCATGTTCTCACCAGTTTAAGCGATGACTTAACTTTCCAAATGAATAACAAGCTCATACTATATAGCTCTTTGTTCTGTAGCTATTCAAGCATATACAAAAGACATAAGCCCTATTATCTCATTAGTGGTACATTAACCAATTATATTTGTTCCATGCTCCCAGTCCAAAATGGCCGTCTTCTCTTAGCACCATTAATCTGGCTATATGTGTAATATTTCTCGGTAACTGATGTTTTATTCACCTCACACAACATATAAATTGTTTTCTTTGCTTCCATTCTGTCTACTTAAAGATATATTAGCGGTCAACACGATAATCTTGTGTATTTAATCTGTTTAGATATTGTTAACAATGAGTTATGATGTTGTGTTGTTGTTTTATAGGGATTTAATTTTCACGCTCCATCTAGTTTAGTATAAACACTTTAAAAGAATTGCCTGAATTGCTCTGTATTATTGGATCATGTGGATGGATAGATGGAGTAAGTGAATGTTAATAATATAATGGTGAAATATGACTGAGCTTTAATGTATTTTAACATCTCTGCCTAACCCTTGTAGTACAGGCGTGATGTTATGTGTTAATGTGCGATTTGAAATTTAAAAAAAAATTCTTTATAAATTTAATGTGAGTTCGGTGCGGCGTTTCCTAAGCCAATACTTTTAGAAGAAAGACCAAAACAAACCCAGAGATCACAGTCTCTTTTAAAGTCCAGACATAATCTTGGTGATGCCATATGATGATTGATGAAAGCGTTCATTATCACTAGCTGAACATTTTTTGAGAACTTTTCCACTGTCAACAGTGGCGAGGAACTCAATCACTTACAATTAACATTATTTTAAACTTCTCAAACTTACATACGAACCAAATTCTCTCATTCCAACGACATGGACGAATTTAAAAGAGAATGACACATTGCAAGAAAACCCTTCTATCTCACATCGACTTCGTCGACCTTTGAGTACAGACAGCATAAATATTTCATCTGTCGGAATAGTAAGGACTAGACGCAGACAAATCGAGCGACAGACGGACTACGGGCGAACGGCGGCGCTAGACATGTAAAAGAGTTCGAATTGCCCATCCGCCCGTTCGAAAAGTCGGGTGCTAAAAGAAGCCTGCTCAATTATTTCTCATATGCATTAATACTGTTCTCCTTTGAACTCATATCTCTCAAGCGTTATTAATTTGAACAAATGTATTTTTAAATTGAGTATTATCACGCCTCAGTACATTCGTAGATTCATCAAGCGTGTGTTAACCAGTGGAACGGATATTTTTGAATTTCAAAGAGTTTTTTAATTATTTGGTGATGGGCTTTGAAGTTTCAGTAATTGAGAGAGTCGCATTACGTCCGCTACGCGTAACGTTTGCTTATGACCCTATTCTATTCTTCAAGATGATTTTTTCTCGGATCATGCGCGTTACAGCCGTTCTAAATATAATTAGCTTTAGAAAAAACATGAAAAGCATAAGCTCAATTAGTCCACAATTTTGCCACTGCTGGGACACAGGCCTTCTCTCGGTGAGAGGGAGTGGACCCTAATCCACAACGCAAGCCCAGTGCGGGTTCGTAAATGTCACATCAAGTCACATGACGCCTTAGTTTTTTTGGTTCTAGGACATACAGGTTTACTCACGATGTTTTCCATCACCGATTTGAGAGCAGTGGTGATGAAATAATTTACAGAAAGTAAAGCACCTTCCTGGGTTCGAACCCAAACATCAAAAACATTAGTAGGGTGAGTGGGGGGAAGATAGAAAACGGGGTAACACAAAAAGTTGTCCATAACGTCAGACTTAATGCAGTTTTTGCAGTTATGACAACATTGTTAAGATCGCCATTTTGTTACGTTGCACATATCAATCAGCGTTTACCGCTTTGAGTGAATGGTTGTGTGAAAAATGCAAATGTCTGCGCAGTGACTTTTACGCAAATTAATCGAGTGTTTTAATCTTACCCCGTGTTCTGTAACTTTACTTACGAGGTGAATACGAATGTTTTATTGGAATATCTACTCATTATTTTTAATTCTTAGTTGTGTTATTACATCCAAATATGGCTATTTTTCGTATTTTAGGATTTATTTCAATTTTCCATCTTTACCCACCAATATTTGACGGGGTAAGAAGAACATTTAAAAGTTTCGACCTTACCCCGTTTTCAAAAGTCATACTAATAGTCAGATGTTCTCAAACTGTTCATGATAAGATAAGTATACAAAATAAAATAATCGGTACCTACCCTTTTATGATTTTATGATGTTCTTATAGAATATCGTTTATGCAAATTTTGAATGAATTAATTTTGTGTATAATTGATTAGTGATTACAAATATTATTATTATAAATACCAACTTAGGACTACCGAATGACTATTCAATAATTGCATTTTGTCAATTCAGAATCACCATGCCACGTAACTACGTCCGGACATCGGCCATAGAGAAAGTAAAACGGAAGGAATCTTTATAATATAATACGTCATAGTGTGAAAGAACAAGACATCCCGAAAAATCCGTGCCGAAGTCGAGATTATTATGTTAAGAATTAAGGTACAACTTCGTAGCCAACTGCAAGCAGCAGCAGCAGGCGACGTGTCGCCTCGACACTACTGGTTTCTATGTGTTTCTATGAAATACCTTCCGTAGCTAGCGACACGTTGTTTTCATAGAAATATATAGACCCCAGTAGTATCGCAGCGACACGTCGTATTCTGCTGCTGTCTGCAGTCGACTACGAACTCGTACCTTTAGATGTAATAAAGATTAAAATTGAATCTTTAAAGATATTGATCCTAAATATGGCAAATTAATGTAAGATAAGTGATTTGTTATTGCTTTTTTGCCTTTGAAGAGTCTTTTTATGTTTTTGTTATGGGCATGAAGCCATACATTTTTTTTTTCTAAGTTGTTGCTTGGATAACTATTTAATTTTGAAATATTTTATCTTTATGTCACTTTTATTTGTTACGTATTGCGCTACATTTGTAGACTCAGATGAAAGAAAAATGCAAACTCTCTGTTTTGTAATATCTCGGTAAGTATTAGGATAAAGTAAAATTAAAGGATATATTTGATTGATAGCAATGTTTTATTTTCAGTATAACCTTAAGCAATTAAAGTGGAAAGTTTGAGAACCTCTTTGTCAATCTTCCCCCGGTGGGGTAAGATTGAAATATATAAAAATATAAAAACGTTATATCTTTCTTAACTAAAGGAATTTTGACACTTCAGTCAGTTCTCAGTTTTTAGGGCACTTCAAACTATAGACTAGTGACCACCAACAGCGTCTGACAATCATATAAACGATTTTAGAAACTATTTCGATCTTTCCCCATCACCCTTTCATCTTTCCCCTGGTTCATTTTCGTGATAAAAACATTTAATTTAATTTTTTTTATGCTTTGGAGCAGATTTAACAGGATGTTATTAATATGATAGAAAAATATACTCTTTGCTCTTTACTCAAACAAATAATTTTTCAGCATAAGCTCATATGTACTGTTCTACAAGACTTCAAATACAACACTGCTCATCTCATCAAAAAACCGTTCGATCTTGCCCCCACTCACCCTACCTATAATAAAAGATTTCACTGGCTAATTTATCACCCGTCAAAAGCTAATTCCCAAAAGATTCTAATCGAAGGTATTGACGAAAACGCAGTAACGCTCCATCCCTCTTCAATTATACTTGGAATAAATTATGCGACGACGCGCGAATCGAAATGAAAACCATTGGAATAATCGTTGCTCCAATAAGGGAATCCAATTTCTATTCTGTAGAATTAATAAGAATGTGATTTGAGCGCAGGTGCTTCAAATACAGGGTGAGTCGTAATTTTTAGATCGGGTAATAAATTGGACTTACGGATTTCAGGTATTTATTATCGAATACTTAGTGTTTTTTTAGTTAGATTGGAGTGGAAAGGGTGAGCATTTTTGTTGCATTTTGTAAATCTATACTAAGAATAATGCTGAAGAGTTTGTTTGTTTGTTTGTTTGAACACGCTAATCTCTGGAACTACAAGTCGGATTAAAAACAATATTTTTACTGATGATGCCTTATCAGCAAAATCCGTAATTTCGTTATAAGCAGCGATGGCCATTTTCTACTTTGTGGTTTGTCAGCCGCTTTACTATCATATAATAACAATATAAACATATCTAATTCTTTTTTCTTTCTTGTTTTATGATTATTATTGTATATATTTGTTTATATAGAAAAGTATACGGTTTGTGTATGTATGTATTTACTATATATATTTAAATGGTAAAACACACCACCTGCAGTGTTGTCTCTCCTTTCTCTCTAAGTCCAACCAAAGGTTGTCTTTAAAAGATCGTTTATAGCGATAAGACCGTCAATTGTGTCACACCTTGTAAAATTTCTACATTTATATTCTGTAATATTTATGGTGTACCTACATAATAAATAATATTCTATTCTACAAACACTCCTTGTAAAAACCAATGTAAAACGAAAAATAAAACTGCAGAAATGTTACACCCTATAACTTTACAACGAAAACTGGAGATAGTGTTTGATCTCCAAATGGAATTGGGATGGATCGAGTCGCGTTCACACCATCTGAGCAGAATCAGATGTCTGAGCTAGCACTGTTATTATAACAATATTATTTTAGACTATCTGTGCCTGCAACTTTGTTCGCGTGCTTGTCAGAAAATAAATTAGATTTCATGGGTTTTATTATTTTTGCGCGGAACCATTATTCTATTTGTAAAATAAAAGTAGCCTTACTCCTTATAACATCAGCTATCTGCCAGTGAAAGAACCGTCAAAATCGGACCAGCTGTTTCGGAGAGCCGGAACAGACAGACAAAAAAATTTAAAATTGTTTTTTGTTACAAGTACCCTATATATTTTCATATGCATTTAGTAAAATAAAATCTGATGTTCCATATATTTTGACGAGTTATGCGAACAAAAATGTAGGGAGCAGCTGAATTTATTTCGCGATTTTAGGTTTTGGTCCCATAGTAAAAGTTGTTCGTAATGATGAACACAATGACCCCTTAAGGGGCTTACAGGACCTAAACGTAAAAAAACGCAAGTTTTAGAAACAATAAAAGTATATGATCGACTACAGTGAACAAAATCAGAAAAATATATGATATTCTTCAGGATATATGCTAGGTAGATACTGTGTCGAAAATATAATACAACTAATTTCATACGATAGAAAAAAAGCATGAAGATACCTCTAAAACTTTCTTTTTACAATAAAAACCATACTAATATACGCACAATCATTCTGATTTTTTGTTAGATTATTCTACAATCGACATACTAAAACACTACTATTTTCATTTTTTAGTCCAATCAATAGATTTTTTGTAATTAAATGATTGCTTCATATTTTGCAATAAATTACCAGTGTTGTGTCAACGCGCTTCTCTTTCTTTTCTATGCAGTCTAACAGTGACCGCGCTTTAGATCATGTAGGCCCCTTAAGAGATTTCGTGTAGGTATGAATGTTAAACTCATGTGTAGTACTTACTTAAATTAAAAAAAAAACTAACCTAACACGATGTACTTTAATTGTTCGGCTTTAAGTAATCGATATGTTATATAACTGTGGAGGCTTGTTATTAGCAACTTGACAATATGTTTTTGTAACCTGTTATTTGTAAATTAGTCTGTAAGCCTTTTTAAAAGTAATAAAGAAATAAATAAATGAATAGGTAGACCTTATAAACAAACTGTGTCTTTAATTTCTGTAAGTGATTTTAAACCGCTTCAATTAAAGATATAAATAAATTAATATAGATACACTTCGTGTTCCCCGGTTTAGTGATCAGCGTGTCCTGTGTTACGTACCCTGGGACCTAACCAAAAGCGACTGTCACGCAAATACGCGATTATATGCGCGACTTTATTGACCGTGCGATTATCGCGTACTTGTCCGACATCGATACGATCGCTTTCGGCTATGACGCAGCCGTAGGGTCCGTAGGCCTCTTCCAGGGTTTCCATTCTGTCTTGTTGTTCTGTTGTGATCCATGATCAGACACAAATCAATCCAAATTCAGACTGCTAATGAGAATATCACAATATCATTTTGACCGTTTGTCTCAAAGCTGGATCATGCCGAACCGATCATACTTAACCGACTTTACGCAGATGACGCTGTCGCCGCACTGAATGGCAATTCGGCTAGGTGACTAAAATGGCAAGTTCCAAAGTAAAGTAGGTTTCGACTTTTGTCGTGCGACGACAGGTCGCATGCGGTGGGTAACTCAAATCACGTGAGAATGTTCAGTCGCAGGAGATCGCCATGAAGGTCGAAATTTTGATGCAAGATGAAATACTCACCTACATTTTTATCGACCTATGCAAATAAGGTAGCGATTCGGCTTGTGAGGCGATTGGGTAAGCGACATTCAGCGATATTACAAATTTAGATCGTGTAGGTGTAACCAAAATATTATCATTTCAAAGGACCCACAGGACGAAACCCTAACAGTTCGGGAAAGTCTTGATAAAATTATATACACCTGAAATTAATTAAACTTATTTCTAATCAGGCACCTCTACGTCTTTCTTATTATCCAGACCTTCATAATAACCTAAATCTAAGACGTCGATCCAACGCCACGTCGCTCAAACTATCTCTATGTTAATTTTCTTTGTACGCGCATCGCATAAGCTGAGTGAACTTTATCTGGGATAAGTCTCTAAGATCACAAGACTTCAAGACTTTTCATTATAATTCTACGAAAGAAACGACTTACGAGATTGAATACCTTTATCAAACTTTGGAAAATGTTGGACCATTTTCGGGATAAGATTTTATTGTCAATAGACAGTATTTTCTAGGTTTTTTATTTACTGAAGACAGGCTGCTACTAACATAAAATCTCCTATCCAATGTAACGTGTACCTAATAGAATAGAGTAGACATTTATTTTGCAATAGATGTCATGGTGAAGATTATTTTGATCTATACGAAAAACCACATCACTTATGTTTGTACTTTTCTGTTCCTTTCTGTTTGACGGTTTACATGTGCGTAAGTACAGACGCCAGCACATCAAGCTACCCGAAACTGTCAGATTTTCCCAATCAATTTTGAACCTTATGTTTTAGTGATAAAGTTGAAAATCTATTAAAGAAATTTGACAGATTGTAGTAGCTTGATGTGCTGGCGTCTGTACATAGATGGTTAAATAAATAATGACAACAAATAACATAATATGTCGACATAAGATTTAGGGGCTGATTTTTCAATAGTCAGAGGGGCAATTCTCATAATTTTAAGAACGCTCGCAGTCAGATATCAGTCTCGATTAAATATGTCTTTGCAGACTAATTATGACAGATCGATATAGTTTCTATACAAAAAACACTGGCACTCCGGTAGTGCCGACAGAAGTGAAAACTTGAACAATTACGAGTGTATTTTGTGAATCGTCTTATAAACAAAACACGCGTGTTAAGGTGTGTTCCTTATTTTATAGGGTTTTTTGCAAATCAGGTATGATGACCAAAGTGACTGGTTTATTCTTCTCGTGAAAGGAATTTATTCAGATTTACAAATAAGCACACAGGATAGACTTCAGTTCGTGGTGTTGGTCGCGGCAGTGGTAAGAGAAGCAAGCCGCTCGCATGGAGCTCGTTGTCAGTTATATATCCGTGGTTCAGCGCCATCTCGTCGTTGTTGGATGAACTACGTAGTTAGTACGCGAGGCCCTCGTAGTTCTTCCCGATGTGCATAGATGGCGCTGTCCTCAACAACGCGCGTCTTACGTTTTACGTCTTACGTCTTACGAATTTTCGATCAGGGTCACGTGACCTGACGCGAGTTTAGAAGTTTTTACCCATTCCAAAAAAAGTACACAGCGCCGCTAAAGAAGTTTTCACTTCAAAAAAAATCATAATAATCAGCGCCTGACACAACTCCATACAAGTTAAGACGTGATTAAAAACTTGCCGACTATAATTACGTCAATTTCCGTCAGGCGCTGATTAATTTGACAGGACTAAACTAAAATTTATCTTCTGTCCTTTTCTTAATGAAATAGAAAGAAAAGGATGCACTGAACTTTAGTTTTGTTTGTGAACAACAGAATCGGCACCAATGTCAGATTAAAATCATTTATTTCAATTAGACCGTTAATAACTTTTACAAGTCAAAAACAAGAAGATTTGTTCAATTGTCTATTCCAAAATGTAGTTTCCTATAGAAAAAAATGGGCAGAAGTCATACAAACGTCTACGTGTTTTGCGAATTCGGTCTTTGTGCACAGCAGTACGATTCTGTAACCATCTCAACGTGAAAACTTAGGTGAAGTGAGCGTAGAGTGAGCTGTCAATAGTGTCAAATTCCTAGCAAAAAACAAACTCACTTCACCTAAGTTTTCACGGTGAGATTTTTACAGAATCGACCGGCTGGAATTGTCGCAATGACAGGTGTCAGGAACGCATTCTCGCGACGGCCGGACTGTAGTCATCATAATCGTTTCTCTATTAACAAGTCTTACACCGATTCAGCGAATTTCAAATAAATATCTTCACAAATGTAGGGCAACAGCTATCTAGATAGTAGGGATGATAAAATCCACGGCTATGTAAGTATTTTAAAAGATAAAAGAAGCTGGCCATCTTTACTTAACCATAAGGAAATGTCACAGAGTCGTAACCCTGGTTACAATCAACACATAAAATACTCGACAATGTCATAGAGTTGCCCACTGAGGCTCTATTTTCTAAGCTGTATTTTTGTTCTAGCAAGCGTTATAATTGTAGGGTTGTTAAGAAAACAAAGTGTGGCTATAATACGATTGGATTGTTTTAAGTTGAGGCAATCGTTATTTATTTATTGTTTAGAACTTTATAAGTAAAAAAAACACTGGCACTCCGGTAGTGCCGACAGAAGTGAAAACTTGAACAATTACGAGTGTATTTTGTGAATCGTCTTATAAACAAAACACGCGTGTTAAGGTGTGTTCCTTATTTTATAGGGTTTTTTGCAAATCAGGTATGATGACCAAAGTGACTGGTTTATTCTTCTCGTGAAAGGAATTTATTCAGATTTACAAATAAGCACACAGGATAGACTTCAGTTCGTGGTGTTGGTCGCGGCAGTGGTAAGAAAAGCAAGCCGCTCGCATGGAGCTCGTCGTCAGTTATATATCCGTGGTTCAGCGCCATCTCGTCGTTGTTGGATGAACTACGTAGTTAGTACGCGAGGCCCTCGTAGTTCTTCCCGATGTGCATAGATGGCGCTGTCCTCAACAACGCGCGTCTTACGTTTTACGTCTTACGTTTTACGTCTTACGAATTTTCGATCAGGGTCACGTGACCTGACGCGAGTTTAGAAGTTTTTACCCATTCCAAAAAAAGTACACAGCGCCGCTAAAGAAGTTTTCACTTCAAAAATACTGTACAGATGCCAGCACATGTTCCACAAACGATTGGACATTTAATATCGTGTCCTGCGTGTCCTGTCAGCTGCACGTTACAGGAACTGGTGGACGCTGGCGATGGCGCCAAACAAAAGTAGCCGAATTCTGGGCCGAGTCCATTTAGATTGCTAGCGACACGCTAAGAAGAAGCACATCAAGCTACCCGAAACTGTCAAAATTTACCAATTTTGAACTTTATGCTGTAGCGATAAAGTTGAAAATTTATTAAAGAAATTTGACAGATTGTAGTAGCTTGATGTGCTGGAGTCTGTACAAAGGCGGACTTCAGGTTTCTACCAGTCCACCTTAGGGTGATGCAGAGAAAAAACATGGCAGATGTAACATACGGGATAAATAGCTAGGAAATGAATATCAAATACAAGAATAAATACTAAAGGCTCCTGCAAACAGGCCCGACGCGCAACACGAATCGCGCGCGACCCAAAGGCACCGCTCGTTGCGCGACGTGCGGTGACTTTGTGTCGCGTGTCGTGTCGCGCCTGTTTGAAGGAGCCTTAATACATAGATAGATACATAATATTAATTACTTCCAGCCAGTGTTGTTAAATAAACGCTTACTTTATTAAACGAATCATGTAGATGTGAATGTAAGAACTGCTTCTCAAATCATTATATTTTAGGGCTATTTAAATCGAAATAAATATGGGCTTAGAAGCATGGCAATAGCTTTCAAATCGTTACGTATTTCTGCAACGACTTTCAACAAGATTGACATTAGGTTTTTGACTTATGATAGCCAATGCCAATCGAATCTTTCTTTCTTTCTTTTTCTTTCTTTCTTTAGCTATGCTATGCTGTTAGTGCTGTTGCTATTAGTTGCTATTAGTGGCTTTCATTTTGACAGTTCAACAATATTCATTGCGTTCTTTACATTGTTGGGCAGACAAATTTTTCGAACATGCGAAGCAATGTATTAGCAATATCCTTCAAAATGATTCAGATTGTGATTAATAGTGTTACGCAATAAGGGTGCAGGATGACAGAAGCAGGGTTACAGTACCCGGCGATAAAAAATATTGCACATCGACCTTTGGAAAGAGACAATCGGCTAATTTCGGCTTCGTAGAGCGTTATCTCTGTCGCACGAAATACAAACAGTCCGGTATCTATTAGGAGCTGTTAAAACAATTATGATTTGCTTCTTTTGATAATTATTTTTATTCTTTGTTTATACAAATAAAGGTAAAGGTCGATGTGTAATAATTAGCGCCGGGTACTGTAAGTCAACTGGCGCGCTATTGAAAAGGTCTTTACCCATCAGTGAACCGCGACAGGCTGATGTTGATGATGATGAATGATTATTTGCAGAAGCAATCTTGGCACATGATTACGAATAAATATAAGTGAAGGTATCGGACGATATGAACAGTTAACGCCAGATTTTTTAACAAGTCAATTCATTATCGGTGAAATAATGAAAAGTGAATCGTTCTGTCGGCGAATCGTTCGTCATTGAAACGTTCTATCGGTGAAAAAATGAAAAGTGAATCATTCTATCGGTGAACCGTTCAACGGCGAAACGAACGTCGGAGAAATGTTTCAGAATCATTTTTCCGTCACTTCACGTGCCAACCCTTACAGCAACAACCTTCCATTATTTAGCCACGTTTGTGAAGTAAAGCGGACGGACGAGGTAACGGCTAGTTTTTATGGCGCACGGTCCACCACAGCCCGGCCAGGGTTCGGCCACGGCTTTCATTGTCGGCCCATTCGATGCCGCGATAAACTTTATTGGGCGTTATAACCATACGTTTCTTGGAAGGTTTCTGGTTACCTGCGAAAGAAAGGCTTTTCTCTTTTCTTTCGCATTTTAAGGAAATACTGTTTGACTTGCTGTTGGGTCGGTTGTTAAGGAAAGTGTTGATGTTAAAATGGTTTTTACTGAAATATTAAAAGGGTAAGGAATTGGAACATAAAGGATATATTTTTATGGTATAAGAGCGATGCTTCTCGGCGACGTGAAGCGCTTGTCGACGCTGGCAGTTTTCATCATTTTGTGATGCGTCATGCGTCGCATGTCCTCAACATTGTAACTTTCACATGAGTAAAGACCTTTTGAAATTCTAACTAAAAATAGAATTCCATTAGCGGCATCAAAATTCATTACGATCATAGCATCGTAATGAATT
Source organism: Luperina nickerlii (assembly GCA_963855955.1). NCBI lineage: Eukaryota > Metazoa > Arthropoda > Insecta > Lepidoptera > Noctuidae > Luperina > Luperina nickerlii. Next base: position 22,329,798 of record OY979664.1, on the reverse strand, counting down.
TTCATGCCGCTAATTGGGAACATTCGCCGCCAGCACATCAAGCTACCCGAACTGTCAAATTTTCCCAATCAACCTTGAACCTTATGCCATAGCTATAAAGTTGAAAATCTATTAAAGAAATTTGACAGATTATAGTAGCTTGATGTGCTGACGTCTTTACATCATAAAATACATAACAAAAAAATACGATTATTAAATTTAACACAAAACATACAATAGGCGGCCTTGTCGCTATCTGCGATCTCTTCCAGGCAACCTTGGAATGGACAGTGATTGCGTGATTTATGTGTTAAATATATTAATCATCATCTGCCTAGCCTTTTCCCAACTATGTATGTTGGGGTCAGCTTCCAATCTAACCGGATGCTGCTGAATAAAGTGTTAAATACATTAGATAGATAGACAGATAAAACGTTTATTCAGTGCAACAAAAGACACAATACAGGTATTAGAACATCAAAAAAGGTGAAAAAAAAAAAACAAAACAAACAACAAAAAAACAACAACAAACACAAAAAAAAAAACACAATAACAAATATTTAACTTAAATAATATAAACGATGGCAGGGACTTCAACGCACAAGCTGTTTCCATCATTCAGTTCATGAACTCCACTACGTTGAAATTTGTCGTCAGCAATTAAAAAAAACCGGCCAATTGTGAGCCGGACTCGCGCACCGAAAGCGAGGGTTCCGTACAAACTACAAATTTACGGTTTTCGGATTTACTCCTTTACTTGTGCTACATGACATTGCTTCTTGCCAAATTTCATGATTCTAGGTCAATGGGAAGTACCCTATAGGTTTTGATTCCCTTGCGAGTATCAAAATATGCGGAATAAACGGAACATAAACGCCCGTATCTTTTGATTGGGTTGACTTAGAAGTTTGATATCTTCACTGATTCAAGGGATTGCAGCCTTGGGTATTTGATATTAATTTAAACTTGATAACTCCGCGCGTTTTTGAGAAAAAGGGACAGACAGACGGACAATAAAGTAGTCTTATAAGGGTTCCGCTTTTCCTTTTGAAGTGTGGAACCCCAAAAAAACATTTACAAAACGTAAACAAATAATATCACAACCCCTCGCACCAACATATCTACAAGCAAAAATTATGGAGAGAAGCATGGAAAAACAATTCGTTTTTGCAAAAGGATTTATTATTTACATGCATTTTACAATTTTCAGTCAACAAAGGCTCGCCCGCGAGGGGGAGTGCGGAAGTGACGTCGGTGGGATCGGAAGTCGACGCTCCCGCTTGGCTGAGAACCTAGTAGAATGCTGGAACCATTTTCACAGTTTTGAAATGTTATATTTTTTTGCGTCCATTTTGTTTTACTTTTGAATGGAAAGCTGACTTTAAATTGTAAAAAAATACGGTGTACAAAAATTTGATCAATCAAGGTGAGTTTTTAGAAAGAATAGAGATAATTATGTTTATTTCCACCTGTTTATTGGTAGTGTCAAAAATTATATAAAAAAATTAAAATGAGTCGTGATCTTCACTTGCCTTTTAGGAATGAACGGAGTATTTTTTATACTCAACAACTTTTATACGTAACATTCAGGGGGTCTACTTCCTTAGAGCATTGGAGGCCCAGTGGTGACGGCCCTGACTTACGAGTTGTAAGTCGTGGGTTCGAGTCCGAACCTATGCAAGCAATGCTCTCAAAAACGGTAAAAAAAAACATTGAGAGGAAACCGGCATGTCCTAGAACCAAAAATTCGAAGACATGTGACATCTACCAACCCGCACTGGGCACGCGTGGTGGATTACGGCTCACTCCCTTTCACCGAGAGGAGGCCTGTGTCCCAGCAGTGGGAACATTATAGTCTGATTAGGACAAAATCCGTACTTTTGACCGAAACGGGCGCTTCATATTCCGTATCACTTACAGACTTAAGGTTCATTCGGAGCCCGAACTAAAAATGAATGACAACACGTTTTAACATCATCTGCCTAACCTTTTCCCAAATACATTATCGGGGTCGGCTTCCAGTCTCACCGAATGTAGCTGAATACCGGTATTTTACATGAAGCGACTGCCTGACCTCCACAACCCAGTTACTGGGTAATACGATACCCCTTAGTAAGTCTGGTTGTCAGACTTTCGGGCTTTTGACTACCCGTAATGACTGTGAAAGATCTACTAATGACAGCCGGGACCAACGCCGATGCACGGAGGGTTCTTGATATGTAAAGATGGTAACCCATCCACGGACCAGCCGTGGCAAGCGTAGCTTAACCCGATCTACCCGAGCGGTTGTTATTACTTAGCCTCAAGCCCTCAACACGATTTAACAGTTTATTTATTAAACACTAGCTTCTGCCCGCGACTTCGTCCGCGTGAATATTCTTGTTACTCCGACCCACCCCGTTGCATCGCATCGCCTGCCCGCGCTATTACTTCGTTTTTGCTTAGCGTTCTTTCTGACTTTTTTTCTTTTTGCTCGGCTCCTAAATGTCATAGCGTTATGTTTAATAGCCTATAGCCTTCCTCAAGAATTGGGCTATCAAATGCAAAAAGAATTTTTCAAATCCGACTGGTAGTTCCAGAGATTAGCGCATTCAACCAAACAAACAAACTCTTCAGCTTTATAATATTAGTATAGATAAGTATAGATTTAATTTCGGTGTGTTTTATTTAGCCCGTGCGAAAATTTTTATTTGTCACTTGTTTTGGTGTATCATCTTCGTTGACGGACATAAAAAGTAGACCCCCAGTTCTCATCAACAATGCTTTCATCAAGAATGTTCAACATGAAACAATTTCAAATAACACATTACAGAATAATATTCTTTTACAATTCTGGAAATTATTGTACACCTACTGTAATGAAATTTCTAAAGACTCCCCCCCCCCCCAGTGGGTTCCCGCATTGTTGAGGCGGGGGGCTCAGTAGCCGTGACTTGGACACCCACGGTGAAGCAAAGAGTAACCCGAGGAGGGGCCGCTCGTCAGGGCTTTTGCCGAAAAGCCGACGACGTAGCGGTGCAACAAGTAGGTTGCGGTGCCGCTTTAGCGACATCGCAACTGAGGTGGGCCGCGATGTCATATGGGAGGCATCGCGGCTGAGGGTTGGAGGCCGCGGCGGGCGGGAGAGGAGTGCCGGTATTGCGGTGCGCCGCTCTCCCTACCTTCCGCGGCCTTGACGGGGCCGCAGGGGAGGAGGAGTATTGGTATGACGTTGGCTGCTCTCCCTATCCTCTGCGGCCGAAAATTGGCAGGCGGCGGGGCCAATAACCTGACCCGTCACAGGGGGACCAAGGGTGCCCAGACACGGGGTCGTCTGGCGCCCATGTCCTGTTTTGGTCCCTGGGGTGGTCACGGCGTGCTAAGTGTTCTGGTGCGCCAGTTATGGGGAGTACTCCCCCCAGAGAAGGGTCCGGTGACGGACAGCCGCGGCGGGTTCACGGATGAGTGCTAACGCGTGCCCGTGTTCCCGCCGTAAGCGGCAGAGGAGGATACCGTGGAGTTTTAGTGGGTTAGAGTCCCACATAACTGCACTATCTCCCCGTGGTAGTGCAGAATGCATGAGCATTTCTCCACGTTAAAAAAAATATAAGGACTAATAAATTGCAAAGCATTGAAATAAGTAATTTCAAAGTACGAGTAGCATTCGTTTAATAATCCAATTTTACAAAACAAATTTGTCAGTTCCACTACAAACTTTGTAACTGTATGAAAAATTACTCTTCAGTTTTGCCGACACAAAAATAGAACATAAATTCTCAAACTTTTTTTATATGAAAAGTATCTATAAATAGGATTTATGCATTATCAACACTGGTTAAAATTAATTTGATGGCAGAGGTTCCGACATCTTAAATGAAAGTATGAAATACTGGACTGGTCCACTGAAATCTGTGTGGTACTTTCCTCGAAAGACCATTTCAGACACCATTCTACATGGTCTTCACAAGATCTCACCAATATTATGTCTGGATTTTAAAAGAGGCTAAGACCTTTGTGTTTATGTTGGTTTTCTTCTCAAAGTAGTCAAATAGGCAATCCGACCTCATCTAAGTTATTTTTTTTATAATATGACGTGTAAAAGTGATTCCGATTTATCCTATTTACAAAATACTTAATCAATTTAATTTTATTTCAAAATTCACGAAAAAAAAGTACCAGAAAAAGAAAAACGGTTTCGTTCAAAGAATTTCCTTAAATTGTAAATAGCGAAAACCTTCCTCCTCCATACAACCGACTTTGAAAAACAGTTTTATTATTAAAACTAACACCAAAACCTCATTTTCAGTAAACAAAGGAGCGCTGAAATAAAAGAATGCAACCCTTGTTGGATGTCAGACAAAATGTTAATTTCTTTCGGATTGCCGATTTACAAATAAAAAACTTCTCGGTCGGCCCGAAAGTTGGGACAACTTGTGACGTAGTACTGCGAAGCGTAATTATTTGGGCGAAAGTCTCTCGAATGAATCGTGAGTGATTCCATTATGGCGTTACATTGGTTTTCTCGAATTATTACTGGATTTAAATAATGGATGAAGTTTGCGTCTGTTTATTAGGTTTTTTTTAAAGAAAGAAAACATATTTAAAAGATAAAAAATTTGTTGTAAAAGGTGGTGTGAAAATTTTGACTTGTTTGTGTTTTGTTTTTAATTTATATCGAGTTCTAGTAAGAATAGATGACCTGCTTTTATCTTTCGGTGATGTAGGTGATAAGTTCCCTCAAAGAATGTCCTACATTCCTGGTTTTACTCAGAGGTAATCTACTAATCACAAAAACTGTAATCTAGCATCCGTCAGCTTTTTACATACAATCCTTTACAATTGAGGTCAAAGAATGGGCAATGCCGACCAAGCAGTCTACAAGAGCAGCATAATGAAACATTTTGCAAAAACAGAAACGGATGAATTCAAAAATGTAGATTTAAGTCTCTTATATAAGTCACGGAACATTAAGGTCGCATTCAGTTCCTTCTTTATGCCCCTAAATGATCTTAGCTTAAGCCTATTTTTATTCTCGTTTGCAAGCTAAAGGATAATGCCGAGCCTCGTTGAGAATGGACGTCCTAGATATAAGTCATTTGAATAATTTCGGCTCGGTATCAAAAATAATAGTGTTGGGGAACAGGAATTTTTAGTGGAATGTCGCTACTTTCACGTAGTTCTTAGTAGTAATTAGTCATATCGGATATTGGTAAGAATTATCTAAATATCGTAAGGTGACAACAGTATGTGACAACATGATTGTTATTGGCTAAATGAACTTAATGAATGGAAACTTTGTTTGACGTAAAAGACAGATTTTAAGAAAACCCCTTTTAAATTACGATAATAGGCATGCATTTATTCACATGAATCATGACCATGGATGGTGATACCTTGATGTACAATCTATGTGAATAAATGTATGGCCGCGGGAAGGTTAAAAGTGTACTCAACCCTCTCTTAACCCTAACACAAAAAGAAAATAACAACGCAATTCAAAGTAAGTACACAAGCTCGCTACATTCAGCTTCATCATTGAAATAATTCAGTAACTTCTGATGGGCTCTCATTAGCCGTTGTCATTTATCATTTCTGCGCCCCGTCACTGCGCCGGGGTAAACTTTGAGAATCACAAAGACATTTGACATGTATTCTGAGTGGAAAATTCTATGTATCCGCTGTGTCAGCCCGCAGGGGTCTAAATTGGAAGAAGTTTGAGTAACGCTGAATTGTTCATTTTGATGCGTAATAAGTTGCGCGACGCGATGGTAATTTTATTTTGTGAAAGTTTTCGTTTGTTTAGGGCTTGATTTAAAGTGAGTTATTTGCCTCGTGTGAGATTATTTACTATTAATTTCGTGAAGGGGTAGGGAGATCCTGTGAAAGTTTTCCACTATCGTTGGTTGTATGTGAATTTTGTGCTACTTGTGATGGGGTCGTCATGGCTATGGGAAAAAGAGTAAAGAGTATTCTATCTACTGGCTACACTAAAGTTGTAATGTGACGTTTGCGTTCATAATTTTTCTTAGTGGCAACTGACTCACTCACTACTAACTTTATTTTGACGCATGGACTAACTTGCGTGCTTACGTATGGCTAATGCGACTCCCGCACGGAACAATTTCTGCCTACAACATAATATTCCTACACACTATTTTCAACAACAACAAAAAACAATTTCCTCTATTTATCCTTCGTTTCCTTAAACATTTTATTTTTATTTTCTCAACTATTAGGACAGCATAGGCATCGGCGCAGGATTACGAAAATATTTTTTATTGATAAACACACCAACCGATTGGATTGACAAATACGGACCAATAAACTAGTTACTACGGTGTGCGTGGACATATGGTCGTAACGGATGGCTGACGGGAATGTGTTTTGAGAGTGACAGTGAAATTATTGATTATTGACTGACATTGAACTTTCCTCTTGACTATTACTGCCGGTCGATTCTGTAAAAATCTCACCATGAAAACTTATGTGAAGTGAGTTTGTTTTTGCTAGGAATTGCCACTATTGACAGCTCACTCCACACTCACTTCACCCAAGTTTTCACGGTGAGATTTTTACAGAATAGCACCGCCGAATAGAAACAACGCTGTTGTTGCCTGTGCCACGTCAGCTAACCTGACATATCGGAGGGGCTATTCCCAAAATTTAAAGAACATTCACGATCTGAAAATCAATTCTCGTGTATTTTTTTTCCGTTAGCCTGTTCTGTCCACTACTGGGCATCGGCCTCCCCATTTTCTTCCACATTTCCTTATTATATATAATACTCGTAATATGAAACGTAAAATAAGAAACAGTGACCTTTGAGTTTGTTTCGGTCTTAGGAAACACCGAACTCATCTACGTAGTTTGAAAGCATAACAAGAACATGGCAGGATTTTTTAATATCTTGATTTAAAAGAGTGTCCATGGAGTTTTTTGCCCGTTCTTCTCCATAGAGATCTAAGTTTTGGAATGGGCAAATAGCTTCAACTTTCTGACTAACTGACAGACTATTTAAATTTTGACAATTCAAAAGTGCTTGTACAAGGTTTAATTGAAATAAATGCTTTGAGTTTGAGTTTAAATTAAATAAACAATGTATGTCATTTAAAGGACTGCTGAAACTCAAAACGGTGAAGGAAAACATTATGAGGAAACCGGCATGTTATAACCAAAAATTCGAAGACATGTGACATCTACCAACCCGCAGTGGGCCCGCGTGGTAGTTTAGGGCCCACTTCCTCTCACTGAGAGGAGGCCTGTGTCCCAGCAGTGGGAACATTAGTGGGCTGATTATGAAGAGACTGCCACTACCTATAATATACCAAAAAAAAACACTCCGAGAGTGCTGACAGAAGTGAAAACTTTAACAATAAAATTACGTGTGTATTTTTTTAATCGTCTTATTTTTTTTTTTTTATTCCTGAATGGGCCCGTTCTTGACCTCGATCACGCCTGATGGAAAGCGATGGATGAGGTATATGATGAAACGAGCGTGCCCAGAAGATGCCTAAGAGACTGGAACTCCCACGCATCGACGAAACACAGCAGGCTGCTTGACGCCGGACTCCGGTGGGAGGGTGGTCGCAAACCAGGTGGGCGTTAGTCCTACCACCGCAAGGGAAGAATTGACCAGTTAAATAAGGTGTTGGGTGTGACTGTCTAGGATGCGCCGAGTGCTTGGTTCAGTTGAGTAACTGGCGGAACAAACTGCGCTGCACGAGGGAGCTTCTTCATGCATCCCAAAACAACAAAACACAAACAGAATACTTTGCCATCACTCACTGACATATCGGATATACATTAAAACTGACTACATCCCGAGGACAGCCGAACACATCCGAATGTAACGCGGTTTCGGTTACGGTAACAGTGTCGCGAGTTCAATGGTTTCTTCTCATCTCAAAAAATGTCCAACGCGAATAAAAAAGTTTCCACCGTAATTTTTCCGGGCAGTATGTCCCAGAACACTTGAGCGCGTTCTACCGCTCTCGATAAATTCAATTCCATGACTTAATAGTAAAAGTTGTTGTACAAACAATGTGCGAAACGAATAACATTCCTTGTACTTAAGCCCATAGGCCCAAACTTATAAACGTTACAAAAAAAAAGATAAATATTTATACGTTTGTGGACTCAGTTTTTCTTGTAATATTATCTTAGAATACGTTTTAATGTTATAAGATTGAGAGCAGGTGGTCCGCGTAATGTAAAAATTGGTATCGCTGCTTACAAAAGGCTTTACCGATACGACACAGAAATGGAAGGATAAGAAATAAAGAAAATACGTTTATTTGCAATAAACATGACGCATAAAAAGAACATAAAAACAAATAACAATTTGGGGGGAAATTTGCGTCACATCCACCGCAAAACGGCCATCGGCATAATGCTAAGACCCTATATGAGACAGAGCCCCAGCGCTAGTTTTCAGCGACAGCCGGCTTTGACGTGATGACATCAGCCTACGACTAAAAAAATAAAAATCCAGAAACCACAAAATTGCGAAAAAAATCAACTGTTCCGTACATTTATGTTCGTGTAACTCGTCAAAATGTAGGGAACAGATGATTTTTGTTTTCGCGATTTCTGGTTTGGTCCTATAGTAAAAGTTATTCATAATGATGAGTACAATGACCTAGTTAAGAGGTTGTTAATGTTTTACTAATAACCCTGTATATATAAACCTCCGAATTGAAAACCTGCTCCTTTTTAGAAGTCGATTAAAAAGGCCGTCACTGTCTTCTCATAAAGATATCTCAGTATCTACAAATCACGATAATTATTATCTCCTACGAAAATACAATTTCAATTACCAAAGCACACGATACCTTGCTACTACAACGCTACGAACCTACTTACACAGACATACGGAAATGCACACATAATTATGTACATTCGCGTCGACAAGTGAACACATACATTGTACAATCGTGCACTACGTTTCGTAAACAAGGCTTGGTACACAACAGCGTCAACAAGCGTTGTTGATACTGCCTTAAAGCCACGTACGTGTGTACTAGGCTTAAAGATTGCAGTGCCTAATGCATTCTGTGTAGCCGTCGGGATAGAAAATGATTATGTAGCTTGTGTTTGCGATGGCCAAGTACCAGTGTAGGCTTAAGGCGATGTTCAGTGTCAGTTGACGAAGATATGTGGTAGGGAATTGTAGATACATTATCTGTAGGTATAGTAAAAGTGCGCAGTGCTATACACCCCCACCCTATTTCAAGTTAAACAAATTTCAACTTTATTTCAATGACAATTGTTTTCAGAGTAAATAGCACTATTGAAAAAGTTATAAAAATGTTTGAAGTTGTAGCGTAAACTGAAATTTATTGTGTAGGAATTAAAGTTATTTTTCCACTAGCAGCGATCAGCGGTTTCGCCCGAAGTCTCAACCCCGTGGGAATATCGGGATAAAAACTATCCTATGTCCTTTCCCGGGACTCAAACTATCTCTATACCAAATTTCATATAAATCGGTTCAGCGGTTTAAGCGTGAAGAGGTAACTAACAGACAGACACACTTTCGCATTTATAATATTAGTATTGTCTAGCTTCTGCCCGCGACTTCGTCCGCGTGAAATTTCTTGTTACTCCGACCCACCCCGTCGCATTACATCGCCTGCCCGCGCTATTACTTCGTTTTTGCTTAGCGTTCTTTCTGACTTTTTTTGTTTTTGCTCATTTCCTAAATGTCATAGCGTGATGTTAAATAGCCTATAGCCTTCCTCAAGAATTGGGCTATCAAATGCAAAAAGAATTTTTCAAATCCGACTGGTAGTTTCAGAGATTAGCGCGTTCAACCAAACAAACAAACTCTTCAGCTTTATAATATTAGTATAGACTAGCCTCTGCCCGCGACTTCGTCCGCGTGAAATTTCTTGCTCCCCCAACCCATCGCATCGCATCACCCGCCCGCGCTATCACATCGTTTTCTCTTAGCATTCTTCCTGACCTTTTTCTTATTGCTCAGCTCCAAAGAGTCCTGGCGTGATTAAGCTTTCCACATGGATTGGACAATCTAATGCAAAAATAATTGATAATTCCAGAGATTAGCGTGTTCAAACAAACAAACAACAGTTTGTTTTTCTGTTCTGTTAACTGCTAAAGGTAACTTTATTTAATAATAGCTGTGCCCCGCCGTTTCACCCGCGGTAATTTCAGGAAAAAACCTACTAAAAACTTGTTGACAAAAAAAAAACAACCGACTTCCAAAAGAATACAAAGTGAAAAATAACTTTAATTTCGGAAGTCGGTGTCGTTGGTTCTGTATTTTCATTTTTTGACACCGACTTTCGAAATTAAAGTTATTTTTCACTTTGTAGTATTTTTTTGGAAGTCGGTTGTTTTTTTTTATTTTTAAGTTTTTATTTTTCACTTTTTAGTTGTACCTGCCTACCCCAAACAAATTCATATAACACTACTTGGTATGTGAATATCAGTGACAGGAAGCTATTGAACACATCTGCCTACCCCTTTCAAAGGTACAGGCGTAATGTTATGTTATGTGATTGCGTAAACAATGCATACATATGCTATAGCAGCAATCGCGGTTGATTTGCTGGCATTTATTGAAGAGTTCCTTCGTCTGTCTCCGAAACTCATCATCAGATCTTTATGAAATTTAAATTGGTCCTATTTAAATTTCATAAAGATCTGATGATGAGTTTCGGAGTAAAAATATTTCCGGAATAAAAATATTTCGAACAAAAAAATTTTTGCAAATCCGTCTGTCTATACATATTATATGAGGGAGTTATGCCCGAATATACATAAAAAATAAAAAATAGAAACATCCGAATTAAGAACCTCCTCCTTTTTTGAAGTCGGTTAAAAATATATTCCAAAAAATATATTCCATTACTTTAAGATATTACTTAAGATTATTACTTATACATGTAAACTATGCGACTATATTACTTGTAAACTATGCAACTCCTAAGATATTCATTGAAATCAAATGATGTCAAGGGCAATTTTATTCAACATTAAATACTTGTGATGAATAACGTATTTATTTTGATAAGGATTAATATCATGTTTATAAAGAAAACCTTCGCAAATAATGCATTAGTTTAGAAGAAATTTGATTACCATAAAAAAGGTTATAGTGAGTAAACCTTAAAAGATAGACATATGCTGTCGCGGACTTTTTTTTAGAACTTTTAAAGGGAAACAATTCCGTCATACATGATTTTTGCGTAACTTTAACCGTTTACGCAGCGTACGCAACGAAAGCTCTCAAAAGGAATATTTTTTTCCCGTTTTTGCATCATTTTTCATTGATGCTCCGCTCCTATTGGTCGTAGCGTGATGTTATATAGCCTATAGCCTTCCTCGATAAATGGACTATCCAACACAAAAATATTTTTTCAATTCGAACCAGTAGTTCCTGAGATTAGCGCGTTCAAACAAACAAACAAACAAACAAACTCTTTAGCTTTATTATATTAGTATAGAAGTATAGATTAATTTACCATAAGCCCAGCACCCTAATCGCGTCACACACTATTACTCTCAATTTGAATCATTTTGAAGTATATTTTTAATCCATTGCTTCATATGTTCGAGAAATGTGTCTGCTCAACAACGCAAATAACGCAATGAATGTTGTCGAACTGTTAAAATGAAACCCATTGCTACGGATAGCGTGTTACGCAATTACCCCGCAGGTTTCCTCACGATGTTTCCCCTTCACAGATGTCAGTAATGCCCAAGATAAACTCAGGAACTACATGTGAATTGAAAAAGTCACATTGGTTCTTTTTCTTTGGGATGAAATTAGTGTTCCGGATTTTATTTAGATTATTAGCAATGGGGTTAACAAGAAATTGTATAATACACCCAGTATTATACAATTTCTGTTAACCCCATCAACTACGTTATAGGTGAACGTGCATAAACGTTAATCATGTTGTTACGGGTGAGAATTGAACTCACGGCCTGTCCCTCATCAGTCCTGTCCTGTTTATTGTTGGGTTATTGCTGTTTCACTTAAAAGCTCCTGCAAACAGGCGCGACGCGCGACGCGAATCGCGCGCGACACAAAGGCACCGCTCGTTGCGCGACTTGCGGTGCCTTTGTGTCGCGTGTCGTGTCGCGCCTGTTTGTAGGAGCCTTAACGTTTTAATGTATCGAGCACTTTATACACCTCAATTGTTTCATAAAATTCCAATATTTTGCGTTCCATTTCATGCGATGCAAGTCCGATTAATCGAACAAAAGTCAAAACCTCGTTATCAAATAAGTATTTTAAATTATTATCTGAGCTCATTAAAATGACCAAACAAATGATATTTGCTTGTGATAATGAGCTGTATTAAAGTTTTAATTGGATACCAAGTTATTGCCGATTCAATGGGCGAATGAAATCAGCAATAATATGACAGTTTCTACTATAACATTAAATATATGATTTATATTGTGTGTATCGCGTATTGCGAACAACCTCTCATCATTTTTTTAATAAGATCTAATAATTTAGCGGAAGACTCTGAACGAGAACTACCAGTCGGATTTGAACAAAACTTTTTGCATTTAATAGCCCAATTCTTGAGGAAGGCTATTAAACACGCTAGAACCCTTAGGACCCGAGTAAAAAAAAAGTCAGAAAGAACATTAAGTGAAAACAAAATGATAGCGCGGGCAGGTGATGCCATGCGACGGGGTGGGTCGGTGGAACAAAGAATTTCACGTGGATGAAGTCGCGGGCAAAAAGAAGGTAGTTGTCGTATAAAAGTATTTGTACAAACCTGCTTACTGAAATAAAATGATTTAACATTTTATACCTAATATTTATTTATTTATGTCGGAGTCATTCCTTTGAGTATTCGGAACGCCAGCGCCGTCCGGCGGCGCTCGACAGAGTCTAACCTGAGTTCGTATGGAGTCGAGGAGAGCAAGCAGCGAGGTGGAGCGGCTCTCTTGATCATCGGACATCAAACCGTCAACATGTGCTCAGAAACTGTCTCGCGTTCCGTATCTTCGTGTAGTGTACTTACAGTGTGTGATTCGCTAGTGTGACTAACTTATTCGTAAATTATAATCTGATTTTTAACTGCAAACGGTTTTAATATTACGTAATAACCAATACTACCCATAATACGCCCACAGTTGTTAAAATATTGCTTATAATAACGAGAAACACGGTACCTTCTCCGTCATTAATCAGGTTCAGCAGATTGATCGCCTGGGTCGTGGATAGAGTGACTGTTTCTTGAAATTCTAATTAGAGAGTTGTATTAATGATTCTAATGGTTTTCATTGTGTAAAAACATAATTAATAGTTACGGTCACGAATCACATTTTTATCAATATACAACCTGACACTGACCTGCAAATTACAAGAAAAACAAGAAAAAAATAATTTCGCGTGCTACCTTAGTGCAGCGCCAGGGAAGTCCGCGAAAAGCGATCAAATATGATTTCGGTAATTCGTATATGTTGTAGATTATAAAAGTTGAGCTACAATACACTCTCTATTAATAATAATAAGGCAAGTGATTTGGCGCGTAGGCAAGTGATTTGGCAACGTGGCCGCGTGCTCTTTTTTTCGTAGGGACTTGAACATGAACAACTTACTTCATGGTGTGAACTATGCGATGAATGGATTGCTTATCGGGCGCGCACTAAAATTGGTACTTTAACTTTCTTAATTGTTTTCTTAAATTATGTTTTTTTAGAACGAAGTTCTTTAACGGAGCTTGCGGTAGGAGTAAACTTGGAGACATCGTCATAGGTGGGTGTCGTTTCCGAAGGTACTGAAGCCGATAATGAGGTCAAAATGAAAATTCAAGATGACGTTGGTGGCAAAAAATTTCAAAATTTTTGTTATGGGTGTCGTTTTAATAGTTTTCGAGGGTGTTAAAACCAATAGTGTGCCAAATTGAATATCTAACATGGCGGCTGCGAAAATTTTCAAATTCTTCCTCATGGGTGTCGTTTTCATGGTTTTCGAGGATGCTAAAGCCAAAAGTGAGGTTGCAAAATTTTCGCAGTCGCCATCTTGGATTTTCATTTTGAACTTCGTTTCACCCTTTTTTTTACTGAAACGCCTATAATTCGTGTTAACTTGAAGGCAATTAGGTACTTAGTTTGCACTATGTAGGTAAGACGATAATTATTACACGATTTTTTTCAAGAATTTAGTTTTGATTGACAATTTATAATAATTATGTAACAGTTACTTGTATATTTACAAAATCAACATTATTTACGTAAATCATTAATACCCTCTTGTACCGTGACTTTATCCTCTTGTAAGAAAAATACAGGTTGATGTTCTCAAAGACAAAGCCAGGCTTCTGAGAGTAATAAAAGGCTACGTCTTACGCTTTACAACAGCATTCTGTATTATACAATCCACAGAAAATAACGTTTTCAAACTGGAAGAAAAAGCTTATAAGCTGCTTACGGGGCGATGCAAGCCGCTCAGACATACATTTTGTTCTCGAATAGTCGATTGGGGAGAAAGAATCCAATATACGAACGACTAAAAATGAAAAATGGTTTTTTTAGAAGATTTTTTGGGACCTCTTAACATAAATTAATTATGTCTGGAAAAGAACTCAAGTCAAGTTATAAAAAAATATCGATCATACACAGGAAATTATCTACAAAATACTATGACTCTAAGGACCAATATTGCATTGATTGTCGCTGAGATGAGATTGCGACTAGAATTTTAACGTTTTTAGGGTTCCGTACCAAAATGGTAAAACAGAACCCTTACGGTGAGACATTCTGTCTGTCTGTCTGTCACAGCTGGATATCTCAAGAACTACTTATGCTATCAACTTGAAATTCGGAATAGTTTTAGATGACGTTTGCCTTACTATTTTGCAAATAAGAAAGAAATAAAAATATATTCTTAGAGGTTTTGACAGCAGAAAGGGCGGGGACATCACGTCGCTGCGATGACGCTATCAGTAGAGGGGGTGACACACCATGAGCCGTGTGCTCACTCGCCTCTATCACTTTTGCTGCGGAGCTCGGATGGGACGGACGCGTACTAGTCATCGTATTGAATTATTTTCTTGTAACGATTTTTATAATTTAATTAAATAGTTGTAGGCCGTGTAGTGTTTTCTTTTTAAAAAACTAATTAGGCTTCTGATCCCTAATAATATGTATATTTTTTGCAACAGGGACTGAAAAGGGGTCTGAAAAAGTCGAGTTAGGGCTACTGGGGTATATGGGGTATCATATAAAAGAGCGCAGTTTGCACATAAAGATTTTTTTAAGCCGCATGTTTTTCGACTTTTGGTGAAAAATGTAAAAAAAAATACCGTTCCCTTATCTCCGAAGTTTGCAAAGAGAAAAATCTGAAATTATTCTATGTGACAGAACGTTATGTAAAGATTACAGAAAAATAAAACGAAGTTTCTGAATAGGACACTTTTTCAGAAATCATCAACAAAAGTTACATTAGTTCCACTATCGGTCAAGAGACGGCGCTGACCTAAAACTGCAATATTCTAAATCGCAGGGTGCAGTCTTAAAATTCTCTGACGGATATAGGCTTCGGCGATGAAAATTTAAAAACATAATTATGATGGTACGGAACCCTCGGTGCGCGAGTCCGACTCGCTCTTGCCCGGTTTTTTAAAAGTACGAGAATTGTCCTTCTGGACAATAAATAAGGTATAATCTGAGCTGATTTTTCAAACCATATTACGGCATGACAATTTTGTATCTATACTAATATTATAAAGCTGAAGAGTTTGTTTGTTTGGTTGAACGCGCTAATCTCTGGAACTACCAGTCGGATTTAAAAATTATTTTTGCATTTGATAGCCCAATTCTTGAGGAAGGCATAGGTTAGGGGTAGGTTAGGGGGGGGTACAGATTATTTAAAATCACGCTATGATCTTTAGAAGCCAAGCAAAAAGAAAAAAAGTCAGAAAGAACGCTAAGCAAAAACGAAGTAATAGTGCGGACAGGCGATGCGATGCGACGAGGTGGGTCGGAGTAACAAGAAATTTCACGCAGACTATGTCGCGGGCAGAAGCTAGTATTTTATACGTGACCGTACCGTGACCGTACGGTACTCATTTAATGCTTAGGTACACTTACCACTAGTGCTATGCTACCACACAGGATATCTAAACATCTTATCCAAATCCCACCCTTGCCTTGGTTCGTTCAAAAAATATATATTTTCAACTCGACGCAAGCCCACGTGAAAACATTTACCTCGCTATTAAACTGACGTTTGGCCCGTTAATATGCAAATCGTGCACTCCTGAATATTGGCGCCATTTTGTCAACCGTGCTTTGTTAGCCAATCAGATATTACGTTGCTTTTCAAAATGTTCGTTGATGAACCTATTGTTAAATTAAACCTTTAAGTTCGGTTCAAACCTAATATGCACTTGTTTATTTACAACAGAACGAGTGTCATTTGATAGATACATAATAGAGAATAGAGATAAGCCATTTAATTTGGTGCACACAAAAGAAATGGCACAATACACAAAAGCAATCAATCAATCAATCTTTATTTGTGAACATAGGTACACATAAAAGGTCTTAAATATACATATTATTGTAGTCGAGATCAATGTTCTACCAATGAAATTGGTGTACAAATATTAAATTTTTGTATTACTTAGATCATAAAGAAAATCCAGATTAGACAGTAGTTAAAAAGTAAGTTTAGTTAAATAAATGTCAACTTAATGAAGAAATGTCAATTAAATTAAATTTTACATGCATGTCAAAGGAAGATAATATTATGGGAATTGTATCATAATTTGTCGTTGAAATGAATTTTCCTATTAACCACAATACCGTTCTATTCTATGACCGCTTAATAGCGTAAAAATGAAGGTTGTACCGTTCACCACATTAATAAAGTGGGAGGTACTTGAAAATACAGCGCGATTTACGACGTGTCTGAGACCATGCGGGGATATACGGGAAGATAATTTGAATGGGATAGTCTTGAACATATTATTAAGCTCATCACAAATGTAGCTATAATATAAATATTAATATAAATCATAGCTAGGCATATTACGATATATTTTCAATACTATCTTTAAATGTCCGCACACACAGCTAAAATATATATTTCTATGACGTCACCAACCTATACTGTAGTTTATATTATGGCTAGGACAACTATCAATGAAATGAAGACAAAATATATATATTATATCATCGTATCTGTGCATGGTAGCTTGTTTTCATATATATTATAGCACAGCACTTTGATACTTATTGTAGCTACGTCGGTGATGGAATTTATGATGTAAATATTTGGGGTGACATATCTAGCTTCAATGGTGAAGCTTCAAAGGATGGCCTTTGGACACTGATACCTATAAATCATCGAACGATGCTTGGTACCTGTGCCCTCAAGACCAGAAGTTTCTTTCGGAATCATCATTACAGTTCATCGGAATGATGGCTTAACGACGGCTTAACCTTTCACAGTCTAGGCCTCAACACTCTGTCCTCCGCCTTCCGCTACTAGCTACCTTTAAGTACCAGGGTTATAAAATAAAAAATATTTTCAGTAAGGATCAAAATTTTGATGCAATTTAAAAAAAAAACTTATTTTTCACTTTTATTTACTTGCCATAAATTATGAAAGGCAGTAGGAATGAATAGACTTTGCTTAACATCGGGATTTATTTATAAACTGTGAATTTATTTATAAGCTCTTAGTATTTAAAATTAAGAGACATTCTTAAACGTTTTAGAGGTATAAGGAACAGGGTGTAAAGTTCACTCACCTCTATAGAATAGAGAGAATCCTCCGACCAGACAGGCCTTGTGTCTGGCGGGCAACTGCCCGATGTTTCGTGTCCGGCCGTTGTATCTATGCTAGTTGCGCGGTAAACTCTGCTTGTGAGATGCAGGATTTTGCGTGACGTTTGTATGACGCGTTGTTCGCATGTGGCGTTGTAGATACCTCTGCACGTCAAAATTGTTGTTTTTTATTTTTTATTGCTAAATGGGCCTGCTCTTGACTTTGATCACGCCTGATGTATGGGTAAACAGTCGCTAATAATTACTTAACTTTAAGTAACTTTTATAAATAAAGGGATAAATCATGTATTAATAATGTTCACGTACAAAATATGATCCCATATCTCCTGTAAGGTTTCCTCGCGACGTCATAACTAAGGTTTAATTGCTGGCGGCGCATCCGAGCTCCAAGGAGGTGCATTAAATTTTCCTTAATAATAACTTGTGCTGCAGTGTGTCCAGAAGTACATGGAAGAGGTGGGTTACTTCGTTAACTTGTATGAAGATGTAAAGTACTTAACATAGACGCCGCCCCCGAACACCGCCGTTTTTTTTATGTTCGCACCTTGTTTTTATTGGCGCGGTTGGCCTGTGGATAGGTAACCATCTTTACATACCGAGACCCCCGGAAAGCACATTAAGCCGTTGGTCCCGGCTGTCATTCGTGGATCTTTGACAGTCGTTACGGGTAGTCAGAAGCCCGAATGTCTGACAAGCTGTCTTACTCGACTGCTTATCTGACCTTCAACCCAGTTCAACCCAGTAACTGGGTTGGGGTCAGATAAGCAGTCGTTCCATGTAAAATACTGGTATTCAGCTGCATCCGGTTAGACTGGAAGCCGACCCCAACATAGTTGGGAAAGGCAGATGATGACCTTGTTTTTATATTCATGTTATTTGTTATCATTGTGTTTTTGTGTGTTGAGCTAGAAGTCTTTTATGTACACCAAATAAATGATTTATCTATCCATATAACACTATAGGTAAGTACTAACTTTCATCTTAATAAATGGCTAGTAGTAAAACATTTTAATCTATCTATATAAATAAAACAAAGTCAGGTTAATTACACCATTTATAACTCAAGAACAGCTGAACGGATTTGAATGAAAAGCACACAGATAGTTTATATTATCCTGGATTAACACATAGGGTACTTTAAATCGCGGTAGCACGTTCCCGTGGGATATTATCCGGCGTCCCCGCAGGCGAAGCCGCGGGCGAAATAAGGAGCTTTATAGTTCTTAATATTATAACGTACGGTCTTAAAGAAGGAGCTTTATAGTTTTTAATATTATAATGTACTGGTCCTAAAGAAGGAGCTTTAATAGTTCTTAATATTATAACGTACTTGTCATAAAGAAGGAGCTATACAGTTCTTAATATTATAATGTAGGTACGGTCTTAATGAAGGAGCTTTATAGTTTTTAATATTATAATATACTGGTCCTAAAGAAGGAGCTTTATAGTTCTTGATATTATAACGTACTGGTTGGTCTTAAAGAAGGATCTTTATAGTTCTTAAAAATCCCAGATAAACGGATATAATTCTTCGTTACTATTTTATTATATTTTTTGATTTAAAAAACTTTGTACTACCCATGTAGAAGGCTTTTTTTTGTGAACCCCGAAAACATTCTCTCGACATTACTTTGAACTAAGATTCTCATAACCCATATGCCATTACATCTATCAAAGTATCAACATTACTCTTAGGTTTCCAACCAAAAGTGAAAAATACCACAATTTATTGCCAAATTATCCAATAATTATGATAGAATAGGTCAACACTTTTTAAATGAGTCTCAAAGGACCAATAAACCCGGAAATAAACCGCAAAATGCTAATAAGGTAAACATAATGTCCTTAACTAACGACCTGGTGATTCATCTTCAAGGCTCTGCTAATATTCGTCTTGTAAATCCTTACGTTTAATCATATGAGGCAATTTTGGGCTCTTGGGGCGGGATGACGTCACGCAGTTCATTTGCGGATCTCAGGGTGTAATATTGTGGTGTATACTGATTTTTAGGGTTTCGTACTCAAAGGGTGGCAACGGAGCCCTATTATTAAGCCTCGGCTGCCCGTCCGTCTGTCTGTCAGCGGTCTGTACCTATGTCATAAATCATAATAGGTAGAAAGGAGAAACGTGTTTTATATCGGCATTTTCTGCCTTGTGGTTCTTTGTGTGTGAATCCAACTTGCAATTGACCGGTTTTCTAGGACAATATTTATTGCCGCCGTTAATAGCAATTGCGTCAGTTGCTAAAGATCGCGTCATCATCTGCCTAGCCTTTTCCCAACTATGTTGGGGTCGGCTTCCAGTCAAACCGGATGCAGCTGAATATCAGTATTTTACATGGAGCGACTGCCTATCTGACCACCACGACCCAGTTATTGAGTAATACGATACCCTTTGTTAAGACTGGTTGTCAGACTTTCGAGCTTCTGACGACCCGTAACTACTGTCAAAGATTCACGAAGTTGGGACCAAGAGACAGAGTTGGGGTCGATACCGGTCACGTCTGCCAAGTTTCGTTAGCTAATTTAATTTGACTCTGTATACTACTGCATACATAACACTTAATATTTTTCCAAAAGGTTGAACCAACATTTTTTTTTCCGAAATCAAAATTTTACGCATCAATGTTCGGTAATTTTTCCATTATTCTCTAAAAAAATCAACCTGTTTAACAGAATATTCTCCAATCGCTGCTGAAAATGTTAACATTAATAAATGCACACAACGATAATAGGATTTGTTTTGATACACACGAATTCTTCCAAACCTTTTACCCCGGCTTAAACCTTTGTACACAACACAGTACACAGAACACAGAAAAAGTACACACCTGCCGTTGTATGTGTTAGGGATAAAATTGTGTGTATTCAAACTGACAGGCTTTGATATTTAAAGCCGAAGTGCACAAGCCAATTTCCAGGTAGTGTGTTAAAAAACGCGACAAACAGTTTCAAAAAGAAAAATGGCGATGTTTGGGGTGGCCTATGTCCACTACTGGACACAGGCCACCCCAACCCACCCCGTTTTCTACTCTTACTATTCAAGCCCTTTCATTTGATACCCATGTTAGGGGGGTTGAGACAAAATACGTAATCCGCCATCTTGGAGCGGCAGCCATATGGAAAATATTACAATATTGAGAATTGCACATTGTATTGTTACCAGAACTAAAGGTGTATGCAAAATTTCAGCTCAATCGAATACCAACAAATGTTCGAAAAATGGTTTGCAAATTTTGAACGGACAACTTACATACATACTTACATACGAACAGTGCAAGCTAAATAAAAGCTTGTAATAAAGAGGAAGAATAAAATTAGATTGACTGGCACATTGTATTGTTACCAGAACTAAAGGTGTACCTATGCAAAATTTCAGCTCAATCGAATACCAACAAATGGTCGAAAAATGGTTTACAAATTTTGAACGGACAACTTACATACATACATACTTACATAGAACAGTGCAAGCTAAATAAAAGCTTATAATAAAAAGTAAGAACAAAATTAGATTGACAAACCCGTACGGTTTGATCTAACAAAATGAATGCGGGACAACACAACGATTTTTCTCAGACTTTGCCACCACCTACTAAAACGGAAACGATGTCATTACCACGCATCACACATACATATAACATACTCCATCTACGTATATATATACTGTCTCACAAATACATCTCATCACATACGAACCACAAACAGTAGACTAAAGAGCAATCGCTTTAAATTGTATTAGCTTAGCTGAGCAAGGGAGCAATGGAGCAATGTAGCAATGGGAGCAATGAAGCAACCGGAGCGATGGGTGCATACATAGGGAGCAATTAGACCAATCGCGCTAAGTCAACGGGTGACGTTTGTTTTGCTCTTAATATAAATGCACATGCAGTGGGATTACGTAATGGGATAGTAATAGAGACTACATAGATTCTATTGATATAATTGACACAGAAGAAAAGAAAATGATGGCTTCCAAAATTACTATTACAAAATAATCTTTCAGATGGTTTGATGACAATGCCCTGCAGATACAGTTGGATATTTACTAATACTTATCTGTACCTACTCTGTGTATGGTCTGATCTTTGCAACAAAGGCAAGATGCTCTTTTTCAGATGGAAACTTTCATCGATATCCTCAGTTTGTGGAAAGCCTCAGCACACGACAAGAACTCATGTCTTATTGTTCATCTCTGGACTCTCTAGTTGAAAACACTGATGGACTTCCTAGGTTATGTCACCAGCAGCCCTTAAACAAAACCTAATGACAAAATCAGTCATCGCAAAAAGTAAATGCATATTCATAATTATCCATATTCATTTATTTTCGCAAAGGCACCCCAATGATCTGGCTGCCGCACTGAAAACAAGAAGTTACAGGAAAAGACTTAAAAGGAAAGACATCGTGTAGTCCACCCACACCTGTGTGGACCTAAGCACGAATACGTACGAGTAGATGGCTCGCTGGAGTCACGCTCTTCCCGTCAATGTTTACCCTCAACTCATCCGCTAAAAGTAAAACAGCTGATTGCGGATTATTAAATTATAAAAAAAAAATTATTTGCGTTCCACAAGGTAAAACAAGATGTTAACAAAAGGCTTAGATCAAAGAGCCGTTGTAGACCATGTCAGAGCACAGCATAAATAATTATTGTTTGATACAAAGCTATTACTTAAGAGTAAACTAGTCGCGAGCTCGAACTCACTGGTGGTCATGGCCAAAAATCACGCTGTCTCACCTGACTTCATGTCTGACAGAGCTAGTATCAGAGATTAGCAGTTAGACGCTAGTCTACACGCACAAAGTCTAGTTCTCTCGCACAGAAACACCGTTCCGAAATGATAGTCGCGAAAAAAAATTCAAAAAATGCTTTGGAAAATCAAGTTTTATGAAAAAACCACTGCATAAATCAATTATAAATAAAGTTTATTGAACTCTTCGATAACTGAGCTTCGTCGGTACGGACTTGAATTTGAAGATTTTACAGCTCTTTTATTAATTATTTACACCCAAAGTTACGTTAAAAATAGCAAGAAAAACGAAACTTTGTTGGCTCATAACTTTTTAATGGTTTTTTATTTTACTATTCTGTTTCCGTACAGACACAATATTAATAATAAGTCAAAACGATATCATGTTTAACTTTGGGTGCACAATGTCAGAGTAATACTCTCCCGAAATTTGTATGGAAAAAATATCGACTAGGCACCTTAAAGTTAAAATTTTAAATCGTAGAAACTATGCATTACCATCAGCACACGTAATTTGCCCCAAGGCTTATTCAAATCAGCTGTGCATTAAAACATAGCTATTAAGAAATAGCGGCGCGTCTACAGCTGGAAGAGCTGGCATTCGGTGACGTTCATATTATTATTATTATTGCAATCCTATTATAATTTCTAATGTCTAGCCGCTAGCCAGTTTATTAGAAACGCATGTGGGTACGAAAATATTTTCGAGTCTACTGTAATAAGTAGATGTGGTTGTTTTATTACTATTTAATTATTATGTATCTCTTCAAAGTAAGAGTGAACAGGCTTCTTCTGGGTGAGCTCACTCCATCGTAGACTTTGTCTCTGTCATCTCTGACCTAGACTAGAGTCAAGAGCAAACCCATTTCAAATAAAAAAATAAATAAAAAATGTATGAGAGGATAGGACTTGTGGTTTAGTAATAACAGCCGTACGGGTCGATCGATCAGGTTAAGCTACGCTTGCCGCGGTTGGTACGTGGATGGGTGACCATCTTTACATATCAAGACCCCTCCGTGCCTCGGAAAGCACGTTAGTCCGACGTCTCAGCTGTCAATCGTGGGTCTTTGGCAGTCGTTACGGATCGTCAGAACCCCGAAATTCTGTTAGCCAGTCTTACCAAGGAGTATCGTATTACCCAGTAACTGGGTTGTGAATGTCAGATGATCTTGTTGATGAATCGATGAATGTGATGTATCTTAAAGAATAATATAACTGTTATAATAATATAATATAATAGAATTTCTTTATTAGAGTAACCAAGACGCAACAAGATTGTTAGTAAATCTTCCGACTATGTTAGTAAGCACAGACACTAAACAAAAACTAGGAAAACAATACAAGAAATAATGGTTGGGATGATCTCATGGGATGTCGCAACGGGTCACTGTTGCGACATCCCATGAGAGACGGCACAACAGTGACCCACGTATACACAGTCCAGGCGACTCGCAACCATGCTTAAGACACTGTTGGAGCGGCCTCACACCCTGCGCACCGGGAAGCGCACCTTTTGCGCATTGTGGCGTAAAAACAATCTACATGCGCATCTGCGAACATTCCTGACACACTACAGAAACGGGGTAGCCCCACCAGTATCCTAAACGTATTGTTATATTTAACGCGGAGAGCACTGTACGATCTTTGCGTATATCTAGCCCACAGCACATCTAAAAAGCAGTACAGTAGGCTCGAATGAGCGTGATTTTAACAGGAAGTGAGCATCGTGCAAACCTGCGAGCATGTTCGCTCTAACTGACAACGCCCTCCGCTCCCATTCAATGTCATCATCGTCTTTGGGGTTGGGAGTCAATATATCATGACCAAGGTGCTAAAACCTGTAGACTCTCTGCAAAGGTGTACCATAAAGTAATACAGGGGTACTGTATCGGGACTTCAACCCGCAGCATCAAAGACCATGATCTCCGACTTCTTAGTGTTGGATGCCAAGCCATGAACTTTAACATACACATCACACACACCACACACACACATATCACACATACACACACACCCACACCTCACATTCCCTACACACATCCCCCACATCCCCCACATCCTCACATTGAGCTATTGCTCAACGTGAGGAGTATGCTAAAGTTCATGGCTTAAGAAAATTAGTTAATTTTCTCAAGCCTCAGATTGTAAATAATGAAAAGCACTAACGAAAAGTCTGTATATAGCTTGCAAGCACCACAATATCCCTAGCCTTACTTTCTCGCAGTGACTGCGGCCATTCCTCTGGGAAATATGCACGATAATTTACTTTTATCTACACGCTGCTCCCCCTTAGGTAAGTGCTGGACAGAATTCCAGGCAGAATTGCTGCAGTTGCAACGTGTATGCAGCATGTAATTAGGACAGTGACGTCATAAGTATTTATGTATAGGTAAATGCGGCAGTAGTGGCCCAGTTGTAAGGGTGAGGTCGTAGGTTTGAACTCAGCCAGGCAAGGAAAGAAATAAAGAAAATACGTTTATTTGCGGTAAACTTGACACAAAAAAAAACAAGTTGGCGGAAAACATGCGTCACATCCACGCAAAACGGCCGGCTAAGCATAATGCTAACACCCTATACAAGATAGAGCCCCAGCGCTAGTTTATTAGATATTTTACTTTGTGTAAATGAATTCATCACCACTGCTCTGAAAACGGTGAAGGAAAACATCATAAGGAATCCGGCATGACCAAGAACCAATAATTCGAAGACATGTGACATCTACCAACCTGCACTGGGCCCGCGCCCATTCCCTCTCACCGAGAGAAGGCCTGTGTCCCGGCAGTGGGAACATTAATAGGCTTTTTTTTTAAAAAAAAAAAGGCTTAGTCTAAATGCGGCTAAAGCTTTAGAGACTAGTGTGTTGCTTGGTGGATGGTGAGATGTCAAGATCTTCTGTTGAGTATGACTGTAGAAGGTTGGTAAGAAATTGTATTTTTTTTGAAGGACCAATAATTAATAAAAAATAGCTGAATCAATATCTAGGTAAAGTTTGGAAAGTGGATCTTTGCTCGTAAATAGGTAGATAATTCAGTATGCCACCTACCTCAATCTTCCACACGTACGTTTCTTCACGTCAGCCTTGCACGGCAAAGGGTCCTGGTATCGAAGGCAGAGCCGAGCGAGGGCACAGCACTGCGAGAACGTCTCACACAATGGATACTGCACGGCAGTGTAGAAAATGAGTTTAACTTGTCTTATTCACGTAATAGTTTCTCAATTTAAAAAAACACTGGCACTCCGGTAGTGCCGACAGAAGTGAAAACTTGAACAATTACGAGTGTATTTTGTGAATCGTCTTATAAACAAAACACGCGTGTTAAGGTGTGTTCCTTATTTTATAGGGTTTTTTGCAAATCAGGTATGATGACCGCTCGCATGGAGCTCGTCGTCAGTTATATATCCGTGGTTCAGCGCCATCTCGTCGTTGTTGGATGAACTACGTAGTTAGTACGCGAGGCCCTCGTAGTTCTTCCCGATGTGCATAGATGGCGCTGTCCTCAACAACGCGCGTCTTACGTTTTACGTCTTACGTCTTACGAATTTTCGATCAGGGTCACGTGACCTGACGCGAGTTTAGAAGTTTTTACCCATTCCAAAAAACGTACACAGCGCCGCTAAAGAAGTTTTCACTTCAAAAAAGAGACGTGACCGATATTGTCTGATCACGCAAGCCAACTGGCCAATCGCCTCGCGCAGAGGTTGCACGAGCGTCGGCCACGATTCAAAACGACGGTAGTCGTAAAAAAGTGGATGACAAAACAAATCATTCACCCTCATATAAGCAAAGATCCAACATCTTCTGAAAAGTCATAATCAGCACCCGAATTGCGTCACATTTTCAAACACAATCCAGAGGTTTTAAAAGAAATTTCTAATCCATTACCTACCCTTTTCAAAGGCCTCCATAGACCCCATATTTTTCCACTTTTCTTAATGCTGTCTTCTCCCTCCAATCGATTAGGAACGAGTCCAGGGATGGGCCAGGATCTTCACACAGTGAGTATCAGACAGGCGTCGTCACTGAGGCAGGCGTAAAAAACGCTGGCGTGGTGATTTGGACTCGTCCCTAATCATTATTCATTAGTCACCGCTCAATTCTTTATCACCGCTGAAGATGACCTGGACATGAGCTGCCTTGGGTAACTTGGAAGTCTTTAAACAGACTCCGGACCCAGGTTGGCCGAAGCAAGGAAAACCTGTTCAGGTGGAGATTCATAGACGACGCCGCCTTGGAGCGTAAATGTGGTGCTGTACCACAAACGGTGGGACACTTATTACCAGGACATGGTAATAAGTGTCCCACCGTTTGTGGTACGTGTCCTGTCAGCTGCACGTTACAGGAACTGATGGACGCTAGTGATGGTGCCAAACACGTAGCCGGATTCTGGGCCGAGTCAATTTAGGTTTGCATCGACACGCTAAGAAGAAGATTATTTCATAGATTTCAAAAATACCATCTGGTCAACAACGATAACAACGCAATGAACATGGCTGTACTGTCAAAATAATGGAATTGCGATCAATTATCATTTTATGTGTGTTACGCAATTACCCCTCGTGTACAGACGCCAGCACATCAAGCTACTACAATCTGTCAAATTTCTTTAATAGATTTTCAACTATATCGCTAAAGCACGAGGTTCAAAGTTGATTGGGTATATTTGACAGTTTTGGATAGCTTGATGTGCTGGCGTCTGTACCTACATATGTGTCAGTGATTTAATATTAAGCTACTGAAAATTCTCTCTTGAACATTCTGCCTTCATGATATTTTGTAGAGACGGAGTAGGTATCGAGGACATTATTAATTTATTCCGTGAAGGATTTGAAACTTTACCTGCTGATTATAAACCAACATTATTGTCATCACTTGACGTTTATTTCCGACAATGAGCCTTTTATAACAAGTCACAATACAATAAGCAGTATTGCGTCGCCAGCACTGCGGTATTTGTTTTTTTTTTTAATATCGCAGCGTCATGCTGAGGAACCTTTGTAGCCTCGAACAGGTGTTCCCTTTTTTCTTTTCTTTGTTGTTTTCACTATTTTCTTAGTTTTAATTTTAGATAAACTTAAAAGTCCTGTCCTTTTTTATTTTTTTAATGATTTTATTTGATTTAATGTTGTTTTTTATTGTTTGTATTCCCTGTGCGCGTCGCAAATATTTTTCTTTCTTCCAGTGATTGTTTCCTTTTTTATATTAAATTGATGATTTCAACAATGAAACTGAACGCGATCAGTACATCTAAACCAGTCAGAGTCTTTATTGTTATGGAATTTTGACACTGACAGCACTTGCTCGTGATTTAGATTTATTGTGATTGTGTAGTTACAGTTTCATTGCTGAAATTCGTCCTTTATCTGCTTCCGAAGTAAGCACCTGATAGTTTTTATAGCAACCTAAATAAATTTTAATAAAAAGTGAAAGCTAACAAACCTAATCAATGCCTGAAACCTGAAGGGTAATGAGGGTTTTCGTGAAAATTTACGACACCAGTTGGCACCACTGTGACAAGAGGTCTTCCAATATAAAATATATGATGACGTTCATCGTTCGATTCATTCATTCGTTCATCATTCAGTCATGACTAAAGAAAATATAGGCTCTTTGACAGATGTCTGGACCTGACGTGTCAGTGCTGCCACCTAGCGAACGTCATTTCAGAAAACCCTCATTGCGTAACGCACTAACAGTATCAATGGCGTTCATTATGACAGTTGAACAACATTCATTGCGTTATTTTTGTTGTTGATCAGACAAATTTTTCGAACAATGAATTAGCAATATCCTTCACAGATTCTGATTGTTCGTAAGTGTGTTACGCAATTCGGATGCTGTACTGGCAAATGCCTGGCATAAAGTTACCAACCCTCTCTATCACCATTAGTTTCTATGGCTACACGTAATACCGACCACATAAGGCTTATTCAAATTAGTTGTACATTTAACTGCGTTCAATTAACGAATTAGTCTTGCTTTGTCAAACCATCGCTGTTCGTGGTTTGTGCAGCCTTCCGTAATCGGTTCGCAAGGGTTTTATGATAGTACATAGTTTAATTAGCGTTTAGCCGTTGTATGGTAAAGTAAAACAAAATAATATCAAAGTACTTATTCTCGTGATGGCAAAGTGGTTAAGGCCTCTCATGCACGGAGTACAGACGCCAGCACATCAACCTACTACAATCTGTCAAATTTGTTTAATAGATTTTCAACTTTATCGCTAAAGCATTAGGTTCAAGAGTTCAACAAACTCCTCAGCAGCACGAGCACCTACATAATTATCCTTTACTCATTACCTGAGTACCTGGTACTCCATACTACACAAGCAGCAGTTTGTGAGAGATCAAAGCGCGCACTTATTCAGCGTCCGTGAATACTTAGAGGCTCCTAATTCCTTAGACAGCTTAGCTTGCTTTGCAAACACTTCTCACCTTCCACCACGACATCATCAACCTACATTTTAAATACCACAACTTCGTTCAACACGTCATCCATTGCTGGTTTCGAACCAAGAGATTCTTCATCGTTTGAACAAAACAGGCAATGGTTGATGAAACATTCTTTGGTGTGGTTTTAATTTCAGTTTTGTCACCGGTGCGGTGTTGATGAAGATTTCCCTCAGTACGCAAATCTGTTGTACTTATAATGACTGGTGACGCTTTACACCGGTTCGTGCTTATCATAAATATTGAAAGTTGATTTTATTAGGAAAGTCTGTTGTTAACGTAAACAGGATCACTAAGAAAATACGACTTTTACTTGTAGAATACTAAAATGTTGCGCAAAAAATGTTGCTCTATTGTTAGAGCCACTACTGGCTTAGTGGTAACGACCCGGCTTACCCTCGTGTCATTGAACTTCGAACCCAGGCGCCTGGGCGTATGACTTTGTGACATTTATTTTATCACCACTGCTCTCAAAACATTGAATGTAACCAGGATACCTGAAAACCAAAAATTCGAAGACACGTGACATGCACCATCCCGCACCGGGCCCACGTGGAGGATTACGGCCCACTGATTTTCACAGAGAGGTGGCCTACTAGCTATGTCTCAGCAGTAGCAGCGGTATAGGCTAAGATACTCATATCTATATTGTTGTACTTATTATCTATCTCGCCATCTTAGGAGGCGTTACGAAGACAAATGTCGAACAGGGCCTAGGGGATAATTCACTATGACCACTCAATGATTCCTTACTCGAAACCACGTCAATTCCTTAGCTATCACGCCAACCTCGAGTTAATTTCACGCGGTTTCGTTCATTGTGTCATAGAGAATACGTTACCAGAACAAAAAATCAAAAATGTATTACATAGCTACAGTATGGCCATGATCAAACACGTCTACATGCTAGGTGCTGATTGAATTTGGCGGTCATCAATGGATGCGTCCCGAAGGACCACATATCGCTGACATCACTTATGATCAATGACATAACTAATTAACGAAATATTGACATGCAAAACCAACAAGGGAATCTAAAACATCGCAAAGACAACCCCTCTGAACATTCCCCATATTAACAATGTTTCCTTACACCAAACACAACAAAAACAAAGTCAAACAAACAAGCAAGATACATTCTAAGCACACAAATCCCGAGGCTTAGTACGCTTGCTATTAATATGTTTATTATAACCATCATTCTTTGCTTAAGGGAAATCTCACGAATCTTATTGAAATTCAGGAACCATACTTATTTCGTACGTTGAATAATTACCGCGAATTTCGAGCTTTCAGGTTCTGGATGTGGCTTATTGTGTGAAGAAGATATTTGGAAGTTGACATTGTATTAGTATTTTTGGGGTAGAAGAAATTCAATTATAAGGACGTAATTAGAAAGTGACAGTGAGAAAAAAACGTGTGCGGTCGAAGGAGGGTCAGGAAGGAAGTTCCTTACGCTATACTTGCACGCACACACACACGTGTGTAATATAATAGAAATAGCAAAAAAGTGTGAATCCGGCGCGGTAAACGAGACACAATAGAAGTTTTATTATTATGTCGGCTGGTAGCCGTATAGTGCCCTTGAAAGTATTAATACGCGTTTTTCATACAGAGCAATCTCGTTTAAGTCTTTAGAAGCTTTCATAAAGTTGTCCCCATTTTGGATTTTCATGTTGACCTCGCTATCGGCTTTAGCACCCTCAAAAACCATGAAAACGATGCCCATAATGATGAAAGTTTTCGCAGGCGCCATCATGGATTTTCATTTTGACCACACTATTCGAAGAAAACCATGTAAAAAGAATGAGAGAGAAAGTCATAACGATGTTTCATGATGATTTCTACCAGTTTACACATACGGGAAACCGTGTTAAACTTCGTTCCAAAAACGTATGGTATTGTTGATGTATCTATTGTATTAGTATTTATTCTTATAATTTATAGTTATTTTTGTGCTATCACCCTAAGATTGACTGGTAGAAAATACCTCAGGCATACCTTTGCACAGTATTTTTTTACTTGTAGTATAGTTTTCTGCGAACAGACGGCCGATGGGGCCGAAAGGTTCTGGAGTGGCGACCGCGTACCGGAATACGCAGCGTTGGAAGGACTGACGACCATGTGAAGGCCTCAGGAACCCGTTGGATGCGAGAAGCACAGAAGCGGTCGAAGTGGAGGTGCTTGAGGTATTTCTATGTCCAGCAGTGGACGTTTTTCGGCTGAAATGAATGAATGATGATATAGTTTTACCCTCTTACGAATAAACGTATTATATCAGATGAACGTTACACACCGATTTCTCTCTTTCTACTATACAGACGCTATACAACGTTTTTTACCAAGGTGGTTAACGAATAACATGAGAGGTCATGTGCCCGTAGTGATAACTTTCTATCATAAGTAAGCTTAGTTGAAGATGTTTACTAGACAATCTTTGTATAATTATAACAAAACAAAGTCGGGTTAGTTACACTTTTATAACTCAAGAACGGCTGAACCGATTTTTATGATCTTTGATTTGTTCGAATTGTCTCCGCACCGAATAGCAGAATAACTATTAAATAAAATATGAGAAAGTCACAAAATAATGAAGATATAATTCATTTTCTCATACGTTTAGTATGGAGCGGCTTTTTTGATGAATACGTTAACACAACAGTTATTGATTCTGAGGCGGTATGAAGCTCGCCGGGTCAGCTAGTTAGTAATGTACAAGCCACATTCCTAATTATTTGTATAATCGACTTAATAATCCATCCGGAGCAAAAGGAGTATGTAAAGTAGAGGAGTATGTGAGTTATTTTTTAAATGTCGCAGCACCGTGAGCTAGGTGCCTTTTGGCCTTGTATAACTTTCTGTTTCATTTTCCTTTTGTTATTTTTTTTTAAATAGAACTTGTTTTTTTTTATTTTATTGTGTTTAGTTTAGTTTGTGATCTTTCTGTACGAGTCGCAAAAAATACTCTTTCTTTCTTTCTAAGGATCGTAGCAGGTGGCGTTCCGTAGTTTATGCCTACCCCATGGGAGGAAGGTGTGGATTTATGTATCTATGTGTGTATCTTAGTCGGTGCCTATTTAACCTTCCACGTCACAGACTTTTGTCTGACATGCCGAACTACGAATCTACAAAATGAGTGCCAGGGACATCGACGCACAAACTCTAACCATGTACAGTACCCGGCGATAAATATTGCACATCGACCTTTGGAAAGAGGCAATCGGCTAATTTCGGCTTCGTAGAGCGTTATCTCTGTCGCACGAAATACAAACAGTCCGGTATCTATTAGGAGCTGTTAAAACAATTATGATTTGTTTCTTTTGATAATTATTTTTATTCTTTGTATAAAATCGATAGGATCGAATAAGTCGATGTGCAATATTTATCGCCGGGTACTGTATTCAGGACATGATTCTAGACCCCTACCCTCTGGCGTAGAAATGTGCAATACCTACGCCTTAAAAATATATGGAACAGCTAATTTTTGGGTTCCGTAAGTACCTTAAAAGGAAAAACGGAACTCTTATAAGATCACTCCATTATCCGTGTGTCTGTCTGTCTGTCAAGACCCTTTTTCTCAGGAACGCGTGGAGTTATCTATTTGAAATTCATATCGAATACTCAAGGCTGTAATCCCTTGAAGCAGTGAAAAAATCATACTTCTAAGTCAACGCAATCAAAAGATACGGGCGTATATGTTCCAAAATCAAAACCTATAGGGTACTTACAGTTGACCTAGAATCATGAAATTTGGCAAGAAGCAATGTCATGTAGCACAAGTAAAGGAAAAAATCCGAAATACGTAAATTTTTAGTTAAATTACAAAAAAATGTTTTAAAACTACATACGCGTGGGATGTGTCTGCCATCTCCCTCTATCCAAACACACCAACTATAGTATGGAAATCGCAGCTCGAGGCAGAGATTCTGATTCGGATAAACTGGCAATATAATCGTTGCCTTTCAAGTTCCCCTCGGATACGCGTCTGCCAATACCACACGCTAATGGTTATCCTTTCCAATAAATTAAACAGATAAAGAACATGTTGCGAACGAATATCCTTCCTTGAGATCAGTTTGAATTGAAAGGGAAGTAGTTGTAATAAGAGATATTAGGGAAAGGCTTTTTGTTGATTATTTCAATTTTAGGACGAAGGTAGATCTATGTAGTAATGTGGTATTATTTTCAATGTTTATTGTGTTGAAAAATATAGCTACTAGTGCCGACTCTGTTGTTCACAAACTAAACTAAATTGAAGTTCAGTGCATCTTTTTGTTTCTATTTCGTTAAGAAATTGACAGAAGATAAGTTTTAGTTTAGTCCTGTCAGATTAATCAGCGCCTGACGTAAATTGACGTAATTTTAGTAGGAAAGTTTTTAATCACGTCTAAACTTGTGTGGAGTAGGTAGTGTCAGGTGCTGATTAATTTGACAGGACTTAACTAAAATTTATCTTCTGTCCTTTTCTTAATGAAATAGAAACAAAAAGATGCACTTGTGTATCTACTTGTGGGTCAAGTAGATACAGATAATTAGTCCAGACCGTATTTCGGCCACGGCGGCCTATCTCAAAGGAGATTCACCTGCGCGGGAGATATTATAGTGCACAAGTGTGTGCGTAGACACAGGTGTATTCTCTCTTCCCTCACTCTCATAGTCCGATTAGACGGCAATCCGACACGACCAGAGGAGGCACGGGGACAGAAAAAGATTAGAATACATCTAATCTGTCTAACTAGCCTGTATTGTTCCAACGCAGGGCAAATGCCTCGCTCTCCCCTTTTCACACAATTAGGTCTTTTGAGAGTGCCGGCCAGTGCTTACGGTAGGAGTCAAGCTCGACCCGCCATCTTCATCTCGGCCTGCCGCAATGGCGTCGTGCGTTTAGTGGGACCCAATCGGTGGTCCTCTTAGCCCAATTGTCTTCTGACATGCGGCAAACATGTTCGTCCCAATCCCACTTAAATTTAACTGCTTTCTAGGTAACGTTCGTTATCTTGATTTTGGCGCGCAGTATTTTGTTCCTTATACGAATACCTAAAAAACACAACAGCATAGAAAAATTGAATAAACTGAGCAAATCATTGTCATAACAGCATTAGAGACAAAGACATCATTCTCAAATTTCTAAACTGCGAGATTTGACGCAATACATTAATAAATAGTTTACTTTGTTACATATAAATAAAGAAGTCACACACTGCATTTAAAAACATGGATACAAAAACGATGTTACAACGAACGAAACAAAAGAACAACGATCGTACTACGCCCGGTGCGCCGTCTATATCCACTGTCGTCATATTGTCCTTCAAAATATAAATATAATCAAGCAAAAGTTATCTTCTGAGACTTCTAAGTTACCCATCATACTTCGTTGACACCAAGACGTAAACAAAATTAATAATTCGAAATTCTCCCGAAGTTGATCAGCAAACATTCGCTGATTCCCAAGCAGCTCACATCGGGTTCAAAGTTCACGAACTTTGTAGGTACATACATACATGATATTATTGTAATTAATTCACCGGTAACAAAATAAGAAAGCTAAGAACGAAATACACAACTTCTCGCCTGTAATACCTGAAAGGGTTATTGAGAGGTGTACATACCCACATTTCGCGAGTTTTGTTTGGATCCCATTTAATCGGGGGCAAGCCTACTGCCATTAATCGAGCACAAATCTGAAAAAGACTTGGAAGAGCATGGCAGTTGAGAACGTGTCATGCTCACTTAAATGTCTCATCGATGGTGGCGCGTGTGTTGGATCATTCAGTTCCCTACAAAACGGTTGAGCTAGATGGTGCTGATCCACGCGTCATGTTCGTGAACGGGCGCCGTCGGTTGAGACTTTACATCTCTTAACTGCCAAGGCTTATTTTTAATCTTATATTTTGAAACGTTTCTTCATTTGTGTCTTTTTTTATATTGTTCTCACATGTAGAAGCAACAATAATAATGTACCCAGGATTTTGTAATATCTTGATTTAAATGAGGGTACATGGAGTTTCTTGCCCGTTCTTCTCCATAGAGATCTATACGTTTTGGAATGGGCAACTAGCTTCAACTCTCTGACTAACTGACAGACTATTTAAATTTTGACAATTCAAAAGTGCCTGTACAAGGTTTAATTGAAATAAATGCTTTGAGTTTGAGTTTGAATCTAAACTCCGGACTGCCACTATGAAATTCCTTATGGAATAACCCAATAACACCTTGAACGACCTGGTAATCAAACCCAGGACCTCGTGCTCAGCAGTAGCGCTTGCGATTACTAGACCAACGAGGCAGTTGTAAGAACGAAATATTTTCAATATACTTTTTATGAGTAGTACTAGCTGTGACCCGCAGTTTCACCCGCATAAGTGTCGATGCTGTGGGAATATCGGGATAAAAACTATATTATATCCTTTCCCGGGACTCAAACTATGTCTATACCAAATTTCATCTAAATCGGTTCAGCGGTTTAAGCGTAAAGAGGTAACAGACAGACAGGCATATAATATTAGTACGGTAAATGATAAATGATTTTATTTTTGTAAGTAGGTTTGCACAAACACTTTTACACATAAATCATATTTTTTAAACCAGATGAGGTCGGCGTTTCCTATCTGACTACTCTGAGTAGAAAGGCCGAAAAAAACTCAGAGGTCATAGTCTCTTTTAAAGTCCAGACATAATCTTGGTCAGGTTATTGCAAATAAAAGAAAGTAAGAAAAATGCGTTTATTGGCATTACAGCAAAATAAATACACCTTAAATGTATTACCATCCCAGAGACAGAGCTGAAATGTCTCGTGCACCTGTAAATACACCTTCATGCTGAAATACAGCAACACTGCTTTACAGCAAAAATAGAAAAATATCTTCTACAAACTGTACTTCGGAGAGTGTGCGCAGAAGCTCCACGGCCTGATCCCACCATCGCCCGTTTATCATCGGACAACCAGACGTACTGCAGCGTAAAATTCACACTAGGTTGATATCCCGACGAGTCTTACTAAGGGCTTCTCCTCCACGTTTATTATGCGCACAGCCAAAGGTTTGCTCCCACATTTAACACTTCCGTCCGTCTGCCTCAAATCATGGTCAAAGAGTTACCATTGACGTGCAGCCTACTGTACTAAGCCGATTATCTCACTTCACTAAAAACTGCTTCGGCGTGCGGTGTTGCGGTTTTTAACTTTGACTGTAGACCGCATGGAGCTGTTATGTCAGTGTATTTGTTTACAAATCAAGATGTTAAAGTCAACGTTAAAAACCGCAGTATCGCAAACGGGAGCGGTGTCCAGTACAGTGTGACCTTACCCAGGCGAGTTCCTTCACAACTAAAACCAACCTAAACGAACTCTATCGACGTTTCAGTAAAGTTGAAAAAACATGGAACCTTTTTGAGACAATCGATTCACACCTTTCTCGTGTTCAATAGGTTTATGGCGTAATTTGTATCAGACATCACTGGCTTTGGGTCGCTTTCAGTGCCACGACTCACAGACTCGACAAAGTGCGAATACCTTATTTATGCGTTAGTACTCCATCACTCGTGCCCACGTTCGGCAATGATCGGTGACGATCGGCTGCCGAATGGCCTGTCTATATAGGATAGTGAAAGACCTAACACAACGCTGTTGAATCTGTTCATGATTTGACAGGTTTCAATTATTCGATCGATTGCGTGGCTCATCAGCACGCGAACACGTTACTACCGCGTTGCGGTGTGTGGTTATAAGGATGGCTTAATTCAACTGCCAAAATGCTGATCCTGGTCGCAAATACATACCCATAAAGTTACACTGAACATCGAGTTCTGAAAAACTTCATAAACGAAAGGAGAAAGAAAATAAATTAATTTTACACAATATTCACTGTTTGGGATGAATATCCGAACGAAATTCGATCGCATCACCGTAAGCCAATCACAGCACAGCAAAATGACGCGATAGCTTGTTGTGATTGGCCCGTTTGTTCCCGTCCCTTTTCCCTCGATCGCTGTATACTTAGATTAATAAATTACATTCGCAAACTACCATTTCTAACAGTAACTTGTTTTTTATTGAAATCACCCATTAAAAGCCATCAAGTAGTAGCTACACAAGCAGTCAAAAATCACACTAGAACACATTCAAACATATTTGGACCTTCAGAGCCATATTTCGAGGATTTGAAGCATCAAAACCAAATCGTCGAGTCAAGCGACCTTTGGACTGCCACGCTGCTACGAAGACGCAGGCACATAAAGACGAGCGAAATTACACTTAGAAGCGCAGATTCAGCAGCATATTCACGCAAAGGCCTTCAGTCTTACTGATGTGAAAGGACAATTGAAGATTTGGAAGAAAAAGCGGACACACGGTGCGTTTATCAAGTTCCACTTTTCAAGACCTGCTGAGTTCATAAGTGTAATACCGTTTTTGTGATCTGATTCCAGTGAGGGTGTTGGTGAGGGTTGCCCATTGCGCAGAGCGACACATCGGCTGATCGTGTCACTATTAGCACCAGCCGTTTTCACACGCAGCCACTTTGCACGTGAGTACTCCACTTTTCACAGGCCACCGGGATGCCATTAATGGCTGATGATGGGAAGGGTCCTAGCAAACCACGTGATAGGTCCCCCTATGGAACTATTATTGACGAAAAAACTGAGCAAATCATGCGCGATTTGGTTAGGAAACGTGGTATCGTTAAGGGCAGGTTAACTAAACTTGCTAATTATTTAAATACTATCAGTGTAAAAACTATATCTAGTGAGTTAAAAATAGATTTAAAATTACGGGTAAAGGGTGCTGAGATTTTATTTAGTGAATTTAATGAAATACAATCAAAACTTGAAGAACTAGTTTCCGATAGTGACATAGATGATCAGTTAGATCAGCGCCAACAGTTCGAAGACGGCTACTATAATACTATTGCCCGAGCTGAATCCATTCTTAGCGTCAGTGAAGAGGTCACTGATTGTTCCAAACCGTGTCAGCATATAAACAGGCCAGTGTCCGTAAAATTACCAACCATCATGTTACCTACGTTCGACGGCATGTATGAACACTGGGTCGAGTATAGGGACACGTTTATATCTTTGGTGCACAATTCGACTGAGATCAGTAATATTCAGAAATTCCATTATCTAAAATCTTCGCTGAAAGAAAGTGCCGAATCAGTTGTAAACGCGCTAGAGATTTCTGCAGCTAACTACTCTGTGGCATGGGAATTACTCCTAAATAGATACGATAATGATAGATTATTGGTGAATAGTCACCTTAAAGCATTGTTCTCAATACAACCAGTGAAAGAGTCACCTTCACTAATCAGAAAACTTATAGATACAATTATAAACAATTTACGCGCTTTAAAAACCCTTGATGAGCCAACAGATACCTGGGATACGCTTATAATATATATTGTTGTTTCTAAGCTAGATAGAACCACCGAACGAGAGTGGGAACAACATAAAGGTTTATTGTTGGCAAACACCCCTCCTAGAACTAAATTGAAGGTTGACAGTTTGATTAATTTTCTCAAAAGTAAGGCTGATTTGTTGGAAACTTTAGCATTATCAGTATCACACACAAAAGATCACCGTAAGACAGAAACAAAAAATGTCAGAGGTAATGCAACACACTGCAATGTTTCTTCAAGTAACCCACCGTCATCAACGGGCCGTAAAGCGGGTAGATTGTGCGTGGTGTGCAAACGTAAACACCCAATTTACACTTGCACACAATTCATTAATATGAATTTAGAAAGCAAATTAAAGATTGTCAAAGAAAATAACTTGTGTGAAAATTGCTTGCGTTCCGGACACACTTTAGACGGTTGCTTGTGGGGACCTTGTAAACAATGTAACATGAAACATAATTCACTTATTCATCCTAATGATTCCACCCAAGCTAGCTGTACCGTGACAGGAACGACGATTGCGGCGGCGGCGGCAGTGGCTAGCGCGCCATATGCGCCCCCACCGCGCGTCTCTGAAACGGTACATGATCCCAATAACGAAAAGCAATTCATTCAAGTTAGCAATGTTCACACTGATACACACACATATACGCAATGCATAGATGTGCAACCGGTTCTCTTATCTACTGCGTTAGTTGAGATTCCTGATAAACATAATAATTATCATGTCGCATGTGTATTACTTGACAGCGGTAGCCAGAGCTGCTTTGTTACGCATTCGTTTTGCGAATTGTTAGATATTCCACTAATACAGTCCACTCATGAAATACGAGGAGTAGGTAATTTAGTATCACATTGTACACAAACGTGTGATCTAGAAATTAAATCACGTATTAATTCCTACTCAATTCACATTAAATGTTTCGTTCTATCTGAAATAGCGGCCACATTGCCTGCTATGCAGGCACAAAGCACACAGTTTAGGATTCCTGAACACCTGCAGCTGGCAAATTCGCGATTTTTAGGGCCGCAAAAGATAGATGTTTTGATAGGCGCGG
The DNA here is from genome assembly GCA_963855955.1 of Luperina nickerlii. Taxonomy (NCBI): domain Eukaryota; kingdom Metazoa; phylum Arthropoda; class Insecta; order Lepidoptera; family Noctuidae; genus Luperina; species Luperina nickerlii. The sequence goes on along the minus strand of OY979664.1, from coordinate 22,290,408 downwards.
ATCGATTTTGGGACTTGCTTATCGATGGCAAGATGCGTTTACCGAACGGTCCGTTCTTACAGAACACGAAGTTAGGTTGGATAATATCGGGTCCTATTAATAATACACATCATAATAATGGACATGTCCAATGTAACTTCACTCAATCCGTTGAAAATCAGCTACGTCAGTTCTGGGAGTTGGAGGAGTTACCCAAGCTTCGGATTACACACACAGACGAAGAGCAGGCCTGTGAACAGTCTTTCATCACAACCACTACACGCAATAAAGATGGACGATTTTGTGTTCACATTCCTCTTAAAGAGTCACCCGATGCTTTGGGTGAATCATTTTCCCAGGCAAAGCGGCGTTTTTTGTCCTTAGAAAATAGGTTATTACGCGCACCTATTAGCTATAAGAAATTATACACTGATTTTATACACGAATATATCAACTTGGGTCACATGACTCAGGTTGATTCTTATACGAGTCCTTACTATTTTATGCCGCATCACGGCGTTTTTCGAGACCACAGCACGACTACGAAGCTTCGTGTAGTATTCGACGCCAGTGCTGCGACTAGTAACGGCAAATCTTTCAACGATATCCAGCTTGTAGGACCTCCTATTCAGGGAGACTTGCTGGGTATTTTGCTACGGTTCAGACAATTTAAATTCACAGCAATTGCGGATTGCGAGAAGATGTACCGTCAAGTTCTTGTTGATCCCTCTCAACGTGACCTACAACTTATTATGTGGCGTGATGATCCGACAAAACAGCTCGAGGTCTATCAGCTGAGCACCGTAACATACGGCACAGCGTCGGCGCCCTTTCTCTCTGTTAGGTGTCTTAAGCAATTGGGAGCTGAGTGTACGGACCCCGAGGTTAAAAGGGTCATAACTGACGATTTTTACGTAGATGACCTTTTGACCTCGTATGACGACAAGGTCAAACTACTTGACATATGCAAACGAACATCAGACATTCTTAAGTCCGGCTGCTTTCCACTCCGCAAATGGATTTTTAACTTTGAGCTCGACGGTGCATCAGCTCCAATGACGTCACAGCCTGACCTCAGTATTTTTCGTGACTTAAATTTAGGTGATAATAGTCAATGTAGAACATTAGGTATAGGTTGGTGTAGCAATTCGGACGAATTTAATTTCCATACGCAATTTCAAAACGGCAACAATTCTGTTACTAAGCGCATAATTCTGTCAACTGTTTCTCAGATATATGATCCACTGGGATTGTTAAGCCCTTCTGTTATCATCGGCAAGGTATTATTGCAAAAACTTTGGCTATTAAAACTAGACTGGGATGATCCGCTTCCCACTGATGTCATGCGAACATGGAATCGGTTTGTTGACAGTCTTTCTTATCTTCACACTATCAAAGTTCCACGACACGTCTTTCAATGTGATTCTACCCGAAATGAGTTACACATTTTTACAGACGCTTCGCAAACCGCATATGGCGCGTGCGCTTATGTGCGTAGTGTAGGTATTAGTGAAGTGACAGTCAAATTACTTATTTCTAAGGGTAAAGTAGCTCCATTGAAACCCGTTAGTATACCACGTTTGGAACTGTGCGGTGCGTTGCTGGGTGCTAGGCTGTTTGACAGGATTAAGAGATCACTTACTCGTAACTTTGATAACGTCACATTTTGGACCGACTCAACTATCGTGTTAGGTTGGTTACGCATGGCACCTAATTTGCTTAAAACTTTTGTGCAAAACCGAGTCGCTGAAATACACGAACTTACGAGTACGTTTTCTTGGCGACATGTAAGTGGAAAAGATAACCCTGCTGACCTAGTTTCGCGTGGTGTAAGTCTTGAAGACTTGTCTTCATCCACATTATGGTGGGAAGGCCCTAACTTTATGCACGGCCTTGACTTTGATAGCAATTTAAATTTGCAATTAACTCCGAATGTTAATGACATCTCGCCTAAAGAGTTACCCGAACTCAAAGCAAATGTCATAAACTCATTATTAACAAAAAATACTACACTCGAAACATTTTTTCCATTCAATAAGTTTTCGCATTTTAATCGCATGAGTCATGTTGCTGCATATGTACTACGCTTTGTTCACAACAGCTGTGCGCGCAACAAAACAAATCAGCTGACAGGTACGATCACTGTTATTGAGTTAAGACATGCGATTAGTACACTTGCACGACTGTCACAGATGGAATCATTTCCAGTTGAGTATAGCTTACTAAAAAATGGAAAAGATGTCAAGTCAAGTGTTAGGCTTGCGAGCTTAAACTTGTTTTTAGATAGTGAAAATATAATCAGAGTGGGAGGTAGAATAAAAAATTCGCCTGACTTTGATTATAATAAAAAACACCCGATTCTTTTGTCCTCTGAACATCACTTTACACTTTTACTGTTTAGGCAGGAACACAACCAGTCTATGCACTGTGGAATTCAAGCGTTACTATACCGTTTGCGCGAGAACTGGTGGCCGCTGTCAGGTAGAAACCTAGCTAAGAAGGTGACGCAACAATGTGTGGTCTGTAAGCGCTTTCGAGGTAAAACATTAACCCCACTCATGGGCAACTTGCCCAAAGAACGGGTAACCGCTAGTTTTCCTTTCGTTCGCACAGGTGTAGACTACGCAGGGCCGGTGTTCGTACAAAACCGAAAGGGCAGAGGCGCGAAACTAATAAAATCATACATTTGTCTGTTTATCTGCTTCACGACGCGCGCAGTCCACTTGGAATTAGTTAGTGACCTCTCTTCTGATGCATACTTACTTGCGCTTAAGCGTTTCATTTCACGGCGCGGGAAGCCGTCAGAAATCTTTTCGGACAATGGACGCAACTTTGTAGGCTTAAGTAATGATTTTGCTCAGTTTTTATTAAAATGTAGAAAGGATATTGTTGATTACGCGAGGGGTCAACAAATTAATTTTTCTTTTATTCCCCCATATTCCCCGCATTTCGGTGGCTTGTGGGAAGCTGGGGTCAAATCATGTAAGTACCATCTTCGCCGAGTAATGGGTAACGCTCACTTAGCCTTCGAGGAACTCACTACAGTGCTATGTCAAATCGAAGCGATGTTGAATTCTCGACCAATGACTCCCCTGTCTTCGGATCCTCGAGACTATCTTCCCCTTAGCCCTGGCCACTTTTTGATCGGACGACCACTCACCGCACCAGTCAGTGAAGATGACCTGCGAGACTTACCTGTTCATCGATTGACTCGCTACCAGAGAGTGGAACAGATCCGGCAGCAGTTCTGGTCGCGCTGGGCCAGGGAATACATCTCGGAGCTACAAACTAGAACCAAATGGAGAAACAATATGGCGGACCTAAAACCTGACACGCTGGTCATCATCAAGGAAATCAACCTTCCGCCGTTGAAGTGGCAATTGGGTCGGATCATAAAAACGATACCTGGCAACGATGGTATCTCACGAGTGGCAGACATCCAGACATCATCAGGCATCGTAAGACGGCCATACACGAAGATCTGCCCTCTGGTTGAAGATGAGTAAATGGAAAGTTCAATTGTAAGCTGAAGCTTTCAAGGCCGCGGGTATGTTTGGGATGAATATCCGAACGAAATTCGATCGCATCACCGTAAGCCAATCACAGCACAGCAAAATGACGCGATAGCTTGTTGTGATTGGCCCGTTTGTTCCCGTCCCTTTTCCCTCGATCGCTGTATACTTAGATTAATAAATTACATTCGCAAACTACCATTTCTAACAGTAACTTGTTTTTTATTGAAATCACCCATTAAAAGCCATCAAGTAGTAGCTACACAAGCAGTCAAAAATCACACTAGAACACATTCAAACATTCACAAAATAACAGAAAACAGAAAAATACTTAAAATAGTATTACATTATACATAAATAGACCCAGTTCAGCATAATTGCGAGACAACTAGTGACTAACGATGGTTTTTAACTGGACCCTATGTTACGAGACGTCTTATGGATGTAAATCAGTTTTACAGTGAGTGTATTTGAATAAAAATACATAGATATGTGTAGCAAATAATAAAAAAATAGTTTAGATAGTCGTTTTAAAATAATTATAGATAATAATATAGTGGTGTTTACTGTGTCGTGACTCTGGATACACCAATCAAACGAATCTGTTCAGGGCTACATCAATTCGCAACGAGTTTTGATTGGCTAACACTGCGTCAGAAGGCGCCACGACACGACACTATACACTAACATGAATCCGGCTTAAAGGCTCCTGCAAACAGGCGCGACGCGCGACGCGAATCGCGCGCGACACAAAGACACCGCTCGTTTCGCGACTAGCCATTGTGTCGCGCGCGATTTTATCGCGTGTCGCACCTGTTTGACGGAGCCTTAAAACGGTATAGTTGCACAAGCAACAAAGGACCGTCGTCAATAAATACATACTTACAAATTATAAAGCTGAAGAGTTTGTTTGTTTGAACACGCTAATCTCTGAAACTACATGTCGCATTTAATTTTTTTTTTATTTGATAGCTCAATTTTTGAGGAAGGCTATATAAAAACACGCTAGGGCCCTTAGGAGCCGTGCAAAAAGAATGAAAGTCAGAAAGAACGCTAAGTGAAAAGGAAATAATAGCGCGGACGGGCGATGCGATGCGACAGGGTAGGTCGGGGGGCAAAGATTTTTTTTTAATTTAATAAAAAAATAGGTAATATTATAAATTCATATCAATGAACGATAGATAGCGACCACTTGTCGTCTGTGTCACTGATACCTTTACGAGAACCGTCTTCTATAGCTTGATGTCTCATATTAACACCCCGATACCATCGGACTTCTCAATACGAAATAAAAACTCCACACGAGAACGAACTCCTTCGACATCCCTCCATTCTCTACAACTAACTCAAAACTCAAATATCACGTAACCGAAAATTAATTATTCCCCATCCGTACAAAAGATCAATATGAACGTTCTGTCCAAGTTCAGAGAGTGCAACTCGGTTCCAACAGAATTCCGAACCATTTTACGTACCGGACAAGTATTGCCGAGACTTGGGGTTTCTTAAAACCAGTTTATTTGTGTAGCGTCCGCATAAAACCACATTTCCCGTGGGTTCCTCGCGGTTCGAGATGGTGCTGCGTTTGAATTTAGGTAGAGTTTTTAGTCGAGTAAGTCTTTATGCACTTTCTAGGATTTAAACTTTTGTTACCTACTCGCACATTGTGATTATAAAAATAAAATAGAGAAAAATTATTAAATAAATATTTTAGAATAGATAAACGAAACAAGCACCAAACTCGCTTTTTTAGGGTTCCATACCCAAAGGTTAAAAACGGGACCCTATTACTAAGTCTCCACTGTCCGTCTGGCTGTCTGTCACCAGGCTGTATCTCATGAACCGTGATAGCTAGACAGTTGAAATTTTTACTGATGATGTAATTATTTCTATTGCCGCTATAACAAAAAATAATAAAAATAAAATAAAGTTAGAATTTTAAAGGGTATGAAAGAAACGTTTTTTCGGCGTTTTATGGCTTGTGGTACGGAACCCATCGTGTGCGAGTCCGACTCGCACTTGGCCGGTTTTTTTACTTTTGCTACCTATTCGTATGCCGTGGTTATAAATAGCAAGAAAAGATAAACGTAATAACAAAAATATTTTAAAGCAGGTAAATGACATAATTATGTACAAGCAACAATCTCTTTTTACGAAAACCCAAAAACAATTTCTTACAGTTTGTCATTATTTAAATTGTTGACTGTAAACACTACTTACTGACACGAATTATTCTCATGCATTATACCCTAAAGTCGCCTCCCAAATGTTACGTACCCTAAGGTTGCCACAAAAAACGAACCAAAACAAGGGATTAATGTAAGATAAAGAAAAATCGTTTTTAATGTCAAGTTAACACAACTTTTAACCTTCACAAACGAAAATTGTCACATCAAAAATGCTAAGATAAAAACAGTAAGAGTAGTAACGGCACTTCCAGTCTAATTCTAATCATGCAAGTAAACTAGCACGTCCAAACAGACCCTCACCATCCATCCATGCATGCAGTTTTGAAATTCCGTATTCCTGTCTACACTTCCCCAGATCTGAGGTTATTTATATTACTTACCGCTGATGTATTTCCATTCGCTTTTCAATTACACCGTCGTGCGATTATTTATAAAATCATTTCCTTACTGAATCGAAATGGGAGAGATGTAGTGTATCGATCGTTTGCCGAGTAAAGGGGCAGTTTTTCTGAGACGGGGATGGTAGGGTGTGGGATGCTGAACGTACAGATGCCAGCACATCAAGCTACTACAATCTGTCAAATTTCTTTAATAGAATTTCAACTTTATCGCTAAAGCATAAAGTTCAAAGTTGATTGGGAAAATTTGACAGTTTCGGGTATCTTGATGTGCTGGCGTCTGTACAGTGTAACCTAAAATCATGTTTGTAATAGCATTATCAGCCTATAATGGTCCCACTGCTGGGACACAGGCCTCCTCTTTCTGACAAGGAGTGGGCCATAATCCACCACACGGGCCCAGTGCGAGTTGGTCGACACCACGTGTGTTAGAATTCACACGGTTCGAAGAAATTCAGGTTTCTAAACGATGTATTCACCTTCAACGTTTTGAGAGTAGTGGTGATGATATTAAACACACAAAGTTAAATGACCTGGGTTCGAACTCACGACTTGCTACTCGTGAATAGGGGCTTTTGTCACTGGGCCATCACTGCTCAATTTGCAATAGCAACTCAACATATTTTCTAAGTCATAATAATCAAAATGAAGCCAAATTAAACAAGGATTATGACAGACTAACTGACCCAGCGAACTTATACCGCCCCCGCTTTTGAAATCTCTAATACCTTCTAAGATATTCATTTATATAAATAATAATAATATATATAGCCTATGACACTCACAAATAATGTGGCTTACTGATAGTAAAAAAAAATAATTTAAAATTGGTTTCGTAGATCCAGAGATTACCTCCTACAACCTCACAAACTTTACCTCTTTATCTTCTTTACAACTTTATTTATTTACTACTTACTTACTTTACTTTATATACTTTACCTCTAACAGCTCTTGTTTTTGAAATATTAACATATTACATTTTTTGCGAAAAATAAACGAAATATAAAATGAAAAAAATTGTTTCTCTAACCTAACATGTAAAAACTTTGTTTTATAAGATTTTCTTGCATGAATCGAAACTTCAGCCTTGTTTTGAACGCTCCAGCAGTAATCAACCATCACATTTGCATTCCAACGACCCTGGTATCGCTCTTCCATCGTGCGAATGTCCTGATGAAAGCGTTCTCCTTGTTCTTCGCTTGAATCGCCTAAATTTTCTGGGAAGCAGTCTAAATGGCTGAAGAGGAAGTGCATCTTTAGGCCCATCTTACATCCTAGTCTTTGAAAGTGCAACATGAGCTGCTCAATGTGTTGAATGTAGTCTGGAGACTTTTTATTTCTCAAGAAATTTTGCACAACCCAATCAAATTCAATTCATGCAGATTTCTCTGTATCTGTCATACAGTCAGTAAAATTTTGATCCTTTATTAGTGCCCCGAATTGAGAACCGTAAAAAATACCAGCTTTTATTTTTTATGTGCTCAATTTCAGGAACATTTTACTGACATATTTAAAACATTCCCCATCTTTGTTGAGAGCTTTTACAAATTGTTTTATCAGACCTAATTTTATATGGAGAGGGGGCAACATAATGCGGTATCTGGCTACTAGAGGTACAGTGTTCTGTTTTGGCTCGGCTGTCCCACAAGCACATAAAACAGGGGTATTTGGTATATCCTCCTTGCTGACCCAAAAGAAAATTGACCATTTTAAGATCAACGCATATCAGCCAGTTATTAAGGTTCGGACGTACTCGGGAATGAAAAGTCACTGTCCTCATCATCACTGGCTTCTGAAAGAACTTGTAGTGTTACATTAAAAGTACTAGGTTGCTTATCAGCCACAGGTTCTTCGCTAGTATTTAGAATTGGTCTAATACATAGCTGTTTTTAAATTCGGGTAAGTTCATTTGGAACGATTTTTGCGATTTATTCCGGTATTATTCACGTCACTAAAATAACAGTTATCGTGATGATTAGTCGGTTCACGCCAAGTCATGGGACTTTTGAACTTCAAAGTCTTTTTTTACTAGCCCATAAAAGCAATTTATGTTACGCAACTACCACATACAAAATTTGGGATCCATGGCTTACTAAACACTTGTAATGGCGTCCTAAAGAAGTCCAAGTAGCCCTTTTTTATAAAGTCAGACGCACTTAAACGACATTCTCGAAACATTATATTCACCACAAACAGCACAAAAAATATTTAGATCGTTTAAGCAACTTCTTCTTAATGTAGACATATCGATTTATTTATGGAATTTTATAATTTTTTGCACTAAAAAAAATGTTAGTAAGCAACGTAATGAAATTTTAAGAGGTACCTGTATCACAAAAACTAGAGCTGCTAGAAAAAAATTGAGGGTAGATATGAAATTAGCAAACTTAAATTACTAAGAAACAGTTTAGAATATCATAAAAAAAAGTTAAATTAAACAGAATAAGAACGTTTGCATCAAAAAGTTAACACTATCTTGGCCAAACTTCGCGTTTAAATTCCAAATTTCAGTTACAACTACGGTTGAAAACTTTGTTTTCCTGTACGCTTTGTCCAACGAATAGTTTTACTTATCAACGTTCCTAATTTTAAGGCATCACTGAGAATCTAAATAGCACTTAGTAAAAATATTATTGAACGCTATATTATTATAATGATTGCACCTCTTTTTGTAAACCTCAAGTAATTCCTGTTTTTGGGTTCTAAAAATACTACATACTGTATATAGCTAAGTAGCTACGACCAACTAGGATGTACTGCGCGCTCGACTCACTCACGGTCTCAGTTCTAACATATTTGGTCGGGATGCCCTCTTCGTTACTGCGACCAATTCTTCCCGCGCGTGGTTGATCACAGTTCAACCTAACCAAACCCTATACCACCGGGTATCCACCATCCTAGCTGAATTACTGCGACCAACTGTGAGCAAAGGCTAGAAATTTTAAAAGAGGCTCAATCATTAGGTAAATAGTCTATCATGAGTTTTAAGAGGATCAGTTAAATATTTCCCATTTTTTCCAACACGACCGATTTTCAGAATCACCAAATATCACTAAATCATATATTCTATTTGAACCCGCCTAGCGCTTACACTTCCCACTATCGATACCTTGACCAATTTGTGAGTCAGTTTAAGTAGGTCGGTAGTTGCCAAGTGGGATCCCTAATTAATCCCGTTTGTCCAGTCTAATGGGCCCTGCGAGGATTTAGAACAATATCCTGTTACATCTATATGTGGGGCTCGGTGCCCCAGTTAGAGTAATAGTGTGGACTTAGAGGTTTTGGGTTTTGGAAGATTATAATGATGAGTTTTGTGAGAAAATCGAGAAAAAGAGCTTTGTAAGAAAAGATGTTTCAGTACGATTAAATTTTAGGTCTTATCATCTACCTAGCTTTTTCCCAACTATGTTGGGGTCGGCATCCAGTCTAAGCGGATAGCCGGCAGCTGAAATACCAGTATTTTACATGGAGCGACTGCCTATCTGGCCTCCACAAGTTACTGGGTACCAGTACTTTACTGGGTTATGGAGGTCAGATAGGCAGTTCTTAGTAAGACTGGTTGTCAGACTTTCGGGCTTCTGACGACCCTTAACGACTGTCAAATATCCACGAATGACAGCCGGGAACAACGGCTTAACATGCTTTTCAAGGCACAGAGGGGCTTGGTATGCAAAGATGGTTACCCATCCACGGACCAACCGCGGCAAGTGGAGGTTAACCTGATCGATCGACCCGTGCGGCTTTTATCACTTAGCCATAAGCCCCTCTCATAAAATTTTAGCTCGATGCAACCCAAAAACAGGAATGAAGACATTTACAGATTGATCTAAAAAGATTTTGCTATAAACATTTTGGTCACACACATAAGAAAATGCAACAGATTCACATGTGTCAAACATAGCTACAGTACCCGGCGATAAATATTGCACATCGACCTATTCGATCCTATCGATTTTATACAAGGAATAAAAATAATTACCAAAAGTGGCAAATCATAATTGTTTTAACAGCTCCTAATAGATACCGGACTGTTTGTATTTCGTGCGACAGAGATAACGCTCTACGAAGCCGAAATTGGCCGATTGTCTCTTTCCAAAGGTCGATGTGCAAATAGTTATCGCCGGGTACTGTACAAAGTTATAATACGGCTCTTGTCCTCTCATAAAGTTACATGAAAAATCAAAACAAGCTTGAGCCACCACAAATCATTTCAATTTCCCAAATCTCATAAAAATATTCCGAGAAACTCGAACAAAAATATGAAAAGGGAACTTCTTGCAATCCTTCCAAAAAACTGTTTAGCAAAATTGCTCCGCGCCAAAAACTTTTTATAACCCAAGTGGCGTACGATGAAATAACAGAAATCCGAAAAAATAATTCCGAACGGAGGCATCCATTTGAACAGATGGAAATTTTCTTACCGTTTGATAAAACAAATAAAAGGACAAGTTCGGCAAAAAGAATTTCCGCTTGATAGTGTCTGTTTGTTTTTCGGCATTTGATTTCATGTAGACGCCATCTTTCTCAAATTCTGCCGCCCAATTGATTGTAAGATATTTTGTTCAAATTATCACCCAAACACTAGGCAATTTGGCTCGGAACTGTTTCGAATCCTAATTTGAAGACACAGTATTAATGGCATGAAAAGTAGGCAACACGATTGAGCCCAATTACGTTGGACCATATTATATCCGTGGTCTATTCTGTAGAAATCTTATTGTGAAAACTTTGGTCAAATGAGCTTGAAATGAGCTGTCATTCCACCTGGTGATGTTTACAGAATGCTGGAAATACTTACAAAATAAAAGTGCCTACCTAATGACAATGAGAACAAATTTTAGGGGTTGGCTTTATGGCATAAACCGCAAATCGACAACATATTATGTTGCGATAGATTTGACAGATTCATTTATTTATTTAAATTACAACTATAACATCTTCACAGACTCATCCAAGTTAGTTATAAGTCACAATGTTTAAATACACAAATTTACAAAACATAATTACCTACCTAATAAAAAAAAATTACAAAGAATTTATCATCATCTGCCTAGCCTTTTCCCAACTATGTTGGGGTCGGCTTCCAGTCTAACCGGATGCAGCTGAATACCAGTATTTTACATGGAGCGACTGCCTGTCTGACCTCTACAAAGAAAATAAAATTATAACGTTTATAATGTCGCACCTCTCTCAATTATTATTTGTGCCATTTTAATAAATTTCGGCAGGTTTTGCCCAAATATATCCTCCGATACCCTAGTAACATTAATAATAGATGCGGTTCATGACATAGGGGCACACTTGACAGTGAGATACTAAAATGTCGATCCTTCTACGTTGTGATCAAGTACTGCGTTCCAGGACTCATTTTTCATATATCATAATCAGTCTATACTGTTCCCAAAAAGACCTCCACTCGGTGAGAGGGCTTTAATCTATCACGCGGGCCCTGTGCGGGTTGGTATATGTCACATGTCTTCGAATTTTTGGTTCTAGGACATGCCAGGTCCCTCACGATGTTTTCCTTCACCGTTTTGAGAGCAGTGGTGATGAAAGAATTAACACAAAGTAACAACTTGTAAGTCAAGGCTTAACAGCCTTGCCAGGCCTAACAGTGTTAACCCACTGAGCCACCACTGCTTTTTGACCATAGGAGCACTTAATCATTGATGGAGTTGCACACAAATCCACGTTCCGCTTACGAAACAGGCAGCAAAAACTTGCATAGTTCATCCTTGTGGTTAGTGCATCTGTCCTCTATCTATAATCCTATAACTTCAGGCTTTGTCTCCATTATTTGCTTGTTGTTCTGCCGGCTGGGGTCGCCGGAAGCTGTGGCAATACAATTTATATGAAAATCCGGTTGCTGAGGTTGGGATTGACGTATGTCAGTGCGCATCGACATGCAAGATTCACTGGTTGGAACAAGAAAGCAATATTTGAAATTCCCGGCTTCATGTTAAATTAATTGTTCTCTTGGAACCGACATGGATCGTGATGTTAGAGTAATCAACTGCCGCGATGGTGTAGTGGTCGCAAGCGCTGTTGCTAAGCATGGTCCTAGGTTCGATTCTCTGGTAAGGCAAAGTATGATTGGGTTTTTCCATTTGGGATTTCTCAGTAGCAGCCTGGAGTCAAGATTTGGGCCCGGTTTATAGCAAAAGGCTCGCACCCTGTTATATGGAACTTAAACACATAACTGGCGAAATATGGGTTTACTATATGTAGGTACAGCTCTGCTTAACCCTTTGGTACTTTAAGCACAAGCGATTTGTTGTCGACAAACTCGCTTCGAACTTGACCGCGCCTTAGGTATGTGAACGGTGGGACGGAGGGGCGGGGGCGCTTTGTCATGACTCAGTACGTGCGTTGCGAACACTAGGCAACCCCGCCACCCTCACCCCCCGATTTAGAAGACATAGATAGGCATACGATCATAGATGTAATTAATTTCCACATTACATCGATCTATAGAATACTCTTTATTATGTACACCATATAAATTACAGACATAAATATAGAAACTGTACAAAGGGTGACACAATGGGGGGTCTTATTGCTACGAGCGATCTTTTAAAGACAGCCTTTGGATGGATTAAAAATGGAAAGGACAGACAAATACTGTAGGTAGTCTGTGGTGTACCATTTACATAATACAATAAATACATACATAAAGTATATTATACTAATCTAAATAAATATATACATATAATAATAAACATGAAACAGGAGCAATGAAAATATAATGATGATGTTTAAGGAGAGAGGAAGTGCTTTTTTATCATAATTTTAAAAGTTGACAAAGATTGAGCACGCCTTACCGACACGGGCAAGTCATTCCATAACCGTACTGCTTGAACAGTAAAAGATTTGTCATAGAAGCTGGTGGAATGCATCTCTAGTCTCAGGTTTTCCGATGACCTCAGATATCTATTATATGTGTCATGAAGGAACTTGAAACGTTCTTTAAGATAAGTGGGGGTTTTAGGATTGTACAAAATACTGTGAGACAAGATATGAGAATCCCGGCGAAGACGTATGGGAAGCGACTTGAGCTTTGTACGAAATTCTGATATGTGATCTATCGTCAAAGTCTCAATGATTTCGTATTATAATTTGACATTATTTTATAATAACTAACTATGCCTCACTACACTGTTAATGCCTCATAGGCTGTCAAACATCATCACCGCACTGACTCACAACATCTGCAAACAGGTCAGAGGAAATGAAAAGGTATGCAATTAATCGAACTTCAAATGTTTCCCATTTTTGCTCCTTAAAATATTATTGAACATTTACCGCCTTACTAATAAACGTATTATATCAGATGAATGAACACACCGATTTCTCTTTTAGTCGTCAGTAATTTGACTTTCGAAAGAAGAAGACAAAGCGTTGTGTAACTATACAGAGGCTATACAACGTTTATTAGTAAGGGGGATAAACAACACAAAAAGGATTTTAAAAATAAAGCCACAAAGTGCTAAATCCCACTAAAGCTACACAAAGCACGAGCACGTAGAGGCTTCAAAATTGCAAGTGTTTTATAGAGACAAATTGCTTCTCCATTGGTTCAGAATTGGGCACATTAGCCTGCCCTCCTCAATCTTATCGACCTGCTCTCGAAGACGAATTACCAATACGTGCCAACTTATTTTCAGACTGAGTCTATCTCTGTGCTTGTTATTCATTGGGAGGTTGGTAGGATTAATTTTTGGAGATATATTTAGAGCCTACTGAATATAAAATTGTAGTGCTTACTTAAATAAACAGGTTTCTGGTGCAGGCGAGTCTATTCGGGTCGGTACCGATCGGTGCGAGTGAAATAGTCCCACATTGACTTATAGGCTCACACATAAACAAACAGGTAACATGACAGAATGTAACCGTTTCCTCCCGAAGATCAACCTGCAGAGACGTACCGGGAGTCGGGACGCAAACCAGCTTCTTTAAGCACCCTAACATAGAATCACACTTGTAATTCAGGAAGGGCAAGGCAGAAAAAAAAAAGAAACAAAGAAAAATAGGTTTATTTGTCACAGAAACACGTGCTCACAAAAAGATAGTTACGAGCACAAAGCAGAGATAGTCGACGGCTGCACGTCATGACTGTGACAGAAAGGCTTCCACTCAGCATAATGCTGTGTTTTAGGGGACCCCCATTTGGCCAGTTATGTTTAAGAGCGTTTACTCCGTACGGCATTTCTTACAAACTTTCAAGTCCTTATTTTTCGATTTTAATGAAACTTTATACACATAAGCAGGATACAAAGATCTAAAAAGTTAGTTGAGAACATTTTCAAAAAATAGTGTTACAGCCAAATTAGACCGATTTTAAATTTTCCATAGAAACAGAGATTTCCAGTTATCTTTTTTTAAATAAGATATTTCGAAAATGTTCCCAACTAGCTTTTTAGACCTTTGTATCCTGCTTATGTGTATAAAGTTTCATTAAAATCGGTTCATTCATTTCGAAAAATAAGGCCTTGAAAGTTTGTATGAAATGCCGTACGGCGTAAACGCTCTTAAGTCTCATGTCAATAGGGTATCTTTTTGCCATCAACAGAGCACAAATCCAGACTCCGGGTTCGACTCAGCCTATTGCAGTCCACTGCTGGACATAGGCCTCTCCCAGGCTGCTCCACAACACCCTGTCCTCCGCCTTCCGCATCCAGTCCGTTCCAGCCGCTTTCTTTAGGTCGTCCGTCCATCTAGCTGGGAGACCTCCTACACTACGCTTGCCGATACGCGGTCTCCACACCAGAACTCGTCTGCTCCACCGGCCATCGGTCCTTCGACAAATATGGCCAGCCCACTGCCACTTCAGTGTGCTTACTCTGCAAGCTATGTCGGTAACTCCGGGTTGCTACTGAGAAATTCCAGATGGAAAAACCTAATAACCCCATGATCCGCAGTAGCGCTCGCGACCAATGAGGCAGTTCTACTGAATATGTAAATATATGGTGGTTAATATATCAGGGTAGCCCTGAAAAAATTATTATCTACCTAGCCTTTTCCTAACTATATTGAGATCGACTTCCAGTCTAACCGGATGCAAATGAATACAATATTTTACATGGAGCGATTGCCTATCTGACTTACACAACCCAGTGACTGGGTAATATGATACTCCTTGGTAAAAACGGTTGTCACACTTTCGGTCTTCTGACCACCCGTAACGACTGGCAAAGATCCACGAATAACAGCTGAGACCAATGGCTTAACGTGCTTTCAGAAGCACGGTTGCGCATTCCGCATTTTCGTTTTTTGACACCGACTTCCGAATATAAAGTTATTTTTCACTTTGTAGTGATTTTTTTTTTAAAGTCGGTTGTTTTTAACACTACTTGCTATGTAAATATCAGTGACAGGAAGCTATTAAAACATCATCAATATAAACTAAGTGGAAAAAATTCCTATTACTGAAGCTAACTCAAAAAAGTTAATATATGGGACCACCCCTGAGGCATACCTTATCCATTAAAAAATAAGAGAATTTTGCAAATCCGTCATAATATATGACGGAGTTATGCCCGAACATACATTAAAAAAAATATAAACCAAATTGAGAACGTCCTCCTTTTTTTTTAATTCGGTTAATTAAATCGATTAATAAACAAAAAAGTTATGCCCTAATTTACTTGCAAGATTAGAGGTACCTCAATAACAACTTTGACAGAAATGTGGGTGTACCGTAATATACAGAACACACCTGCGTACCCCTTTAGAGGATACAGGCATGATGTTATGTTTTGTGATTCCTTAAACAATGCATATATAGGTACGTATGCGATAGCAGCAATCGCGGTTGATTTGCTGGCATCTATTGAAGAGTTCCGTTGTCCGTCTCCGAAACTCATCATCAGATCTTTACGAAATTTAAATGGAACTATTTCGGAATAAACCTCTCCCGAACAAAAAATAATTTCGCAAATCCGTCTACGGAGTTATGCCCGAACATACATTTAAAAAAAATATATAAAAAGCATTCGAATTGAGAACCTCCTCCTTTTTTTTAATTCGGCTAAAAATAACCAGCAATCAATTCATTGGATAAGTTATTTAAACGAAAAACCAGGCAAATAGCTATAGTGTTGATATATTTTAAAATATTCCCCTCCGTTATAAAAGAACGCCACATTTTAAAAGGTTTTAAAAGAGAAACTCGTTGCACAATTTTTATGGACGGAAAAACTTGTTGCTAGATTTTGCAGAATATGATATTTTTATGTGAAAACATCAGGTTTTACTCATTTCTCATTAACCTCGACGCAAAAATGAATTTCATGAGTTTGACGCTCGGGCTCATTCGTATGTGTTCGTATGTGCCCATCGCGCCTTCAAAATGCGCTTGGACTTTATTTGATGCAGTCTTTTAAATATTTGTTTTTTTCCTCTAACTGTATTCACAGGGATTACATTTTCTATTTGTGCGTACTCTTATGAAATCTAGCATAGTCTAATTAGGCTACCGGAATAGTGAATTTTGAAGATTTGGTATAAACCCGCTTCTAAAACAATCAAGCTAATTTCAGTTTAATGGATAAAAATCTTAATCCGTAAGAAAGAAATAAAAAGTATTTATTATGAGTCGCACAAACTAAATTAAACATAGGTAATCATAAAAAAAAAACTAAAAAAAAATATCTTGTGAGAAAATTATGTCATTATACTAAAGACTGGCAGATACTAGGATAGATGCATTCGAAATGTGGTGCTGGAGGCGGATGCTCTTCGGAGCATGGTTCTGTCCATGGTATTCGTACCATGGACAGCCAAACGCACAAATGTGTCTATCCTTTCCAAACTCGATGTCAAGACCCGATTGTCTAAAATATGCCTACAGCGTATTCTGACCTATTTCGGCCACATAATGCGAAAGGGGGATAGCAGCCTAGAAAAGCTGGTTATTGTTGGCAATACCGAAGGCAAGAGAGCACGAGGCCGGTCGCCAACACGATGGTCCGACCAAGTGAAAGAAGCTACGTCCTCAAGCAATTTTCAGCAGGTGGTGATGGCAACTTTGGACCGGAGTAGATGGAGGCAGATTGTCCGCTCAAAGGCGTCCAGTGACCACGATCCTCAGTAATGAGGGACCGATTGAAGAAGAAGGCAGATACTACAAATTCCTATAGACATATGAACAATAGCGTACACATAACCAGCCATGTTCCCACTCCTAGGCCATAGTGAGAAGGACTGAGCCGTTATTCACCAAGCGGACTTGGTGGATGTCTTAATATTTTTTTTTGTTCTAGGACATGCCGGCTTCATCACGATGTTTTCCTTCACTGTTTTGAGAGCAGTGGTGATGAAATAAATTACGCAAGTAACGCGCCTACCACGACCTACAGTTAGTAAGTCGGGGCCGTAATAACTCGGCCGCCACAGCACTCTAATTGCGTAACACACGGAATCGGAATCTGAGTAATTTTGAAGAAAGCTAATCCATTACTTCATTTGTTCTAAAATGTTATCTGCTCAACACGTAAATAGCGCAATGAATGTTGTTGAACCGTCAAAATTAAACCGATTCCGATTGATAATCTGTTACGCAATTGCCCCGCCGGTCTCACAAGAAAGCAACATCAGGATATCACAGTACACGCCCAACTAAGAAACTCCATGGTATTCCTACAACACGATCCTCCTTCCAAAATCTTTTCTAGAATAAAAGTATTCTCTCTTTAAATATTTGTGGTCATCCATCATTGAACAGCGGTACACACAATAGTCCATTATGGGATATTCGGAGCGGCCGGTGACCCGTCGTCATTAGAGCTCGGAGCTCTCGCAGCTGCAAAAAGTTTTCCTTCATAAAACAATGAAAGTAGTGGAGTAGTGTTCGTTTTTAAGTTTTTTAGGTAAAAAAAATATACTCTCTCTTTTTTTTCTGTCCTTTGTTTACTTAGGCAGTTTTTACTCCGAATAGTTTCTGTACATATTTTAAATGATTAAGAAATGGTAGATCGTTCCCACGAAAAAATAAACCACACACTTTCCTTTGGATAAATGGGATAAACGATTTTTTTAAAAGGTAGCAGTTTTTTGGCAAAAAGTCATTCATCTTCTTAGTTTATTGAAACCCCTTTTTTGATGATATTGCTAAAAGATAACTGCTATGACTGTTCGGTATACAGTATACACATAATTAATGACATTTTTACTAGTACCTAGACACAAATAAGTAAATCAATAATTACCACTGAACTAAACTTTAATTTACGTATTAAATATTTTAAAACTAACGACCAACGCATTTGCATTATGTAGGTAATTTTTGGTTTATAGTGAGAACGAATATAAAATTTAACACAAAAACTTGATGACAACAACGACTCCACGCCACCCATTTGGGCGAAACAAACGCTTTCATTTCAGTTGGTTTTCGTCCGCTGTCGAAACTTATTTGCATAAGTAAAACTGGGAAATGAAGCGACAAATGCACGGCACCCAAGTGATTCTTTTGGCAAGTCGGTAATCTCGTAACATCGACGATTCTCTAACAACATTGTACAGACGCCAGCACATCAAACTACTACAATCTGTCAAGTTTATTTAATAGATTTTCAACTTCATCTCTAATGTACTTATAAGGTTCAAAATTGATTGGAAAAATTTGACAGTTTCGGGTAGCTTGATGTGCTGACGTCTGTATCTATAGTGCAAAACTTGCACGTTAACTGCTAATATTTCTTAATCGTAACTTGAATCCTACTTACTACCTGCAGTTAGGCCGTCGAGAGAACGCGTTCTTGACACCGTATCAGCGCAAAAATTCAAGTAGCTAATAAAGTTCAAATTGGCTAAACACGTACCTATTCGTTTATATGAAATTGACAGGTTTCAGGAACTCATTCTCTCGGCGGCCGGTTATAATTCGCAACTACTTACAACGACACAGCAAGACAACATGGAGTACCGCTCAAACATTGTCTGCAATCCTGGTTACATAATATTGTGTCATATGTAGCAACAAAACATAACATACAGTCAGTCCTTAAGAGGAAATGCGGTCGGAGAGACTTTTTGAAAAGCCTAAGTAAAAAGTCATAATTCGAGGTTTGGCTCTCGCCTATTTTCTCTTCCAATATTGGGCCAATTTAAAAGATATTTCATAAACAGAAGTGTCCCTATGTTTCCCTTTTTATGATACATTATTTTTATAAGCACGCCCCTCAAAAAATGCTTAAAATTGCTGCTATCAACAGTGGCCTAGTGTACAAATTTGACAACTATTAATAAAACAAGAATCCTCTTAATTGTAGCCACAGATTAATACAATATTACGAAATAAAGATTGTAAAATTGATAGTAAGTGGGACAATTGAATGAATCTTAGACCCTGTATACAACTTTAAGCAGACTGTTCCTATTTTATACAAAACTTTCAAATTCGCAGTAGTGGCACTCACTCCCATCATTAAGTTTCGTGGAAAGTAAATAACTTAAAGAGGCTATTCCAACAGCTATTGTATTCTTCGTAAACAGAGACTAAAGTAGGTCTTTAATCCCTAGGGAGTAAAAGTGATTTGAATTTGGAATGTGGATATTGTTAATAAAAGTTCCAATCACCAAAGAGATCAATCACGAACATTGTATGAACAACAGGCTGTATGATAAAGTAAAACGTGCCCTAGCCAAATTAAAAGAAACAGTTTGTGAAAAAATAAAAAACGCGAGAAAGCATTCTGACTTTGATCGTAAGAGTATTGTATGTAAATAAACGAACTTATTCATAAGTTGCACTTACTTATTTTTTCATAGACGGTGATAAAAAGTAGAGTGTCTACCTCGGGAGCAACACTATTTTAAGCTCGAGGGACGTACTTTGAATCCCTCTCGCCTTCAAAATAGTTGTTTACTCCCTTGGCAAACAATCTATTATTATAAAGAATGTCTTTACCGAAAATCAATTGACTTTAATTTTGTAATACCGACACTTTTAAACGGTGCACAGAGTACAATTCCAACTATTTCCAGTGACGTACCACACATTGCACAAGCTTCTTTTAAAAGTGGTTACACAGTATGGAGTCACGTACTGTAATATCGGAGTTCAGTAAAAAGATAGCAATACTACACACGCTTCCTCAGTTTCATGCAATTTACCAGTTCGTAGGTATAAACAGCTGTTGCAGAGAACGGTTTTAGCTTTCATTCTCAGAATAGGAATAAAGCTCCAGGCGTACTGTTTCCACGAAAAGGTCAACAGAGTAAACTTAATCCTGTAGGTATTACTAAGAAGAATGTACAATAAAGAATCAAATTTGCTAGGGAAACTTCAGAGAAAAAGAAGGAAAAGAAACAAAAAGTATTTATTAAGACTCGCACAAGTGTAATAACACAGACGAAATAATAAAACACAAACATAGAAAAATAAAATCAACAGTATTATTATGTTTTCTTTTGTTAGCCTATTTTGTGTTCCACTGCTGGCCAAAAGCCTCCCCTTTTTCTTCTAAACCGGGATGTCTTGTGCGATCTCTGGCCGGATGAATGCACCCGAAGAGATGGGCAAAGATCGTCACTCACTGGACGCCTGAGGCCGGACATCACCGTCGAGGTAGACCAAGGCAAAGGTGGCGTGACGATCTAATATCATTTGCAGGGCCAACAGTATATATAAAAACAGTAGCACTCCAGGAGTGCCGACGGAAAACTTGAAAAACATAGTAATTTTATAAATATGTTTGAAGCTTCCCAAAGAAAATGTACCGCGCGTTGATGTCTTTATAATGGCCAAAATTTAAAACAGAGGTGTCGGTTAAGGTAACAGTGTTGCGAGTTAAATGGCTTTTTTCCCATCTTAAAAATGCCCAACGCTTCTAAAGAAGTTTTCACTTCAAAAAACAAAGTTCTGCATAAGGCCAAAAAGCCAAAAAACCTATCACAGCATGATGGGTTTCGACATCTTAACACAATAATGCCAAATAATAGAATTATTATTATTAGGACATAATTATTGGTGAAGCATTTATCGGACACATGTCTTAATTAGGGGCTGCTAATGAGAGTTTGCCTACTTGGTTTATTTTGTAATTATAAGGTCATTTGCAAGCGGATAATTTATCGTAAGATGGTAGGTATTGTAGAGATTATAACTAATTTGGTGTTACATGCAACCTCCGCGAGTCCATTAAAAGTTATTGGCAAGAAATACGAGACAAATATTTAGTTTAAGATTAGAATAAAGAACAAGTGTAGCGGTATCTACAACGCCACATGCGAACAACGCTTCATACTGACGTCATGCAAAATCCTGCATCTCGCAAGCAGAGTTTACCACGCAACTAGCATAGATACAATGGCCCGACACGAATCATCGGGCAGTTGCCCACCAGACACAACACCCGTCTGGTCGGATCCTCCCTTTTCTATAGAGTATGAGTGAACTTTCCACCCTGTTCCTCACACCTCTATACAAGTAGGGGTCTGTCTAACTCAAGCGGGAAGACAGAATCACCATCTGCCTAGCCTTTTCCCAACTATGTTGGAGTCGGCTTCCAGTCTAACCGGATGCAGATGAATATCAGTATTTTACATGGACCGGCTGCCCATCTGACCACCACAACCCAGTTACTGGGTAATACGATACATCTCGATAAGACTGGTTGTCAGACTTTCGGGCTTCTGACTACCCGTAACGACTGTCAATGATCCACGAATGACAGCCGGGACCAACGGCTTAACGTGCTTTCCGAGGCACGGATGGGGTCACGGTATGTTTATATACCACCATCACCACCATCCACCATCCACAGACACAAGCGTAGCTTATTATTTAGCCACGGGCCCCTCCGGCGGGCCAACAGAAGAGGGAAAACGGAAAATGAAAAAAAAATTAAATCCTAAATCCATTCTAAGAATAATTATGGATGTTATATAACAAAGTGATTGTTTAATCTCATCCCGGTATGAAGAATTCACAAGAGATCTCACAGTATCCAAGATATTACTGCTGCTGATGTACTACTGTTTTCAATAATGCAGAAGAGTGTGACATTTTAGAGAAAATGCAATGCCTTTAGCAGTAAGTATGACACCATATTTGATCATAGGCACGATCCGGCTCGAAGGACCATTTAATGTAGGGGCCAATGGTTGTAGGCACCGTACACTATCACTTTGTTGATGTTGGTTTAGTTGCGGAGTACACAGAAAGAACCACAAGTAGAGTTTTAAGGTTATATTAACTGTTGTAGTTAACAAGGTAGAGTGGTAGCGATTCTTTCTCTTGACAAGTGGTTAGTTCCACAGTTGTTGTCTGACTCGCTCTGCTTAGCGTGAAAAGTTATAGTTATAGCGTAATATTTTGTGACGCACGCCACCAAAGTAGGTTGCTGCGTCTGCAAAGTAAATGTACGGTTGATGAGACCGTACATGTTGGCAACCCCACAAAGATGTACAAAAGATGAATCAAGTCTTGTCAAGAGAAGAAACCCTATTACAAAGTTAGTTAGTGTTAGTTTATTTAATATTTTTTTTTGAAAGCTTTCTAGTAGACCAAGCTTCAGGGTACAGGCTGGAGTGAAGCGTTTCAGCTGCGACTACCAAGTAATGAACCAAGCATGGAATCAAGCATTACTCATTATAAACTCTATAATGTTCCCACTGCTGGGACACAGACCTCTCTTCGAGAGAGAGTGGGCTGTAATCTACCACGCGGGCCCAGTATGGGTTGGTAGATGTCACATGTCTTTGAATTTTTATTTTAGGACATGCCGGTTTCCTCACGCTGTTTTCCTTCACCGTTTTAAGAGCAGTGGTGATGAAATATTTTACACAAAGTAAAGCGCCTGTTTGGGATCGAACCCACGACCTACAACTCGTAAAACGGGGCCGTTACCACCCCACAACTGCTCCCTACATCGAGCGTTACTACACCGAGCAAAAAGAACTTGGTCCAATAGATATCAAGCAAACAAACATTCCTTAATAGAGAATTGAACGCAATTAATTCCTCATGCTCGAAAACCATGCTAACGAATAAGAACATTTCACAACAAGCAATTCAAAATGTATGCTCCAATTATTCCATTCAAAATAATAATGTCCCATTTCTGGGTTTAAGCACAGCAGCAACTGACCTCTTTAAAAAGGAGCCACAAACTGAAATATAACTGTGTATTTCAGTTGCTCGTAATAATATAATATTCTGAATAAATCAGAATTCATTTTGCGTATATGAATATTTACGAGAAACCGACATTAAAGTTGCATTTTGTGTTTATTTTTTTAATTTATTAATGAGTGCGCGGTTCGGTAATGCATTCTGTCATCATCATCAGCGCCAATCAGCCTATTGCAGTTCAATGCTGGACATTATGTAGGCCTTTCCAATCGCCGGCCATTTTTCGGTCATACAGCTGCTACCATTCCCCCTAAAGATTGACGCCCCTTATTTTTAATTACGAAGTATATAGATACTTCGTAATTAGGCGCACGACAGACCGAATACGATACAACTACAAAGGGACTAGATTTTTTACACGAAGCAGGTGATTTATTGAAAGTCACAGGTACAAGGCTAGATTTTTCTAACCAGACAACTCGTCTTGTCAATGAATCTTTGTTACTTTTTGGGTTAAGAACTATTTTCTGAAGACGGCAAAAAGCTTAGGCAGATAATAACAATTGAGAAAATTGTGTTTATTGATATTATAATCCTTCTCTTAAAACCGAAAATAAGTCAAGTAGGCAGGTCTAGACGGCATTAATTCTAAAAACGTTTGGGGTTGAAACTCTAGGGCCATGGGGCCCGAGTGCCCACTTAGTATTTCGAGACATCGCCAAGCGATTGGTCGACTCTTCACGTGACCAGAGGGCTGGCTTATTTTTGGGCCAAAGAATCAGCATTGCCATACAACGTGGCAATGCTGCCAGTCTTTTGGGCACGTTTCCTGTTGACAGCGATGCGGATGAATTTTTTGATGCCCTTTGATTATTTTCCCTCCTTTTTATTTTCTTGTACTTATTATTACTATTCTAAAAACTGATAAAATTTAATGTTAAAGCCTACACCATATTAAACATAAGCCACACCCACTAAAAAATCTACACCCAACTCATAAAGCAGTGTCTAAAGTTCTAAACTAAACTTCAAAATCCATTACCACTAATATTCCCGACCATTTCACAGCCACTAAACATAAACAGTAATGTAAATAATACCTAATAAATACCCATATACCGCACGTTTGCGTAATAAAGGTAATTCTCTAGTATTTCCACGCGCAACCGAGCTAGTTTCATGTAACTGCCGAGACAGTAGCGCCACAGAGTAGATAGGACAGAAGGCCGACTCCAAGCCACAAGCGAAAGTAAATGCGTGGACATATAACTCAAGCCATAAAACTACGTACAGGTCTGTTCCAAAAGTATCTGAAGAAACTGTAAACAAACCCTGTCCAGGTTTAATTCTTACGCAATCACTCACTAAAGGGAATTACTGACACATTCATCTGTATTTAAAAGGATTTAACTTTATATTTCACTTTTTTTTTTCATAGTTATAAAAGTTCAGGATTATTTAAATTAACTTCAATTGAAAAATGAAAAACAACTTTATTGTGATTTTAAATTAGATTTCATGTGTATGTGTATTCAAATCGAAGCACTCAATTTGAACACAGGTACGTTTTCTGATCCATTTGTTTACATTTTCATGTGAACAATATGGTATTTTGGGGCATAATCTCTAATCTACTCCCTCAGGATTGCTCTACGAAAACACTCCCGATGAACCAATGTCCGTAGTATGACAACAATATTACATAACAATGGCAAGCAAAAGTACGTAAAGTAGGGCGCCCACTGGCTAGGTGGAGCGACGATCTTCGCAGGATGGCTAGTAGCAGCTGGATGAGAGTTGCCGCAAATCGAGTTGAATGGCGTAAAATAGGAGAGGCATATGTCCAGCGGTGGACTGCTACAAGCTGATGATGATGATGACGTAAAACAAATGCCGGTCGCTAATGTGCTTGCACCGTAGAGGTGTGTCTATGTGTGTGTGAGCGATCGCTTGTTGTAAGAACTTGACCTTCTGCACCATTCTATTTTAATGGCCGAGACAGTGTCGTTACGGGTAACAAAAGGGATTTTATTCAAATAGTTTCCGTCTGGCGTTGGGTTTATATTGAAATTCTTGTGGGCGAAGCTGAGATTTTTTTTTAAAGTAATTTGAAAGTTCTAACTGTGTCTCGAGATGTTAGTAGCAGTTGTTTTGTAGAATTAATAGTAATTATTATTTGTTGAATCGGTCTTATTTAATTTTGGTATTTGCAAAGACGGTCATTTTGGTTTATATGGGGCCCATATTGTGGGGATATTTTTCTTATTAGTTTGTAGTCTTATCTTAGCAGCAAACGTTAGACAGAAAAGGAATAATCAGCCTATAATATTCCCACTGCTGGGACACAGGCGTCCTCTCTTCGAGAGGCCATTATCTACCACTCAGGCCCAGTGAAGGTTAGTAGTTGTCACGTGCTTTCGAATTTTTGTTTCTAGGACATGCCGGTTTCCTCACAATGTTTTCCTTCACCGTTATGAGAGGAGTGGTGATGAAATTAATTACACAAAGTAAACCGGCGCCTGCCTGGGTTTGAACCTACGACCAATCGTAAATCGGGGCCGTTGCCAGTAGGCCACCACTGCTCGAACAACTCGATAGAAAAGGCAGTTTGTAGAAATATGGGCTAAAATTAATGTACGAGTACAAAAAAGCTATTTTCTAATACTTTCTTACTTCAATTTCCAAAATGCAACATGTACCTACGTTCCATCTCAACATGTCAAGAGTTCAGAATCCCTCTCCATATTACGTAGGACGCACGAAAATTTTTCAATCTACCCTTTTTTGGTGCCAGTACATGCCTGTTCAACCGAGCAGCAACAAAAACGGCAATTCATGGACGTTCTCAATTCAAAATGGAATGCGTTCGGGACAGAGTCGACGGTGAGCGATGGAGGCCGAACGTTGACGATGTTTCGCGAAAATTGCCGAAGAGCATTTTATTTTATTATTGCGACATTTTTGTGGAGATTTAAGTTATGTTTCAATTTATTCTTTATTGCTCTTTCTGAAGCCGTTTAAATTGCAATATTATAGGGGTGACTGTTGAGACTTTTATTTTTTCCAGTTTCTTTGTTTAGTTAGTTTTCCAAGCTAGACAATTGCTTGTCGTGACAAACTTTGTAGTTCCAGAAGGCCAATGTCATCTCAGCAATAATCAATGTCAAAAACTTTTCAAACATGTAGGGAAACTAGAAGTAATTTTGACAGGATTATGACAGAGGTTAGAATGCAAACGTTTATAAAAATACGGGAATCGCCTCCCTGGTCTAGTGCTCTCTCATAGAATAGAAAACCTCATTTTATCTCGTGGATGTCGAAAATCGCTAACTAAACTCAAAAAAGAAAAAAAACTTTGGAGTATTATCTTTAAAAACAAAACTAAATAAAATATTAGGAGTAGATTTTGGGGACTAAAGTATCGACATACATACACCTTATAATGCAATCCTCATACCAAAACTTCTAACATTGACTATAACACTATTATACAACAAAAACTGTTCACAGTATCATACATCGCCTGCCGTGGTCGCAGTAAAACCTTTTTAATTGAAAAACTTTGCGCCAAAGAGGCTTACTCGAGCTACAATGTAGCTGTACATAACTCTGTATCATATTTTCAGCTTTATTTATGTTTGTTTGGGAATTTTCATGAGATTTTCTTTATCTATTATCGCTTGAAGATGGTGGGAAATTTTGTGAAAATAGAGGCGTGTTTTCGCTGAACGAAAAATAGTGTTTTTAAAAAACTGCACTTAAAGCAGATTTCGAACAACAATGGGTTAAACCATAAAAATATTTCGCTATCACCTAAAGATAACTTTCTAAATCGTTCGTAGCGTCTTGCAAGCTACGACGTGCTACGCCGTAGCACATTGCTACGGGCTACTAAAACTAAGGGCGGTGGTTACGCAGATACTCTCGACTATGTTTAGCGTTGCAGTTCCTCGTTGCGCTGCCGTTTGCACGTATTTTAACAACTCAACAAAGTATAGTGTTCAAAACTAACATGGTCGTTTTAAAAAACATGTTTTCTAAGGGCCGATTTTTTAGTCGTCAGATTATTTTTATCTGAAGATTAAATATGGCACTTTGACAAATTTTCTATATAATAACTTTAAACAAATATCTTTTTCTGGAGATTGAAAAATCATTATAAAATAGATATTGTCCTTTAACAAGAAAACAAAATCAGTCCTAATTGTATTTTATACTCCCTTTACTTAAAGAAAACACAACTCAAACAGCAACTCAAGGATGATCCCCAAGATAAACTGGTCGCAGCTTCCCCAGGTTCAATTTAACAGAACTGCTATTCCATTCAACGAAAAGGTTAAGAACCTTGGGGTTTGGATCGACAAACATCTTTCTTGAGGTCCTCAGCTACAGGACGTAAGTCGCAAATTTTTTACATCTGGTAAGTCATTGAGACGATTGCGGAACTTTCTTCCAACTGCTACTAAAACTGCGCTTGCATAATCCCTTTTACTTCCCATCCTTGAATACGCTGATGTCAGTTATCCAGATCTTACTGAGGCACAACTAGATAAACTTGAGCGACTTCAAAACTTTTGCATAAGATTTATATTTGGCGCAAATATGATCACATATCAGAATCTCGTACAAAGCTCCAGTGGCTTCCAATACGTCTTTGCCGGAATTCTTATATCTTGTTTCAGCTCTGCAGTATTTTGTTTAATTCTAAAACCCCCACTTATCTTAAAACAACCTTTCAAGTTCCTTCATAAGTCAAACATAATAGATACCTTAGATCATCGGAAAACCTGAGACTAGAGATGCCGATACATTCCACCAGTTTCTATGACAAATCTTTTACTGTTCAAGCAGTACGGTTATGGAATGACTTACCCGTATCGGTAAGGCATGCTC
Organism: Luperina nickerlii; assembly: GCA_963855955.1. NCBI lineage: Eukaryota > Metazoa > Arthropoda > Insecta > Lepidoptera > Noctuidae > Luperina > Luperina nickerlii. Next base: position 22,262,360 of record OY979664.1, on the reverse strand, counting down.
AATATTTGTACACTTTTAAAATTATGATAGTAAAGCACTTCATCTCTCCTTAAACATCATCATTATATTTTTTTTGCTCCTGTTTCATGTTTATTATTATATGCATATATTTATTTCATCATCATAATTTCAGCCGAAAGACGTCCACTGAACTTACACGTACACTGGACATAATCCTCCCCCAAGCGCCTCCACTTCGACCGGTTCTGTGCTTCTCGCATCCAACGGGTTCCTGAGGCTTTCACAAGGTCGTTGGACCACCTTATGGGTGGCCTTCCAACGCCACGTCTTCCGGTACGCGGTCGCCACTCCAGAACCTTTCAGCCCCATCGGCCATCTGTTCTGCGAGCAATGTGCCCTGCCCAATGCCATTTAAGTTTGGCAATTTTTCGGGCTATGTCGGTTACTTTGGTTCTCCTGCGGATCTCTTCATATATTTATTTAGATTAGTATAATATACTTTATGTAAGTATTTATTGTATTATGTAAATGGTACGCCACGGGCTACTTACAGTATTTGTCTATCCTTTCCCTTTTTAAAGATCGCTCTTAGCGATAAGACCGCCCATTGTGTCACCCTTTGTAAATTTCTATATTTATAGCTGTAATTTATATGGTGTATATAATAAAGAGTATTATATTCTATTGTATTCTCAAACACGAAAATTTTCATCAAGATCCTATTACTTCAAAAGTCTTCATTTGCCATCCTACAATGCCTAACAGTGAGACAAAGGAACGCTCTCATTATGATAAAATTGAGATAACTGTGTCTTCCACAAACAGTTTCGTCTAACAAGCACACGTATTGTCTTAATTATGAGTTGATAAGTACAATGTAAGATATGTTGAGTTTAAAGTACACAATTTGGAGAAGTAATGAAGGACGTAAAAGGAACTCGAAGGTTGTTAATTGTGGTTGTTTTATTTCACGAGTCTGTCATTGTATTGTACTTTCTTTATAAGACCTAATTTGGCCAACTTCACTTCCAACTTAAGGATATCGTAAAAAGTATCAAAGGTTGGAATTTCTAAATTCTATATTCCTTTGTAGGAAATCCATCAAGCTCTTATATTTTACTATGTCATCCGGATCTCTGTCTATGTCAATTTGGTCCTTCGAGCCGAATACTATTCTGGCCCATCCACGGTCTCAAATCAATGTCTTGTCTACTCCAATGCCATCGGTGTTGTAACAGACATCACAACACCCTCTTCGCTACTTCAGCTTGACTCCGATTCAATCTTCGGATATTTTCATTTTGGATCATAAGATACACCATTGGACCACCACCGATTGTTTAGTTATGTAAACCATACACACCACAGTCCATCGGTGAGGTCTACCAGTGCGCAGGTCGACCACATCTATACTATATCTTTATATATAAAACTCAAAGTCCTGACTGACTGATATATCAACGCACAGCCTAAACCGCTAGTCCTCGAGACATGATATTTGGAGGGTTCGTTCTTTGTGAAGAGAAGGTATCCACTAGGAAAGGGTTTTTTGAAATTTCACCCCTAAGAGGGTAAATGGGGGGAGGGTGAAATTTAACGCGGACGAAGTCGCGGGCAAAAGCTAGTAGTATAATATTATCATCATCATCATATCAGCCGAAAGCTGTCCACTGCTGGACATAGGCCTCCCCCAAGCACCGCCACATCGACCTGTTCTGTGCTTCCCGCATTCAGCAGAATCCAGTGGCCTTCCTACAATATATATATATTTTTTTTGTATGTAGAGGGTAATCTTCGGGACTAATGATCCAATTCTAAAACATAATTCACTAATGGGAAGCTTAAGCGTTATTGAATGTCACTGATTGCCAGAGCAGAATAATCAAGAAACCTTCGTGTTTCGTCAAGTTGTAAAACCCGTGCGAAGCAGGGCACAGATACCTTGGCATATATTCCAAGAACTGCATAGTTCTATATTCCAATACCGCAAGCATATATTATTTCTGTAGAAACTCTTAGCATCAGAAGCGCATATTACCCAATCATATGACTCAACCACGCCACTACGCTATCTGCATCTCCAACACAACATCTTTATAGTTGAACTTGAACATCGAACTACAATAACTACACGTGTATAGTTAGGAACTAGTGCTTGTCATAACGTGTACGTAGCTAATCTGCGCCCCGTCTTGTGTCGTATAATTGTAGTGTGTGTGATCCGTACTTCTGTTTTAGATCAATGAGTTTCAGTACTGGCAGTTTGAGATACAGAGTTGGGACAACAGGAATCTAATAATTATTTCATGTGGAAATTTGTATGTTTGTTCCTCTATCACGCTATAACGGCTGAATCGATTTGAATGAAATTAAGGACAAATGTAGACTAAGACCTGTATTAATATATACCGTACTTTTTATCCTGGTATTAAGAACAATTTTTAAGATATCACCGCATTGATGGTGGCCCATTGTAATAGCACATATTTGACAATAAAAAAATAATTCCAATTCTATTTTTAAATTTTAAAATACCACACACAATAAGTCAACAAAACACAAAACCTCCTTTAACCAACGCTGCAGTACACCAATGGCCAATAAAGTGATTTATAGCAAATTTTATACCAACAGCGCGATGGCGCGCATCAATCACTTTCAATCCATTTGGAGCTGTATAAATAACTCCCGCGTCGATACTCTTCGCTTTTTAATGGTTATAAGCGTGTATTTATTGTGTACTGTATAAAATAAAATAAGGCCGTTTATTTTAGTTCGTTTTTAAATGCGTATTGGATTGAGCATTCAAACAAAATAACAAATATAAAATATTTTATTTGACGCTATTTTTAAATTGTATAATTGCAAGTAGGATTGGAGATTACAGTTAAAAAACAAATATTGTTTGGCACTCCGTAAAATAGAATTATATTTTTTTACTGCTTCCTACATAGTTACATTATGCATGTGATAGCGGAATAATGTATAATCTATCTTTCAGTATATATATATGACACTATATTACCCAAAAGCTTTGAATATCAGAATGGTTACTAGTTATGTAATATGTGTAATACCTATGAAGATGGTATGTAGGGAAAGGATTTTATAAAATAAAATAAAGCACAGAAAGGCAAGGCCAGACATTTATTTCAATTTAGGCTTGTCAGTAATTAATCAGAAAGCTAGTCGTCCGTTCCAAATCTAGGCCATCAAGGAGAAGAACAAGAAACTCCATGGAAACAGTATTAAAGAATTCTATCAACAAATTTCTTATATTGCCATAAATTATCGTTATTTTAAAAATAATTCATTCTTTCTCTTGGACCATTATCCAAGAGAACTCGGAATAATAGCAACATAATAACAATAGCTAGGAATATTCCATTATACATTTTGAATCATTAGCAATATTGGCAATATTATAACATATACAGAACACCATAGTTAACAGCAATAATCAAGATAATAATATCAATTAACTTACGTGACATCTGGTTGATCTATTCCACATAATAACATCACTAGTACTAATCAACTGAACATCTGTAGGCCGGAGCTCCGTTCTGCTCGATGTCTCGAACAGATGTCCCGAACAAGAATCATCCCTGCCACTCGAAGCTCCCCTTTTATAGTCGTGAACAAACAACTTTGACGTTTCTATCTACCGCCATATAAAATATCAACGACATAAATAAAAGGTTTGGGTTTGGAATATTTTCGCCACATTATTGCTTAGTTTAGCTAGTCTACTTTTACAAACATACTGAAATAATGTACTTACTACTTCCTTACTATACTTGTTACAAGTTTTGGTTATACAAAACATTACTATTTTATCAAGTTTTTAACAGTAAAAGGAATACTTACGATAACAATAACTTTAATTAACAATACCTATAATTAGGATAATCTATTACATGCAAAAACAGAAAACATTTAATTTTAATTAGACTGAGAATAATTAAAATAAAAGCCATGATTGTTATGCTCAAAAGTAATGGACTTATTTGATTGATCTTTGAGATGCCTCTATGAGTGAACATACAAAACTGTAGCCAGAGCCGAAACCCCAGTCTGTATATTATACAAAATATTTCTTTTTATTATATATTTTTATTTATTATATAATTTTTATAAACGGCTCTATGTTAATTAATATAATTAATGTTGTACCGTTATAATTAACTAAAAATAAATAAATAATTTATTTGATTGTTTGACTTACGAGTTGTAGGTCGTAGGTTCGAACCCAGACAGGCGCTTTACGTTGTATTAATTATTTCATCACCATTGCTCTCAAATCGGTGAAGGAAAACATCGTGAGGAAACCGGCATGTCCTAGAACCAAAAATCCGAAGACATGTGACATATACTAACCCGAACTTGGCCCGCGTGGTGGACGGCCCACTCCCTCTCACCGAGACGAGGCCTGTGTCCCAGCAGTGGGAACATTGTTATGTAAATCCATACTTAATACTATAAATTCGAAAGTAACTCTGTCTGTCTGTCTATCTGTCTGTCTGTATGTTACCTTTTCACGCCTAAACCACTTAACGGATCTCGATAAAATTTGGCAGAACGATAGATTGCACCCCGGGGAAGGACATAGGATAGGCGAAGCCGCGGGCGGAAGCTAGTAAATAAATAAATGACACGATAATATTTTTACCAAGGCGTGGGCTAGTCTTGTTTAGTATTTGCTAATAAGAAATTGCTACAAAAATTTTACAACGAAAACGGTAACATTTCTCTCTCTAAAAACTTTCACCAACACAATCATGTCTAAATTTAAGAAAAGAATCCAAACAAAAATTGCAGTGCTAAAAAAATAAAATTCAAAGTTTTATTCAAGTCTGGCAAGCGAAGGGGCGATAAATTGGAGCAAGATAGTTGTACGGCGAGGCACATTAAACCAAGCTGTGCCGAGTACACGCTGCTTGCTAATGAATATAACCTTTTCTCACTACTCGTACTTACGGGGGAGAAGCTAAACCTAGCTTGGACAGATAGACGATTTTGAGGAGAGTGACATTATTGAAATTGTTACTCAGGCCGTGTCTTAACTAAAGCGATCGAGATTATGCGAACTCTTTTTTTTTTTTGCTTGAATAGCATCTCGCCAAGGCCAGAGCATAATGCAAGGCAGGCGGAATCCATATAGAATAGTTCTGCTGAAGGCACCAAGGACTTCTCTGTGTAAAAAGAACTAGTATCATATAAGTGTGGATTTATCTATAGTAAAACACCAAAAAGCTTTAAAGAGTTAATTAAAAATCATTTTTTTATAATAGACACGAGTTAAATCTTTCTTCAGAGTTCATAGAAATCACTCTTTTCCTCTTAGTTGTAACGTTGCATAGTGTTTATAAGTGTTTTTGTACAACTCATGATCTGTCTAGCCTTTTCACAACTATGTTGGGGTCGGCTTCCAGTCTAACCGGATCCAGCTGAATACCAGTATTTTACATGGAGCGACTGCCTATCTAACTTCTACAACCCGGTTATTGGGTAATACGATACCCTTTCGTAAGACTGGTTGTCAGACCTTCGGGCTTCTGGCTATCCGTAACGACTGTCAAAAATCTACGAATGACAGCCGGGGCCAACGGCTTAACGTGCTTTCCGAGGCACGGAGGGGTCTGTATGTAAAGATAATCACCCATCCACAGACGTACCGCGGCAAGCGTAGCTTAACCTGATCGATCGATCTGTGCGGCTGTTATTATTTAGCCATGGGCCCCTCCCCCTCTCTGTTTTTGTACAACTGAAGTTATTTATTTATTTATATATACTTTATTGTACACCATAAAAATATATAACATGAAAAAGATACATCAAACACTACAAAATATACAATGGGTGGCCTTATCGCTTTCTGCTATCTCTTCCAAGCAACCTTGGAATGGACAGTGATTTTAATAAAGTTGAAGTTTAATAAAGTGAATTTAATAGAGAATCTTTTTTTTTTCAATAATAGGAATATTTTGAAATGGTATTTATTAACTGCGACAGCAATTATCGTAATTTCGTTTCAGATTTTTCACATTTTTGACGTGTACTTATAAAGAACCACAATTCTTTTATTGTACAACTGAAGATAATAAAGAATTATTTTTTTCGATAATAGGAACAGTCTCAAATGTTATTTATTAACTGTGGCAGCAATTATTGTAATTAAGTATCAGATTTTTTACATTTTTGACGCGTACTTATAAAGATCCCTAATTCCTTTAACACCTCTAATTTCTGCACTGCAGCCAACTCCAGCCACTGTGTACACACACGCCAAAGTTGGGCCATAAACTATCTTTGTAACCCGTCACCTGAGGTTAAGGTCTAGTCAACTGCTCCGATAGAGACATTAAGGCAATCTGCGTGCTACGTGCCTCCGTCGTAATGAGCGCCGGTTGGTGCGATGTTCCTTTACTTTAAGAACGTTCTAGAACGGTTTTAAAGTTTTAGAGAGGTTAGGTTACTGAAATGGAAGTGCTAAGTATGGATTTTTACTTAAAACTTCAAGTGTTTTCTGAAATGACGTTCGCCAGGTGGCAGCACTGACACGTCAGGTCCAGACATCTGTCAAAGAGCCTATATTCTCTTTAGTCATGACTGAATGATGAACGAATGAATGAATCGAATGATGAACGTCATCATATATTTTATATTGGAAGACCTCTTGTCACAGTGGTGCCAACTGGTGTCGTAAATTTTCACGAAAACCCTCATTGATAACATTATGTATACGTAAATATAGAAGGAAGGACTTGGCGGAGGTGCTTTCCCAGCAAGGGAACAGTATAGACTAATGAAAAAATAGATATTAAACAAAGATTTTATTTCTAAAGATGACCGTACTACCATTTATTTGAGAAAGGTTGTCCTTTTAAATAAGTCATTGGTTCTTCCAAAAATACGAGGCCAAGAAATAATGCCAAACCAATTACACAGAACCATTTACTACAAGTTTTGCTCTTTCACGTAACATTTATTTCACAGAAAAGAAATGAACCAAAAATTTACCAAACATTCCTTTTAATAAAAATACAAGTGAAAGAAAAACTAAAGAAACGTGAATTTTTTCAAAAGAAATTCTTTTATTCATTGAGTTGAGCCAGGGTTGAAAGTTGTCGAACTTAAAACATGAAAAAACGTAGAAAAGTATGATCAATCAATTTCATTCGATTTAAGTTCTGAAGGCGGCGATTCGCAAGTTGGTGTAGCGAAAATTATAACACGTTTTTATAGCTAAAAATTGTTGGATATTCAAGGAAAAGTATAAATCGGCTCATTAGACTCACGATTATTTAAAGAACTTTTTATCACATCTATTCAAAAAGAGCTAGTGTATTCTTCGTAAACAGGGACTAAAATAGTTCTTTAGTCCCTAGGGACTAAAAGTGACTTGAATTTGGAATGTGGGTAGTGTTAGCAAAAGTTCCAATCACCAAAGAGATCAATCTAAAACATTGTTACACAACAGACAGAATAATAAAGTAAAAGGCGCGCGAGCCAAGAAAAAAAAAAGTTTGTGAAAAAATAAAAAACGGCCTAATAGCATTTTGCCTTCGTTGCTCAAAATTGTATGTGAATAAATAAACGTACTATTCTTATTCATAAGTTGCACTTACTTATTTTTTCATAGAGGGTGATAAAAATTAGTACCTATCCACCTAGAGAGCAACACTATTTTAGCGCGAGTGACGTACTTTGAATACCTTGTTGTGCTCAGGATTCTACTTCTACTCTGAAATCCTTCGCTCCGCTCTGCATTCAAAAAACACTCTCGCCTTCAAAATAGTTGTTTGCTCCCAAACAATCTACTATTAACTATCGTTGTTAAAACATTTTTTTTTTCACTATTTATTTTATTTGTATTTCACAAACTGTGTCCAAATAAACGTTCTTTCTTTTCATTTTATCTTAAAAGTGATTTTTTAATAATCAAATAACTTTAGTAACGTCTTTTTAACCGATTTCAAAAAAGGATGAGGTTCTCAATTCAGATGTTTATATTTTTTGGTTGTTTTTTTTTTATTTCTTTGATAAAAACGTAAAAGAATTAAGAAAGACGTCACTTAGGGCTAAATTTCGCGGAATAAATATTGCGGTTTGACAGTTCTTGTATAGAAAATATGTCAAACTGTCATAATTATTATTTAGATAAAAGTCAAATTAGCCCTAAATCAAATTCTTCTCTTCTTGTTCTCTTCTTCGTCTGCATTTATTTTTCATTTCTTCTTTCGCAGATCTGCTGGAAGAAATTACTTAAGAAATAACCAGTACCTTTGTACTCAATACGTCGTATCTATTCTATTGTTTCTATTATTTCTGTGTCGTGTCGTATCTATTTTACTGTGTGTACATAAATAATAAATAAATAAAATACGGTTTGACAGATTTTGTATCGAAAATATGTCAAACCGCCGTATTAATTCGTCAGATAAAAGCTATCTAATAAGAGCTGATTTTTCAATAGTCAGATAACTTTTATTTGAAATCTAAATATGTCAACTGACAAATTTATTTTTCAAATAAAAGTAAACTGGCTATTGAAAAATCAGCCCTTAGTGAAATTTCGGCGCTTAGTATAATAAAATATTTCTACCTAATATTATAAATGCGAAAGCCAGTTTGTTTGTTACACTTTCACGCTAAAACGACGGAACGAAAACGAAACGAACGAAAACGTTGGGTGAAATTTAGCACACAGATAAACCATGACCTGGGACAGGACATAGGCTCATCCTGGATCGCGAAGTCGCAAGCAACAGCTAATCTTGAAATATAAACGACTGGGCGAAGGAGAAATTACTCCAATTCAATTCACTTTATGACTCACTGTAACGAAATGTAACATCAATAAAGGAAACAAGAAAAGGAAAACATTACTTTTCCCTAATAAGATAATTGATACCAGCGTTCTCCTAATTAACATCAAAATCAACCCTAATAACCGCGAAATATAGCAATATTAATCACTTTTGTCGGTACATAAATATCCAATTTGCGATCCCAATAATACTACTGTCTTAAAACAACATGGACTCCCAACTGGTATCAGTAATGATTGGCTAAAACAACACTGACAGCTGCATAAACAACTAGACTCTAACAGGCAAATACTGTAAAAGTTATAAACAGAAGGACCACTCAAAAGGATTTACGCGGATAATCAGCACGGAAGGAAGGATTTTCGAAAGCTAAAATTTAGCGAACACACCCCGAGGTTCTGCCTGGATTAAAACCGGCATCCTAATTGGGTAACACAAATATCAATCAAATTCTGAATCTTTTTGTAGGTTTGCTAATCCAATGCTTCATATGTTCGAAAAATTTGTCTGTTCAACAACGTAAATAACGCAATGAATGTTGTTGCACTGTCAAAAGGAAACCCATTGTTACTGTTAGTATGTTACGCAATTACCCCGCCGCTGGACTGGATCATATCCTTGTAAACAGCGATGTTTTTTATGCAATTTAATCCAATTGGCAGTGTGACGTAACTGAACCACCAGGACAATCTAATGTCTAGACAAAATCAAACTGGTTCCTAATTTAATTTATATTTTTTAAATTTTTATGACATTGATTTTTACAATCTGTGACTACAGTAACTCACAAATTTGTTAAAATTCTAGAAAAATCATCTACTTTTTCAATATTTGTAAATAATTTGTAAGTATGTGAGCACCATGTATCTATCACATAATTGATTTACCTGTAATTGCTTCATTTTTAATTCTTTTTATTTTTTTGGGGTAGACTTCTTTTAGTCTAGGTGCATCGTCTTCACATATAATTACATTATGTATACAAACCTTGTAAAACATTTTAAAAGAGTAACGGTGGAGTTTCTTGCCCATGCTTCTCCGTAGCCGCTGGCTTGCTTTCGATTGCAAAAAAACCGTCGAACTTTGCTCATGACATTTGACATTAAACACTCGGCGCAGCCGCCCCTCATTAAAACTTGATTTACAATCGATCCAAGAGACCTAGCGTAATTTTGTTTATTGTTTTGTGTAGACAAAAGGATAACGAAAAAAGTAAGGTTTGTTATTTTGACAAAAGTTGTGTGTACAATATTTTATAAGAGGCTAAAGTTAAGGTCGAGCATATTTTGCCGGTTTCAGTCGAATAACGTGAAATTGTGAAAAAATTTGCGCGATAGGTATATAGTTTTTCATCATTTTTATAAACTAGACTAGTTATTTGTACTATTGAACAAGAAACAATAACGATTGTGGTAAAAAATCTGCATTAAAAAAATAACACACAGAGCACAAAGAAACACAAAATGTCGGCCTCAAACTTCACTTATTAATTGTCAAAAAAAAATTGGTCGGGCCATGTTGCAAACTTGCGTCTAAATGTTAAACAATCTATTATTCTATGGATTAAAGGCGTTTTGAAAGGACTTTACAGTCTATAAAATAGAGTTTAGAGTCGTTTGGTAAAAAATATTTTTTGGCAACGATCGTTGCCAAGAGCAAAGTTCGAGTTTTGGTTTTGGAAACGAGCGTTGCCAGAAGCAAGTTAGCGGATAAGGAAACTACCTTTTGGCAGGGGCGACTAGAATCAATTCAATTTTACTGTTAAGTTTTGACGTTCAAAAGTGCCTTTAATTTGCCTATTTGAAATAAATGATTTGACTTTGACTTTGACCATTAATGAAACATTTAACAGACAATGTTAGTACTTATGTAGAACCTTGTGGAGAAAGAGATTTTCCATTTCTACGACTTCCGTGTCAAACCTAAGCCTTAGAACGAGCATTTACCCCTACAGAGCCATCCTCTTTTCTAAGTGTTCGAAAAGCCAGAATGGGATTTTTGTTTTAAACCGAGTCATGCGCAATCATACAATATGAGAAGAAGTGAGATTAATATTTAGGTCGCAAAATTTCTCATATATTCGTGCAGTGTTTTTTTAATGAATAAAATTTTTAAAATTGTTTCGCAAGTATCAAGATGTCGCGTAAAAGTTGGTTAGTTAACTGTTGCAAGATGGAAAATTGAAAAAAATTAGACTTCTGAACCTTTCTATTCTGTGCCACCAAGCAAATACTGCAGTAGCGCATAGTATTAAAAAGTGGAGTAACAAAATTGTCCAATTACGAACGAGCGGGACGTGGACTGTCCGCTTTTTATGTAAATCATGGTGCCCGGAGCTGGAACAAGCTGTTCCTTGGCGCTAAAGAATGTAGTTTACGTCCCAGCTAGGGTGACCATTTGTAAATGAGTTCGGACGTAGTTTAAATTGCGAATTCCTGTCGCATTTTCTTTTTGTACGTGTTTTTAAAAGTTGGGATTACTTTAAGAATTATGTTGTTTGTTCTTTTGTTTTGGTTCTTTTTTATTTTTGCAGTCGCATTGTTTTCTTTCAATTGATTTATTTATGTGCATATTGCAACGGTGGCATAATGTAAAAGTATAGTGAGATAATTTTTAACAAATAATAACCGAATTAATACTTAATATTGCACATATATTTCTCGTGATCTTACACAACACATCATTATCAAAAACACACTTAATTTTAACATAAACCCGTTCCACACTTTTCCTTTGATTGTCAAGAATTGCGGTACTTTAATTTTAATTCCTTGGTTTTCAAGACATTGCTAGACCTTGGGCTTCGGTCTGGAAGTCAGCGATTGCGAGGCGGGGGCGGCGGCGGCGCGGGGAGCGGCGCGGCAACGCAGACCCGGTCTCGAAGCCAGCGGGCAGGCCGCGCGATCGGCGTAGTGTTGTGTTATGAGAAGTTTGTGTCTTTGTTCACGAACGAAATGTCTAAATAGCGACGACAACATCTTTTTGATACAACATTTTGAAACGTCGGACGGTCGTTAAAAAGCAGAAAATAAAATGCACAACACTACGTCAATGCGACGCGCAGGCACTGCTAGATTGGTGCACATCGCTCATACGCCGCTCACCGCGCCGCTGCCTTTGAGGCCAGCCGATCGATTCTGTAAAAATCTCACCGTGAAAACTTAGGTGAAGTGACTTTGTTTTGCAAAGAATTGGCACTATTGACAGCTCACTCCACGCTCACTTCACCTAAGTTTTCACGGTGAGATTTTTACAGAATAGCGCCGCAGTTTGACACTCTCACCTTCAAAATTTGGTGCCTTGGCAAACAATCTACTAAATCTTCTTCTTCTAATGCAATACTAAGCCTACAATACTACGTCAAATTCAACCATTTTTTTAAATTAGAACACGTCAACACGGTAGGAATGAAACTATTTGACTAGGCGCAGAAACGGATACGTTCGCAAGCGACAGTACGGAGCCGATCGTATGCGTCGACATGCTGCCGGAAGCGATCGGCTGTCGCCGCATCCGTTCGTATCCTTTCCGATCCGATGTGATCCGAGCCGTTAAATCATCCTTATGTCAAACGTAAGGTCTGTTCCAAAAGTCATCATCATTCTCCTGCCCTTAACCCAATTTATTTCAACAACAACTACAACAACAACAACAACAACATGCAACATACAACATTGCAACATGTTCTTTGCCTTCCATACTTCTCTATTTAGTCGTCATCTCGGGGACCACTCCCTTTTTATCCTTATCATCGTTCACATAGTTCATCCATCGTGTCTTTAGTCCTCCCCTACTCGTATCCAAATATGTAGGTATATACTCGAAACCTTTACTGACGACATTTTCCTCATGAAGCAGTAAAAAATTAAGAAAAAATATCCTACTACCCGGAAACAAAACTGACAAAAAAAATTTAAGGAAAATGATTGAGTTCTCTTCCTAACTCAAAGGAAAGAAAGAGACGGTTTTATTGCAGAGTTCACCTTTGTATGGCTGGCTCCCTGAGCTCCCTATGTGTTTTTATGTTCTCTGTGGAAATTATTGTACACTGGATTTGATGAACGTTTCAAGTGGTATGATTATGTATTCAGTGTTATTATAAACACTAAATGATTGCGATTGTGATTGATTGTTTGATTTGCGTGTCGCGGGTTCGATTCCCGTACGGAACAAATATTTGTATTGCCTACAGGTAGTTGTTCCGGGTTTGGCTGTTTGTGTATGTGAATTTATATGATTGTAAACGTACCCACGATACAGGAGTAATTCCTAGTGTGGGACAACGTTTTTTAAAAAAAGAAATAGAAATAAAGAATGATTGAGGCACATGTGGGATGTGTCTAAGTGTTAGGTGTAATTCGCCTAACTTGAATAGTTTAAGATTTTACACGTGTAAAGAGCGGGTTGTATTGTTAGTCAGAAACCTTTTTATCGACTGCTTGTTATTTGATTAAAAAGGCGCAAGATCTGAAGGCCAATTCTCGTAATTTAAAACGTTCAAAATCTAGTCGCAGTCTCATCTCAGCGACAAAGAAATGTCAAAAACTTGTCAAAATGTAGGGAAATTAGATTAGAATTATAGAATTAATTTAGAATTATAGATTTTGAACGTTTTAAATTAGTAGAATTGGCCTTCAGACTGTGAACGTTGTTAAAATTAGTAGAATTGCCCCTCTGACGTTCGCCACAATACGGACGTCCGCACATCAATCGAACGTTTTTAAAAAGCGTTGGATTAGTTAAAAGAGTGAAGTAAAATTGAATTATATTGTTAAAAGATTCTTTTGAATTCAATTAAGTCCATAACTCAATGAAGATTAGGTACATTTTGAAAAAGCACTTGAAAGAGATTAAATACAACTTATATTTTCCAGTATTATCCCGAAAAGCATCCACGCCAACAGCAAGAAAATCGCACCAAAAAAGAGGAAAAAAAATTAATTCCAAGCATCAACAGCGGAATCGGGTTTAATGGGCGCACCGCTTTTAAGCGCTTTCTGCTTTATTGTTAACGACGCTGTATGGGGTGCGGCGATGTTATAAAAAAGTTTTCATATTCGATTCGCGGTTACGTTGTTGAAAAGCAAATTAAGAAGAAATCGAAAAACTACGAGATATTTTTGGGTCGAATTTATTAATGGAAGCGAAGTTTATTTATTAGCTATATATAAATACCTACACAAAACCTTGCCAAAGGACACAGAAACTGCTAAAGTACAGAAGAAACCATAAAACTACCATCACCTGTTTTATTACCCCATAACTCTCCTGAAAGCAATCGCTTTCCGACTTACTTCCTCTTCGTTTAGCCGATGTGTCCCGAAGAATCACGAAAAAGAACCGAAGCATCAATCTGTTTATTATCCGCAAATTACAAAAGAAATTGAGTTTTCTTTTTGTCAAACTTTTCGCCGAAAGCTCGAGACGATTTCTTTCTTTAAATTAAAAGATTTGGTTGAAATCCTTAGGTATTTGAGGGATTCAAAGGCAATGAACGGCTTCCTCTGGTGTCACCTTTAATAAAATTATACTTTGAAGTTCTTTTTATATTGTAGGTATAAGGAAAATAAAATTATTACTTGCTCCTATAGATCCCTGGAGACCTTTTCATTAAGAACACAGCATTGTTTTTGGCGTCAAAAAACAATGCTGAGTTTTATTACTAGGTACAGACGCCAGCACATCAAGCTACCCGAAACTGTAAAATTTTCCCAATCAACTTTGAACCTTATGCTTTATCGGTAAAGTTGAAAATCTATTAAAGAAATTTGACAGATTGTAGTAGCTTGATACTGATCGAAGAAGCAAATGGAGGGGTAATTGCGTAACTCAATATCAGAAACAATGGCTTTCATTAAAACACCTTAACAACATTCATTGCGTTATTAACGTTGTTGAGTAAACAAAGGAGATCATTCGTTTTGGGCTAAATTGTGAAAGTGCCGATTTTATTAAAATTTTCCCCCAAAATTGTATGGACGTAGAATGTTCTCCTTTTTAGCGTTCCGTACCTCAAAAGGAAAAAACGGAACCCATATAGGATCACTTTGTTGTCCGTCTGTCTGTCAAGACCCTTTATCTCGGGAACGCGTGGAGGTATCGAGTTGAAATTAGAACCATATACTCAGGTCTACAGTCACTTTAAGCTGTGAAAACGTCAAATTTCTAAGTTAACGTTAAAGTAGATACGGCCGTTTATGCCGCAAAAAACGTATATTTCGACACTCTCAAGGGTATCAAAATTTATATGGTGATTTCCGTTGACCTAGAATCATGAAATTTGGCAAGAAGCAAGAACATGTAGCACAAGTAAAGGAAAAAATTAATCTCATGAACCATAATAGGAAGACAGTTGAAATGTTCACAGAGTGTGTTTCTACTGCCGCTATTATCAAAAATAAAAATACAAGAAACGTGTTTATGTGTTTTTACCTTGTGATACGGAACCCTTCGTGTAGGAGGCCAACTTGCACTTAGCGGTCTTTATAGTTTTCACGTAATATTTCATATCAAATCCTTTAGCGCGGCGGGTTTGTAAACAGCTTTTGTTAATCCTGTGGATTTTTTCGATTAGAAATTATTCTAATTGTAAATGGTAGATATTTGCTGTGGATAAAAGTGAGATACATATCTAATATAGTAGTTTACTTTCTGTTTATACAGGGTTGGCGTAAGTAGTGGTCCACCGTTAAGGATTTGATATACCAGACAATTTACTATAACATATTACAATTTTAACCATTTTTACCCAATGGTTCCAAAAATATTTTTTTTTTGTTTTTATTTATGAAATTTCTGCCTTTTGTTACAAATTTGGTTGTAGTTTCAACAAAAACCATTATATTTTCATTTTGATTTCTGCTATTTACTGCTGAAATACTAGAGCTGTCGTGTAAAGTTATGGTTTTTATGTAAATTTAGAGCTTTTGAAGAAAAAGTTAGTTCTTCTCTGTTTTAACCATAATTTTTCACATAATCATCCAAATTCAAGAGGGATTTTTGTATAAAAAAATTACTACTAAAATGGTTAAAATTGTAGTACATATGTTATAGTAAATTATCTGGTATATCGAATTCTTAACGGTGGACCACTACTTACGCCACACCCTGTATATTTATGTATTACTAGCTGCGCCCCGCGGTATTACCCGCGTAAGTGTCGATTACGTAGGAATATCGGGATAAAAAGTAGCCTATATGTTAATCCAGGGTGTCAGCTATCTTCATACAAAATTTTATCAAAATTGGTCCAGCCGTTTTAGCGTGAAGAAGTAACAAACATATAAACACACACACTCACAAAATTTCGCCTTTTTAATATTAGTGTGATATAGGTAACTACTAAAACTGCACAGAATAACTCTTTTCGTCCTGGAATGCCCGGATGCCCGGATGTCGTAAAGTATTGCTTATGGAGATGAACTACAAAAGAGTCCTGGCCGTTAGAGAACGCTTTACGGCACCAAGTTGGATGCTTTGGTCCCATAGTAAAAGTTGTTCATAATGATGAGTACCATGACCTCTTAAGAGGTAGGTAATGTTTTACCAATAACCCTTTTTAAGTTAGGTTTTATACCCAAGTGTACATTAGGTTCACATTTTAATATTCGTATATATTATAATACATATAGTATTAGCGGCGGATGTGTTGATCTTATCCATATATTCCAACCAACTTTGTACCTACCATATCCGACGAATAAATGTCTTTGTCTTTTGTTGTTGTTTTCACGTTTTGCTGTCATATTTATGCCAGTGTCGCGCGCGCATCACGGATTGATTTGTATTATCAATGTCAATAATGTGTGTTGTCTTTGGTGCCTGGCCCTGACATCAAGCAATGGACCAAATTATCAATATTTTTTAAGCTTGAATAAGAGGCTTTTGATTACGTTGTGTGTGTATATTTTACGTCTTTTTTTTTATTTATAATGGGCGTTTTTGTTTGTGCAGAATAAACAATGTTTATTTCTTTTTCTTTCTTTGTCTTTGTCTTCAATATTTAAGACGTATCTGTAAAATATGAGTAACATCTTCAAAATACGTCCTTAATATAGTCACATATTGGCCATTAGTACGTAGATAATATTACATTATATGCATAAATGTGGAGGGGCTTAGTGGCTAAGTGATAACATCCGGACAGGTCGATCAATCAGGTTAAGCTACGCTTGCCGCGGTTGGTCTGTGGATGGGTGACTATCTTTACATACCGAGACGCCATAAAGCACGTTAAGTCGTTTGACAGTCGTTACGGGTCAACAGAACCCAGTAACTGGGTTGTGGAGGTCAGTCAGACAGTAGCTCCATGTAAAATACTGGTAGGTATTCTAGCTGCAACCGGTTAGACTAGAAGCCGACTCCGACATAGTTGGGAAAAGGCTAGCCAGGTGATAATGCACAAATGTAATACCCGTAGATGTAAACGGGCGGTTAATGGTTAATTAACCACATTAATGGTATGTATTTTTAAAACAAAATGTAACCAATAGACATTCAAATCTTTTTCAACACTAGATACAATTTTATTTTAACTTCTCCTCCAATTTTACTGATATTTTTTTACCTCTGAAAGTTATAAATATTTTTGATGTTTTAGGCAACTCAATGCAACAATTATAACATTTGTTGGATATTCTGTCAATAAAACGTTATCGATTTTTTTATCCCCGCTTATTTTACCAGAATTAGCATGGTAGCAGGGCTTATGGTGGAGTGGATTGAAGTACGAAAATACGATAATATTATACAGCGTGGCGGTACAATGGTGACATTAATTTAACACACATATACGTTTTCACATTTTCATTTCATGAATAAATTATGTTTCCATTAAACGTTATTATTTGCGGATTTATTTAAAGTTTTCTAAAATAGCATTTTGGAGCAACCTGTACTTAAAGAACTGTCGCGCAGCGGTCATTTGCCGAGGTCACGGATCATAACATCGCATCAATGAAATTAAAATAAATAAACAATACTTTAAAGTAACGTGATATCCCTTTGTCGGCGAGCGGGCGGCGCAGGCGACGCGTGCCCTCCCCCCACCCCGTCGCGTCGCAGCGAAATCTAATTCTTTTTTTTGCATATCTAGTGCTAGCCTAACTCGTGCCCTTGACACACTTCTTCACAGTAGTGCACATAATTACGTCGACTAATTTTGTGAATGTTTCCGCGAAAAAGACGCTTACCTATTGTTTTATTTATTTATTTTTGTGTAATGAACTAATGAGTAATTAGATTATGGTACTGCGATAAAGACGTTATGTTTTGTTTTCGTTTTCTAATTTAGTAGGTACGTTGACATCTCTTGCGATACGGGCGCTTTTATTTGTGTTATTAGTGCTTGTGTAAACTTGTGATCGTGATGGCAAATACACATCCGAACTACACAGCAGCTGAATATGCGGACATGATCCTAATTTACGGAGAATGTCGTCAAAATGCCGCTCTTGCCATAAGGACATATCGCGAGAGATATGGCGGTTCAAGACAATGCCCTACTAATCCTCGCACTATTATAGGAGCTCTTCAGCGCATCCGCGAAAACCGGCCAGTGGATCCTAGGTCTCAACGCCCTGATCGACCACCTACACGACAAAACCCAATCCAGTTAACTGAAAATGTGCTACAATATTTCCAAAACCAACCCAAAACTAGCCTCCGCCAGAGCGCTAGGCATTTTCAAGTTCATCACAGTACCGTCCATACGATATTAAAGCGCGAAAAGTGGCAGCGCGTGAAGCGACGCGTTGCCGCTCCGAGTTAACGTAAGCCAGCGTAACGTAGGTAAGTAATTTCATGAATGATTTTTTGCAAGGGTGATCCCAATTTTCGTTACATTTTTATCATTTAGTTTGTTTGAAAAAATTTTTTTTCAATTTACGAGTTATTTTTACCTACTAAAATTAATATGATTAAAGGGCACTAGCCCTACACGTGTGTTAAATTAATGTCACCATTGTAGCGCCACGCTGTATATGAAGCTGATAGATTATTGGGTAATAATAAATATCTTGTTACTATATCACAAATTATGTTGTTATGTAGAAGTTGATTTCTATTTACATTTTAAAAACGTAAGCATAGACTATTTTTTTATGTTTTTACGCGATATCTTCGGCAATTAAGAATTGATTTCAAAAATTCTTTTTTTAATGGATTGGGTATGCCTTAGGGGTAGTCCCATATAAATTTTATTAACTTTGCTTGGGTAGTTTTAGAGTTAGCTTTAATAATACGTATTTTACTTAGTTTATTTTGATGATGTTATAATAACTTCCCGCAACTGATATTTACATAGCAAGTAGTGTTATTCGAATTTGTGTGGGGATAAGTACAACTTAAAAGTGAAAAATAATAACTTTTTTCCAAAAAAAAAACTTTTCTTCTCTACCGCAGTGTTGGACATAAGCCTTGCCTTTCCTCATCATTAGAAGCTTTGTTCTACCCACTGGTGAGTATAAGCTTCCTACCTTGTAAGCCATGCTTCCCTGGTCTGTGTGAGTCTCATCCATGTCTTCCCCGCGATCTTCTGTGAGTCGTCCAGGACCTGGCTTTTGGTCTGCCGACACTCCATCTACAGCATCTCAGCAACCGTTCCGTTAGGGGTCTGCTCCACCTGCCATCACCACATCTAGCCAAGTGCCCACCTCCATTTCAAAGCCTACCCTTAGGCGAATCACACACTACAACGCGCCACGGGGGCGCGACACGGGGCGCGGAAAACGGAGCCAAATTCCCCGCGCGGAAGAGCGTTTTTATTGAAGTTGTACCTATGTAAAAATCATGCGCTGGGGCGCGTTATCTGCACCCCGTGGCGTGGTGCATTGAAGTGTGTGATCCACCTTACCCCCACGTCATAAACCTTAGTCCTATGTCGGATCTCTGAGTTACGAACTCCGACTTTCAGTGACAAGTCTATAACATGATTGCCCTTCCAGCCACATAGCAATAAACTTCTAACTTTCCCACTTCTACGAGTATATCAATTTCGCTAACTCATACAAAAACCGTGATCTCAATCGACCCTCGCGGTCCATTTACCATTGAGGGATTGATTGATCCAACCCGTGAAATTACAGGACGGCTTTATCCATTATATGTATATTCAATTAAACTGCCAAACGGCTAAAATGTCTGATTTGATTGGGATCAGGGATATCCGTATCATGAAACTTGTACTGATATTTGTGAGAGATTACTTGACCTCACTTGACCTTAGGAATAAACTAACCATGTATGTATGTATGTGCAGACGCCATCACATCAAGCTGCTATAATCTGTCTTTCTTTAATTGATTTTCAATTTTATCGCTAAACCATAAGGTTCAAAGTTAATTGGTAAAATTTGACACTTTCGGGTAGCTTGATGTGGTGGCGTCTGTACCTACAGTCAGTGAAATTAACTGTTTACATTAACACCCTTTACCGTTTTTAAGTTATTACATACGCAAATGAAAGTTATGATTTAAATCTACCGATGATTTAAGTTGATAGTTAGTTTAATAAGCAAAATCAAATTTTCTCCGACTTGGCATATGTATTGATACGTATATTTTTATGATACGAGACTACTGACAGAAATATAATGTATAAGTCATAAGTGTGCTAGAGTTGAACTGCTGAAGCTGTAGCGGCATCTACATCGCGACATGTAAACTACGCATCACACTGACGTCACGCAAAATCCTGCATCGCGCAAGCAGAGTTTACCGCGTGACCACCGCGCGGCACTGTGAGTATACCGGCTGGCTTTTTTTACCGTCTGGACAAAAACAGGGTATAGAAGGTGAACAGAGTAGAAGCATATTGCCCAGAAAATTATTTTATTTGAAAAAGAAACCTACATTGATATTAACTTAAAAAAATCGATAAGTAATATACACGCGAAAATAATATAAGTCGTTAAAACAATAACGTTCCGTTATGAATCGTCGGACAGTAGCCCACCAGACATATCACCCGTCCGATGTATGAGTGAACTTTACGAACTGTTCCTCATACCTCTATTAATCTGTAGGAATTCCTGCTATACTCGTACATGTTATTATCAAAAATCGAACCATATCTCAATTGTTTCTTTCAAACAAGGCTCAATGACAAAATAAAACCTATATTATAAAACCTAAAAACAAAAGAACTAGTACAAAAACTGTCAAACCTAGGTTCGAAGAAACTTTTGAAACGCGACATTCGTTTTTATCTCCGAACAAGAAGTAACGAACAACCTTAAATCATTTAGGGTCGTCCAAAAGAGTTATCAAGATGTTTGGCCAAAAATTCGGTCCCCGCAAAAAAGTTCTGCCACAATTTAGGGACCAACTTAATGGGTTTTACAAGTGTAGATACTGAGATTCTGTTTTATATTATTACTTTGGTTTTCGTATAAGAGGAAAGGAAAATTCAATTTATAATTTTCGAAGTCGTTATTGGAAGTTTTTGTATCATAAAACGGAAAAAGAAGGGCACGTGGCGAAATAATAACAGTCACACGGGTCGATTTAAGGTTAAGCTACGCTTGCCGCGGTTGTTTCGAGGATGGGTTGCCATGAGATGTCGAGACCCCTCCGTGCCCCGGAAAGCACGCTAAGCCATTGGTCCCGGCTATGACCAGTAGATTATTGACCGTGGTTACGGGTAGTCAGAAGCTCAAGTCTGACCACAAATCTTACCAAGGGGCATCGCGTTACCTAGTTAATGGGTTGTGGAAGTCAGATAGGTAGCCGCTCCCTTTCAAAATACTAGTATTCAGCTGCATCTGGTTACTAGAAGCCGACCCCAACATACATAGTTGAGCAAAGGCTAGGCGAAGTGAAAAGGGACAGTGAATAAAATGTGATTGAGAGCGGCATAAAGTTTCTGTGGCCTCTTTTAAGTGTCTCTTCAAAGTAAGTATTACAAGTATTTGAGCGGATTTTTGCATATTTGAATGTTACCTACCCATAGATTTTGGAGGATTATTAATTATTTAGAGTTCTTTTTGGAATCGACCTCTTAGCAATAATTTAGATATTAGTTTATTAAATAAACTAATATCTAAATTATTCCTAAGAGTATCCCAGAATATGGTTGAAGATATATCGCATAAAAAAACTTAAGCACAGTCAGAAATCGTAGCGACGTCGCACGTTTTTATTCCAACAAATCTGACGGCGCAGCAAGTCGCGATACCGTGTGGGTAGATTACGGAACAACCGAAGAGGTCGGATAAGAGTGACACTGGCTGATTACTGTCATTCTAGCAGAGTGTTGCATCGATGGTTGTGAGGCAGATGACAGATGAAGTCTGGAGACCACGTCCACGACGAACTGTTATATTCCGGCAAAATACCGATGATATTGAAGCTGAATCACAAAGGTTCTGGAATGGCTACCGCGTACCAGTAGACGTAGCGTTGGAAGGCCTCCCACAAGATGGTCCGACGACCTTGTGAAGGCCGCAGGAACCCGTTGGATGCGAGAAGCATAGAACCGGTCGAAGTGGAGGTGCTTGGAGGAGGCCTATGTCCAGCAGTGGACGTCTTTCGGATGAAATGATGATCACTTCTGGTAAAATCCCGCACCGTTATACATTTGTATCTAACAAAACTTTACAAAGAAACACAATACTACAAATCTCTTAAAAACATACCTTGTACACAGTGCTTTAAAGTGTAACATAACTCAAGAAGTAACATTATTAGTAGATAACTACATAGTTAAGTATTGCCTCGAACATTATTAGAATATACGTTGCAAACCGAAGTGTCTTGCCGCCGGCTTAATGGGTCAAATGGAAAAACTTTTTCTCTCACAACTTAATAGAAAAAGACTCTTCTGAATGGCCCTGCTTTGTTTCCTGTGCAAATTGGATTTTTTTCTTTTGTTTGAATGAATTAAAGGAGTGGTCTTGTGGGAGGAACAGCGGTTTTGTATTTTTTCAACCTAGGATAGCAAAATAGTGCAAGTAGGCTAGCAAGCTAACCACTCTGACTAGTTCTCAGAAATATCCTCAATATTACATGTACAGACGGCAGCACATCAAGCTACTACAATCTCTCAAATTTCTTTAATAGATTTTCAACTTTATCGCTATAGCATAAGGTTCAAAGTTGATTGGGAAAGTTTGACAGTTTCGGGTAGCTTGATGTGCTGGCGTCTGTACCAAGCCAAAATATTAAGCCAGGATATTTTTTTTATTGCTAAATAGGTCTGCTCTTGACCTCAATCACGCCTGATGGAAAGCGAAAGATGAGGTCTATGATGGAACGAGCGTGCCCAGAAGATGCCTGTTCACTCTTGCTTTGATGGCAGAAGGGTTAAATATGGAAGGGAACACAGATGCCGGCAGAGAGTTCCACAATTTGGCTGTGTGCATAAAAAACGTGGAGGAGAAGCGCTGCGTACGACTCGGCGGGATATCAACCAAGTGTGAATGGTACGCTGCAGTATGTCTGGTTGTCCGGTGATAAAAGGGCGATCGTGGAATCAGGTCATTAATTGCTTGCTATCCTAGTTTGAAAAACTAGCCTCATATATTTCGGACATTAGGGCTTAGAAGATTTAATGGAAGGCTAGTTTCTCAGCGCCTCTTATTTTTGTCTCGGACTAAGCTGCGAAGCATCGAGTCTTTTTCCCAGATGATTTAATATTATTCAGTTCTTCTATAGATACATTCTCAGTTAAATTAGCACCTAATGTGATGACAAAACTCTGCCAGTCAGAGATTTGAAAAAAAAAACAGACTCTGTCTACGCCAGGTTTAATCAAGAGCATTTTTTTATTACCGCGAATTTTCTTTTGCCCAGTAACGCAGAATTTTACCAATTGACGGGCAAATGCTATCAAAAGTGTGGAAGTTAATTTACACAATAAGTAGGTACTTAAAAAAGACCTTGTGACGTATTTTATTTTGTTTTTAAGTATTTGTAAGTACGTGTTTTAAATAAAACCTGGAAACCTTTAGGTGGCATTTGATAGCACGTGCCCCTGCGATCCAGATAATGATCTGGATCGCAGGGGCACGTGCTATCAAATGCCATGCAAATGGGAGTGACATGTCTATAAGTGGCCAATGGGCCACTTATAGACATGTCACTCCCATATCATATGTAGGTACATTGAATTGATGACAAGATCATCACAGAGGTTATTCAATGATCCTACTATCGTCAAACTATGCAATAAAACATGATGCGGCCGGGCAGGGCCGCTAGTTTATTATAAGTAATGTAAATGTTCATCGTGAGATGCAAAAACCATGGCGATAGTGTAATAATTAAACAACTATCTGTAATTGTCACTTTGTTGCAACATTTCTATATTTGTTAGCAAAATAAGTTTAAAAACTAAAACCTGACTACTGAAAAGGATGAAACAAGAAAGTACCTTCCCCTGGTCGCATACCGCTGTACTAACATACTTATAAGCTATGGTAGCATGCGACCACGGGAAATTACTTTCTTGTTTCATCCTTTTCAGTAGTCGGGTTTTATTTTTTAAACTTGTTTTTTATTTAATTATTTTGGGGCTTATATCAGTAATATTAATATTTTTAAATGTGCTAATTAAGCCCTTTCATTTGGTACTCAACAAGGCACCATCCCAAAATATGTATTTTTTATTTATTTATTTTATGTCCTATAGAGCGCGCCATATTGAATTTAGTGTGACGTCACATAGCCTAATATAACCAGCGGACGGTCAAGACGTTTCTAACGATACCTTATTTGTCAAATTATTATTATTAATTAAATACTTTTGAAAATGAGGAAAAAGATGAACATACTTACCGGTTAAAATCATATAACCTCCGTATTCGGGTAATAACGTTTCTGTGACGCTATTCGCCGACAAATTGAAGACGCTATGTAGCGACTACCGCTCTTCTAAGAAAACGTAGGTATAGCAATGGGGTGTAAAGCTGTACCTCAAACAATCGCTTACCGCTTCATCGTCCGCTATCGCTTATCACAGCAACACATCCCACTTCTCGACGAAAGAAAATTGTTCTACTTTCTAGCAGTTGTTTCCAAATGACAATAATATATCAGTGACATTATTGATGCTGTAATCTTATTAATGTGTTTAATGACCCGGGTTTTATTTGATTTAATGATGGGATCGGATTTTATTTATTTTCGTATTGAAGAACTAGGTTCCATTTTGAAATGTAAGTAGAGCTTCAGGTAAATGGGTGTATAGAGGTATGAGGAACAGGGTGTAAAGTTCACTCATCCTCCATAGAAAAGGGAGGATCCTCCGACCAGACGGGTGTTGTGTCTGGCGGGCAACTGCCCGATGTTTCGTGTCGGGCCGTTGTATCTATGCTAGTTGCGCGGTAAACTCTGCTTGCGCGATGCAGGATTTTGCGTGACGTCAGTATGACGCGTTGTTTGCATGTGGCGTTGTAGATACCGCTACAGGTGCATTACAGTGTAGCTTTCCTACGATGGTTGAAACCCTACATTTGTTATTAGGATTCCGTACCTCAAAAGGAAAAACGGAACCTTTAGAATTAAGATCACTTCGTTGTCAGTCTCTCTGTCCGACAGTCAAGGCCCTTTTTCTCAGGAACGCGCGGAGTTATCAAGTTGAAATTAATATCCAATACTCAGGGCTGCAATCCCTTGAAGCAATGAAAAAATCAAACTTCTAAGTCAACGCAATCAAAAGATACGGGCGTTTATGTTCCGAAATCAAAACATATAGGGTACTTCCCGTTGACCTAGAATCATTAAATTTGGCAAGAAGCAATGTCATGTAGCACAAGTAAAGGAAAAAATCCGAAAACCGTAAATTTGTAGATACACTAAAAAATAAAAAAATCTATTTACATACCTACAAATGTGTACGGAGCACTCGGTGCACGAGTCAGGCTCACACTTGTCCAGTTTTTTTCAAACCTGTACCTGCTGAGGCTTGAGAAAGGTTGTTTGCAAACTAATATTATAAATTATTTGAAATCTGGTCCAAACGTAAATACTTGCATCAGCCCGTGACTTCGTCCAAGTTTAAGATATAATAATTATATCCTATGATATTCAGCCATGACCATTTTTTTTTTCAGAACTCTAGTGGTCCAGTGGTATCAGCCCCGACTTACGAATTGTAGGTCGTGGTTTCGAACCCAGACAGCTTTACTTTGTGTTATTTATTTCATCACCACCGCTTTCAAATCGGTGAAGGAAAACATCGTGAGGAATCCGGATAGAACAACAAGAACCAGTTCCGGTTGCTTAATTTTTTAAAAGTGTCCATCATTCGAAGAAGGTCAATAACTTTTTAGAGGATCATTTAAATATGTCCCAAAAATGATCAGCGTAGTAATCATATTTATACCGAACAGCCTTTTGCCGCCATAATAACCTCACCAGCTCACAACACTCTTAATCCAAAATACAATTACGCTATAAAGACGTGCGTACACTGTGTTAGTAATACACACCTATATCCAGCTAATAATCTTATACAGGCCAATGAAAGCTTATTACAGTTAATATTCTACTTTTATATAGCTATAATAGCGCTAATCGAGGTTATTGGTAGTGGTTCTCAATGTTGAAAGGAAATTTGAGTTGCCAAGTTCGATTCAAAGGGATTCTTGTTTGCCGATGGATAAATAGAGGCATTGGATGACGAAAACTTTTTTAATTACTTTGTTTTGATGGGTTTGGAGTCGCCGAGATCTTCTTATTAAAGGGTTGTCTTGCAAATAATAATCATCATTATAATCCTTATTTGTTTGGGATAGGCGCAGTATGTCTTTTTCTTCATACTAGACATGGGTCGTACTTGCAAAATCGAGTACCAGGGCTTCCAAGTACGTCCACCTTAAGAAACCAGGGCCTAAAACCAGGGCTCGAGATACTTTCAAGTATTTTCTATCTGCATAGAAATATGATCCATGACTTCATACAAGTACGAAGTACAATCGCGTATTCAAAAGCCCTGTTAGAAGTAAAAATACTTGCATAGAAAATTGATCCGTGACTTCATTATAAATAAGGAGCAAAATCGCGATTACAAATAAATACTTACAAACCATTAAAGTAAACATACTTTTTTTTTTTTCAGGATGGGAAATCATCAAATGACTCCTCCCGCTCTGGGTGGAGCGGAAGGGAGTGTCAGACTTTTACTGACTAAAACCAAAAACATACTTGCATACGAAATTGTTCCGTAGACTCTTACTGATAAGGTATACCTCTAACCTAATATAATAATAGGATAACTCTAACCTAACCTAACCGCGTTAGTTTTCGCAAATTGCGAAAACATTTGCGAAAACTAACGCGGTTGAGTACCTACGTAGTTGAGCAAGTAGCCGTATAAAATACTTTGAAGTCTTCCAAGTATTTTGGGTTGGTACCAGGTGTGCGTTCTTGGAAACAAATACCTGGTGTAAAAACCTGGTCGCGTAAATACGTATCGTCCCTACTTCATACTTCTCTGTTAGTCGTCATCTCGATAGTCACCGTCTATAGACGTAATAGCCGCCAGCCATATCGTCTTTCACAAAGTCCATCCATCGTTACTTCAGTTTAGGTAAATCTATATTTATGGTCAGCGGGATTGTCCGAAAGGGTTACCGCTGGCCCGGAACATAAAGGGCTAAGGAAGGAACACGGGTGGGTTTTAGTCAGTAAGAGTCTGACACTCCCTTCCGCTCCACCCAGAGCGGGAGGGGTCAATTGATGATTGCACATCCTCAAAAAAAAAACTACATTTATAAAAATAATATAATAATCAACACATATGTGGATTGCCACATGTTTTTCTTATATAGGGGATTATTGTACGCACACAGGCAGTCAGCCCAGATTCTATACCCACTCTCTGGCTTGCTACTATTTTTGTCACGGCCGCGGTATAAGCTATTCTCGCATTATTTTGAGAGAAGAAGCAGCACATATCAATACATAGCTTCTGCCCGCGACTTCGTCCGCGTGAAATTTCTTGTTACTCCGACCCACCCCGTCGCATCGCATCGCTTGCCCGCGCTATTACTTCGTTTTTGCTTAGCGTTCTTTCTGACTTTTTGCTCGGCTTTTAAAGGTCATAGCGTGATGTTAAATAGCCTATAGCCTTCCTCGAGAATTCGGCTATCAAATGCAAAAAGAATTATTCAAATCCGACTGGTAGTTCCAGAGATTAGCGCGTTCAACCAAACAAACAAACAAACTTTTCAGCTTTATAATATTAGTATAGATATATACGTATGCCGTACCACAACAAAATCTACATATGGCTGTGCAAAAATATTTTGGCCACATTTTGTTTTTTTAATACATTTCACAAAAGCAGAGATCTTTTGCCCACATTTTGTTTTTTGAATACATTTCACAAAATAATTTCCCAAACCTTTACCAACAGGGCCCCCCCTGCCAACGTCATTCGAGCGCCAAAAGATTCTTGTACAGTCCTTTCACAGTTTTTTTTACCTCTGATTTTGCATTACTGTCCAAATGACAGTGATATTTATTCTCAATCTAATAAGAATTAATAATTCTGTCAAATTAATTCTGTCAAAATCGTTGTGATCTTTATTGTCATTATAAAAAGGTCGCTGTTAGGTTACTGCTGTCAGAGGAAAAAAACAGTGAACAGACTGTAGCGATGTATTCTGCATTCACGATTTATTTGCCAAAAATGTAAATAAATATGGGTTTATGGAAAAAGGACGGACGGCTTCCAGGCGGTGCTTCGCAAAAGAACGGCGTCCTTGTGGTCTCGGGTAAAGGGTAGCACCAACATGCTTCTGAGTGTGGTGTCGGACAGAGTAGACAAACAAATCCTGAGACATGTCGCTCATGCATGTCCAAAATAATAATTATATTAAATTTTACCAACATAGCTATAAGCCTTCTAACATAATATGAACTTGTATCAATTACTGTGTGCTTGATCTGAAATAAATATTTTCAATTCAATTTAAAAAATAACTTTAAATCTTACACAATAAATTTCAGTTTACGCTACAACTTTAAGCATTTTTATAAATTATTCAATAGTGCTACTCACTCTGAAATCAACTTAATTACCATTAAATTATAGTTGATATTTATTTAACTTGAAATAATATTACCTAATTTAACTTTGAATAGACTTTAGATTAAATATTTCGTCCTCACAGACAGTAAAAAGCTTGAGAAACTGCAGCATTACAAAAGCTGTGTTCGACACATTTCACGGAATGAACCCAGATGCTTTCCACCATTACATCCAACCCTTTTTGGGCTCAATTCCATTGTATCGTCCTACTAAATTACAGTTTTCATTGCGTGTAATTTACGCTGGTCGAGGTGACTTAATTCCGTTGTTATACAGATGTTTTTGAGCTGTGACATTTGAAAGGATCGGCGGGTAAATTGGAGGTCATCATTTGTGTGACACACAATAGTAGGCATTTCGTGAATTTTACTGGCCTGTGGTTTTGATAAAACTTTATTACTCGTTTATGCAAAGTAATTGTAGGTTGATCAAGATAATAAATTAAGAAAGAGCAGCATCTACTAAAAAGCAATGTGATGGTAAAACAAATTTATAAAAAACTTTTTTACAAAAAAAACAACCGACTTGTTTTTTTTTTTTTGTAATAAAGTTTTTATTATTTTTCACACAAATTCAATTAACACTAGTGCATTGAAGAATTGAAGACATCGACTAAAAGAATGATCATAATTAATGGAAAATCATAAATAAGCATAGGAACAAAACAATAAAAGAACATAAAAGTATAATGTTAAGAGTAGGCAATAAACTCGTTACAGAGTCTATTGAAGTTGCCGATATCTTTGCAAAACAATTTGCAGAAAACACAAATATAAACACCACTAAAAGCATAGAAAGCAATTCGGCATTAGAATTACTACAGCAAAGTACAAAAAGAGTAGATAAAGAAATTACGTGGGAATCTGTAACAACTGGTGAGATTGTTAGATTAATAAATAAAATGGAATGTAAGTCGTCGTGCGGTTTTGATGAACTACCTATAATGATATTTAAAGATAATATAGATATTTTAGCAGAACCTCTAAAAAATTTTTATAATAATTGCTTCAGGGACAGCATTTTTCCTGATCAAATGAAAATAGCAAAGGTGATCCCAGTCCACAAAAAGGGCTCTACTCAGGATCCTAAAATGTATAGACCTATATCTCTCTTGCCAACCTTATCAAAGATTTTTGAAAAGTTAATAAAAACTAGACTAATTATACATTTAAACAGAAACAGGGTCTTAAATTATAAACAGTTTGGTTATCAAACTGGCGTAGGAACTCAAGATGCTATTGATACACTACTTATGGAGGTCAGAAGTAAACTAAATTCAAAGCAAATGGTAGCAGGTCTCTTTTTGGATCTAAGTTCTGCTTTTGACTTGATAAACCACGACCTCTTGTTAGTTAAGCTTGAGCATTATGGCGTGAGAGGCAAAGCTATACAACTTCTGACATCTTACTTAAAAAATAGAAAAATGTTTGTGGAAGTAAAACAACTGAGTCGCATTGAAAATAACAATGAGAGGAATGTTTCTGACAATGCCTTTCATCGGCAAGCAATTAGGTCTAAATTAAAAAATACTAGTGTAGGAGTTCCTCAGGGATCTATATTGGGTCCTATTCTCTTTATTATATTTATTAACTATGTAATAGATTATGTGGAAAATATTTTAGGGGAACATTCAAAGTTAGTGGTATTTGCAGACGATACTAATGCTATCATTTCAGCAGATAACATTCAATCTCTTAATTCGCGAGTAAATGAAGCTTTAGAGGTATTTCACAATTGGTTCACTATCAACGGACTGAAAGTGAACGCTAGTAAAACCAACTTAATCCTATTTCGTACCACTTCCAAAAATAAAAGTCACTTAAATTGTGCTTTGGATGGGGTCCAAGTCAGTATGGTTGAGGCAGTAAAGTTCTTAGGAGTACACGTTGATTGTTATTTAAATTGGAAACCAGAACTTGAAAGTTTGAAAAACTCCATCAGCTCAGCATGTTATGTACTGAGAAGCCTACGAAATGATATTGACATTACACACTTAAAAAAAGTCTATTTCGCGTTAATTGAGTCAAGGTTACGATACAGCATCTTATGCTGGGGAGGCAGCTACGATTACAATATACGGAAAGCATTTGTGTTGCAAAAAAGGGCCATTCGCACCATGGTTTGCATTCGTCAGCAGGAATCTTGTGAGGGGCACTTTGTAAATTTGAATATTCTCACTGTACCTTCCCTATACGTATTGGTGCTCCTAACACATTTTTCTAAATATGTACATCAATATGAGACTGAAGAAGAAAGAAAGCTTAGAGAGAGTACGAGAAGAAAAGATTTTAAATCCACTAATATTCCTAAACTTAACATAGTCGAACACGGTACCTGCCACATGTCAGTGAAAATCTTCAATAAACTTCCCGTTGATATAAAATTATTACTTTATAAAAAGGACTTCAAGGCTAAATTGAAGCGTTATCTACTGGAAGGCTGCTATTATTCTATTAATGATATTTAAATTGTAAACACATAAATTATACTAGAAATTTATCATGATAATTTTGTTAGGTACTATTAGTCTAAAAATCTTCTATTATTATTGTTATATTGTTGCTATGATTCATGACATATAATTAAGTAATTGACATTAGATCTG
The DNA here is from genome assembly GCA_963855955.1 of Luperina nickerlii. Classification (NCBI taxonomy): domain Eukaryota; kingdom Metazoa; phylum Arthropoda; class Insecta; order Lepidoptera; family Noctuidae; genus Luperina; species Luperina nickerlii. The sequence continues at coordinate 22,230,926 of OY979664.1, read as the reverse complement.
ACATTGACTATATTTAATTATTTGTATATTACTCTAGTTATTTAAATGACATTTATTTATTATTATTACTATTCGTCATATTAATTAAGTGGCATGTTTTTTAATGTTGTTTTATGTTTTTTGTATTTTTTTACTTGTAAAATAATGTTTAATATTCGACACAACGTAAAAATTGTTATGAATGAATGAATAAATAAATAAATAAATAAATAAATGAAGAAATGCAGGAGATGCAGTACATTTATGCATATAACTTCGTACATAAGAATGATAATGATGGGCGCCGTAGAAACGGATTTTGTCGACGGAGACTAGACAAAATGACAGATTGTAGAAATAATATTTGTAGGCATTCTACGCGTCTAAGCATGGCAATGTGCCATTTTGTCTATTCTTCCGTCGACAAAACGTTGTCATGCTACGCGTGCAGTTTTGGCCAATTTCAATACAGCTACTTGTAAGTAGACAAATATAGTACATTCTGTAATAATATACTGCAGAGTAAGGAAAGTTATTGATATGCTTGACACGTCACGTATTCTCTTTGTGCCTGTTATGCTGACTCTGCCTTGTAATTGGAAAACATGTTACACGTGCAAGCTTACCAATATTATTACATTGTCGTTGAAACATTTTAAGAAATATCGCTGAAGTACCTACCATAAAAATCACCCGAGAGCAATGAATTAGGGTCAAATAAAGATACCTGAAAATCTCGGAAACTAAGCTTAATGAAAGAAATTGTGTTTACTAGATAATCAAAAGTTCCTTAAATGAAATTAATAAAACTACTAGGTTACTGTAAAGTTATGCAATCAAAAATGACAAAATAAAAAAATGAGACTTTTGTAAATGGAATTACGAATTTTCTTAATTGCAGTAACTATTAAGTCTTCGGTTACTCTTTGTATCAAAGAAAGTGTAAATAACGAAGTAAAGAAGCCACCAATTATATCGGTGCCTCAAGCATTTTATTACGAAAATATAATAAATCATAAAATTATTTGCAGTTACAATAATCGACAATTATTATCTTTGAGTTGGCATTGTCAGGCGTCCAACGAATCCGCTGAAGAAATATGTTATATTTTATAATGCCAGAATCATTATTCAATTTATTTGGGGTTGGCGCAATATTTCTTTTTATTCCATACTTTACCCGGCGACTCAGAAAGTATTGCGAAAAATAGTTTTTATGAATTCCATTTCATTTCATTTATTCATTTTGTGAACATAGGGTACAATTATATAGATGTTATACAACAAAAAATGACGGTCCATGCTATGCTATGTATAAAAATAAAGTCAATAAGTAAGTAGATGTCACAATTTCATGCAATAGTTAATATAATATGTCAATAAAAATTAAAAACGGCACATACATAAACAAATAGGTAATTAGTCACAATTTCGTATACAATAAAAATGTCAATAAATATTATCATTATCTTACGAAAGCAACATTTTAATTATAAACAGATATACCTACAGTTACACAACTATTATTTTAATTTGTCATTAAGATATTTTATTAACAGAATAATACGTCTTGTCATTCAATAATTTAAAAAAAACTTTTGTTTAAACTCATTCATATTGTTGCTTGATACAATTTGATCAGGTAATTTGTTGTAAAGTTTTGGAGCCATTGCAAATATACTATTGTAGAGAAACTTGGTTTTAGTGCATAACGGGTGCAACTTTTTTGAACGCCTTTGACTTTTGACAAATGCATTTAAGACATGATGTTTTTTACAAAGATATAGGTTTCATATAGGTACATAAAGTGATGGTACAGTCAATATTTTTAAGTTTTGGAAATGTGACTTGCATGAATCCGTTCGTTTTTTTTTACATATAGCTCGAATGTACTTTTTCTGTGCATGAGAGATGCTATGTATGAGAGTAGCCAGTTATAATCTGTTTTGAAAATATGATTATTTGTAAGTAAAAATAGGTACGTTTCAATTTCAAAATTTCCTTCCACATTGTTAGCGAGCTAATTTAAATTATCGTGTCTCATTAAAAATGGATCTGCGCCGGGAACATTTTCGCGCTATAATTTTTTACGATTTCAAGTGTCGCCTGAAACCGGACGAATCGTACGATAGACTTCAAATGGTATTCATGGATGAAGGCCCTTCTAAGGCAACCGTGTATCGTTGGTATAACGAATTCATGCGCTTTCGACTAACTTTGGGGGATGAAGAAAGAAGTGGTCGCCCTTTAACGGATGTTACGGAAGAAAACGTGCTAGCAGTAAAAAATTTAATCCAAGACAAAAGGCGAGTTACGTATCAAGAGATTCAGCTCATTTTGCAGGTTGGATCGGGAAGCCTTCACGAAATTCTACACGTGCGGAGGATAGTTTCACGCTGAGTGCCGCACAACCTCACCGATGCTCAGAAGCAGGCCCGGGTGGAATGGTGCTGTGATACGATAAACAATTTTGAAGCAGGCTCGTCTCGGCGTGTTTACGACATCATTACAGGTGATGAGTCTTGGATTTATCAATACGATCTAGAAACGAAGCGCCAGTCGACGGTTTGGGTGTTTCAAAACGAATCAACGCCTACCAAAGTGAAGCGATCTAGAAGCGGGAGGAAGATTTTGATCGCGAGCTTTTTCAATTTGACTTGCTACTTGGTGTCAATTCCTTTACGCAACCAAAAAAGTATTAAGGTTGCCAAATGCTTGGCAGAAGTTTTCTCTGTTGTGAGCAACAAGCGACCAAACACAGGGCTACGCGGGCTACTGCTCTACAACACGACAACGTGCCTTCGCACACCACGCTCATAACGAGGGACTTCCTGGACAGCACGCCGGTCAAACTCCTGGGTCACCTTCCTTACAGACCTGACCTAGCACCATTTGACATTGTTTTATTCCCGAAAATAAAAAATCAGCTCAAAGGGATACAATTTTCGTCGCCGGAAGATGCGCTGTCAGCGTTTGAGCAGGCTGTAAACGAGGTCTGCGACGGACTGGAAAAAGTGTTTCGAAAACTGGTACAGACGCATGAAACTTCGTATAGAGGCTAGTGTACTTTGAGAGTACTTTGAAAAGATTTAATAAAAAAATATTTACCTATAGAATATTTTTTTTTATTTTCGCAAAACTTTCTAAGTATTAATTAATCTATAATTCCAGAATAACTCATTCTCATTCCATAAAGCTGAAAAATAACGATTACTAATTATTTTTGCTATTTTGAAGTCTTCTCACTACTCTATTTCTTATCTTTTTCGTTGTTCTAGTTTCATAGACGACTGGTACAGTGGTATATTCTGTAGTTGAAGTTTCATTTTCCGTATCAGATATAGGTCTTATGGATTTCTCCGATGTAGTATTAACAGGAGACTTCGAATTTGAATCGTTTGATTCAAATTCAAAGTCTCCTGTTATTCTCTTCATAATTTCTAAGCTGGTATTATTCTGTCTTTCTATCTTTTTAGACAGAGTCGCTATCATGTCTCCAATATTATTCGAATTATTCGTTACATCATCTGAGTACTTATTCTTGTCGACATTTTCATTTGTTAAATTCATTGATATGATATTTGTGGTCTCATTCTTCATCGAACGTTTAGTTGAATTATTGTCTTTAGGTGCGTCATTCGTATCTTCAATTTTGACAGTGGTTTGATTGACTAGGGTTAAAGTCTCTGCTCCAGCATCACGTGAGGTCGCATTCTTATCAAAACTGCTTTCAATTAAACTATCTATTAGTTTTTCTAATGAGAAAGCACTGCTTTCCGTTTCAGATTTTCCTACTACATGAACCGCTTTGATATCAGCTTCACTATTTGTATTGTTTGGTAATTCTCTTTTGGAGTATTTGGGTGGGTAACTTGCGTCTTTATCGGGGAACAAGGACATAAAGTATCGGGGGTTATTTGTACTTTTTTGAGATTTATTTTGAACAGTTCTTTGGCCAACACCTAATCGGCGGTCGAACTTGTTCATCGGCCATCTTGTGTTAGATACATCAACGTTTTCATTTTTCAACACTTCTGACTTCATGTTCTTGACCTGTTCACCAAGGTTGTACTTCAATTCCACTTTTGGCATCTTCTTATATTTGAAGAGAATCTTGTATCTGTCTTTAAATGGATCGGGGCGCATATTCGTCGTCATGGAATTTTCAGATTGTGTGGGCACTAAAATCATAATGAAACACAGAATAATGAATGATCATAATGAATATACAGTAGACTATTTTTTAATCGTATACAGCGTGCCGCGCTTTAATGGTGACATTCATTTAACACACGTATACTGTTTCGCGTTTTCGTTTTATGAACATATTTTAATTTCATTAAACGTTATATTTTCAATTTTCTAAAATAGCATCTTGGAGCAACCTGTGCTTAAAGTATTGTAGCGCAGGGGTCATTTGCAGGGGTCACGGATGATAACATCGCATCAATAAAATTAAAATGAATAACGTGCAAAGGTACGCGAATTCAAAGAAACAGAGAGAGCCTTATGTCGGCGAGTGGCGCAGACGGTAGTTTTCAAATTACGAATTATTTTATGTAGTTACATCTTTTATGATTTCTGGCCTGCCCGTGTGTTAATGTCGCCATTATAGCAGCACGTTGTATATTATATTATCGAATACTCAAGAAATGTTATAAATAGCATGAGAACAAGGAAAATAATGAAGTATCAGCTTGCAAAAGTGTCGAAAATAATAACTATACACATTGTATACCAGCGCAGGAACCAGGCAAAAATATTTTACATTAAACTCACTTGGAGCAACTATTGGTATATTATCATCTATGTAATTCTTTGTAAGGAAATCATTCATGAAATCATTCGTCTCGTCAATAAAGAAGATTGGTTTAGTGTTCTCACTCATCGTAGCCACGGGAAGTGAAACTTCTACCTTCTTATTCTTATCCCCTCTTTTTAAGCATCCATTAGGATAACAGTATGTTGGTTGATCGGGGCACATTTGAACGCATACACAGACTGGCGCCGTGTTGTGAAACTCTGTGAAGATTATGTTGAAGAAATGTTCTACCAATGATGACTTGGCTGATGTGTCGCATGTCGTTTTCGATGTTTTGCGGTTTGATCCTATTGTGAGGAGTTGACTGTGGGTATCTAGAACAAAGAAATACAGAAGAAGAATTAAGGAGACAATATAAAAGATGTTTTTTTTTTAATAACAGCATTGCTTCACCTAAACATAAAGATGAAAAGTTTTATGCACCCTAAATGAAATTGCATGGAGACCTCAAACGCAAAGTATTTATTTCAAATTAAACCATTTACTTCAGTCATAAATTTGAAGCTAGTTGCCCAAACCTACGGAGAAGAACGGGCAAGAAACTCTATGAACACTTGAACACTTTGTAAATTACCTACATTTTTGCATAATAAAATTACAGCATTCATGTTCAATTTATAATTATACTGTAAGAACGATGTAAAAACATGTACACGTTAAAAGCGTCCACAACACAGCAAACACAATACAAAAATAAAATAATTAAAGTAAGCTGTAACAGCTAAGAGATGACCAGTCCCGACCAACTGACGGCGTCCGTTCACGCACAAGACGAATGGAGAACCAAAACAATACTGCTTGGCAGCAAAAATTGGTACAGCAATAATACCCCACATACTATGTCACAAGAATCTCTACTACCAACACTTAATTTAACAATAATGTTTTCAAACAAACAAAATAAAAATCTCAAACATATTGTGACATTATATTTCAAACTGTGCTGAACATGCCAAAAAGGAAAAAAAACACCGTTGCTAGTTGGCACGAATCTGGTCACATTTCTTTAGGCTATATTTAACGGCGAAGCAAAGAACTTGGCTTGGGTTGGCCCCTCGTAATTTACGTGTAATACTATGTCTTATTTTGGGTTCAACTTTATTTGGTACGGTCAGTTAGTAGGTAGGTGACCGAATTTCGTTTCTATTTTGGTCTTGTCTTTCTATCGTCAAAGGAATCATAGTTTTTGAAGTGAAAACTTCTTTAGCGGCGCTGTGTACTTTTTTTGGAATGGGTAAAAACTTCTAAATTCGCGTCAGGTCACGTGACCCTGATCGTAAGATTCGTAAGACGTAAAACGAAAGACGCGCGTTGTTGAGGACAGCGCCATCTATGCACATCGGGAAGAACTACGAGGGCCTCGCGTACTAACTACGTAGTTCATCCAACAACGACGAGATGGCGCTGAACCACGGATATATAACTGACGACGAGCTCCATGGGCTTGCTTCTCTTACCACTGCCGCGACCAACACCACGAACTGAAGTCTATCCTGTGTGCTTATTTGTAAATCTGAATAAATTCCTTTCACGAGAAGAATAAACCAGTCACTTTGGTCATCATACCTGATTTGCAAAAAACCCTATAAAATAAGGAACACACCTTAACACGCGTGTTTTGTTTATAAGACGATTCACAAAATACACTCGTAATTGTTCAAGTTTTCACTTCTGTCGGCACTACCGGAGTGCCAGTTTTTTTTTTATTAAAGGCTAGATAAATTCAATCATTATGCCTTGCCTTTACCTAACTAATATGGGGTCGGCTTTCAGTCTAACCGGATGCAGAAGAATACCAGTATTTTACATGGAGCGACTGCCTATCTGATCTCCACAACCCAGGTACGGTACAGTATGGGTAACACGATACCTCTTCATATAACAAACATGGATCCGGTTAGACTGGAAGCCGACCCCATCGTAGTTGGGAAAAGGCTAGGCATCATCTAGTTCGATGACATTAACAAAACAAAAACATACTTACATTTGACCACTTCAAACGCAAACACTATAAGAAACGCCTTCCTCATTTTCTTCTGATCTTCCACCGACAGAGTTTTCTGTCAAACTAACCTACGTATACACGTCAACTGTGAATACTCTTGGTTCAAATAACAACGGTTTAGCATCCACAAACAACATCGTCCTGTTACAAAATGAAAGAACTGCTGTAATGATGTTTGACAAACTCGTAGATGTCAATAAATAATAATGCTTGTTCACTACGTACTTCCCTGTTGTTGCAGTGAAGATATTGTCCAGATGAACGTTCAGATTTGTAAAGAATCGTAAAAGAAACAAGCTGTGTGCCCAATGGCATTTCCCTTTGGCAAATTCTCAGGAACCTTAGGGATGATACAACAAACTTTTGCTAATAAATAGAAGTCTAAGTACCTACAAACTCTCACGGTTTAACTTTAAAAATGACGATCTTCCATACAAACTTTCATCCTCTATTTAAATGATGAATAATTGTCAAAAAACCTTCCTTACTGCTCAAGTTACACAATGTGCAGACGAGACACAGAAAGAAGACTTACAATATAAGAAGGAAGGAGGTTTCAAGTAAGATTGGAAAACGTTGACGTTGAGTTTATTCCCAGGAACCTATGATTTCTGCATTCAAAAGCAGCGGTGTTTACGAGAAAGACAATTAATATGTGAGTTTTATAAATTGGAACAATAAAAAGTTAAAGAAATGTTGATAATGCTCTAGTTTTAGGTCCGACTTTGTAATAATCAAGTGCCGTTTCGAATGTAGCAAGCCTATTATTACTATGTAATATAATGAACTTTAATATTAACTATTATTAGCATTGTATATATTAACGTTAATGCGTGTTGAGTCATCATGATCAGCCCATGATATTCCCACCGCTGCACGCTGGGACCAGCGTCAGGCACACAACACTATTTTTTTTTTTTTGTGTAAATCTTGTGTGCCTTATTATCTTTCTTTTCTATCTTTAGATATATATTTTAACATTGTTTTCCTTATCCAAGTTAATTTAAATTGTCATTATTTTTTTTATATTTTATACAAATTATTTATTAGACACGTGCAAACTTGAACTATGTAAGTGTGTAAGTTTGACCATTCTCGCTTCTTAGCTTAGGAAACTTGATCAATATTAGTAAAGACAAACAAACATTGTTTTGTTGTTTTACATTGACTTTATGCATCTCCCGGAAAACAATATTTAAACCCTGCTAGTGGGTATTGTTTTATCTGACCCTGAGAAGAGAAAGAGTTCAAGAGAGCCTTTCTCTTTCAATGAAAACGCCAAACAGACGAGGCCTAGCAATAATAAATATAAGCTATTGTAAAAACTCCCGTCATCGAAACGTGAGAAAACCACATGTCCTAAAATAAAAAAATCGAAGATATGTGACATCTACCAAATTGCACTGGGCCACGTGGTGGATTACGGCCCACTTCCTCACACAGAGAGGAGGCCTGTGTCCCAGCAGTGGGAACATTATAGGCTGATTATGTCATGCTAGGTCAAATGCGCTTTAAAATGCACATTTGTGTAGCTTCTGTACATAATCGTTTTGACCGTGTATGCTTTTACACTTCGCCACCGGACATGGCTCCGTCTATTCCGAGCCGGAGCGAGTGAACACATGCTGATAGCATTACTAAAAATTTAATTTAAGTACCAACACTAACTATCAGTGCTCCCCTGTAGTAACAACATCATATTGTTACGGTCCAAAATCAAATACGGCAATTTAAATAAATTTATTTTTCTACAAGTCACCATCATTATCATTGGCCTTCACAAGGTCATCAGTTCTCCGGCCTTCCAACGCTATGCGCTACGCTGTCTACAAGTAGTAAAAAATATTATTAATTGGATAATGCAGCTGTACAAGTTTCAAGTATTTACAAATTCGATATTTAATATCGTCTTGTTAAATTTTAACATCGCAAAATATAAACAATGATAACTTTTTCATAAACATTCCTTTGCTTGCACCCTTGCATCACTGGTACCTAGGTATAAATTCAACGTTAACGTTTTTCAATCTCACTTGAAATTGCTCCTTCTTGTATTGTATGCCTCCATTCTGAACGTGTGTGCGCACTGTAAAGTGTTTTAGAAGATAAACAATTGCGGTTAAGGTCTGAAGGCGAACATATCTGGATCCGATGCAATACCTACTACCTTTTCCGAATGGCATGTACGTTGTATCATTCACCTCTCCTTCCCTTGTAAACCGTTCAGGATCAAATTTCTCCGGATCAGTGAAATATTTCGGGTCGTGGTGCAGCTCGTAAATAGGTGTAAATATCTTTACCCCTTTTTCAACAGGCACTTTACCCACGGGCAGCTCAGAGTCTTGGACACACTGTCTGGTTAAGAAAGCAATAGGAGGGTACAGCCGAAGACTCTCGTTCAAAACGTTGTCCAAATACTTCAATTCAAAGATAGATTCATAGGTAAGCTGACCGCTGTATTTCTCGAAAAGTGCATCAACATCTTCTTGTACTCTTTTCAAGATATCAGGGTTTCTTCCCATTTCCATTAAAGCTCCAAAGATTCCTGCGGCGGTAGGATCAATACCGGCTAAGAAGAAGAAGAAAGCCTGAGCAGCTAATACTTCATCCGATGGTTCTATCCTCAGTCCGGTTTCATCGTCTACCATCGTTCCTTTCTTTTGAAGCTCAACACACATGTCTACGAAGTCATGTCTTTTTACGTTTTCTTTTTCTCGTTGTCTGATTACGTGTTTGATGGCTCCAATAAAAAAGTCCTCTTGTTGAGTTTGAAACAACTTCAATTTTAAAATTTTAAAAAGTGTTCCACTGACTCCACTTAATGTAAACTTTATGTTCGTCCAGAAAGTAGGAACTAAGGCCTCTCTAGCTATTTCACGGAATGGAGAATCAAAGATTGATTTTGTCCCGATCCCAAACACAGCGGCCGAGATAGCAGCTGAGCAGAACTGGCACAAGTGTTCGAGGGTATCTCCCGTCAATCTTTCTGGTTTGATCCTTAAAAATTCTACAAAATCCTGGGCACTCTTGTCAATAATGTAGAACATATTTCTTAATTTGGCTGTAGTGAAAAGAGGAGTCAACTGCTGCCTGATGAGCTTCCATTTCGGGCCGTGCAACATAAGAATATTTTGTGCCAAGATATCCTCGTCGTTAAACGCAATCCCTCTGTGACTAAAAGCTTGAAAGTCCCCTTGTGTGATGTGCTGGATGTTGGTGGGATCCTTCACATACAGTCCTAGATCGCAGAACGAGCCAAGACCAACGGCTGGCTCCTTTTCATAGCTCCAGTAGATTTCATTCAAAATTTGGAAGAATGATTTATCTTCTGTAGCGAATTGCCACAAAGGTCCACCGGTCCTGTGTTTATCGTAGAAAGCTACACCACGTTTCTTCCAATAGTACTGGTTATATTTGCCTTTCAGATATGCGATGACTAACACAAAACTGGCACACGTTAGTATCACAGTTAACATTTTTGAAGATGTCTTCTAGTTCAAGATCAAGGTGCGACTGATTGAGAATCTACTGAGACGTGTTTATAAATCCGTCTGTATCAACTTGTTACGTACTTAACTTGCATTACTCGTCCATCGCTAATTACAGACCTTATGTTTTTAGTAAATTTTTTGTAGCCATATTTAATTTTTTGGATAATTTTTACTGTGACCTGTCTTGCAATTTAGTATTTTGTGAATAATAACATAATTATAGGAGTAAATACGAAAAACGATGTCGACTTTAGGCTACGTAAACAATAGCTAAGATATGTAAAGAATTAAGGCCCGTTCCAAACGCACAATTCCTCTGATGTAAAATCTTGCGGCTGATCGAATTTCCCCACAGTGGTCTTCACCACTGAAGAGCCAATTTTAGCCAGGATTTCGATAATGTCATTTTCAACACAACAACGAAGCGCTAATTTATTTCAAATAAACCATTTACAGGCCATTAAAATGGCCAACAAAACCTTCAGCTCTCTGAAGAAGCTAGTTGCCTACTCTAATAAAACATAGATCTACGCGTATATGGAGAAGAACGGGCCATAAAAAATTCTGAGGATACTCTTTTATATCAAAATAATATTACAAAATCCTGGGTACATGCACGCCCTATGATTTTTTTCCTCTCCCTTTTCCCTTATGTATAAATACTTATTGTGATTTTAATTTCCAAGACAATATAAGAATAAATTGCTACAAAATGCTGCAATGGTTTATAGGCCTGCGCACATCGGCAAACGGTACCTGTGGCCAATAAGGTTTTCAAAGTCAATGTTTATGACTACTTATGTAAACGGAATGCTCGGAATGATCTTCGAGAGTCTGCGGCGGCCGTTGTAAAATAAAGGTAGCTAGAGAACTTTCGCGATATGGCATTGGCTTTTCGAGTGAGTAAAGGCTCCTTCCCCGCCACCTGCCAGTGCGCGGCATGCCTTATTCGAAACACGCAACTACATGTATGTATATCAAACTGTAAAGATAAGTGATCCATTATTGCAATTACCTATACTTAATTACGATACGTGGATAATTTTGGGACATGATCACATCATGCTACGCTTCGGGTTGAACTGGTGGTAGGCTAATATCTATACTGCTTAGTAAGTATTATTTCTCAATCGTAGTATTAGTAGTAGTAGTTTCAGGTTGTGTTGGTAGTTTTTAACTTTAAGCATATTAACCCCATAACAGTAATAAAAGCTTTAAGCAAATCAATATCAAATTAACCGAAGATGTTTGTGGAATGTCCATTATAGTCTAATTCGACAGGGTTAAAAGTAACAAGGGGTGTTCCACAAGGCTCGATATTGGGTCCTTTCCTATTTTTAGTGTAAAATGATAACCTCCATTTATTAAAAAATCAACTAAAAATATTGCTATTTGCTGACGCTACTTCCTTAATTTTTAAGGACGTGCTACTAATTTTGACGACGTAATACAAAGTACTTATACTTCGTGCTAATTCGTTTATTAGCTCAGATTATGATGACAGTGAACTGAAACCTTATTCTCTTTAATTATAACGAGATGAGAATTATTATTAAGTGTTATAAACCAATGAAAAAAAAAGCCTTCCTTTTACAAGAACGCAATCACTTTTTATATGCAACTTGTTGCTATTATCATATCGGCGGAAACTGATTTACTATCTATAAAACTGCGTGAGGAAATGCAATCGCTGCCATGAAATCCTTATCTAGAGAAAAGCGAAAACATTTACCAGCTGTAACGGCGGCCATCATGTCAATGTCTGGTAATAATAATTGTTGAAATACCATTAGTAGCCACCATTTTAGTATTTTTGTGGATCTGGAATGAAATAAAAAACACATTATGTACCCACTTTTAAATTAATTAAATCTGACATGATTTATGTTCGTCTCAAAATCACAATATAATTTTTAGAAAAACGTTAGGTCAGTGGGTCGTCTTAGGGGCGTTACACTTGGCACGTCAATACGAGCCGAAAAATCTATTTAGGTGCATACATCAGCTAAAAACTGGTTACCAACAGTAAACTGCACCCTAATTGAAATATAAATAAAAAAAAACACACACTATAAATCCATCCATCCGTTATTTTATATGTTCGAAAAATATGTCTGCTCAACATCGTTAATAACGCAATGAATGTTGTTGAACTGTCAAAATGAAAACCATTGCTTCGGACAGTGTGTTACGCAATCACCCCGCTGGTTGGTGGCTGGTTGGTTGGTTGGTTGGTTGGTTGGTTAGTTGGTTGGTTGGTTGGTTGGTTGGTTGGTTGGTTGGTTGGTTGGTTGGTTGGTTGGTTGGTTGGTTGGTTGGTTGGTTGGTGGCTGGTTGGTGGTGGTGGTGGTAAACAAAAACTAAATTATATATTATGACTCTAAAAACTTGCTTTAACCTTTTATAATATTCGTCTTATATTATGTGTTTGTTACCAAGGCCAAGAGAGTACACGCTGCAGTAAATGGCGAGGTCCATAAACAACATACACAATATGGTTGTTGTTTAATCAACATATTGATGCTGGACTAAATATACTATATTACGAAATGACAGTTGTTTTTTGTGCTAAAGCGCCCCGTTTGAAGTTTTCAGTATAGTTCCTGAGAACTTCGAGCGGGACGCAAAACAAACTCAAACACAAACTTAAACTTTATTTATTTGAATTTTAGTAACTTCAAATAAATAAAGTTGTGAATGTTTCATGTCGATAATGTGTCAATAATTTTCTTCAGACAGTGAGTATAACTTTACAAGGACACTATCCACTAGTTTATAGCTTGCGATCTGACCGCGATCTGACTCATTATGAATTTTCAGTTAGCCTTTGCAGTAATTATTATATTAAGTACTTAAAAATGAATCATAAAAATAACTGGGAGTGATTCGATTTTTTTCTCTTAAGGGGCTTACAGGACCTAAACACAAAAAACTCATGTTTTAGAAACAATAAAAGTATATGATCGACTACAGTAAACAGAATCAGAAAAATATATTATATTCTACAAGATATATGCTAGGTAGATAGTGTGTTGGAAACATAATACCTACTACAAATCTAATATGATAGAAAAAAATGATGAAGATACCTCTGAAAACTTTCTTTTTACAATAAAAACCATACTAATATAAATACAATCATTATGATTTTTTGTCAGATTATTCTACAAGCAACATACTAAAACTCTAGTGTTTTAATTTTTTAGTCCAAAAAATTGATTTTTTGTAAATATATAATTGCTTCATATTTTGCAACAAATTACCAGCGTTGTGTCATCGCGCTTCTCCTTCTTTTCTATGCAGTCCGAAAAAGACCGCGCTTTAGGTCATGTAGTCGCCTTAAGAAATAAATTACTCTCAGTGGTTAAAACGATCGATAAAGTACTTAAAAGTATTTTTTTTTTATTCAAGGATATGTGTTATCTCTAATATTAGTTCCACGGACCCTCACGTTGCTATCCACGCCAAGACAGCGAAAATCAAATGTCTTCATTTTGTCATCGATCGCTATAGTATGAAATCCAGCGTACTTGTATAAATACAGGTCAGTGCATGTAGTGTATAAACGAAGAATGTACGCTACTGTATGGAGGGTAGAGGTAAGCAGAACTGTCTCTGTTGTGAAAAAGTTTCCGTCAAACTGCGTTAAATTAGGGTGGCGCCACAGTAGCACCAGCGTAAAAGAAGAAAACGCCAAAACCTTTCACCACGCAAATTTTGCCCATTATTGTTTAAATGTTTTAAAAAGTTTTATAACAGTAAACTGAAAAAAATCAAAGTTCACAAAAATTTAATCGCTCTCCACCACTGACCTGTTTAATAGAGGTCAGTGCTCTCCACGTTTTCTCACAGCAGTAATTTTAAGTTATGTTTACATAATTATCTTGGAATACGTAAATAGCTGAGGTTTGGTATACTGGGCTGTCACTAACTACTCTATTCACTAAAAATATTAAATTTTCTAAGTCGGCATACTTCAATCGGCCCACAACTGCTACATTCATACCATACACTTTGTCTACGCTAGCGCCATTTTGGAGGGTTTTTGAACTGTTATTTGCTGCTTTTAGCTGGACACTTTTTCAACTTTACCCCCATGTGAGACGGTGCTCCGTACCTCTACCCTCCATACACTACGGCTATAGTTCGCATCAAACTTTATGGCGGCTCTGAGGTGAGCTACTCGTGCAGTACCTATCGCACCCCTCACCCCCGCTGACACAAGAATTTGTTACTGCGAGCTGCGCAGCGATTCGTCTCATGTTCCGACCGAGGCGCAGACCCACCGACACAGCCCACCGCAGCGCATTTTAGCTGCGTGGATTCTGTGTTTCCACTGCAGTATACACTACACACCCACAACTATGTACAACTGTAGCGTGGCCCACCGCGGCGTTGGCGCACTGTGCTGCGATACAGGTTAATATTCGTGTATAGTGTGTACCTACCGCATGCACAGCGTGCATAGCCTTGACAGCGTTGAGCTATGTGAGCGCCATATTAGAGCAAGCCTCGCATGTACTAATGACGTCAATTGATGCGTAGCGTGTCCGTGATTTGCAGTGGACACAATCACATACATTTTCTTGCAAAGCAAAGCATAGCACACGTGGCTGGCTTATCCGTGCGCCGCGGTGGGTCTGCGCCTTAATGTTCGAATCGGGCTGTACTTTAAAAATGTTTTTTATGTGAAAATTTCTTTAGGCGCGTTGGGCATTTTTTCAAAATGGAAAAAACCATTGAACTCGCGCCACTGTTATCGTAAGCGACAGCGCGCGTGTTTTGTTTGTCAAAAAAATCCGCTTCGGATGTGTTCGGCTGTCCTCGGGATGTACTCGGTTTTAATATATCCGATATGTCAGTGAGCGATGGCAATGTATTATATTTGCGTTTTGTTTCCACTTCTGTCGGCACTCCCAAAGTGCCACTGTTTTTTTTTTTAATTGAGAACAGTACCTACCTATAAACGCGCGCTTACGCTAAAACGATAATCTCACTAAACGTAACGTAAATGTTGGTCAGTGGACTCAGGCACGGTAATAATATGCATACAGTACGTCGTCTTCATACAAACGGACGAAACGCGGGCTATACCTACGCGCTTCGATCTCCGTGTGCGCACAGGTGGCTCGGAGTCGCGACTGTGCCGCAGTGACGAACGGACGGTGTGTTGTTTTATTAACAATAACCGCGCGATTTTTTCACTAAAAATAAGTTCAAGTACATATTTAATATGACGAGTAGGCTATATTGTGCTGTTTTTGGTTGCATGAATTCGTCAATAACGCATCCAGAGATAACTTTTTTTAGATTACCTGGAAACTCTGAAAGGTAAGACTATAAAATAATTTTACTTACTTGTAGGTAGGTACATAATG
The DNA here is from genome assembly GCA_963855955.1 of Luperina nickerlii. NCBI lineage: Eukaryota > Metazoa > Arthropoda > Insecta > Lepidoptera > Noctuidae > Luperina > Luperina nickerlii. The sequence continues at coordinate 22,215,251 of OY979664.1, read as the reverse complement.
TGTATTTGATTTTATCTCCCGAAAAAAAGATGTCTGGATTAATAAATGAAGTGAATAGAGTAAAGGAAAGTGATAAACACGAGTGAGGTAGGTAGTTATAGGCGGTTCATGAATCATTAAACGGTAGGTACGCTGGTGTTAAAACCTCGGGGCATGTGTGTTTTGTTAGTTTGTATAATTCCAAGTAAAGACGTGGTTTTTATTATTAATAATAGTTGTTTATTGTACTGTGTGTATGAATAATACTAGAAAAAAATTGGTTGTCTGTAAAGTCGATTTACGGACGATAGTTTAACGTGACAACATCATAACAAAACATTAATGAAATGATTGCATACTTTTATGAATAAAATTTAATTATTTTTATTGAATTATTAATATTTTGTATCAATGAAGGAGAAGGAGGAAAGAAGGAGGAAAGAAAGGAGGAAGGAGTGAAATGAAATCTACAATTTAATTGATAAATTTGCTTTTATTTGCACTCATTAATTTAAATACATATGTTTATTACTTCAATGAACAGATTATTTTAATTAGAATTTTTATATTATACATGTTTGCTATTTAACTTCTTCCAATCTGTGTTATTCTGTTAAGGATAGGACGATGATAGGAAAGATTAAAAAAACATTAATATACAAATTTTGAATTTTATTTGTAGTTCTTGAACGTTTGATTTAACTATAATAATAATAATAATTTAACATAATTTGTTTAAAAATACACATGAACAAGTTTTCATAGAAATAAACTGTAATCAGATTAATGTTAAATAAATGGTTAATTCGAAATGACGAATTATTTTATTATTTATGTACACACAGTAAAATACAATAACAAAACTAAATGGAAACACAAAGTAGGCAAATGTAATTAAAATGCTGGAGGCGGGCAGCCCTATCGCATGTTTACGTACCGCGCGGCTGTAGGCATTTAATTCAAGGTTACGGCCGAGATACAATACTGTATGTCTTTATACTGTGACTCAGGCACTTACTCGATGTAGGTCTAGGCAAACCTCTCGTCAGGAAGCAAACATTATCAACCAGTCGCGTATAAATCAGCTATACAGTGCTAACGTGTCGTAAGTTCTGAATGAAGTGCCAACTTCGTTTTAGATCAGGTAATTTTTTTAATTCGCTTGTCGTGTATCTCTGTTTATAACCACGTTGTTCTTTTAAGCTACGGAACGTGAAGAAGAGCCGACAAGAAACTCCACGGATACTCTAATATACTAGTACAATTTTAAATAATGAGAAGATTATGGCCGTTATTACTGGGCCGCCACTGCACCACCTTTACCTACTTAGTTTTTATTAATCCCAATATTTTTCATTATTTTCCGAATACCTACTTCCTTCGGATATAAATAGGGTAGTGGTGTGGTGTGGTGGTAGTGGTAATGGTCATAAATTGAAAATTCATAATATCATTTGCGTACAATTCATAGCACGCAATTCATCTGTTTACCGGTTTTGTATGGAGATATGTGATCAGCTAATCCCTAAATTAATGTTAAAGACGTGTGTCTGTCTGTTACCTCATCACGCTTAAACCGCTAAACCGATTTAGATGAAATTTGGTATAGATATAGTTTAAGTCCCGGGAAAGGACATAGGACAATTTTTGTCTCGATATTCCCACGGGATCGACACTTATGCGGGTGAAACCGGGCGCCAGCTAGTATTATTATGTATAATTTTACGAAAATTAGAGGAATTGCTAATAATCTGCTGGGCAATTCAGGAAATGAATCTATATAAAAAAAAACTATTCAACACCCCAACACAATTTTAATCAAAATCCGAAGGATTTTGAAGAAGATTCCTAATACATTGCCTCATAGGTTTGATAAATTCGTCCGGTCAACAGCGTAAATAACGCATTGAATGTTGAAATGAAAAAAATGAAAAAAAAAAAATGTCAAAATGAAAGTGATTGCCATTCTAAGTGTATTACGCCAACCCCTCAGGCATTCCCGTAACATAAGCCTTCCATGAAAGTTTTTCATGGAATTGTTTGCTCTTCAGAAGAACCATGGGTTTCAAAAGAGTCTGGGACTCGTCCTGCCCCCGAGTTTGGGACAAGTGGGAGGACAATGGGACAACGTGGGTGATCCGAGACCTACCGCCAGAGGATGATGAAGAGGCGATCAAGATACTAGTTGAGAACCTTTGTCCTGATGAACAGCTGTGTGTTCTTAATAGTAAGTAATTTTACCACAAGTCCACTGTACTACTGGAGGGTGATTTGTGACCGATGTTTGTTATCAGCGATTTGCAAGCGGAATGATATGGATGCTCTTGACATAATGTCTTAAAAGTTACCTATACCTTTAAGAAAAAAGAGAGAACGGTTTCTGGCTGCTTTGTTTAAATCCTCAATTATAAACCACACTGGTACCTACCTCCTTAATTCAAATAAAATGTATGTTCCGATCTATAAAAACCATCCACCAACACTGCTCTCACATGACTTAATTTTAAACAATTCAATTTTCAGACAGTAATATCTAGCGTCAATATAGTAACAGCTTATATATAAATAATTTATATAACGTACGTAACATACGTAGCGTTGCAAGGCCTCCTACAAAGTGGACTATCGACCTTGCCGCAGGAACTCTTTGGATCCATGAAGCAGAAAACCGGTTGAAGTGTAGGTGATTGGGGGAGGTCTATGTCGAGCAGTGGACGTCTTTCGGCTTAAATGATGATGATTTACAAAACTATACTTTGTTAAGTAAATTATTTGTGTGGTCGACTATCGTGTCGGTGTAATAATTAGCTACAATTTTAAAATGTGGTCGTTCAGTGGCAGATTCTTTGTTATTTTAATGAGGTTTTTTTCGTTAAAAGATTGCCTCTTTGTGTGGACAAATCACGAAAGTGTATGATAGTAAAACAACATAGCCATAAGCATAAAAAATGTGGTGTTTTTTTAAATTCACACCGGACTTCCATATTAATACTCTTGCTGACAAAGTTGGCAATTTAAATGGGTATATAAAATTCAAAATCCTGACTGACTGATATATCAACGCACATCCTAAACTGCTGATTTTAGAGACATCTGCGAAGTTTCGCTAGTTAATACAACTTGATCGTCTATATCTTGATTTACCACAAGACTCCACTAACCAATTAATATCTTCCAGACGTCATTGACGAACCACTAAGCATGCAGAGTATGTCAGACTTCTGGAGAGGCTACCTGTCACAGAGGATGTCACTAGCGTGTTACGCAGAGAAGGGGGGAAAGAGTAAACTTGTAGCGGTAAACGTGTGTCTGGTGGTCTGTAAGGGAGAGAAGGCTGATGATGTGGTAAGCATTTAATCTTTCAACTATCCTGGCTTTTTTGGGGCCGCTTATTGTCCAGACTTCCATAGATTGAGCCAAAGAGTGTTTAGGAGGAATTTAAAAGGTTCTGTTATAGGTAATATAGGACAGTAAAATAATATCGGCTTAATTCGCCACAAACAGTAACTTCTCCCAAGGACTGCAAAAAAAACTAATCCTGCACAACCCGCCAGCGTATTCCTGCAATCTTGGTCCACCTTGTGGGGACCACACTGCAAATACTTGAGCGGCAATTCTTGGAATTTTAAGAACATAGTCTGAACTCAGTCTCAATCTGTCAAAAATACCTCTAATTTCCCTAAATTTTGACAAGATTTTGATATTTGTTTGTCGCCGAGATGAGACTGCGTTTTAAATTACAAGAATTGGCTTTCAGTTATATTACAATGACGCCAAAAACTAATTTGACATGTGCCTCACTAACCAAGAACTACATTCCATACTCTTTTAGATCGAAGGTGAACGTTGGAAGAACGTGTACGGAGCTTTAAAAGCAGCTGAGGAGAAGGTGGACTCCTTTAAATACTTGGGATTGGATAGGATCCTGTATGCTCTCGGTCTGGTGGTGACAAGAGACTATCGGGGAGCGAAGCTTGGTACACGGATACTGGCAGCGAGGTAAGCTAGAATCACCTATTTTTATTTCCGTAATTATCACAGATGACTGCCTCGTTGGTGAGTAGAGAATGCAGAGTCCAGATCCAGGGTACCTACGCTCCTAGTCCGTCAACGAAGATACGGGCCCGTCGGAAATTAGTTCTGTACTTCGAAATGATCTCAAGTCCCGATTAATTAATTTTTTCGGATGGGTATAAACACATCGGGAGTAAGGACAACTGTCAAATCGTGTCGTCATTCGTTTTTAGTTCGGATTCCGAACTAATCTCAATTACGTAGATGATACGGAGAACGATACGAGAGCAGTGGTGGCCAAGTGGTAACGGCCGCGACTTACGAGTTGTAGGTCGTAGGTTCGAACCCAGACAGGCGCTTTACTTTGTGTAAATTATTTCATCACCACTGCTCACAAAACGGTGAAGGAAAACATCGTGAGGAAACCGGCATGTCCTAGAACCAAAAATTCGAAGACATGTGACATCTACCAACCCGCACTGGGCCCGCGTGGTGGATTACGGCCCACTCCCTCTCGCTGAGAGGAGGCCTGTGTCCCAGCAGTGGGAACGTTATAGGCTGATGATGATACGGAGAAGAAAACGTCCGTAACTTTGGCTATATTCGTGCTAAAAAGTGGACTTAAGACTTGGTGACATCTGGGTGCAGTTTTATCCATATGGAGAATTTATGTGTCGTATTATGTTTTCTGCACAGGCGTAGCCTATCACAGTTCATTCAAGTTAATTCTTTGGTGACTTATCCAGAGACCGATATCATATTATTTGATAATAATAAGAATATTTTTATCAGAACTACACGTGTAAGAAAATTCAGAAAACATTAGACTTCCTGTACAATTGACTAAAATCTCCTAAAATCAAACAAAAGTATTTATGTTGGTCACTAAAAAAATACACGCACATCAGGGTAACTACATGGTAACAATTTGACATCGTCAGCGCCTATGTGTCGTAGCCATAAGGGTGTAAGATTCTAGTGCTCCATAAAAGCAAAATAACCTTTATGACGGTCGATTCATACGCTGATGAATGTAAGAAGGCAAACAAAGACAAAATAATAACAAGATTTTTATGATCAAGTCATCTGCATTCGCGTCACTATATTATCTCTCGCCTTCAATTGATAAACCGTGCACATGGCAACTTATCAATATTAAATTAACCTTGTAAACGCGTAGATTGTCGCATAAAGGTCATAGCACACATGTCAAATCGGAAAGGGATCGGCACCGTATCACCTTGGCCTCGCCGTCAAACAGCCGTCAACCTTACGTAAGCACGTACCCAAGGCGGATCAGAAGCTCCGATAATATGTCGACTCGGATACGGCTAGGAGACGCCGCTCTTACGGCTCGCCGACGTGCAGCAGGCAGGCCGGTGGGGTGAGAGGGGCAAAGGTAGACGAAGAGACGTAAGCGCGGGGACGACGAGCCGTAAGCGCGGGGACGACGAGCCGTAAGCGCGGGGACGACGAGCCGTAACGCACTGCACCGCGGTTCGTGAGCTTGTCCCGAGGCGAGGCGATTACGTTACGATTCCGATTACTGTGAGTTGCCGTAGAGAGTTGCATACAAAGAATACTGAACGGCTCGAGTTGATACGGTGCCGATCCCTTTCCTGTTTGATACATGTGCTATGACCTTAAACTTGGACATAGCACGCGTTTAAATTCGTAAAGTAGCCTAGCTGGTGTATTGTCAACCTCGTAATTGCTTTACCACTTTTGACAACCGTTCCCAGTTAATTGAAACTAAGCATACCTATCAAATAACCTACCTACCATCACTGTCAAATTTTTCATAATTTTACCCTTTCTTCAACTTGGACAAAAATGAACAAATGTACGGAATGTAAAACCTCGATATCAGCGGCAGATGAGGTAACGTGCTCAAAGAAACTCTGTGGTAACCACTATCATCTACTGTGTGCTAACTTAACAGCTGATGCTTCTGCGACTACCGTTAAGTCCTGGAAATGCTCCAAATGCAACAAAGGGCAGCCTAAGGAAACACCAGCTAAACTACTGAACCGCAAATAACAGAATGTAGTCAAATTACAAAATGTGACTATAAGAAAAGCGACCATATCATCGGGCCTGCCTCTGGTACAGTCCCTCTGTAGGGTCAACGGAAGTGCTTGACGCTATACGCTTGGAGCTACCCATTATCATTCGCGATATGTCAACACCGGAGTTTCACAAAATGCAAGCACAAATGGCTAAACTCGATAAATCGGTTAAGTTTATTAGCGCCAAGTATGATGACGTTATGATCCAAATGGCATCCAATAATGCTGAATTAAAAGCGTTACGGGAAGAAAACCAGGCACTCCGTAGCAACGTTCACAACGTCGAGACACGTCTTCGTCCACTGGAGATTGAACAGGTGCGTCAAGACCAATGGGTACGCCTACAAAACATTAAGATCACCGGGTTACCCGAAAATAAGGAGGAGCAAACCGTAGATATAGTGTTGAAGATTGCTGAGCGTGTTGGAGTTTCTACTAAACGTGAGTGTTGAAAATTCCGTGAACTACTCAATAAAATAAAATATTAGACTCCAAAATATATTGTGCATCCGCACAAGCAAACGATCAGAAGTACAAGCACGTTTATGAAAGTGACATTTGTCTAGAAAACTTATTCTATATCACCAGAGTTTATACTGCGACACATATACGAAGGCACATACCAACATCATTGTTGTAATTAAGTTATTTCCAACAGTGAGGACATCGAATTCGCCCACAGAGTCCAAACAGCAACATAACAACTCTATTCTACCAAAGAACATAGTCGCTAGACTCAAAAAACGCAGCACTAAGGATACAATAGTGGTTGGAGCACGGAAACTGCGAGGAATCAATCTGCATGACCTAAGTCTTCAGACAGTAACATCACAAAAATATAAGGTACCTATACGTCAATGAACACCTCACCAAATACAATAAAAATTTGTTAAAACAATGTAAGCTCAAAGCTAATGAACTTAACTATACCTAAATATATATGGACAAAAAACTGTCGAATCTATTTAAGAAGGTTCTCAGCATATCCTTGTGCTATCAGAGGAAGACCTAAAAAACATTACAGTACCCGGCGATAAATATTGCACATCGACCTTCACCTTATCGCCGCCTTGCAATATTTATCGCCGGGTACTGTAAATATATTAACTATCGCACTGGATTCGGATCTACAGATTATCTGATATCACATAGCGGCTTTTGCACGCGCAACGACGACATGCTATTTCTTTATAGTAGGTATATGTAGTGGGAACATTGACAGTACCGTTCTAAATAACTTAGTTATAAGATTGAGTGCTCCATCTCGACGGACTAGGCACACGCAGTTATTCGTTGTACCACATAGTGATGGTACAAACTACGCTCAAAATTCAGTCATTGGTAGGATGCTAAGTAATTTTAACAAAAGATTCTCTCATCTTGATAATATGTTTAATACCAAAAAAGTTATATTCAGGAAACAATTAATAGAATCAGTATGTGACGAATTGACAAATAAATCTAAATTAAACTGAATTGAATACAAGGTAGGCATACAGACAATCACCACATACCACTATCATATACTCACACACCCATTTGCAACTCCTCATGCACACACCTACACACTCACTCACACTGTACACTTAGCAATGCTTATATGGTGCTAGCAGTTAACTTCATTCTGTATTTTTGTTTCTGCTGCATGTATTGCATAGTTATTAAATTGTAAATCCAAAATTGACTGTAAGACTAGCTTATAGGTATATTTTAAGATAAAATTTCAAAGAGCTGTGGATTTTGTGATTAATAAATACATAAGGTTGAAAAAAAACTGTCACATAGACAAATAGACGTCTTATGACGTGCCATTCAACGTTAGGGTGGTAAAAAAATTACGAGGATGACTGTAGAAGTAGTACCTACCACTCAAAAGTAGAACTGACCGTGTAGCGTGGCTTTTTCCCCAACTTTTTATTTTTTGTGTTAGTGTCCTTTCTCTGTGTTATATTTACCGCAAATAAACGATTTTTTCTTTCTTTCTTTTCTTTTGGAAACGTTACATTATGGGTAACAAACCCTAACGGTCTATTAACGCTATATGTAAGCTGACGGTCTAAAGTGTGGACTGTGGAGACTATATCACATTTAAGAACTTCGGCGAGTGCTGATGTAAGACCTCTACGAACAGACGCCAGCTCATCAAGCTACCCGAAACTGTAAAATTTTCCCAATTAACTTATATATTGTAGCGATGTTTTGTTCGTTCGACGTTCTGTCAAGATAAGACTGACTTGCTTTTCACCACTTATTATTACTCTATCAACGTAACCACACCCTTATTCTAGTGCTCGCGTGATAACAAACTAAGTAACTAGCTGTCCTTTAGTAAACGCATTCAATAAAATAAATCGCTTGTTTCCTTTTTTTGTAGTGCCTGGATCAGCCATTGAGATGATTTGATTTGACCTCTGTATGCGTATGCGCATGCTTTTTGCTTACAAGATTTTCACTCAAACAATAGTTATTATGCCTAAAAGCAACAATTATTGATCATTATAATAGAATTAATTATAATGCATTCAATGAAGATCACTGTTCAAGGCATGGACCTATAAAAAAAGAGGTCAAGGCTGTTTTGATGCAATTTACCTAACACTTAGGTACGTCACTGATGTTACTTAGATCATGGTCAGAGTGGTGATGAGGTTATCAAATTAAATAATACAGGTAGCTGTTGAATGAGTTTAATAGGCACTCTTATTACATATGCGTGTGAAATGAAATGATGCGAACATTTGCGCAAATACGCCATGTGTAAGAAGTTATAGTATACATCATCTGCCTAGCCTTTTCCCAACTATGTTGGGGTCGCCTACCAGTCTAACTGGATGCAGCTGAATACCAGTATTTTTACATGGAGCGACCGCCCATCTGACATCCACAACCCAGTTACTGGGTAATACGATACCCCTTGGTAAGACTTCAGACTTCGGGCTTCTGACTACCCGTAACGACTGTCAAAGATCCACTAAGGACAGCCGGGACCAAACGGCGTAACATGCTTTCCGAGGCACGGAGGGGTCACGGTATGTAAAGTTGGTCACCCATCCACAGACCAACCGCGGCAAGCGTAGCTTAACCTGATCGATCGACATGTGCGACTGTTATTGGTTAGCCACGGGCCCCTTATAGTATACATAAGTTATAAAGACGAGTGCACATCAAACTTACCAAACTTTTTTCTTACCAAACTTTCTTTTTACAGGAAACCGCTCAGCCTCCACAACGGCATTAAAGCCACATCTACAGTCTTCACCGGCCCCGCTTCGCAGATCTGTGCAGCCCGAGCCGGCTTCACGACCATCGCTACCACAACCTTGAAGGAACTGGCTGAATCCGGCCTTAACTATCCTAAAGACGAGACTAGGGCCTTGAAGCTTATGGTGAAGAAATTTGAATAATGGCTGATGAAGAATTACGATGCCTGAAGCTGTTGCCAAACAAGGGGTACAAAATTTATTTGTGCTTATTTTTATATGTAATTAGGTGTATTATTATTATTCATACTTTTATTAAGTTTATACGTATTTTTATATTTAAAATATTTAGTCCTCAATGTTGATGATTGCACCTACCACTGTTTGTCTCTGCATCACCCAAAGGTTGACTGGTAGAAAATATCTTTGGCATTAAGTCCCCCTCTGTGCATATTATGTGCCTGAAGTATTAAATAAATAAGCTGTAAGAAAATTGTGAAAGGAAGACTTGAGAGGGTTAAAGATCCGTCAATGAATATGAACAACTTTTTAATATAGAAACAATTCAATACTTACTAATATTAATCGTGGAATCTCACCTGGGGGCCTAAAAAAGCCACTTTGGCAGAATCATAAAAGGATAACATTATGAATCATAGTATGGCAAAGACAGTCCGTGTTTTTCTTTTTTTCGCTGCACTACGTAGGTATAATCAAAGAGATTGGAATTGGATTGATTGGTATTTTAGCACAAAAAAAATAACTGAAAAATCCTTCGCCAATGGGATTTGATACGATTAAATTAACAGTGAACTGTCCATTATGATTCATAATGTTATCCTTTTATGATTCTGCCAAAGTAGCCTTTTTAGGCCCCTGATTTATAGTAACGTCCTATAAGCAAAATGGGAGATAATATGCAAAACCTTACAACCAGTTTATATTTTGTTTACAATCGAAAATATCTTTACTTCTTTAGGCACTTCAAAATATAGCGAAATTATTTTTAGTTTTAATTGTTTAATACATACCTACTCATAATAATAGATATATGTAATTACCTACATAAATCAGCAAGCCGGGACAACGCTAAGTATAAATATAATAAGTAATTTTTATGTAAGTGTTATTTTTGAAGTAAGGAAGATAGCTCCTCAAGGCATTGTGATTATGAGTAGTTAGATATAATTATTAGTCGTGTTCTTTTAACGATGGTTGATGAGTAACTCATAAATCGAAACTGACGAGTCAGGCATAACTGTTATGCCCGACTAGTCAGTTTCGATTTGTCATAAATAAGGCCGAAAATTAAAATATTTGCCAAATTTAGGCATGAATTAAAGATTTTTTTTGTTTGAATGGCTTATTCCGTTTATCCACCCTAAAACATCCACCATAAGGTGGATACGCGGAAACGCATGTCCAAGAATCCACCCTAAGCCTAGTTGAATAAACGAAATTTATAGGCTATTTTTTTTAGCATGGGAAATCATCAAATGACCCCTCCCGCTCTGGGTGGAGCGGAAGGGAGTGTCAGACTCTTACTGACTAAAACCCACCCGTGTTCCTTCCTTAGCCCTTTATGTTCCGGGCCAGCAGTAACCCTTTCGGAGAATCCCGCTGATCCGGCAGAAATTTATAGGCTTAGGGTGGATTCCACCTTGTCCACCTTAGGGCGGTTGTTTTAGGGTGGATAAACTGAATAAGCCGTTTGAATTTTACATTTTGATGTTTTGTAATAATTATAGCTTAACTTATTACTTATTAGTAATATTTCCTTTAGGACACATGGTACACGAGTAGTGTTGTTTTTCTTTTTTTTCCCAGGAAGTCTTAATCAAATGTCTTGTCTTGTGTCCCCTCTTGATATATTTAAAACGAACAATTTCAGATTAATTAAAAAAGCTACAATAAAAACAAATACATTTATTTATAACATTCTTTAATAATAATTGTCACAAAATAATGCAGTTATAACTAATAATATACATCACACTTCAGTCATCATTAACATTAACAATCATATCTTCTTAATTCAGTTGAAACTTTAAACGTCATGCAATATTTATCAATACAGGGTGGCAGGTAACATCGACACGCAAACTGTAACCAGTAATTCGGCATACGATCCTGCTCATAACTGACGAAAAATTTGAACGCAGGGGTTTAGAATTAACTAACGGGGTCCGCTAGGGCCGATGCCTGCCAGGGTCGCGTGTTGTTCGAGATACCGTGGCCCCTGGCACAGGCAACTGAAGGAACACGGGTGGGTTTTAGTCAGTCAGAGAAGTTATTTGATCTTTTTTTCCACCCAAAAAACCAGGGGTTTAGAATTCAGAAGCATGTACTGAATCCATGGTATAACAGGTTGCGCGTCGATGTCCCTGCCTCCTTGTACAAACGCCAGCGCATCAAGCTACCCGAAACTGTCAATTTTTCCCAATCAACTCTGAACCTTAAGCTTTGGCGATAAAGTTGAAAATCTATTAAAGAAATTTGACAGATTGATATGCTGGCGTCTGTACAATTATAATCGCATGAATTAATAGATAATATTTAACTATTAAATCGAATAAAGGATTGAATATTCATCAGTAACGCAATTTTTATTTTGGTTTACAAGAACAAAATTTTCCATGTTGCGCATAATGAAATAGCGAATTTGTGATGTACCGAGATATCTTGGGTTTAATTTAATATCAAAGTTGAAAATGTGAGTATTCCTGAGACGTACATTTCTTTTCGACTCTACTTTGTACGTTTTCAATCCATTTTAAACTCTAAAGCAGTAACATTGTCTATATGGGGTGAGCTTCATGATCAGAGATATCGGCGGATTTTAGACTCATTTACATACATTTAAGATCTAAAATCGAACACACAGTGTTCCTCTGAATTTGTCTAGCAGACTGGAATTTTCATAAACATCGTTACGCAACTAATTTTAATTTTGTTTCCTTTAACATAAGGTTTAAAATCCAGCAAGCATGTTCCTCGGGCTTCAGTGGCCGGCCATCAGTCAGGTATGACTTAATAAGACAGGGATGCGCTGCCCATGCACTGTCTGAATGAGTTTTCGACTGTATTTCCTTACCATTAGAGTCTACAATCGGACACACAGCGTTGTTCTGAATCTCTGAATCATCGTTACGCAACGAATTAAAACTCTATTTTGTTGAGCTTAAGGTCTAAAATCCGGCAAGCAATGTTCTTCAGGCTTCGGCGGCGGGTCATCGGTGAGGTATGAACTAAGTAAGACGGGCGCACATACGGGTATTCTCTTAGATATGAGCCAAGCTCTATCTCTGTCTGATAACGGGTAGCGTTTGTCCGCGAAGCATACTGTTATGTTGTCGTTCGTGTATGGCGGCCTGGAATAGAATGGAAATATGCAAATAAGTACTTGAATAGAATATGGGCACCATTATGGCAGCTATGACAACCTTAGGAGACAGAAAGGTATGGTGAAAGTAAAATAGCAGGCCAGGATAACGCTAAGTTGAAAAGTATAAATCATCATCATCTGCCTATCCTTTTCCCAACCATGTTGTGGTCGGCTTCCAATCTAACCGGATGCAGCTGAATATCAGTATTTTACATGGAGTGACGGCCTATCTGACCCCCACAACCCAGTTACTGGGTAATACCCCTTGGTAAGACTGGTTGTCAGACTTTCGGGCTTCTGACTACCCGTAACGACTGTCAAAGATCCAGGAATGACAGCCGGGACCAACGGCTCAACGTGCTTTCCGAGGCACGGGGTCACGGTATGTAAAGATGGTCACCCATCCACAGACCAACCGCGGCAAGCGTAACTTGAAAAGTATAAATAGTAATTAATATTTTATCTTTTTTTTTTGTTTATATCTGCAATGTTACTCAATATTGTTTTTTGTGACACAAATTTATTTTATTTATGTATTGAATTATGCATACACACGTCACGTTGCAGTATAAAACTGATTTACATCCGTCACCTCACACATCAGGTCCAGTTGAAAACCAGCGTCAGGCACTAGTTGTCTGGCATTTTTTGCTGAACTGGACCTTTTTGGCGCATCCGTGAGGCACACATCCCTGCTAATTTCTTACATCGGACTTTGCACTTTTTATTTTTGTTTTTATCTGATGTAGGTACGACTATTATCTGACTATCTCGTGTATTGTGTGTCTTTTAGTCTGTGCTAAATAAATGTATTTTCTTTCTATCTTTTCTTTATATATGTAGGTGTTATTTTTGAAGTAAGGAAGATGACTCCTCAAAGCATTGTGATTATAAGTAGTTTTTGTAATATTTATAGCTTATTAGTAATATTTACTTTAGGACACATGGTATACGTGTAGTGTTGTAATATTGAAAAATATGAATAAATAATTTTTTATCACATCTATTCAAAAAGAGCTAGTGTATTCTTCGTAAACAGGGTCTAAAATAGCTCTTTAATCCCTAGGGACTAAAAGTGATTTGAATGTGGAATGTAGACATTGTTAATAAATGTTCCAATCACCAAAGTCCATCAATCTCGAACATTGTACTTACTAGCGTACCAAAACGACAGTCAAGAATTTTTGCTTCTATGAAAACAATTTATTTGATTTCTCTATAGTAAAATTTTGATGTATATAAAGATTTTAATGTACAGACGCCAGCACATCAAGCTACTATAATCTGTCAAATTTCTTTAATAGATTTTCAACTTTATCACTAAAACATAAGGTTCGAAGTTGATTGGGATTTTTGACAGTTTCGGGTAGCTTGACGTGCAGGCGTCTGTACCATGTACTCGAACATGTTCTATTCTATTTTAACATTAAAAGTTGTATCGACACAACTTTTTCAAGTAGCTATAAATTGATGGAAACCAACATTTTGGTTATATGACACAAAAAAAAAACACTTATTCCAGCTTGTAGTTTTCCAAATACAAAGCCAAAAGTGTCTATGCAAATGCAGTAGTAAAGAGTTTGCATTTTTGGGGGCTGCAGTTGCAGGTATGCTGCAGGAGTTTAGCAATAAATGAATTCAGAACTCACTCATCATCCGGCGCCAGTCCATCGCCCGCAGTGACCAGGCGCGCCAGCAGGCGGCGGCGCGGCGGCGGCACGTGCAGCAGCGCCACCACGCCCGCGAAGGGGCCCGGGGCCCCCGCGCCGCGCGCGGCCCGCCAGCGCCGCGCCGCGCGCGCCAGGGGCCGCTCGGGGCCCGCCAGCGCCGGCAGGCACGTGGCTAGGGGATTGCCCCATTCGTATTCTTCTTCCTAATGAGAAACATAAAAAGTTGACTAACCAACATCAAGTGGTGTGCTACGAGTCACCACGTATCGCGTAACTTCGACATGTGCTAATGAGATAAATAATACCGAGTGAGTTAGCACGCGATGAGGAGAGAAAGCACATACCCCGTGACCCTTATAGTATTTTAAACAGGTATAGAGGTATGAGGAACAGGGTGTAAAGTTCACTCATACTCTATAGAAAAGGGAGGATCCTCCGACCAGACGGGTGTTGTGTCTGGCGGGCAACTGCCCATTGATTCGTGTCGGGCCGTTGCCCGCCAGACACAGTAGGTATGAGGAACAGGGTGTAAAGTTCACTCAACCGCATTCACTTGGCAAATTAGATAAATAGAGCGTCGCAGATCGCACAGAGAAATATAGCTTGATTTTGATTAGTCAAAATGTATGTGTGAATTGAAAAATTTGTCTATTGATACTTTAATAGGAAGTAGGTACATTAAATCTTAAGTTTACAAAATTCCACAGTGCAACAAAACTTTATGCATTGTATTACGTCATAGTTTCAAACAGAAAATCTCAGCCAAACCATATCTATGATAAAGCATTTTGACTTCTATATTCGCCTCTCTTTCAAAAGGAGACTTATGTCTCAACAGTGAAAACATTATAGATCAATTTATTATGCTGTGTTTTAAACAGCCTACTTGCAAAAAGCTCCTATTAACGTGATTATAATAACGTGAAACGTTTTAATTTCACTACTCACCGGTAGAAAACTCCCCGCAGCTCGACTCTTAGTGATATAAACGGGATGTAGCACCCATCTACCAGCCGCTATGGAACCTAACATCTTCTCACTTCGTCCAGGCGCCGCACATAGTAGGTGTGTAACCTCAGGGTCCAGCTCGGCCCCCTCAAATACTTCGCCGCCGAGATGGGTTATCATTGAGATAATTTCGTCACGGTTCTGCGAAAGAAAAAAATATTGGGAGAATGAAAACGCAACATGTGATGAATTAATCAAGCTTTGACGCATGACAGCTTAAAGATGTCAGATTGAGAAACGCAAAGTGCCTTTCAGACAAATTAGGTTTAAAAAATTATACTCCTAAATATATGTCGCAAGTTTTAAATGCTCATGATATTATTATTTCACAATAACTGCGTTTTCTGAATACGCCTTAGCACACACTGTTCTAACGTTACGCAGGGTGTTTATACAGGGTTATTGATAAAACATTAACAACCTCTAAGAGGTCATTTTACTCGTCTTATGAACAACTTTTACTATGGGACCACACCTAAAATCGCGAAAAAAAAAACAGCTTTTCTCTACATTTTGACGAGTTATACGAACATAAATGTAGGGAACAGCTGATTTTTTTTCGCGATTTCAGCTTTGGTCTCATAGTAAAACTTGTTCGTAATGATGAGTACAATACTCTCTTAAGAGGTTGTTAATGTTTTACCAATAACCCTGTATAGATCACACGAGTATCAATCGCTGAAACGTTATTTACTTATATGGCATGCACTGGCATTTGTAACGTTTGGAATCATTTAAACTAAATGTACAGTCTGTCTTCAAAAACCATAATCAAATGAAGGGGATGCGGAATAGAAACTCCTCTTCTTGAATGAAAAGTTTTTTAATGATTTGCATTTACAAACTATAGGTCGCGTACATTTTATGCGCGTGAGTGGCTATTCTGTTACGTTCGATTGTGGAGACACGATGTGTGCGCAGGCGCCGGACCTGCCCGCGTGCTGCACACAGTACGGTGCGGGTGTACGTCGAACTAAATAGTTTTTTGAGGTAGGTGCACACGATGGCGTGCACACGGAGTAAAAACTTTTTTTCACTTATTAATGGAACCGCCCTTTCCCTTGGTTTAAAGTGGTAGAAAGCCAATCTACTTTTAACCTTTTTTAATAAATAACATTTTTTTAACTACACACTCACATCGACATTAGAAGACAGCATGAACCTCTTGATCTGTATTTGCATGGACATCTCTGGTTCGGGCTCGACCGCTTGATGCGCGGGCGTCGTGTCATCCCATCCAACTGTGTTGGGCTGAGATTCTGGTGCCGGCTCTGAGTCCGGGGCTAGAATAACGTATTATAAGAAACAATAAAGAGCACATAACACAAAAGGGAAAAAGACGTGAGTTTATATACAGGTTGTTTGGAAGCTGAGTGCAACGCTTTCAAGACAGTGATAGTTGACACCATTTACAGCATTTTGACACATACATGTCTTGGACGAAGTATGTTCTTTTATTTTTAACTACAAACTTTTAGTAAAAAATAACTTAACAACTGGGAAAAAATAAAAAACACATACTACGTCTGACATGTAAGGCTCAAAATGCTCTAAACCGTGTCAACTATCATCCCCTTGAGGCTTTGCATCCAGCTTCCAAACACAATATATAACATAATAATAATCAATCACTTCTAGTATACCTATGCTAATACTAAACGCACAACTGAAGTTGCAATGTGTATTAAACGCACTTCGATTTTTCGGCTATCATACCCGAAATATCGGGAAAAATTGGGTCATCCCAATAATGCAGTTTCTGACGTTATTGGAGCTGGTCACTCAGTTGAATTACAAAAAAAACCAACGACAAAATCCACGAACTTATTGTCACATAATAATAACACGAATTTTTTATAATACTACTAGCAGTGCCCCGCGGTTTCACCCGCATAAGTGTCGGCCCCGTTCGAAAGACACGCGACGCCGTCTATTATGATATTAACGTTATTGTTGTTTTCCTCAGGAACAGCACTTTTTTTCGGGATGAAAGGTACCCTATGTCCGTTTTTGTACACCTGACAACGTACTACATGCAAAATTTCAGGATGATCGGCTCAGTGGTTTAGGCGTGAAAAGGTAACAAACAAACAAACTTACTTTCGCATTTATAATATTAGTTAGGATGAAAGCAGTGTATTTCTTAACAACAAAAACCTTGAGACACTTACGAGGCACAGGTGCAGAAGGTACAGAGTCCCTGTTCCGTCGAGCGCGCTGTGAGCTAAGTCTTCCCGTCAGCGCTGCATTCAGCCGCTGTAGTTGCGCGTCTACAGCTGCAGGTATGGATGCTGATGATACGCTTTTGGGAGTGTCTTCTGGTCCTGGGGTGCTGATTCCTCCTGGACTCTATAAGAGCAACAAATAATGAAAATTAAGTGTCGTTTGAGGTATTGGGGCGTTTCATTCACATAAAATAACATCACGCCTGATTCCCAAAGGGTTAAGCAGAGGCGAACAGTGCTCCTGTAAGGGGGCGAGCCTGTTGCCGTCAATGAGGGTATTCTGAAATGAAGTTCGCTAGGTGGCAGCACTGACACGTCAGGTCCAGGCATCTGTCAAAGAACCTATATTTTCTTTAGTCATGACTGAATGATGAACGAATGAATGAATCGAATGATGAACGTCATCATAATATCTTATATTCATTGTCGAAATGGAAGACCTCTTGTCAAACTGGTGCCACCTGGTGTAGAAAATTTTCACAAAAACCCCCATTAGACACAAATTTCAGACTCTGAGCTGCTACTGAGAAATTGCACATTGCCTGGGGGCTCGAACCCAGAAACAGACGCTAACAGTCTGTTGTTACTAAATTGTACATCTTCGCAATTTGCAGGCTCTATGCTACAGATCGCGGGATAGAACAAGATCCTTTTCTACAATATAGTAGTAATAGTTCTTACCTGATCTGGTGTAAACTTGGCCACTTTAGCTGGTGGAGTCTCGCATTGTTCCTTCAAAATAAATAAATAAAAAATGTTATGCTGGCACTTCACTTGGCTTATTTGTGCAAATATTCACGTTATTTCTCTAATACAAAATCTATTTATTCCAATTATCATAAATGATTTTATTTCTGTAAGTAGATTTGTACAGACGCCAGCACATCAAGCTACCCGAAACTATCAAATTTTCCCAATCAACTTTGAACCTTATGCTTTAGCGATAAAGTTGAAAATCTATTAAAGAAATTTGACAGATTGTAGTAGCTTGATGTGCTGGCGTCTGTACATTAGGGTGGGTCATTTTTCATTTTTTAATTTTTTTTTATTGTAATAGTGATGAAAGGGTGCTAAATGTAGTATAAATTAAATGTGCAAATTATTATAAGTTTCTATTTTGATTAACTGCCTCCGGATTAGTTTTGAAGTTTCAATATTTTCGTTTTTTAGGGTTACTTTCAACAACCAATAAGAATAAAGGAAATTGAGACTTATAATACGATTTTCATATAATTTACATTCAAATATAATCAACTTCTTAAAACCAATGAGTAACCGTCATTGTTTTGATTATTTACGGAGTGAAGTGAGGTGGCGGGGGGCGTCGATTGCACTTTGCGCGACATTTATTACGCGCCAGTGACGCTACGGCTACTTAATCGTGAAGTTGTGTTACGCTCGTTTTTACCATGGAACGCACTCGAAACTCGTTAAAGTGTCCTTTACTCGGTGAAATAAGTGATATTAAAGACAATATGCTACCAACTTATGAAAAAATTATGAAATATTATGAGTGGGCGCGGTGGCAGTTCAAATTTGAAAAAGATACTAAAAAGGAACCAACATTTTTGGAAATTGCGAATATTATCTCGACTAGAATCGAAGAAATATGGAAAAAAGCATCTCTTCCTATTGTCTCCCACACAAGAGTGACTCAAATGTTAAAAAGTTATCATTTGAAGTACAAAAATCTATTGAAGTCCTACCCCAAAATATCAGAAAAAACATTAGAAGAGTTCCGGCGTGGCAGCAAGGTTTTGTTTGATATTTCTGCTTGCAAGTGTAAGAACTTGAATGAGTGTAACTGTTCTAGAGATCGGAGAGTACCTGTCAAGGAGCACTGTTTCTTAATTGATCAACGTACCACAAGAAATATGATAATAGGAAACATCGATATCGCTACCACGAATCAACTTAAAAAAAACTTAAAACGGAAACTTCAAAAGCAAATAGCCTCGCGTAAATATCAGGAAGAATGCACCTCACATAAGCCAACGACAAGCCAGCCCCTTCAAAGCGATATTTCTTCTTCTTCTGATTCCAATGAGTCTGGTGATGACAATTCACTCAAGCTAGTTGCAACTGCAGCTCCGCAAAAGAAGGCCGCCGTTAGCATGGATTATTCTACGCTCGCGAAAACGTGTGACAGGTACGGAATATCAGACAGGGCAGGGGCAGCTATCGCTTCAGTAGTTTTGCAAGCTACCAGATCATCCGTACCGGTTATTGACAAAAATAAGCTACGCAGGGAACGATCAAAAACAAGACAGAACATAATGGCGAAAGACAGAGTTTTACAAGTACCCGCTTTATATTTCGATGGCCGGAAAGATAAAACCTTAGTTGTGTCAAAAAAAGCAGGCAGAAGTTACAGACAGAGTATCCTAGAAGAGCACATTTCGTTGATAAAAGAACCAGAATCAAAGTATTTGGGCTATGTTTCTCCAACCTCTGGAACTTCTAAGGGAATAGAAAAAGCCATTACTGATTATTTTTTAAAAGAAAACATTTCATTGGAATCTGTACTAGCGATTGGATGCGATGGAACGAATGTTAACGTTGGAAGATATGGAGGTATCATACGTTTACTAGAGAAGAGATTAAATAAACCATTACAATGGATTATTTGCTTGCTTCACATGAATGAGTTACCATTTCGACATTTGTTCACACATATTGATGGCGCTACATCTGGACCTCAAACATTTACAGGAACGATTGGAAAACAACTGGAAAACTGTGAAAACAAACGTGTTGTTGAGTTTCATCCGATTCCTTCGGAGTTACCAGAATTATCAAGTCAAGATCTTAGTACCGACCAATTATATTTGTATAGGATTGTCTCTGCTGTCATAAGCGGTGTGTTTCCTGAAGACTTAGCCAATAAATCACCAGGCAAGATGTCTCATGCCAGATGGCTAACCCGTGCTAATCGAATAGTCCGTCTTTATGTTGCGACAGAAGCTTGTGACACTTGCCCTTTAGGAGGGTGTCAGCAGATAGGTAGGTAGGGGTTCAAAATAATAGGCGAGGTAGGTTCACTTCTTATTTTATTCTCCTAAACTTCCGTGGCCGTCTCACGTCTCAATTGCAGAGGTTAAAGGTGGTAGGGTACACTGGCCTGAACCGACTCCCAGGATGATGGTCCTCCTGTCTCAGGTGGCTGCCCGCAACCACCGGCTCCAATTCCAGGTTCCGTCGTCAAACTCAGTGTAGGGTAGGTAGGTGTCACCCTGCAGCTGGGGATCTTCCGCCAAGCGTCCTTGGGGACCACAACGTAGCGCAAGGTTGATGGGTAGACTAAAAATCCTGGAAATCCAGACAGAAATGGAAGCGTAAGCAGAGCAGCTGTGGGCATCACGGTTCACGGTCCAAAGGTCACAGTGTCCCAGGTAGGAAGATAGGAAGAAATACAGCAGAAACTAGGTTTAGGAAATTATAGAACACCTTACAGAAAGCCCTTCTAATAATTACATGGAAACTTACCCTAGAGGGATTTCGCGAAGTATGTAGTAGAATTATTTAGATAATTTCGGAGCGAGGAACACAGCCGTCACCCGTGGTGCTCTCAAAGCGACTAGTCATCATCCGCCGTACCGAACTCACGCGAATCGCGAGTCCCCGGCAATGCTCGGTAAATGATCGTTTTGAAGATGCGCGGGCGCATAGATGTGTGGACCTTCGCAGATTAAATGATTCGTAGGTTCCGTACTATATTATTTTAATTTCAAAGGTTTATTTAAATGTAGGTTTGTTTTATAGTGTTATAATAGATTAGTTTTTTAAAGTTTTGTGTAAATATAGTATAGTTGAGTGTACATAGATTTCATAACATTAAGCAATTTAACCTAAACTCTTTTTTTAATTCGTTACATGTAAGGTGCAACGTTACAGTACCCCGCCAAAAAGCGTAGGATTTTGCGTACTAGATGCAAAATCCGACTAGCTCACTACCAAAGTAACTAAACTGACTAATACATACAGAATAATCTTTCATACCTCACGCAAATAGTCATCTTTCATAAAATCATCGAGTCTATTAGTAAAGACTTGAGACCATAACAACAGAGTAATAATTAATTATTGATAATAATTATACTCAATTAGTTAGTTTAAATGTACTAAAATAGCATTAATTATTTAACACATTTGAGTTTGAGTAGTAGGTTTTTGTATAAATTACGGCTAGGATAAGATAAGTTAAGTATAGTTATTTAGTCTTTATAGTTAATAAGTTTGATGTCTTTGATGTGCCAAGAACCCAGTGGTTTTCCAGACATGTCAGAAAGTTCATAAACAAGTGGTGATTTTTTACCAATAACTCTACATTTTATGAATTTTGCAGCTAATTTTTTATTAAAATATTTGTCCTTATCACTCTGATAAAAAGTTCTTTTCCAAACCACATCACCAACACTAAACTCTGCAGGTTTTCTGCGTAAATTATAATGTTGACAATTCCTACTATGAGCCTGCAGTAATAGTGCTTGAACCTTATTAAATATATTAGATAATACACCCAAGTTCTCAGCGTAGGAATCGCGTGGCTGAAAAACAAGATCTTCATCGTTTTCCGTATCAACGTAGTGCGACCCACAAGTAATTAGTTCGCGCCCGAACACTAGAAACGAAGGAGTAAAACCGGTTACCTCGTTAACAGAACTATTCACGGCGAATTGTATTTTAGGTATCAGCTGATCCCAAACTCGTTGGTCGGTAGTGATAAACGTTGAAATGGCGGTCATTATAGTTTTGTTGTATCGCTCGACTGTATTAACATGTGGTGAGTATTTAGGAGTAAAATGTAATTTAGGTACCTTATATTTGTCAAACATTTGTCTTAGCGTAGCACTTACGAATTGTTTACCATTATCAAGTATCACTGTAGAAGGTATGCCATGTATTAGAAATACATGTTCCTCCAGTATCTTGGTAACAATTTCAGCTGTCGCGCGCTTTATTGGAAATAATAAGCAATACTTACTAAAGCAACAAGTCACGACTAGGATGTAGGAGTTTTGTTTTCTAGTAGTCGGTAGTGGACCTACTAGATCTACGCTAATCATTTGGAAAGGTCTAGAACATTGTTTAGGCCTACCCATTTCACCTAAGGGGGAATGAGTTTGGTGTTTATGAGCAATACAGATGTCACATGACGTAACCGCTTTCACGACGTCAGCATGCATTCCAGGCCAGTAGTATCGGAGACTTAGCCGCTTGTACGTTTTAAATATTCCAAAATGACCCGCGGTTGGTTCTGAATGGTTTTTTAAAATGATTTCTGTTCTAGAATCAGCAGGAATCACCTCCTTCCACTCAAACTCCTTATTAAGGGGATGTTTAGTTTGCATGTATCGGAATAAGCGATTGTTTTTTACTAGATAATTAGGGAACGACGTAGGAGAATTTTGGCAACCGTTATATATATTTAAATACCATTGATCACTAGCAGCTGCCGTATTAGGATTAGTGTCTATAGCTGAAACTTGGCATGCACGAGACAGTGCATCAGGGATGACATTATCCACACCACGACGGTGTTTAATTTCGAAATTGAACGCTGAGAGACGAACACCCCAACGAGCTAGACGTCCAGTTGGGTTATTTAGGTTAAGGAACCACTTGAGAGCTGAATGATCTGTATATACGATAAACTTTTTGCCATTATCAAGATAGCATCTCCAGTGTTCTAAGGCTACTAGTACAGCGAGAGCTTCTCTCTCAGTGATGCTGTAATTCCTCTCTGACCCAGTCAAGGTTCTACTCGTATAGGCTATAGGGTGTTCTACTCCATCTATAGTCTGAGTTAATAGACCTCCAACCCCATAGTCACTAGCGTCGGTATGGACTTCAAACGGTAGGTCAAAGTTAGGACATGAAAGAATCGGAGCAGAGACAAGAAGTTCTTTAAGTTTTGTAAAAGATTCCTCAGCTTCAGTAGACCAAAGAAAGGGATTACATTTTTTACTAGTGGAAGTAAGTTTGTTTAGTGGGCCAGCAATAGAGCTAAATTTTGGAACAAACTTACGATACCATGACGCGATTCCAAGAAATCTCTTTACGTCTTTTTTATTTGTAGGTGTAGGGTAATTTAAGATTGTGTCAATTTTATCTGAATCGACATGAAGACCTTTTGAATCAATGACGTAACCTAGATATTTAAGTTGGTTACGGAAGAAAACCGATTTTTCGTAGTTTATGGTTAGATTTGCCATACTTAATTTTTTGTGTACTTTTAGAAGAAGTGATATATGATTTTCGAAATTAGAGCTTATTATGACAATGTCATCGATGTAGACGAAGACAGAGTTTTCAAACTCAGGCCCATAGAATAAGGTATCAACGAGCCTCTGTTGAGTAGCAGGTGAATTTGTCAACCCGAAGGGCATAGTAACAAATCTGAAAGTGCCGCGATGAGGAATATAGAAAGCAGTCTTGTTTCTATCGTCTTCTGAGATAGGAATTTGCCAGAAGGCTTTGGATAAATCGATGCTACTTAGGTATTTTGCATTATTTAAGTTATCCAAAATCTCAGATATATAAGGCAACTTGTAGGCGTCCTTTTTAGTAACCGAATTCAATTTACGACTATCTAGACAGAATCTAAGTTTACCATCCTTCTTAGGCGTCAATAGAACTGGTGAAGACCATGGACTCTCACACTCTTCAACAACACCCAGCGATATCATTTCATCCAATTGTTCCGATAAAATACGTTGTTTCTCAGGAGAAACCCTGTAGTATCTTTGCCTAATTGGTAAGGAATCACCAGTATCAATATGGTGTTTTACCAAACTAGTTCTACCCAATCCACATTTCTCAGTTGAAATATTTTTAAATTGTTCTATAATGTTATCAGCTGTTACACGCTGTGACTCAGTCAATTCACTGTAGGAATGCACTACACTAGTTGATTCTGACATTGTAGTGACGTCACTATTATTGTTTGCGGCATTATGAATAGAAATGGAATTATAAAACTTAGGAAACAAATTAAACTTAGTCCAAAAGTCAATGCCTAGTATTAAAGTTGACTTTACAGAAGGTATGACGTAAGCTTTCAATATGTGGAATTGATTTTCAAAAGTTGCGGGTAGATTAATAAATCCTATAGATGTTAATTTCTGTCCACCGGCGGCTGTAAAAGTTTTAGCAGTGCCCCTATGGAGTTCAAGGCCCAATGAAACAAAATGTAAATGTGAGTTATTACCTAAAATAGTTACTGTAGAACCGGAATCAAGTAAACCACAGAGATTTGTGTCACGTACTTGGATAGTCGCGTACGGTCGTAGATCATCCTTTGGTTTTTTATCGAAGATTGTTGTAATGAAATAGCTAGAAAAGAAAGTTTTGACTGTCAAAAGCCAATCTTTCCAATCTTTTTCATCAAAGTTTTTATTTTTATTTGAATCTATAGTATTAATTTTAGGATTTAGAGCTTTTTCACTACAGCAATCTTCACTAGCTAGTTTTTTGCTTTTGATTTCGAATGACACTTAGGACAATTAGGGTATTTCACGTCCTTTGTGCCACACTTAAAGCAAATTAGAAACCTATCCGCTTTACATTGTTTCAAGGAATGTTCAGAATTACGACAGCGAGGACAATAAACCGGTTTAGCATTAGAATCGGAAGTAGTAATTGCAGCTACATCCGGCTTATCTTTACACTTATTAGTAGAATTATAATTATGTTTTGAGTTATTATTGTACCTATGTTGATTATAGTAGTTCGATTTACTAGTACTTTGTTCGGTAGTTTTAGAATATGCTAGGTCAGGAGCCAAAGTATCAGACGACACTCTTGGTGGTTCTCTAAATTGAGAAGACAAAGACTGTATTTTCTCAAAATTCTTGCATAAGTCTCTTAAATTTGCCATTGTATTAATTGAATTTGTATTTGAAGCCAATACACTAGAATAACATGGTCTTATGTTATGCATTAATATATCTAGTTTCTCCTGTTCTGATATATTTTTAGTTAATCTCGAAAACAATTCAGACATTTTAGCAAAATAAATAGTTATGTTCTCCGTATCACCCTGTGTTCTGTTACGTATCTCAGACAATAGGCGGTAGTCGTAATCAAACTGACTGAAATCCTCTATTAGCAAAACTATCAACTCATCCCAAGTAGTAACTGAATCTTTAATACTACGGTACCAATGTAACGCATCGCCTGTGAATATTTCCGTAGCATACATTAACAACTTAATAGAGGGTATATTGCGCGCAGTACTATACTCGTTTACCCTCTGCACGAAAGCGTGTACACAAGATTTACCGTTATATCTCAGTTTTTGTAGTTCGCCAATGTGCGAGCGGTCGCAATACATCGATACGTTAGGTACGGTATCCACAGCTGTTTGAACACTCACAACAGGCTCATAGATTGGGTTGGCAGATTTATTAATTGAATTTATTTTATTCATTAGGGACGTTAAATTTTTTGACAGAGAATTTACTTTATCAGAGTGTTTAGAATCCGAGCAATCAATTCTTTTTATGCGGTGGTACAAATGATTACATAACGCTTTAGTACGTTCGAAAAGATTGGTATCAAACTTATCCTCTAAAGATTTTACACGAGACGTAAGTTCGTTCATAGAAATACCAACGCCAGAAATATCGACATCCGGTTCGATTCCCGATTCGCAGATATCAGAGGTAGGTATAATTTGTGTTAATTTATTTATTTGTTTACGCAGTTCGAGTACGGTTGATGCAGGCTCTTCGCCCCTAATGAGCACTTCATACATTAGTTCGTTTTTGTTGAGAACAAAAAATTTTATAGGGTATGTTTCCATGATTACCAGAGGAATGGAAAAATAATGAACACAGTGATAGAATAGACTATGAAATGATTTAATTTGATGTTCTTTACAAATGCAGGTGTACTAGCTACCTTTTACGATTGGTGACAAGAGGAAATGAGAGAAATAGAAGAAATAATGAATTTGAAAGAAATGAAATACTAAGAAGATTGTAGCTGTGCGAACTGTTACGTATAACAATATTGCTATTCAACGTAAGAAAAGTATTCACCTTTTTTTTTTAACTAGTGTAGGTACTGGGTGAAATATAATAAAACAGTTTTAGCTTTGTCACAATTTAGAGTACCTAAGTATTAATATGACCAATACGTAACAGTTAACAATTACCAGACACTAATAGGCATGGAAATGGAAATGAGTGAGAAAAATAACATTTAATTTATAAGAAAGTACGTACCAGTTCGCTTTGCGTAGAATGTCACCTTCACGTTCACAGCAACAATGTCGGTAGGTAGATCGAATTAACAGCTGTATTTGAGGGAAAAAAAAATCAAGACGTGATTAGGCCACTGGAAACACACGTTAAAGGCGCCACTGTGACACTTGCCCTTTAGGAGGGTGTCAGCAGATAGGTAGGTAGGGGTTCAAAATAATAGGCGAGGTAGGTTCACTTCTTATTTTATTCTCCTAAACTTCCGTGGCCGTCTCACGTCTCAATTGCAGAGGTTAAAGGTGGTAGGGTACACTGGCCTGAACCGACTCCCAGGATGATGGTCCTCCTGTCTCAGGTGGCTGCCCGCAACCACCGGCTCCAATTCCAGGTTCCGTCGTCAAACTCAGTGTAGGGTAGGTAGGTGTCACCCTGCAGCTGGGGATCTTCCGCCAAGCGTCCTTGGGGACCACAACGTAGCGCAAGGTTGATGGGTAGACTAAAAATCCTGGAAATCCAGACAGAAATGGAAGCGTAAGCAGAGCAGCTGTGGGCATCACGGTTCACGGTCCAAAGGTCACAGTGTCCCAGGTAGGAAGATAGGAAGAAATACAGCAGAAACTAGGTTTAGGAAATTATAGAACACCTTACAGAAAGCCCTTCTAATAATTACATGGAAACTTACCCTAGAGGGATTTCGCGAAGTATGTAGTAGAATTATTTAGATAATTTCGGAGCGAGGAACACAGCCGTCACCCGTGGTGCTCTCAAAGCGACTAGTCATCATCCGCCGTACCGAACTCACGCGAATCGCGAGTCCCCGGCAATGCTCGGTAAATGATCGTTTTGAAGATGCGCGGGCGCATAGATGTGTGGACCTTCGCAGATTAAATGATTCGTAGGTTCCGTACTATATTATTTTAATTTCAAAGGTTTATTTAAATGTAGGTTTGTTTTATAGTGTTATAATAGATTAGTTTTTTAAAGTTTTGTGTAAATATAGTATAGTTGAGTGTACATAGATTTCATAACATTAAGCAATTTAACCTAAACTCTTTTTTTAATTCGTTACATGTAAGGTGCAACGTTACAAGCTCCTTCTGAAAACCTAGTCATTTTAGCAACCTATGTTGTGAAAGTTTACACTCCGACTTGGTTCGCCATAAAGACTCATCCTACTTGTAAAGACGGAACACGACATTTGTGGAAACTAATCTCTGCCTCTAGGTACCTACCAGCTAATCTCAAAACTATAATAGATCCTGTCATCACAAGAAATAGCTATTTTGCTCATCCTGAAAATGCATTATTGGCAATGTTGACTGATCCACAAAAACACGTTCGTGAGTTAGCTGCGCGTCGTATTCTGAAAGCCTGTGCCATTACACAGACACACACAAAACTCAGACTGTTTCAAGTTCCCGACTTAAACCTAGACGCCTCTTCTTACCTAGATCTTATTGATTGGCAGCGTAATGTCACCGAACCTCCTATTCTCAAGAGTATAAGTGTCGAAGATTTGCAAATATTTGTTGCACAAGGGGGTGAGGGTGAATTGCCTCTACTACGCCTGCCATGTCATACTCAAGCAGTTGAACGGGCCGTCAAGACTGTGACTGAAGCATCAAATACTTTATGCAGCAAATCTGCAAGAGAAGGCTTCATTAAGGCTCAGATAGAATCTCGCAAAGATATGCCAAAATTTGACAGCAAGAAGGATTTTGTAGTTAATTAAAAATAATAATTAACATACTTTTACTGCGTATTGATTCTTTATTTTTCTTTAATAAACGAATATATCCGATTACCTTGCGTTTTATTAAAAAAAACTATATTAAATCTTGTAATTTTTTTGTTCTAAAAAGATTAAAAAAAAAGCTTTTTTGTTAAATTTTTCAAAACTTCGAGATCAATTCGGAGGCAGAATATGATGTCCAATCTTGAATATCTTTTGGATATGAATTAAAGACTTACTATAACACCCTTTTATCGCTATTACATAATTGAATTAACTACTTTTTTTTTCTTCATACATTCGTGGCCCACCCTACTGTACATACACTTCAACTGTATTTTAAAAACTAGACCAGGCCGGCGGCGTTTCTTATCCGACTACTCTGAGAAGAAAGGCCGAAACAACTCAAAGGTCTTTTAAAGTCAAATATAGCGTACCATTGCATAGGGTATAGTTTGTATTACCAAGTTACGCGAATATTTTGACAAATAGCCACAATACATGGCAAATTGAAGAAGAAGTTGCATTTCACGAACGCGCGTCAATCATTCCAATTTGTACCTTATTACAATGGCATAAGAGTCACATAACGTACGCTCGTAAGTTAAATTATCTTTACCTGTAGTTGTAGTTTCCTGGGTGCAACAGAGTGTTCAGAAGGTGGTGTCGCTACATCAGCATTGAACTGGGCGAGGAATCTGTTGCGGATCTCTGATAAAGGCTGGAAGAGATACAAAGTTTAATACTGGTGCAGGAACAAAATGTTTCATAAGGAAGGTAATCTATTACCTAAACATTAATATATAGGTACCATAATTAGGTAAAACGAAAATATTATCAGCCTGAGGTAATTTAGGAACAGTCAACATGTGTATAAAATTTAAAGTCCCGACTGACTGAAATACAGCCTAAACCGCTGGTCCCAGAGACATGAAATTTGGAGGGTGTGTTCTTTGTGAAGAGTAGGTATCCACTAAGTAAGAATTTTTCGAAATTCCTCCCCTAAGACTGAATGAAGGGAGGGTGAAATTTCACGCGGACGAAGTAGCGGGCAGAAGCTAGTTTATATATACAAACTACTTACTATGCATCTCTTCAACTTTGTCTGCTATGCAAATAAAACGTTTACTTATTAAAAATAGAATGTTTTCATGTAAATAATAATATTCAGTAAATAATCAGTGAAGATAAGATATATTTATTAACCTTTTAACCGCCTGCGTCGGATTAATCCGACAAATATTTTCGGGCCCCTGTCGCCAGAGTCGTATATTTCCGACCAAAATTTCACTGCTCGTTTAATCGGCTTTTTTATTTAATTACGCTGTATTCTATCAAAAACATGTATAAATAAGGTAAATAGTTAACTAAGTAATCATTTAGAGTTTAATATACTTTGGTCTCTTAATTAGAAGTCCTAAAAATAATGTCCAAAGTTAGATGAATTACTAACATTATTTTTTAGAAAATTGTATTGATGTGCAACGCCCATGACGACAAAATCCGACATGAGGGACGGGACATATGCCAAGATTTACCGATACAAAAATAAACATAAATCAAAATATTTCTCGTTATACTGACTAATTAACTTTAAAACAAATACAGCAATTGTTAATAAACCATTTTTTTACAAATATTTGTGAGTATTTCATTTAATTCCTTTAAAATTTAGTAAATGTACTTGTGAAATGTCAGCGACTGAATTGATGGTTCCCATCCCTAGCCTACATGTTCCGAAACTTACTTTGTTAGTACGCCCTGCGCCCCGGTCGGATAAAGCCGACCGCTTCTTACGTCATAAACGAGTGCCGACTTCTGGAATTTTCCATCAGTGTTGTGCTTGTGCATGTAGTTTTACGTTCGTATGTCGATAAATGTACATGACAGAAATTTATTATGACGACTACTGAAGAGTCAATACGAATTCTAGAAGGCGATGAAAATGAAGAATTTTTAGCAGACGAAGAGTTTGACATTGATGTAGAGGTAATTCTTTTTTTTATTACATACCTAGTTAATATATTTTAATTTATTGTGTAGTATGGTGGTGATGTCTGAATGGAAATTTTAAACTTAATTAGAGTTGAGATGGCGAGAGCGCGCCGTGCGATGAGAATGCGCGCGCGGCTACTCTGGAACGATGTTTCTGATTGGTTGGAGCGCGAGTCACGTGTGTGCTCGCTGACTCGCTCGTAGATACGTAGCCTGTAGAGTTTATTTTGTGCGTGCCGCCGCACTGCCACACACCACACAGAATCGCACTGCTAATTTTGCTTTTGTAGGCTATTCAAATTTTCCACCTTAAGACCGATGTGAGTTTTCCACTCACACAATTTATTACTCTACAATTATTATTTTGTATTATTTCAGATTCAAGGAAACAATGTCACACCCACTAATTGGACAACGCAAATTGCTACCCCAATGATAGAAGAATTCGACGACTTTGGCGCGACGTGACTATTGACGACCTTGACATTTTCCTAGCAGTAACAATGCTTTTCACTAGAAACAAAAGAATAACAATTGAAGAACACTGGTCTACAGACCCGTTATTACATAGTACGGTGTTCCATAAAATAGATATTGCTCAATTCTAGGAATGTTATCTTTTTATGAAGCACCTGCAGGGACAAGTAGTGTACCGAGATTGCACAATATAAAAATGATGATTGACCACGCTCATGAAACTTTCAAAACAACATTATCGTTACATCTAAGTCAATAGGTAAACTGATAATGACATTGTGAAGTAAATTTTTTATTTTTATGTTTGTTGTAAATTAGTGTGATACAAATTGTGATTGTGATAAATATCGTTACCATCTAAGTCAATAGTTAAACTGTTATTGACGTTGTCTAAGTAAAATTTTTATTTTTATGTTTGTTGTTAATTGTTTAGTAGAATAACTGGAGTATAAATGAATACACAAAAGAACTCTGTTTTCTTCTCTGGACTGATTTTATTGTGAATAGCCTAAGTACTAATTAATAAATCGTTCAAATTTTTAAACACTTTTTTGTTTTACTGGCTTACGAAAAATGCCGAATAATTTCGTAAGGTAAGTAAGTAGTATTCAAGTAGGTAACTATATCTCCACCAAGCTAAGTTGCACCTTGCTGGAATGCGGCGTGTAGCCGTGTACCTATGTATAATATAATGTTAAAAACAATAAACGCAAAGTAAAATCTAACAAACATTTGTTTATTTTTTAAAGTCATCGCGAATCCTTTTTTGCAACCCGTACCTAAGCGTCAGTGTGACGTAATCGACGCGAGGTGCAAACTTAGGTTGGTCGAGTTGTAGTTGTTAGTTAACCACGCTCGCAAATGCAAATGTCGTTATTAAAACGAAATATCGACATCGAAAAATTAATTATTGCACATCCCTCTTTGATGTAGGTATTAATTTTTTGATTCACTGTGCCGGGCGCTGGGGGCACGCCAACCGATATGAAGTCGGGCGGTTAAAAGGTTAAATTTCAATGAAGATTCATAGACTACTCTGTCTTGGAGTGTAAAGGCTCCTGCAAAAAGGCGTAACGCGCGAAGCGAATCGCGCGCGACACAAAGGCACCGCTCGTTGCGCGATTTGCGGTGCCTTTGTGTCGCGTGTCGTGTCACGCCTTAATGTGGTGCTGTTCCACAAACGATAGGACACTAATTATCATTATGTATTATCCTGTGTGTCCTGTCAGCTGCCCGAATTCTGGGTCCAGTCCATTTAGATTGCCATCGACACGTTAAGAAGAGGATCTAGTTAATAACTAACACACAGATTATAAATAATTTATCAAATAAACGACCAGCTTCCTGTGTTCCCAACCTTTCGATGTCCTTAATTCATCCAGATTCGTTATTCAAAAATAAATGCTTCTACTTTTGAATGATCAATACTTGTCACCGACTACGTTGCTGGTACATCGCTAGTGTTGCCAGCACCTACAGGTTCTGACACATTAGTACTAGGGATCTCGAGTGTCTCACTCAGGCATATTAGGTTTTCGGTCCTATTCTTAAACTTAATACTTCGCAGAAACCAATCACCAAAAACTTTCTCATCGGAAGATCGGACTAAGATAATTATTTTATTTCAATCAAGGATATATTTTTTATTCTCATTATTTATCTACGAATAATAAAAAGTCAGGAAGCGTAAGAGCGGTTTCGCACTACATCCGATCCGAATCCGAGAAATACCGATCCGAAGTGACCATAGTCGTATTTGTATGAGGGGTTGTGCTGTGCACTAGGTCCGAACTCTATCCGTCGGAATTTAGAACATTCCCAATTCGGATTGAACTCGGATCTTCAATTCGGATCGGATGCGAAACCGCTCTAACTATGAACAAAATCAACGAGAAATTCGGCTCCAAACTTCACTACATTGACAAAATACCTCGAGTATTCGAACGAACGAACACACATGCAAATAAGCCAATCAGCTGCACTCACGTAAAGCGTTGTATTCCGGCAAGCGCCGTGATTGGTTCTGGTGCGCGGTGGCCTTTTCGGCAACGCCCACCGCGGTACACATTTGCGTGGTGCCATTTTTAAGCTGAATTTACGTTTCTTGACTTTTACATACGTTATTTATATAATAATCCACCAACCCGCACTGTGTCAGCGTGGTGGAATACGGCATGGCACTTCCTTTATCTGAGAGGAGGCCTGTGTCCAAACAGTGGAAACATGGGCTGATTATCCATTATCTAAAAAAAAATTATTCACAGTGTGCTTATCCCGTATAACCGGCTCGGGCTGTTTGCTGGGTAGACCGTCCACGAACTTCCACAGCCTCTTCCGGGCGTCCGGCGACATCCTGCCGGAACCTGGCCGTAACGCCGCTCCGAATGCACTGTCCGGCGTCGATGGGTTCTTATCGACTGCAAATAAGTCATGTTACTCAATACTCACTCAAACACAAAAAAAAAACAACAATCATGATTGATTGTTGTTCTTCACCCTGGAAAGTACTATCTACTAATTAAACCTAATTTACACAAGTAATACTCACAAGGGTCGGTGGGTGTGCGTATGGGGTCAGAGGGCATCTCTCCGCGTCGCACCGCCTGCAGGCGACGCCGCGTGGTGGGGCTTAGTGCTGCTAGGTTAGGGGTCGATAGGGCTTCTTCCAATGTTGGGGTCCTTACTGCACAATCACCAGCTGGATACAGAAGGTATTTAACATAACGAAATGATGGAGTACTATAGTTACTTCTCTGCCTAATCTAGGGATGCATCCGATACCGATACCAATATATCGGCGATACTTCAGGTTTGCCGATATATCGGTATCGGCGATATTTTTATGGCAGAATCAACGATACTTTTCAAATTTCGCGCTTTAAAAATGTTATGTAAACGCGCGTGTTGTCCCATCTATTTCGTTGCAAACGAGCCACGAACTAACTATGCTCGGGGAAACCCCGCGCTTTATTCAGTGTTTTGTTTCGCCCGCCCGCTTTGGCCTCGCACTCGCATATCTATCCCATTTCGTTAGGTTGAATGTTGTTGCGCGTAGTATTTTTCCATGCAAATAAGATTAAATTCAAATTACATATCGTAATTGTTTGTGTATCGTATATCATTTATAACTAGTCGTTTGAGTCAAATAAAATAAACCTTCCTTTTTTAATTCAATAAGCGTATCGGTATCAGTATCGCCGATATTTTTATAAGAGTATCGGTATCGTGTCGGTAAAAAGGCGTATCGAGGCATCCCTAGCCTAATCATACGGGATTACAGCCGGTGATATACATGCTGACACACGCTTGGCTTAATATGTTCATGGTTAGATTATTGTAGAGGTAGCACAACCATCATGTGCGTCAGAATTGCATACGTATCACACGAGTTACGACTTACGATGTTATGTTTTATTCATTAAAAAAATGTGCCTATATCCTACTTCAGGCACCAAACTATCACTAAGTAAACATAAAAATCAGTACAGAAGTTAAACTTTGATAACACAGCAAAACGCCACAGGCAAATAAAAAAAAAACATTATTTAGTATCCAGAGTATTTTAAAAGTACAAAGGGGACATAATCCCTAAGTTTATCTATGTAGCTAACATAATATAAAAAAAAAAAACTATAAATAAATAAAAGATTCTGTCACGGCCTTTTAAATTACTTGACAAGCATTGGTAAATTCAAAAACACGTCATTCAGAGCGTTTACGCCGTACGGCATTTCATACTAACTTTCAAGCCTTTATTTTTCGAAATGAATTAACTGATTTTAACGAAAATTCATACACATAAGCAGGATACAATGGTCTAAAAAGTTACTAGAGAACATTTTCGAAAAATAGTGTTACAGCCAAATTACTGATTTTAAATTTTCCATAGAAACAGATTTAGTTATTTTTTTTTTAATAAGACATTTCGAAAATGTTCTCGACTAACGTTTTAGACCTTTGTATCCTGCTTATGCGTATGAAGTTTCACTAAAATCGATTCATTATTTTTGAAAAACAAGGGCTTGAAAGTTTGTATGAAATTCCGTACGGCGGAACCGCTCTTAAATGAACACCATTCAAATGGTCCATCAAATTCATACCTTGTCTAGCATCATCTTTGAGGTCACCCACACGTTTTGGTGTTTCTTGCGAGTCACATCCGAGAAGGCCTTGTCGTGCCATCGCTATATACCGGGATGCTGGCGACATCTCGTCCACATCTAAACCAAACATAACATAATTACACGATATAACATAATTCTTAAGGCGCCGGCAGAGCATACGTAGTTCATACAAACGTAATACCAAAATAATTTGTAAATCTAACATATTCTTAATGTATTTATTCCTATTAGATTACAGAATATCTAGGTTCCCAAATATATATTTTGAATGGACACTGATTTAAAGACGAGTTATGAGAAAAGTAAGTTTTCTATAGAAAATTGAAATTCCTCATATCTCGTCTTTATATCAGAGTCCTTTCAAAATATATATATTTGGGAACCTAGATATTCTGTAATCCAATCGGAATAAATACACACTACCTTAAGAATATGTTTGAATTACAAATTATTTTGGTATTACGTTTGTATGAACTACGCATTGGCATGCGTAGTTCGCCGGCCCCTTAACGCAAACGCTCGGGTTTTGAATATGACAAAGATTGAGTAAGTGAGCTCCTGAATATCTTTTCTCACATACAATACAACACGTTTGCGTTGCGACAAATCCTGCCGCAAAGGCTGACGACCTACAAATAAATAGAGCGATTGCATATTATAATTTTAGGGGCACATATCTGCCATCAGTTCATATGGTTTTGCTGACTTGTATCGGGATAGAAAAGCAGGCTATTTCCGGCATTTGAACCCAAAACTAATCGGCCAATACCAAAAAACATCACAGGAGAGAATCCGTCACCACTAAATACACAACTATAGTCCGCGCGGAACTAGTTGGCCGCGCCTTGGGTGGGGCGGGGGTGAGGGCGGCGGGGTTGCCGTTGTTGGGTTGCTGACATCCACAACCCAGTTACTGGGTAATACCTCCTTGGCAAGACTGGTTGTCACATTTTCGGACTTCTGACTACCCGTAATGACTGTCAAAGATCCACGATTGACAGCCGGTTTAACGTGCTTTCCGGGGCACGCAGGGGTCTCGGTATGTAAAGATGGTCACCCATCCACAGACCAATCGCGGCAAGCGTTGCTTAACCTGATCGATCGGGTTTAGCGGCTGTATTTATTTAGCCACGGGCCCTTCCGTCGCCGCCGCCGATGCAAGTACAGTCACCGGCTATAAATATTGCACATCGACCTTTTTACACAAAACTATTTTATACAAAGAATAAAAATAATTATCAAAAGAAGTAAATCATAATTGTTTTAACAGCTCCTAATAGATACCGGACTGTTTGTATTTCGTGCGACAGAGATAACGCTCTACGAAGTCGAAATTAGCCGATTGTCTCTTTCCAAAGGTCGATGTGCAATATTTATCGCCGGGTACTGTAATATCCATTAAAATAAATTAGAAATCACTTACCGTCTTTCCCTTTAGGCGTCAGCTCCCGGCTATTGGGCACGGACCCTCGCCTCGTTATAGCGGTAGCCACAGGAGGTAACATGGCGTTCTCTTTGTCCTTATCTGTACTTATATCTGCTGTTATGTTAGCCTGTATGTCTTCTTGTGGCAAAGGTTGAGGTTCAGGTTCAGGTTCTGGTACCTCCATAGGTTTTGGAGGTTCTTCTTCTATTTGAGGTTGTGGTGCTAAAAATAAATTTTATTTAATCATTTCTGTGAAAACATGCAGTAAATAAAGTTACAAAACGGTACCATAATATCATCATCATCATAATTATTTTTTATCCATATGGATAAAAAGCCACCAGCACAGTCCATACTCTCACTCAATCCATGTTTATATCGATAAACATGGATTGAGTGAGAGTATGGACTGTGCTGGTGGCAAACATTAAAATGTTTGTAGACTATCGAGTCTACAAACATTTTAAAGTTTGCTAAGAGGCCGTCTCCACGAGCGAGAAAATCGCGGCGATATTATCGTCGTGCCACGTATTTCTATACATTCTTAGAACGTGTCTCCACACGTCGATATCATCGCGGCGAAAATTTGATGGCACGGCGAGACTATCGCCGCGATTCTCTCGCTCGTGGAGACGGCCCTAAAAGTCATCCAACATAGCAACTGATTGACACTAATGAAAAAGTGTCCTTAAGTTATTGTTAGAACATTTCTATTTCTAAAGGGTCATGAATATTTTTGACAAGTTTAAAAAACTCTTAATTTTTACATACCTTTAGTGTCTCCCACAAGATGTGGCTTCTCGCTCACTCTCTTGCCTTCCTGCACACACTGCAGCAACCACGACGCTCGCACAGCTGGGAGGCCCCACTTCAGGGCCCCCAAGTATTTATCTCCGGTGGCTGTGGGACATATCAGGTGGGTGGAAGCGAGGGCATTTGCTGTGTTTCGTCTGCAGAAACGGAGTTGCGTACTGTGGACAAAAAGATGTTTGTACGTGAAGATTTGTTTAGGTGTAAAAAAAATGGGATATAAAATATGTGTAGTTTCGCTTATTTATTCAAGCAGACCCTGTATACGGCATTTTTTAATTAATTAGCGAAACTTCACCGATTAGAACAAAAAACGAAAAGTTGTACCCGGAAATACGAAAGAAGCAAGTCGATAAAAAGCTTGTAAAAATAATAAAAACATAATTATGTAAGTAAACTTTTCATCAAGTTGTTTACTTAAATTCTGTGTTTAGGAAAACGGCTGTACCGTCTGTGAAGTTTCGCCAATTAATTCCAAAAGGAACTGTATAAACTGTCGTACCTAATTTCGCTAAAGTTCAACATGTAAAATATGTTTAACGTGTTTTTTGACGTCTGAGCGTATTAAGATGTCTCCTAATACCGTTCACCAAGCAATTAGCACCGGACGGAGTACGTACTGCATGTACTTACGTGGCTCCTAGCAGCTTGGCCGTCTGTCCACGCAGCTGTACGTGCTGCGGGTGGATACTACACACACACACAGAGCGGACCCGGAGCCATACATATCACTCGCGCCGTGTATACAGGTTAACCAGAAAAAGTCGTGTTACCAAAGATAAACGATGATTGCCGAAGCGCATACTTTTTCTAGGAGAACTGTACGTACGGCAAGTACTCACGTGGCTCCTAGCAGCTTCGCCAATTCGTCTAGGAAGGCTCGCTCAACGCCGCTGTAAGTGCTGAGGCTGGCTACTACACCGGTTAAGGGACCCGGAGCCGTGCATGTCACTCGCACAGGACGGTGGTAGTACTGGATTGGGGTTAGCTCTTGTTGGGATAGGCAGTCTTTCTGTAACGAAAAAAATTGCTAATTTTAGAGGCAGAAAACATCCATGCTAATATTATAGATGCGAAAGTGTGTCTGTCTGTATGTATGTTACCTGTTCACGCTTAAACTGCTGAATCGATTTAGATAAAATTTGGTATAGAGATAGTTTGAGTCCCGGGAAAGGACATAGAATAGTTTTTATCCCGATATTCCCACGGGTTCGAAACTTACGCGGGTGAAACCGCAGGGCGCTGCTTGTAATTAATATGCTCAAAAGTGGTAGCAACCTAAGACAAGTGAGCGAGACATTGTGATAATATGTAAATTAGCCTATTGTAACATCACAATGGGCAAATTTTTGATTTGAAGATTTTTTGACAAGACAGTGGGGTTAAGAGAATTAATAAAAGCAAGCATTAATTCCGCTTCTGTACATTTATGTACTCGAAGTATTAAATAAATAAATAAACTTAAAAAACCACAACACAAAATTAGACTCGCTCTCAGAAGGCTCAAACTTTGATAATCGAAAGCTAACTTGCGTTATATTCAACTCTTGCAAATACATACAATGCAACACTGTCGAGCATCAGCGGGATTGTCAACATAAAGGGCTAAGGAAGGAACACGGGTGGGTTTTAGTCAGTAAGAGTCTGACACTCCCTTCCGCTCCACCTAGAGCGGGAGGGGTCACTTGATTTCCCATCCACAAAAAATAGTGCCGACAGAAGTGAAAACTTGAACAATTACGAGTGTATTTTGTGAATCGTCTTATAAACAAAACACGCGTGTTAAGGTGTGTTCCTTATTTTATAGGGTTTTTTGCAAATCAGGTATGATGACCAAAGTGACTGGTTTATTCTTCTCGTGAAAGGAATTTATTCAGATTTGCTCGTCGTCAGTTATATAACCGTGGTTCAGCGCCATCTCGTCGTTGTTGGATGAACTACGTAGTTAGTACGCGAGGCCTACGTAGTTAGTACGCGAGGCCCTCGTAGTTCTTCCCGATGTGCATAGATGGCGCTGTCCTCAACAACGCGCGTCACGTCTTACGAATTTTCGATCAGGGTCACGTGACCTGACGCGAATTTAGAAGTTTTTACCCATTCCAAAAAAAGTACACAGCGCCGCTAAAGAAGTTTTCACTTCAAAAAAACACTGTCTAGCAGCACATAATGACTCCCATATCTACTCACTATCCAAAACACAGTGACAGCCTCCGCCCCCTTAGTGACGAGCTCGTCCACGTCGAAGTCCAGCGGCACCAGCGCGTACCGAGCGCCCGCGCCCGCGCCGCACAGCGCGCCGCCCGCAGCAGACAGCTCCGCGCCTATCTCGCAGATCGCGTCCTCGTCTAGGCCTTGCACTTCGATTTTTATATCTATAAAAGAATGCAACCGGTTTTAGAAAGATTCATAAACACAAATATTACTCTAAAGCCCCACTTACACGATGCAAGTTTCTTGCCCGTGGCAAACAATAAAATTGAAGCAACAAATCCTCATCTAAACACTGTTTAGATGGCGATTATCTGACGCAACAATAAAAATATTGTTGCGTCAGATAATCGGTTTTTCCAAAAAACTTCACAAAAAGCAAAAGCAATACCAGAGAATTCAAAATTACAATGAAATATGTAAAATCAGAACTGTAAATATAAAATAATTTTCACATAAAGGTAGTGAAGTTAAATAGTTAAAGTTGATCAATATGTTTAATATTGTTGGCCATAAACTTTGCCACTTCCACGGCGTCGTCGGCGGCAGCGCAGAGATCACGTTGACTGCATGTTTTAAGACACGAGAGGGCAGAATAGGAAGTGCAACAAGATTTGAAATACTGTCGTGTCAGCGACACGAAGAAGATCCATACAGGGTGGCAAAATTGTCGCGCAAACTGAAACCATGAATTCACCACCACTACCACCATGAAATACCACCATCATAAATCACTAACACTACCACCACCATGAATCACCACCACCACGACCACCACCACCACCATGAATCACCACCACCACCACCACCATGAATCACTACTAACACCACCACCACCACCACCATGAATCACTACTAACACCACCACCACCATGAATCACTACCACCACCACCACCATGAATCACCACCACCAGCACCATGAATCACCACCATCGCCACCACCATGAATCCCCACCACCACCACCATGAATCAACACCACCACCATGAATCACTACTAACACCACCACCACCATGAATTCCATTTCATATGATTATAGGCGTAGAAATTTATCGTAGGTTATCAAAAAAAAATCTGCTGTTTCATAGCAAAGTGCAATACCTACGCGGTCAAAATTTATAGCATAGCAATTTTTGACGTGAATACGTCTTTAAAATTGCTTCCATAGTAGGGGGCAAGTAAAAAAAAACAATGACAACAAAATCGGAACATACAGTTTGGTGTTGCAGCTTCATTTATCTATCATCTCCATCCTAAATTCAATTACACCATTGGATAGCTAAAGGATCTAAGAATTCATTACGCCAAGTGAGGACTGAGACGCATCGCGCGCAGTGGCGGGGGAAGCGCCGCCATTTTTTTAATAACCGACGAAAACTTTTATCGCTCTGACGTCCAGAACCATGTACTAAAGCCACGGTAACGGGTTGTGCGTCGATGTCCCTGCCACCCTGTATTTTATAATGACGTAATAACGGGGTCCAGAGCGGGCCCACTTAGCAAATAAAAATGTTCTGTTAAATTAGACGACGTGTAAGTATGTTTCCTTACAAAATAAGAAGCTACCTAGAGTTGGAGACTTTACCCCTAAATATCTGTTCGATCTCCTCAGTGGGATCCTCTGCGGCGTCCTCCGTGACGTCCGGCTGACACTCCACGTGTTCCGTCACGTTACTAGCTGGCTTCGGAGTCTTCTCTCGCTCGGGTTCTACGTGCTCTGATGGGTGGAAATAACAAGGTATTTAAAAAAAACAGTGGCACTCCGGGAGTGCCGACAGAAGTGAAAACATAAAACAAACAGAATACTTTGCCATCACTCACTGACATATCGGAATCGGATATACATTAAAACCAAGTACATCACGAGGATAGCCGATCATATGCGAAGCGGGTATTTTTTTAATCGTCTTATAAACAAAACACGCGCGGTGTCGCTTACGGTAACAGTGGCGCAAGTTCAATGGTATTTTCCCATCTCAAAATATGCTCAACTCTCCTAAAGAAATTTCAAAAACCCATAACATAGCCATAGCCGTTGCCTACAGATTCTGTACATCAAACCACAAAACATTGAGCAAAAGTTATTGCTGGGAAACAACTTTTATTTTTCGTATGAAAAATCGCTGTTTACGGCAACGCGCAATGTAACGCACGCAAAACATTGTGTTTTGGGTGCATGCAACGGTACAGGAGTTGTGGGGGGTTTTTAAAGTTAGTGTTTGTGAAAAAAAGTAAACAAAAGGTGTAACTTTGACCTTCAATATCTCCTTAACCTGAGGGATCTCAAGTCATAATACTTACGGCTAAGATAATGGTTGACAAGCTCATCCTGAGGCTCTTCAATTTCGGGAGTAGGTGGCGGCAAGTCGAGCGGCCCTCGCCGCAGTAGCGCTAAGTTCCGCTTGCTCATCGGCGAAGCTGGATCCAGTCGCGGCTTGCGAGCGCTCGACTTGGCTGGAGTATCCGGCTTTATGTCTATTAGGAACTAAAGCATAAAGATTCTTAGTAAAAATGTACACCCGAATAAATACAAGTACTCCTATTGACTATATGGTATTTATTACACCTACGGAGTATAAGGAAAATCATGAACACATCCACCAGCAAAGCGCGGGCTTATTCGCTCGCTGTCTACCTGCAATCTTCCCCCACGAACCTAACATCAGCGTCGGGGGACTCTTTTTTTCCCAACTCGCTTCAACCACCCCTAAACTTATTCATACTTCATAGTCAGCCGGTCGATTCTGCAAAAATCTCACCGTGAAAACTTAGGTGAAGTGAGTTTGCATTTGCTAGGAATTGACACTATTGACAGCTCACTCCACACTCACTTCACCTGGGTTTTCACGGTTTTACAGAATAGCACCGCTGTACAGCGGCTACCGCTTGCCGGGCAGCACACAGACCTGCGCCTCGTGCAGCGCGCGGCCGGCGCGCACGCT
Source organism: Luperina nickerlii (assembly GCA_963855955.1). NCBI lineage: Eukaryota > Metazoa > Arthropoda > Insecta > Lepidoptera > Noctuidae > Luperina > Luperina nickerlii. Next base: position 22,172,781 of record OY979664.1, on the reverse strand, counting down.
GGCGGCCAGCCAGCGCGGCCACAGCAGCGGCACGCCGGGCAGCAGCCGCCGCGCCGCGCGCGCCGCCGCGCCCGTCGCCACGGCGTGCGTCACGCGCGGGTGCGCGGCGTCGTACCGCACGCCGCCGCAGCGCGACACGCAGGCTGCGGCGCGCTCGCGGGACGTGCCTTCCAGACCGGTTACCCAAATCTGGTGGTCATAAATGTTCGGTTTTAAGGAACTTCAGGACGAAATCGGAAACTGTGGCAAGTGAAACACAATGTGTTTAAAAAATATAGTATTCAAGAATTCGTAAGCTTGATTTTAGATACAAATTAAACCGTACTCATGTAATTTTTTTTTAAACGTATGAAATTGCTACTATTAAGATTATTATTGTAGTCAAGCATTTTTTTTAAACTACATATTTACGAAATGTATATAATTATTTATTCTTACTTACACAAAATCCATCAAATATAGGCCCAGCCTTCTTGATGAGACTCATATCTAGGTTTTCCAACTCCGTCAACATTTCTTTGTCAATGGAATCATCAGATTTTTTCGTATCTTGCGAGAACTAAAATAAATACTCAAATAATTTCTGCTTACAACAAACATTTAAATAAAATCAGTTTTGTCACTATAGCATTTTATTTTGATGGTAATTTAGTGGTAAAATCTCTCCTCTTCCATTTACTAGTATTCAGTACAATACCTTTATTTTTCCAGACACCATGGTTGCGTCAGCTGATCTGGTTTCATCTACAAAATTACTAGGCGGTCTAATGTTTGTGATACGGGAGAAGTTTAAGCCTGTAGAAAAAATACCACATTTGACAAAACTTCACAGCACGAAATAGCAGGACGTACAATAAAATAACAGGAGATACTATAAAATAGCAGGACATACACAAAATCTGGTGATCTCTTAGGGAAGTATCTCCCTGCTGGTTATCTTGATGGGGCGGGGTGTCTCAGCACAGGAGCATTTGTGATTTCTGATGTTTATGATGAGTGTTGTCCTTTATTATTGTATTTAAGTAAGTACTAACAATAGTTTCTAAGTTTTTGTATACTAACCGGTGGATCTAGGTGTCCCAAAATAAATAATTTTGAATTTGAAAATAAAATATCAGGAGATACTATAAAATAGCAGGACGTACAATAAAATAGTAGGACATACAATAAAATAGCAGGACATACAATAAACAGCAGATAAACATTTTTTTGCAAATCATAACTAAAAGGCAGGGTAAATCACTAAATACCAGAACAAAAATTACACTTATAGTAAAAAATAACTCACTCATGTCAGGCAAGCGCGATTCAGCGAGAGGTGAAGACGTCGATGCGCCGGCGACTCTGTATTTAGCTAGTGGCAATGCCACGCCCTTAGCCGCTGATTCCTTTACCCATGATGGTAAGACCACCGCCTTGCCATACTCTAGGGCGGCTTTGTATTTTTCACTGCCGATGCCTTCCCTGAAAAGTTAGTTATGTATTTATATTTATTCTAAAATCACACCTAAAAAAACGTTTCGAAAGAAATATAGATTCTACTGTTCTGCCAAAACTGTAAACTTGAAAACTTTAACAAAACATCTTACAATGGGCATACAGGGTGTTTGGTAGAAGGATCGATACAATTTTCTTAGGGATACGAAGTGTCATATTATCCTAGTTTTCACACATAACAGCTGTATTAACGTGTCACGGTAGCTAATTGAAATAATAATATGTTCCTTTTTAAGCACCCGAAATATCGTCACAACTTTTTTTGTTGTAATAGAGCGTCATAATTTTTGGTGTTATATACAATCGGTTATCGGAATCGGTATATTTATGTACAATCGGTTCTACAAAATTACGTAGGTGCTTCCAAAGTCCTAAAATTGTGTTAAGGAACGAAAAATTTCAATTTAAACATTAATAATGAAAACGAAAATTAAAACTATTTAGTGCTAGCAAATGACATTCCCAATCCCTCATATAATTGTGTCGGTTCTTCTTCCAAACACCCGGCTTATACAGGGTGTTTGGTAGGACACTGAAGCTTCATAAGCTTCATAAGTATTAACTTCAAGCATTCAAAGTGCCTACAAATATCGAATTCCGAAAGATTACGAATATAATGGATGCCGCCGAACTGCCGTGCAACCTCAAATGACGTCGGGCTCGTCATATAGGCATTTTTCTTTTTCTGTGATCGCTATATCATTATATGACATTAGAAATATATTTATTTAATTAGCATTTACTACTAACTTGGTTAAGACCACAACATCAGTAGTCTCACTCTGGAAGGCTCCAGAGAAAATCCCTCCCTGTTCATGGACCAGCTTCATAATCAGCTGTTTTTCCTTCTTAGGAATCCCTGATGTGGTCACTTGAAGATTAGTGAAGGGAGGTAGGCGATGGACAAGAAAGTCTTGTGATGCACCACTGATATTAAGACGGAGGGACGCCTCCCAGACTGCCTCAATCCAGGTTATAGCCATCACAGGTATGCCTTTTTCTATAGATTTCTGGAACAGATTTTTTTTTAAGTGGGAGATCATTTACTGCAGGTTTGTCAAAAATCTTTATTCTTACTTATTAACAATCAACATTCATGAGGCCCCGAGAGATAATTTGCTAGTGTTTAGGGTTCTAAAGTTAAAATCAGTGAAGAGGGCAACAGCTTGGCCAAAAACCAGATTTTGTTGAAAATAAATGAGACAGACAATTTTATTTCGGCGGGTTTTTTTTTCGTTTTTTTCTCATCTTTTTTTTTACACCATAAATTCATAACAAAAAAAAAATAAAAAAATTTACACTACAAAACATATTAGGCAGCCTTATCGGTTTCTGCGATCTCTCTGGGCAATCAGCAACTGCTACTGAACTAAAGTCCGCGCGGAACTAGTTGGCCGCGCCTTGGGTGGGGACGGGGGTGAGGGAGGCGGGGTTGCCTAGTGTTCGCAACGCACGTACTGAGTCATGACAAAGCGCCCCCGCCCCTCCGTCCCACCGCTCACATACCTAAGGCGCGGGCATCTAGTTCCGCCCGGAAAATAACAATGTTTTTACTATTATGATTTCTGTTAGTTATTTATTAAAATAAGTAAACCAACAGCATACAGCATAATCTTAAAACAGTATTTTGGTATTACTTCTAATATATACAGATTATAAGTGTACAGAACATAAAGATACAATTATAACATAGTGTAAAAGAGTTATAACGAAAAATAGTACTTACAAGATATTTATCAGAAAGCACAGTGTCTGATATTAAATGTGTAGTGTCATCTGTTAGAACTGTGCTGTAAATGCCACCCATCCAATGTACTTTCCTCTTTATTTCCTCCTGAAAATGAATTACATTTAATTTGCATACATATTAAAAACTACATGTTTAAAAGCTATTCACATTTTCCTTTATTTTGTTATTCATTCTTCATTTAATGTGAATTTTAAGGTTTGATTTACATTTTCATACATATTGTACAGTGCGTGCCACGTAAGAAGAGACTTGACACACCACGTGGTTTGCCATGCGCAGTACACGATTTTAGGTATCTTTAGCGGTATGAGGTCTGAGTGCGGGACGGGACCGGACGTCATAGGGGCGGCGGAAAGAGGCGGGGGAGGCGGGGTCAGGTCTCTTCTTACGTGGCACGCACTGTAGAATTTTGAAAATAAAAAATAAACTATGTACTTAGTGTGTTTTTTGGAAGTCGGTGGTTTTTTTTTTAATTATTTATCACTTTTAGTTGTACCTACCCCACACAAATTCATTTAACACTACTTGTTATGTAAATATCAGTGACAGGAACTTATTAAAACATCATCAATATAAACTAAGTCGAAAAAAATCGTATTATTGAAGCTAACTCAAAAACTACCCAAGCAAAGTTAATCAAATTTATATCGGACCACTCCTGAAACATACCTTGTCTATCAAAAATAGATTTTTTTAAATCCGTCTATATATATGACGGAGTTATGACCGAACATGCATAAAAAAAAATATCTGAATTGAGAACCTCCTTCTTTTTTAAAGTCGGTTAGAAATACCTTCTGTAGTTTTGTCAATCCACTAGCAGTGACCACCAGGCCTCTCATGGCTATTGTGAAGACAGGCTGTGGACCTGATGGTATTGGAGTACCTTCTGTGAGGCAGCATGATAGGCAACGAGGACCCACCAATCTGAGAAAAGATTTTGTATATGATACTACTATGTATGTATATTACTATTCTGCCGAGCTATAGGTACACAAAAACGGTTTCTCAGGAAAAGCTGGTTTCGAAAAAATTGAAGTTTTGCTCTTATTTTCTTAGTGATTTGAGGTAACTTTTTTAAGGGTTTTTACCTATATAATTTTTATTTTAACAGATTCACTGTCCACAAAGTAGACACAATAGTTAAACAATCAACATGAATCACATGTGATTCATGGGACAGGGAATGTGTTAAAATGGACTTAATGAATGTAGGAAAGAAGGCTGCCAGGCTCAAATGGAATTGGGCGGGCCACATCAGCCGTATGCATGATGACCGCTGGGCAAAAATCTCCACACAAGGGGTGCCTGAAGATGGACGGCGCCGCCGAGGCCGGCCCAGAAAGAGATGGCGAGATGACCTGGACGCGTACCGCGAGGGCTGGTTCGAGGTGGCGCGGGAAAAGAGTTCCTGGAAGGATTTGGGGGAGGCCCTTACCAAGCAGTGGGATAGCAAAGACTAGCAAAAAGAAAAAAGTTGTAAATAAGATACCTACCGCTATTTGGCTTAGCTCATTGGATGTGTATTTCTCTAAGCTTAGCACAGCAGTATTGTAGTAGCTCCTCACATCATTTAGATAAATCTCTCTAGCTGTTTGTCTAAATTTTTTGTGCCATCTTTTAGTAAGACAAAGTGGGCCAAATTATATCAACTAATACTTAATATTTTCAGTTCTGTTTAATTTTAAATAGTTTTGATTTCGTTTATGAAAATGTTGCAGCATCTTGCAGTTTTAATATGCAATCCTAGAGTATAAAAAAATTAACAGAATTTACAAAAAATAATACTATGGTTTTGGTGCTAGTGTAAAGCCCAGGTGACAAGTGCCCATTCATAACCATCATCCATACTAATATTATAAATTCGAAAGTAACTCGGTCTGTCTGTATGTTACCTTTTCACGCCGAAACCACTGAACAGATTTCGATAAAATTTGGCAGAGAGATAGATTGCATCCCGGGGAAGAATGTAGGATAGTTTTTATCCCGATAATCCCACGGGATCGACATTTATGCGGGTGAAACCGCGGGGCGCTGCTAGTTTAGAATAATGGTAGGCTCTACCACACAGCAGTTTCATGTTTGAAGCTACAAACAACTTTGTAAAAGAATATACTTTCTAGTAGCTTTTAACTGTAACCTTTATCTGCACAAAACTTTATGACAAATATTTAGTGTAATGAAGCTTGATTTATAAATCATCATCTGCCTAGCCTTTTCCATACTATGTTGGGGTTGGCTTCCAGTCTAAGCGGATACAGCTGAATACCAGTACTTATTTTACATGGAGCAACTGCCTATATGACATCCACAACCCAGTTACTGGGTAATATGATACCCCTTGGTAAGACTGGTTGTCAGACTTTCGGGCTTCTGACTACCTGTAATGACTGTCAAAAATGCATGAATGACAGCCGGGACCAACGGCTTAACTTGCTTTCCGAGGCATGGACGGGTTTCGGTAGGTAAAAAAGGTCACCAATCCACAGACCAACTGCGGCAAGCGTAGCTTAACCTAATTGATCGACCTGTGCGGCTGTTGTTGTTTAGCCACGGGACATTCGGGGCTTGATTTATAAATAAAAGGATCATAATTATTTGGATTATAATGTGAGTAGAATTTTTTTTTCAATATTTTTAAACTTACAAACACTTGGTAGCCTGTAGCTTTTCATAGAGCGCTCCTTCAAACTCAGTCAGTACAAATACATCTCTTTTTGTGAGCCCGTCAAACTTTGTCCACTGGCTCTCATGCACCCATCGTGCTTGTAGACCGCCACCACAATGCTGCTCACATGTCTGCAAGCAAAAAAAAAACTGACAAACAAATTGTTCGGACAGTAAAAACGTAACCACAAGGTGTAAAGCCGGTAGGTCTACAGAAACTAGATCCGCCCCTAAGACGACCCACTGACCGATAACTGTACTTATCAACTTGTTTCTTTATTTTCTCCCAAGATATTGGAAACATAATTTTGCTGGGGATTTTTTTCACAGCAGTTTATCAGATTTTACGTAAAATGCGGAGACTGCAGATGGTATTAAAGCAATGGGTAAACAAATTACAATATGTTTATATATTGACATCAAGTGAGTGGTTTTTCAAGGTACCGACGTGATCAGAAAAAAAGATAGACAACATTGTTACTGGTCAAACTTTATAATCGTGTTAGCTCACGGAGTAAACACAATGTTGGCTACATCAGGACGTCCATTTCTTCAGCACTAAGAGACCTGCTGCCGTTTTTTTATTCATCTATGTAGTTACCATCCATTACATGAGATGTTAAGGAAAACATTTCAGACACAGATTTGTAATAATTACTAGTTTTTTACTTACAACAAAGGCGAGTTGCATGTCCTCCGAACAATCATTATCAGATCGGCAGTCTTTCGGTATTATGAACGTAACACTTATGTCCTCGGTCATTTTGTTAGAATGACTCGATAGCTAAAAACACTATTATCATACGGTTTATACTATTTAGACGTAAAATACATCGTTTTCCTAAAATTATCAGCTTTTAACCTCAATGAGATTTGTTTACAAAATTTTTGATTGAACGAACGAATGAATGAGTGAAATAACGGTTTAAAGAAGGATTTGCCGCCATCTTTCAGTGTTTTCGTTCAAAAACACAATTACTGCATAGTGCATAGCTATTTTTTTTTTTTTTTTTATAAAGTTTAGGCTTTGGATGCAAAGTCCTTAAGCCAAGTCCTTTTATGGTTTTTCACTTTTCAGTTCACTTCACTTTCAGATTTCACTTTATATTTTAAATTCTTCTTGTTACCCTCATTTTTACAGCAGTCCATCCAATATTATGTTTGTTTAATTCCTAGTTGCCATATCATGGTCACTGTATGTAGTCTGTGGATCACTGTGGTAATGGTTTTGTTTTCTTCAAATAACTTCAATCGTACTGCAAACATATTTATAAATTGCTGCAAATAATTTCTTGTTTGCTAACATATCTTGTAGGTGGCGGGGAACATCTGGCGTACTATCCATAATATCAGCTATTAGTGCTAATCTTTGTAAACTAAAATGATTGCACTCAAGAATTAAATGTTGCAAATTCCCTTCTTCATAGCCGCAGTAAGTACAATTTTTACTTTGCACCACTTTGATTCTGTGTAGATGCTGAGGTGTTTGGCAGTGGCCAAACCTCATTCTATTTATCACTGTAATAAATTTTCTTTCTTCTATGTTCTTGTATGTATTGTACCACGGCTTATCCGGCAGTTCCTTCTGGATATTAAAATACCATCTTCCTTTCTCTTTGCTAATTTCTTTCCAATAATCAATCCATAAATTTCTGAGTTGTCCTCTAAAAAGGGTGTAATAGTCAGTAAATGGAACTCCAACAATTTCTGTGTGATCTTCGTCTGGTGTGGAATTTGCAGCCTTGTCTACTATTTCATTTCCTTCTATGCCATAATGAGATGGAACCCATTTAAATTGTATATTCTTAATACTATAATACAACAAAGATCTAATTTTAAGTATTAAATAATTTTGTTTGTACTTTATATTGAACTGTTTTAGTGAGTTCAAAACACTTAGACTGTCTGATAAGATAAGAAAATTATTAGAAGACTCAATACTATTAATATACAGTAAAGCTCTATAGATAGCATATGCTTCAGAAGTAAATATGCTACAATTATTATCTATTTTAAAGGTTCTTGTTAAATTTAATTGTGGATCATAAAAAGCACTTTTAACTTCTTTGATGGATTTAGAACCATCTGTATATATTTTATAAACATTCATTTTATCTGATATCTGTTTTCTAAATTCAAATTTATCTTCTATGCTACGTGAATCTATATTAACATTACTGTTTATTAAAGCATTGAATGTATAAAAATATAATGGAGGCCAAACATTTGACTTAAATATATTTACAGTATTTTGTTTAACTTTATACATTATGGTACTCATTTCAGGTAATCTGTTTGACTTGATATCTGATGGCCCAACTGATAAATCTGAGATATTGCTACATAAAATCTCAGGTAAGTACAAGTTTTGTAACAGTAAAGAATTATTTTGTGATGCAATTTTTAAACAAAATCTCTGAGCTATAGCAATCCTTCTAATACCAAGAGGTTCTATACAAGTCTCTATCTCCATTGCATTAATGGGTGTAGTTTTCATAGCACCACTGATTATTCTAAGAGCTATATTTTGAAGGACATCTAACTTTTTAAGTAAAGTAGGATTAGAATTAAAATAAGCAAGACAGCTATAGTCAAAATGACTTCTTACTATGCTTTTGTATATCAAACTTAAAATTTTGGGGTCTGAGCCCCAAAAAACTCCAGCTAAACATCTCATAATATTAATACCTCTCATTGCCTTTTGACTGATGTAGTTGATGTGTTTATCAAACTTCAATTTATCATCTAACACTACACCTAAGAACTTTTGCTGTTTTTTTTGAGGCATATTCACATTATTATAAACTATATTTACAGGGTTGTCATTGCCAAACACTAATACTGAACTTTTTTGACAATTGATATTCAAATGTAAAGTTTTAGTATAGTACTCATACATCTGTTGCAAGGCTTCATTTACAAAGTTTTCAGCAACAACAGTTTCCTTATTAATACAATAGATAAGAATATCATCAGCAAATTGAAGTATTTTCACATCATTTTTAATATGTTTATTTATTTGAGATGTATACAAATTATAAAACAATGGTGATAAACAACCACCTTGCATTAGTCCTCTGAAAACTTTGTTAGGTCCATATAAAAGATTATTGAATTTCACATATAATGTTCTGTCATAACAAAATTCATAAATCCATTTTAATAACTTTCCAGGTATACCAATGTCATTCAACACATATATTAATTGACGCAAATCTACGTTATCATAAGCACCCTGAACATCAAGAAATGCACATACTGCGGAGGAATGTGATAATAAACATTTTTTCATATCTTCTATGAAATATACGAAACTATCTGTCGAACTCTTACCCTTACGAAATCCAAATTGGAAATCAGGTAATATATTATTTTTTTCCACAAAATAATCTAATCTTAACTTAACCATTTGTTCAAACAGCTTACCTACACAAGAGGCCAAAGATATAGGACGATAAGAATTATAATCATCAGGAGATTTATCAGGTTTTAATATGGGAATAACACACTGTGTCTTCCAAGAATTTGGAACACTCTGGTTTTTCCAAAGATCATTAAATATATTTAACAAAATATGTTTGCTAAATTTGTGTAAATGTTTAATCATAATATAAGGAAAATCATCCAAGCCAGGTGTAGTATTCTTTCTTGAATCTAATGCTGTACACAATTCATCAAATGTTAAATGGTTTTAACAAAAACATTGCATCTGCAGACTTGACTTCAGAATTAAACAAATTGTGAAGATTAATATCAGAATTTTCAGTAATTATTGGTAATTGACATAACTTTGATATAAACTCTGGTATCCATTCATCATTTCTGTACACATTTTTACAATTATACATACGTTTAAATCTACGAATATGGTTCCAAATTCTTGAAATTGGAGTATATCTGTTAAGTGACTCACAAAGAGCCTTCCAGCTATTTTTTCTTGCTTCTTTTAAAACAAGTTTCTTAACAGCAGTCAACCTCTTAAATTCAATAAATGATGTCAAATTATAATCAGATCTATATTTAATAAGAGCTTCTTTTGCCTTAATTACAGCCTCTGCACAATCAACATTCCACCAAGGAGCTGGTGGTCTCATATTACGACTACAATTATTATTGCCGACATAAAGAGGGATACATTCAGATTTTAAGGTATTTAATAATTCACAAAATATATCATATGAATCTAAAGGATTCCTTGAATTAATTTGAAAGTTTTCACTAAGTTCTTTTGATCGGAAATAGAATTTAGTCCAATCAGCTTTGTGAAATAAATATTTTTGTATATTATTATTATACTCATATAATAAAGGAGAAACATTTATATCAATAAAAGTGGGATAATGATCACTACCCAATGAGTCATTACCAACATACCACACACAAAGCGGAGCTATGATTGGACTAGCTCCAGTTATATCTATTGCTGATGCATTTCTGTTTGGACGTTGTATTGTAGTGGGACTGCCTGTATTTAAAATACATAAGTCAAAATCATCAAACATTTGATAAAGCTCATTACCTCTAGATTTTGATGTAGCACAACCAAAAGCTATATGATGGGCATTAAAGTCACCAGATATTATACAGGGTTTAGGTAAACTATTAAAAACTGTTCTTAACTTACTAACACGAAATCTATTGTTTTTAGGTGGACAATAAACAGAAGCAACTGCAATGGGTCCAGCTTTAGTATCCACAGATACTGCGACCGCCTGAATATCTTCATAAAAAGGACAATCAATTAATTTATATTTTAAACTATTCTTTATCAAAATGCCTACCCCACCATGTTCATTTTTTGCATTTTTAAAAATGAAATTGTAGCCATAAAAATTTACAGGATTACTTGAAGATTTCAACCATGTTTCATTAATCAGATAAATATCTATATTGTTTTCTAATAAGTATGTATGTAATAAGGGTTTTTTATTATTTAAACTTTGTAAATTATGTTGCACTATTCTAAGAACATGCTCCTCTATTTTGTAGTTGTTAAGTTTTTTAATAAAATTTCTTTAATTTTAGCTGTGTTTTTTGGAACATTTTCAGACATATTTCCTAGTAAAACTAATGTTTTAACCATGTCATTAATGATTCTGTCATCAAGTACAATATTATTGTTTTGCGTTTTTGGTGAATTACTTGAAGTAGAAGGTACCTCACTGGTTTGAGATAATACAGGTGAATTAATTATAGGTTGCTGCTTGGATTTAGGTAAAGCTGGAAAGATCTTTGCATATTCCATGTTTTTTGTTACATTAGAATATGATTGTTTTTGTTTTGCAATACGCGCCATTTTAACTGGACATGTCTTGGATATGGCAAGATGAGCACCTCCACAATTACTGCATTTAATTTCTTCATCATTACTGCAGTCTTTGTAGGAATGCCCACCAGCACACACAGAGCATACCTGAGCATTTTTACATATTTTGGCAGAATGATTAAATTTCATACATTTATAACATTGCATGACTGGGGGAATATATGTAGATACTGGCATCTTCCAGTGATCTAAATAAATACATTGCGGCAAAACACCTGTAACAAAAGTGACACTCACAGTTTTTAAAGGTTCTAGGTTTCCATCATTTTCAGTTTTCTTCATAAACCGTCTCACTGCAACGATTTCGTATTCGCCAGACAGTTTTCTATATAAATCTTCATTACTTAAATCTGTAGATACATGTTGTATTACCCCTATCTTCTCCACGAAGGATGAAGGTATAAATGGTCTTATGTTGACTTTATTTAGGGACAACTCATTGCAAAGGAAGTCATTAGCATCTGTAGATTGCTTAAAAGTTATTTTAAGTTTTTGTGCGCTAACACGACTCATTTCATATTGACCTTTTACGTATTTCGCTATAATTTTTTGAATAGTTATGGGATCCTTATTACCCAGCTTATCATCATTTGTGCTCTCAAGGAACACTGAAAATTCGTTGTGGTTGGATTTATCCGGATATAAACGTTGATAATTAGGCTTAAAATAAGGTAGAAATTTTGTTCTTATCTGATTGGAACTGCCGTTGCCGCTTTCATCTTTTTCAATATATGGACCCTTCCTCTTACGTTTCTTGACTGTTAAGAAATCTCCATCATCATCGCCTTCACTCTCTGCAGGCATTTTTATGCCTATTACTTTTAAAAACTCTGTTTTATTATATTTAATTTGAAGCTAAAAGCCTAAATAGATTATTCTACTCAACTTTCCCGCCAAAAGTCCAGTGCATAGCTAGAACAACCAGTGTTGCCAACGTAGGCGATTTTTCGCCATTTAGGCTACTCAGAACGGGAATCGGCGACGAAAAAATCTAAAAGGCGACTGGTCGCCAATTAGGCTACTCTAGGGACAAATTTTTGTTATAGTTCCTAGTAGGCAAACAGGCACACTGCCGTGCGTGTGTGTAATGTTGGTACAATTTGATGTTGAGATGGTCAATTGGTCACCTTATTTGTTTGTGATTGGTTATTTTCGGGGAATACCCCGAGTTTGTCTTAGCTATTATGTAAACAAATTTAGAATGAGTTACATGTAGGTATTCTATTGTGAATAATTATGACTACCGCAATTAACTGTGTTGTACTGACTAAATAGTTCAGATAAATTCCGGTTATTCCTTTGTCACTTTCGCTTTGTACAACTTCTCCTGTGCAATTGTTGTGTAATTTCTGTGAAAATGGGTCACGGTAAATATATAAAACATTATCGTGATGAATGGGAAAAATTACCAGCATTTAAAAGTAAGTAAAAACTATAGTATTGTTTTATATTAATGTTGTGTGTGATGTAGGTAGGTATATTATCTGCTACATGGTCTTACTACTTCCAAACTAAATCAGAAGTCGCGGTTTTTAGTTTCACAATATTTTTTTTAATATTCGCCCCAGTCTGGTTAAGATGTAATAGGTTTTTTTTTTAAACGTGGTAAATCATCAAATGAGTCCTCCCACCCAGGGCAGGGCAGGAGGGACTGTCAGACTAGGATCTGGTTACCAACCACTAGTACCATACCTACCTGGTACGGACGCCAGCACATCAACCTACCACAATCTGTCAGATTTCTTTAATAGATTTTCAACTTTATCGCTAAAGCTTAAGGTTCAAAGTTGATTGGGAAAATCTGACAGTTAGGTGTAGCTTGATGTGCTGGCGTCTGTACATACAATATACATATACATACGTACTGCCTAGCGTATTATTGAGTTCAAATTCTTTTACAGATTGGCTTAATCGAGCACCTGTTGAATTGACGGATAGTGGTAAAGGTGAGGCATTTTGCAAATTATGTACCACTCCGTGCGCACAAAACCGATTTAGAAAAGCACATGAAAACTAAAACACATAAAGACAAAGAATTAAGTTTTTCAAAAAAGCAACCCAAGCTTGCATCATTTGGCTACTCCTCAATTAGTAACACTTCATCAAAAGAAAAAATAATAGACATACAAATATCAGCCTATGTCGGTGCTCACAGCTCCATACGCAGCATTGATCATCTGACAGATGTGTTAAAAACCTGTGGGACAGGGAGTCCTCTTGGAAACATTCAATTACACAGACCAAAGTGTTCGGCCATTATAAAAAATGTTCTAGAACCAGCCATGCTCAAGGAACTTTTAGAAGAAGTTGGTAACCAGATCTCTCTATTATACTGATAACTCTATTATACTAGATGAATCCACCGACGTAACCAGAGAAAGAAGTGCTAAAAATGAAGAATGCTGGTGGAAGCCCGATGTTTAAGGAACTAGCAGAGTTTTCGATACGATGCCTTTCATTACCTTTGAGTAATGCCGTCGTTGAAAGAATTTTCAGCGTAATGGGGACAATCAAAACGAAATTAAGGAATCGCATGCAACTACACATGCTGATCGCCATTCTTAGAATTCGTACCTATAAGAATGTAAGAGATATGTGTTGTAACAACTTTCAACCAAGCAATCACATGATCAGTTTGCACGCTGGCAGAAAAATGTATGTCTGCGGTGGATCTTGCGCCAGTACTAGCACATCAACTACTACTGAAGACGGCGAAAGTCTTGGTGATGCCTTACTATTGCTAGCAGAGGACGAATCAGAATAATCCTAATTCTTGTCTAATTGTTTATGTAGTTTGTTAACTTTAATTTCATTAACGTGTTTAAAAGATGGCTTGTGCCTATTTATCAGTGTGTTATGAATGTATTATAAATAAATTAATAAAAAATACATTTTATTTTATTAATATTGATATTTTGGTGTTTGGGCTACTTTAGGCTACTACAACTGAAATTCGGCGATATTAGGCTACTTCATCCATGAGAAACGGCGACATTAGAGCCAGCGCTGTTGGCAACACTGAGAACAACCACTCGATACACTTCCGTACCGTATCGAACATCAATCAATGTTATCATAGGAATCCTAGGCTACAGTGCGATTCTGTAACAATCTCACCGTGAAAACTTAGGTGAAGTGAGCGTGGAGTAAGCTGTCAATAGTGTCAATTCCTAGCAAAAACAAACTCACATCGCCTAAGTTTTCACGGTGAGATTTTTACAGAATCGACCGGCTGATCACAGACGCGAACTTCGTGCCGGCTCAGATTTTTATTTTTTTTATAATTTCCCACGCTTTTAATAGTTATTCTGCTATTCGGGGAGGAGACAAATCCAACAAATCATTCATCATACTATAGATATCGGTTCAGCCATTCTTGAGTTATAAAAATGGTGTAGCTAAACCGATTTTGTTTTATTTATATAGATTTTTTTATACATTTCTCAATATATAACTGAACCATAATGTTGGTTTTTTGAGAAATAAATATTTTTAAACCGATATTTTGTTCCAAATTAAAATTATAATGGCATAAATAATGAACGATTTAATTTTGTTCGTTCATGTTTTGGTGATCCAGTTTCCGAACAAAACATTTGTCTTGTCACGGACAGCTGTCAATGCTGTCATTCCATGTCTAATCGATAAAAAAAATTAGTACCGTGTAAAGAGGTTATAAAAATGTGAGATGTACCAATTTCTCTGTTTATTAAGTTGAAAGTGACTAAAAAAACGTGATAATGTTGTACGACGACTTTAAACCGATTGTAGACTTAGTGCTCAACAACTGGACAGCGCTGCAGCTCGCTGTCGAACATGGAATGGGAGCGCCCGGGGGCGAAAAAGTAAATATCTTTGAAGTTAATAGGTATAATCAATCTTAATGTAACGCACTATAATATGGAAAAAGTAAGGAAACAATAAAAAATTGTCTGTGCATACTACTGAGGTCAACAGAATGAATGTGCAATTTTTTGTATCAAAATAAAAGAATGCAGCAAAAAAAATTCTAGGTCAGTGAGTCGTCTTAGGGGCGAATTCTATGCTATAAAATAATTAGAAACAGAACATTTGAACTTTACATTAATCATAGAAGTCCACAATATTGTTTATGTTAACAAATACTATTCATTCATAAATATCTGAGCTTTGTATGTACCATGTTATCCTAAGCCTGGTAACATTACGCTATCTCTTGTATAAATGAAAGTAAAAATTATGTATAACAAATGAATGAATGTCACCCAAACAGTACAATAAAAAATCATCAAGTTATTATTACTATCACAGTGTTTTGTTACCCTGTAGAAAAAGCAGCAGTGCTAACAATAATAATGATACCTAAACCACATTTTTGTTCAGCCTTGCTTAGAGTTAGGTTGGATCCTCATCAAAAGAGTATTCATCCAAAACTCTATAGCATCTTTATGATCCAAATAAATACCTTTAAAATATGACTAATTTAAAAAAAATGCCTTACTTCTTCTTCATATTGCTGGCATGACTGAATTTTATATTTTGTTGGCCGAAAACTTTGCCACTTGCGCGGCATGTCAGTGGCAGTGAAGAGGTCCCTTAGACTGCATGTTTTGAGACGGAGGGCAGGATAGGAATATGTTTTACTGACTGTCTAAATTACTTTCAAAATCTGAATCTATATAAATAAAAATGAAACTCAGTTAATAAACTGTAAGCGCATCACTTAAGAAAGGCTGGACCGTTTTGAATATTTTTTATTTTTAAAACTTTCCTAATATTTTGAATTTCGAATTTTCAAATGTTCTTTCAAACAAATTGGAAATTGGAAGATTAACAGAAAATTGTTGATTTGGGGAAAAACTCTTTCATTCTGTCAGATTTTTGTAGGAACTATTGAAATTTGGGCAGGACAATGCCTGTTGGGTCAGCTAGTAATTAATAAAAATAATATTAATAATTATGTTTTTCTTCACATTACAGACAGCGCAGCTAATGTCAGTCTACATAGCGAGATACTGTGTTGAGAATGTGGTAGATAGAGATGAACTAGTTGAGGTGATAGAAGATCTGATGGATGAGGAGTTTGAAACTGTCTGTCATGATGACTCTCCAAAAGGTAAATATAATGTATATGTTTTTTTATTTATTTGCTGTGGTGCTTGTCATTTTAGGGTTCTGTGCTTACCATACTGCAATCGCCAACTAGCCTGCCAAGTGTGACGGTTATGGCAAACCCCTCTGTTTGCCATAATAGCCTATGCTAGGCAGGAAACGGAACCAGTCAAAATGTGGGAGAAATTATGATGAATTTTATTTAATGAAAAAAATAAGATAGAAAGAAAATACGTTTATATGCGGCAAACATGACCCCATAACAATTTGGGAGAAAGTATGCATCACATCTACGCAAAACACTTAAGTATAATATAATATACTATATGAATAAAATTATTATTGCCTAAGTGTGTCTCTTGTGTAAGACCAGTGGCAAACAGTGTGTCCCATTAGCATGTTACTTACAGCCTCTTTTGTAACTCTGTGGAACAGAATTTTTGTCTCCCTAGTGTTTCACAGCATGGCTGAATGAGCATAAATATCAATCTTGAGCATTTTATCTAAGACTTCGCACTCAAAATAATATATTTATTGTTTCCAGAAGTAGCAGTTTTATTGCTGCAGTTTCTGAGTCTTCTAAAAGATGGGCTACATGACGAACTGCGGGCTAGACTTGATGCAATGCCAAAGTGCCAGAAATGGCTCAGCCAGCCTATACACGAATCTGTGCCGCCACAAGTAAGTAATATTTATTTATATAGAAAAACAATATTTATGTCCACAGATTACTGAGTAAATGGAGTGTTTAGACAACCAAAGAACAGAATATTATGCCAATGAATAATCACGACGCGACTTTCAACTAACTGTATTTATGGGACGAGAATTTGGGTTTCTCTATTTCCAAATATCTAATCTTGCAGCAATATTATCACATTTTTTCGCTAAAATATTATTAATTCGCCACTTCTTTTTCCAGTGCCACGGCAACCCAGATGACGACTCAACAGACAGTAGCGGAGAAGATGAAGGCCCGGACAACAACATGAATGGAGCAACAGCATCTTCATCAAAGAGGAATCAACAGCCAGAACCAATGGATGAAGACGGAGACCCTGGGTGGACAGTAGTGCGGTCGAGGCGAAGGAATTAAAACAATAATTTTAATTTATAGTCAAATTTTAATCAAGTTTGAGCTGCTCGAATTGTTATAAACATATCTGTTAGCTTGCTGGTCTCACTAGTTCATTTCAAACCAATGGGTTGCAGACAATCAATTTTATCTTTAAAAAAGCTATATTCCAACAGGAATATAGTTGAATTTTAACTGTACAAAAATTAACAGCTTCCTGTTGATTTGCGCTGGTCCCTTACGATTTAAGTAAACATAGTATTGGTTATAGTCACTCATAGCCTATACCCATTAAATGTCTTGCGGATTACTCACTAGTAACCATCAACATGGTAGAATAATTAGTCACTGCCAAGTCTTATAAAGTGCACTTATGAGCACAAAAGAATTATGAGCAGCTCAAATATGAATTTAATAGTCATAGAATGTTTTTAATATTTTAAATCATAGGTGGGGTTGATTCGATTCAAGATAATTATGATTATTTGACATTTTTTGTTTATAAGTAAAATTATATTTTATCAAAAATATATTTCTATTACTAACTGTAGCATTGAATGAAAAATATCAGTAAAACAATTGTTTCTACCGTTTTGTTTTGCGTACTGTTTTAAGTACCAGCATAGATACTTGTTGAAATCGAACAACCCTAAACATAGAGCCCCGTTGTTTGAATGTATCATCAATCATGTTACTATACTAGGTAATTAGGATAACCCCAGTAGCTCTACTTTTTCATAAGGCAAAGGAAATTTGTATTCTACCTTTTTTCGCCCTCTAAGTACCATATTACCATTCTTGCAATATAAGCAAAAGAGGTTTAGTGGCCTACATATAAAAGTATTTAATTACAATGTTAATAATACTACTCTAGTATTTCAAAATAAAAATATGAATTTTGTAGCTCTATGACAAGTATGTAGTTAGGAAATAGCCGTGTCCACACCAGTTGAGCTGAGGCAAACGGCTCGATCGTCAAGAACCCGGTCGTTCATCGTCGTCATTGTTCGACTATCAGCGTCACTTATGATGAATCGAGAAATGGTTTTTTTCTCCCACGCGTCTCGCAATTACGGTAAGAATGGTTTTGATAACTCCATTAGCTATCTACTCTGTGTTAAGTCACAGTCAACCGCCATGCAGTACGAAACTCGCCCTTAATGCTACGACATAAAGGTGCTGTCAATCTCAAATAGATACTACTGATGTGCGGTCAACTATACCTACTGTAAAGTAGTACAATATTAATACCTATGCTGCATAACATGAGAATATCTTTGTAGGTAGAATGTATGACTGGTGTGTTGTACCAACACTGTATTTATAAATATTTTAACTAATAAATATATAAATGTTAGTTTGTTTTTTTTTTATTTTGTTAAGTATAAACTGTCCCACTGCTGTGTAAACGCAAGTCCTTCCAGGAACTTTCCTGCGCCACTTCGAACCAGCCCTCGCGATACGCGTCCAGGTCATCTCGCCCCCGCTTTTTGGGCTGACCTCGGCGGCGCCGTCCATCTTTAGGACTTCAGGCACCCATTGTGTGGAAATTTTTGCCCAGCGCTCATCCTGCATGCGACTGATGTGATGTGACCCGCCCAATCCCATTTGAGCCTAGCATATTCTTCTTGCCATACCCGTATTGGAACGCAGCATGGTGTTCCGAATTTTTTCCTGACTTTTTAGATCCAGAATGCTGCGCTCCATTGCTCTTTGGCAAACGCAAAGGCGGAACTTTTGCGACTCGGTGAGCGACCAGGCCCGAGCACCATAGGTTGGGACGGGCAGGATACACATGTCGATGAGTTTGCGCTTCAAGGAAATCGGTAGATCACCCTTCATTAGCGTCGTCTTGGACCCGTAGCTGTTCCAGGCGTTTTTAATTCGGCAATCGATTTCCCTTTCCTGCCTGTTTTCGAAACAAACTAACTGGCCCGGAGAGATATACTCAGCGACATAATGTATTTCCTGCCCATCTACCTCGATCCGACGCTTAAAAACCTAACATAAGACTAATAGCACGTGCTATTAGTCTTATGTTAGGTTTTAGTCCGATTCATCGCAAGCCCCACCTTAAAGACTCGTACACACAGGCGCGATGCGACACGCGACACAAAGGCACCGCTCGTTGCGCGACTTGCGGTGCCTTTGTGTCGCGTGTCGCGTCGCACCTGTGTCTACGAGCCTTAAAGCTAGTGCTCAGCTCTTGGAGCATGATATGAAGTTCTAGAGCTGTGGGGTCAATAAGGACAATCTCGTAATTGTGGCCAGGTCATGCCAAACCTTCTTAGGCACCTGTCCCACCGCCCACAAGGAAACAACTAGCTATCAACGATTTTCTTGCTCAAGAAACGTATAATACGGTCGCGTGGAGTAAAAGAGATACATACAATTAATAGTTGATCGCTAACTGTACCCACCGCCGGCGAGTACTCGTGGTCGTCGTCATCACGGGGGTCATCATGGCTCCTTCAAAATCATTAAAGCTGTTGAGAACCTGTATGATTAATTCGTTCTTAAAACTTTACTTTAACCACGGTGACCCCGATGGGAATATACAAAAAATAGAGAATCTAGGATGCAAGAGCCAGCAAAACCAACTCGGGAATTTAGACACCCTGCTCTAAGTTCGAAGGGTTAATAATAAAAACGTCCAAAAAATATTTTAAATTATTGAAAGCTGAGGAGCACGTCGTTCGTTCGAGCTGAAAGCTATGCTCATAAACGCGCTTTTAATGTCAACTGACAGACTGTCATTGTCAGTGTCACTGCTTACGCAGCTACTATCGTGTATGTTTCTGAAAATAAATTCACATTTACGAGACTTTTCTACGCATATTAGTATAGTGAATTCAATGTATTAGACGAAATAACAAACATTAAAATGCCGCTCACGGCAAGACAACGGAGTATACACAATAAGAACGGAGCTAAAAGGACCACAAGCTTCAGCAAAGGGAAGCGGAAAGCGAACGAAGGGTATGTAGTTAAAGCCAATTTTCTATTAATATAAATGCTTTTATTAACATATATTATGAAATTCTAAGCTAATTCTACTGTTTTGTGGTTTAAACACTTGGCATATATAGGTTATAATAATTTTTATTTTGGCTCATCTATACTTTAATTTGTTGCTGGTACTACAGTTTGGCGCTTATCCAGACGTTTCCGTACTCAAACAAAGGTAACAGCAGTCCGCTGACGTTAATTAAGCATGATGCTATACTAACAAAAACTATTTTTGAGTTGTGCTAACTTTTTTTTTTCGTAAATGCTACATCAGTCAGTGTCAATCTGTTAGAGTGCCAATAATATTGTGTCAGTCTTTTTGGAAACGATAGCGATATACTGTTGTTGATATATTACTATTGTGTCAGATACAACAACTAAATCCCTTTGGAATCTGGTATGAATAAAAAGCAAAAAATCGTGAAAATATTTGTCATGTAAGACTATATTATTCCACCAATAATAAGTTGAGGAAGTCCAGATTCATCATCATCATCATTTCAGACGACAGACGACTACTGCTGGACATAGGCCTTCCCCAAGCACCTCCACTTCGACCGGTTCTGTGCTTCTCGCATCCAACGGGTTCCTGTGGCCTTCACAAGATTGTCGGACTACCTTGTGGGAGGCCTAAGTCCAGATTAAACTTGCTTTATTGTATTTGAAACTAAGGGATTTCATTTGATAACAAATACCAAATATTATTTATTAAAAAGTAAATATGTTTACTTTTTTAGGGTGAGTAAAAAATGAGGTGGTTTTGGAGTTACAACATGTCATGGGTCCTAATGTGTGTAATCATCATGTCGTGGTTGTACTTCATTCCGAGATGTTATTTCCCTTGTCCTATTCACTGGGTCAACATAATTAGAATAGTGGTTTACATCAGGTCATCATAATTTGCATTCAAAGTTATACACTCTACACAGTCATACACTAAAGTAGTGTTACTACCTATTATAATTATATCTAGTGACTAGCTTCTGCCCGCAACTTCGTCCGCGTGATATTTATTGTTACTCCGACCCACCCCGTCGCATCGCATCGCCTGACCGCGCTATTACTTCGTTTTTGCTTAGCGTTCTTTATGACTTTTTTTTCTTTTTACTCGGCTCCTTAAGGTCATAGCGTGATGTTAAATAGCCTATAGCCTTCCTCAAGAATTGGGCTATTAAATGCAAAAAGATTTTTTTAAATCCGACTGGTAGTTCCAGAGATTAGTGCGTTCAACCAAACAAACAAACAAACTCTTCAGCTTTATAATATTAGTATAGATATTGCTAATCCATTGCTTCATATGTTTGAAATATTTATCTGCTCAACAATGTAAATAACGCAATGAATATTGTCAAAATGAAAGCCATTGCTACTGATAGTGTGTAGTACGTAATTACCCCGCAGGCCCAATCAGCAATAAAAAAAAGAAAAAACTGGCCAAGTGCGAGTCGGACTCGCACACAAAGGGTTCTGTATCACAAGGCAAAAATGCCGAAAAAAACACGTTTGTTGTATGGCAGCCCCCCTTAAATATTTATTTTATTCTGTTTTTAGTATTTGTTGTTATAGGGCCAACAGAAATACATCATCTGTAAGAATTTCAACTGTCTAGCTATCACGGTTCATGAGATACAGCATGGTAATGACGGACAGACGGACAGTGGAGTCTTAGTAATAGGGTCCCGTTTTTATCCTTTGGGTACGGAACTAAAAAACAGATTTGCAATCAATGCAAACAAACAGAAAACATCCTATGCAAAACTCTAGAAACACCTGTTAGTTATTACTAATTTATTTTATTTTCATCTCTTAATCCATGAATACATTTTTCAGGGAGTTCCTTGTAACAAATGCCCCATCCGACCTGCGCAGTATAGCGTACCCTGGTGGTGCAGTGGCACTAGGATTGCTACTGGCTGCCCGTGTTGTGTCCGCATACTGGGGACATGTTGCTGATTGTGATGAAACTTACAATTATTGGGAGCCGTTGCACTATTTAGGTAAGCTAAGCTGCTATCAATTTGTTGGTCAGCGGGATTGTCCGAAAGGGTTACCGCTGGCCCGGAACATAAAGGGCTAAGGAAGGAACCCGGGGGGGTTTAGTCAGTAAGAGTCTGACACTCCCTTCCGCTCCACCCAGAGCAGGAGGGGTCATTTGATGATTTCCCATTCTCAAAAAAATAAAGCTATCAATTTGTTTAACCTCTCGTCTATTAGGCAAACTTATTAAGTTTGGTCACAATAGAAAAGTAATTGTGTCTCATTAGTGACAGCTGTGGGGCCCGTGGTTAAATAATAACAGCCGCACAGGTGGATCGATCAGGTTAAGCTACGCTTGCCGCGGTTGGTCTGTGGATGGGTGACCCTCTTTAGATACCGAGACCCCTCCCTCCGTGCCTCGGAAAGCACGTTAAACACGTTAAGCCGTTGGTCCCGGCTGTCATTTGTGGATCTTTGACAGTCTTTATGGGTAGTCAACTAGTCATACATAAGTCCGAAAGTCTGACAACCAGTCTCACCAAGGGGTATCGTATTACCCAGTAACTGTGTTGTGGAGGTCAGACAGGGCAGTCGCTCCATGTAAAATACTGGTATTCAGCTGCATCCGGTTAGTGGAAGCCGACCCCAACATAGTTGGGAAAAGGCTAGATGAGTGACAGAGCTCTTGAATAAGTATGATCGAAGTTTTAAGACAGAAATATTCTAACTTTGTCCTTTGGCGAAATAACAGCCTAAAATCTTTTTTTTTTTTTTCTTAAATATTATTTACCTGCTTATTTTGCGAAGTTTATTGTAACTCCTTTTTATACAGTCCACTCAAACAAAAAAAATAAACATATTTAATAGATTTATCCGTTTTCATCTAAATATATATTTTTATTACACCTTCATTCTACTATAAATGGCAATTTTTTTTAATATTCAGTACTTAAAATTTTTTTACATTATTATTTTCAGTATATGGTAGTGGTCTTCAAACCTGGGAGTACAGTCCTGTATACGCGATACGCTCCTACATGCCACTATGGCTATTTGCGGTGCCTGCGAAGATGTTGTCTTGGTTCATGACTCCTGTCTCAGTATTCTACTCTTTAAAGATGTTGCTTGCCATACTCTCGGCCTGCGCTGAGCTTATGTTCTACAAGTAAGTTCACTTTGACAGTTTTTATGAAATTTTGTTGTGTTTAATAGGTGCAGCTCAAACGACAGACTATCCGTGACGCACTTTTTAGTCTGTGAAAATAGAACCTATGCAATTATATGCAGTAACGCACACGACGCGCAAAAAGTCCGCCGCGCAAAAAATCCGTGTAATTCGGGCAGACCGCACGGCCGCGCCGCGCCGCCCGCTCGGCACAAAAAGTGTGTGAAAAAAATTGAACGTTTGCTTCAACGCGCGCTAACGCAGACGGCGCACACTTTAGTCGGCAATCTGCATTTGCTAGGGGTGGACTTAACGCACGCGATCTATTATCATGGCCCCAGAGGTCGATGTAACGATGTTAATTCAAGAAATACCTATTTTTCTGTTCTGATTATTTCGTATCTGTTTATATGTGTACATAAATAGTAAAAAAAATAAAAATAAATAAATAAATACAAAACAGACCAGCAATTTATGATACTTCTAAGGCAGAATATCATGATAGACATTTAAAAAGAATGTTTAGTATGGTACTGTCCCTTCAGTAATCTTTCCGAAATTATAGGATGTACCCAAAATTCTCTATTTCTTCTTTTTCTGTACTTCATGTTCAAAATAATACTTCGCGATCTCTGCACGATTTCCATAGCGTCTACGTTCCTACAGCTCTGCCGACAGAATGATCGAAGATGTGCGTCGTGTGCGTTGAGTCCGTGAAAAACCGCGACCGACTTTTTGCGCGCCATGCAGACTTTTTGTGCGCCGCAGACTCGATCGCACAAAAAGTGTGCCGTCTGCGCTGCACCATATAGTGGGAAGAAAGGTTATCAACTGCTATTACAAACAGTGATTTCGGGTAATAAGGAAGTCTCTACTGTCAGCATTAGCTTATTATATTGAAAGTTTGTTGTATCACAATCTTACCAAATAGACGGGAAACGTCTTTGTAGAATGCTATGAAAAACAGACAAAAAAAAATTGCCTTTCCTTCCTTCCAGAGCTGTATGCCACGAGTTCGGCGTCCACGTGGGCAGAGTATGGCTGGCTATGACCCTTCCAGCGGCTGGCATGTTCGCTTGCAGCGCTGCAATGCTGCCGTCAGCGTGGAGCAGCGCTTTAGCCAGCGGAGCGCTCGCTTGTTGGTGGCGGCGGAGATACCCGCCTGCTATATTTTTGACAGCAGCTTCGACTTTACTTAGTATGTGGCATAAATTACAGCCTACTAAAATCGAAAGTCGTTTATTCATATAGGGCTGAGAATCAGCATTTTATGAACGCCAAAATTACATAAGACAGCGCCTCTCGAAACGCGCTCTTCACAGAGTAAACTCCTCAGCAGCACATCTGTCTGCAAAGTTAGAAGAACGTACCTATAATAGTATGCAAAGTAATTAATATTACAAGCAAAAAACACAAAACATTATATTCCTAAATTATTTGCCATATGTCACGTAGCACATGCCAATATACTACCAAAGACATGTCAGGTAGCACATGCCAATATACTACCAAAGACATTAAATACTAAACACAAGCTAAAATAAAAACGTAAACAGAACCCAATCCATACTAATATTATAAATGCGAAAGTGTGTCTGTCTATTACCTCTTTACGCTTAAACCACTGAACCGATTTAGATGAAATTTAATATAGATAGTTTGTGTCCCGGGAAAGGACATAGGATAGTTTTTATCCTGATATTCCCACGAGATTGAAACTTATGCGGATGAAACCGCGGGCCGTAGTTAGTACCTAAATAAAAGCCTCCAGAAATATTGAACGTGCGCAGTTCAGTTCATACCTAGATTAAAATCTTTGTAAAAATTTTAATAAAAAATAGCATGTCTAATTCAACAGTGCAGTGTAAATGTAGTGGCAAAGAAAACTGTAAATATGTCTACTGAAACTGTACTATCTGAAGTCCCAAACAAGCCATATAACAATTAAATACTAGTGCATTTAATGTGGCTCCTTTTACATCTAGCTGGTTAGTACCAGTTAGGTGGAAAGCATATTTTGATCTGTGTGTAAAAAAACAAAATTATTATTAGGCTGAGAATAGGCGCTTTCCAGTACTCACATTTTTATCATATTGCTAAAAACCAACCTTCAAGCAAATAATCCATCCTCCTTTATTTTCGTACAGGCTGGCCCTTCACAGCACTCCTGGGCATACCAATCGCAATCGACATGATAATAATGAAGAGACAAACGCTCGACTTTGTCAAATGGTCCCTCGTCTCTCTCGTTATTATACTGGTACCTACCGTCGTGGTAGACTCTTGGCATTATGGGAGACTGGTGGTGGCACCTTGGAATATCGTCGCGTATAATATCTTCACCGAACATGGACCTGATTTGTATGGAGTGGAGCCCTGGACGTATTACTTTGTGAATGGATTCTTGAATTTTAATATTGTGTGGGTGAGTTTGTTTATGATTCACGCATAGTATTTTAAAATAAAATAACTCTTAAATACAAAGTTGAGAGGCGATGGTGCAGAGCTTTTGAAGGCAGGATCAGTCATTTTTAGGATTTGATTTATCTCTATTGATGATATTTTTTCGATATCGCAATCATCACACCAAAAAGGTCGAACGACTAATTGCAGCGCTCTATTGTCAGCATTTCCGTTTTTCAGTACACGCTTTAAAATGAAACATTGCCTCACTAAAACATGCTTCCAAAAACAGCATAGCAGCATCTTCTCCATAGGTACCTACGCTTTGGAATGGGCAACTAGCTTCATATTTTCTGACTGAACGACTTTTTGACAATTCAAAAGTGCCTATAAATGGTTTAATTGAAATAAATGCTTTGAGTTTGAGAAAATCGTACAAAAACGTCAAAAAAATCTTATTATTTCGGCGTTATGACGCATAAAGAAGGTCTATGTGTAAACGCTTTCGGTAAACGCTTTCGGCTGATATGATGACGAATTTTGAAAGGGCAAATCAAAACATAAAGAATTTTTGGCCTTTGTATACTAGTTGTAAAACTATATTCTACAAATTTCAGGTGCTAGCCCTCTCCTGCCCACTATTCCTGCTAGCATGCACGGCGATGAAGTCAAGTTCGACTGCGCGCGCGCCTTTCTGCGCACCCTATTGGCTAGATCTGATGCCGCTCGCGCTGTGGCTAGCCGTGTTTATGTTACAGCCGCATAAGGAAGAGAGGTATTATTACAAAATAAATTCTAAATCTTTGCAAGTCACGTGGCCAAAATTGGAACTAACGCCGCCATCTTATATTTTCAATAAAACAAAACAAAACAAAACATTCAAAACATTTTCAAAACATTCATTCATTTCATTCATTTTCATTTTTTCATTTTTTTTTCAAAACATTTCGAAAATAGTACATTATGAGATAAGTGCGGTAAGTTGAAAATTACAGCCGAGGCGATATTGCTTGCCCGAGCCGTAGGCGAGGGCTAAAAGAAAGCAGAGGCTGTAATTTTCAAAGCGCACGTATGTCATACGACGTTTTATAACATATTTGCGAGGAAATAAATAAAACTCGGACTGAACTTGCATATTTGCTTGTTTTCCATATGATGAAATTTTGATACGCTTGTAAGTATCTATCGGTCGATTTTTCGGGCGAGGCTTAGAGTAGCCTTTTTCGCTGCCTCTGAGACTTCTGGCGGTGTGGAATTAATAAATTCATCATTAATTGACGACATTTTCAAATAAAAAAAAGTACAGCGAAAAGAAAAAGCGCGCGGAATAATTTTTACTTCTTAACAGATAAGCGATGCGCGCGCGTTCGCGCTTTTTTTTTTCAGGCATAGGCACAAAACAGCCAGTATTATTAATAAAGTAAATTAATATTTTTGTTTTTGTTACAGATATTAATGGTTGTAATTTATTGTCAAAATTAATTAAATTAAAGAATTAAATGTTTATTTATTATATTTTATCTCCCAAAGTTAATTTTATTCATAAAATGTTGACATCTTTTCTGAAATAAAAACTCTTTGCTAAGATTTAAAAAAAGTACCGTTCGTTTTGACGGAGCATCTTGAAAAACCGTGCGATTTACTTTACATTACCGCACAAGTGCGTAATGAGATACATTACGATATTGAAATTGGTGAAATAAGAGACCCTTTACGAGCAAATATGTTATAAATGTTTATTAACAACTGCCTCCATGTCAAGGTCATTCGAGCGCCAAAAGATCCTTGTAGCAGTAGCTACAGACACCATCATGTTCTAAATCGGATTGTATTTGCTTCGAATTCGTTTCAATTTGACATTGTATTGTATCCATTTTGAACATTCGATCAGACATTCGCTTTAGAGCTCAAAAATGTGTAAAGTTAATGCTTATTATTTTTAGTGGTTTCGGAATATCCCAACTTAGATGAGGTGGTTTATGTCTTGTTTCAGTTTCGCAAGATTTTAACACGTCACATGTTATGTAGCTTGTAACGTCTCACTGCCGGCTTCTCGTCCCTTGATTTCCATATTACTCAATTTAATATTTTCTTATATGATTTTTCCAGATTCCTGTACCCAGTCTACAGTATGATCATCCTCGCAGGCGCCATAGCACTCGACTGCCTACAGAAGATGACATTTACTGTCGGAACAGAGTTGTTCCGTTGGAGGAAGGAGCGAGAGCGACGGCACTATCTCGCTTACACCGGACCGTTGATGGTCATGTGTGTGCTTATAGCGGGACTTGCGGGTTAGTAACTTTAAACCATTCTAACAGACGTAGCAAAGGTTCTAAGCTGGCACAAAATAATTTTTGCCCTTATGTGACCTCTTGTAAAGGCGGATACAGACTTTTTTTTTGGGTGGGAAATTATCAAATAACTTCCCCCGCTCTGGGCGGAGGGCGTGTCAGACTTTTACTGGCTAAAACCCACCCGTGTTCCTTCAGCTGCCTGTGCCAGGGGCCACGGTATCTCTTTCGAATAACCCGCGACCCTGGCAGGCATCGAACCTAGCGGACCCGTCAGTTAGTGCTGACATCTCTTTGAGGCGCGCGTGGAACACAACGCGTCGTCGACCCGGGCCTGGTCCTTACCGGACAGGGAGCTTGCTTCCATATGTTTCATCTCGTATTATGAACGTCCACACATTACGAATCTGCGATGAACTCCGTGCGTAGCGCATGCCTCGCAAAGTTTTTATCTTCCTTATGGCGTGTTTTCGACATTCGTTTAGAGGAATTTGTAAGTTATTGCCACTAGGCAATTCACATAACCCCGCGCCGACAGCAGGAAACAGTTTCACGCGCTTGGCTCTTATTGAACCTTTAAGATTTTGAACTGACATTCCCTGTCATCAAAAGATCAGTACATTTTAGGAGGTTCTCATCAAGATTCAACTTCTTACCGTGCCAAAAATCTAAAAGCTTATTCCCACTTTTACCTAAAACAACCATAACATTATTTTCCAGGCATATCCCGCACCGCAGCCCTCTATACAAACTACCACGGACCTATGACGATACTCCGCGACCTGCCACAAGCGCCCGATAACATCGATCTTACCGTCTGCTTTGGCAAGGAGTGGTATCGCTCGCCGTCCAGCTTCCACTTACCGCCCGGGTATACTGTGAGGTTCATACCTAGCGAGATTACTGGCCAGCTGCCGGCACCTTATGCGGAGAGTCACAATGGTGAGAAAATCTTAGCCTTTTTCTAAGCATAGACAAATGTGAGTGATCTATGGCCACTTGACTGTTGTCATCATTTCGAATCTTCGAAAATTATTAGGTTCTGTTGATTTCTGTAATGACTTATTGATGCTAAACTTAAACGTTTCAAGCATTGTTGCTGAGCGTAAAGTCGCGAGCGTTATTTTCGTCTCAGTTTTCGCCTTCTGAAGAGAATAATACCTTTTATTCCTGAGTTTTCGCCATTGAAGGATGGATAAAATAAACAAACAACAAAATATCTCTTAAAACGCCTGGATACAAAACCAGAAAATTATAAAAAAAAATGTAGGTACTATATTTTTATTAAGATTTGATATAATTTTCAAGTTATGGAACAACAAACTGAATGTGGTACTAAACAAAGTTCAAATTCCATTGCAACCACAAAAACTGTTTATGACCTTTTAGTTACAAATGTGGTCACTCAAAAATCAACTTAACTTGGTGATGGAATGTAAATTACCTGAGACTAGCTTCTGCCCGCGACTTCGTCCGCGTGAAATTTCACCTTCCCCTAAATTCAATTGAAATTTCGAAAAACCCTTTCTTAGTGGATACCTACACTCTTCACAAGAACACACCCTACAAATTTCATGTCTCTAGGACCAGCAGTTTAGGCTGTGCGTTGATATATCAGTCAGTCAGGACTTTGAATTATATAATTATATAGATAGATATACAGCGAATGGAACTTAGTTCCAATCTGTTATCATCAATCAATGTTATCATAGGAGTCCTCTAAGCAATGTTCACAAGTCCAAAACCCAAAAAATGTTGTCAGTCCGTTAAATGAAATAGACGACCTCGATTTTATATGTATAGATTATGAACACTGCTATAGTTTCTTAATGTCTCATTCTCTTTCCAGCAACCCGCCTCATCCACCCACACTTCAACGATCTCAACAAAGGCGACAACAGAACTTACATCTCTCCCCAAGAATGCCACTACTTACTAGACTCCAGCATCGGACGCCCTTCGACCCTGGAACCGGCCTACTACAAAGACTCTTCATGGGAAGTCATATCCAGTGTTGCCATACTCGACGCCAAGAAGTCCCACCAAGTGTTCAGAGCATTCTATGTGCCAGTGTTGTCAAGTAGAAAAAATGTTTACGCTAATTTGTATTTGTTGAAAAATAAGGTGCACGTCTAAAATAAGGACTTGTAAGTGTTTTAACGTTTTTAGTATTTTTGAGATTTTTGTGTGATAATGTCACATTAATACTCCTCGCTACTATCTGGCTCACTGGCTTATGTTTTATAAAGTTCATGTAAAATATGTTGACACGACAGAAGTTGAATACTGAAAGCCAATTTTATTGGCATTATTTGGCTTCGAAAATGAATGGATCAATACATAATAGAAACTTATTGGAGGTATCGAAGCCCTCGCAAAGTTCCTTTTTGTTGATAAAGGGCTTTGAAGGTCCGTGGCATAGGTCTACCTGTCCGCCATTTTCATATTTAAAAATGAAAATGGCGGACAGGTAGGTTTGCCAGGCTCCATATAAAAATCTTCCTTCCCCTTTCGAGGTTATTTCGTTTTATGATCTTTTTCTTGGTTTCCCTTTTATTAATTTGAAATAAGCGTTTATTTATGAAACCGAGAGTTAAAATCATATAATAATATTATATTTATGACCATTTACTAAAATGTATGGTCAAAGGATTCTTTTCCGTTTATATTGGAGATCTATTAATAAGGATACAGGAGAAATTAAGTTTGAGCTAAAAATGTTGAAATACTAACAAACCGGTGTAATGTTACCAAAAACACTGAGGTTGGTATAGTTAAAATTTTCAGTACAAAATAATCTGTTGCAATACATACACTGCCATCCCATATTTTAATTATTATCGAAAGCTTGAGATACATTTAAAATAAGTAGGTATTAGGAAAGTAATATTTAAAAAAAAAGTTCGCTTGCACCAAAATTACTAAAAAAAAATCACAAACACATTTAAAACTTCATTCTGTTTCTGTCACTTTCAAACGATTGAAAGAAACAAAGGCTGTATTACGAAGTATTAATGCGATCATGATTCCAGTGCAAAAAAGGGATGGTGCTGCCTGTCTTGTATAGCTCTGTCTCTCTCTTTACACTGGAATCATAGTGGCATTAAGTCGTCATAATACGGCACCGGACCAGTGTTTTAAATACGTTTAGCGATAAACGCGTTTACAGTGCGGCCGACGAGAGAACGCGTTCTTGACATCTGTCAGTTTCATACAAACAAATACAGTGCGTGCCACGTAAGAAGAGACTTGTCCCCGCCTCCCCCGCTCTTTCCGCCGCCCCTATGACGTCCGGTCCCGTCCCGCACTCAGACCTCATACCGCTAAAGATACCTAAAATCGTTTACTGCGCATGTCAAACCACGTTGGTGTGTCAAGTCTCTTCTTACGTGGCACGCACTGTACGTGCTTTGCGAATTTGATCTCTTTAAGGTTCCGTACTAAAATGGTAAAAAGGAACCCTTATGGTACGACTCAGTCTGTCTGTCCGTCTGTCACAGCTGGATATCTCAAGAACCACTAATGCTATCAACTTGAAATTTGGAATAGTTTTAGATGACGTTGACCCAACTATTTTGCAAATAAAAATATGTATTTTTTTTTGCAATACGGACTGAAAGGGTGTCTTAAAAATTCGAAATGGGGCTACTAGGGCATGTGGGGTATCATATGAAAGAGTGCTATTTGAACATTCCCAAACATTTTTTCTTTTTTCTATACCGCATAGTTTTCGAGTTTTGATGAAAAATGTAAAAAAATACCATTCCTCCCCCTATCTCCGAAGTTTGCATAGAGAAAAATCTGAAATTATTCTATGTGATAGAAGTTTACGTAAAGATTACAGGAAAAATAAAACAAAGTCTAAACAGCACACTTTTTCAGAAATCATCAACAAAAGGTACATTAGTTCCATTATCGGTCAAGAGATGGCGCTGACCTTAAACTGCAATATTCCACACCGCAGTGTTAAAATTCTCTGACGAATATAGGCCTCGCCGATGAAAACTTAAAAAAAAATAATATGATGGTAGGTACCGGACCCTCGGTGCGCGAATCGGACTTGCTCTTGTTTTATTTTATACTAGACTAGTCGCACTGACAGGTGTCAGGGCCGCATTCTCTCGACGCCGACGGCGGACTGTAGTGATTTGTGGTGCAAGCCTAAGTAAATGTTACTAACGTTAACGGTTTTACTCATTGTTTTGGGATTGCCCAAACCAGTTTGGAGCCTTTACCCATGAGCCAATCACGTATAGATAATGCAATTCACGAGCGCGCGTCATGCGACTCTTTTATCATTGTTAAGGCTCTTACAAACAGGCGCGACGCGCGACGCGAATCGCGCACGACACAAAGGCACTGCTCGTTGCGCGACCTGCGGTGCCTTTTTGTCGCGTGTCCTGTCGCGCCTGTTTGAAGGAGCCTTTATACGGTATAAAATGGAACGATTGACGCGCGTTCGTGAAATGTAACTTTAGTATCCAGGTTACGAGTCGAAAGTGTCTCACGAAAATAATAATAATAATAAAAAATTATGGAATGCTTTGAAATAAGATTTCCGACAATATTAGAAGAGAGATCGTTCACATACACATAATCAGCCTGCAATGTTCCCACTGCTGGGACACAGGCCTCCTCTCAGTGAGAGGGAGTGGGCCGTAATCCACCACGCGGGCCCAGTGCGGGTTGGAAGATGTCACATGTCTTCGAATTTTTGGTTCTAGGACAAACTGGTTTCCTCACGATGTTTTCCTTCACCGTTTTGAAAGCATAAAGATCGTTCATATTTGATTAAATAACTAGATGAAATCTCAGAGTACCGTCATACAATGATAAAGCATATCAAGTATGTTTTTCTCACTGCACTGAATTAGCGATAGAACCATCCTACATACGGAGCTAGTCATAATTTAACAGATGTTATGCTTAAATGATGTCCTAATAATAATTAGTTGTAAGTTTCTAGTGCAATAATGATGTATTGATGTTACAACAGTTCTCTATAAGTGTTCTTAATTTTAAAATGGTTACAATGGGTCGAAGTCAGCACTTTCTTATGGTAATATTCAAACTCGTAAAAGCACGGAAATCCTGCGTTTTATACAGGTTGGCAGCGATACCGACGCACAACCTGCTTCCGTTGATTCAGTACATGATTCTGAAACCCCTAAGTGTTGTTAAATTTGCTCTTTCATACATTATTTATTTATATATAGGTACTTACTTTATCACAAGGTCGTCGGACCACCTTGTGGGAGACCTTCCAACGCTAAGTCTTCCGGTACGCGGTCGCCACTCCAGAACCTTTCGCCTTTGGCCGCAGGCACCCGTTGGATGCGAAAAGCACAGAACCGGTCGAGGTAGAGGTGCTTGGGGAAGGCCTCTAAACCCAGCAGTGGACGTCTTTCGGCTGTAATGATGATGACTTACTTTATTGTACACCAGAAAATACATAACAAAAAATACGATACTTAATTATTAATACAAAACATACAATAGGCGGTTTTATCGCTTTCTACGATTTCTTCCAGGCAACCTTGGAATGGACAGTGATTACGTAGATATAAAAAATGGGGTTGTCAATGGTGCAAAATAATATAAGTACTATAATAGATTCATAGATACATATATATATATATATGCTGTATAATAGATACATAAATAAATACATACTAAATATACATATAAGCAACGAAAATAAATGACGACTACAGATTATTGCAGCTACGAAAACAAGATCACAACAACAAGTAATGTTCCTTCAAGAGTCTCTTAAATACAGCTAACGATTGCGCGCATTTTATTTGAACTGGCAATGCATTCCATAAACGAGCGGCCTGAACAGAAATGGATTTGTCGAAAAAATGTTGTTGTTTTTTGATAACTGATGAATAAATTCTACGCTTCCGAGGTCTAGAAGTTTCAGTTTGCGCGTCGATATGCCATCCTTTTATTGCTCAGATACTAAATCCTAATTGCATTCGAAAACATACATTTCGGACTTTTTCATCGATAGTTCGAACGATGCTAATAACTTTAGTCATGAATTTCGGAAGGACTGTGGAAAATCATCTTTTCAGCCGTAAGACGTCCACTAGTGGAAATCAGGCTTCCTATGGGAAATAATCAGCCTATAATGTTTCCAATGCTGGGCACAGGCCTACTAAGAGAGGAAGTGGCCCACGCGGGCCCAGCTCGGGTTGTTAGATGTCACGTATCTTCGAATTTTTGGTTCGAGGACATGCCGGTTTCCTCACGATGTTGATGAAATTACTTACACAAAGTAAAGCCTGGGTTCGAATCCACGAACTACAACTCGTAAGTTGAGGTCGTTACCACTGGGTTACCACTGATGGTATAGGCAATATTACCAGTAAAAAAAAAAAAACAAATTTTAGACCAAAGATTCTCCTATTCCTTTGTTGTACGCTTTTTCGACATCGGCTAAGATATAATCAAAACGCTAAGCAGTTATCAAAGTTTGAAATTCCGGTTGAGAGTCGACCTTGACTTGTTAGCCTTCCTACAATACATGTTAAAAAACACAGAGGACAACATAGACAGAGTTACCTGTCTATGCTGTCGCACAGTTGGATGATAAAATAGATGAGTACCATTGGTATCATCTTTGATCGCAAGTTTGTAAACGTTCTTAACCAATACAATATGGAGGTTGTGGACTTCTTTTTACGTATTGTATTAATATAATAAGAGTTATATAAATTAAATGATTGATTTGCCACGCTGACTGTACTTTGCAAAATTAAAGATTTAGCACGAATGAAGAAGTAGGAGATGTTACTTAATAAATGATAAATTAATATATTCAGCTAGAACGTTAATTTGTATTTTGCATTTTTATAAGCACGACGCAATTTTGATGTATTGTTTTGTAATCTATATTTTTTATTATTAAAATTATTTCTGAATTTGCGACTTTCATTTTTCTTTTATTAAATACCCCCATAAGTTTATACCCCGTGGGAATATCGAGATAAAATGTATTCTATATACTAATCCAAGTCATGGTCTACCCATGCACAGTGTGGGATTTGACCTTAGTTGCGGACATCCTGTTTTATGCGTTTTTCTGAGAGATAACATTGAAACAAAACTCCAATTAAAACTCCCATTGATGTATATGTCATAGTTTTGTAGAAATTCAGAAAACAATGAAAAATCCATAGAAAACATAGAAACAATTTTTCTACTTTCTTTTATGTTTTTTTTTTTTTACTAAATGTTTATTGGTTTAATAGCAAATGTACTTTATGAACCAACCAATCCACCAAAACCTAAAATATTGCGCTATTCTAGGCAAAACAATAGTTTTTATATGATTTCATTTTATTTTTTTATCTAGTCACTATTTACATGGTCGCGTTTTTTTTCAGTGTCAATATGTTAATTACATTAATTACTATTATCATAAAAAAAACCAGATGCGACAGACACACGATAACAGAAATATTGAATTTTAAAATTTTATGTTAGGGTTGCCACTGACAAGCGCCTACTATTTTGTAACACGCAATATTTCAAACAAGCTTTCTTAGCATTACTTAGTAGGCGTTAAAAACCCTTTCTACCCAACAAAAAAGTTCTAAGTTTATGACAACCCTATTTCCATAGAAATTATAAAAAAACCTTAGAAACGCAGTATCTCCAACATCGCGCAAGCTAGTTATATGGATTTTTGTCACGATTTAGTAGGAACATAACCCTATTGAATTTTTGTTAAAAAAAATGCGACAATAACATAGATAATTTCTATTTCCTTTTTCAAACTTTTAAAATTATTTTTTTTCTCTCGTTTTTCTGCACTTATGGGATTGAAATTTTCACACTAGTAGCATTGTAAACTAGCAGATGGTTTGATTTTTTTACAAAGAGAAATATCACTTTTTTCGGGAAATATGACTGAAAACGTTTTTCGTAGAAATCCACGACTTAAATGAATAAAAAAATATCTGCAAATCTAATTGAAATTTTCAAAAAAGTATTACTTTAAATGGTCTGGGATGACTAGGCCTACTTAAATCCAACATAAAATGATAGTGTCCGCAACTAAGGTCAAATCCCACACTGTGCCATGTGCCAAATTTCATCCAAATCCGTTCAGCTGTTTTAGCGTGAAAGCGCGTAACAAACAAAAAATGCAGATATAATAATGATAATGAGAATGAGATCTAGTATTCTGTTTGAATAAAGAATTTGAAATCATTTTCAATTTATGGAACAACAAATTAAATGTTATACCTACTAAACAAGGTTCAAATTCCATTGCAACCAAAAACATTAGGACCATTTTGTTACAATAAGTCACTCAAAAATCAACTTAGAATACATTTCACTAAAGTAGATAACTGATTAGTAAATTAGTGGCGATGGAATGTTATGATGAAATTATCTAAGATTATGAAAACTAGTTGGTATGCCATAACCATCCCGTTTAAAGCTACATGGTTATGAAACAAAACGGCTTTGCTCACATCATTAATTTAGTTTATTTTCTATTTTAATTAGATGTAGGCGTATTCAACAAGTTTCGTGTTTTTACTTAGTTTTTTAAGAAACCATTTCGTTTTTATTTGTTTGTTTTTCATAAATTCGCTGCTATAATGAGAGAAATAGTCCACATTCAGGTCGGGAGGTGCGGCAATCAAATTGGGTCAAAAGTAAGTAAAAAAAAAATAGTACAACAATTAATCAGGATAACTTAAATGTCAGCATTCTCTTTGAAAGAAAGAAAGAAAATACATTTCTTTAGCACAGACTAAACGACACACAATACACCAGATAGATAATAGACGTACATCGGATAAAAATAAATATAAAAATAAAAAGTGCAAAGTCCGATGTAAGAAATTTGCAGGAAAGTGTGCCTCACGGCTGCGCCAAAAAGGCTCAGCATTGCCTAGATACGGTTTAAAGAAGAGAAGAGGTAGTTTTACCGTGTTATAAATTATTTGTTTTGATCCCTATGCTAGAGTTTCTAAGGTTGATTTTCAATTGGCACTTTTATTTTCAGTTCTGGGAGGTGATCTCCGATGAACATGGAATCGACCCAGCCGGTGAATACCACGGTGATTCCGACCTTCAACTAGAACGCATCCAAGTCTACTACAACGAAGGATTACGCTCAAAATACGTCCCCAGAGCAGTTCTCGTCGATCTCGAACCGGGCACTATGGATGCCATAAGAGGTGGCGTTTACGGACCGATATTTAGACCCGATAACATCGTATTCGGCGTCTCAGGAGCAGGCAATAACTGGGCTAAAGGACACTACACCGAAGGCGCAGATTTGCTTGAATCAGTCCTCGATGTTGTGCGAAAAGAGGCTGAAGGATGCGATTGTATGCAAGGATTTCAGCTTGTGCATTCTCTTGGAGGCGGCACCGGGTCTGGATTAGGAACGCTGCTTTTGGCGAATTTGTCCGAAGAGTATCCTGACAGGATTTCTGTTACGTACTCCGTGGTACCCAGTCCTAAAGTTTCTGACACAGTAGTGGAGCCTTACAACGCGACGCTAGCAGTAAACCAACTGATAGAAAGTTCTACGCAAACTTATTGTATCGACAATGAGGCGTTGTACGACATCTGCTTTCGAACCCTGAAGCTGAAGACTCCGACGTACGGCGACTTGAACCACTTGGTGTCTGCGACCATGTCGGGCGTGACGACTTGTCTCCGGTTTCCCGGACAACTGAATGCGGACCTGAGGAAGCTCGCCGTCAACATGGTGCCGTTCCCGAGGCTACACTTCTTCATGCCAGGCTTCGCACCGCTGACGTCACGAGGAAGCCAGAAGTATCGAGCGCTGACCGTCCCAGAACTCACGCATCAAATGTTTGACGCTAAAAACATGATGGCAGCTTGCGACCCTCGCAATGGACGATACCTGACAGTAGCTGCTATCTTCCGTGGTCGTATGTCTATGAAGGAGGTGGACGAGCAAATGGTTAACATCCAAAACCGAAACAAAGACTTCTTCGTGGAATGGATCCCTAACAACGTGAAAACAGCAGTTTGTGACATTCCCCCTAGAGGGTTAAAGATGTCTGCGACCTTCATAGGGAATACGACTGCTATTCAGGAGCTGTTCAAGCGAATTTCGGAGCAGTTCACGTCTATGTTCAGGAGGAAAGCGTTCCTCCATTGGTATTTAGGTGAAGGGATGGACGAGACGGACTTCACGGATGCTGATAACAACATGAGTGACCTGATATCAGAGTACCAACAGTACCAGGACGCGACGACAGAGCCGGACATTGAGGGTGGAGACGTAGAAGAAGAAATCGATAGTGATGAGTAGGCTGTTTTTATCATTTATTTAATAAATTATTTTTATGCTAAAATTTCTATTTAGTTATTTTGTTAAGGCCTGTAGATACATAGACAGGAAGGCAGTCTCGTTTGCTTTGCGCCCATTTTGTTGTCGTCACCAGCCTCGTAGGACTGTTCCGAGCGGTTATCCCGTTTATCCACCCAAAGGTAGATACGCGGAAATTCGTCCGAGAATCAACCATAAGCCAAAAAAACATATATAAATTCCATTTATCCAACTAAGCCTAGGGTGGATTCTCGGCAATGCGTTTGGGCGTATGTGGATTTTTTGGTGTGTATAAACGGAGTAACCCGTTCCGAGTTGAACGGAAAGTAAGTACCTACGGAAACAAAAAAGACATCAATTGTAGCGCTATATGGAAAATTGGTGGAGGAGAATTATAGTGGAAAAGATAAATTCCACAATTTGGCTACGCCCAAACTTTTCAGCTGGCAACTGATGTCCGATATTTTATCCCCCTGCATTTGACTCGTTGCGACCAAGGTTGCAGCCATCCACGTGTCCATTAAAATCTTAAATTTCTATAAGTACACCAAATTTAGTTTTTCGACTCGTGGAAGCATGTAGGTATGTACTCATGAGTTCATGACACATGACCTGACCGGAGCCCCGTCAGTGCGTTTCTAGCCTTAACGTCTTGATCACTCCTAGTAGGCAAAAGTATGAAATGACTTGAGGTCGTGCTGCAATGTCATGGAAGCGCCTAGATGGTGGCGTTGGGCGCTGCAGCCATCTGACAGCCCTATAGCAGCATCAGTATTTGCAATATGGTGTTGTGGCAGTCTAAATTAAAATCAATATTGTTACATACATTTCCATTTTATTGTAACAAATTAAAAAAACATCAAAACGAATAGTTACACCTAACACTAAACATGGACAATACAAAACATTGGACGGTTACAAACAACATTTACTCTTCTTCCACTTCCTCATCGAATTCCCCTTCGTCATCTGCCGTCGCGTCCTGGTACTGCTGGTATTCGGAGACCAGGTCGTTCATGTTGCTCTCTGCCTCTGTGAACTCCATCTCGTCCATACCTTCACCGGTGTACCAATGCAAGAAAGCCTTTCTTCTAAACATGGCAGTGAATTGCTCAGAAATCCTCTTGAACAGTTCCTGTATTGCTGTGGTGTTGCCTATAAAGGTAGCAGACATCTTCAAACCGCGGGGAGGTATATCGCAGACGGCAGTCTTGACGTTATTCGGGATCCATTCGACGAAGTAACTGCTGTTCTTGTTCTGGATATTGAGCATCTGCTCGTCCACTTCCTTCATGGACATTCGACCGCGGAAGACTGCGGCGACGGTGAGGTATCTTCCATGGCGCGGGTCACACGCCGCCATCATGTTCTTCGCGTCAAACATCTGCTGCGTGAGCTCCGGTACGGTGAGGGCGCGGTACTGCTGACTTCCCCGAGACGTCAGCGGCGCGAAGCCTGGCATGAAGAAGTGCAGCCTCGGGAACGGCACCATGTTGACGGCCAGCTTCCTCAGGTCCGCGTTCAGCTGTCCCGGGAACCGTAGACACGTCGTCACGCCCGACATGGTCGCAGACACCAAGTGGTTTAAGTCACCGTACGTTGGGGTTGTCAGCTTCAGCGTCCGGAAACAGATGTCGTATAACGCCTCGTTGTCGATGCAGAATGTTTCATCGGTATTTTCAACCAATTGATGGACCGACAAGGTTGCGTTGTAAGGCTCTACAACGGTGTCCGATACTTTCGGGCTGGGGACTACAGAGAAGGTGTTCATAATCCGGTCAGGGTACTCTTCCCTGATTTTGGAAATTAGCAAAGTCCCCATTCCGGAGCCGGTTCCGCCTCCGAGTGAGTGCGTGAGCTGGAAGCCTTGCAGGCAGTCGCATCCTTCAGCCTCCTTCCTGACGACATCTAGGACAGAGTCAACTAGTTCAGCGCCCTCGGTGTAGTGTCCTTTGGCCCAGTTGTTTCCAGCTCCAGACTGTCCAAATACGAAGTTGTCCGGGCGGAAGATTTGGCCGAAGGGTCCGGAGCGCACGGAGTCCATGGTGCCGGGCTCGAGGTCGACGAGGACAGCGCGCGGCACGTATTTGCCTCCCGAGGCCTCGTTGTAGTACACGCTGATTCGCTCTAGTTGCAGATCGGAGTCTCCATTATAGGCACCTGTGGAGTCGATGCCATGCTCGTCCGAGATCACTTCCCAGAACTGAAAAAGAGAATTATTATGTAATTTTTTTCGGTAAGCTCAATGTAATCTTTGAAAGGATTGTCACCAAAATTAAAAAATTGCACAGGTACAAAGTTTTAAATCTTTAAACCCGTGCTATTTTTAGAATTGTAACGAATTTTACGGCTACTTGCAGAACGAGTCAATGACGACATGATTAGCGTTGTGTTATGTGTACAGCAACAGTTCTTTTAATTATTTAACCTCTGATTTTGCGTCACTGTCCAAACCACAGTGATCTTTATCTTCATTCTTATAAGGTTGATGTTTAGTTGCTGCTATTGACAAGTCTGTCAAAACCATTGTGATCTATATTCTCTTCACAATAACGTTGCGTAGCTGTCACAAAGCGTCGCACTGGGCAGGAGGTAGGAATGCTCTGTTTTGGAGTAACTTTAACAGTGCCTTACCTTAGCTCCGATCTGGTTGCCGCATTGCCCGGCCTGGATATGGACGATTTCCCTCATGATTATAAGTTTACAACGAATTTTGTGCCTAAACTCTGGGATTAAAAAATCACTTTAGTTTAATTTTTCATCGAACGCTTAAAGTAAAATAAAAAAAAACCAAAAAAATATGTAACTTAGTACTGCATGTGCCCAGCACAAAATTTTCTTGTCTACTGAGATTAGTGAATTCTTTTGTCAGATTTGTCAAAATTTTAATCTGTTTTTGAAAATTTTGACAATCAATCACGATGGCCAGGCATTTCATGAGGATGATTTTATTAAAAACTCATTTTATTGTTTTGAAAAATCATTCTTTGAATCAAAAGGCGAATTCACACGAACTATCCGCACCGAATTTGATGGACTGGAATTAAATAGGAGTTACGTTGTCTTGAGAAAAAAGAATACAAGATGCAAGACCGAGCGAAGTAACCTCGAAAATTTTAGCGCCCTACGTTTATATTTGGTAGGTACATTTTTTGGCCTTGAACATATTTTGGCTTTGTTTGGGATTGGGACCCCCGGGCTGGCCATGATTGTCGAAGGTGAACGGTGGACCGGAAGAGTCCTGGAATGGAGACCGCGTATCGGCGTAGCGTATAGTACCATAGAGTGGGACGCCCCCTAGCTAGACGGACCGATGACCTTAAAAAGGTGGCCGGGATAGACTGGATGCGGATGGCGGAGGACAGGGTGCAGCACTGGAGAGGCCTATGTACAGTAGTGGACTGCGATAGGCTGAGTTGATGTGTCAGGGGGTATTTTAAATTTAATTTTTATTTCCCGTTTTGTTTAAACTTAGTATACTAGTACAGACGCCAGCACATCAAGCTACTCGAAACTGTCAAATTTTCCCAATCAACTTTGAACCTTATACTTTAGCGATAAAGTTGAAAATCTATTATTCTTTAATAGATTTTCAACTTTATCGCCAAAGTATAAGGTTCAAAGTTGGTTGGGAAAATATTTGACAGATTGTAGTAACTTGATGTGCTGGCGTCTGTACATAGTAGACCCGCTTACATCCCGTGACCCCTCTGTGCCTCGGAAAGCAAGTTAAGCCGGTGGTCCCGGCCGCCATTCGTGGATGTTTGACAGTCGCTAAAGGTCGTCAGAAGCCCGAAAGTCTGACAACCAGTCTTACCAAGAGGTATCGTATTACCAAGTAACTGGGTTGTGGAGGTTAGATAGGCAGTCGCTCCATGTAAAATACTGGTATTTCAGCTGCGGGCTATCCGGTTAGACTGGAAGCCGACCCCAACATAGTTGGGAAAAGGCTAGGCAGATGATGACTTAGTAGACACGCTACGATTGACACATACTTCGCTTGAATTTGCGCAGCTGTACGTATGTTTCCCACAGTAAAACTAGTTACAAAATCCTCATTTATCTATATTACTCCATCATCAGACCCTGATCACCATCTATCTCAAATTCAAATAATTTATTTTTTCTTCATAAACAACGATATCATATAAATTTAGACAAGCTTAGAAAATAGTTTGTGGGAGACTGGTGTCTGCACTAGGAATACCTGTATAGCAGATCACCAGGGTCCCACCACACAGTATGTGAACAGAATTAGTTATTTAGTAAATGTGAAGGAATATAGGCACTGACCTCTATTAAACAAGGTATAACACAGGTCAGTGGATATAGGGTACCTATAACAAAATAACTATGTGTATTTCGGTTTGATGACAAATTTAACTAAAGTGATATTTTAATAACAGAGTTTAGGCGCAAAATTCTTTGTGAACTTATAATCATGAGGGAAATCGTCCACATCCAGGTCGGGCAATGCGGCAACCAGATCGGAGCTAAGGTAAGGCACTGTTGAAGCTACTCCAAAACAAATACCTCCCCCATACTTCTTGCCCCGCAAGACGCCCGAACGCCCGATACGGTGGTGATGTGATAATCAGATCGATCGCTTGGGTTACAGTCTGTTCACTTATTTTACCTCTGACGACAGCAACCTTATTGTAACGGGAATAAAGATCACAATGAATATGAAAGTCTTGGCAATGGCAGCAACTTAACAGCAACCTTTTCGAAATAAAAATAAACATCACTGACATTTGGATAGAGATGCGAAAAACAAAGGTAAAATAACTTAAAGGACCCAGGGTAGGGTTGCTGTAGGCACAGACGCCAGCACATTAAGCTACCCGAAACTGTCAAATTTTCTCAATCAACCTTGAACCTAATGCTTTAGCGATAAAGTTGAAAATCTATTGATGTGCTGGCGTCTGTACACAACGCAACTCTATTCACGTCCTAGGTATCAGTCATCACACCACTTTCCTCGTCAGCCTAGGGCAGGGATGGTGAACCTTTGTACATCTACGTGCCATTTTTTCCAAATATATACTTCATACGGCCAAGACGTGCCAACAAACAATCTTGGCTTAGGGATTACTGAAAAAAAACTATATACGCTCGCATTATTATAATTATTTTTTATCTCTCTTGATATTTCTCGGGCCCCCAGGGTCCCGGACCTTTGGAAGGCATACCTTTGGAAGGTAGGCGTAACCAATTCGCAGGCCTCTGCGAGTTGGTTACGCCACCTCGTATGCCTTCTAAAAACGTCTAACGCGCCTGCGTTAGACGTTTTTATTGAAATGAGACACCAACCCACGATTACGAATATCCTATGTTCGCACTATGCAAGTGCACCTAAGGACAACCCCCGGTTGGTGTAGTTAATATTGACAGATTTATA
This sequence comes from Luperina nickerlii, assembly GCA_963855955.1. Taxonomy (NCBI): domain Eukaryota; kingdom Metazoa; phylum Arthropoda; class Insecta; order Lepidoptera; family Noctuidae; genus Luperina; species Luperina nickerlii. The sequence continues at coordinate 22,128,790 of OY979664.1, read as the reverse complement.
TTTATTTAAATAAAATGATAAATTAGTGGTACTTCTGCTTTTGCTAACTAGATGACTTAGGAATCTTAATTCCTGAAATTATGCCGTGCCAAAATTATTTTGTTACGTGCCACCAATGGCACGCGTGCCATTGGTTCGCCATCCCTGGCCTAGGGCATCGATCAAACAAAAAAATTAAATCGTGTAAATAAAATTTTAAAATATTTTTTTACTTAATTTATTTTCAAGTTTTAGTTTTTATTTAAACTCTATGATCCGCCATACACTGTGTTCTACTTGTAAAGCCCTTTCACTTGATACCCATATTGAGGGGGTTGTGAAAAAATATCTAGGTAAACTGTTATTTTGTATACTTATTAATATAATAATTTATTTCATATGTTTTATTTATTTTAAAGGTGTGTACCAAATATCAGATCAATCTGCTAACAGGAAGGGGGTAACATTTCAAGTACTAAATTTGACCCAAATAAATAAATAAATTAAAAAACAGGGCAAGCTAAATAAAACCATTTACAACTTGTCGTACACTTGGGTATCATATAATTCTGTCCCGTTCAGCAAAATGTGCAAACAAAACGAATCAATAAATTTTGTTAAGAAATTTTTAGTTTCCATGTCCTTTATTCCGCCAAAAAATCACAAAAGTGTCTCAGTCTAAACTATGACCCTCCCCCACCTTTCCGCATCCCTTCACGTACCGCTAACCCCAAATACAACGCTACTGCGATGCGGCTCGTTTTGTAATTTTCGTATTCAGACCGGCCATAAAATTTGACGCAGACGTGTGCGTATGTGGGTATGTATTTAGTATGTAATCTTGTCTAAGCAAATAAATGGTTTAGGGTGTAGGACTTAGTACCTACCGTGACAATATTTTGTAGAAGGTGTCAAGGATATGGAATTTTGACAAAAAAAAGTAGTGCAGTTCGTTACCTAAGTACTAATATTTCGGTAGAGTAAGCTAGTATTCATAAATCGGTTGCATAATAGCCGATTGGTAGAAGTGGCTAAACACAAGAACTTACAACAGAATTTATTATATAGAAACTGTTTGCTAGGTCAGGACTTCGAGGTTTGCTAGTCAGGGGCCGAGGGGCCCCCTGAGCTCGGGGGCCCCGGTGCACGGCGCCACACCTCCGATAGCTACGCCACTGCTTTTACCTGGGCCTCTACCGATTCTACGGCAAATTCTTCATTCAAGTAACAGCTTAGCGCCTAAGAGGTGGCGCTTAGCAGCATCAATTTTTGCAATCAGAGAACTTTCAGTCTGGTCTTAGTCCCAATCTGTCAACAATACTTCTAATTTCCCTACATTTTTGACAAGTTCTTGACATTGATTGTAACTGAGCTATGAGAAATTGCTCAAGATTTTGAAAGTTTTTAATTACGGGAATTGGCCTTCAGGTTCTGATGTATAGTATTGTCAGGTGTTGTGGCAGTCTAAATTAAAATCAATATTGTTACATTTTCATTTTATTGTAACAAATAAAAAAAACATCAAAACGAATAGTTACACCTAACACTAAACATGGACATGGACAATACAAAACATTGGACGGTTACAAACAACATTTACTCTTCTTCCACTTCCTCATCGAATTCCCCTTCGTCATCTGCCGTCGCATCCTGGTACTGCTGGTATTCGGAGACCAGGTCGTTCATGTTGCTCTCCGCCTCGGTGAACTCCATCTCGTCCATACCTTCACCGGTATACCAATGCAAGAAAGCCTTTCTTCTAAACATGGCAGTGAATTGCTCAGAAATCCTCTTGAACAGTTCTTGTATTGCTGTGGTGTTGCCGATAAAGGTAGCAGACATCTTCAAACCGCGGGGAGGTATATCGCAGACGGCAGTCTTGACGTTGTTCGGGATCCATTCGACGAAGTAACTGCTGTTCTTGTTCTGGATATTAAGCATCTGCTCGTCCACTTCCTTCATGGACATGCGACCGCGGAAGACTGCGGCGACGGTAAGGTATCTCCCATGGCGCGGGTCACACGCCGCCATCATGTTCTTCGCGTCAAACATCTGCTGCGTAAGCTCCGGCACGGTGAGGGCACGATACTGCTGGTTTCCCCGTGACGTCAGAGGCGCGAAGCCTGGCATGAAGAAGTGCAGTCTCGGGAACGGCACCATGTTGACGGCTAGCTTCCTCAGGTCCGCGTTCAGCTGTCCGGGGAACCGGAGACACGTCGTCACGCCCGACATGGTCACAGACACCAAGTGGTTTAAGTCACCGTACGTTGGGGTTGTCAGCTTCAACGTCCGGAAACAGATGTCGTACAACGCCTCGTTGTCGATGCAGAATGTTTCATCGGTATTTTCAACCAATTGGTGGACCGACAAGGTCGCGTTGTAAGGCTCTACAACGGTGTCTGATACTTTCGGGCTGGGGACTACAGAGAAGGTGTTCATAATCCGGTCAGGGTACTCTTCCCTGATTTTGGAAATTAGCAAAGTCCCCATTCCTGAGCCGGTTCCGCCTCCGAGTGAGTGCGTGAGCTGGAAGCCTTGCAAGCAGTCGCACCCTTCAGCCTCCTTTCTGACGACATCGAGGACAGAGTCGACTAGTTCAGCGCCCTCGGTGTAGTGTCCTTTGGCCCAGTTGTTTCCAGCTCCAGATTGTCCAAATACGAAGTTGTCCGGGCGGAAGATTTGGCCGAAGGGTCCGGAGCGCACGGAGTCCATGGTGCCGGGCTCGAGGTCGACGAGGACAGCGCGCGGCACGTACTTGCCTCCCGAGGCCTCGTTGTAGTACACGTTGATACGCTCCAGTTGCAGATCGGAGTCTCCATTATAGGCACCTGTAGCGTCGATGCCGTGCTCATCGGAGATCACTTCCCAGAACTGAAAAGAAAATGGTTATGTATTGTTTGTTCGGTAAGCTCAACATGAACCTTTGAAGGGATAGTCCACATTTTTTTTTTTAAATGTTACCACGTTTACGTAATATGAATCTGGAAAGATGGTGTGAAGATTATTTCGTCATTTGCAGAATGAGTCAACGACGACGTGAATAGAGTTGCGTTGTGTACGGACGCCAGCACAACAAGCTACTATAATCTGTCAAATTTCTGTAATAGATTTTCAACTTTATCGCTAAAGCATTAGGTTCAAGGTTGATTGAGAAAATTTGACAGTTTCGGGTAGCTTGATGAGCTGGCGTCTGTGCCTACAGCAACCCTACCCTGGGTCCTTTCAGTTATTTTACCTTTGTTTTTCGCATCTCTATCCAAATGTCAGTGATGTTTATTTTTATTTTGAAAAGGTTGCTGTTAAGTTGCTGCCATTGCCAAGACTATCATATTCATCGTGATCTTTATTCTCATCACAATAAGGTTGCTATCGTCAGAGGTAAAATAACAACGGACTGTAACCCAAGCGATCGGTCTGCTTATCACATCACCACCGTATCGGACGTTCGGGCGTCGTGCGGGGCAAGGAGTATGCGGGGAGGTCTTTGTTTTGGAGTAGCTTTAACAGTGCCTTACCTTAGCTCCGATCTGGTTGCCGCATTGCCCGGCCTGGATGTGGACGATTTCCCTCATGATTATAAGTTCACAAATAATTTTGCGCCTAAACTCTGTTATTAAAAAATCACTTTAGTTTAATTTGTCATCAAACGGTTAAATAAAAATAAAAAAAACTATAAAAAATTTAAACTTATTACTGCATGTGCATAGCACAAAATTTTATGTCTACTGAGATCAGCGAATTCTTTTGTCAGTCGATTTGTCAAAATTAAATCTGTTTTTGAAATTTTTGACATTTTGACGATCAATTACGGTGGCCAGGTATGGAGATGATTTGATTAAAAACTCATTTTATTGTTTTGTGTAGGTAATCGTTCTTTGAATCAAAAGGTGAATTCACACGAGCTGCACTGGCCGAACCGAATTTGATGAAAAACTCACTCGCCCTTGACGCACTAAACGCCCTTTTTCTTCGTAATGAGCTCTTTTCAAATTGACATAAGAAAAAAAAATATAAGTTTTCTATATCCCCGATAGATGGCATAGCTTAAAACTAAAATGTCTAAGTTGTTTTCAAATCTGAGTTTCAATTCAATCAGCCGTGAAAAAAGTTCAAGCAACATTAAATATATTTTTTTTAACTGCCTACATCTACTACGTTGATCTGACATGGCTAGCCCGTGCTGTGTACAATACTGTACAAATATCGGCACGCACTTTTTTCCTAAGAACGAAGTGCGAAAGACCCAATGGATACAAGCCATTAAATACAAGCATGTTATACGAAAAACTTCACGGATATGCTCTGCTCATTTTCGTCCAGCCGATTTTGCTGTAACTCCTACTTCTTTTACAAAATTAGGTAAGTAAATTGTTAGGTAGATAAGTACTTAAGCACTGTGATAAGCACAATATTTCAATACAAGACCGGATCCAGGGGAAGAAAGTCATGATCCCTCTCAGCTCGTCAAATGTATGTAAGTACTTTTGTGAGCGGAAAAAGCTACTACAGCCCCTGCCATGCCAGCATAGACCCACTAACAGAGCATAGAATCGAGTCTAACTTGAGGTCGATCAAGTCAGAGGCAGCGGAATCCAATATACGATAGCAAGGTCGGTCAAGTTAGGTAGGCAAAATTCAAAGTCCGGTACAAAGCGCTTATCAATTCACAGAAGTCCAAAATAAAACACCACGATAGATTATGCTCACAAGACAACGTCAAATCGAAGTGAGTGAAAACAAATAATAACCAAACGTCAAACTAGTGATAAACTTTTTACTCATAGCTTAAGCAAAGATATCAAATTTATGCAGCCAATTTTGACAGATCATTTTTTACTAGAGCCATCTATGGGAGCTTTTGAAAACTTTTTTTTTTTAATCATGCTATTGAAAAGACCTCATTCGTAGAGCAAGCGTGTATGTCCTCATTGCGTCACCAGAATTGCACCAGGTGCGAACCGAATTTTAGTAGAACTTTTATCTGCCATCTACTCGTACATCTGCATGCATCACCTGCCATTCAAATAAATGAAAAACTAAATGGGGGCCCCCTACCCAGCGGGGTAATTGCGTAACACACTCTCAGTAGCAATGGGTTTCCTTTTTACAGTTCAACAATATTCATTGCTTTGTTTACGTTGTTGAACAGACACATTTTTCGAACATATGAAGCAAGATTAGCAATATCCTTTAAAATGATTCAGATTGTGATTTATAGTGTGTTACGCAATTAGGGTGCAGCAGTGTGATTCTGTAACCATGAAAACTTAGGTGAAGTGAGCGTGGAGTGAGCTGTCAATAGTGTCAATTCCTAGCAAAAACAAACTCACATCACGTAAGTTTTCACGGTGAGGTTTTTACAGAATCGACCGGCTGGTATGCAAAATAGTTAGACAACTAGAAGAATGTGGGATATAGTCGTAAGAGCCAGCGAAGCGAGCTCGAAATTTTAAGTTCACTGCCTCGAAAAAATTTGGTTTTATTTCAAACATAAATATGGGTGTCACGTAATAAACTTTGAACGTTATTATCTCGGAAACGTGACCCTTTACGGGGTTTAAGCAGTTGTCCCACCGCCGCGCCGGCAAGGAAGCGACTAACTATAGGCTATTTTCTCGCTCAAGACGTAGGTACAATAGCTATACATTCCGTGTAAACAAAAGAGATGCATATATTCATAGTTGATCGCTGACTGTTCACACTGCCGACGAGGACTCGCTCCACTGGTTTGTCGCTGAGCGACAAGAGCTACCAAAGATAATACTCGCTCAGCGATAGGTACTCGCTCAACGATGCTCGCTTGGCGGTCAGTGCTCACGCCCGCTATATACATATATCTCCGCCCCGAGCGAGTGGTGCGAGTAATCGCCCGTCGCACTCGGACACTTGCTGATGACGCAAAGTAGTAAGAAAAGTCGCTGGTGAAGGTGCAGGTGCAGGTTGCTCACTCGCCGTGAGCATTACGTCGAACGCAGTTATTCCGTTTATCCACCCCAAAAATTCCACCCTGAGGTGAATACGCGCTAACGCATGTCCGAGAATCCACCCTAAGCCTATAAATTTCGTTTATCCAACTAGACTTAGGTTGGATTCTCGAACTTGCGTTTCCGCGTTTCCACCTAAAGGTGGATTTTTTGGGGTGCACAAACGGAATAACTCGTCGAACGCAGCGTTAATCATTCGCAGGAATGTTACATTACATGGAAATGCTTTTGGAAACAGCTTTTGCCTGTATTGTACCATTCGTAAGAAGTTTAAATGGAAATGCTCGAGAAAATGCTCTAGTGTAGGTATACTCACCTTTAGATAAACGGAGTAAACCACATGCATTTTATAATTTTTAATTTACCAAAACTACAATAAATAACAACCGCCGCTTTATGATAGTGCCATTATAGTCTTTCATTCTGGATATTTGTCTTATAAAAATTATGAAAATATAAAATACATGCAGACGAAGTCACACAAAAACACAACACACAATACTTTCAATCTAATAGCTAGATCGAAATTATTGTTTGAATATTGTTAGATAAGCCTGGAATACACATCTTTAATTTGCACAAAAGTATGCAAGTAGCCAATGATGTATAAAACTATAGATACGTTGTCCGCACTCTAAAATGGCAACATGAAATGAAGCCAATTAGCCACATTGCGCTCAGTCACGCACCAACCTGTCGCGCGACGCTATGTTTGTTTTTAATTTATATCGTATGTGAAAACCTGTGCAAAACATAAAGAAAATATGCCGTCGTGTGTTTTCAGAGGATGTAAAAATTATACCCCAAAAGTTAAAGACAAAAATGTGTCATTTCACGCGTAAGTTTACAAAACTAGATTATTTTATTTTATTTTGTACGACGCTGCGTCTAATGGCGGCCGGCGCATGAAGTTAGTAATCACGTGACGTTAGGGGAGGTTGGGACACTAATACACAAGTTTTTTTGGTTGTTAGAATTTATAATATTGTTTGAATATAATATTATGCACTTGTTATGTTATGAATATACATTATTGTTTTCCGTTTCATTTTAGATTGCCTACAGATGGGCTGATAAAAGAAAAGTGGCTTAACATAATAAGGGTTCAAAGACGTGAAAACGATTGGCTACCAACTCCCTATAAGTACTAAAGTTTGCTCAAAGCATTTCTCAGCTGACGATATTTATGTGACTAAAAAAAAATATCGAAGAATAAAAAAGACTGCAGTTCCTATAATTATGGTAAAATTATACGTCATTTAAAACACATTATTTAAAAGTATTGGTTTTTGTGAAATAACCGGATTGTTATATATATATATATACAAAGTTGATACGACAGAGGGGCTTTTCTTTAAACTGCCTATACTAGATACCATTTTCAAGCTCTGTACCAAAAATCAATTAAATAGGAGCAGTAGTTTAGTCACAAATGATTTTTGAAGTTTTTGCTACGTTTGAACACGATGTATATTTCCTAACAGCTGATTATCTCATACGCATAGGTCATGCACCTTAAAACGATAATCTGAGTATAAGATACATTGTTGCCGCACAAGTACAACCAAATATTTCACGAAGCAATAAATACACACACACTTGCACTTTCACTATGAGAGTGACAATCATAGCAAAACCCCCGCGCCTTTTTCCCGCGCGTAAAAGGAATAGAAATAGGTCAGTATGTTGCTATTGCATTCTAGATCCTTGGGAATTTGCTAAAAAACTTTCTTTCAGTGGACAGTGCGCAAGCGTCATCCATGCGGGACGTACGTTACGTAATACGGGAGCCCCCCGCCGCCGCGCCTTTATGTTTTGTCGAACTCGCTGACAATAATTGTGATTTTGTTTTGTTATTGTGATAGACACTAAATAAGTTTAACTTGGGAATATTATTATTTAGTGTTAGTGTTTTTTTGTGTTTGACTGTTTTTATTGTGATAGGATACGTAATTAAACGTTGGTTGTGTGTGTGTGTAATCATTAAAGTGTTCAGCAATGCCTCGTGTAACTTACACGGCGTCAGAATACACTTACATGATTTTAATTTACGGTGAATGCCGTGGAAACGCAGATTTAGCTCTGCGAACATACCGAGAAAGGTATGGTGACCGGCGCAATAGCCCTAGGAACGCCGCGCGCCGGCACCATACAATTGGCAGTACAAAGATTACGGGAATTAAAGTGCTTAGCGACGGACAGTGATTTAATAAATAACAATATTCTCCGTCGGTATAATTTGTGCATTAATATGAATCGAGGACACATCGAGAATTTAAAAATTTTGTGTTTTTGTGTGTGCGCGTACTTAACAACCAGCCGGGCGCGGACGGCGCGAGCGGTCTAAACCGCCCGCCCCCCGCGCCCCCGCCAAGAGAGATAACACACACACACACGCGCTCCTGCGCGACTTTGTTACCTAGGCATCTAACTAAGGTCAGTCAAATTTATTTATAAAGGGTGGTTGCGTTTCACTCTGACTTTAAGCTATTTAGTTTGTTTGAAAAAAAAAAAATCTCATTTTTGGCGCTTTCTATTTTTGTACTGTATCGAATTAATACTATACACGTATAGTATACGTAGTGTAATTTAATGCCCCTCTGTCATATCAACTCTGTATATATATATATATGTATATATTTTAAACATTTAAAAGATATAATATTGGTATTACTTTATTCGTAAAGTAGGTAACACGGTACAATTATCAATTATTTTATTAACTCTAGAAAATCGAGTGTCCTTTTTTCCCCATATGCCTCTGATAGCTACGTCACTCATGCGCTCGACCAATGAGCATGTAATTTGACTATTACTTATCCTGTGACGTAACTGAAGATGTTTATTTATCTCCCTCTAGCAACAGACATCCCGCCGTACGGTGTCATATTTTCTTTCCCTTTCTTTACGCGTATAAGTAGTTATCTAGTATTTTCGCCGTTTTTAAGCGCCGAGATGTTGGTTGATAACGTGTCTATATAATATATAATACGTCATTGCAAGTAGCCTGCATACCGTGTGTCTTAACAACTTCCGAATGGTGAATGCCATAACGGGTTGGTTTAATGCTCTAAGCATAACGGCATGTGTATGTGCACGTTACAGGTATGTGTATTCCGGGCTTTATAGTATTTATATCTACAAGTGTGTACACTGGGTATCGAAAAAGCTGTCATATTTAAAAATTACGAGAATAGGTACTATCGACAGGTCGGTATTCGTATATTTTATTTAAATGTTCTAAGGGTTTATTTTTCAATAGATAACTCTTATCTGAAAATGTGACAGTTTGATATCATATTTTCTATACAAAAGCTGCCAAATGGCAATATTTATCTTCAGATAATGAGATATCAGAATACTGATAAAATTTTAATCAGCTCTTGAGTATCGAATATGAGCAGCTGTCTATAGTTCCGCAGCACTGTTTTTAAATAATATCGATAGTATCTTATTATGTCATCGATAGTTCAGTGGCAGGATGTTTCGAAGACACTATCGTGCAATTACAATGAAGCGGGTGTGTAGAGTGATCCGTGTTACTATCGAAAAGCTTGTACAAACCCGACATATGGTTCAGAATTAAATTATCAAGCGTAAATGATTATTACACGTGAAACTATGAATGATACCTTTGCGCAATTAGTTTCGTAATGTAAATCCCGTTTTATGTATGCTTGCGTGGTGATGCACCAAGTCTGATAGGCGGTAGCCTATCTAGTAGGTAACATTTTTATTAAAAGAAAACCAGTAAATATGATTCTAGTTTTAGTTTTATTCGGACATTCACAAGGACAAACACAAATATATAATCCAATAGTAATTGCTATTCCATACCCTCCCCTTCCGCTTCTTCGTCAAATTCCCCTTCGTCATCTGCCGTCGCGTCCTGGTACTGCTGGTATTCGGAGACCAGGTCGTTCATGTTGCTCTCCGCCTCTGTGAACTCCATCTCATCCATACCTTCACCAGTGTACCAGTGCAGGAAAGCTTTCCTTCTGAACATGGCCACGAACTGTTCAGCTACCCTCTTAAATATGCTCTGGACAGCTGTCGTGTTCCCAATGAAAGTGGACGCCATCTTCAGCCCTCGTGGCGGGATATCACAAACCGCAATCTTCACGTTATGTGGTATCCACTCCACAAAATATGTGCTGTTCTTGTTTTGGATGTTCACAAGTTGTTCATCCACTTCTTTCATGGACATTCGCCCTCTGAATATCGTGGCCACGGTCAGGTATCTGCCGTGTCTTGGGTCGCAAGCAACCATCATGTTCTTAGCGTCAAACATTTGAAGTGTTAATTCGGGAACCGTGAGCGCTCGGTATTGTTGCGCGCCCCGTGACGTCAGCGGCGCGAAGCCGGGGGTGTAGAAGTGTAACCGTGGGAACGGCACCATGTTCACGGCTAGCTTCCTCAGGTCCGCGTTGAGCTGTCCGGGGAAGCGCAAGCACGTCGTGATGCCGGACATGGTGGCGCAAATAAGGTGGTTCAAATCGCCGTACGTGGGGGTAGTGAGCTTCAGCGTCCTGAAGCAGATGTCGTACAGCGCTTCATTGTCGAGACAGAACGTGTGGTCGGTGTTCTCAACCAGCTGGTTCACCGCTAGTGTCGTGTTGTACGGCTCCACTACACAGTCCGAGACTCTGGGGCTCGGGAATACAGAGAATGAAAGGATGATTCGGTCAGGATACTCTTCGCGTATTCTGTTGATAAGGAGCGTGCCGAGACCCGAGCCGGTGCCGCCGCCGAGCGAATGCGACACTTGGAAACCTTGCAGACAGTCGCAACCCTCTGCTTCTCTTCGGACGACGTCGAGACAGGACTCTATGATCTCGACTCCTTCGGTGTAATGTCCGCGTGCCCAGTTGTTCGCAGCACCGTTTTGTCCATAGACAAAGTTGTCAGGTCGGTAGAGACAGCCGAAGGGTCCTGAGCGCACGGCATCCATGGTGGCCGGCTTGAGGTCCACGAGGATGGTGCGCGGAACGTACTTGCCGCCGGATGCCTCATTGTAGTACACGTTGATGCGTTCCAGTTGGAGATCCGAGTCGCCGTGGTAGCACCCACTCGGGTCGATCCCGTGCTCGTCAGATATCACCTCCCAGAACTGTGGACAATTATACAGAGCAATGAATATTTGCAGATAGTTCACATCGTAACGGAATGACTTCATGGAAAATCATGTTCAAAAAAAGAGGACTCTAGTAAAGGGTAGGATATAAAAATGTGTGATAAGACACGGGGGGAAAGAAAGATTTGTTGGCAATCAAGGTACGTAGGTACACTACAGTCGTAAACTTTCGCAACTTTACATAAAACGAGCTACTCACCTTTCCGCCAATCTGGTTCCCGCACGAACCAGCCTGAAGGGTAATGATCTCCCTCATCTTGATAATTTATCGTGCAAATAGGTGTAGATAAAAATACTTGTTAATTTCCCGTAATTAACCAAATTTGATCTCAAAATTGATGCTTAACATTAGCTTAAAAACTAATAAAAAAAATATAAAAAAATCGATACGCAACAATTACACCATGTGCATCTTACGTGGGATTTCAGAAAAGTGATGTCTGAACTGGGCGTTCAAAGTCCACGAATTTTTAAATTAAATTTTAGAACATTTTATAGCTTTTTGAGAAGAAATTTTTCAACCAGTGTTAATTTTTCGTTTAGAAAATATTTCTCTTTATTTGGAAAAAAGAAATGCGTGCTATTTATTATTATTCTTACTTAAGAATCGCTACCATTATATCATTGTATTAAAGATCTGCTTACCTAACAAGATCCAATAGCTTCACAATATCCCAAAATATTACACTAAGAGCGACATCTGACCATGTTTACACGTACTGAAAAGACACGCTGAAAGATTATTTTCACGCGACTAGATATACTCGCGAGAAATAAGCGCTCGACACGTACAAACCACAAAGTTCCGCCGTCACCCGCCAGATGTAGCTGTCCACCTTTCAGGGTTGTTTTGTTTTCAGCGGCGGCGTACTGTCACTATTGCCATGGCGCTCGCGTGAAATGTCACCGAGGTAGCGAATCGTTTATACAATGTAAATTATTAGCTTATCCTGTATGATGTAGTTGTGTTTAATGAGTGCCGTGTGTGTGGTGTGCGAACGCCCGTGGAGTGATGTCAGTGGCCGCTGGGAATGCTCCCGCGGAAGAGAAAAAACCTGGTTATTGTGAGGACAGCACGGACAGCGACAATGACACGGAGAGGAAGAGACTCCTTCGGAGGATATCAACAAGCAAGTGCGTCGGGCGACTCGTGAGTAGCATCGTAATGAGAGACTAGTAAAGGATCTGTTGTTGTAAGCTTGGGCGTGCCAACTGTCAAAGCTCGGGGGGGGGGGGGAGGCGGGGGTCTCCATGTGCCTGGACCCAATTTTCGAAGATCAATTTTTCAAGTTACAATGTTTGTTTAGCGTCAGTATAAAATTTTGTGTGCTCAAGTAATGAGATGTGGAGTTTGACCTATTTGGGGAGACGAGAGTGGCGTAAAGGGGGTGTAAGGTGACAATGATTTCTCCAGGATAAAGTTGATCCTTTATATTTATTGATCTCCTTGCTCCGACAGGTGGTTCAACGTCCTAAGCGGTGGTAGAACAATGCAATTGTTGTTAAATACAATACATGAAATATAGAAGCACCAGTTTATTTAATATTTCGTCTAAAGATCTTAATCAGGTTGAGTAGGCATTCTATTTTTGTTTGTCCGCCTTAGTTTTCGACACGATGATAAATGGCTTGGGACACTAAGAGCGCCATGGATTTTGGCGGTAAAATATTGTTCATTTAGGAAGACTGATTACTGGGAGTTTCTTGAGTAAAAGCTTTTCTTTTGTAGATTCAATTAAGTCGTCGTAACGCATTTTGCTTTAACATCTGATACAATAATGATTTGAATAATTAAGAATATAATTGTCATGAATGTTAAAAAAAAGGTTTTATTAGCATGCGTAATAGGTTAACAAATTGACGGGATCCCTATTCGATGTTATCGACCCGCTTCTGTTGCCAATATTTACATAAAAACGCGGTTTTCCCTAACTAACTACTTTTCTACTAATGGATTACGTTTCGTACGAAAAATTTATATAGGTAAAGGGTCGATTTATCAGAAACCTCTTACCATGAATTAGTTGGTTTTACCTATTAGATAATTTCGTTATTTAATTTACTGTGGCTTGCAGTTAAAGAAGTTATTTATAACCGATGATTAAAGTAAAGTGACGTTTTATGTCAAAATATGTATGGTTAGATACAGTGGCTAACCACTACATAACTTTGAGCAACGTTTATGAATAAAGGGTTAAGTGTATTTTCTTTTGAAAAGCTGTGCGTGTTGCAAAACTTGTGAGCGTTATACGATGCGTGACATTTGTTTCTTCTAAGATTTAAAACACTTTTTAGTGAGGAACGTGATGCGTCACCAGAAATAATTTGGCTATTAATATATCTTTCGCAATCTCTGCGATAACTACAACCCATCTGCCCGATCACAGAAATTCTTGTCACATTATCGAAGACGTTACCCCATCTCTTAAGGTTATTCACACCCATATCATATCAATTTACTCACTACCTAGTAACTGTCTTATCGCCTACCTCATTGTCATATTGTCTCTCAAACGCCAACATTATGGATACCCTACGTTATGCCGCGTCCGACCACGGATGTCCGGTGGCTGTCAATCTTTTCACTGTTCCAGTTTCGTATGTTTGTGCCTCCTGTGTTCGTATAGAGTATAGGCATGTTTGCTTCGATCCCCTTTGTGAAGAGGTATTATGTACGTAGGTATAGCTAAGCTACAAAATTGAGGTTACAGCCAATTAATGTTACGTAGGAAATTAATAATATTATCTGTACAAATAAATAAAATTGTTGTCAAAATAACAGACGCTAATCATTATTTAACTTTAAGCAACATTCATAAATAAACCCCATGGTCAGCGGGATTGTCCGAAAGGGTTACCGCTGGCCCGGAACATAAAGGGCTAAGGAAGGAACACGGGTGGGTTTTAGTCAGTAAGAGTCTGACACTCCCTTCCGCTCCACCCAGAGCGGGAGGGGTCATTTGATGATTTCCCATCCAGAAAAAAAAACCCCAAAATAATTAGTACCGTTGTATGAAATAGACATTGTATCATGAAAGTTGTTGTAAATCAAACTCTTTCTTTGCACAAACATATTCATGTGCACAGCATTCGTAAACTGATACCACGTGGGTGTGCAATTTCTCGATTGTAGAAGGTACCTACGACTTTGAATTGAAAGTCGGTATTCAGGTCGTAAAGAGCAGTGGTAGCCCAGTGGTAACAGCCCCGACTTAGGAGTTGTAAGGTCGTGGGTTCGAACCTAGTCAGGCGCGTTAATTTGTGTAATTAATTTCATCACTGTTCACAAAATGGTGAAGGAAAACATCGTGAAGAAACCGGTATGTCCTAGAATCAAAAGCTCGAAAACATGTGACATCTACCAACCCGTACTGCCCACTGCCCAAACGGAGAAGGTCGTAATCTACCACGCGGGCGCCCGTGTGGTGGATGCAGCTGAATACCAGTATTTTACATGGAGCGACTGCCTATCTGACCTCCACAACCCTGTGACTGGGTAATACGATACCCCTTGGTAAGACTGGTTGTTAGACTTTCTGGCTTCTGACGACCCGTAACGACTGTCAAAGATCCACGAATGTCATTCATCCACTGTTGTCACGTTTTTAGTGTGTTTCATAATTACTCCGCTGTAGCCACTCTCACTCAGCAGTAAGGCATTTTGCGAAGACCGTCGTTCCACATTCTTACTTCAACTTAATTCTGCAAATCAGTGCGATATCTATGTATATCCACTTCATAAGCATACTTCATCGAATCCAATTACAGAATAATAATCCACGTCCAATCAAACTAATGCATTCATATGGCGGCAGGTTCTAATTATGAATTAAAAAAAAACTATCCATCTTCAATCAGAAGCAAGGAGATTGAAACCAATCATACATTGGAGTTCCGACCCTATGTCTAGCGAGGTAGAATGTAAATTGCATTTAGGGGTCTATGATAGGGGGGAAACTCGAGAGGCATATTTCCGTAATATCTATGCGTTTTATCCGCAGCAATCAAATTATACCTGAGATACGGACTACTCTCGGCTGGATTATATTTTGCAATGCAATTTTATTGTAGGTGTGTATATTGGAGTATTAAATCGTACAGTAACTGAGTTGTAGAGGTCAGATAGACAGTCGCTCCATGTAAAATACCGGTATTCAGCTGCATCTGGTTAGACTAGAAGCTGACCCCAACATAGTTGGGAAAAGGCTAAGCAGATGCAGATGATGATGATGGATTGTTAAAGGTTCGGCACCGTATCGCCTTCGCCACGCCGTCAAACAGGCGTCAACCTAACGTAAGCACGTAACCAAAGCGGATCAGAAGCTCCGATACGTCGACTCGGCTACGGCTATGGCGACGCCGCGCTTACGGCTCACCGACCGCTGGTTGATGGTGCAGCAGGCAGGCCGGAGGGTTGAGAGGGGCAAGTGTGGACGAAGAGACGTAAGCTCGGGTACGGAGAGACGTAAGCGCGGGGACGACGAGCCGTAAGCGGGGCGTCGACGAGCCGTAGCGCACCGCACCGCGATTCGTGAGTTTGTCCCGAGGCGAGGCGATTACGTTACGATTCCGATTAGCGTGTGTTGCAGTAGGGAATTTCATACAAAAAATACTGAACGGCTCAAGTTAATACGGTGCCGATCCCTTTCCGGTTTGATACGTGTGCTATGACCTTGTGTAGTAATAGTTATCTAAAATGACTAGGAAGAAACTAGATTAAGAGGGCACTTCTCTCGTGTCGGAACGTGCTTTCCAAGTCATTCTATTCTGTAAAAATCTCAACGTGAAAACTAAGTTGAAGTGAGCTGTCAAGAGTGTCAATCCATAGCATCAGGTGGAATGACAGCTGGATGGAGCCAGAACCTCAAAAAAATAGAATAGAATGACAGCTGACTTCAACTAAGTTTCCATACAGAATTTCTAACGCAATGGCAAAAGATTAGATCAGCAAGATTTGTACCTACTCTCGTGGAGGATTTTAATATTCTTGGCAATTAACCTGCAGTGACACAATTACGGACTTCTTCGTCGTGTCACTGGCACGACAGTATTTTAAATCTTGGTAGCTCAGAACTTCGCCACTTCCATGGCATCGTCGATGGCAGTGCAGAGGTCACTTTGACTGCGTGTTTTGGGGCACAGAGGGCGACCTAGCACCACTATCCAAACCCACACCCTGCCGACGCCCGTTGTAAGCTGTAGCAGGATACTCTTTCCCCCTACTTACTATTTACTACAAAAGGAGCATCTTCCAGCAAGGTGTAAGCCTTCCGGGGGCCACTTGGAAGTCCTCGAACCGCTTCCGGACCCAAGTGGGAAGATGTAACTCCAACCTCGTAAAGTGGGCTACCCCGACTGAATTGTATTATTTAGGTACGAAACGTTCAGTAAAATCACCAAATTAAAATCATAATAATCAAGTCAAATTACACCAACTCCTCATCAAAATCAACATCAGCAATCTAAACAAGATATTACACGATTCTCAAATAAAATCTTCTTAAACAGGCTTACTTTACGATTCAGGAGATCAATGACCGTTTGGTAGTACACACATACACGTACCTACTTTGCGCTGCTATCGTGGGCCGTCGTGAGCCGCGGTGAAGCCCTGTTTACTCGCTGGCTCTCGTCCAAAACTCGAAGATGTAGTGAGTAGTGACATTAATTGATTTACTATATCGTTTCTGCTCATCTGAACAAGGTTTTTATATTCTGGAATTAGGTAAAATGAGTTCACGGTGTCGTCGTACTTTTTAACCGACTTCATAAAAAGCGGAGGTCCTCAGTTCGTCGGAATCTGTTTTTTAAATGTATTTTCCCAAATAACTCTAAGACGCTTGGACCGATTTGGAAAATTTTCGTTTTGCTCGAAATGTTATACTTTCCAAGTGGAAGTCGATCATTGTGCCGATAGTCGTGACAGCCAATGAATTTATAGCCAGGAGCCTCGACCCACACCTGAGGAGGCTCTCGTTGGGCAGCTGGATCAAGGGCTTGATCCAGAAAGCGGTACTTCTGGACACGGCCCGCATTGTTAAGAGGTTCCTCTCTCTGGAAGCCTGACCGCCGCGCGCCGGTAGCTTGGACTCTGTTCTCGATAACGGTGGGCTACTATTTTTTTTTTAATATGTTTAAATGTTTTTGTATTTTTTTATACTTACTAATATTTAAAAATATAATTTATATGAATTTAATTCAATACAGGAAAATAATTTACAAATGCGTGCACTGACTGGACAAGTACGCTCAATCTGTGTGGTTCTTTCCTCAAAAGACCAATTCAGCCACCAATCTACATGGTCTTCACATAATCTGACCAAGATTTTGTCTGGACTTTAAAAGAGACTGTGACTTCTGAGTTTATTTCGGCCTTTCTTCTCAGAATAGTCCGATAGGAAACGCCGACCTCATCTAGTTTAAAAAAATATGATTGACGTGTAAAAGTGTTTGTACAAACCTAAATAAATCATTTATCATTTATCAATAGCTTCTCGGCCAATTTCGGTCACGGTGGCCAATCTCAACGGAGATTAGCCAGGCACGCAGGAGATATTATAGTGCACAAGCGTGTGCGTAAACACAGGTGTACAGTACCCGGCGATAAATATTGCACATCGACCTTTGGAAAGAGACAATCGGCTAATTTCGGCTTCGTAGAACGTTATCTCTGTCGCACGAAATACAAACAGTCCGGTATCTATTAGGAGCTGTTAAAACAATATGATTTGCTTCTTTTGATAATTATTTTTATTCTTTGTATAAAATCGATAGGATCGAATAGGTCGATGTGCAATATTTATCGCCGGGTACTGTACTCTCTGTTCTTTTTTTCTCATAGTCCGATGGGACGGCAATCCGACACGACCGGGGAGCGATCAGGTGCGGGATGGGAGTATTAAACCGCCAACTTCCAAGCTCCGGACTGTTACTAAGAAATTCCTAATGGAAAACCAAATAGCACTTTATCCGATCTGGGAATCGAACCCAGGATCCCACGTTCAGCAGTCGCACTTGCCACCACGAGACCAACGAGGCAGTTAATTAAATAATTAAGGCGAAAGCGCTAGGGTAGCCCGCGAAATATATTTTTTTTTAGGTTTTTTGCAATTTGCTGGTCAGTATTAAGTTGTACGTTGATTAATATATGAATCGCGGCCGTAAGAAATATGTGTTTACAGAATTATAATCATTAAAGTCATCAACACAACTCTTTAAGACCACGTAAGTCCCAAGAATAACTGTTTCATGAAATCATCATTCTTTGGAGTTTCGCGGGCTACCTTAGCTCTTCCCCCTTAAGTCAGAATCATGTACTGAATCCACCTTAACATGTTGCGCGTCGATGCCCTGTATTAATTAAAATAGGTACTTCTTTAGCCGTATCTACCTTAGGGTATAAGACCCGTCCCTACCTGAGAGCAATCCAATTATTTATCCGTCTCACGAGTACCACTAATTAAATAGGGGTACTATAGAGAATCTTTACCGAAATGGGAACATCAAAAGTGGTACTAGTGGGAACACACGAACATTACTACAATAGCCGCACGCGAGAGTATTAATCAGGAAAATAATAAATATACAGACGCCAGCACATCAAGCTACCCGTAATTCAAATTTTCCCAATCAACTTTGAACCTTACGCTTTACCGATAAAGTTGAAAATCTATTAAAGAAATTTGACAGATTGTAGTAACTTGATGTGCTGGCGTCTGTACATCTGTCCAGTGTCCACATTCATTTATTAATAGCTCCCTATAATAATGCATTTTCCTGTACGGTTGAAATCGTTCACAGAATTATGATCTCTGTCTCTCTAACAAATCGTCGGTCTATCCTATAAAAATCTCATCCTGAAAATTTAGGTGAGTGAGCTTAAAGTCTGAATCCCCCAATCCGCACTGGGACCGCGTGGTGGATACATATATACACATTACACAGCCCTCCTCTCACAGAAGTGATAGAGGGGAGGCCTTTGTCCCAGCAGTGGGAATATTTTAGGCTGATTCAATCTGCCCAGCCTTTTCCCAACTATGTTCAGGTCGGCTTCCAGTCTAACCGGATGCAGCTGAACCAGTATTTTACATGGAGCGACTGCCTATCTGATCTCCACAACCCAGTTACTGGCTACCCCTTGGTAAGACTGGTTGTCAGACTTACGGGCTTCTGAAGACCCGTAACAACTGTCAAAGATCTACGAATGACAGCCGGGACAAACGGCTGAACGTACTTTCCGAGGCACGGAGGGTCTTGGTATGTAAAGATGGTCACCCATCTACAGACCAACCGCGGCAAGCGTAGCTTAACCTGATCGATCGACCCCGTGCGGCTGTTATTACTTAGCCACGAGCCCCTCTATTGGTGGCTACAGTGTCGATCAATAAAAAAGGCTGTATTTCAAGCCTTTTCTATCGTTTTACAGGGCCATTGATAAATGATTTTAATTTTGTAAGTAGGTTTGCACAAACACTTTTACACGTCAATCATATTTTTTAAACTAGATGAGGTCGGCGTTTCCTATCTGACTACTCTGAGAAGAAAGGCCGAAACAAACTCAGAGGTCATAGTCTCTTTTAAAGTCCAGACATAATCTTGGTCAGGTTATATGAAGACCATGTAGGTCGATGTCTGAGATGGTCTTTTGAGGAAAGAACCACACAGATTGAGAGGACCTGTTCATTGAAATAAAAACGGTCGATAGGTGTTTCGTTACTGCACAAAACCATTAAAACTATAGGTACTTACTGTAATATTTGAGCTGATCCTAAAAGCTTTTAAAAAAACCCTTTGAATATTATAAACGTAGAGTATTCAAACAAAAGAAGTGGTTTTAATCGTCGCAGCGTGCCTCGGTGGCTGTAATTAAACATTTTGCGGTCGCGGCGCTGCCTAGCGGGATATTAGCGCCTGCCCGCATGTTGATACCTATAAACACTTTCATAACTTTTAATATGTTTGGTTTGTTTATGTTTGTTTTAGTTGTCTGGCATTTTTGCTGAACTGGGCGTTTTTGGCGCAGCCGTGAGGAAAACTTTCCTGCTAATTTCTTAGTTTACACTTTTTTATTTGATTTTATTTGTGTTTATCTGATGTATGTATTTGGTGTACTGTCTTTTAGTCTGTGCTAAATAAATGTATTTTCATTCTTTCTTTCAATGTACCTTTTTGTGCTGTTTTCATTCATATGAGGTAGAACATTTGTTTTTAGGGTTCCGTACCCAAAGGGTAAAAACGGGACCCTATTACTACGACTCCACTGTCCGTCTGGCACTAGGCTGTATATCATGAACCGTGATGGCTAGACAGTTGAAATTTTCACAGATGATGTATTTCTGTTTCCGCTATAACAACAAATACCAGAATAAAATAAATATTTAAGAGAGGCTCCCATACAACAAACGTGTTTTTTTCCGGTTATTTTGCCTTGTGGTACGGAACCTTTCGTGTACGATTCCGACTCGCACTTGGCCAGTTTCCGTATTAGCGGTTAGTAACAGAAAACTAATGCTCGTTTCCTATAAACAAAAGCGAATCGTTTTGCTTACCAATGTGCTATGGTAGCATTTTTTATTCCCAAACTGGGCATATAAATAGATTCGTTAGCTAATTTTACCTGTGATAGCTACTTCCATATGGGAGGGTCTACTATGCAAGGTCTTGGTCGGCGGGATTGTCCGAAAAGGTTACCGCTGGCCCGGAACATAAAGGGCTAAGGAAGGAACACGGGTGGGTTTTAGTCAGTAAGAGTCTGAAACTCCCTTCCGCTCCACCCAGAGCGGGAGGGGTCATTTGATGATTTACCATTCTGAATAAAAAAAAAAGCTATGGTCTTTGCTTCATTATTGGTAAATATACAAGAGTCTTAATTTTAACCAATAAGGGTCCGATAATTGTAGGGATCGGCAATTCATGATTTAACAGGGCTATCGTCATAATATGGTTACAGTAGGTAGCTCCATGTAAAATACCTGTAGGTACTCAGCTGTACTGAAAGAAATAAGCAGTAAAAAAAATGAAAAAAACATTAATCTGAACTGCTTTAAACAGTTCCATATGAGCGTAATGTTCAAAACAGTATTTGTTTTCTGATCCGAAAACAGTTAAAGCTTGAGGCAAAATGTTACCGTCATGACAGTAAACGTTAACGTTTTAAGTAGCTAAAAGGTCACAAAATTAACTGTTTTATTCAATGGTCGTTCAAACCATTGAAATTTACTTACATTACCTAGAGAGATTACATACGACTTTATGCAAAATATTTACATAAAGTCTTACATATAATTTGCGAAGGCATAATAACGTTAGATGCCTGTACGAGGATAAACCTGTATCATAGGCGGCATGAGCATACCTTTATGGTAATTGTGGGACAATACAATTCTTAACTGTAAATACCTACCTTCATCTCTAAAACATTGTTAAATGTCATTAATACCTATTAGGCATTTATGAGAAGCAGTTACCTGCCAGTATTAAAATTGCGGCACTTCATTCAAATAAAATAAATTAAAAATTAATATTTTTATTCAGTATAATCATTGGTAAAATATTTACAAATTGGTAGTCTTACAAATAATTTACGAAGTATCATTATTTTATACCTAGTTTAAAATATTTGATACCGTTGTCTACCTTATTACGTCCCAGTTAGTCACACAACAACACTAGAGACCTAGCCACAGCATTGTGCCGGCTTTAAGCCACTCCTAACAACCGTCAGCTCGCTTCGTGGTGCCTATTACCGGCTGCTGTCGTGGTAACAAGTGCACTTGCTGAAACGAACATCGTACTGCGAAATGTTCTAGACTTGCGACGGTACTGAACAAAATGGCGGAGGTGAAGATGAATATAATCTTTTTATTTTCCTTCCATGCATAGTAATTTATAACACACTAGCTTCTGCCCGCGACTTCGTCCGCGTGAAATTTCATTGTAGGGGTGGAATTTTAAGAACCCTTTCTTAGTGGATACCCACTCTTCACAAAGAACACACCCTCTAAATTTCATGTCTCTAGGACTAGCGGTGTAGGCTGTGCGTTGATATATCAGTCAGTCAGGACTTTGATATTTTAACTCCTCATGGAGTTGGGGGGCGAAGTACTAACAGCTGCAGTGACGTTCGTGATCGAGACCCTTCTGTTAAAGCACGTTAATATGTTGGGTCTGGCTGTCATTCGTAGATCTTTGTCAGACTTTATGGGCATAAAGTCTGACAAAGATCTACGAATGACAGCCAGTTACTGGGTAATAAAATACCCTTGGTAAGACTGGTTTTCAAACTTTCGGGCTTCTGACTGGGCAGTCAGTAGGGCAACCAGTCTTACCAAGGGTATCGTATTACCCAGTAACTGGATTGTGGAGGTCAGATAGGCAGTCGCTCCATGTAAAATACTGGTATTCAGCTGCATCCGGTTAGATTGGAAGCCGACCCCAACATAGTTGGGAAAAGGCTAGACAGATGATGATGAGATAGTTACGGAGTAGATCATCATCATCATCATTTCTGCTGAAAAACGTCCACAGCTGGACATAGACCTGGGGACCAAGCATCGCCACTTCGACCAGTTCTGTGCTTGTTAGAATCGATCGGGCCATTTGTATTTTTTGGGTAATCAGTAATCTGTTCAAACAGATTACTGATTACCCAAATTCTCTGGCTATAAATTCAAAACTTTATCTACAGGTAGCCGGATTTGCAATCATTTGCCCAAAGAACTTCTTCAAACTCTGAAAATAGGTAGGTAAGCATAACCTTAGACCACCCTAATTCTTATCCTACTAATTCAGAGTTAGTGATGGAGACTTGGAGAGAACAGAGTTGGTAGTTTATGAGGATGGATGGTTGTTTGATACTCTTTCACGCAAAAAGTACTAAACGGATTTTGATGATACTTTACAGTACTATAGCTCAAATATCAGAATAACACATAGGATACTTTTTATCCCGGTATTCCTACGACATCGACATTCACGCGGGAGAAACCGCGGGGCGCAGCTAGTTAAACATAAACAATAGCAGTATTTTTCATCGTTTACTAATCAAGCGAAAGGGGCAAAAAATTCAAAGCTTTCAACTTCATTACTCGTACTAGAATTTCAATTATAGCGTTCTTTGTACTTTTACCGTTGTTGAATTTTTAAAACGTGGTGTATTTTGAAATAGAAATTAAACTAAAGAAAATACTGTTTTTGTTACTGTTTTTACAAATGGAAACGTACAACAATAAACAACAAACAACAGCAACGGACAACAAAGGAACGAGTCAAAGAAGTAAACAGAAATAGAAATATAGTTCTTTAAAGAACAAAGATAGTAAAGATTTTCGATGTATTTATCAGTTTTTCACAAAATCAGACCATGGACGTAAAAAAGAAGATGTAGTGAGACTGTGACCTCTGAGTTTGTTTCGGCCATTCTTTTCGAGTAGACAGATGGGAAACGACAACCTCATCTAGTTAAAAAAAAATAAGATTGACGTGTAAAAGTGTTTATACAAACTACTTACAGAAATAGAATCTTTTCAAAAATTTAAATAGTATCCTTAGATGGTTTGGTCATGATCAGAGGATAATTGAAAGGTAATTAACAAAAGGTATTCGTACAAGGTAGTTGTGAGTGAAAATGCCGGGAGCGGGAGCTAATTTACTCCTCCTTCACTCTTGAGAGAGTGGTCGTGGTTGTAGACTCTGCATTGCAAATTCAATTTATTTATTTATAACATAAAGGATTTTTAATACTGATATGGTCACTATAAGATGTTGTTAGGTTAGCTAATTATGGAATAACTTAAGAGAGAAGGTCCCTTAAGTAGGGACTGAATAAATTAACCGACTTTGTATTACATGGATCTCACAAATTTTTACGGTAGAAGAACTGAGTTGCGAGACTTGGCTTTTTTTTACAAGTTATGTTTTTGATGGCATCTCACTTCTTTTTGTAGATAGTCCTTACTTTTTTTCCTTTCGGTATCTTTTTAACTTAACTTTGTAATCCTGTATATTTATATGGGATTACAAAGTTATTTATGTAGTTGCTGTATCTAGAAAAGTGGACCGAAATTGCAAAATATTGTAGTTTTTTCTTGTTTTATACATTAAACACTAATTGTGTTCTAAATTTGAAGCTTTTATGTCTGTTAGAAGTGCCTTAGAGTTTTGATGATCGGTCATTCAGTCAGTGAGTGACAAAGAAAGAGTTAAGAAACTTTGACTAGTTTAATTTCTAAACTACTGGTTCAAATTGAATGAAATTTAAAATATACCGTGTTTATACAATTCTTACTTGGTTACTGAAAATTCAGACTTCTAGTTTTATCCACAACGAAGTTATAGTGGGGTCAAAAATGGCCTGAACTGTTTCGAGAAAAGGATCCGGATGGTACGGCCGTGCCGCTTTTTGCTCGACATGACGGGGGCACTGCCGTGTCCCCAGAGATACATTAAAGCTCAAGAGCACCGTTCTGGCTAGAAAAGTCAAGATTTTCGTATCCGATACACTAAGTCTGCTCAAGTAGTGGAAAATACTTGTCCTTTAATTAGCAAGAGGTCCGATTTGGGGATCAGACTGGAATGAACTCGAAAAGTCCGTGTTAGAGCACGGATTCGGCTTAACACAAACTTCAAAGTTACTTACTTAGTTTATCTTGCACGTGATTTCATCATCAAAACCTTGATTTGACATTGAATTTCTTTAAGTATTTCGACACGTTTCTCGAATGCACCTAGAGAGATGAGTATTAGATTGTCTCTCACTGGACGCCTAAGGAAGGACATCGCCGTTGAGCTAGCTAGACCAAGGTGAAGGTGGTGTAACGATCAGATAACATTTGTGCAGGCGGCGGACTAGGGGCGTCCGTCGTCCGACCAGACAGGCCCGAGTTGGCGCCGCAGCTCTCTTTAGAGAGTAGTACAATGCGTGCCACGTAAGAAGAGACTTGACACACCACGTGGTTCGACATGCGCAGTACTCGATTTTAGGTATCTCTAGCGGTATGAGGTCTGAGTGCGGGACGGGACCGGACGTCATAAGGGCGGCGGAAAGAGGCTGGGGAGGCGGGGTCAAGTCTCTTCTTACGTGGCACGCATTGTATATTCCTTGCGCCGCAGTGTTCCACACGTTATAGGAATGGCCGCACGGGGAGGTGGGACCCGCTGAGGAACACCGGGTCGAGGCCTGTCGGGGGAGCGGTGAATGCTTATGCGAATCCCGTATCCCGGGCATAGGTAGAGGTGGAACACCGCGGTGGTTTACGCCGGTAAGACTCTGGCATGCCCCTCTGTCACCCCCACGATTGAGGAAGTCCTCATTTCCACCGCGCAACAAAAAAAAAGGGCTAACATGGCCAGAGATCGCACAAGATAGGGATTTGTTTGGAAACATTTTTATTTGGTTTGGAAGGAAAAGGGGAGGCCTTTGCTTAGAAACAATCCAAGCCAACAAAAAATAAAATTGTTAAAGATATCTTCAATTTTCTTTGCGTAAAAACTTTTTAGCTCCGTCAAAATTGCTCTAAAATAAATTATAGGGTTTGTAAATTCTCAGTTTACAAACGCTGTTGCTTTCGGTGTTGTCAAAATAAATGTTGTGACATGATTCCTTCGTCAAGACTTTGTTGAGTTTGCTGAGCTAATTAGGTATTCTTATCCTTAGCGTTAAGATTAAAGCTGGGACGACGTTAAATTTCGCGATGATGTCTTTGTTAAACTTTGTGAACGTGAGTTTTATTAATTTGGGATAAAGGGTTGTGAAAAATTGAGTTTACGACGATTTATTATGAAATAATTTTAAAGTGTTCAATTTAACTGTTGACGTGTTTTAGAAGGTGTGTGACTACGTGTGAGTGACTACGTGTTTTAGAAGGAGATAGTTTATGCTATTAAAATAATGAAAAGACCAGCTTGGAAATCGAAAATAATAACTTTACTACGAAATACTTTTTCTAAAATGTAATGTTATTAGACCGAAAACAGAAGACGAACTAGCAGGGGATCGAGGAGGGGTGGGTGGAAGGGGGGATTCAGGGGATCAGACCGGAATAAATGGTATCAAAAGACAAATTCTCGGAAGCGAGGTTTCAAGCGAATTATTTGGTTTCATAATGAAATCCACGAAACGGGAAATTGTACGTATTAAGTCACCGAAACTGCATAAGCTTATGTAATAGGTACCTACGAATGTAACCTATGCTTCAAATTTTAATGGCCCATGAAACCACAAAGACATTTTCCACGTTTAAGCGTAATTCATTTGCCTTTTATTATTTCAAAGAGCACATTATTTCATTAAATAAATTTTGTTTTGGGTATACAATCGTTTAGCAGGTATTTTTATCTTATGAAGTGACGCGCGCTTTATTTGTGGATAGCAAGTATACAAACACGCTGTAACTGTGTGTGTAAGTGCAAGAGCTCTCGGTACCGTCCGAGACAATGCACAGTCGTGAAGTCAGAAGTGTGTGTGCGTGTGTGTGTGTTATGTGCTAACGCTAATCATCTTCACGTACATATTCACATCGTGTTTGTCCACTTAGTTATCACAAGTAAAGCGCGTGTGGCTTCGTGAGATAAAAATATCGTAATTTTTCATGACAATTACGGTGACGTTTGGCTTGATAATTATTCGTATAATTTTGGATACACGTTGTTATTGTTTGGCAGTCTTTTATGTACTTTTATATTTATATGGTGCAATTAAAGAAATTGCGATCACTTGTCATTATGTGTGTTACGCTGTCACGCAGTCACCCCACTAATTTCAGTTACATTTGATCGCAATTTCTTTTATTTTGACAGTTCTGCCCCGTGTGCTATTACGTTGTTGAGTAGACGAGTTTTTCAAAACAACGAGTATGAAGTAGTGGATTAGGAGTTTCCTTCAAAACCCTTTTTTTTCTTTTTTTTTCAGGATGGGAAATCATCAAATGACCCCTCCCGCTCTGGGTGGACCGGAAGGTAGTGTCAGACTCTTACTGACTAAAACCCACCCGTGTTTCTTCCTTAGCCTTTTATGATCCGGGCCAGCGGTAACTCTTTCGGACAATCCCGCTGACCCGGCAGGCTTCGGCCCTGACGGGCCCCTTCAATTGATGCTGACATCTCTTTGAGGCGCGCGTGGAACACGTGCGCGTAGGAATTTCCTTCAAAACCCTTGGATTATGATTGAAAGTGTAAATGTAAATAAGTTGCTCGTCTGTACCCTCATCGTCAGACAAATGAAATTGAAAGCAGAACTGTAAAAGAATTCCAACTTTCGAACTTTCTTGCTCCTCTTCCAATCATGTCTCCACTATATTCAGTCCCCATCGCTTCGCCAGCTTCGCATTTTATTACCTTAACGTCGCCAACAGTGCCCGCCATCTTTATTTTTATTTCCGCATGTCTTCGTCATTATCCGCACGGTTTCATTCACGTGCCGCTCCGACGCGCGTGACGTCTGGAACAGTCAACGAGGAAGATCAAAGAAGTTTTATTTTTAAAACGAATAAAAGAAGTATTAGGGATAAAGAAAGATTTAGGCCGAAGCCACACAGGTGGGATTAGCTTTCGTGGTGACACGATATAAGCCCTATTTATTAAAATAAAACTTATATTATAGGTACTTAAGTAGCGGCCCGCCCCAGCTTCGCACGGGTGCTATTTTTTTTTGAATATTTGAAGTTTTCTTCCATACAAACCTTGTCCTGGCAATACCGAACACAACAAAAGAAATAATTATCCAGTTGGGTGCAGTTATTCGGAAGTTACAGACACGCGCGTACAGACATTTCGGCGACTTTGTTTTATACCTCCTATACAATGTAAGGAAGGATAAGGATAACAGAAAAACAACGTAATAAACGGTAGGTCTTCGCTTTTAGAGTCTGACCGCGTTCTTCTTTTAAACTACGCAGAAGATTTTGCTATTATTTGCCAGGTACCTATCGCACGGGCGCTTTATCTCGCGGCGATTTTTTGTCGCGCACTGGATTTTCAGCGCTCATGCTTAACGCCGAGAGTTGAAATTCCAATAGTGTGTTTATTTGACGCTCTGGGATCTGCTCTGCTAGATTCTCAATGCTCGGCTCAACACCGAGAAGTGAAAATCCAGTGCGCGATAATATTCCGCCGTAATATTTTCACGTTCGTGCGAACGGCTTAGAAATTTATTCCGAAAGGTTTATATGTGTCACAGTAAGATGGTTGAAGCAGTAATATAGTTATATGAATGTCTACCTGTCTTACTAGAAATATAACTATCTTACTACACCAATCTAGTGACATAATTATAAGTATAAATATTTTCTTTGATTAGCGCAACTGGCTACTCATTTTAAATACTTGGGTCGCCTTTGGGGCGGATTCGTATTTAGTATTTAAGTATTGTGAAAGGATTGTAAAGTTCAGTGCGCAATACGTTGACTTACACCTTTTTTTTTTTTTTTTTTTGTCGGGGGGATACCTTCAAAAGGCACCCGACCTCCGGGGAGGGAGGTCGGGGAGTGTGGGATTTTTACCTCACTAAAACCGCCCCGGTGATCACCTTCAGTACATAGGGGTGGTCCCGGTTCCTCTTAAAAGACCAATTCCGGAACCCCCCCGTGCAACGCCTGTAAGGCACATCCCTGGGGAGACTGTAAAGGGGCCTCCCCTGAGCCTCGCTATGCACGGCAGCACGGACTCCGTCCGCCCACCAAGTGACCCCAGGGAAGACGGTGGCACAGTGATCACGTTGACTTACACCTACGATATCCTCGAGTTAGGCCAGTTACAGAATGGTCAAATTAATGTGTTTCGCTAGTTTTTATTGGTCCGTGACAGTTAAGCGGTTTGACGCCAAAATCTACAAGCTTTCTTGAGCTTTCAGTAACTGTACGGTATTTTACACCTAGGAACTATTTTATAGTATGCTCTTAAGGGGCTTACAGGACCTAAACGCAAAAAACGTAAGTTTTAGAAACAATAACAGTATATGATCGACTGCAGTAAAAAAATCAGAAAAATATATGATATTTTTCAGGATATATGCTAAGTAGATACTGTGTTGAAAACATAATACAACTAATTTGATACGATAGAAAAAAATCATGAAGATACCTCCAAAAACTTTCTTTTTACAATAAAAACCATACAATCATTCTGATTTTTTATTAGATTATTCTACAAGCAACATACTTAAACATTAGTGTTTTAATTTTTTAGTCCAAACAATAGATTTTAGAAAAATAGATAATTGCTTTATATTTTGCAATAAATTACCAGCGTTTTGTCATCGCGCTTCTCTTTCTTTTCTATGCAGTCCGACAGTGACCGCGCTTTAGGTCGTGCAAGCCCCTTAAGGGGGATGCGCTAAGGTAGTCCGCAAAATTAAAATTTTCTTACATTTTTTGTCATTTGCAGGTCAGTGCTATGTTGTATGTTGATTAAAACATGATTCGCGACCGTAACAAATATATATTTACAGAATTAATTATCATCATCTGCCTAGCCTTTTCCCAACTATGTTGGGGTCGGCTTCCAGCCTAACCGTATGCAGCTGAATACCAGTATTTTACATGGAGCGACTGCCTATCTGACCTTCACAACCCCAAACACCTCCACTTTGACCGGTTCTGTGCTTCTCGCATCCAACGGGTTCCTGCGGCCTTCACGAGGTCGTCGGACCACCCTTTGAGAGGCCTGCCAACGCTACGTCTTCTGGTACGCGGTCGCCACTCCAGAACCTTTCGGCCCCAACGGCCATCTGTTCTGCGAGCAATGTGCCCTGCCCACTGCCACTTAAGTTTGGCAATTCTTCAAGCTATGTCGGTTACCTTGGTTCTCCTGTGGATCTCCTCATTTCTGATTCGATCACGCAGGGAAACTACTAAGCATAGCCCTCTCCATTGCTCTTTGGGTGACTTTTAGCCTTCTTTGTATAAGGCCCATTGTGAGCGACCACGTTTCAGTGCCATAAATCATCACTGGCAACACGTGCGTGCGTGCGTGTATTTAGAGAATTATAATCATGAATACAATCCTATAAGTTCATATAATCTTGCTGAATGACTATTTCAATGAAATATCAATCAATAGGATTAATCAACATACAACCTCACACTGACCTGCAAATTGCAAAAATTTAAGAAAATTTGAATTCGGGGGCTACCCTCGCGCCTCCCACATAAGCGATGTATCTTACGATGCTTTTTTGAGGATATAAATTTTACATTTCCCAAATACCAAAAAATCCTGATGTTATTATCTAACATTTTGACGGTTACATTTGTGTTGAAATTTTCCAAGGTTGAATAGTGAAGAGTAGATGGCTATCTGTGAGGCTATGTTTTGTAACTATTGATTTTCAAGAACTGCTGATTAACAACCTTAATTTGAGTGATTAATTTCCGAATTTCATTTTGTTTTTGGTTTATTAGGTGTAACCATAGGCTGTGTCCTAACCGAAAGCGAAAGTCGTGCGAGTACGCGATCATAACACTCGTTTATATGAATACTGTCTGACCCGGCGAATTTCGTAGGTACCGCTTCAGAATCCATAAATGCAAAATATAGTTATTCTGCTATTCGGGGCGGAGACAAATCCAACAAGTCAAAGAACATAAAATTTGGTCCAGCCGTTCTTGAGTTATAAATGGTGTAACTAACCCAACTTTGTTTTATATATATATATAGAAGATAGATGCCGTATCTGCGCGACAATCACATATTACTAGGACACAGGGATAGACTTCTAATTAATATATAATTTAATTGTCCCCAGCCCGTGGTCAAGGAGGGTTACCTGATGAAGCAGACGCGCAGCTTCCAGCGATGGCAACGCCGGTACTTCAGGCTGCGCGGGCGCACACTATACTATGCCAAGGAGAAGGACGTGAGTACTAGAGCAATAAGTTTAATTATTATAGTTGTATGGTTCTGCCGGAGCTTTTATTATATGTACTTTTTATCATTTTCAGGATGTTGTGTTTTCAGGAGTTTTATTGTATCTGTGTTTTTTTTACCATTATCTGCGTGCTAGGTAACCCTAACTTATTGCGATTTTCCGTTTCGTTTTTCTCTTTAACTATTGCAGTGGAGAATACGGAAATATATAATTTTATTTTGCAGTTCAGGAAATACTCTGTGCTGCATGTGGTTACCCCGAATTTGACTTTATGTTGTCCGAAATTCGTTTCAAATGACTTAATTTTTTTTCGGATTCGTTTTTCTACGAGGTAACGAGGCGCAAGCCACCCGAAAAGTATGGGATTCGCTCGTCAAGGTGAATGAACTTACCTAGCTTTTTTAAAACTGCACCTACAATTAAGTTATCGTAATTGTAGGTGCAGTTTTAAAAAAGCTTGGCACCTCATCGCATTTACCTCTGTGATGTTTAAACTTGCCGGTAACTTTGACAACAGTAACGTTCTGCGTTCTGATAAAATTATTACTGTTACTGTGGGCCTGCATCATCCACTGCTGGGCAAAAACCTCTCCACATGACTTCCAGCTCTTTCGGTCCAGGGCTAAAGTGGACCACTGGTCGTTTGTTTTGTCCAGCTCATCCCGCCATCTTCTACGGGGTCTGCCGCTACGCCTTCTACTTGTGTCAAGGCTCCAGGTGATGGTTATATTGGCCCACAGCTTATTGGGCATACTAAAACGTGGCCAGCCCAGTCCCACTTCAGCTTAGCGGCTTTTTAAGCAACGTCAGTAATCTGTGTTTTAAAGCGCAGTGTCGTGTTGCGAATGATCTATCAATTTGTTAATTAAAATATTAATATTTCATAATATGTATAGGACATCAATTTAAACAAAAACAATTATTCTGACACGCCACTACGGCGTTGTACTTTTAAATTACCAATACTCCTCATAGCGTATACTGCAAAAATATGATTACCATAATTCTGATGGATTCACGCTACATACTGGTGCAGGTACATACCATATATTATATAGGTTATATTTGATACGGGAACATCAAAATATTGTATTAGCAAATTTCAAAATGGCCGACAGTGCGATTTCCGAGATTGACGTGAGGGGCATCCCCGGTGTGAGAGGACCCTGAGAGGCTTTTTATATACGTGTGAATTATGATACATATGAGGTTAAAGTAATAAATAATTAAAACACCTAAAGTGGGCTTCAACAGTTAGTTGACATTATAAATAAGTAAATAAATAAATGTGAAAGTTTGTGAAGATGTTTGGATGTTTTCTACTCAATCGCGCGTAAACCGTTGTACAGATTTCGATGAAAATTGGCACATAGAATAGACCATTTCCTGGATTAACACATAAGATATCCTTTTTATCGCGATATTCCCATGGGATCAAAATTTATGCGGGTGAAATCGCGGGACGTTGCTACTTTAAAATAAAATCAGGCACTCCTAGGGCTACTTGATTATTTTTTATGATAAGTGAAAGGTAGTTGAATAAGTAAATAATAACGTTATAGCAGTTCAAAAATTTGGAACACGGTAATTTGAAATCATAATGTGGTTTGTCACAGCTGAAGTGGAAACATAACTTTTGGAGGCCACTGTACCTACATATACTATAGTCCGCGCGGAACTAGTTGGCCGCGCCTTATAGGTGGGGACGGGGGTGAGGGCGGCGGGGTTGCCTAGTATTCGCAACGCACGTACTGAGTCATGACAAAGCGCCCCCGCCCCTCCGTCCCACCGCTCACATACCTAAGGCGCGGCCAACTAGTTTCGCGCGGACTATAGTACCGAATGATAGATGAAGTTTCTGTATGGGTTGTAGTAAAATTGCTACTTTGACGTTTTCAGTTTTGTCTACGACGTTTGAAAAAGATATAATTTTCAGTGAAGGTAGTTTAGGGTTTTTATATTAAAATGTTTAAATAATCTTAACTAATGAAATATGGTGAATATTATTTGATGATATTTAGCATTATTGAAAAGATTTTTAAAGAAACCACGACCTAAAAATGTTACCTTCAAGTGACGTCACGCGTCTGGCAATACCTCGTTTTCTAAACAAAGTTTCTTACTAATAAACGTTGTATAGCGTCTCTATAGTTACACAATGAGAAGTCTTCTTTTTTCGAAAGTCAAATTAATGACGACTGAAAGAGAGAAATCGGTGTGTAACTATTCGTCTGATATAATACGTTTATTAGTAAGGGGGTAATATTTTAAAGAGAAAAGAATTGAATTATTGTCGGTAGTTAAAAAAATAAGCTCTTCCAAACATTTTTAAACATACAACAACAACAACAACCATAACAACAACAACAACAACTTTTACTAAACATAGATCGTCGACGTACTGCGCCTGAAACCACCAGACCGTAAACCAGCCCGTTTTATTTTAACCCTTCACCCACCTTGCACTGACAAACAGATTTTTATCTACACCTGATTAACTTCAAAAGAAAATACCTACACTTAGGTGATGTACGCACGAGCGGTTTTTCATTATCTATTAGAACGGAGAACAAGAGATAGTAATTTGTTTAGTCTGTTTATTCATAAGAAGGTTTTTAACGCACGTGGAAACAGCCCTCGTGCCTTCTATTTTTTTTGGACGAATAGGAGGAATAAATGAAACGCGAAGTACGCATAACTGGCCGAATTTTTTTATTGCGTTGATTTAGAAGCTTGATTTTTTTAGAGCTCCAAGGGACCGTAGACGTAGGTTTTTTTTTTGCTAGCCTTTCCTTTCCCACTGCTGGTCAAAAGCCTCCTCCAAATCCTTCCAGGAACTCTTTCCCCGCGCCACCTCGAACCAGCCCTCGCGGTACGCGTCCAGGTCATCTCGCCATCTCTTTCTGGGCCGGCCTCGGCGGCGCCGTCCATCTTCAGGCACCCCTTGTGAGGAGATTTTTGCCCAGCGGTCATCATGCATACGGCTGAAGTGACCCGCCCAATCCCATTTGAGCCTGGCAGCCTTCTTTCCTACATCCAGTATGCCCGAGACGTAGGTATTTGATATTACTTTCAACTGGATACCGCTTGGTCACCGCCCCGCTTGTCGCTCAGCTGACACACCCGCGCCCGCGCTCCATTGAAGACCTCATCATACTTGCTTGGCAAGTTAGACTATATTTTAGTACTAAACTTTTAATAAAGAAATATTGTCGGTTTTAATATTAAAGTACATTTTATGTACAAGAAATATAATCGACGGTAAACCAGCTGAGCGCAAAACAACTAAGTCGTAGCACGTAGGCTTGTCTGCGTAGGCTTAAGTCTACGTGCTACGCGCTACGGGCTACGGGCTACGAGTCTACGAGGTCTACGACAGCCGTAGTTTATGACTGTTTTATAAGTTGATATTATTATTTTTCTTTCTATTCTTTGTTTCAAAATACAGTATGTATTTTTTTCAACGTCACAAGAACCCCCTCCGTGCCTCGCAAAGCTCGTCAAACCGTTGGTACAGGCAGTCATTCATAGATCTTTGACAGTCGTTACGGGTAATCAGAAGCTCAAAAGTCTAACAACCAGTCTTACCAAGGGGTATTGTGTTACTCAGTAACTGGGTTGTGAAGGTCAGATAGGCAGTCGCTCCATGTAAAATTATTCAGCTGCATCCGGCTAGACTGGAAGCCGACCCCAACTTAGTTGGGAAAAGGCAGATTGATTGACGTTACTGCGGACAAAATATATTATACCCTTGTAAAAATATTATTTTATTCTAACGAATGATTATTTTGTTTATTACTCAATCTCATGGCTTCAAGGCTTTAGAGGGTTATTCGTTTACAAGGGTTGTCACCGCCCCTATCAATCTTGATTTGATAATAATTCTTTTCAAATAATGATTGATGGCACAACCCTGACTTTGATACAGGTTGTGTTTATTATTCAATTATTAGTTATTGTATTAGTCAACCTCAATGATGTATGAAACATTTCGTGCCTGAAAAAGGGGGCAAAGGCTTCCCACTTTTGCCCAGTAGTGGGATAATAGAGTCTAAGTAGATATATAGATTCAAAGCAAAGACATGCTTTGGTTTTATTATTATTTATCTTTTAAATAGATTATTTTATATTTTGTGTATGAGAGAACGTTGTAGGTCGTGTAGACTGTAGATTTGTAGACCATTTTCCATTACGTCAAGTACCTGGTACTTGTTGATAGGCCTACACTGCCCTCCCATATTTGTTAAGGGGACTACAGTACCTAAACGCAAAAAACGCAAGCATTATATTGCCTAAAAGTATATTCAGAAAGACTACAGTAAACTAAATCAGAAAAATATATGATATTATTCAGGATATATGTT
Source organism: Luperina nickerlii (assembly GCA_963855955.1). NCBI lineage: Eukaryota > Metazoa > Arthropoda > Insecta > Lepidoptera > Noctuidae > Luperina > Luperina nickerlii. The sequence continues at coordinate 22,093,468 of OY979664.1, read as the reverse complement.
AGTTAGTGTGTTGAAAACATAATACAACTAATTTAATACGATAAGAAAAATCATGAAGATACCTCTAAAAACTTTCTTTTCACAATAAAAACCATACTAATATACATACAATCATTTTGATTTTTTGTCAGATTATTCTACAAGCAACATACTAAAGCAATAGTGTTTTAATTTTTTAGTCCAAACAATAGATTTTTTCTAAAATATAGATAATTGCTTCATATTTTGCAATAAATTATTACTAATATTAGGCGTTCTGTTGTTGAGATTATAAAGACAGATAATCTCACCCCTTCTTCTCATTAGTATGTATGTGTAATGAGGGGTTGCGAATCGAACCCATTACAGTGCAGCATATCACCTTTTTTCAGAACATTAATTGTATTCTAAATTCTAGTATTACTGTCAGGTTTGACACTTGTCACCTTTTGCTTTTTCATGATTTTGATATTTTTACATTTTTACACTTGACATTGGCTAAATTGTGGTGGTTTTTCCGCAAAAGCCATTAAACGAAGAGAAGAAGAAGAAGATATTGAATGTGAAAATAAACTGTGCCTACTTACCAGCGCGTTTTAGTTACGATCAGTAATACTACTACTGCCGGTCGATTCTGTAAGAATCTCACCGTGAAAACTTAGGTGAAGTGAGTTTGTTTTTGCTAGGAATTGACACTATTGACAACTCACTCCACGCTCACTTCACCTATGTTTTCACGGTGAGATTTTTACAGAATAGCACCGCTGTTTCTATAATTGAATTATCAGAGTTAGAATTTAATGAGGATAAAGTACTAAATGGAATTTCCAGATTTACCGCCGCCCTCTAAATGCAAAATGTCAGCGTGGCCTATTTATCTCATCTAGATTTAAGCCGGCTAATGATAACTTAATACAGCATTTACATAATATGACCTTATTTGGCACTTCGAAGTTATTTCCGCTTTGATTTGGCAACGGAACTATATGCTGAAACTATTTACGTCGTAGAATGTTTTGTGGTTTTATTTTCAGGATTTGCTTTCTGCACATCCAATTTCCTACTCATAATATAAATGTAAAAGTTTATATGTTTGTTACTCAATCACGCAAAAACACCTGAACGGATTTGGATGAAATTTGGGACGCAGATAGCTTATGACCATAGGATGTTTTTTATCGTGTTAGTAAGTTCCCGTGGGATCATTTCCGGCCTCCACGCGGGCGAAACCGCGTGCAAAAACTAGTTTTTATTAAAGGCAAGTCAGAAATGTCTCTAAAATATGCCGTTCCAACTTCCTTTACTTTTTTATACAGCGGCTCATAAGCAGTCTGCTCCTCTAAGCTTATCAGAGTAATTTTAGCCAATTTCAGTTAATTTTGAACTCTCGTCAAAAGTAGGTCAAAGAAAGTTTTTAGCCATTTAAGCTCTAGACTGAATTAACATATTTACTTTAATCGGCCATTGTAACTGAATTTGAAAAGTTGTGAACATGAAAATGTAACTTTTGTGAAAAGTCGTGATGGCCCAGTGATTAAGTCTCGCTCTCATACGTGAAAGGTTGTGGGTTTAAATCCAGGTAAGTACCCAATGTGACTTTTCCAATTTATAATATACTTTCTGAGTTTAACTTGGTCATTACTGACATCCGTGAAGGAAAACGTCGTGCGGAAACTTGGTCTTATAGTTACTGAATATAAAGTCTAAAATCGCCAACCCGTCTTAAGCAAGCGTGGTGATCAATGCTCACGCCTTCTCCGTATCCATACTAATATTATAAATGCGAAAGTGTGTATGTCTGTCTGTAACCTTTTCACGCTTAAAACGCTGAACCGATTTAGATGAAATTTGGTGTAGAGGTAGTTTGAGTTCCGGGAAAGGACATAGGATAGTTTTTAGCCCGCTTTTCCCACAGGATTGACACTTTAAGCGGTTCAAAGCGCGGGGCGTTGCTAGTAAGTAATATTAAATACCGTAAATTCTAAAGATGTGTAATCATTTAAATACAGAGAAAATTTCAGGCTCTCGTTTGGGCAAGCATAGTAGTCTACAATTGTTCACAACAATTGAATAAGTGATAATGTTGACCCTCGTCCCTAAATAATGCCCTTCTACTGTACTTAAATGTACTCTGAACTTAAATATTTAAACGTCTGCCTGTAGACGTAGCGGGGCGGAGACAAAGGTCTACAGTTTACTAGATACGCTAGCGTACTACGCCATTACTACGCACACTATCCCTTTCTGACAACGCAGATGCGAGTTCAGTGTGAAAGTAAGCGTAAAAGAGATAGCAGTAAAGTGTTATACCTATTTTCCTTCCACGCTAGTGTATGTCTGTGGCGTACACCTGCTTTTCCGAGACTGCTCGGCGCCTCGCTTGCCTACTAGACACCGTCAGTCGTCAGTCGCGCTTTCGGCGCTGCGACAGACAGACGTTTATGTCGGTCGCAACGAAAAACGGTGCAACATTAAAACCTATAAATCATTAATGAAAATCTATCTTAAACTTTCTATTTCGCAATAAATTATGCCTTAAAAGTGATCTTCGTGTATACTACGCCTTTTTTAAATATTTTCTGTGGTGTGTGAGTGTTTCTTCGTAAATTTGACCTGGTTTTTATTTTGATAACTCTTGCACAATATTTGGTGTGCTGTGCTGATCAGCTGAATTTTCGATGTAAGTACTTTTGAAATTATATTGTCTTAGATATTATACAGCGGACATGTTGTTTAGTGTTTTTCATTCAGGTTTGGGACTTATTCGGCGTTTGTATCGAAGGACCAAACATCGCGATTGTCACATCGAAGATTTTTATTATCGAGCAAAATAAATTAAATAATTTCTTGGTTGATTTACCGTAGTTCGTGTATAAAATTATAGTAATTCTTGCTGTCTTTTAACTTTAAAAGTTTTTTGACTTAGTATGAAAAACTATGAACTTCTTTAACAATAACATTTAAAATTGACACGTTTACATCTCACATAGGTACTTAATTTGATAAATTCAATCCACAAAATTTATCTTAAAAAATAATTTTAATTTTTAATCCTTTTTTATACTCCTATACTTGTGCATAATATTATTAACATTTTAAAACTGTAGCTTTTAAATTATGTAAATATTCTAATTTCGAATTTTAAAATATTTCGAATTAAGCACGAGCGTTATTTTACGCGGTAAACTCATTATCTACTATCCTGGCCCAACTCAAGTTACGGACTTAGTAAGTAGAAACTTTGTGAAGTACTTAAGGGGAAGCGCTAAGGTCGCCCGCGACATTCAATTTTTCTTACGTTTTCTGCAATTTGCTGGTCAGTATTAATTTGTACGTTTATTAAAATATAATTCGCGGCCGTAACAAATATGTATTTACAGAATTATAATCATTAGAATCAATAATACAACTTGTTAAAGTTAGTACCTATAATCCTAAAATGTCAAGATTTCATGAAATAGTCATTCAGTAGGATTATTTGGTCTTAGACAGTTGTCTTGATGACTTTGATGATTATAATTCTTTAAATACATATTTGTTACAGTCGCGAATCATATTTTAATAAAAACGTAAAAAAAAATGAATTTCGCGGGCTACATTGACGCTTTCGCCTTCAATGAAAAACATTGTTTACTCTTAGTACCGACACTACACTAAGAAATAAAGAAAAAAGAAAGAGAATAGAGCCAAGTGTTTTCGTTGCTCGTAATTTATATCAGTACCCACTGCGACAAATGATAAATGCAAAAGGTAAGCCTACGTACCTACATATGTACGTACTTTTATAATAAAAATGTGGGACACAAGACTTGGGACCTGCATAGACTACACTCAGTATGATTATTTTCACATTTGAAACTGGGCCAACGGTATATCAGGTTCCTAAATAAACAAAAAAGTAGATTGAAAAATGTCCTAGATACACAAAGTACGTAAGCAAAATAAGCGCAAATATTTTTTGCCGAAAATTAAATATTTTCGGCTCAGCGTATTTCATTACAGGCAAAAAGTTATATAGTAAATATAGGCGCCTTCTAACATAAGACTTATTTTAAGTCCTCGAAAAATACACGGTTTCACTAGAAATCTGGGATGCGGTGAAAAGGACCATTTTTTTTGTTACCTGAATTTTGTCGAGAACAAAAAAAAAAAAGGTTAGCTACAGTTTTTCTTTATAAACGAAAATAATTACTTTCAAAATAAACATTCTAAGTATTCATAAATCAAAGCTCTACCTTATTTTTTATTTAAAATATTTTTTTTTTTAAAGAACCAGATTCTTAATAATAAAAACCAATTAAGCATTTTTAATGTAACTTAATATTTTACGTGATCATTATTATAAAACTTAGAATAGTGTTGATTGTTATACTTTACACAAGTATTTCCGTGCCTCGGAAAGCACGATAAGCCGTTGGTCCCGGCTGTCATTCGTGGATCTTTGACAGTCGTTACGGGTCGTCAGAACCCCGAAAGTCGGACAACCAGTCTTACTAAGGGGTATCGGATTACCCAGTAACTGGTTTGTGGAGGTTAGATAGGCAGTCGCTCCATGTAAAATACTGGTATTCAGCTGCATCCTGTTAGACTGGAAGCCGGCCCCAACATAGTTGGGAAAAGGATAGGCAGATAAAGTTGCACTTTCTTAGAGTCTGATATGATGATATAAACAGTGGGTTTATGTGTTATTATTATTATGTATTTTGTGTGATTGTCGCTATTATTTCGACACACTATATATTTTGGTCTAACAGCTGAATAGCATCGATGTTCACATGTCGGTAGAGTCAGTGTTCATGGGTCTCAGCTTGGATCATGTTGATGACGGTTTCCATTCTACGGTACAATGGAGGTCGTCATTTCTTTCGCCAGGGCGCAATAACAATACTCTTGAGTACCTTAATCTGGAATATTTGTATAATTTTAATGTTGGTGGGTTTATTACAGCCCCACAGTTGGATTAGGTACATACCATATTGGCATAAGAATATGGTTAAATAATATTTTTTTTGTTATGTATCTGTTGCAGCCACCTGGTTCAATTAGCCGTTTAGTTAACCGCCTGGCTTTTGGAAGTAGTGCTCGCCTCGCTTCGCTCTCTCGGCTCGCACGCGGTTGATCACAGTTCTAACTTAACCCATTTGGTCGGGGTGCCCTGGCTTAGTTACTGCGACCAATTCGACTCGCGCGTGATTCGTTATAGTTCCAACCTAAACTATAATTGAATATCATTCAGGCCGTTAGATGACCGGCCGCCGTTTAGTTAAAAGTGCTAGGCGGTTAACTAAACGGCTAATTAAACCACTTGGCTGCGACATATCGATAGGCAGGAATTCCGTCGAACCAACCAACACATATCTATAGAACGCATGTTGAAGCAAAGCAAAATCAAACCTCTAATGTGTTAAAACATATTATTTTATTGTCATAAAACATTATACATCCACATAAAACAAGCTACTATTCTTATTTCTTCTCTGTTCATGCCGTAAGGTTGTGGGAACTCCCTTCCGCCTAGCAATCGAGATTTTGGAATCTATTTCTCAATCAAGTACCGAGTAAAAAAGTATTAGAGCTTTCCTCTAGGTATACCTATTTAATATTTTACTTTAAGACGTCACAAATCAAATTCTTTTCATCTTGTTTCTCAGACACGTCTACATTTATTTTTCATTTCTCCTTTCGCATGTCTGCTGGAAGAAATTTCTTAAGAAATAAGCAATACCTTTGTACTCAATACTAATATGTCGTATCTGTATCAATACAGTTTACTGTGTAAAAAAATAATTACAAATAGAACCAGTAATAACCACTCCAGCCCAGCGCGGGCCGATATCGGCCCGTTACAATAGAACATCAATTGTGTCTTATTAGAGGTGACTAAGAGGTTAATTAATGTATTTGACATTAAAGTCACCAAATACAAACACTATTAATGGATCATTATTAATTTGAAAATGTAACCTAATCATGACTGTGCGTGTCACGTGTTTTTCGACGAATGACAATTCAATTTTGGTGTTCGGGAATTATTAATGCAAATTACGCTGGTGTTTGAAACTTTGGACAGTTTATTCCGTAATCTGTTTAATGCCTTTCATCAGTGGCCAGTTCGGTTGGCATCGACGAATTATTAAAACATATCAAACTCAAACTCAAAGCATTTATTTCAGTTAAACTATTTACAGGCACTTTTGAATTGTCAAGAAGTCGGTCAGTCAGAAAATATGAAGCTAGTTGCCCATTCCAAAGTGTAGGTACCTATGGAGAAGAACGGGCAAGAAACTCCATGGACACTCTTTTTAAATGATATTTTGCAAAAATATTAGTTACATCATTACTTTTGATTATAAAATTATATAATGTGAGAACGATGTAAAAAATAATAAATATAAAAGTTAAGTAAATATTAGACTTTGTCTTGTGCAAAATGTTGATATAAATTTATGATATTATCGTTCTCCTGGCCGTATCCCATATTTTTATATTAGTCATAATCTCGGCAGTCACCCCTTATCTGTAAATTTATGATATAATTATGATCTGATAAATAAATGATTTATGTAAGAAATATTTTAATTATAATTCTAATACAACACCTGTTCAGGTAGAATATAAAGTAAACTTTTGTAAAATAAACTTTTGTTATATGTATATCACCTCATGTATTGCCCTTATTCAAGCAAATACATGGTTTGATTTGAACTGTTCGAACGAAAACTCAAATATAAAAGGTTTTCATAGTTGTGTGATTTCCTCAACGGAATAGAGACTCCGTTGGGGAAATCACATAACTATGAAAACCTTTAACAATAAAAATGTCGTTATAGAACGACATTATTGTTGTTATAATTGATTGAGGTCGTTCTAATCGAAGCTTATCAAATAAATAGGTAGTCATAAACGAAGCCTGTTGAATGAAAAAGAAAGAAGGAAAGAAAACAAAGTTAATAAAATGTATATGGGACCACCGCGCGAGCTTCTTCTTGCAAATGAAATAATCACGTGAATCGGCCCAGTAACTAATCAAGGAAAAATAGGTGCACACATAAAAAAAAACCGGTCAAGTGCGAGTTCCGTTCAAATTTGTAGGTATGTAAATAGTTTATCACGGGTTTTTATTTTTGTTATTTAAGTACAAAATTACGGTTTTCGGATTTATTCTTTTACTTGTGCTACATGACATTGCTTCTTGCCTTTCATGATTCTAGGTCAACGGGAAGTACCCTATAGGTTTTGATACCGGAACATAAACGCCCGTATCTTTTGATAGCGTTGACTTAGAAGATTGATTTATTTCTCTGCTTCAAGGGATTGTAGCCTTGAGCATTTGATATTAATTTCAACTTTACAACTTTACAAAGTTATTAACTTTTCGCGTTCCTGAGAAAAAGGGTCTTGACTGACGGACAGACAGATTGACAACGAAGAATCTTATAAGGGTTCCGTTTTTCTTTTTGAGGTACGGAATCCTAAAAACCCCTCCAAATGCATTAACCTCTTCTTTTTTTAAGTCGTTTAAAAACGAGATGGGTTACATAGAAACGAAAAACTATGATGTTTTCTAAATGTAATGTCGGTTCTCAATGTTTACTTTTAGATACATCTTCCGATAGGTTCTAGACGTATAGAATCCTTCAAATTGTTTGACGTAGGTTTATTGGAATATTGGTCCTAAAGTTGGTTTGTCAAAGGACGAAAAAGGTAGAAAAAGTTTTGAAGCACAAGGATCCTTGTGCTTCAAAACTTTTTCTTTGAGCGTTTTCGACGTTATACACAATATAAAACGGATATCATTACATATAATACAGGCTGGCAGGAATATCGACGCACACTCTGTCACAATACATTCAGTACTTTATTCTATAGACCCTTCTGGGTTGAAATTTTTCGTCGATTATTACAAAAAAAATCTGCAGATTCCTACAAAAGTGCAAAACTAGCGGGGCCAAAATGTAAGGCAGAGATAATTTAATAAAAAAATATAACCTACGTAAAAGCAGCGCAGCGCGCCTAATTACTGTTCACACTTATGTTTCAAATTAATATTATTCAAGTTTAACAAGTATTAACTTTATTTTAATGGTAATTAAGTTGATTTCAGTGTGACTAGCATTATTGAAAAAGTTATAAAAATGTTTGAAGTTGTAGCGTATAAAGTATTTTTTTCCATGAATTCATATATTTTTGGTAAATAAATCGGGAACGCAGATTAGGCCCCCGTGGGTTGAAACTTTTCGTGGATTATTAAAAAACAATCCGCTGTTTCCTACAAAAGTGCAATACCTAGGCGGTCAAAATATATGGAACAGCACTTTTTTTTTAATAACCCATGAAAAATTTCAACGCATGAGGGCCCAGAATCATGTACTGAATAATTATGTTAGGTTGCGCGTCGATGTCCCTACCACCCTGAACGTTTACTGGACCTGGGTGCTTACTCTTTAATTTAATTCCGATAGATCGACATTGGAATTGTGACGTTTCGTACTCTTGAGTTCGATGCTAGCGCCAAATGATTTTTAGATTGGGTGTCCATTTTGGAGAACTAAGTGGAATTGGGTTCGGGCTTGGCGTGGGGTAATTGTTGATAATATTGTTTTCAAGAGTACCGAATCACGTGACTGTAAAATTAACATTGGTATCATATTGGCATCTCATTGGAATTAAAATTAGTTTGGAGAGTAAGCCCCTGGGGACCTTTACTGTGCGTGGTTCTACACACACTTGCAGTATCGATACGTTGGTAATGACCTGAGCAAAGAATACATACGTCCCATCACTACAAACTGTATGCAAGTGCCGTTCGGGGACTGAAAACAATAACGATAAATTGTTCCACCGAACCGCACGTTACAAAATTTTGTTCCAGTGCGGTTAGTGGAAGTGCTCAGGTGTTGTTCATCTGGCGGAGCGGGCCCTATCAGAATACCAGCGCTGCAACATTTATTTTTTAAATGTCGTAGCATCATGCTGAGATAGGAGCCTTTTGGCCTCGTATAGGACTTTCTGTTTCATTTTCCTTTTGTTACTTTTCTATATATATAACTTGGTTTTTTATTTTGCTGTATTTAGTTTAGTCTGTGATCTTCCTGTACGAGTCGCAATAAATACTTTTTCTTTCTTTCTTTCTTTCTTCTTTCATCCAAGTGCGGTTTAAATCAGTGCTCTGAGTGGAATACCTCTAGATTGTTTCTTGGCGTATTTTGTCCCTAAGGACCTATTATGCGACTACCTATCATGGGGGATATGTTTTATTTTTCCTACGTTCTTTTTATTTGGATTGAAAAAGAGTGTTATTTTTTGAAGTGAAAACTTCTTTAGCGGTGTTGTACACTTTTTTGTAATGGGTGAAAAATTTAAAACTCGCGTCAGGACACGTGACCTGATCGAAAATTCGTAAGACGGATGGCCGTAGCCGGTACCGCGCGTGTTTTGTTTATAAGACGATTCACAAAATTCACACGTAATTGTTCAAGTTTCCACTTCTGTCGGCACTCCGGAGTGCCACTGTTTTTTTTTATTGCTGAATGGGCCCCGCTCTGGACTCTATCACGCCTGATGGAAAGCGATGGGCCGATGGATGGGGTCTATGGTATAGACCATAGACCCCATCCATCGGCCCATCGCTATCAGGGTAGGGTAGGGTAGGGTCTATCAGTGGTAAGTTACCTTTTGATCAGTATAGGTATTTACTACCTGCGTAAATTTTATTTACGCCTATATAATTTACCAAACGAAACAGCTATTTACTATAACCCACCTAGCGAGACTTTTTAACGAAATTACTAAAACGCAGAATAATTACATCAAACGGCCATTGCGAACGGTTACTAAAACTCCTTTCATCTTCAACCTTTGATTTAATAACCATAGCCCTCAGCGATAGCTGTTTGCTTGTAATTTTGAATTTAGAATATGAAACAAGAACTAAACCAAAGTAATTACTACGTTAACGTTTAATTTAATCAAAAAACGTAACGTAATGAGTTACGTTTGAGACTCGAAATTAAATCACTGAACATTTGGTCGCGTTAAAGGTTATTGAAATAACCTTATGCGGTGCTGGGATATAATTTTTGTGGACTTTTTTTGTCCGAGAGAGGACGCTCTATAAGGACTTAGGACAAACATTGGCCTTAATGGTGATGTTCTTCAAAAAGGTCAGAGGTGAGTATTATTGGATTCGGCTGCACACGTAGGTGTCAGTCGCTTTAATTTTGTGTGTTTACTAACATTAGATTAAGATTTTTTACTAACAACATATTATATTATTTTTGTTATTTTTGTTGTTATTGATTTTTAATCTGAAATAAATGTATTATTATTATTATTATAGTATTCAGTCGCAAACAGAGGGGCAATTCTCGTAATTTTGAGAACGTTGGCAGTCTGATCTCAGTCTCAATCTGTCGAAAATACCTCTAATTTCCCTACATTTTGACAAGTTTTTGACATTTGTTTGTCGCTGAGATGAGACTGCGGCAGAATTGTCGACATCGGCACTATTGCCATAGAGAAAAATAGAATAGAATAGAACGTTTTAAATTACGAGAATTTACTTCTGCTTGCGTGTATGACCAGCCGGTCGAAAATCTCACCGTGAAAACTTAGGTGAAGTGAGCGTGGAGTGAGCTGTCAATAGTGTCAATTCCTAGCAAAAACAAACTCACTTCACCTAAGTTTTCACGGTGAGATTTTTACAGAATCGACCGGCTGATATATTATGGACGACTGGACGTAAATGAGGCAAAAAGAGTATGTTAGGATCGTAGCGTTCTATAGTATCTGCTTACCCTAAAAAGAGGTGGGAAGAAGGCATGAATTTATTCATGTATGTATGTGTTTTTTATCATACGTTTTGCTGATGTTCACCTAATTTCAGTTTTAATTTTGTTTTTAAACAATCAATCAATCTTTATTTGTGAACATAGGTATACATAAAAGGTCTTAAATATACATATTATTGTAGTCGAGCTCAATGTTCTACCAATGAAATTGGTGTACAAATAGTAAATTTTTGAATTATATCATAAACTTGCGTTGCTCGGTGAAAAGTAAAATTATATTAATTAATCAAGAGTCTCCGAAACGCAGCCAGGCTACGAACGTCGAACACTAGTAGATCTACATCGGGTCCATGTAGGGCCCGGAAAAAGCGTCCGTGAAGCTCCTTACTCTGCCTTACCTCCAATCGATCATTAGTGTCAAGCACTACTGGCTTGCGCCAGTTCTCTTTAGCCAAGCAGAGCGGGGTGAGGCCCTTGTCCACCATGACTACATCTCGATGCATATCCACATTCCCCACGTCAGTTTCTAGTAAATATTCCCTAAAACTTCATATCTCGCGATTGTCGAGGGTCTTGGCGTTTAAAAACTCTCGACCACACTTTCGCGGGATATACAGTCTTAATCTGATTTATTATTACCGAGTGTCCTTTGCTATTAGCAACCAAAATCTCAACCTGCCTGCAAAATATCAGCCTTTTCCCAACTATGTTGGAGTTGGCTTTTAGTCTAACAGAATGGAGCTGAATAACAGAATTTTACATGGAGCGACTGCCTACCTGACCTCCACAACCCAGTTATTGGGTAATATGACACCCCTTGGTAAGGCTGGTTGTCGGACCGTCGGTAACGGCTGTCAAAGATCTACATCTACGAATGACAGCCGGGACCAACGGTTGAATTTTTAAATGTGTTTATATTTTCGAGCGTATGGCACTCGTGGGCAGCAGCTGAAAATCAGCGTCAGGTGGTGCACTTTGTGTTGCCATCTGGCATTATGCTGAGCTGAGGCCCTTTTGGCATTATTATTCTTAATCATTTTGAATTTGTTTTGTTTATTTTTAAGGGTTTTTTTTTTGCCAAATAAACGCAATTTTCTTTCTTTCTTCTTTCTTTCTTTCTTTAACCGGATTTCCGAGCCACGGAGGGGTCTCGTTATGTAATATGTAGATGGTCAGTCATCCACTAACCGACCAAGCGGCAAGCGACAGACCCGTGGGGATTATTTAGCCAAAGCAATTAGCAACTATATTACACAATTAATATATCACTGCTGTCCGGCTCTCTACAATACATTAACTCTGCTTACGACAAAAATAGAAGCGTGAACTTATAAAAAGGGTTTTTAATCTACTCACGTTGAAAAGGGTTAAATTAGGGATGAATCTATCTCTTCGCAACGCGTTACCATTAATGTAAAGTTACGGAATATTTTCTGGGTTTTCTATACTAATGTAATTCAGCTAAAGAGTTTTTTGTTTGAACGCGCTAATATCTAGAACTCCCAGTCGGATTTGATCATTCTTTTTGCACTATTGACGTCATCACGTCAACGCCGGCTGTCGCTGAAAACCAGCGCTGGGGCTTGTCTCGTATAGGGTCTTAGCATTATGCTGAGCGATGACCGTTTCGCGTGGATGTGATATTTTCCCCCAACTTTTTCTTTCTTTGTGCTTGTGTTCTCTCTTTGCGTTGTAGCGCTATCTACAACGCCTCATGCGAATCACGCGTCATACTGACGTCAAGCGAAATCCTGCATCTCGCAAGCAGAGTTTACCGCGCAACTAGCATAGATACAACGGCCCGACGGCCGACATGAATCATCGGGCAGTTGCCCGCCAGACACAACACCCGTCTGGTCGGAGGATCCTCCCTATTCTATAGAGTATGAGTGAACTTTACACACTGTTCCTCATACCTCTATAGCGTCATGTTTAAATAAACTTTATTTAAGGGGCTTACATGACCTAAAGCGCGGTCATTGTCGGACTGAAAGAAAGAAAACATTGAAAGAGAAGCGCAATGACGCTTCTCTTTCTTTTCTATGCAGTGCTATAAATTACCTATTTATGTTATTATGCTATAAATTACCAGCGTTGTGTCATTACACAACGCTGGTAATTTATTGCAAAATATGAAGCAATTATTTAATTAGAAAAAATCTATTGTTTGGACTAAAATATTAAAACACTAGTAACTTAGTATGTTGCTTGTAGAATAATCTGACAAAAAATCAGAATGATTGTATGTATAATAGTTTAGTATGGTTTTTATTGTAAAAATAAAGTTTTTTAGAGGTATCTTCATGATTTTTTTCTGTCGTATCAAATTAGTAGTATTATGTTTTCAACACACTATCTACCTAGCATATATCCTAAAAAACATCATATATTTTACTGATTTTATATTGTGGTCGATCGTATACTTGTATTGTTTCTAAAACTTGCATTTTTTTTTGTGTTGTAAGTCCTATAAGCCCCTTAAATAAATGTATTTTCTTTCTTCTTTCTACTTTTCGACGAAGGCTATTTAATACGCGACGACTCTTAGGAGCCGAGAAAAAAGAAAAAGGTCATAATGAACGCCAAGCAAAAACGAAATGAAAGTTCGGGCGAGCGATGCGATGCGATGCGGTGGGTCGGGGGAACAAGACATTTTACGCAGATGAAGTCGCGGGCAGAAGCTAATCTGAAATAATCCTATTCGAATTAATGGCCAATTCGTTTCCACCTGTTTTTAGGGTTCCTTACCTCAAAAGGAAAAAACGGAACCCTTATAGAATCACTTTGTAGTCCGTCTGTCTGTCTGTCAAGACCCTTTACCTCGGGAACGCGTGGAGGTATGACTTCAAATTGAAACCATATACTTAGGTCTACAGTCCCTTGAATAGGTAATAGGTAATACGGGCTGGTGTCCGCAACTCCACGTCAATGCGCGTATTTTGCGTACACAGTCCCTTGAAGCTGTGAAAAAATCAAACTTCAAGTTAACGTTAAAAAAAGATAAGTACGGCCGTTTATGCCGCAAAAAATGTATGTATATTTCGACACTCTCGAGGGAATCAAAATTTATAGGGTACTTCCCGTTGACCTAGAAACATGGCAAGAAGCAATGTCATGTAGCACAAATCTGAAAACCGTAAATTGGTAGTTCCTACAGATTTGTACGGAACCCTCGGTGCGAAGGCCCGACTCGCAATTGACAGGTTTTTATATCTCTATGGTTTCCACGACGGTCTGCGAATGACAGTTACAAGTTTAGAGTTTTTAAATTCAAGCCTCGCTTTAGGAAAGTATTGGATTTATTTTAATAAATCGCCCGTCATTAATTCTGGTTAGGTCATGATTTTTTATCCTACAAAAGAAAGAAGAGATTGACATTTAAAAAAATAGTCAATTGACCCATACAAGAGGATTGACATTTAAAAAATAGGCAGTTGACCCGTACATTTGGGTCGAGTAGACATTGAAATGAAATCTGTATTTCTGTATGTAGATCTTTTAAGACACTTATACACGTCGATGTATTGTTGGTCAATATTTTAAAACTAGATGGCGCTGGCATTTCCTAGCTGATCCCTGAGAATAACTGAGAAGTATATATATAAAATTCAAAGTCCTGACTGACTGATATATCAACGCACAACCTAAACCGCTGGTCCTAGAGACATGAAATTTGGAGGGTGTGTTCTTTGTGAAGAGTGGGTGTCCACTAAGAAAGGGTTTTTCGTAATTCCACGAGGGAGAATGGGGGAGGTTGGAATTCCGCGGACGAAGTCGCGGACAGAAGCTAGTTATATATATTGTTAGGATTTTAAGTGAGTCTAACAATGCTGGGCCATGTCTGGAAGGGTCTTTTGTATGGGACAGCGAATTATTTTTTTGCGATTACGATGTTGGTCCCATTGAGAAAGTTGTTCGGTTTGATGGTCTGTACCACACACTTAAATATCACCACACATTTAAATATTACCACACATTTAAATATCACCACACATTTAAATATCACCACACACTTAAATATCACCACACATTTAAATATTACCACACACTTAAATATCACCACACATTTCTGATACACGCTGTATTATGACCACGGTCAATTTTTCTAATTGTTAATCTTTGTTTAAAAAGACCATAGTATTATCCTAACTAATATATTATAAACTAGCAGCGCCCCACGGTTTCACCCGCGTAAGTGTCGATCCCGTGGGAATATCGTGATAAAAATCGCCTATGTCCTTTCCCGGGACTCAAAATATCTTTATACCAAATTTCATCTAAATCGGTTCAGCGGTTTAAAGTTGAAGAGGTAACAGACAGACAGACACACTTTCGCATTTATAATATTAGTATGAACACGAATGTATGTTTATTCGTTACTTTTTCACGCTAATCCACTGAACCGATCATCATGAAATTTTGTCAATATAGTACGTTGTCAGGGGTATAGAAAAGGACATAGGGAACCTCTCATCCAGAGAAAAAATACTGATTCCGAGGAAAAGAACAATAACTTTCGACGATCACAACTGCTTCAGGACGCTAGATGGCGTTACGTGTCTTTCGAATCATGATTGAAATATGACCCGACTTTCTGAGCACTATTTTAACAAAAAGTAAGTAGCTTGCATGAATTCACGATAGTATTGCAATCATAGGATATAGGATTTGGATGAAAGGCACACAGATTTATTATAACTTAGATTAACACAGAATACTTTTTATTCCGGTAATACGATCCGTGAGATAATTTCCGACCTCCACGCAGGCGAAGCTGCGGGCTAAAGCTGGTAAAATAAAAAAACAGTGGCACTCCAGGAGTGCCGACAGAAGTAAAAACTCGATAGTAATTTTATAAATGTGTTTAAAGGTCATTATTTTCAAAGAAAATGTGCCGCGCGTTGATTTCTTAATAATGGCCAAAACTTAAAACAGAGAGAACCTTCGGTAACACTGTCTCGAGTTCAGTGGTCTTTTCCCATCTCAAAAAATTACCCAACGCGCTTAAAGAAGTTGAAGTTTTCATTTCAATAAAGTTCCTAAGTATTGAACGAACTTATTGATATTTTAGCAATATGAAGGTAAAAATACTGTTACAATGACATTAAAACAACTTTTAATCGGATTTTGCTTTTTACACACTGTATAGGAAATTGGAAAGTTTATGTTTGACAAAGTCAATAACCACAATATATAAGCACAATATTCCACAACGCGACATCAACTTTTTAAAACTCATTAACATTCAAGCTGTAATGACAGTAGCAGTAGGTACTGAGCAAACGAAAACCATTTTCAAAATTCAGAGTATTTTATTTAACTAAGGGTTGATTTTTCAACAGCCAGTGGGGTAATTGCGTAACACACTAAAAGTAGGCTTTCATTTTAACGGTTCAACAACATTCATTGCCTTATCTTCATTCATGAGATCGATTAAGCAATGGATTAGGAATAGGTATCCTTCAAAATGATTCAGATTGTGATTAGTAGGTGTTTTTTTTTTAATTAGGGTGTGGATCATATCTTTTATGCGAAGAATAAATAAGCCAGCTTGACATATTTCCTATACAAAACCTGTGAAACAGCCATATTAATTCTTCAGTTAAAAGTTCATATTCATATATTTATTTGCATTCCATAATGTTGTAGAGGTAAGTTATCTGAGTATTGAAAAATCAGCTCTTAAACCTCACTTATGAAACGCCTGACGCTAGGTGCACAGTTCCGTTTGGTCGTTCACACTTTCAAAACAAAATGTCTTTTACGGTGTTTGCAAATTACAGTGTTAAATTTTTCAATATATTTTTCAATATATGGGAGGGCTGTCAACAAATACCAGGTACTTAACAAAATAGGAAGTGACCAACAAATCGAAACAATTATGAGTCTACAAGGCCTTTATCGTTCTCACATTCACAAAATAGATATGAAACTAAGATAAATTAAAAAAATATATTAAAACCTATCACATGATTATCATTATAATTGTATCAAAGGAACCTACCCTAACCTACCCTTGTGCAATGTGGCATCAAAATCTGACCCGGCAGTTTTGAGAAATATAATATTTTAGATATAGAACACATTATTTTATGCTAAATTTTTATTTTAGAAACTGCTTGAAAAACATATTTTAGAAACGGTTAGATTTTGATGCCCGTTTGCACAAGGATATACAGAGTTGATATGACAGAGGGGCATTAAATTACACTACGTATACTATACGTGTATAGTATTAATTCGATACAGTACAAAAATAGAAAGCGCCAAAAATGAGATTTTTTTTTTTCAAACAAACTAAATAGCTTAAAGTCAGAGTGAAACGTAACAAAGTCGCGCAGGAGCGCGTGTGCGTGTGTGTTATCTCTCTTGGCGGGGGCGCGGGGGGCGGGCGGTTTCGCTCGCGCCGCCCGCGCCCGGCTGGTTGTTAAGTACGCGCACACACAAAAACACAAAATTTTTAAATTCTCGATGTGTCCTCGATTCATATTAATGCACAAATTATACCGACGGAGAATATTGTTATTTATTAAATCACTGTCCGTCGCTAAGCACTTTAATTCCCGTAATCTTTGTACTGCCAATTGTATGGTGCCGGCGCGCGGCGTTCCTAGGGCTATTGCGCCGGTCACCATACCTTTCTCGGTATGTTCGCAGAGCTAAATCTGCGTTTCCACGGCATTCACCGTAAATTAAAATCATGTAAGTGTATTCTGACGCCGTGTAAGTTACACGAGGCATTGCTGAACACTTTAATGATTACACACACACACAACCAACGTTTAATTACGTATCCTATCACAATAAAAACAGTCAAACACAAAAAAACACTAACACTAAATAATAATATTCCCAAGTTAAACTTATTTAGTGTCTATCACAATAACAAAACAAAATCACAATTATTGTCAGCGAGTTCGACAAAACATAAAGGCGCGGCGGCGGGGGGCTCCCGTATTACGTAACGTACGTCCCGAATGGATGACGCTTGCGCACTGTCCACTGAAAGAAAGTTTTTTAGCAAATTCGCAAGGATCTAGAATGCAATAGCAACATACTGACCTATTTCTATTCCTTTTACGCGCGGGAAAAAGGCGCGGGGGTTTTGCTATGATTGTCACTCTCATAGTGAAAGTGCAAGTGTGTGTGTATTTATTGCTTCGTGAAATATTTGGTTGTACTTGTGCGGCAACAATGTATCTTATACTCAGATTATCGTTTTAAGGTGCATGACCTATGCGTATGAGATAATCAGCTGTTAGGAAATATACATCGTGTTCAAACGTAGCAAAAACTTCAAAAATCATTTGTGACTAAACTACTGCTCCTATTTAATTGATTTTTGGTACAGAGCTTGAAAATGGTATCTAGTATAGGCAGTTTAAAGAAAAGCCCCTCTGTCGTATCAACTTTGTATATAGTTGAGATATCCCCACAGAAATACCACTACAGTATCGGTATTGGTTCTTAGACCACTTCCCATATAAAAACAGTGTCCTTTGACTGGATAACGTGTTCGAAAAAGCCACTAATGAAGAATTGAAGTTGGATTTAGATTCTGATTTTTTTTTTGATAGTGTACGAAAAATTTATACGCTAGGATCATGTGCTGAATTCATGATTTCATCACGTTTGCGCGTCGATGTTCATGCCACACCCTGCATTTCTAACTTAGATACCTTCTCTCCTAGTTCTCTGTGTATTATCTGCAAGGGGAAATGGTATACTTAACGAGGCAGCTAGGTAATGAGTCGGTATCCTGCCATTACGGTCCATTGACGATCTGGGCGCGTCGCTTTTGGTCCTTTCGGGCGCCGGTTGAAATGGCTGGGACAAATATTTGTATGACCTTGTTTCACTCAAATGGCGGGAAACAGATGTTTTATGCCGAAAGGTATGTTTACCTACCTGGTATAATAAACAGAAGATATTAGAGGGGCTCATGGCTAAGTGATAACTGCCACATGTGCTGATCGAAGGTTAAGCTACGCTTGCTGCGGTCGATTCCTGGATTGGTGACCATCCATTACACATCGTGACCCCTCCGTGTCTCGGAAAACACGTCAAGCCGTTGGTCCCGGTTGTCGTTCGTAAATCTTTGAGAGTCGTTACGTCTAACAACCAGTCTTAATTACCAAGGGGTATCATATTGTATCAGTAACTAGGTTGCGGAGGAGATGTTTAACATGTGATGTTATGTGCCTTTCCTGTCTTTTTCCCTACACTCTGTGAAAGTTAGAGCAGCAATCTCTTGCATTAAATTCGAACTTAAGCACACCAGACTGAATCAGCTTGATAACGTATACGTAGTTTTTGTCAGCGAACTAAATCAGCCTGGGTAACGGACGAGTGGTTAGATCGGCAGTCGCTCCATGTAAAATACTGGTATTCAGCTGCATCCGGTTAGATTGGAAGCTGACCTCAACGGTACAGATAACGCCATCCACGAAGACGCGCCCCACTCTTCTTTATAACCGCTTACAGTACAAGTGTGCAACATTCCGCTAGTGTTTTAGTTTTGTCGATACACAGTAATTACTTATTAGTGGGTAATTAGTGTGTATCAAAAAACTAAAACACTAGCGGAATTATTAAGCGATAACCACTAGCGATTAGTAAGAAGAGTGGGGCGCGTCTTCGTGGATGTCACTGTCTTATACAGTATAGTAAAATTGGGAAAAGGTTAGGCAGGCGGCAGCATTGTAGCAGGTGGTGTTTTGTCGTTTCTACCTACCCCCATGGGATGAAGGCGGGAGTTTTTGAATGTGTGTGTTGTTGGTGTTTTTAGCGTTTCGTACCCAAAGGGTAAAAACAGGACCCTATAACTAAGACTCCACTGTCCGCCTGTCTGTCTGTCACTAGGCTGTATATCATGAACCGTGATAGCTAGACAGTTGAAAATTCCACAGATGATGTATTTCTGTTGCCGCTATAACAACAAATACAAAAAACAGAATAAAATAAATATTTAAGGACCTCCCATACAACAAACGTGTTTTTTTCGGCGTTTTTGCCTTGTGGTATGGAACCTTTCTTGTGCGAATCCGACTCGCACTTAGCCAGTTTTTTCTTTGAGGAAGTTTGCCACTATTTTTTATTTACACTCTATCCACTACGTTATTTGTTTTTTGACAGATGGAACTAGTGATTGCAGCAATGCCGACTCATAACATACATATCGATAATTTACACTTTAATTGTTTAGAATATCAATTATCGATTATTTGCTGTCGAATAAAAAAATGGTGCAGTTTCTATGCCTGTGTTTATTATTATTAAATACAAAACAATATAAATTAGCCGCTTTGGTTACTTCAATTTTAATTTTGCTGGCTTTATACCGGATATCAGCGTAAAAATAAAGTATGCACTGGGTTGCCGTATCAATTGTGTTGTAGTATACCTACACATGTTTAGTACAGACACCAGCACATGAAGCTACCCGAAACTGTCAAATTTTCCCAATCAACTTTGAACCTATGCTTTAGCGATAAAGTTGAAAATCTATTCAAGAAATTTGACAGATTGTAGTAGCTTATGTGCTGGCGTCTGTACATATTGGCGTTTTATCTATCTATCTATTTATATTAAACACAACGTTTTTTATGCATAACATTTAATGAACGTTTCAAAATCGAGGCAAATCCGTATCCTGGCAAATAATTTATATGTGTTTTATTGATATTTGAGTGGATGCAAGGTTTTTCTATACTAATTTACTTATAATATAAAATGATTTTTTCGATATATTTATTTGAAACGAATACATTCGATCCCATCACTTAGTAATGTAATATGCATAACAATTATAATTTTTTGTCAAACCTGATACACGTACAGTAGGTATTATAATGTCTGTAAGAAGTCATAAATAAGATAAGACAGATTATATATTTATTTTATTACGCATTTTAAAATTTAATTCAAGATTACATAGAAGTTTTATGTAATCTTGAATAGTTACGTTCTAATGCAGCTGTCAAAAAGTGAATAACCTAGTGGACAGAGTGTAACAGTTATGCATCCATTTTATTTGCAAATAAGTCACCATTAATGACTCACACAATCCACAACACATTATCTTTCTACAGAAATTTTGCACATCAATCACAAATTAAAAATCCAATTTTATTTTCCTTGTTAAATAAAAAACGGTTAAAAAAGAAAAGTTTTTTATTAATAATCCGTAAACCTTGTATCGTTATCTCGTTGGGGCTTATTATAACTAAGTCAAGGTAGTTTTTATCATTAATCTTAAGGGCCGTAAGAAATATGTGTTTACAGAATTATAATCATTAAAGTCATCAACACAACTCTCTAAGACCACGTAAGTCCAAAGAATGATGATTTCATGAAACAGTTATTCTTTGGACTTACGTGGTCTTCGAGAGTTGTGTTGATGACTTTAATTATTATAATTCTGTAAACACATATTTCTTACGGCCGCGATTCATATATTAATTAACGTATAACTTAATACTGACCAGCAAATTCCAAAAAACCTCAAAAAAATTGAATTTTGCGGGCTACCCTGGCGCTTTCGCCTTAAAGAGAGACTTTTATTATTAAAACTTTTTAAATATTTTGAGAATCAAAACCTGGTCCTTTGGGCAATTCTTGTTTACCACTCATGTCTGTCTTGATAAAAAATACTTATAAAAGTATATACCTAAATATAATCTGAGTTCTTCGCTAAGTTCTAAAAGTTATTGGGTATAAGAAAGTTATAAGGACTTAAAATCTACGTCATACTGTCTATTATAAACAACAGACTACCATCATAGCGGGCGTTAAAAAGCTTCAAAGACCGGAATTATAAAGATAAAATAATTCAGGATATTATATTTCGATACTTACATAAGCTTTCAAAACAACCCGAAAGTCTGTCAACTAGTCATACCAAGGGGTATCGTATTACCCAGTGACTGGGTTGTGGACGTCAAATATGCAGTCGCTCCATGTAAAATACTGGTATTCAGCTGCATCCGGTTAGACTGGAAGCCGACCCCAACATAGTTGGTAAAAGGCTAGGCAGATGATGACAACCCTATAAAAATATTTGCTGTAGAAAAAACAAAACCAAAGGGAACTGGAAAACCACTTCGCTATAATATCGATAATGTATTTTTAACGTTACCCATACTTTTACATCCATTTTTTCAGTAATATTACTGGTAAGGGTAAACCCTTAACGATAAAAAAAATCATATAATATGTAAAAAGGAAAAGGTTCCTTTTCATACAAAAACCCAAATAATATCAAAATTGTAATAAAAGATACCCAAATCCACACACATTATGATTCCGTTAGAATATTACACGAGGTGGACCGATGACCTTGTGAAGGCCGCAGGAATCCGCTGGATGTGAGCAGCAGTGGAGATGCTTGTAGGAGGCCAGTGTAGGTACAGCAGTTGACATCTTTCGGCTGAAATTATGATGATGATTATACAAGGTAAGCGCTACTGCTGAGCATGCAAGATAAAATTTAATATTTGCACACCTTAAGTAATGATAGAATGTACAGGGGGTTTTTTTTTTTGAGGATGGGAAATCATCAAATGACCCCTCCCGCTCTGGGTGGAGCGGAAGGGAGTGTCAGACTCTTACTGACTAAAACCCACCCGTGTTCCTTCCTTAGCCTTTTATGTTCCGGGCCAGCGGTAACCCTTTCGGACAATCCTGCTAACCCGGCAATGTAAAGGGGTCATTATAGTTTTATGATCATACGTTGTGTCAAATTTCGTTAATAGATTTTCAACTTTATCGCTAAAGCATAAGGTTCAAAGTTGATTGGGCAAATTTGACAGTTTCGGGTAGCTTGATGTGCTGGCGTCTGTACTTACATGATTGGGACCATAGAGTAAACAATTCTGCGGCACCTTCTTTTGAGGTCCTGTATACGATTTCCAGGTCTGGCAAAGTGTGATTGGGTTTTTCCAACAGGGATTTCTCAATAGCAGCGCGGAGTCCGGATTTGTGCCCCCCTGACGGTAATAAGCTCGCCTCCTAATACAATACATGGGAATTTAACATAATTTGGCGAATTGTGGGTGAACTAATAGATACATCTCTCTGACTAACCTTTCGTGAATTACAGGAGTGTTATTTTATATCTTTCAAGCGTGTGTGTTTAACAGCTTGTTCATCTATACTAATATTATAAAGCTGAAGAGTTTGTTTGTTTGGTTGAACGCGCTAATCTCTGGAACTACCAGTCGGATTTTAAAAATTATTATTGCATTTGATAGCCCAATTATTGAGGAAGGCTATAGGTTATTTAACATCACGCTATGACCTTTAGGAGCCGAGCAAAAAGAAAAAAAAGTCAGAAAGAATGCTAAGCAAAAACGAAGTAATAGCGCGGGCAGGCGATGCGATGCGACGGGGTGTGTCGGAGTAACAAGAAATTTCACGCGGACGAAGTCGCAGGCAGAAGCTAGTTTAATAAATAATTTGAACCTTGGTCTGTGTGTCCGGGGAATATACACGTGCAAGTGAAAGATAATATGCATTTGATTGTAGTGCTTCTAAAGGGGGTAAGCGACAAATGAATGCAATCAAGAGAGTGTTTCGTGCTACGGTATGCGAATGGTGTCCCTAGGGTATGGTAAATAATTTCAATCATAACGTTATGAGGATGGGAAACGATGTCATTCTGTCTACTAAAAATAATAAACTGGGGTCAAAATACATTAGTCTATGATTGAAGCTTCCTTTTAAATATGATGACGCCTGTGTTAGGACACTCCGCACTTCCGTAGCTTTGGCTGTTTGTACAGACGCCAGCACATCAAGCTACTACAATCTGCCAAATTTCTTTAATAGATTTTCAACTTTATCGCTAAAGCATAAGGTTCAAAGTTAATTGACAAAATTAACTTTGAACCTTATGTCTGTATAGCTTACAAAATTGTGAACGAATGGGTTGAGTAGGGAACGGAGCATTGAGATATACCATTAAGGAGTTTACAGGACCTAAACACAAAATACGCAAGTTTTAGAAACAATAAAAGTATATGATCGACTACAGTAAACAAAATCAGAAAAATATATGATATTCTTCAGGATATATGCTAGGTAGATAGTGTGTTGAAAACATAATATGATACGATAGAAAAAATCATGAAGATACCTCTAAAAACTTTATTTTTACAATAAAACCCATACTAATATACATACAATCATTCTGTTTCTTTGTCAGATTTTTCTACAAGCAACATACTAAAATACTAGTGTTTTAATTTTTTAGTCCAAACAATAATTTATTTGTAATTAAATAAATGCTTCATATTTTGCAATAAATTACCAGCGTTGTGTCATCGCGCTTCTCTTTCTTTTCTATGCAGTCCGACAGTGACCGCGCTTCAGGTCATATAAGCCCCTTAAAGCCAGGTTTTCCACTCTTAGCGTAATTATCTCATTAAAGAAGTCACGGAGCATGCCACTTTTGAAACCCGCAATCCGCAATAATTACGGAAATTACGAATTTCTGCTCAAGAAAATGAGCAATTTTCTCTGTCCGCGCGACGTTAGTCTTATGGCAACATTCACAGACTGAACTTTGACATAGTAATGTCAAAGTTCAGCTGGTCGATTCTGTAAAAATCTCACCGTGAAAACTGAGGTGATGTGAGTTTGTTTTTGCTAGGAATTGACTCTATTGACAGCTCACTCCACGCTCACTTCACCTAAATTTTCACGGTGAGATGGTTACAGAATCGCACTGCTTTCTGTGATTTAATTTTGTTTTATTACTGAATCGGCCCGCTCTTGACCTCGATCACGCCTGATGGAAAGCGATGGATGAGGTCTATGATGTAACGAGCGTCCTTTATAAAAATATATTAAGCTCGTTTTAAAAACTAGCTTAATATATATTAAGCTAAAAAATATATTAAGCTAATTTAAAAACCAGCTTAATATATTTTTTGCTTTATCATGTTAAGATATCCATACTCATCATGTCTGCGGAGTTTCGCTAGCTAATTTAATTTAACCCTGTGTAACGTGCATGGCGACAGTATCATTAATGTCTCTGGATGGATTGGAGTGCCTCCAGCAGGCACTCCAATCCATTGAAAATGTCATACTGATACACCATGGAAAGTTTCCATCGCTTTTCATTACCTACACGTAATCTTTATAAATATCAAGTGAAGTTGCGGACACCAGCTCGTATTACCTATTACCTATTAAATATCAAGTGAAGTATGGGCAGTTTACAGTGCAATAATCGTTTAATGTTAATCAATGGCGCGGTTTTAAAGGGGGCTATACACTAGAACATTTTCTCAAGCATTTCCATGTAATGTAACGTTCTTACGAGTGGTACAGACGCCAGCACATCAAGCTACCCGAAACTGTCTAATTTTCCCAATCAACTTTGAGCCTTATGCTTTAGCAATAAAGTTGAAAATCTATTAAAGAAATTTGACAGATTGTAGTAACTTGATGTGCTGGCGTCTGTACAATACAGACAAAAGCTTAGTTTCCAAAACCATTTTCGTGTAATGTAACGTTTCTGCGAATGCTCGACGCTGCGTTCCACGTAATATTCACTGTGAGGGACATTTACCTGTCATTTCTTTCTACCTAGCGTTCATTGTTGATGATTGTGCGTTCTTGCGCTCGTGCCTTTGCTCGATCAAATGATACACAAATACGCTCGTTGGTTTTTAAAATCAGGATGTAACAAAACATCGAGAGTCTTGTTCGAAGTGCGGTCCGATAAAATCGGCGAATGCTCGATGTTCTGTACATACTTTTTTTTATTGCTGTATGTTCCTGCTCTTGAGCTCGACCACGCCTGATGTAAAGCGACGGATGAGGTCTACGATGAAACGAGCGTGCCCAGAAGATGCCTAAGGCACTGTAACTCCCACGCATCGACGAAATACAGCAAGCTGCTTGACGCCGGCGACTCCGGTGGGAGGGTGATCGCAAACCAGGTGCGTGTTAGCCCTACCCCAGCAAGGGAAGAATTGGCCAGAAATAGAGTGTTGGGTGTGACTGTCCAGGATGCGCCGAGCGCTCGGTTCAGTTGGGTAACTGGCGAAACAAACTGCGCTACACGAGGGGGCTTCTCCATGCATCCCAAAAATACTCTCGTCTATACTCACCTTAAGGTTGAATTCCGCTCGTAAACAGATTCAATAGGTGCTTAAATCCTGCTTTTGTTGCTTGTCTTTACGCTTCCCTTAATATCGGACAGTAATTTAATTGGTAGTGTATTATTTTATAACATAACTTTGACAGAATAGTGCATTGATTTCCTGACCAACGAACGAACGAAGTGAACGTAACAAAAATAGATGACATTTCGACTCAAAATAACGTTCGTTCAATATTCCCATTCACTAGAAATTGGAAGGTTATGTTGTTAATTCAAAATATTCGATTTTAGAACGTCTTTCTATTGCCTGTACATGATGCAAATGTGTTTTAACTTGCTGTTCGATTCTTGAATCAGTTTGTAACGGTCCTGTCACTCACAGAGTGATTGCTCAGTTTTTGACATCCAACGCTTTGGAATAGCAATTTATTTTAGGCTAAGTGAATAAAAATCGGGTTCTTTTTTCAATCAAGTATTTCTGTTTAATTACATTACAGTACGTTATGATAGAAACAGTCATTTATCATTCTTCTGACCTTATCCCAATTTATTTTGGGGCGGCGGGTTTCGGCATTCTTTCTATTAGTCGTCATCATGGTAGTCACCCTCTTTCTAACCATATCATCATTCACACAGTCCATCCATCCTTTTTTTAGGTCTTTCCTTACTCATAAAGCTATCGAAAATCATACTTAAAACTTTCTTCACGACATTTCTATAGAAACAGTCTTAGGTTGCGTTTCCACTGAAGAGGAGCTGGGCGGAGCGAAGCGGAGAAGTGCAGGAATCGTCCAATCATAGACGAGTCGAGTGACGCGCTGAGGATTTCAACCATTTTAATTGGTCGATTCCTGTACGTCTCCGCTCCGCTCCGCACAGCTCCGCTTCAGTGGAAACGCACCCTTATTGCCATTTAAAATAAGTAAGTACGAAAAAAATCAGGACTTGCACAAAGAATTAAAAAGTGAACAGAAAAAGAAACAGCAAGAATTTACGAGGACAAAAAACCTGTATCAGGCCAGAATAACACTAAAACCACATTTAAAAGTCAATCCTATATTCCCGTAGCAATAGTTGCCTACAATGGACTATACAACAGTTGAAATCTAATTCCATCAGATTGCCCGTCCGTAGCTTTGTAAGGGTTAGTCGTAGTCATATTATGTGAGTGATGGCTTGTTATTCCATTTAGAATCTTGAGAGCTCCCCTAATCCTTTTCTCAGGGTCGGTTTTCTGCATAAACCTACTTGTGAATTTTCTTGACAGTTGAATACAGAAAGAAAGAAAATACGTTTATTTGCGGCAAACACGACGCATCAAAAACATAAAAACAAAATAAAAATTTGGGAGAAAACATGCGTTACATCCACGTAATACGGCCATCGTTTAGCATAATGCTAAGACCCTATACGAGACAGAGCCCCAGCGCTAGTTTTCAGCGACAGCCGGCGTTTCGAATAACTAAAAGATCAAGTGCTGATTTTTCAATCGACAGATAACATTTATTCGAGGAATAAAATTGACGTCTGACAGATTTTGTATGGAAGAACTGTCAAAAATTCAAAATTATTCTTCCGATAAAATTACTTATGTGGCGTTGGAACTATCAGCCCTTAGTGAAATAAGTGCATATTATGATGTTACGGAAACTTAGAATAAAAATAAAAGTTTTAGAAGAGAATAATGGAGAGTTTTATGTAAAATAGGTTTAAAAAGAATAGTCAAATTGAGCTTCCTTCTTTTTAAAATTAATTAAGCATAACATTTCGTCAAAAAAATCACTGTACAAAGGCGGACTTAATGCCTTAGACATTTTCTATCTGTCTGCCTTGCGAGCGTAAAACATACCTTTTCTTACATTCTAACTAAAAAAGAATTCAATTTTCAAACAAAAAGTCCATAGGCAAGGCAAGGTTGTTAGTAACAAGAATTTAGCTTAAACCTAAGTAAAAAGGTAAAAAAACAAGAAAGTAACCACACCGCCCTGCACAGTATGCTCATCGGTCTCGCAACACATGGAGTTCAGTGAACCTACTGAGCAGAACAGTATCGGTTCTCCAATCATCCTTAGGACGCTATTCACGCAGCTATTAATACAGAAACAAACATGACAAGTGCATTTTACTCGTAAATCGGATTCCTGAAAAAAAAAAAGGTATGGACAGACAGACGGACAACGTAAATCAATATCTAATAAAATAATCCTATAAGGGTTCCGTTTTTTCCTTTTGTGGTACGGAACCCTAAAAAAGCCCAAAGCCAGCTAGGCACATTCAACAAAAGCGTCTGGCAACCCTAACCAAACCTGATGCATCGAGACTCAAAAGCCAAGGCTTAACCCCCCAGCTTACAACATAAGCCAGGATAAATAAAACCATCAAACTGAATAAAACAAATAATAAATGGATCAGACAGATCCGTTTATTATTGGCTTGCATTTGTTTTCAATCGCTCATGTTGGATTACGTCGTACCTTGACCCGTTTGGTGCTGGAGACAGCACACCAAGGCTTGGACGTGAAACAGAGCAGCAGTAGACGGCTCTGTATTGATTGGCATAATCAAACGGAATAGTTTTGTTGTTTTGTTTTGTTGACGCTAAAATAAAAGATGAAAATATTTCGAGGGTGCGGATTTTAAAAAATTGGCAATGAAACTAAGAAAATGATTCTTATATTTTACTAGTTGACCCGGCGAACTTCGTACCGCCCTGCCAGCCGCTCTACCCCCGCTTTTTAAATCTCTGATATCTTCTAAGATATTAATTTTAATAATATGCTGTTAAGGGCAATTTCGATCTCCATGAAATGCACAACGTATTTAATGTATTTAATTGGATAAGGAATAATACTGTATTGTTTAAAATAGCTTGGTAAATAACCCATAATTTTTCTGTTATATGTAAAAGATAAAAATCGTTACTGTGGTTATCCTTAGGAGATAAACATATACCATCGCGGACTTTTGTATCGATATTTTTAAGATATACAGTATTTTATATGGAGCGACTGCCTATCTGACCTCCAGAACCCAGTCACTGATGACTGGTAATACGATACCCCTTGATAAGACTGGTTGTCAGACTTTTGGGCTTCTGATGACTTGTAACAACTGTCAAAGATGACAGCTGGGACCAACGACGTAACGTGCTTTCCGATGAAAGGAGGGGACTTGGTTTGTAAAGATGGACCCGTGCGGATGTTATTACTTAAAATTTAAAAAAAAAAATAATTCCATAGATACATAAATAGATTTCTTCATTGTACATCAAAAAGACAAACAAAACTGGGAAAAATCATAGAGCCACAATATCGCACACCAGAAAATCGTAAATATGGCCTAAGCTGTTTGAAACGGACGTGAAAATTTGTTTAAAAACGAGCCTACTGGTTTTGTTTAAAGCGGTTCGAATTTGAACAATACAAAACCTACAACGGACCACTCCGGTGCTGTCGCCTGCCCGCTTGACGAGCATCCGCTCCGGAACCAAACGAATTGAGCGACACCTCATTGACCCAAATCGGTGCAACCATTTAGCCTACATATATGCGATGACATAAATACTGCCAGGTGTGGAGAATATAGCCCACTCGTTTCGCCCATTTTCTGACAGTTCATGAATATTTTTTTACACGCTATAGATTTTTATATGACTTTGACAGTTTGATAAAAAACCTTAATTAATCATATACCGAAAGTTACTAAAAGCAAAGAGCAGTAATCCACCTGAAATCTCTTCCACATCACCCAAATGACTGGCATCTTTGGTAACAATCTATTTAGGGGTGTTTGATAACAAACCAGACATATCTAAACTTTAGAAGATAAGGTTCATATTCGAATGGATAGCAGTTTAAGGAGTGCACAGTTAAGTTGGTTTCTGGGAAGCGTGTCCCGAAATGTAGGCAAAACTTCTTAATGTTGATTAAATTGCTTGTGACGGTAAACTGTCACAGTTTAGGAGAATATGATGCATGCTTTTTATGCGAAATTCTGATGCACGTTCAAAGAAATTGTATTTTGATGAATGATGGGCGGAATATTGCCTGACTTTTTATTGAGTACGTATTCTTAAGATTCGAAAAAAGCTACTACATCTTTGTCAGTGGGTTTTAGGAAAAGTGATTGTTAATGTGAAAGTGAAAAAGCAATGAACAGAAACTTTTTGAATACGAGGGTTTTGGCTACATAGGTTGATTCCTTTTTTTATACAGCCTTTTCTGTACGTCGCTAAAGACAGGTAGATTCTTTACCACACGTGCCCTTGTCTTTGTGTCTTTTTGTCTCGACTGTATCAACGGGTACCTTTAAACAATAGATGTTTTTTTAAATTTGAATTTGGGTCCAGTTAACCAATAACAATACAGAAAATAAATGATGTGGTCAACTGGACCCGCGGTTTCAGAAGCGACCGGGTCCAGCTGACCGAACAATCACTTTGTATGTGTATATTATATGTTTTTTTTTTTGTAATTTGCGTTTTGTTCTTCTTCATGTCGCCGGCACGACTTTAATTTACCCGTTTTGGTCAGTAGGTCGTCTTAGGGGCGGCTTGGCCCAGAAACGTGACGCTTTACTGGCTTTTTTTTTTTTTTTCAGGATGGGAAATCATCAAATGACTCCTCCCGCTCTGGGTGGAGCGGAAGGGAGTGTCAGACTCTTACTGACTAAAACCCACCCGTGTTCCTTCCTTCGCCCTTTATGTTCCGGGCCAGCGGTAACCCTTTCGGACAATCCCGCTGACCCGGCAGGCTTCGGCCCTTACGGGCCCCTTCGTTTAATGCTGACATCTCTTTGAGGCGCGCGTGGAACACGTACGCGCCGTCCATCACGGGCCTGGTCCTGATCGGACGGTGAGCTACCCATTACTCTCCGCCCGCAGGCCCGCGCCTACGGTGGCCGGGAGTCGTCGCGCGGCTCCCGACGCCCGGAGCGTCTCCCGCGGCGGCTGGGACGGGAGGCTCTCTCCCTCAGCCGTCCCGCCGCCTCCTTCGCTAGCATGACTGCTTCGCAGAAGGAGGCGACTGCCCCGCACGCTTTACTGGCTTTGGTCCTATTATGTTTTCTGTTTGGATTGATGTGAGCTATCAATTTAGGTATTATACAGGTTTTATGCGTAAACGCCATTTTGAAAAAAAAAAAACAAAATGGCGGAAAGTTAGGTACCTATTCCTCGAACCTTCAAAGCCCTTTTCTTTTACCTCTTAATATTTGTATACATTATTTCCAACATTTGGAAAAATACGAACCAGTAACAGCCCCAAAAACATTGAATTGTTAACTCGTGTAAAGAATAATTTTATTATCCTGTATATCGTCACCCTAATACGCAAAACTTGTATCTCCATTTTGACCAACTTTATAGGAGCAATAAAACTGATTTAAAAAATAATGTAAGTAATTAAATAGATTTCGATAGTAACAGACGTTATATCCGCACGCGACACAAAGGCACCGCTCCTTGCGCGACTTGCGGTGTCTTTGGTGTCGCGCGAGATGTGATCGCGTGTCGCGCCTGTTTGAAGGAGCCTTTAAGGTGACTATATTTTATTTATTACTTAATTAACTTTTCCGATAATTTGAAAAACGTCTTCAGTGCACAAGGACTATTTACAATTTAATTGCTGAGCTAAAAAGTTCAAATTGGTACGTACAATGAAGTGATTAGTCGTCGAGTAAAGGCTCCTTCAAACAGGCGCGACACGACACGCGCAACGAGCGGTGCCTTTGTGTCGCGCGCGCGATTATATCGCGTGTCGCGTCTGTTTGTAGGAGCCTTAATGTTGTAATAAAGCTTGATTAAATGATTAGCTACCCTTTTCAAGAATCAAGCTATTCAGCTTGATTCTATTTTGAATATTCATTTAATAGGTACCATCGAGGAAACTTATGTCTATACACCGTAAGGGCTATTTTTGCTCACCATTGCCAGGATCGCCCAGAGGACACGGTGGAGCATACGGTGGAGGTCTGCCCCGCTTAGGCGGAGCACCGCCGTGTCCTCGTAGAGGCGATCGACAGTAGCGCCGGCGACCTCTCGCGTCCGGGCCTGGTTCAAGCCATGGTCCGGAGCCAGAGTGAGTGGGGGGCAGTCGCCTCCTTCTGCGAAGCAGTCATGCTAGCGAAGGAGGCGGCGGAACGGCTGAGGGAGAGAGCCTGCCGTCCCAGCCGCCGCGGGAGACGCTCCGGGCGTCGGGAGCCGCGCAACGACTCCCGGCCACCGTAGGCGCGGGCCTGCGGGCGGAGAGTAATGGGTAGCTCACCGTCCGATCAGGACCAGGCCCGTACCGGAAGGCGCTTACGTGTTCCACGCGTGCCTCAAAGAGATGTCAGCATCAAACGAAGGGGCCCGCAAGGGCCGAAGCCTGCCGGATCAGCGGGATTGTCCGAAAGGGTTGCCGCTGGCCCGAAACATAAAGAGCGAAGGAAGGAACACGGGTGGGTTTTAGTCAGTAAGAGTCTGACACTCCCTTCCGCACCACCCAGAGCGGGAGGGGTCACTTGATGATTTACCATCCTGAAAAAAAAGCGCTATTTTTGCTTGCAGCGCTCGGCCGCTATAGTAACGCTTGCTAACAGATGTGATCATCGTGTACACGGGCTTTTGTTTTCAAATTGGGCAGATGTAAGTTTCCTCGATGGTGCATAACATCACGCCTGTAATCCGCGATGGGTTTGGCAGTGGTGTACCTATTAGTACACCCACATTTTATCAATTATATTTAGGTACCATGTAATAGGGGGCCTATTGCCGTCAACCGGGTTCAAACCCAGACTCTGGGCTGGTACTGAGAAGTTGCTGATAGAAAAACCCAATAACACTTTGCCCGATTTGGGAATCGAAATCAAGATTTCACGCTCAGCAGTACCACTTGGCACCACTAGACCAACGAGGCTGTTAATCACACTAATATCATAAAGGCGAAAGTTCGTGAGTGTGTTTGTATGTTTGTTACCTTCACGCACAAACTGTTGGACCAATTTTGATAAAATTTGGTAATAACACATAGGCTGCTTTTTATTCCCACGGAATCTAGTCAAATGCGGGTGAAACCGCGGGGCGTAGCTAGTAGGTATCTAATAATAAATAACTAATGTAGCATGTGAATATTTTCCTTCATGTAATAAAGTTGATTTATTAATATTCTTTATGCACGAGAGCCCTTGTGATTCTTGAAATAGATGCATTAATATTATAAGAGGGTTATCGCACTGACGATTTGACAGCGTGTTTCTAGCGAGGCGATTCGTGAAGATGCTCTCTGCCGCGACTACGTGACGTGTTCACCGCGTTTTCACAAAACTGTACAATCACTTGTCTCATTTTATATAGTAGACTCACGTCAATCGTTATCGTTCAGCAAACGCGGCAAACACGTGACGTGCCCGTTACGCATACGTAGCGAGCGTGTTGAAAAATCGCCAGTGTGATGAGGCCGTAAGAGTTTTGAAATTATTGAAATTGGAATTGTTTTAATGAAATAATTGATTTATTTGATTTTCCAAAGTACGGCCATAAACTAGATGTAGGTAAAAATAATTGGATTCGACCTGAACTAGGAATAAACCTGTATCTCAGGTATCTCTCTCAAGTGCTTATACATAAGTATTATCTAAAATTCCATAAACGAAAAATAAACGGTCCTCGAGTTTCAGTGGGTTACAAGATCTTTTTTTAAACCTCTTTGCTCTGCCCTTTCTAGTCATATGCAGTTCTTCGTGTGCAAACAAACGATTAATATTATTATTATTTATTTGTATCGAACACAAGTGATTCATATTGTTGTTAGTAATACATACTTACAAACTATGTTAGCAACATTCTCATTAAATTAATATAATATTAACCATTTTCATCAAAATAAAATAATAATCAATTCAAAAACCTACAGCTATAACTAAGTCCGCCTCCCGGTGCACCAGACCTGCAGCTGTGTATACGGGTCCAGTACCCCAGGAACGGACATGTCTGATTAATGTCTGATTCCTACAATTTACGGGTCGGTATTAGTTAGAATTAAGGCTCTTGTATCATTACC
Source organism: Luperina nickerlii (assembly GCA_963855955.1). NCBI lineage: Eukaryota > Metazoa > Arthropoda > Insecta > Lepidoptera > Noctuidae > Luperina > Luperina nickerlii. Next base: position 22,059,545 of record OY979664.1, on the reverse strand, counting down.
AATAATGAACCAAACACCTCATAGATTTGATAGCATACCCTCCCATATGGAAGTAGCTATCACAGGTAAAATTAGCTAACGAAACTATTTAAGGCACCTTCAAAAAGGCGCGACACAAAGGCACCGCAAGTCGCGAAATGAGCGGTGCCTTTGTGTCGCGCACGATTATATCGCGTGTCGCGCCTGTTTGTAGGAGCCTTTACTCGTATATTATGTCCAGTTTGGCAATAATGAATGCTACTATTGTTAAGCAACCAAGCATGAAAAGACTACAAATATTAGGCTACTAGAAGCTACAAGGCTTCTGTGGACCAGAATCTGTTAGTCTGGCCATCCATTATCCTTGGAGGCCACGTAATGGCCGATTCAAAGTAAATTGACCGAAGTAATGGCATTAGCGATCCGGAGGATATTATGTCAATCGACCTATCGAATTCCCTCAGAATATTGGGATGTATGGCATTAGCACAGAATACATAGTAGTATTAGTGAAGTATTCCACTCAGAGCATCGATTTCAATGGCACTTGTCCGAACCGCATCTAAGCACTTCCACTAACCGAACTGAAACAAAATTTAGTAAAGTGCAGTTCGGTGGAACGTTTTATCAATATTATTTTCAGTCCCCGAATGGCACCTAAGTAAAATATTTTTAGTGATGGGGTGTATTTTTCTGTTTAAGGCATTATCAAACAAAAACATATCGATACAAATCAGTAGAAATTAAGTCTTGTAGATAATTCCACCTTGAAGACTTGATTCTTCGAATTTTTGTATGGAATTTTGAGGAATGCGGAATGGTTCTTAAGGCTCCTTCAAATAGGCGCGACACGACACGCGACACAAATTCACCGCAAGTCGCGCAACGAGCGGTGCCTTTGTGTCGCGCGCGATTATATCGCGTGTCGCGCCTGTTTGTAGGAGCCTTTACCACAGATATCGACTTAGTTTCCATATTCTCAGAATCGAAGTTTATCTTTATGGAAAACGTTTAACGGAAAATGTGTAATTATCCTAATCGAATAATTTTAAATGCGAAGAATTCCTAATATTATAAATGCGAAAGTTATTATCTCTGTTCATTTGTTTGTTACTCAATAACGCAAAAGCGGCTGGGCGGATTTGGATGAAATTTAGCACACAGGTAGACTATGACCTGGGTAAAGACATAGGCTATTTTTCATCCTGGATCGCAGAGAAAGTCGAAGGCAACAGCCAGTTGGGTTTTTATATTTTATTTTAATATTTCACACTACTATTTTATAATTAGTTTTTCGTATGACTTCGTCTGGCTGGGGTTCAGAGGCGCAAAAAGATTACCCTTTTTAAATAATTAAAGTTCTTGTAAGAAAAATAAAATAAAAACGTTTTTCCTTAGGAAAAGCTACGAACGGGTTCACATATATTGTTAGAAGTGAAATTCATGCTATATTTAAGGAAAACCATATGCACTATCTATATAATTTTCCCTTCAGAAGACAAGACAAATAAAGAAAACGCTAAAATACTTAGAAAGAATAACTGTTTCTTAATTACCTTGCCATTTATTGGCAAAACTTATAAGTTATGTATGTGTAGGTACGAAACAACGACTAATGGTTCCTTTTATGTCCCTTTTGTTCGATACGACACTTAAGGGATTTTATATCTTACAGTACCTACTTATTTATTGAAAGGAGGTCAACAAAAACCCATACAACTTTGCCCAAACATGTACCTGAGGTACACGTGTACCAAATCGTAGAGAAAAAAAAGAGGAATTGTAAAATAATTGTATCTTTATCCTTACATAATTAAAAACAACATAATAAATTATGTTTTATTACTTTAATTACCTGTTACACAATTAAAATATGTGTCAACTTTACACGTACAATTGTGTTACATTTGGTTGACACTCGAGCTGACATTTTCGTAATATTGTTATTCAATATCATTTCGTTCCTTTCTGCGTTTCGGGGTACGGGTTATTATTGAATTCAGATTGAATTATTTATAAATATTCGAAACGAAACAAATGTGAAACAACAGTGGTTGAAGCCAACAGCAGACAGCTGTCAACTTGACAGTTTTTTTTTTAATAAGTAAGGTAGGTAGTTGTGCCGATGAAAGGGTGCCAAAATAGCGTGCTTTTTGTTATGTTAAAAGTTATTTAATTCTCGTGCCCGGGTATCCATATGAAAAAATATTAATGCAATATTATTCAGTGTGATCTAGGTTATTTTATGCCACTAAGTGTACCACGGTACTTCGGTGACATCAGCAGATTTTGGTGACATCCTTTTGTCTTTTTTATAGGAACGTACCCTGTCCCGGTGTAAGCGACGCAAGTAACGAAATAACTTTTTGCTATATTGTAAGGAGAACGCTTCCGAAGATTTATATTTCTTTGTGTACTTTTGTATGTATACTTTTTTATAGTATCAAATACTTTTTTTAGATATCAAATTCATGAGCACGGAGCACCTTTTTTTATCTTGCTGTCTTCGTCGTTGAAGCATGTAGTACTCTCAGTACTCTCAGTAGTATCCCGAGGTCTGGATGTGTGCTCGTTTGTTAACGATTGGCTCCCCCCCTATAACATGGCATTGAAACAGAACTGGCGAACTAAGGACTTACTTATACGTACAGATGCCAGCACATCAACCTACCCGAAACTGTCAAATTTTCCCAATCAACTTTGCACCTTATGCTGTAGCGATAAAGTTGAAAATGTATTAAAGTAATTTGACAGATTGTAGTAGGTTGATGTGCCGGCGTCTGTAAATCCTTGCCGAATTCTTCGAGGAAAAAGGCGTGATGTTACGAATTTTTTCTTCTAGAATCTTCTGTGATGATACATCTTGATAAGTAAGTACCTACTCGGGAATTTCAAAGTTATCGTACATAGGCTGGGTAACGATTCTAAAAATCCCGTTGTACGGCCTGAGAGTAGCTTGTAACACAATCTGAGTTTCAGCGAGGAATATTTCTGTTCATTTATTAAGTAAGTCGATTTGACGGGGAAGAGGGTCCGAACAAGTCTTATTTTTTCTAACATGGGGGTGGGAGGGGTCTAGATTATTCTTACGTAAGATCACAAAAGTAAGCAAAAATTATATTTTATTTGCTACTTTTTCTTTGCAATTTTGGTAGATACTGTTATAATAATGTAAGAATCAATGATTTTCTTACGTAGGGGAAGGGAGGCAAGAAATTGGTTGAAATTGTCTTACGTAGAAAATGAACAGCCCCTAATATAATATTCAATTTATTTTAGACTAGCTGCGCCCCGCGTTTTCACCCGCATAAGTCTCGGTCCCGTGGAATAATAAGTAGCCTATATGTTAATCCAGGGTGTCAGCTACCTTCATACAAAATTTTATCAACATTGGTCCAGCCGTTTGAGCGTGAAGAAGTAACAAACATATAAACACACACACACTCACGATCTTTCGCCTTTATAATATAATATTAGTGTGATTATAATTATTCGCTTGTCATGTTAAAGCTATGAAAAGACGAGCCTAAAAAATTTAAATAATTAACTTGTCAGAAGCAGGCTTAGTGCTCACTGACTTATAACGGTGAACGGTGATTGTAAATCCGATTAGTAATTTTGTAGCGTAGGGTTTGTGTTTGCTCTTATGGATACAGGAAATCAGAATTAGTAAAACCATTGAAATACAAGTCATTGAAAAAGTCAGCTGGTTCCCTACATTTATGTTCGCATAACGGCTCCTACACAAAGGCGCGACGCGCGACGCGAATCGCGCGCGACACAAAGGCACCGCTCGTCGCGCGACTTGCGGTGCCTTTGTGTCGCGTGTCGCGTCGCGCCAGTGTGTACGAGCCTTAACTCGTCAAAATGTAGGAAACAGCTGATTCTTTTTCACGATTTCAGGTTTGGTCCCGTAGTAATAGTTGTTCATAATGATAAGTATAATGACTCCTACGACGTACGGCATTTCATACAAACTTTCAAGCCGTTGTTTTTCGAAATAAATGAACCGATTTTAACGAAACTTCAACTTCATATATGAATATTCAACTTCTTCATAATTTTATCAAACCCACGGTCATTATTCTAATTTTATAATACCTACTTAATTTATTACAATGCGATAACAGCTACATTGCAAAGTTTTGTTTTTTTTGAAGTGAAAACTTCTTTAGCATTGTTGTGATTTGAAATTTTATGTAACGAAAAAGCGACAGTAAAAAGAGACATATAAGATTTAACGTGGGAGAAAATGAGATAGGAAGCATTATACAGTGTTTTTGTTTTTTATTATTAAAAATGAATGGGTGGATTTGGATGTTCTTTAGCATCGTTGTGATTTGAAAGTTTATGAAACGAAATAGCGACAGTAAAAAGAGACATGTAAATTCATAAGATTTAAGATTGAAGGTTTCACTTCTATTTTATTTTGGTAGTCTATTTGTGTCCGTCCACCTGTTGGCAAAGGCCGCCCCTTTTTCTTTTCAAACCTCCCTGTTTTTTGCGAGTGTCTCTCTTGTGTCTTGCAATGATTTATTAATGGTTATTACGTCACTCAAATTTGATCGTGAAAGTGCTACTTTACAAGAAAATATTCTATTTTGATATTACACACGGATTTATTAGGATTACAAGTTTATGATTACCAAATATTTTTGCTCTACCCAGATACTTACCAAACACGTGTACCTAAACTAAGAACGAAAAAACATGTAAAGGCTCCTTCAAACAGGCGCGACACGCGATAACATCGCGCGCGACACAAAGGCACCGCAAGTTGCGCAACGAGCGGTGTCTTTGTGTCGCGCCCGATTATATCGCGTGTCGCGCCTGTTTGTAGGAGCCTTAAAGGACCTCAAGGTAATTTTACAAAGTTTTCTTTAATTATTTTGACCATATTTTATGATCTAAAATACCTTTATCTGCTTTAGTATTATAATTATATTCTGCAAGCAGGATGCCGGGATTAATTTATAATTACCGGCAGAGATGACGCGGAATAAACCGGGGATTAACCTTAGAGATTTATATTTATTCAGTATGAAGCAAGCCTCAGATTATAAAGTGAATAGGCAATTTTATGGACTATGTAGTTAGAATTTTCTCCATTTCTCTATCCGAATAAGACATTTGTAACCTTACAAACCACCACTAACCACCACTAACCACCACCAACCATCACCACCAACCACCACCAACCACCACCAACCGACCACCGACCAGCACCAACCAACCACCTTTTGTATAAGTATTGTGTAGTGTTTTTTATTTTTTAAGAATTTTGAAAGAATGAAAATACATTTATTTGCGGCAAACATGACGCATAAAAATAAAAACAAACAACAGAAAAGCAAAAGTAACAATTTGGGAGAAAGTATGCGTCACATCTACGCAAAACAGCCAACGCTCAGCATAATGCTAAGACCCTATACGAGACAGAGCCCAAATAAATAAATTAATAAATTGTGTGGCTAAGAATATAATTATATATTTATACTGCGATGATTACCTTTGTGGCTTATAATCAGTGGTCGGAATAGGCTGACTATATTTACCTAAACTTCGGAGAACAGAGACAAAAAGTGGAGACTTCCTTACGACGACATTTTTTTCCCGGAATTCGGGAAAAATCTTAAATAGGTTGAAAATAAGCTTTATTTAAGATGTGTAAAGGCTATTTTTAACCAAACTTGCAATTAACAAATCTTAGGAATTTAACAGTTTACGCGTCGATGCGATGTCGACCCCTGTATTACGAGCGTTTTAGTGAATGCCGGGCGGATTCTAACTCCCTAGCTCAGCTAAGGGGTTTAGTGTTAACTCCTAGAAGCCTGAGTGCAACCAGGAATTCAAGCTCGACCAAAAGAAGACACTTTTATCCCCGTGGAGGATACTCTAATTTTCACACCTGCGAGATAATAAATAGCAATACGATTTTCAATTTTTTTTTTTAAATTTTTCATATTTTTTTTTGGTAGGTACATTAAGCTCGCTGGTCAATAGGTAATAAGACTTATGGTACCAAATTCAAATATTTTATTGCTGCCGAGCGGGGTTAATGAAATCAGTACAATATTATTGCCCGACTAAACTCGGCTATAATGACTTGCTTTATTTTACGTTAGGCATTGACATACAATTTTACATTATCGAGTCACTTCATCTACTATTAGAGTTCGATAAAATTGTGGTTTCGTATTCCTGATTGCTCATTCCCTGTTCGTGTTTTACAAACTGGTAGCGAAAACCAGAAGGAGCAATTAAAAACTCCCATTAAATTTAGTCTTTGAACACGGTCTTTGAACAAATAATGAGCAGCGTTCTATTCTACCCACCCAAAGCACTATTCTGTAAAATCACTCCGTATAAAGTTTGGTAAGTTACGAGAGCGAGAGGTTTAAAGGGAATCGCAACTCATGGAGGCTATTTTAAAATATTAACTTCTTTAGCTATCTTTAAGTATCATCATATTCATATCAAAATCAGCCTATAATTTTCCCACTACTGGGACACAGGCCACGTCTCTGTGAGAGGGAGTGGGCCATAATCCACCACGCGGGCCCAGTGCAGGTTGGTGGATGACACATGTCTTCGAATTTTTGGTTCTAGGACATGCCGGTTTCCTCACGATGTTTTCCTTCACCGTTTTTGAGAGCAGTGTTTATGAAATATGTAGTTTACACAAAGTAAAGCGCCTGCCAGGGTTCGAACCTACGACCTACACCTCGTAAGTCACTGTCGTATCCACTGGGCCGCCACTGCTCACTCTATATGCATACATTGTATAAAACAAAATCGCTTTTGCGATTCCGTCTGTGTGACCGCTAAAATATTCTAAGCTACGCATTGATGCGGTTTTCACCATAATTTACAGCAGTAAATGGATAAAGCAGTCGACGGTTGCGTATTCCAGATCTGCGGTGCTATTCTGTAAAAATATCACCGTGAAAACTTAGGTGAAGTGAGCGTGGAGTGAGCTGTCAATAGTGTCAATTCCTAACAAAAACAAACTCACCTCACCTAAGTTTTCACGGTGAGATTTTTACAGAATCGACCGGCAGTACCTAATTTTACTGATAACGTTCAGGTCAGCGGTTAATTAATCATGGTTCAAATTACCTATTAATAGTAGAGCCATAGGTACTACTAATTGAATTGGGAAAGCTCAAAACAGTGTGCGTCGAATGATAATGGATTGACGCATTGCTGAGCACTGTTTAGCTAATGTAGACTAGTGTTATAGAGGTATGAGGAAAAGGGTGTAAAGTTCATTCATCATCTATAGAAAAGGGAGGATCCTCTGACCAGGCAGGTGTTAAGTCTCGTGGGCAACTGTGTCGATTGATGTCGGGACGTTGTAGATATGTTAGTTTCGCGGTAAACTCTGCAGGATTTTGCGTATGGCGTTGTAGACATGGCCGCCGCAGTCTCAGGTGAGCTGTGTTTTCTTGTTTTCCAGCCTAGCATAATTAGCTTATAATGTCCCACTGCTGGGACAAAGGCCTTCTCTTTTCGAATGAGACTGGGCTGTAACTAATCTACCACGGGCCCAGCGCGGATGATGGGCAAATGTCACATTTATTCGTTTTCTTTTTTTGAAGTGAAAACTTCTTTAGCGGCTTTGTACACTTTTTTGTAATGGGTAAAAAATGTTAAACTCGCGTCAGGACACGTGACCTGATCGAAAATTCGTAAGACGGATGGCCGTAGCCGGTACCGCGCGTGTTTTGTTTATAAGATGATTCACAAAATACACACGTAATTGTTCAAGTTTTCACTTCTGTCGGCACTCCCGGAGTGCCACTGTTTTTTTTGCTCTAGGACATGCCAGTTTCTCACGATGTTGTCCTTTACCGTTTTTAGAGTAGTGGTGATGATATAAAATACACAAAGTAAAGCCCCCTAGGCTTTACTTTGTGGGTATTTTCGAACCCACGACCCAGAACAGTGAATTCAGGACTGATGCGATTGAGCCATCACAGCCTCTTTTCCACTCACCTACTTATTTAATTCACGAGGGGAGAAACCAATTCTGTAAAAAAAACATAAGCGAATGTGTGGCAAAAAAAAATCACCAACATTCCGTCCATTAGCCCACAAATTGGTTCCTACAACCGCTTACCTAAGTACTTACCTAAGTGCATGCTACTTGATATTATAATAAGTATTCCTCTTTCCCCAATTCAGCATCTCGTGTAGCCCCAAAAGGCAAAATATTATACTCACAAAGCAATATCATTTGCGCGCAGATTCCTTCGGCTGCAAAATTAAATGGTGGTTATATGACGTCACATCGTCTGTACATATTTGATAGCGGCCTTTGAAACCACTTTTAATTGAAGTGACGCGTTTTATTTTACTTTAGTAGTGTAGGTTGACTACAGATATGTAGTCACATTCTCACATCAAATTATTTCGCTATTATCATCTACCTAGCCTTTTCTTAACTGTATTTGGGGTCGGCTTCCATTTTAACTGGATGCAGCTGAATATTTAGCCAGTATTTTACGTGGACCGACTGCCCATCTGACCTCCACAATCCAATTACTGAAAAATGTGTTTACTCTTTCAAATGTGTCTAACTCCCACCGTGAAGTTAGGCCAATTGTATACGGTGCTACTCAAAAACCTCAAAACCACAGATATAGATACACCTAGATAACGCAAGAGCAAATACATCGCGTGCCAAAAATCGCACCAGCTTACGTACAAAAATCGTAAGCTGCCACTTTCGCGCTCAGTCCTGAGTACCTGGCTAGGTGAGCGTGAGCGCTGGCGCTAGGCCCCGGGGCCCGGGGGTGGGGCGAGACGGATACCACACGCGGCGGCGTCTTAAAATTGATTTGATTTTCCCATCACTAAATAGTGCGTGTGACGTCATAGTAGGTAGTTAACAATGGCCCGCTTGGTTGTCGTACAGATCGTGATATTTGCGTTATCTAGATCTATCTATATCTGTGCTCAAAACAGTAATGCTATGGATTGTCGCGATAACACGAACTACACTTTGCGCGCTTTATGTTGTACACCGAGACGTCGTCGTCGAGCGGTATACGAGAGAAAGCGCGCGAAGTATAGTTCGCGACAATGTAGCCGTAGCATTAAGGCTCCTACAAACAAGCGTGACCCAAAGGCACCCCTCGTTGCGCGACTTGCGGTGCCTCTGTGTCGCGCGCGATTTTATCTCGTGTCGCGTCTGTTTGAAGGAGCCTTTATGAATAGCCAGACGTCCTGGCTGGCTGCTGATTGGTGATTTGAGTTCGTAACTGATTACTTGACGAGGGGCGTGTACAATTAGCCTAAATTCACCTTTGGAGGTTGTGGTACCTCGAACGAACTCTTTCACCTTTCTTCTCATGGGGATAAGGAGAAACTGCAGAACGTCACCTGCTAAATGATAAATGATTTTATTTCTGTAAGTAGGTTTGCACAAACACTTTTACACGTCAATCATAATTTTTTTAAACTAGCTACGATTCTTACACACTTTCCTTCGTTTACGTTTATACAATTACGGGTACTACGCAACTTACCTTTCTGAAGAACAACACCAGTATGAGGTTCCTATAATTATGTGTATAATTAATATACCGATAATTTCTCCACAAGAATATTGATTTCAATAACAAGGAAGTATAGGTTTTCCCATCGAGAATGGTAATGCAATACACTTCGGTATGAAAACATCCCAATCGTATGTTTTCATCGAAGATAATATTCAAATTAAATCATCCCATTATGCTGCTGCCGATAAGAATGTTCATTAATTAGCTTTTATAATAGGGAATATGCATGGATTTTTTTCATGGCATTTATTAACAAAATATGAAAATACCGTAGTAGAGATGACAAAAAGTGAAATTAAAATTAAAATCGGTCAAGAAACACGGCCGATATGAGCATTTAAAACTATTGATTACACACCAATTAGACAGAGAGATCCGACATAGACTGTGACGTCACATGTCACTACGGCCATATAAACTCCGTGTTAAATTTCGTTTTGCGAGAAAGAGATAGAAACAAATCTTCGATGGCTCATATCTTTTTTAATTTCATAGTTATCCGAAAAACAGTTTGACTAAACTGTCTTTTACATGAAAGAGGATTATTTTTTTAAATAAAAAAAAATCATGCATTTTCAGTTACCTAATAGGGAATCCTATTAGGTAACTGTAAATGGATGGGCCAATTTGCAATGTTATGTAATGAAGCCGGTCGTAGCAGCAGTACGTTTTTTTCTTTTCATTTTCCAATTATTAATACCTATGATGTATCTGGGATAAATGAGATATTCGTGTTTTGGGAATCCGCTCCAGTAAAGAATTCTGTAGGTGCATACCTACTATTCTGAAGGAAATTGACAATACACAAAAAACTAAAAATTAAATAAAATGACGATATAAATAAATATTAATATATCAATATAAGTATATATAAATAAAACCAATATAATAATATCAATATTAATTAAATTAACAAATAAATAAATTGAATTGTCTGTTTGTAATGTCAAAATAATAACTTTTTACTAAATGCATATGAAAGTATCTACGGTCTTAATATAAAAAAAAAACTATTTTTAAAATGTTTGTGTGTTTGTTCCGGCTAATCTCCGAAACATCTGGACTGATTTTGACGGCACTTTCACTGGCAGATACCTGATATTATAAAGAGTAACTTAGACTATTTTTAACCGACTTCAAAAAAGGAGGAGGTTCTTAATTCGGATGTTTATATATATTTAAATATTTTTTATGTATCTTCAGGCATAACTCCGTCATATATAGATCTAATGATGAGTTTCGAAGACAGACAACGGAACTTCAATAAATGCCAGCAAATTAACCGCGATTGCTGCTATCGCTTAAGTATGCATTGTTTACGCAATCACACAACATGACATCACGCCTGTACCCTCTAAAGGGGTACGCAGATGTGTTCAGTATACCACGGTACACCCACATTTCTGTCAAAGTTGTTATTGGGGTACCTCTAATCTTGCAAGTAAATTAGGGCATAACTTTTTTGTTAATTTCTACTTAGTTTAAATCGATAATGTTTTAATAGCTTCGTGTCACTGATATTTACATAGCAGGTAGTGTTATATGAATGTGTGGGGTAGGTAGGTACAACTAAAAAGTAAAAAAAAATAGAAACAAATTGGATTTCATGGTTTTTTTTTTGCGCGTATCTCTTATTAATAAAAACTTTAAAAAAAACGACTTTCAAAAAAAACTTCTTTAATTTCGGAAGTACCTAGTTGTCAAAACACGAAAATGAATGTGGAACCAACGACACCGACTTCCGAAATTAAAGTTATTTTTTACTTGTTTTTTTTTCTTTTTTTTTTGGAAGTCGGTTGTTTTCTTTTAAGATTTTATTTAAATAAAAACTGGTCAAGTGCGAGTCGGACTCGCACACGAAGGGTTCTGTACCACAAGGCAAAAACGGCTAAAAAAACATGTTTGTTGTATGGGACTCCCCCTTAAATATTTTTAAATATTTATTTTATTCCGTTTTTAGTATATGTTGTTATAGCGGCAACGGAAATACATTATCTGTGAAAAGTTCAACCGTCTAGCTATCACGGTCAGCCTGGTTATAGACAGACAGTGACGGACAGTGGAGTCTTAGTAATAGGGTCCCGTTTTTACCCTTTGGGTACGGAACCGTACAAATGAATCAATAAATGACTTGCACGGTGCACGACGCACCATTTCTTATTACTTCACCATATGATCGGCCACAGGCAATAAAATCGAGTTATTAAATCAGGCTTATAGAGGTATCAGAAAAACAAGTGAAGGGCTGCTGACATTAGTTAAACCACTTTTCTTAAATAAATAAATTGCTTTCAAATAAAGCATTTGTGATTCTGTAAACGCAAATTTCATTACCAGCTGATTCTCACAAGCACTTCAAGCCTCTACTAAAACTCACATCACATTTAGTCGAGATTCCTTTTGATGAAATTAATTTTACGCATCACTGAGTCAGGAGCGGGTGTCAAGAACATAAGGCCGGCCAGAAAGGACTAGTGGCTTTGATCTGTAGACCGAGATACCTAGTTTGGAAAGCGAAGGTTACCATGTTAGTGTCATCGTTTTGAGTTGGGTGTTTGAATTGAAGGGAAAATGTAATTTTGTAAGTGTTTTGGGTTGAATCTGTGATGTGATAAACATCTTCTCGTATCAGACTTTCTTAATCCTCTATTGAAAGGAACCAGGTTCGTTACAATCTAGCCTATAAGACCGATACCTAAGCAATTTTAATCTAATTTGACTTTTTATGTGATAATTTTTTTTAAACTTGGGTACAGACGCCAGCACATCAAGCTACTACAATCTGTCAAATTTCTTTAATAGATTTTCAACTTTATCGCTAAAGCATAAGGTTCAAAGTTAATTGATAAGTGTAGGGTTCACTCCGAAAGTACGAACGGGAGAGTAGCCCCCTGAGCTGAACTGTAACTACCTATGTCTACTGAATAACTTAAGCTGTGGTAAAAAAATTAAGGAAATCAGTAAATTAAAAAAAAATGCGAGCTGCTCTGGGTGCGCCGGACGTAAATTTTAGTATTGCCACTCGTGAAAGCTATTTGAATGCACCCCGAAACAAAGAAAAGGTTATAAAAAGAAAATAAAGGACATTAGTAAAAATGTTTGGCACACCTGCACGGGTCATTTGGTTTTACTATACTCTGTTCATTTTATGGTGATTAATATGACACATTAAAAAACAACCTTTTACGATAATTATTATTCACATAGCGCACAGCGTAAACTCAAATCATTTATTTAAATAACAGGCATTTTTGAATTGACAAAGGGTCGGTCAGTCAGAAAGATGAAGCTAGTTGCTTATTCCGAAGCGTGTTCCTTTGCAGAAGAACGTACAAGAAACTCCACGGACACTCTTTTAAATCAAAATATTGTAGAAAATATTGGTTACAGAATTCATGTTGAAATTATACATCAATCAATCTACCCAACTATGTTATGGTCAGCTTCCAGTCTAATAAGGTTAGGCTGGAAGCTGACCATAACATAACAGGTACATCGACCTGAATACTAGTATTTTACATCGAGCGACTGCATATCTGGCCTCCACAACCCAGTTACTGGGTAACACTATACCCCTTGATAAGACTGTTTGTCAGAATTTCGGGCTAGTTGAAATGATACATTTGAGAACAAATAGCACATTCATTTAGAGAAGAGGATATGTGAGAAAGGCGTATACGCTAGGACCGTCCTTAATAAAAGATAAAAATAAGCCGTGGCAGCTAAGAGATGACCAGTCCTTATTAACGGTGCCTGTTCACAAACACAACGTATGGATCGTGTTACCCACAAAAGTCTCAATTTCAGTAAGGAGCTTACGGTTCTAAGAAAAAGAAATGTGCAATTCAAGTAGACAAGGGTGGTAAGCATTCCTTTTCCGCGACTGTACGTTACTTAAGTCTTGCCTCATTAGAGAAAGTCTGTTAGACAAGGCGGTCGGTATAATTGTGACAATTAGTGGAGAGCTGTCGTAAGTAAGTAACTTGAGGAGGGATAAACTTCTAAGAGACCGCGAGTGGTGGGATGTCATATCAATATACATATAATTTTTGAAGTGAAAACTTCTTTAGGCGTTTGGCGTTTAGCATTTTTCGAGATGGAAACAACCATTGAACTCGCGCCACTGTTACCGCAAGCGGCGCCGCGCGTGTTTTGTTTATAAGACGATTAAAAAAATACCCGCTTCGGATGTGTTCGGCTTTCCTCGGGATGTACTCGGTTTTAATGTATATCCGATATGCCAGTGAATGATGGCAAAATATTCTGTTTGTGTTCTGTTTTCACTTCTGTCGGCACTCCCGGAGTGCCATTGTTTTTTTTAATATTAAATATTGATCAACAAGACAGTTAACCGTGTATTAATGAATATGAACTCTTTATATCACCTCCTTGGGATCCTTAGATGAAACTTTTTATAACAATTAAATGTCGCAGTTAATTTTAGCGAGGGACCCTATAAAATACTAGCTGTTGCCCGTGACTTCTGCTATCCAAAATAAAAAGTAGTTTATGTCCTCTGTGTGCCAAATTTCATCCAAATCCATTCAGCGATTTTAGCGTGAAAGCGTAACAAACAAAACAAGCTCACTTTCGCATTTAGGAGGATATTAAGATAAATGAGCAAACAAGTACAGACCTAAGAATGGTAAACCTTTTTAGGCTGTAACTGCACGTTACCTAAGTCTTGTCTCATTAGAGAAAGTCTGTTAGACAAGGAGTCAGGTATAATTGTAACAATTAGTGGAGAGCAGTCGTAAACTAAGTAACTAGATACAAGGGAACAAACTTCAGAAATGATGGTGGTTGGTGTTGGAATCACGTGCCGGGTCTAGAATGTTGATCTTGTAACTATGTTGTTCTTACTTGAGTTTTGTTGTAGTTTTAATTTAACATAAAGTTTGTGTTGTAAGAATTTAGTTTTACAGAGCCTTTTTGTATTTTAGAAATGTTTTTTTTATTTTTTTACTGACCAAACGGTCGTTAGACTGTAATTAATATTATTTCTATCAGCAATTCAAAGTCAATCCGCTCCACCCAGAGCGGCAGGGGTCATTTGATGATTTCCCATCCTGAAAAAAAAATAGTCAAGGCATTTGTTTCAAATAGGCACATAAAAGGCACTTTTGAACGTCAAAAATTACAATTAAATAGAATTGATTCTAGTCGCCCCTTCCAAAAGGTAGTTTTGTATGGAGAAGAATGGTCAAGAAACACCACCGTTACCTACTCTTTCAAAATGTTTTACAATATTTTGCAAACATTAATTATATAATAATAATATGTAAAGACGATGCACCTAAAAAATTAAAATTGAATAAAGGCTCCTTCAAATAGGCGCGACACGCGATAATCGCGTGCGACACAGACACCGCAAGTCGCGTAACGAGCGGTGTCATTGTGTCGCGCGCGATTCGCGTCGCGCGTTGCGCCTGTTTGCAGGAGCCTTAAATATTATATCTGTTCGGACACAAATACTCAAAATCTGATCATAGAATCAAGTAGGTATCATTAAGTGTATTACCATATTATTTAAAGTGTTGTATATTTTTTAAACAAATAAAAATTACAGGATCATGTTATTGTTAAAAAGCAGTGGTGACCCAAGCCCGACCAAACAGGTTAGGTTAGGCCAGAACTGTGACCAAACGCTACATATAACTTGGTCTTACTTACGTGACTATTCGACTACAAAGTTGCTATCAGCAAAAGTTACATCAATTTGTGTTCAGACTCAAAGGACCAATATCACATTAGCGTCTATAACTTGTCATATTCATACTCCAGTTAAGATATTTATCAACTTGATTTTGCAAGCATGTGTACAGACGCCAGCACATCAAGCTACCCGAAACTGTCAAATTTTCCCAATCAACTTTGAACCTTATGCTTTAACGATAAAGTTGAAGATCTATTAAAGAAATTTGACAGATTGTAGTAGATTGATGTGCTGGCGTCTGTACAAGATGTGTCGCATCTTTGCTATCACTTAGAGGTCTATTAAATAACTTCGAAGTCTAGATATAGTCTGTGGAGCTTTAGTACCTACGGAGTGCCAGGTAATGTTAAGTGCATGATGTTGATGCGCGGTTTATAAAGTGGTTAGGTATTCTCAAGACTGGCGTAGTACTACCTACTGTCGCCATTTTGTGGGGTACGGTGACTGTAAGTGCGCTCGCACACGGCATACTCTTTAGAGTTCCGTACACAAAGACTGCCAACGGAACCCTTTTACTAAGCCTCCTCTGTCCGTCTGTTCGTCCATCTGATTGTCAGCGGGCTGTATCGCATGAATCGTAATAGGTAGACAGTTGATATTTTCAGTGTGTATTTCTATTACCGCTATAACAACAAATAATAAAAATAAAATGAAGTTAGTAAAAATTAAAGTGGGTCTTCACGTGTTTTTTTCGGCGTGTTTTGCCTTGTACGTACGGAACCCTTCCTATTTGTGTCCGACTCGCACTTGGGCGATTGTTTTAGGTGTAATATTAATATATTACACCTAAAAAAATCGGCCAAGTGCGAGTCAGTTTTTTTATGACCTATGTTGATACATTTGATCTCTACTATTCTATTTCATTTAACTTCTACAAAAAATCTGCCACTGCAGCACTGATTGTATGCCGTTTCCGAACGCTATGGATCTTTGGTTTTGCAGATAATAACTATGTGATATTTTAGTTACTTGTACTTAATTTAAGGCGACAACTTTGATGGAAGTTTAATTTGTCTCAAGCAGGAGTATTCCCAAAATTGGTTATATACAAACAAAATAATTACAAAGTAAACTGAATTCGTCAAACACGACGACAGACGTCCGTCATTCGACTTAATTTGAAAACAAATTTTTGTAACTTTTTTGCAAATTTTATTAATGGGTGCGATAAAAATATCACATCATCAGCAAATAATGGGTATTGGCCGTAAATACATAGGTATGGGCAACAGACTATGGGCTAATTTTACCAAAGTCAGAGGGGTTAGGGAGCAACTGGCCTCTTCTACTAATTATTTTAACAACGTTCACGGTCTGATCTCAGTCTCAATCTGTCAAAAAATACTTCAAATTTCCCTACATTTTGACAAGTTTTTGACATTTCTTTGTCGCTGAGATGAGACTGCGACTAGATTTTGAACGTTTAAAATTACGAGAATTGGCCGTTTTTGACATTTCTTTGTCGCTGAGATGAGACTGCGACTAGATTTTGAACGTTTTAAATTACGAGAATTGGCCTTCAGATAACTTTCATCCGCGGAATAAAATTGACATCTGACAGTTCTTGTATGACAAAACTGTCAAAAATTCAAAATTTATTCTCAGTATAAAACTAAGGTATACTATATATAAAAGTTTTTTGAAATGCGATCTAAATTGTGTAATTAATATTTTTGAGTTGTTACTATTGCATTCATAGATTTAGGAAAAATGGTACAGTCAGCTAGAAAAACAACGCAGTTTGGTATGTATAAGGACTAGCTTCTGCCCGCGATTTCGTCCGCGTGAAATTATCCCCGCCCGCGCGGTGTTGCGTGAGCGTGCATGAGAGTGTTGTCGTGCCTTCCTCAAAGATTGGGCTATCAAATACAACATTTTTTGTTTCCTATCCGGCTGGTAGTTCCAGAGATTGGCGCCCTCTAACATACAAACAAACTATTCAGCTTTATTAATTACTATAGATTAAAAGACTCTTCTGGACCAATACATTTCATAAGAAGTTTTAAGTGAATAGTTTTTACTCGTGCTATAACTGTACACCTCGTGACATTCTCAGCCAATCTAATAGACAGGATCCTTCCTGTAGCCATCTATAAAGGTGTGTTCTAACCAGATTGGGTTTCGCATTACACGGCTAATGAGGCTTTGGCGTCGCCATTAAGGCTCTAGAGCTGCTGCAAATAGACTGCACGTGCGTAATTGGATAGTTTTATTTTTAACTAGCCTCTGCCCGCGACTTCGTCTGCGTGAAATTTCTTGTCCCCCGACCCACCGCGTCGCATCGCATCGCCTGCCCGCGCTATCACTTCGTTTTCGCTCAACGTTATTTCTGACTTTTATTCTTTTTGCCCGGCTTGTGAGGGTCATGGAGTGATGATAAATGGCCTATAGCATTCCTCAAGAATTGGGCTATCAATTAATTAATGAACAAATATTTTTTCAAATCCGACGGGTATTTTCAGAGATTACCAAACAAACAAACAAACAAACAAACAAAACAAACAAACAAACAAACAAACAAACAAAACAAACAAAACAAACAAACAAACAAATCAAACAAACAAACAAATTTAACCAACAAAAACAACAAACAAACAACAACAAACAAACA
This sequence comes from Luperina nickerlii, assembly GCA_963855955.1. Lineage (NCBI taxonomy): Eukaryota > Metazoa > Arthropoda > Insecta > Lepidoptera > Noctuidae > Luperina > Luperina nickerlii. The sequence goes on along the minus strand of OY979664.1, from coordinate 22,041,673 downwards.
CAACAAAACAAACAAACAAAAAAAACAAACAAACAAACAAATTTTACCACTTTATAATAATAACTAGCTGCGCCCCGCGGTTTCACCCGTATAAGTGTCGATCCCGTGAGAATATCGAGATAAAAAGTAGCCTATATGTTAATGCAGGGTGTCAGCTACCTCCATACAAAATTTTATCAAAATTGGTCCAGCCGTTTGAGCGTGACGAAGTAACAAGCATATAAACACACACACACACTCACAAACTTTCGCCTTTATAATATTACTGTGATTATACTCTTTGCACTTTTTCACACAGTTTCTCGCCTGAGTTATCTTTCAATTTTATGTAAATTGGCTTCTTGTAATATTTTCAAAACTTTACGTTCGTGATGCCGCGTTGGCTTCGTCGCCGCAAACTTTTGTTTTCAGACTTGTCCTTCAAGACGTGGTTCAGTTACAAACTAACAGAATGCATCCGAAGTATAATGTTGACTTGGAAAGACACGAGCGCTATAAACGATAGGTTTGAAACGTAAGAAAGTCTTAATAAAGTGTTATTAGGTACTTATTACTGTTATTTAATTGCTCTTACTGATTGTTTTATTTTGCTTTGTTTGATCTCACGCTGATGGCAATGTATATTTTAAGTGTTTTATTTTATTTGCAATAACCACTATTCCTGAATTAATGCACATTATGAAGCCAGTTTTTTTTCAGAATCGTTTACTGAATCGATTTCTGTGATTTTTAATATAGGTATAGTATTTTTTTATGCCAAAAATAACTAAAATTACTTAAATTACAGTCACACTTCCGTCGTACAGTCAAAACAAACCAAAATGGTCGACGTACCTACTACACTAGACCCATAAATGTTTGCGAATATGTGCGTGCGTAGACTTGTAATGTGACCCCAATTTTCTCCCACAATCAGTATAACTAGTTAAATAAATAAACAATGATGCTTAAGTCGCAGGCAATTTGTATGATTCCGCGTTTTACAAACGGCGGCGTCGTCGCGTCGTCCGTTTACAAACGCTCGCTGTTTTTGAAGTGAAAACTTCTTTAGCGGCGCTGTGTACTTTTTTTGGAATGGGTAAAAACTTCAAGACGCGCGTTGTTGAGGACAGCGCCATCTATGCACATCGGGAAGAACTACGAGGGCCTCGCGTACTAACTACGTAGTTCATCCAACAACGACGAGATGGCGCTGAACCACGGATATATAACTGACGACGAGCTCCATGGGCTTGCTTCTCTTACCACTGCCGCGACCAACACCACGAACTGAAGTCTATCCTGTGTGCTTATTTGTAAATCTGAATAAATTCCTTTCACGAGAAGAATAAACCAGTCACTTTGGTCATCATACCTGATTTGCAAAAAACCCTATAAAATAAGGAACACACCTTAACACACGTGTTTTGTTTATAAGACGATTCACAAAATACACTCGTAATTGTTCAAGTTTTCACTTCTGTCGGCACTACCGGAGTGCCAGTTTTTTTTTTACCTAACCAAACCGAACCTCGGGGTGCCCTTCACTCGCTCTTGCATAGGATGCAAGAGCGAGTGAAGGGCACCCCGAGGACCCCGTCGACGTAGTGGGCAACGTCGACATAGGATTCGTGGGCTTCGTGGGGCTCCTATTCCTGTGTAAAGGGTTTAAAGTACCGTGCCGGACGGCGCGTACGTGTTCCACGCGCGCCTCAAAGAGATGTCAGCATCAACCGAAGGGACCCGTCAGGGCCGAAGCCTGCCGTGTCAACGGGATTGTCCGAAAGGGTTACCGCTGACCCGGAACATAAAGGGCGAAGGAATGAACACGGGTGGGTTTTAGTCAGTAAGAGTCTGACACTCCCTTCCGCTCCACCCAGAGCGGGAGGGGTCATTTGATGATTTCCCTTCCTGAAAAAAAAGGGTTTAAAGTAACCTAACCTCGGGGTTCGGCATATTTTAAAACAGCGAGCGTTTTCAAACGGACGACATAAAATAAAAGGTAGTAAAATTTTGTGTATGTATTTGACTATAAAATAATGTCCTAATTGGGGTGTTTGGTGGTGTGCGTTAATTCCGGGACATGTTCTATGTATCCTTCACTCTGAAAATGTCGTAATTCCTTTCCCGAAGACACAGCAAATGCCTAGTTAAGGATCACCGTCCAGTCTGTTCTTGTGCAATCTGATTATTCATACAGTACCCGGCGATAAATATTACACATCGACCTATTCGATCCTATCGATTTTATACAAAGAATAAAAATAATTATCAAAAGAAGCAAATCATAATTGTTTTAACAGCTCCTAATAGATACCGGACTGTTTGTATTTCGTGCGACAGAGATAAAACTCTATACGAAGCCGAAATTAGTCGATTGTCTCTTTCCAAAGGTCGATGTGCAATATTTATCGCCGGGTACAGTAAATACATTTGTATTTGAATGTCAATGCATAACACAACCTAATATAAATATTTAACAATCTACGAAAGGCAAGGAAAATAATTAAAAATAAGCTTATTTACAGGCTTTAATTAAAAAAAAGCCTCGGCTTATTTTTAATTATTTTATTTTTGGATTGTTATTTTCTTACTATTTGCTGTACTCTGGACGCTTTTAACGAGTACCTACGTCTTTTTTACATCGTTCTCAAATATAATTACAAATTCAACATTAATGATGTAACAAATATTTTTGTAAAAATATAATTTAAAAGAGTGTCCAAGGAGATTCTTGCCCGTTCTTCTCCATAGGTACCTACGCTTTGGAATGGGCAACTGGTTTCATATTTTCTGACTTACCGACTTCTTGACAATTCAAAAGTGCCTGTAAATGGTTTAATTGAAATGAATGCTTTGCGTTTGAATTTGATATAAGAAATCTTACTATATAAAGGCTCCTACAAACAGGCGCGACAGACACGTGATATTATCGCGTGTCGCGCCTGTTTGAAGGAGCCTTAAAGGACCACTGCACTGTGTTTTTGAAACAAGAAAAAGAATCAGAGTTGCTCTCCGGGTTCTTGTGTAATTTAAGCAAATAAAGATTTATTTATAAAATCACTAAAACAATAGAGTAATTAACAAAGTTAGTGGAATAGTTCTAACTTTTAGTTGTTCAGAATTCTTGATTACGTCATCGCCAGTTTTACTTTTCATGTTTTTTAGAGTTTGTTTGATCGGTTAATAGGTCACCTACGCTTCTCTAAGGCTTCCGTAGACAGGCGCGACGTGACGGTACGACTCAATTCTGGTAGAACAATTTCCATGAAGTTTTCATAGATATTGTTCTACTAGAGTCACGTCGGTCGTCCCGACTTTATTTGTAAGTTTGCCTAAATTCGCCAAGTTATAAAAGTAATTATATTTAGTTAATTTAATTACTACTCTTAGTAAGTTTGTCTTAATTATATAGAGATTTACTTTCGTTACATTATGACTGAGTTCTTGAACATTGAAAAGTGTCTGTTAATTATTTACTCAGAATAAATCCTTTGAATTTACATTTTGTAGGTACATTATGCCATCCAAATTTACGCTCAAAACTTTCCTCACGACGAAGCACGATACAGATAACTTCGTAAAGATCCCCGCTTAATGCCTAACACCTACCTCTACCAAGTTTAAGCCTGCAAAATACTACGCCACAAGCCTTAATAAAGCAACCTAGGTGCGGTCATCTAAAACGGTGCGGTTTTGTCCTTTCGGAATCAAAGGACCAAACACGGATCCAACCGATTTCTTGCCTCGCTAGCCATGTTTGAAGTGCTTTCGATCTGTAAAAGGCCAGTAGTTCTCTTTGACCAGAAAAAGGAAATGCTTATGAACGTAATGAGGTCTGTTTTTTTGAGTGATATTAAATACTGATGCCCACGGGTTTGCTCTCATAGACTTATAACTTGGCGTACTAATTGATATAAGTACATTATATTATATTTGTAAATTTCTAAGACAGATTTATTACTTTTCCTTTTTGAAGTGAAAACTTCTTTAGCGGCGCTGTGTACTTTTTTTGGAATGGGTAAAAACTTCTAAATTCGCGTCAGGTCACGTGACCCTGATCGTAAGATTCGTAAGACGTAAAACGAAAGACGCGCGTTGTTGAGGACAGCGCCATCTATGCACATCGGGAAGAACTACGAGGGCCTCGCGTACTAACTACGTAGTTCATCCAACAACGACGAGATGGCGCTGAACCACGGATATATAACTGACGACGAGCTCCATGGGCTTGCTTCTCTTACCACTGCCGCGACCAACACCACGAACTGAAGTCTATCCTGTGTGCTTATTTGTAAATCTGAATAAATTCCTTTCACGAGAAGAATAAACCAGTCACTTTGGTCATCATACCTGATTTGCAAAAAACCCTATAAAATAAGGAACACACCTTAACACGCGTGTTTTGTTTATAAGACGATTCACAAAATACACTCGTAATTGTTCAAGTTTTCACTTCTGTCGGCACTACCGGAGTGCCAGTTTTTTTTCTAAAGTTTTTCATCTCCAGAAATCCATGGGTCTTTTTAATATATATTTGACCATGCGACGTCTTTGTCAAATAATCAAAAAATTGTCACATGTTCAGGGGTGCGTCTCATAACGTATAAACTCATTTGGTCTAATTTCATTTTATTATCGTTCATAAGATATAATCAACATGAGATATACCAACTGTTGATATAATTTCTTTACATATAACATTTATTTATTCTAAAACTTAATTAGTATAACGTTGTTTGATATAACGTTTATGTAATCGAAAATCATTTGGTCTAACGTTTAATATAAATAAAAAACATAATTATGGTTAACACCCCAATTCAGATAGGTCAGGTTAGAAGCCGCCTTAGCCTTCGTGGTTATTTTTTTTTTAAACCACCCAGAAGTAGGAGCAAGGAAGGAAGGAAGGATAGGAGGTCGACATAGGATGCAAGAGCGAGCGAAGGGCACCCCGAGGTTCGGTTTTGTTAGGTTACTTTAAACCCTTTACGTAGAAATCGACATATATTGCAAGAGCGAGCGTATAAGAATACACAAATACCCTTACCAAGGTATATATTAATTGATTAGAGACTCATAGTTTTATGAATGAACTTGTATGAATTCATTTTTAAAGAAATCCTTTAGTGATTATTATTTAACTGAGCAAGATTACGCACACTAAGTGACAACTAACAATAACTTTTGTTGAGCTACCCACAAGCTACAACATAAAAATAATACTAAATAAACTAACCCGTGTTCATGCAATTTTGCTTTGTGTTTTAAGTAGGCGTTTTCATCATATTAGACCAAAGAAGTTTTATATCTTTTGAGTGGTATGTCAAACGATTTTATATTTAATGTATGTTATGTCAAACGATGTTATATTTAATGTTTGATATGCTTATAAAAATTAGTTATTTTAACATTATATCAATCGTTCATTCATCGCTATATTAAATAAAATTATAGGTTCCGTTGTTATATGTTGTTAATATTAGAGATTTTGTTGTTATATCATCTATTACTTGTAACGATCTGTACCTTATTTAAAATAGAGGGTAAGCAGACCGTCCAATAATTTTTATTAGGGAAGATAAAATACAGAAAGTTATAAAAACAGCTAGTTATAAAAATACTAAATAGCACGCACTCTCGGAAGTTTATAGTTCACACACGCGCGCACTCACTGGAGTTTTATAGTTCACGTTATGAAATCAGCTCAGCACTGTAGGAACGGGTATCAGGCGTCAGGGTAGCAAGTTATACGTGGTTAGCACGCGACGATTAGAAGTAGAAGGTCCCAGGTGGAATCTTTAGCTGGATCCCCTGGGTTAGTCAAAGATGTCGCAGCAGAACCAAGCAGTTCAAGATGTCACAGCAAAACCAAGCAGTTTTCTGATGCTTAATGTCTCAGTCCCAAGACTCGAATGCCAGCAGCCTCCAGCTGTTCATGAGCTCGTTTCTAAGTAGTCTTCCTTTTTCAAATATCAGTTTTCTTCTATGTGGCCATCATCTAATCTGACAAGTGTATCCGGCCAAGACATATCCACGAGTGCGTAAAGAATATTATAAATCTAATTTAAAATTAAGTTATTTAGACTAAACAATCGTAATAATCTTAATAATACAAAAGCTAAACATATTGATAAAAATAATTTAAGTTATTTAGACCAAAGAGTAATTACCATAGACTAAGCCAGAAAGACATTTAAAAAGTAATTGACAGTTTTGACAATTGACGTGTCACAACATGAAAATTGAGTAAAAGTATAATGTAAACATATAAACAAATAAAAAGGATGATAAATAGTATTAAAGTGTAAGTAATGATAAATAGTATTATGCGTGATGAAAGTAAAGTGTAAGTAAGCATAAATACTATATTTCCCCAACGACCCCGAGAAAATTTTTGGCCTAGAACAAAAATTTTGCTAAGGTTAAAATATTACAACATTCACAAAACTTACATAACTCATTCAAACACACCGACATCTTACGAAGTTAGGTCAGGTAGGATTCACATTCAATGATCACTACTCAACCTGATAAGTCATAACTTTAAGGCTTATTTAAGGAGTTGTAATCCGCTCGCGTCTAAAACCACTAATGAGATGAAAATATAAAGGTTTAACAAAGGCTTATTTTTAAAGGAGTTGTCATCCGCTCCTAATCAACTTTTAGAGTCGATAGACAGAAAATCAACTTTTAGAGTCGATAGTCAACAAGGGCTTATTTTTATGGAGTTGTCATCCGCTCCAATCAACTTTTAGAGTCGATAGACAGAAAATCAACTTTTAGAGTCGATAGTTAACAAAGGCATATTTTTATGGAGTTGTCATCCGCTCCAATCAACTTTTAGAGTTGATAGTTAACAAAGGCTTATTTATATGGAGTTGTCATCCGCTCCAATCAACTTTTAGAGTCGATAGATAACAAGGGCTTATTTATATGGAGTTGTCAACCGCTCCAATCAACTTTTAGAGTTGATAGAAATAGACAAGTTATCATATTAACTTGTAGAAAAGAATAGATATATACGAAAGATTAAAATTAATCTTTTAATGGTTTAAGAACCGATGAATGAATTAAAAAACAAATAGAGTTTTAATAAATCAAAAGGAACTCTATTATAGAGGAAGGAAAGAAGAAAGGGATGAGTTATGAATATAGTATAATACGAAAAAAAAAGTACAAATATAGGGATAGCAAACGAGTGTAAAAGAATAAAAATATGCGAGTCTATATAGGATCTGAGTTAAAGAAAACACGAATGTTAGAAAGGACTCAAGTGTCGTCTCAAGAGTGTTATGAGTTAAGTGGGAAGGAGGGAAAGAAGGGTCTGAGTTAAAGAAAACTCGAGGACTCAAACGTCATCTCAAGAGTTTTATGAGTTAAGAGGGAAGGAGGGAAAGAGGGGTCTGAGTCAAAGAAAACTCGAGGACTCAAGTGTCATCTCAAGAGTGTCATGAGTTAAGAGAGGGGTCAGAGTTAAAGGAAACTCGAATGTAAGAAAGGACTCAAGTGTCGTCTTAAGAGTGTTAAGTTAAGAGGCAAGGAAGGATAAAGGGGTTAGGTCTGAACCGCAACACCGCAGTCAAAAAAACGCTAGGGCAGCTCCCGTAATACAGTAGACGGTAAGCTCCGAGTAAAACGTCAAGGGCAGCAGTAAGTAAGCTCCGAGTAAACGTCAGGGCAGCTCCCGCAATACAGTAGTCGGTAAGCTCCGAGTAAAACGTCAAGAGAGTCTGGAGTGTTGGATACGGTCCAAAAGTGTATATAAATTTAAGAGTAAGACACAGTCTACAGAAAATAAAAATCGAAAACCAATGAAAACTTTTTTTGCGTTGGTGGTAAAATTCGGAACTAATGCATAAAGTTTAGTACCTACTTTTGCCACCGCGCAAAAAGACTAATACTCAATGCAAATGCACTATGGCTAGTTACCTAGCAACCAATGTCAAACAATAACAATTAGAAAAATATTTTGAGAGCCCACGATATACTTATTTCGGTATGATTCCCAGATATAAGTATAAATATATTATTATATAAGTGTTTAGGAGGATAGTGGAGTATTTGTTATAGGAGTTGTGTAGATGTATAGGTTTGTAGAAACATCCACAGGATATTCTCCTGTTTCAGTCGTGAAGTGTCTCAATCCCCTAACTTGGTAGTGACCACGAGGTGGTTTTAAAAACACGCCAAGCGAAGAATGAGTACGATTACCAATGGGTAAACGCTGTAGTGTGCAAGTATGTGGGGTGCAGTGTAGTGATGTATTGGTAAAGAGTTAAGTGTAGGAGGAAACGACTACGGGATATTGTCCAATAGTACGTCGTAGAGTAAGCCAAACCCCAACTTGTAAGTGACCACGAATGGTTTTAAAAACACTGACAAGCGAAGAATGGATGCCAACTACCTTTCGGTAGTGGGATGTATGAGAATGAAGTATAAGATGATGTTCAGTATGAAGAAGTGTTGAATCGAATATAGGAGTCTTCAAGAAGAGAGCTGAAGAAGAAAAATAAGTTAGTTAGTATTCAAAAGACTAAGCCAAATAAGGAGTTCAAAAATAGATACCTGGTGCTAGTTTTTTTTAGAATTTTGAAAAAGGGGGTGAGTTCGAGTTATTTTAACGTTGTGGCGCCAAACTGTAAGAATCTGTACCTTATTTAAAATAGAGGGTAAGCAGACCGTCCAATAATTTTTATTAGGGAAGATAAAATACAGAAAGTTATAAAAACAGCTAGTTATAAAAATACTAAATAGCACGCACTCTCGGAAGTTTATAGTTCACACACGCGCGCACTCACTGGAGTTTTATAGTTCACGTTATGAAATCAGCTCAGCACTGTAGGAACGGGTATCAGGCGTCAGGGTAGCAAGTTATACGTGGTTAGCACGCGACGATTAGAAGTAGAAGGTCCCAGGTGGAATCTTTAGCTGGATCCCCTGGGTTAGTCAAAGATGTCGCAGCAGAACCAAGCAGTTCAAGATGTCACAGCAAAACCAAGCAGTTTTCTGATGCTTAATGTCTCAGTCCCAAGACTCGAATGCCAGCAGCCTCCAGCTGTTCATGAGCTCGTTTCTAAGTAGTCTTCCTTTTTCAAATATCAGTTTTCTTCTATGTGGCCATCATCTAATCTGACAAGTGTATCCGGCCAAGACATATCCACGAGTGCGTAAAGAATATTATAAATCTAATTTAAAATTAAGTTATTTAGACTAAACAATCGTAATAATCTTAATAATACAAAAGCTAAACATATTGATAAAAATAATTTAAGTTATTTAGACCAAAGAGTAATTACCATAGACTAAGCCAGAAAGACATTTAAAAAGTAATTGACAGTTTTGACAATTGACGTGTCACAACATGAAAATTGAGTAAAAGTATAATGTAAACATATAAACAAATAAAAAGGATGATAAATAGTATTAAAGTGTAAGTAATGATAAATAGTATTATGCGTGATGAAAGTAAAGTGTAAGTAAGCATAAATACTATATACTTACCCCATGTTCAGAAGTGCTGTTCAATGACGCATTCAAATTGACGGATTGTCGCTTGTCACTCGTCGCCTGTCTGGTTTTATTAAATAGGCCCCTGAATATTTGCTGTTAGTACAGACGCCAGCACGTCAAGCTACTATAATCTGTCAAATTTCTTTAATACATTTTGAACTTTATTGCTAAGGCATAAGGTTCAAAATTGATTGGTAAAATTTGACAGTTTCGGGTAGTTTGATGTGCTGGCGTCTGTACATGTACTCAATCTAATATAAAAGCAAAACACCATCTCCCGTCCATGTTTTATACCGTCATCCGTGTGTCACTAACGGGATGCAGCAGAATACCAGCTTCAGGTATGGTACCTGGCATATGCTGAGCTGGACTCCCATTTGGTGCAACCATGAGACACACACCGCTCAGTAGTAATCGACCGTTATAGATGTTTATGAGCTAGGTGTCTATGGGCCAATTTATCTTTTTAATCTTTGTTATTTTTTTTCACCTGTTTTGATGTTTTTTGATTGTTGAATGATAAATGAAATTATAAATGTAATAAATGAAATTCAAATTAGTGACGACTTGAAACTTTCCATTTGGAGGTCCCTCCACATTCAACTTTAAACTTTAGCTTATTACACTAAGTTTCGACCGCATAATCTGAGTGCACAAGTCGCAGTCACAACTTGGTAGAACTTAACATAACTTTGAAACTCACGTAGAATTCACACCAGTGGATTTGCATGATATATTCTACAAGTTTAAAGTTCCATTGACATTGAAATATGTGAGCCTTGAAGACGATTCTGGTCCCATTTTGACCTGAATAGCCATTCGCTATCCAGGTTGGGCGAATGAATTTACAATAGGTAGGCTTTATTTGGAAGCCTCGTGGCTAAATAATAACAGCTGCACAGGTCGATCGATCAGGTTAAGCTACGCTTGCCGTGGTTAGCCTGTGGATGGGTAACCATCTTTACATACCTACCGAGACCCCTCCGTGCCTCGGAAATCACGTTAAGCCGGTGGTCCCGGCTGTTATTCGTGGGTCTTTGACAGTCGTTACGGGTAGAAGCCCAAAAGTCTTGACAACCAGTCTTACCAAAGAGTAATGTGTTACACAGTGACTGGGTTGTGGAGGTCAGATAGGCAGTCACTCCATGTAACATACTGGTATTCAGCTGCATCCGATTAGACTGGAAGCCAACCCTAACGTAGTTGGGCAAAAGGCGAGACAGATGATGAACATAGTTTTGATAATTTAATGATATATATGCGTTCCATTGGAGATTTCAAAGCTTGTCCGTAATATTATTAAACGAACAGTCTGGGTAATCACACTATTACACTAATATTATAAAGGCGAAAGTTAGTGAGCGTGTTTGTATGTTTTTTACTTCTTCACGCACAAACTGCCGAACGGATTCAGATGAAATTTGGCACACAGATAGTTTATAACCAGGATTAACACATAGGATACTTTTTATGCCGATATTCCCACGGATTCGATAGTTATGCAGGTGAAACCGCGGGGCCCTGTTAGTACGGACGCCAGCACATCAACCTACCACAATCTGTCAGATTTCTTTAATAGATTTTCAACTTTATCGCTAAAGCATAAGGTTCAAAGTTGATTGGGAAAATCTGACAGATTGTGGTAGGTTGATGTGCTGGTGTCTGTACATAATAAATATCAGACAGACTTTCCTAGAAAGTGCGATTTTCATCCTGCTGGAAACATTTTGGAGATTTTCCCTCAAAGACCACGAAACGGATCTCATATCTGCCTGTGATTTAGAAAATATTAAACAAAAACAGTGAAATAAAATCTAACGCAATTCCATCAATTTCGCATCGATCCCTTTTCCCGATACTCGTGTCACTGCTAGTGATGTGGCATTGACAGCTGTCAGAACAATCTGGTACCGTCAGATATATCCCCCGTGGAGAAAAATGTTACACTGCTTACGAAATGTGGGTATTTCAATACATACGTAATCATGATACCTTCCGTTTGTTTACCTATGACTTAATTAAGTTTTCAGCTCTAATAAAAATAAAAACGCCCTGAAATTATGACGTGTCATTAGTATTCACTGTTGTCACAGGATTAAAGGCTCCTCCAAACAGGCGCGACACGCGATATAATCGCGCGCGGCACAAAGGCACCGCTCGTTGCGCGACTTGCGGTGCCTTTGTGTCGCGCGCGTGTCGCGCCTATTTGAAGTAGCCTTTATTCTACAAGCTACATAGGTACTAAAGCACTAGTGTTTTACTTTTTTTATAAATAGATAATTGCTTCATATTTTGCAATAAATTATCAGCGTTGTGACATCGCGCTTCTCTTTCTTTTCTATGCAGTCCGACAGTGACCGCGCTTTAGGTCATGTAGTCCCCTTAAACAGTCTTCTTTCGAACGAAATACCTGTAGACTCCAATGTACTTATGTGTGAAAGTATCAATTGCCATCTACTTTTCTTTTGTTTTCTCTCCTAACTTGATTCTGTTAACAATATCGAAGACTCGGAGCCCTTATCTAATGACAGCTCCCTTACATCGATAAAAAGCAATTTGATATACTGTTTGATATTTCTTGTAGAAAACGAAATTTTATGTTCTTGCTTGTGTGAGTCAAGAGCGTGCATATTTCGTTGATATAATAATTGTGTTTGAGTGGGCCAATTGATGTAGTTACAAAGGAAATGTGTACCTATGTGTGTGTGCGATTCGGGTTTGTTCAACTCAAACGTTTCGTCAGTCAACTTGAAAATGGAAAAGTTTTCGACGTCTCTTCGCGTGCCAGATATAAAAGTCGACTGCGAAAGTTTTTTGGCAATCAACGTTGCTACTTGTTCGTGTAACAATGCTTATTGTGGTTATGTCTTTAATGGATTCATGACTTTGGTAAACAATGCTGCAAAATAGATGAACCGACTGGGACAGACTGGATGCGGAAGGCGAAGGACAGAGTGTTGTGGCGCAGTCTGGGAGAAGCCTATGTCCAGCAGTGGACTGCGACAGGTTGAGTTGGCTTGGCTGCAAAATAAAGGCTCCTTCAAACAGGCGCCACACGCGATAAAATCTTCTTTTCTTTTTTATTTGAAATTGGTTTGCTCTTGACTCTAGTCTAGGTCAGAGATGACAGAGACAAAGTTTACGATGGAGTGAGCTCACCCAGAAGAAGCCTGTTCACTCTTACTTTGAAGAGATTCGGGTTGTATTCACTCGGAAACACAAACGTAGGTAGAGAGTTCCACTCTTTTGCTGTGCGCATTATAAAGGACATTTGAAAACGCTTAGTGCGAATTGGACGACACAAAGGCACCGCAAGTCGCGCAACGAGCGGTGCCTTTGTGTCGCGCGCGATTCGCGTCGCGCGTCGCGCCTGTTTGTAGGAACCTTAACTGGGGGTCTAAAAAGGCCACTTTGGCAGAATCATAAAAGGATAACATTATAAATCATAATGGACAGTTAACTGTTAAATTAATCGTATCAAATCCCATTGGTGAAGGATTTTTCAGTAATTTTTTATTGTCTGTGCTAAAATACCAATCAATCCAATCTCAATCCAATCCCAATCTCTTTGATTATACCTACGTAGTGCAGCGAAAAAAGAAAAACACGGGCTGTTTTCGCCATGTTATGATTCATAATGTTATCCTTTTACGTTTCTGCTAAAGTGGCCTTTTTAAGCCCCCAGTATTGTCAAATTTGTGTAATTTCTTAACCACAAAGTTGCATCATGAAATGGAAGGATCATAAATGCGGTATTAATTTATTTAAGTACCGCCGGCAACAAAACTCCATCAACACTGTAATTTTTACATGTTATTAAATTGACTACAATTTTTTTCAATAAACTGTTTTTATCTTTTCACATAATAGCAAAGACTTTAAATTCTAAAAATTGTATTTCTGCTGCAATTTTGAACAAAGATTTTGCTCAATAACTAAGATTAAAAATACTGAAGTGTTCACTTTTGTTGCTGACTGTACCTGGATAGCCACATATGAAATAAGTTTGGAAAACTAAATTTTATCTGTATCCGGTATATTCTATATCAGCAATGGAAGACCTAATGCGTGTTCACGAGACCAGAATTAGCATTGCCGTGGCACTGTTTTAATCTTCAATACCTATCTCCGTAACCGGAAGGTTCCCAGGGTCCAGTACCTACTAAGAAATGATTTCAATGACGGGGAGTACAAGAGACTCTCGGCTTCGTGTCTTACATCCGTTTAATCATCCGTTATAATCGTTTTAATGCTTATTTAACCTATACATTTTGCAAGAAGAAAGTGGATTGTTTTAAAGTGTTCACAAAAAAAAACTAACGCCCCAGTTTCTCTTAATCCGTATTTCACAGTCTCCGGCCGCGTTTCATCGTACAATAGTCCACATTACAAGCCCCAAACGGCCCATAAGAGACGCGATTCCGACTTGAAACACCGCAATCCGAGCTTCGTGTGACCTAGTTTAAAATTAAAAGAGAATCGGGCTAAGCTTGCTTTATTGTTTCTTTATTATTTTTTCGTAATAATGCGTGCAATAATTATGATTGTAGTGTTGTTTTATGTGAAGAACTTGGGTTTGACGTCATAGCGAGGTTAAAAGGCTCTTCACGTCTAAATAAAATTCTGTCATTCAAAGGGCCTTCTTTTACAGTCAGATAAGGTACGTACGTAACCCTTAGGTTCACATGTTATCTGTCTAGCCTTTTCCCAACTATGTTGGGGTCGGCTTCCAGGCTAACCGGAAGCAACTGAATACCAGTATTTTACATGGAGCGACTGCCTATCTGACCTCCACAGCCCAGTTACTGGGTATTATAATCACTAAATCACTTTCATTTCTAAAAAAGAAAATCTGTACTGTGGCTCGTCATTTCAAAGTTTCAACTCTTGTAAGAATTCTGGATATAAAGAGAAGGAAAAAGTTAATTCCGTAATCACCCCAACCCCACATTGTAGCACTGTTAGAATTTCTTATTCTTCGAGTTTATTTCTGCATTGCTGGTTAGCGAAATAATAAGCTAAGCAAAAGGCCGCTATCCCACTGGCGTTTTACGAGCGTTGACGTCAACGTCACGTCTGCGCAGCGTCGACGCCGCGCAGACGCGACGTTGACGTTGCGTCGTCGCGTGGCAAGCAGTAACGTCCGCTGAAGGCGACGTTAACGTCGCGCACATGTATCTGTTGCCAACAAACGCGACGTTAACGTTGCGCAGACGCGACGTCGATGTCGCGTTCAGCGGACGTTAATGCTTGTCACGCGACGACGCGACGTCAACGTCGCGTCTGCGCAACGTTGACGCATCGCAGACGTTCGAGAGATGCCGACGCTCGTAAAACGCCAGTGGGATAGCGGCCAAAAGGAAGTAATAGCACGGGCAGGCGATGCGATGGGACGGGGTAGGTCGGGGGAACAAGAAATTTCACCTGGACGAAGTCGCGAGCAGAAGCTAGTACTGTATAATTTTACTAACAAACCCGACGAACTTCGTTCCGCCTCAGAATCAATAAACCGTTCCAAACAAAATGTATGAGAAAATGAAAAATTAGCTATTCTGCTATTCGGGGCGGGGACAAATCCAACAAATCAAACATCATAAAAATAGGTCCAGCCGTTCTTGAGTTATAAGTTCGTAACTAACCCGACTTAGTTTTATTTATATAGATTTGAGTCACACAACCGTTGCATTTCTTTTGAAATGAAGGTGAAAAGATTCAATTTGCGCTGTGAAAGGGTTTAAAACGTGTGACTGATTTCAATGGGATTTAAATGTCACCGCATTTATATTGAGAGGGAAACGTTTGTGTTGAAGTATTAAATTGTAGTAAGCCTATATGTTAATCCAGGGTGTCAGCTACCTCCACACCAAATTTTATCAAAATTGGTCCAGCCGTTTGAGCGTGAAGAAGTAACAAACATATAAACACACACATTCACAAACTTTCGCCTTTATAATATTAGTGTGATATACGTATCTAGTTATGTTGATGAATTACTCATATTTTTTTTAAAGTCAAGAAAATATTTGGAATAAATAAATCTCAAATAACGTTTGCCAATTGCAGAATTTTACTGTATCTATGTTCCTACTTTTATTTAAAAGCAAATATTACCGGCTCAGGACCTGCAGCATCATGCAAATCCATCTTCAAATCACCTCCAATCCGGATAAAAAAAAAATGGAAATATATATTAAACAAAAGTCAGAAAATTCCCAAAATAACTGCGAAACTCACAAAGACGTCAGAGCCTCTTCCAGATTGTAAATAAATAATTGTAAATAAACAGCCCTGGAAGGAAGCCTTTCAATTGATTCCGAGAGCCGAACAACCGAGTTGTGTCAAAACGAACTAAAAATAAAAAAAACGCGATAAAAAAGGGTTAAGTCAAATCAATCATTTGTTAGTATTCTCTTGATTTGCTCGTATTATTTATTATACGTCTGATGTTTTCATAAAAAATGGTTTGGACGTGATTTTTTGCTTCGTTTTGTGATACTTTTTGTGGGTTTTCGATTAACTATTGTTCATACTATGAAAAGGTCATTGGTTGGATTTTTTTCAGGTGATTTTTGCTACTGTTTATTTGTAAGCTTAAAACCAACATGTATAGGTACTCTATACAAATATTAAAAAGAGGTAAAATTTGTTTGTTTGTACTATGTAGGGGGTAATCTCCGGAAGTACCAGTCGAATTTAAAAAAAAGCAGTGGCACTCCTGGAGTGCCGAGAGAATTGAAAACTTGAACAATTACGTGTGTATTTTGTGAATCGTCTTATAAACAAAACACGCGCGGTACCGGCTACGGCCATCCGTCTTACGAATTTTCGATCAGGTCACGTGTCCTGACGCGAGTTTAACATTTTTTACCCATTACAAAAAAGTGTACAACGCTGCTAAAGAAGTTTTCACTTCAAAAATCTTTTTGCATTTGATAGCCCAATTCTCGAGGCAGGTTACAGGCTGTTTAATATCACGCTGTGACACTGAGGAGCCGAGCAAAAGGAAGAAAAAGGCAGAGAGAACGCTAAGTGATAACGAAATAGTAGCACGGGCGAGTGATGAAATGGGTTATGGGACATCTCGCCCACACAAACGGCTCGATGGGTCTGGGGCCGAAGTTTTACGCGGAGGAAGTCGCGGGCAGAAGCAAGTTATAAAATACTTTGATAGCCTTTGATATAAAGAAGTCTAATAAGAGGTCCTTACATATAAAATTGGCGTTTTGTCGAACTGGCCACTTTGATCTCAGAGGCGCTTGGTTAGGAATTCACAATTAAAATTTATAATTTAGCCTTGAGGATTTGAGTTTCGAATTTAGTGATTCATTTGTTTTCGCACCATTTGTTTTTTCTTTGACATCGTTCTGTTCACAATAATTATGTAAAACTTAAAATATCGCGTTATTTACAAATACGAATGCCACCATCGTAGCAATTAATTTACATAATGTTATCTATTATCTATTTACACAGTTATCTATTTTATTACAATTCGCATAGCAACACAGGGCATAAAGATAAATCCTCACATCACGCCATGAAGACATACTCCATAACCCCGATCCTCGCTATACTACCTAATCCTTTAATCTTTCACTCAACGGTGTAACAAGCAACTGTTTTTCTTTCATTCCGGGATGATCTTTTAACAAGAAATCCTTATACAGAAGGAATGTGCGTATCCTGTAAAAAAAACAAAATAACACTATCTTACTAATTTAAGTGCTTACATCTAAAGACAAGTGGGATGTAGGTACAATGCGTGCCACGAAAGAAGAGACTTGACACACCACGTGGTTTGACATGCGCAGAACACGATTTTAGGTATCTTTAGCGGTATGAGGTCTGAGGTCTGAAAAATAAATACGTAATAATTTATGAATGAATATTTGAATTTTACGAGCTAGTGAGAAATTCGTATACATGCTTAGGGCAGTCGCCCATACTCTATTTAGCCATGTCCTATTACTGTGCATGTTGTGTTTCAGATTCTAGGAGCGTATCACGCTAGATACAATGCGTGCCACGAAAGATGAGACTTGACCCCGCCTCCCCCGCTCTTTCCGCCGCCCCTATGACGTCCGGTCCCGTCCCGCACTCAGACCTCATACCGCTAAAGATACCTAAAATCGTGTACTGCGCAAGTCAAACCACGTGGTGTGTCAAGTCTCATCTTTCGTGGCACGCATTGTACATACGAACAGTGCAAGCTAAATAAAAGCTTTCAACCAGATAATCAAAAGTTTAGATGATATTCGGCCTTTATATCGCTTTTATTTCAACATTCCTAAGACATGCCCTTACAAAGTCTTGGCGCCAAAGAATTTGCACATGTAAATTAATCAAATTAAATTGTCTGCATTCATAAAACAAATTAATATGGCGCGAGCCTCAATGATATTTGCCTTAGCATTCATTAAACTTGTATGAGGACTGCGAAGGGTTAAATATGCAAAAATTTTCGCTAAGGCCTTGGCCTCGACCGCCGCAATGTAAGGCCACTGACAGGCACCGGACTGGGATTTTTCTTTGTTAGTATACTTATTGATATTTTATGGATAAACAAGGCCGATGGGATTTCCCATTGGCAAAAATGACGAACTTTCATCCCCTACCCGCCCCCCCCCCTTGACAGGTTAAATTTTTAAAAATCTTGCCTTAATGCTCACTTTCTTTATCTATTATAGTACAGGGTGGGTAAAAACACGTGAATCAAACGAAACAGGGCGACAGTTGGGGTTGTTTGCAGTAAAAAAATCTCTGTGGCAGAGCCGTAACTTAATAATAAACTAAATAACTTAAACTTAACCCCACCAAAAAAAAAACTTGATCTCCCTAAAGGTTATGACAATTTGAGTGTTTACAGTAAAGTTCTAAACGTACAAATATTTTTTAGTGAGACTTAAAATGTATTGAAAAAAGTGCCAATACTGATAAATCATGGTATCCACTGTCATATAAGCACTTTTGTAGGTATGAGACTTATTTTTTTTTACTGCTAATGACCCCAACTATCGCCGTTTCGTTTTTTACCCAACCTGTTATAAGCAACTCTTGCGCATAATTTCATGCTTCTAAACCCAGCGGTTTGGACTGTGAGTTGTCTGTCAGTTAATGAATTTGCGCGGCTGCCTTTCTGACCTCCATAATCCAGTTACTGGCTGAAAACGATGGAAAGCACATTCTAAATTTTGGGTTTCAATTTGTCTTTAAATTAGATTAATATTGCTAAAGTATTGATTTACGTTATTACTATTGTGCTATATATGTATACAGTGCTAATAACAGAGCATAAACTAATTATATTATAGAATATACTTAGCTTAAGATCAAAGCTAATTTAATCACTAATGGCTCTACCTGCAACTATGTTAGAATGTCCATTAATGAGTATTTCTCAATAACAGTAACTCATTCATTCATCATAATCAGCTTATAAACACAAATTTGTTGTACCTACAACAAGGCTCAAGAAACTAAGTGGCTCGTTCAGATGCCAATGTATACGCTTTTATAATAAACTACCAAGCCACGTTCAAGATCTTAGCCTTAATAAATTTTAATTATTAATTAAACGTAAGTTGTACAAGAAAGCCTTTTATACTGTTAAAGATATTGAGGATAAAAAGACTTGGGATTGAGCTGCTTCCAATTTATGCATTTTGAGTGTTTTTGTTGTTCTTTTGTTGTTTATTTTTTATATAATATACACATTTGCTTACTTTGTAAAATATTACATTATTTTAATTATTGTGAATATGAAGACGATGTGGGTCATTTATTTTATTCATTTTATATTTTTTTATTATTCTCTCCATGGTCTGGCAGTTTGAGTAATTTATGTGGCCTACCCAAATGTCCTTTCTTTGGTATTGTTCGTCGGATCGTTGAGCTCCTTGAGTTGAGCTGCACGATTTCTGACAAATGCGTGCACTGACTGGACAGGTCCTCTCAATCTGTGTGGTTCTTTCCTCAAAAGACCATCTCAGACATCGACCTACATGGTCTTCATATAACCTGACCAAGATTATGTCTGGACTTTAAAAGAGACTATGACCTCTGAGTTTGTTTCGGCCTTTCTTCTCAGAGTAGTCAGATAGGAAACGCCGACCTCATCTAGTTTAAAAAATATGATTGACGTGTAAAAGTGTTTGTGCAAACCTACTTACAAAAATAAAATCATTTATCATTTATAATGTTCTCACTGCTGGGAAACAGGCCTCCTCTCTGTGAGAGGGAGTGTGTCGTAATCCACCACGCGGGCCCAGTGCGTGTTGGTGGATGTCACATGTCTTCGAATTTTTGGTTCTAGGACATGTCGGTTTCCTCACGATGTTTTCCTTCACCGTTTTTGAGAGCAGTGGTGATGAAATAATTTATACAAACTAAAGCGCCTGTCTGGGTTCGAACCTACGACCTACAACTCTTAAGTCTTGTCCGTTATCACTTGGCCACCACTATTTATATATAAAGTAGGTACAGACGCCAGCACATCAAGCTACTACAATCTGTCAATTTTGTTTAATAGATTTTCAAATTTATCGCTAAAGCTTATGGTTCAAAGTTGATTGGGAAAATTTGACAGTTTCGGGCAGCTTGGTGTGCTGGCCTCTGTATATTCAGGTAAATTAATTGTTTATCAAATTGACACACCATGCCAATTTTCCGTTTATAGCAATTTCATACAACTCTCAGAATGACAGTTGTGATTTGTATAAACGGACCGTTAAAATTAGTAGTAATTTTGGTAAATAAACATTAAATTAAATATAATATTATTACAAACCTAACTATTTACACTAGAAACAAATCTAAAAACGCAAACAAAAGAACAGTCATCGAAGTACTCCTCCACATCGCTGTCATCTGGAAACGTGCCTATAAGACTGGCGGAATTGCCACGTTGAACGGCAATGCTGCCAGTATGCTTTTAGTAAACCACAAGCCCTGATTTTACATAGATAGGTACTCACTCCATTGAAATGTGCCCTTGGCAGTACTTCAGTACCTACTAGTAGCTGGCAAACTACTATTGCATTGGGGTCATCCTGTAAAGATAGTGTGTGTTAGTTTAATAAATCATTATTTCAGCCGACAGACGTCCACTGCTGGACATAGGCCTCCCCAAGCACCTCCACTTCGACCGGTTCTGTGCTTCTCGCATCCAACGGGTTCCTGCGGCCTTCACAAGGTCGTCGGACTACCTTGTGGGAGGCCTTCCGACGCTACGTCTTCCAGTACGCGTTCGCCACTCCAGAACCTTTCGGCCCCATCGGCCATCTGTTCTGGGAGCAATGTGCCCTGCAATTCTTCGGGCTATGTCGGTTACCTTGGTTCTCCTGCGGATTTCCTCATTCCTGATTCGCTCACGCAGGGAAACTCCAAGCATAACCCTCTCCATTGCCCTTTGGGTGACTTTTAGCCTTCTTATTAGGCCCATTGTGAGCGACCACGTTTCAGTGCCATAAGTCATCACTGAGAGAAGAGTTTAGTAAATAAATAAATATTTTAAAGTACTCAATTAAAATAATTGCCTTTAAAAAGCCATAAAATAATATTATTGGCCATAAAAACTAAAACATCATCGGAATAAAACAGTAAGACGTAGAGGGGCTGGGTGGGTACTAATCCAACACGATTTACTCGGCAATAAAGATATGAATAACTGAATGAATAAATTACTGAAGATATTATGCATTCAGGGCTTTATTAATGGTTGGGACTTCGCCGTTATTATTTATCTATTTACATCAAAAGGTGATCGTACTAATGTAGGGATGCCAACCCAAATAAAATATTGAAATTTATATTTGATGGATCAATATTGGTGGCTCGCACTGTCAAAAAGTTATCAGATCTCATGTAGCGCCAAGCTTCTAACTCTACTAGTCCTAACTTCACAAACTCTACTTCTTAGTCAAAATATGAAGCTTGGCCGTTTCGCTACTACTAGAACTATTATTGTATAACAGAAAAGTAATGAACAGTGAATAAATTTTTCACCTTACGCCCAAGTGATGGTAGCGAAACGGCCAAGCCACATATTTTGACTATCTACTTGAACACTCGCTGACTCTGCTCGTCGCCGTTGAGCACTCGCTGCTCGTCGCCGTTGCGCACTCGCTGCTCGTCGCCGTTGAGCACTCGCTGCTCATCGCCGTTACGCACTCGCTGCTCGTCGCCGTTGAGCACTCTCTGCTCGTCACCGTTGAGTGCTCGCTGCTCGTCGCCGTTGAGCACTCGCTGCTCGTCGCCGTTGAGCACTCGCTGCTCGTCGCCGTTGTGTTGCCGTTGCCTGTCCCTATCCCAATTTATTTCATGTTTTTTCCTTCCATACTTCTCGAGTCATCACCTCGGTAGCCACCCCCTTTCTAACCATATCATCATTCACTCAGTCCATCCATCGTTTCTTTGGTCTTCCCCTACTCTTAAAGTTGATACTCGCTTCTCGTTAATCAACGGCGGCGGCGTTAGAACAGATCTCAACCATAGGTACGTGAACTTCCATCTTAATATTAGCACATTGTATGGGCGGATGTACAACGGCCCACATTTCTGAAACTCTTCGAAGCGTAAGTAGGCAATGCCTTCAAAGCCAAAGGGATTATTTTAACATCCCTAACTTAAAGAGAGATTCCCGGAATTGCTTCTCATTGTGGCGGTAATATTTTGAAGCTTATTTAGGTTTTAATTTAAATTGAAGGGTTTATTCATGAAGGTTGCACATGATGGTTGCCCTTGGCCTCAATGCTTGACACAATTATTTTATGATTGCAATAGCTTTTGACAGTGTGACAGGTTTTGTTTTGAATGCCCCGTTGGTCTCGTGATCGGTCGTCTCTGGGTGCGATTCCCAGATTGGATAAAGTGGGTTTCACTTGGTTTTTCCATACGGATTTTTTTAGGAACCGCCCCCAGTTTGGAAGTCGGCGGTGTGATACCCCCGTGTCTCAGAAAGCATGTTAAGCCGTTGGTCCTGCGCCTGATCTCTCTGCGATCGTGTCGGAGTGCCCCTCTGTCTGCGCGCACACTTGTGCATATAATATCTCCCGCGCCGAAGGCTGGTCCCCGCTGAGATTGGTCACGATGGCCGAAATTCAGCCTGGAGGACTTTTCTATTTTATTTTTACTGTGACAGTCCATTAATGTTCGTTGCGACTTGCGTGGGTTTTAAGTATTCGTCTGCTGGATAATTACATCAAAGTAATGAATTTTGTGTACTGTCAAAATGAAATTAACTCCGATTGCGAGTGTGATAAGGCTGTATAATTTTTCATAAATATTTTTTTATGATACCATACGATAAATTATCTCTCTAAGGGCTGATTTTTCAATCGACAGATAATTTTTAGTCGTGGAATAAAATTGATGTTTGACAGATTTTGTATCGAAGAACTGTCAAAAATTCAAATTTATTCCTCGGATAAAATTATCTAGCGTTGGAAAAATCAGCGCTTGATTAGATAAATGGCCGCTCTAAGAACTCTTCTCGTTTCATAATTTCATAATCAGCCTATGGTGTTACCACTACTGGTAAATAGGCCGCCTCTCTGTGAGAGGGAGTGGGCGATAATCCACCACGCGGGCAAAGTGCAGGTTGGCGAGTGACACTCTCATTACCATTGCAAATAAGTTGTAAATTCTGAATGTACTTTACAAAGCACATTTTAAAACTAGGTACATTGGCCTGCCTTTAAAACAATGTCCTTTCGCCAGAACATTTTAAGGTGACCGATCCAATTCTCTCAGTTTGAAATAACACTTTGCTACATTTCGCTCGCTGTGAGTAATGTTACACTATTGTTCTCAATGGAGCAACTTCATCACGTCTGAATGTAGCCCATGGAGCGTATTTCACTGGCAGAGAACATTTTTAAGTGATTTTTTTTCAATTAAGAGCTTTTTGTATTGTAGAAAAACGTCATTGTCCTTTTTTTGGGTCGGAGCAGGTTTCCAACAAAACCTTTTTTTGGGTCGGAGCAATGGTGGCCCAGTGCTAACATCTGCGACTTACGAGTTGTAGGTCGTAGGTTTGAAAGGCTGAGGCGGCGGGAACGGCGACACGCGCTCGAGCGGTGGCGCGAGCGGCTACAGCAGCCGCAATATTCGCGTAAGCGCGTTGTCGAAGCCGTTCTGCCGCACTTCGAAGCCTGGCTGAAAAGAGGGGAGCGCATCTCCTTCAGGCTCACCCAGGTGCTCACCGGACATGGTTGCTTCGGTGAGTACCTGAACAGAATTGGGCGAGAGGCCACGGCAAATTGCCACCACTGCGGAGGCAGCCTGGATTCCGCACAACACACGCTCGAGGAGTGCCCTGCGTGGGCCTCCGAGCGGCGGGTCCTGGTTGCCAAGATCGGGCGAGACCTGTCTCTGCCGGCAGTAGTGAGGGCTATGCTGGCAGAGACAGAGAATTGGACGGTAGTAGCCTCCTTCGGTGAGACCGTGATGGTCAAGAAGGAGGCTGCCGAGCGGGATCGGGAGAGGGCTGATCCTGCTCGGAGAAGGAGGCGTCGGGGTGGCAACCGCCTTGGCGCCTAATACGCCGAACCCGCTTACCAACAAGGTAGGTGGACCTTTGGGGTCGTGGGCGCACAGAGTGGGGACTCCGTCCGCCCACCAAGTGACCCCAGGGAAGACGGTGGCACAGTGATCACGTGCTGCCGTGCATAGCGAGGCTCAGGGGAGGCCCCTTTACAGTCTCCCCAGGGATGTGCCTTACAGGCGTTGCACGGGGGGGTTCCGGAATTGGTCTTTTAAGAGGAACCGGGACCACCCCTATGTGCTGAAGGTGATCACCGGGGCGGTTTTAGTGAGGTAAAAATCCCACACTCCCCGACCTCCCTCCCCGGAGGTCGGGTGCCTTTTGAAGGTTTCCCCCCGACAACAAAAAAAAAAAAAAAAAAAAAAAAAAAAGGTCGTAGGTTTGAACCCAGACAGACGCTTTACTTTATGTAAATTATTTCGTCACCATTGCTCTTAAAACGGTAAATAAAACGACGAGTGAAAACTTGAATATTAACTAAAATTATATTAATTAAAAAATTAAAATCAATTAAATTTTCATCTAGTATATTTATAAAGTACTCACTCATTTTCTTTCGCTATTTCATCGTCACTTTTTTCATTAATAGATGCACTTTGTTCGATTTCCATATTTTAAACACTTTATATACACGAATTTTACGAATACACAGCAGTGTGGCCACTACACAGACAGTCGAGCCATCAGCTGTCACCATCCATGGATGCGCGTGGCACGCTGTAACATAAACAAGAACATTCGCGCAAGCGCCCTGCGCCGCCTAAACGAAACAGCAGGCGCAGGCATACATTTTCGCCACGCCGTCGAAAAAGAGGGGGATACTTCCTCTCCTACGCCGCGTCGGCTGTCTACTCTCCATCCGTCTTACGAATTTTCGATCAGGTCACGTGTCCAGACGCGAGTTTGACATTTTTTACCCATTACAAAAAAAGTGTACAACGCCGCTAAAGAAGTTTTCACTTCAAAAACATAGTGAGGAAACTAGCATGTCCTACAACCAAAAATTCGAAAAATTCATCTACCAACTCGCACTGGGCCCGCGTGGTAGATTACGGCCCACTTCCTCTCACCTAGAGGAAGCCTGTGTCCCAGCAGTGGGAGCATATTAGGCTGATTATGTAGGTATCGAACCAAATGTTGTATCGCAACAATAACATATATTTGGATTTTTTTAAAATCTTTATTTATTTAGAGGCTTTTACCTTACAAAGGTACGTCAGCCTCATCATACCCTAATCTAACTAATTATTACACGTAATTATAATATTATACATACAAATATATTATTGCGTAAGCGAGGGAGAAAGTGATACATCGACCATTTCATAAATCAGTTTGGCTTCTCCCGAATTAGGTGTAGATAATGCTCTAATGAAAGCCCAACGTCATACATATTAACTTTCAACTCCCGCAACACTATCTCCCTCTCTCTCCTGTTCTTTTCACATTCCACCAGCAAATGTTGGACAAAATATTTGGATACACTCAATCGTATGACTATCTCTGAATTGACATTGGTAGCGCCTTTATATTGATTTATTCTCGATTTCCAAACCAGTAGTGCGTTCCCAGTCCCAGTGCCTTAGGCATGTTCTGGGTACGCTCGTTCCATCATAGACCTCAACCATCGCTTTCCATCAGGCGTGGTCGAGGTCAAGAGAGGGCCCATTCAACAATAAAAACAAAATGTAAGTACATTTTAAATCCAATATTAATTTTGCTCAGCTGCACTTCTCTGGGGTGTATTTCTTTGTCTAAGAAACTCAAAAGCTAAGCTACCTCAATCCATACTAATATTATAAATGCAAAAGTGTATCTGACTGTGACCTCTTCACGCTTAAACCGCTGAACCGATTTAGACGAAATTCGGTATAGAGATAGTTTGAGCCCCGGGAAAAGACGTAGGATAGTTTTTATCTCGATATTCCCTCGGGATGGACATTTATGTGGGTGAAACCGCGGGGCACTGCTAGTGAATACATATTTCCGTACATACATCGACGTGAAATCCCAGGAACTCTATTTTCCAAGCGATAACTGCACGAACTCACAGCTGTAACTCACTGTGGCGCGGTGGTACAGTCAAATAAACAGTTGGTTTATGCACTAAATATTAACTGTCAATAACTAGCATTGATAACCTCCTTTCGAGGACTTTCAATTCTAAAAATAACCATAAACAACTATAGTCACGTCTACAATAAAACGAAATTTTGCATTTATGTACCTACGTAGGTATTCGAAAAATCTTCTATAAGCAAATCACTTGATAATGATTATTTAACTTCGATTCATAAACCTTTTAAACATACCTCTAAGTCTTCAAAGAAAAATTTACATAATTCCAACATCTCTTTATACATAATTGTGCAATCAGTTCTACTAAATTAGGTCAGGTACCGGAGCAGTTATGTAAACTTCACTGTAAAATCACCTTTTACAATAAACTTGGGGGCCTAGAAAGGCCACTTTGGCAGAATCATAAAAGGATAACATTATGAATAATAATGGAACTGTCCATTAAATCACTGAATCCCATTGGTGAAGGATTTTTCAGTAATTTTTTTTTGTCTGTGCTAAAATACCAATAAATCCAATCCGAATCCAATCCCAATCTCTTTGATTATATCTACGTAATACAGCGAAAATAAGAAAAACACGGACTGTCTTCGCCATATTATGATACATAATGCTTCCTTTTATGAGTCTGCCAGTGGCCTTTTTAGGCCCCCTGCTGTTCCATTTTCCACAACACCGTGTGTAATTTTACCCACCAGCTATTCGAAGCCGTGGCATGTTTTCAAAGCAAATATAGTAAATAATGCATGAGCATCAAACACAAACGAAGCCGTCCGCCATTTTGTTTTTATTTCCGTACCTGTCATGCCCGTTATAGCCTGAATATCGGAAGGGACAAGCAGTGTTGTGCAATACGAGTATATGGATTTTTCACGAATGGCTATGTTAGGTCTTACTCTTAATCCTTTAAACGTATCATACTAGTATAGTAGTATTCATGCATAGTCGTTGAGAGGATTTCAGGTGAATAAATCTCAAATACTGGTGAAATTAACAGATCTTCATGACGGCCGTTATAATATGACGGCACCGCTGGTCTAAGAAACCGAAGCTTTAGCCTCTTTATATGCACGGTTCCTCATTGTTAGTTACTTATCTCAAGCAAACTAATTAACTTTCTCCTTTGCTTTGCGCTTTTTTATAAAGTTTGTTTTATGATCGTTAGGGATTTTTTTTTGTTTATTTTGTGTCCCACTGCTGGCCAAAGCCTTTCCTTTTTTCTTCCAAACCTCCCGGTCTTGTGCGATCTCTGGCCATGTTGGCCCTGCAAATGATATTAGATCGTCACGCCACCTACGCCGTGGTCTACCTCGACGGCGATTTCCTGCCTCAGGCGTGCAGTGAGTGACGATATTTGCCCAACTCTCCGGGTGCATTCGTAAGACGTGTCTGGCCCACTCCCATTTGAACCTGGCTGTTTTTTCTCCAACATCCGCTACGTTAGAGATTTAACCTACTTTTTTTTTCTCCTGTTACTTAAGCTTAGGAGGTTTAGAATAGGATTTTTTATATAGTTGATGTTATTGTACTGATCTCAATGAGTACCTACATAGGTACCTACAGCAAATGTTGTGGTTTAAAGTTTCGGCAGTCTGCTAATCAGCAGATCAATCGGTCATGCCTGGAATTTCAGGTTCATCCTAGACATTCAGCGCCACACTTTTTTGCATATTATTTGTATGGCATCAAGTTGTTCTAGTTTAACAGACAGCTATGCTGCTGGAGAGTTTGTTGCGCCACTTCATCTTCCCAGTTAAAGAAAGCACTAGGAAGTGGTGAAGGGAGAGGGTTTTGGGGGACTTGTCTTATGTAATTTTGACGTCAAAAAAGTGCTAATTCTTAGCCTATCCATACTAATATTATAAATTCGAAAGTAACTCTGTTTGTGTCTGTCTGTATGTTACCTTTTCACGTCTAAACCACTTAACGGATTTCGATAAAATTTGGCAGAAAGATAGATTGCATCCCGGGGAAGGACATAGGATAGTTTTTATCACGATATTCCCATGGGATCGACACTTATCCGGGCGAAACGGCGGGGCGCTGCTAGTTTTAAATAAATGACTTTTGATTTTGACTACCAACTTTACCCACTGGCCAATGGTCCCACGGTTTTACCACGGCACGAGCTATTCTTCTAAAACTCGTATCAACACGAAAACAGCAGATACACGTCACTAGCTTATTAGATTTAAGACTAAATCTCTAATTCCATGTCTATTGTAATTCCCAGTTTACATTCAACTTCTGCTTCGTGTCAGCCATGTTGTTTGTTGTACCGTCAATGTTCACTATACGCACGAGTATTGACTTCAATGCTACAATCTCGTTTGTAGATCAAACAGTACACTGTTGGATAGTTTTGTAGTTTTTATTTCGGATTTAGCGTGTTCTATTTGATACGTAAACGAATTGTGTAATGGGTTTTCATTCTGGTTTTGTATTTTTGTGAGATAATTTTGAAGCCCATGAAACCGCAGCTCAAATTAACTCAGCTCATTGAACAAAGTGGACAGTCCCTTTATAAGGTGCTCAGGTGCTGAGCGGTGGGTGCACGTGCCAACGTGTTACTGTTGGACCCCGTCATTATTAGTGGTTTTAGTTTATAAAAGTTTATAAAAAAATAAGGAATGATATAGGCTCTTTAATTTTATTTATTCTGTTATTGCAGTCCATTGTAATAAATAAATACGAACGGAAACGTTAAATATAACACCAAATCTACTGCCCACGTATTCATCCTTAGGAACAATGTATGAATTTCCATCTGTGGCTTCTCATTACCCAAATTCTCAGTGCGAGGGTCGCTCAAAAGGGAAATTAGAGTCACTTCAAGTGAAATGGAAAGTTACCGTTTCGTGTTTTTATTTTTTTATCCTGCTATACGCAACAAGCTGTCCTTAGACATTTAGCTGCTCCTTTGTTCAAAGTTATTCTGTAATTGGTCTTTGAAGTGAGGAGTTGTCCATTGACCTCTCTCGCTCATTCTATTGGGAATTGGTTTATTAGAATAGAAACTCTGTTCCTCCGCAGTCTTGTGTATTCAGTACTTCCAGATCCCACTAAATCAGCGACTAGGGAGTTGACATGCTTGGTTAGTTTTTCTGGTAGTTTTGGCTATGTGCAGCGATTTCTTGTTTCACCGTTTTGAGTTTCAGATCTTGCAGGATGTATTTATGATGTTAAACATGGATCTAATGGCTTTGGTCTGAAACCATTCCAGGATGATGTTTCGTGAAGTAACAGTTTTGTCGTGTGATTCATAGAGAACACGCGATTTATTTCTATACGCAAAAACAACATGGCTTTGGCACTTTGAAATGAAGGCTATAAAATATTTGTGATAGCCTTATAAAAACTGTCTCTAGGCAACACTTCTAACGTAAAACAAATGTCACTACAACAATATTCATTACTTTGGTTGACTTAACATCAAAACATGAAATGGCCCAATTAAAATTAATGGATTGTTAGAACACAAGGTATTGTCATTGTGACGTATGTGTAGATAAGAATACAATTTGCAATGTGTTTGTTTTCCATTTCATTTGGTTCTTTTATATTTTGTGAACGTTGCAGGCCTTGTAGGCTGTAGATTTATAGACCATTTTCTATTTTGTTATGTAGTACTTGTTGCCAGGCCGACACTGTCCTCCATAGTTTGAAAACGTTGTCAAAGCCATTTATTTTTAAAAGGGTAACCGTGGAGTTTCTTGCCGGCTCTTCTCTATAGGAAACGACCAATTGGAACCTTGCACCTAACTTCTGATGTTTCATATGTGCGCATATAGGTACCTACATGTGAAATAAAATAATTTGATTTGAATCACTTGCAATTTTACTTTTTTACTAGCAGTACTTATTTTTTTGTAGTGTAAGAGCGGTTTCGCACTACATCCGACCCGAATCCGAGAAATGCCGCTCCAAAGTGACCGTAGTCTTATTTGTATGAGGGGTTGCGCACTAGGCCCGAACTATATTCGTCAGAATTTAGAACATTTCCAATTCTGATTGAAGTCGGATCTTTAATTCGAATTTCGGATCGGATGTAGTGCAAAACCGCTCTTATGGACACAACAAAACTAGCCAGATGTATAAACTAGGTGCAAAATGAATACATGTAAGGATCGTAGCAGATGGTGATCTGTAGCTTCTGCCTATCCTCATGGGAAGAAAGCGTGAGTTTATGTTTCTATGAAAAATAGTAAATAGGAGTAAACATGTTTGACAAGTTGATGTATTATTTATACATTCTTAATCTGACATTATATTAAACTTTATCTCTTGAACTGACATAGCATAAATTTGACATCATTTAATTAATTTGAGCTAATTGTTGTTGCTGTCTTTTTTTAATATAATTAAAATAATAGCATTGTGCAAGATAAAATTAAATATTTATACACTGTATGTAATTGGTAGACTGTAAAATGGCCATTATAGTTTTAAGATACACTGTAAACCTACATTCTGGCCCAATTTGTGTTAAGACCATCGCTCACGACAAACTCTTCTTAACAATCGTTGGATGGAATGAAATGTATGTTAAGGCTCGTACACACAGGCGCGACGCGACACGCGACTCAAAGGCACCGCAAGTCGCGCAACGAGCGGTGCCTTTGTGTCGCGTGTCGCGTCGCGCCTGTGTGTACGAGCCTTTACGCTATAGTCCGCGCGGAACTAGTTGGCCGCGCTTAGGTATGTGAGCGGTGGGACGGAGCGGCGGGGGCGCTTGCTGTCATTAATCTCATGTGCGTTGCGAACACTAGGTGACCCGTTGCCTCACCCCCATCCCAACCTAAGGCGCCGGTCGACTAGTTCCGTGAGGACTATTAGGCAATCAACCTTTTTAGACACTCCTATCCAAGCACCATTATCGATTCGACCATGCTGAAACACTACGTATGTAGGTGTAAACAATTACAGCCAGTCTCTAGATAATATTGTTCCTACAAACAGTCTATAAAAATCTTTAATAGCCTGACGCTCTGTAGCCGACGCTATAACCACAACGGCACATCTGTTAGCTATTAGCCTAGTCTTTGATAATGTAATTAATGTGAATTGTTATTCTTTTAACGCACGTTCTGAGAGTATAAAATCCTCCAAAGTTTTTGTCGTGGACTTTTGAAGGTTGAGGTTAACTATTCTGGTCTTTGGAGACATGATGACATAAATTGGGGCTTTTTGCTACAAAAAAGCTTCCAGCCTGCATAACCCACCTGAAAATCTCTTAACCAACTAAGAAACCAGGTGGGCCGCTGCAGGCACAACTTGGTCAGGTGGGGGTATGCCGATGAGCCGCAGCGCGACTGTGGAGCTACATCGCAAGCTATGCTTCACCTCTTGGCGTTCTCTTTGTGCACTAACACATACAAAATGGAAGACTTTTTGCGAGGCCTATGATAACGCTGTCAAGTAGCCGAATTCTGGTCAAAGCTTATTTAAAACATACAAAATGGAATCATCGATACGTAGAAGAAGAAATTGTTGGATTAATTTAATGGCTGTTGCTAAGCGATTGTCTTGTGCACTTTATCATTGCTTACCGTATCCGGAATCCCTACAAATAGTTGTTTCGGATTTAGTTGTTTGTGCTTTTTATATTTTTGTTTTTAAACTCGCCATATAAAATAGCCTTTTTTATACTAGTTGTACCACGCGGTTTCAGTGGCATAAGTCGCGATCCCGTAAGAATGTCGGGATAAAAAGTATCCTATGTCCTAATTCATGTCATGGTCCACCAATGTTGCAAATTTCGTTAAAATCCCTTGAGGTGTTTTAGAGTGAAAGCGTAAAAAACAGTCATACAAAAATTATTATATTTTTGACGTGACAACGTCGAATAAATCGATGAAGCTAGCTGCACTCACGAAAAAACATGACTCATGTAGCGTTACCTCGCAGCCTCGCTCCGTAGCGTTCCATGGCGGCTTGAAGTGCAAGCGAATATTAACAAATGCAATGCAACTATTCCATCAGTATTTTCTTATGACGTTGTCACGTTCAACTATCGTCAGTAAACCGACTTTACAGACAACCGATTTTTTTTTAAGATAAATTAAAAACCGCTTTGAAATGTTATTACGTAACGTTTTTCCGTCATGGCGAATTACTGTCATGCAATCTAAATGAGTCAGATGTTACACAGTAAGTTCGAATAACCGGTAACTTTCGCGACATTGACGTAACAAGTCTATTTAACTTGCGAGAAACAGACCCTTATTTAATACAAATAGCTCCACTCCAAAGAAGTTTCTTTTCCAAACTTAATTATATGGTTTCAGTTTCAAATATTCAAAACTCATTTTTCTTTTGAATTTGTTTAATGAAAGTAGGTCTATTTCAGTTTGTCTCGACGGGAGAGTAGACAAACAAGAGACTTAATTTCAACTTTCGGTACAGAGTCAACAGTAGATTGGTTTGCCAACATTTTGATTCTGTGGTTAATGTAAGTAATATTTATTACTAGCAACGCCCCGTGGTTTTACCCGTATAAGTTTCGATACCGTGGGAATATCGGGATAAAAACTATCCTATATCCTTTCCCGGGACTCAAACTATCTTTATACCAAATTTCATCTAAATCGGTTCAGCGGTTTAAGCGTGAAGAGGTAACAGACAGACAGACACACTTTCGCATTTATAATATTCGTATGGGATAGCAGTGCCCCGCGGTCTCACCCGCATAAGTGTCGATCCCGTGGGGGTATCCGGGTAAAAGGTAGCCTATATGTTAATCAAGTGTATCAGCTACCTCCATACCAAATTTTATCAAATTTGGTCCAGCCGTTTGAGAGTGAAGAAGTAACAAACATATAAACACACACACACCAACTTTCGCCTTTATAATATTAGTGTGATTTATAGATAGCCGCCTGATTGTTTTATCATATCATGCGTCGGTTGAATGGTCGATTTCCTTAAAAAGCAGTCTGTTTGTTTGACACTAATTTTGTGAGGTACAGGCTAGGTTGCTTTTGGCTAAATAATAACAACCGCACGGGTCGATCGAAAGTCAAGCTACACTTGCCGAGGTCGGTCCGTGAATGGGTGATCGTCCATGATATATCGAGATTACTTCGTATCTCGGAATGTACAGAGGCCAGCACATCAAGCTACCCAAAACTGTCAAATTTTCCCAATCAACATTGAGCCGTATGCTTTAGCGATAAAGTTCAAAATCTATTAAATAAATTTGACAGATTGTAGTAGATTGATCTGCTGGCGTGCACATCAAGCTACCCAAAACTGACAAATTTTCCCAATCAACATTGAGCCGTATGCTTTAGCGATAAAGTTCAAAATCTATTAAATAAATTTGACAGATTGTAGTAGATTGATCTGCTGGCGTGCACATCAAGCTACCCAAAACTGTCAAATTTTCCCAATCAACATTGAGCCGTATGCTTTAGCGATAAAGTTCAAAATCTATTAAATAAATTTGACAGATTGTAGTAGATTGATCTGCTGGCGTCTGTGAAGTAATTGGCTCCGGCTGTCATTTTTTGGATCTTTGACAGTCGTTACGGGTCGCCAGAAGTCCGAAAATCTGACAATTACTCTTACCAAGGGTGAAGGTTTCTTACTGCTAAGTACATTTATCCACTTCAAGGGGATCATATTAACCAGTAACTGGGTTGTCTAGGTCAGATCAGGGCAGGCAGTCGCTCCATGCAAAAGACAGCTGGTTTTCAGCCGCATCCGGTTAGACTGGAAGCCGACCCTAACATAATATGTAGTTGTCAAAAGGCTAGGCAGATGATGACCCACATAATAAACAATGTGCTCTAAAAACTGTTAGAATATTTCATCTAAAACCGAACCTTTTCACACCCTGAATTATTCAGGTTCCTCATTCCTGAAAGGAAAAAACAAGTCACATAGCTCTATCTCCCTCCCTCAACAAAATGATGGTTCAATGGTCCTTCGGTCCTAACATTTAACCGCGAGGTTCCGGCTGTATAAAGGCTCCTACAAAGAGGCGCGACACGCGATATAATCGCGCGCGACACAAAGACACCGCTAGTTGCGCGACATGCGGTGTCTTTGTGTCGCGTGTCATGTCGCGCTTGTTTGAAGGAGCCTTAAAACGAAATATTTATAACATCTTCGCATTTGGGACCGCCATTAATATTATACGAGGAAGCTTTATTGTTATTTCATTTAGTTCAGATACTGAACTGACCGCATTAAGTCCTATAAAGTTCAAAATAAACGTTTGTCAGCTTTATTATTTAGCCTTGTTGTTAGGCAGATGATTATACAGAATGATTTTTTTATCACCATCTAAATTTTTACAGGGTGTTCTACCCATGAATATAAACAACTTTCACTATGGGACCAACTCTGAAATCACGATAAAAAAGATCTGCTGTTTAATACAAAAGTTCAATACCTACTTGATCAAAATGTATGAAACAGCAGATTTTTTTTCGAATGCATCTCTACAGGAAGATTTTTTTCCTGCGTTTAAAAGTTTAATATCTGGTCCTTTTTACCTCAAGCTTTGTAAATATGAAAGAGTCTTTAATGGGATTGGTCCTTTGACTTGCAAAACTACCTATTAAAACTGACCTGCAGGTTTGCAGCATACATTAAGGAGTGTTATTTTTAGATACGTAAGCGTTTTACCCGGAGATTCTTATGTAAGTTGTGTAGTTATCCAAAAGCTATTTGTTAGTCCTTAAAAAGCCCAATAACACAGTATTGGTTTGATGACAAATGCTTATAAAAAATTCTTAAAAAATACTTTAAAAAAAGAATACACAAAATCAGACTCCGACCTCTTTTCGATGAGAGAGAATGGGCCATAATCCACCACGCGGACCCAGTGCGGGTTGGTAGATGTCCCATGTCTTTGAATTTTTGGTTCTAGGACATGCCGGTTTCCTCACAGTGTTTTCCTTCACCGTTTTGAAAGCAGTGGCGATGATATAAGTTATACAAAGTAACGCGCCTGACTGCGTTCGTACCCACTACCAACTCGAAAGTCAGGGGGTACCACTGGCCCACCATTGCTCTCACACACACACAACGGTACAAAGTTACTTTGGCACGTGGCCAAAATCGGAACTAACGTCGCTATCTTCTATTCTATTCTATTTTTAATTATTCTATTTATTCTATAATTAGACTATTCTGCCAATGTCAAAAGTGAATTGGAAAATCAAGTGTGCATTAAGTATAAAAAATATATATATATTATTTATATAATATAATAAATATGATACAGTTGTGTAGATCTTGTGGAGTTAGTACAACGTCGCTATCTTGTTTTGTCAATAAACTTTCTGTGTCAATTTCACAAATGCTACCAACTGCGCCCTACTGTCAATATCATTCAGGCGCCAAAAGATCCTTGTAGCACTCTACGTTCATTATTTGTTTTCCATTTGATACTTTTAGCCATTATTGAAGCTGACACTGGGTTCCAAGAATTTGAGAAGAATTTATTCACAATTTCTCAAATAATTTTCACACTTTAAGAGGGAGGGAATAGGGCGCGCGATTCTCCATACAAATGTATTCCCCTTTTTTCTTTCTAATTAATGCCTTTAGAGCAATTTTTTTTTCATGATACCAAGGTCTGTTGGAAACATGGCCCTGTTTTCTTTTTTCAGCTACTAATTAGTAAAGAAAATATTACATCTAAAAATACAAAAAATGCCCTATTTTTACTGCCGTGATTAAAGGACTAAACCTAACAAACATATTCTTTCTTAAAATGTTAATGTAAAAAATAATTGAATCGGCTCAGTTTTCGAGGAGAAAAAAGGGGAATACGAAACGTCGATCTCGTCAAAATTTTTGTGATGATTTCGGTCTGAGCTGCAGCTGTCCCTATCCCACACTACGGGGACAGACTTGAGGTAAGGCGACGGCAATAGTTTCTTCAAATATCTATTTTTCAAATTCCTCGCAGACCCCGTCCCTTCTTAATTATCTCTATAATTAACTCATGAGGCAGCTTCTTCTTCCCAGAAATGGCCAACCCGTCTTGAGCAAGCGTGATGATCAATGCTCGTGTCATCACAGTATGAGAAGAGGTCTTAGCCCTGCGATGGGACAATAATAGGCTGATTAAAAAAATGTACCGCGCGTTGATGTCTTTATAATGGCCAAAACTTAAAACAGATGTGTCGTTACGGTAACAGTGGCGCGAGTTCAATGGTTTATTCCCACCTCAAAAAATGCCCAACGCGCGTTAAGAAGTGTTCACTTCAAAAAGCGACCTTGTGCGAGTAGGAGTCACCACGTTTCTTGTATGAAAAAAATAAATAATGGGAAAAACATAATTTTTTACTTTATTTTATTATATGTTGAAATACCAGCAGTAGGAATACACGCTGTGACCTTTTGGTACGGAACCCCAAAAAGGCAGCTTACAAACGAATATTCATCATTCGCTTCGTACTCACTATTACATCAATCGCCAACAAACGAGTCTTAATTAAAATGTACACAGTCCAACAAATTCCACTCACTGTTCAGTCTTACAAAGGCTCTAAATGAAGCAAGGACGTCAACGGATGGCCTCGTCATGTCCCGAAGCGAATTGATTAGAGGCTTCAATAGTGCGCAGGCGATGTTAATGTTCCTCGTTTGATAAAGTACTCTGTGGTTGGACATGGCTTGGCAATTTTGATATTATATCAGCATGTATTCAAAATGAATGGCGTAAATAACGTTATTTTGTTGTTGTGTCATTGATGATTGTGGGAGTTGTGTCGGATGCTGATTGGTAGATATCAGTATCCACACATTTTTGTAATTAACGCGTCTTGCGGTAGAAATGTAGAAATAAAAATGGCAATACACGTCACGAAACGAAAAAACCTTTTGCCCGAAAAATATACTTTCAAGTGTCAAAAGTTTTTGTTTTTTTAATACAGAGCCATCGCTGTATTAAAAATGACACTTGAAACTTGAGGCCATATTAGATGGCTCAAACAGAGCCATTACATAACTAGCAGCGCCCCGCGGTTTTACCCGCGTTAGTTATCCTATGTGTGAGTGTATATATTATATCCTATGTGTCAATCCAGGAAATGGTCTATCCAAATCTGTTTTGTGTGTGTGTGTGTGTATTTATATGTTTGTTACTTCTTCACGCTGAAACGGCTGGACCAATTTTGATAACATTTTGTATGGATGTAGCTGACATCCTGGATTAACATATAGGCTACTTTTTATCCCGATATTCACACGGGATCGACATTTACATCATCATTCACACAGAGCATCCATCGTTTCATTGGTATTTTCCTACTCTTATAGCAATCCACATTATGAAATATAAAATGACATAAGCAATTGGAAAACCCACTAATAAAATTCAAAGGAACTCTCCACTTCGCTCCAAGAATCACAGAGAGACAGAGAGGCTCTTCATAACGCGTTTCAAGTGTAAAATTTCCGCTGTCTACATCAGTGGTATCTCGACGTTAATAGGGGAAATATATTGGTTTCTGATCGCTCGGAAAGCCTGCTAGAGAGATCGGGACGTGCCGGATCTCTTTCCTTCATTGTATAGGATCTTTAGAACGTTATTGGGTGTCAACATGATAGTTTTTGTTCGTGTTATAGGGGATAGTGTGAGTATTGTGCCTCTTGTATGTGAAATGTGTGGATATAGTTTTTACAAATTGATAAATACACTAGTACCCATTTTTTTTTTCAGGGTGGGAAATCATCAAATGACCCCTTCCGCTCTGGGTGGAGCGGAAGGGAGTGTTAGACTGTTACTGACTAAAACCCACCCGTGTTTCTTCTTTAGCTCTTTATGTTCCGGGCCAACGGTAACCCTTTCGGACAATCCCGCTGACCCGGCAGGCTTCGGCCCTAACGGGCCCCTTCAATTGATGCCGACATCTTTTTGAGGCGTCCGTGGAACACGTACGCGCCGTCCGGCACGGGCCTGGTCCTGATCGGACGGTGAGCTACCCATTACTCTCTGCCCGCAGGCCCGCGCCTACAGTGGCCAGGAGTCGTCGCGCGGCTCCAAACCGGAGGGTCTCTCCCTGAGCCATCTCGCCACCTCCTTCGCTAGCATCACTGCTTCGCAGAAGGGGTTGACTGCCTCCCACTCCCTCTCGCTCCAGACCATGGCTTGAACCAAGGCCGGACGCGAGAGGTCGCCGCCGCTGCCGATCGCCTCTACGAGGACACGGCGGTGCTCCGCCCAAGCGGGGCTGACCTCCACTGTCTGTTCCACCGTGTCCTCTGGGCGATCCTAGCAATGGTGACACCCGGGCGTTTCTTCCCGCCTAATGATGCGCGCAGGAACCTCCCGAAACATCCGTGTCCGGTGAGGACCTGCGTTAGGCGGTAGGTGAGGGTGCCGTGACACCTCTCTAGCCACTCCTCAAAGAGGGGTCTTAACGTCACTGTCGTGGCGTGCCCTGCGCTGGGTTGCGACAGTCGCTCTTTCCATGCCGCCATGAGATGGCGCCGGAGGTCCGTCCGCTCCGCCGCGATTTGCCGCGGAAGCGAAGTTTCCCCCCGACGTAGTGCCTCCGCGCGCCACTCATACAGGCACACTTGTACCCTTGGAGTAGAAACGTGAAACTGTTGGTTTTGCAGGAGAATCTGCCTGAAACTCGAATGGCTGATTTAAAATGATGAAGAAGTGAAGTAGGTTACCTAAGAGTGTCTCTGTTGAAGAGAAAGAAGAAAGAAAATACGTTTATTTGCGGCAAACATGACGCATAAAAATAAAAAAAACAAACAGAAAAACAAAGTAATAATTTGGGAGAGAATATGCGTCACATCTACGCAAAACGGCCAACGCTCAGCATAATGCTAAGACCCTATACGAGACAGAGCCCCAGCGCTGGTTTTCAATGTTGTTGAAAATTGAACTTTTTGTAAAATTCGATGTGCCATGTAGCCGGGTCTTGTAATTAGTTTTTAAAAAGTAATTAGAATGTGTAAGTAAGATTACAGTCAATCAATCAGGCTTACTGCTGGACAGGCAGTAGTAATACAATTCTCCATGACACGTTGAAGTATATTCAGCTATTTGTAAATAACATCATAAAGTATTGGTCCACATTGTAACACAACTGCATCTGTGGAATATGCGGGTTCCAACAAAACAACTGGCTTTTAATAAAACACTGGCAAATTACCTACACTCAAATATTGTTCATATCTTCAATTCGGCACGGAAAAATCTCCAGCGTCTTTAGACGAAACACATTAGTCGTTAAAAGCTATATAGAGTTACAGGTTCATCGACTTTGTATAGAAACAGAGCAACAATAATGGTAGGGCTAGATGAGCGGAATAATTTTGTTCGCTCAAAATGACTTGAGTAATTTACGTTCGCCTCGTGAAGACTCTTTTGCGTACTATGTGGCTCATTTTGTATAAGGTCGATTTTCACTACTTTATCGAAACCGCTTTCTTGAACGCGGCTAAGATTAAGTAGTGAAAGTGTTTAAGATTGAGTAGTGAAGCTTGTCAGTGCTACACTCTTAAGACTGACAGCTGTCAAACGCGGTTTCGATGTGCAGGCCGCTTCCAGTATCATTGGTAAAATTTGATTGCTGATAGCAACATATTTTTGACGACTCAATCGGGGCGTCAGATTAAACTCGTCTGGTTCTATGTTTCCTAAGGGCGTCATGTCACTATTTTTAGGTAAAACGCCGATTTAATTATGTCAGTAATCATTAATTATGCAGACGAACAAAGAAGGGATTAGGGTGAATTCCAGGTGTGTTCCAGGAGTTTCCATTTTCTAGAGGCAGCGTCGCATAATTCGTATTACTTAGTTAAGCAGGAGGCCTTGACAAATTAGATCTAGGTATAGAATTTCTGGCAATATTCTGTTAAGCTCTGAAATACAATTAATGCTTGCGGTTTCTCCCTCGATTTAAGTGTAGGCCTTCAACATAAAAATATACTCAACTAGCCGACTCAATAGGCGCTGGCCTGTCCAAATTTCAATAGTCCACAAACAATTCCATCCAAAAAAGTACGTTGAGTTTTTTTCCACAATTGAAGATTTTCCGGTCACCTTTTCCAATTTTTTTGTTCATAACAACCTAATTCTGATAGTGACTGCCTATCTAAAAATCTTATATATTGATCTATATCTGATAGACAGATTTGCAGATAGGCAGTCGCTCCATGTAAAATACTGGAGCTGCATCTGGTTAGACTGGAAGCCGACCCCAACATAGTTGGGAAAGGCTAGGCAGATGATAAGGTAGATAGATTTGCCGGATTTTACACGGTTTAAAAGTGTGTTAAGGATTCCAAAATGAAAATGAACCAACAAATCAATAGGTTATCTAACGCTACTACTAATTAATATTTGAGCACCATCGCTGAACATAAGATCTCAATGTCCTATACTGCATTGCCGAAAAATTCAGTAACACGACATCTAACCACCACCGTCACCTCATAAATAAACCAGTACGGACCAAATCCTTTATTCAACAGCTGTCAGCCATGTTTACATTGGAAGCCGTGGCCCATCGGCCCGCACACATTGGCATAGCGTGGCTATTTCCGACAGTGCATAGACCTTCGTCCACATTATTATTAGAATTGTTGGTTTCGGGATATTACCGTGTGTTTACGTTCAGATTCGCGAGTAGTGCCCGAGAAAAATAACCACGTTTGACGAATGAGATGTAGTATATTTGTGCCCTGTTTATTTATATGAATATTTATAGATACAAGTAGATATCCACCTTATTGTTTTATCATGCGTCAGCTTATGTTGATTTCAAAAGCTTGAGAATTTGTTCACGTATGTCGGTTCTTTGACTCTCAAGTGAACGTGAATCAAAACTCAAAAATAAATTAGTTAATGAACCAAACCAACGATGTTGTGTTTCGGCATGCGGCATCGTTCACTCTCTCTCTCTCTCTATGAATGGTTGAAAAATAAAATAAAATTAGTAAATGAACGTTGATTTCTAAAGAAAGAAAGAAAAATGCAATTATTGGCATTACAGCAAAAAATACACATTAAAACTAAAAAAAAACAGAAAACAATAATTAAAATGCGAAAAGGGTCGTATGAACGTGGAATGAAACAAACATGAGCCTTCACTCGAGCGCTCGAGTGAAGCGTCTGATATCTGATTTAGTGTTCGCAAGTGTCTAAAAAGCAGGCTTTATTTGACACCAATTGTATTGCGATCTGTTCCATTCAGGCGAGTCATGAGTCTGAACGTTTGGATTTTTGTTAAAATGTACATTAAACTTGCTAAGTATATAGTTATTCAAGATATTATTCTTAAATCAACGTCAATCGATCTTATCACTCAAAACATTACAGGCATCTCTCCGATTTATGTTCACATCTACACAAGATAAATCATTGAAGAATCCCTATTCCCGAAGGCAACATTACGTAATCATTCGCGATTATTCCCCTGTCAGCATCCCCTTAATTGACCGATACATCGGATAATAGCGGCCTAATGACTCAAGTTTCACAGGTAGACATCTGGTCAGTACGTGCAAATTAACACGAAATTCGAACGGCGGAATCGGGCGGGTTCGGACGACACGTGACGATCCGGTACGGTAAACAGTGGGCATAATGAGGTTTGCAGTACATGACATACTGGACCGTCGTTTCGGACTGCCATTTTGGTGGCTTGCTTACATGGACTATTGTTTTTGCTGATAAAGAAACGGCTGAATATTTTGGACCCTTTTGAAAGTAGGTATACATAACGGAAAAGGATCGGTTTATTATTTTGTTACGGACATTTGAAAATGACGGCACGGTTGACGCAGTGGTTAAGCGATTGACTGCTGCGCTGCGTGTCGCGGGTTCGATTCCCGCACGGAACAAATATTTGTATGACCTACAAGTAGTTGTTCCGAGTCTGGCTGTTTGTGTATGTGAGTTTTAAATGTTTGTAAACGCACCCACAATACAGGAGGGATTCCTAGTGTGGGGAACCTTTAAAAAAAAAAAAAAAAAGTTTTTTTCAAATTGGTCCTGGGGTACATATTGTTGCTGTGTGGGCAAAACCGATTTGCCGATCGTGACAATAATACGAGTGAGTGCGGTGGCGGTCTTGCTTTGTTAAAATGACTTTTACCTGAAGAATAAAAATATTTTCCATAGAAAACTGTCAAAATGACAAACTTATTCGTCGGATAAAAGTTAACTGGCGATTGAGAAACAGGCCCTAGAAAAAAAAATTCAGGATAGTATAACGCATATTGCGAAGAAAAACACAACATTAAAATTTTCATTGGTTAGTTGAATTAAATTATTATTATCGCAGTAATTATTTTTATTGTAATAATTACCTATCGCGTTTTTTTCAGC
Source organism: Luperina nickerlii (assembly GCA_963855955.1). Lineage (NCBI taxonomy): Eukaryota > Metazoa > Arthropoda > Insecta > Lepidoptera > Noctuidae > Luperina > Luperina nickerlii. Next base: position 21,999,245 of record OY979664.1, on the reverse strand, counting down.
CAATTTATTTTATACCACCCCAGTTTTATCTAGGGTTTTCTACCAATAATGAAAACCTGTCTCAATCGTCAACTTTTACAGTTTTAGATCAAAATCTCATCTTAGAATACTCAATTATCGAAATATCTTGACGGCCCGTGACCTAATTGAATAAACAATTGTGCCCAATTAGATTTCAGAATATCAGTCGACTGCTGCAGCTGCTCAGGTGACCTGGTTCTCGCTGGTCGATACAGCTATTCGCACAGGGAAATTTGCTCTAGGCTGTATATCGTGTAACAACAATGTTGCCTGTGCCTCTATTTTTTAAAGTGAAAATTCCTTTAGGCGCGTTGAGCGGTTTTTGCCAGGGGGGAAAGTTTTAGGGTTCGCGGCACCGACATGCTATAATGTTGACAGTATACCTGTAGCTATGAATATGCCGTCTTGTGCGTGGTCAGTAGTGAAAGCATAATTATAATATACCTATTTAAATTAATACCTAATATAAAAATTATGAACTTTTATGTTTCGATCCTAACATTAATTTGAAATTTAAAAAAAAAAACACTGTTATTTTTTTTTTCTTAAAAATTATTCTAGCAACAACGCTGAGCTTCAACAAGCACGTGCCAACATCCATTTTTGAAAGAAAGAAAAAGTACTTGTTGTGACTCGTACAGGAAGATCACAAACTAAACTAAACACAGCAAAATAAAAATCCAAGTTATATAAAAAAACCGTACCGTACCGCTTCTACCGTAACCGAATTAGTTAGCAAAACATTGAGCAACAGTTTTGATCCTGGCCACCTGACTTTAATTGCTGTGATCACCTGGGGACACCTGAGTATACACACAGCATGTACCAGAAAGGTTTGGTCAAATTCAAGGATGTGGTCAAACTGGACAACTTTCTCCATGCATCCAAACCATTGGGGCAAACATTTGAGTTGAGTAGGTAATGAAGCTTTATATATGATTCGTTGATTAATTTTGAGGTATTTCAGAGCACTGATTTCAACAGCACTTGGCCGAACCGCACCTGAGCACTTCCACTAACCGCACTGACATAAAATTTTGATAAGTGCAGTTCGGTGGAACAGTTTTTCGCGAATACGATGTTGGGTCCCACGGAGAAAGTTTTTTAGCTTGATGAAAAGAAAGAAAATGTGTTTATTTGACCCAGGTTAAGAGCTATTAAACATAATAACGTTATTGTTGTTTTCCTTGGGAAAAGCACTTTTTTTCGGGATGAAAGGTACCCTATGTCCGTTTTTGTACACCTGACAACGTATAGGTATGCAAAATTTCAGGATGAACGGCTCAGTGGTTTAGGCGTGAAAAGGTAACTAACAAACTTACTTTCGCATTTATAATATTAGTTGGGATAATGGTGTTTGGGGAAAGAAATTAAATGGTATGGTTGCACAAGAACTAAAGGACTGCCTTCAATAAATAATAATTATTTTTAGCCGTTAATGTCTCATTGTTGAGCAAAGGCCTCTTTACTCTCTTTCCGCCTCTCTCTGTCCAGAGCTGCCAAGATAAATAATAGATAAACATATTACGAATAATAAAAGTCAAGAAATGTAACTCAAGCTCAAAAATGGCACCACGCAAATGTTTACCGCGGTGGGCGTTGCTTAAAAGGCCACCGCGCACCAGAACCAATCACGGCGCTTGCCGGAATACAACGCTTTACGCGAGCGCAGCTGATTGGCTTATTTGCATGTGTGTTCTTTCGTTCGAATACTCGAAATATTTTGTCAATATAGTGAATTTTGGAGCCGAATTTCTCGTTGATTTTGCTCATAGTTACGCTTCCTGACTTTTTATAATTCGTTGTAACCATACCATAAATTTGATGGTCTTTACCACACCGTTAATTTTGATCATAATACATTTCTGATACACCCTGTATGAGTAGAAAATTCAGGTGTTCGCAATGTAAATTAGTTTTCATACAATGTGGGGCAGATCTAATCGGGTTAAGTTTTGGTGTGAGGATTGGGTAAGACATTGCTGTGTTAATATTATAACATCTTCACCTTGTATTCCCCAAAGGGGCGGAATGTAAATGTAATGTAATACCCTTACATTTCGCTGATAATGTTTCAGTCGGATGGAACATGTTTGGATTATAATGATTAAAAGAACATCACGCCTGTTGTCCTCAAAGGGTTAGACAGAGGTGTAAACTGTTACGGTGACTAGTTGTTTTGTTGGTCCCAAGCGCTGTAGGAGGTCCTGGGTCCAATTCCTAGGTCAGGAAAAGTGTTAGCTAGTGGTTCCATCAGGATTTTTTTGGTAGCAGCCCGGAGTCTGTCTAATAATATCTAGGGCTGGCAGACTAAAAAACATAAGTCCAGAAGTGAAACTTTTCAGGAACAACTAAAAACTGTATAAAAAAATAGCGTTAAACTATAAATTCAACTTTATTGGAATATTGAGATGTTTTTAATTAATACTAACATGCACGTAAATATAATTTGATAAAAATATAATAAAAAGCGATTTTAGTGACTTATGTTAGAAAGAACACTGTATACCTAGTAGGTACTTGTGACTTAAGTGTATGAGAACAGTAAAAATAATTATAAACTATGTTTTAGTTGACATTCAAAAGTTACTTCTATGAACGTAAAATTAATTTAGCATACATCATTTATATATTAGCCTATATTTATAATTTATATTCAACTATTTATTCATCTTCTTCACTATCTAAAAATTATATTCTGCTTGTATGTAGTTTCTTACCATAAGTTGAGTCAAAAGCAAGCAGTTTATTAGGTACCTACTACTTGGTTGGAAGAAATTCTTACGATGCTTGCTAGATTACGGAAAGTGGACCACTGGAGTGTTTTTTTTCAGTCATCATCATCGTCATCATTTCAGTTGAAAGACGTCCACTGATGGACATAGGCCTCCACTTCGATCGGTTCTGTGCTTCTCGCGTCCAACGGGTTGCTGCGGCCTTCACAAGGTCGTCGGACCACCTTGTGGGAGGCCTTCCAAAGCTACGTCTACCGGTACGCGGTCGCCACTCCAGAACCTTTCGGCCCCATCGGCCATCAGTTCTGCGAGTAATGTGCTGTTTTTTTTCAGTATTTGAACAAAAATACTATTATTTGTTTGTCTACTTACAACTGTTGGGCTAATAAGAACATTTGTCATGTTTTTATCTTTAGTTGCTATGTTTTTATGTCAGATTCTCAATCAGTTTGAGTAATTTTTTCGGCCTACCTAAACGTTCTTCTTTGGTTCGTCGAATCGTTGACCTTCTTAAGGTCGGAGTTGAGCTGCATGTGGTTCTTTCCTCAAAAAAGACACCAATCTAAATGGTCTTCACATTATCTGAACAAGATTATGTCTAGATTTTGTCTCTGACTTCTTTCGGCCTTTCTTCTCAGAGTAGTCACATAGGAAACGGAAATATGATTGACGTGCAAAAGTGTTTGTACAGACAACAGCACATCAAGCTACTACAATCTGTTAAATTTCTGTAATAGATTCTCAACTTTATCGCTAAAGCATAAGGTTCAAAGTTGATTGGGAATATTTGACAGTATCGGGTAGCTTGATGTGCTGACGTCTGTACAAGCCTACTTACAGAAATAAAATAGTTTAACATTTATCAGTTA